>JALMGJ010000001.1:51357500-52735000 GCA_023362775.1 Charina bottae | reverse complement strand
AGAGACTCTCGGATGACCACTGCCACCCCTCCTCCCCTGCCCCGGTGTCTCGGCTGATGCCAGACCTGAAACCCGGCTGGGCACATTTCCGAGAGGGCCACTCCCCCCTCTGGTGCCAGCCAGGTCTCGGTAATACACACCAGGTCGGCCCCCTCATCCGTGATCAAGTCACTTATAAGGGGAGCTTTGTTGTTCACCGACCTGGCATTCAACAGCAGCAGCCGGAGACCGGAGACCGCGAGGATCTGCTTACCAGGGCCTGGGTGTGAACACGGGGGGCCGGAACGCACCACCGGTAGCAAACACCGGGGGCGCCTTCCCCAAAGATGGCTTGCCCTCCGGTTCCCGTCATACCGTCCCCTGCCCGTCACCACCCGAATCAAATGGCCCGCCATATAGCCCCCAGAGATTCCCGGTTCTGACCCAGTAGCCTCCACTCCCAGGCCTCCGGAATTCTTGGGCTTAATTAAGAGTCCCTTATCCCATCCATCCATCATGCACTCCCATGCACTCTTGGGCAGTGGTAAGACCCCCCAGTGCACCAGCTCTCGCTCTCGGCACTGGTAGGGTCTAGCACCACCCCACTCACACCCTGCACCTCTCCCCCAACTTCTCTCACTGGTCGGGGAGAGGTACCAACACTCGCCACAATCACTCCTGCCCCACCTGACTCTCACCCAGGGGGTGGTCTTCCACACTCATACAATCTTAGCCCCCTCCCTCGTCTCTCACCCAAGGGGGGGGTCCACATTCACATCAAGGGACTCCTCCAAGTTCTCTGCCGCCTTAGCTCAATGGTGTTAATCCGAGCAATTGTTATTATTCTTATGCCCTGATCAACAGGGCTATCGGTCCGGCCTCCGTCCCATCTGCGCCTTCCACGGCTGCCGGGTTCGGCACCAGTTCCAAACAGCTCCCACATCAGGAGCCTCCGGGCCCTCTCAGAAAGTGGCCTGGGAAAAAGACCAGATAGTCTGTAGCGGGGGGGCGCCTCGTCCGTCTCCCACTCCACTCCGTAGCCTCTGGCAGCCCTTGATAGTCCTTGATAGTCTCCGGAAGCTCCGAGGGCTTCGCTGCACCCGCTGGACTCCCTTCTGAGCCGCCCTGGGTCTGCTAGGCCCCCACCAACTCCACCAGCCTAGCTCACCTCCGACGGCCCCAGGCTCCAGCGGTCGATTTTGGAGGCTTCCAAAAGCCTCTAGCAGCTCTCAAAAAGACATCAGTCCCCACAAGCCCTGCTGGTCAAACTCGAAGGCTCGCGTTCAGAGTCTTCCGGCCTTAATGGACTCCAGTTCTCTTTAGCCCCGCCGGTCTAGGTCACACCCAACAGCCTCTTGCAGGCCTCGGCAGCCACCAGCTGTCTCCGGTAACTCACCGGGTCCCGTTTTCGTCACGTCGAAAGGTTCCGGAGGCCCGACTCGGGCAGAAGCCTCGGCCAGCACTCCCCTCGGAGAAGCCACTCACGCACCGGCAACCACCACCTCTCCAGAATCCCAAAGGTGACATTTAGGGATTTCGGGATTTTCAGTGGGTTTTCAAGAGTTCTTTTTCGGGTTTTTTTGGGTTTTTTTCGGCTTTCTCCGGAGCTGTTATCGGCCGCGTTAACTTGCGGCCGCCATCTTGGATTATTCCGCTGCTAATAATTAAATAAAATTTAATTATTTCCTTCCTAGTACTATTCTATACATTTCTGTCTACATAATAAAAATCAAACTAAGAAGCATATAAACTGTCTGCCATTATAACTAATAATACAACAATTATAATAATAATCATATTAAGCCTAAAACCAAGCATTTATTATTATACCTTATTAATCTTAATCCAAATCATTAAAGATGTATGAAATCAAACAAGCCCTAGAAGCAATCCAAATAGATATTCTTAAACCATTACCCCACTTCAAAATAAACCAGAGCATTTACATATCCCCACAATACACACAGAGCTTTTTTCATAAAAAAATAAAACAGGCCAACTGCCCCCCTTAAAAACTCCAACTTCTCAACAGAAAGCCTCCCATACATAATAACCCCTTCTTTTCCATAACATTCCATCAGAAAATCAATTTCACTTATGAGTTGCAACTCGTTCTGTCCCTTTAATTTCTTCAACTCGACTATCCAATCTTCATCTAGCATTTCAACAGAAGCCCCGATCTTGCTATTAGAAGAAACATTTCTGTCGTTAAGCTCTTCAATTTCTTCCACAACATCCCCAACCAGATGACACATTTTAGACCTCATGTTTTCCACAATGTCCTGAATGCCTTGCATAAAAACTTGACAGGAATAAAAAAAAAATCTGAGAGAGTCTGACTGAAATCCTCCATGTCTCATGCAGTAAATTATGGCGCCCCCTAGGTACTTAACCAGTGAAAGTGGGAGATAATAGAAAAATTCTGAATTGTGTTTACACAAGTGAAAGTATGATGACAGGCAGTTCCTCAGAGAAAGTAGCAACAGAAAGCTGAAAGTTCAAAACAGCAGATTCAACATGTAGGAAATGCTAAAATCTTCAAATTTAGTACAAATATAATAACAGGGAGATGATTATGCACTCTCAACCTTCCTTAATATTTGGATGGAAAGCAAAATCCAAAACTTAAAAAAAATCTAAACATTTTTTTAAAAGAAATTAATCACAAAAATAACGATAAGCACCAAGAGAACGCATTTCTCCTTGCTGTAGAAAGCCTCTCTTAGGGTACACATACTTAAAGGAAAAATAAATTGGGTAATTTAAAAATGGGGTGGCCAGTCTTAATGTCCCTTTAGGGCTACAGCGTGGCTTGGGAAATGGTGACATCCCAGCCTCCCAGAAGCTGTTTACAATCTCCTGGCTGCAAGCCGCCATCCTGGAGGACAAATGGGGTGATTCCGAGCATTTTCCTTTCCCGGTAAAATGCTCCTGGGCTTCAGGAAAAACCTGCCTGAGCCAAAAAAACTGCCGCGTTGTCAGTTCTGCCCATGGATCCTGCGAGCACAGCTGTTCATTCCTCCATGTCCCCACCGGAAGTCACATTGTCTTGTTTCTTATGTTCAGAACAATTTCACCTTTCCGATCAAAGATTCAGTCAGTGTACCAAAGTCACAAGACTTACTCTTTAGTTTCAGATTTGTTACAAGTTCCTCAGTTGACTTAATCTCCTTTTGTAGGCATGAAGTGAAGACAAATTACATTTTTTTCACAGCACACAATAGGCCTCAAATTTCTGCAATAGGGCTTTAAACTTATTTCTTTCTTCATCCTTGAATGTAAATATATTTACACATATCAAGGGCATCTGCTCCAGCCACTGTCAAGAAGAGTCCTCTTCTTCATGGCAGCCAATTATTTACTTATTTATTATTTAAATTTATATCAGCAATTACTCTGATGTACTATAGAATTTTTTGTTGAAAATGTTGGCACAGACCTTCCACATACCCAGCAAGGTTTAATGATAGCCTCAGAGCATCCATTAAAAAAATGACACTGTTACTACTCACTTAACTCCAGAGGGTGATATTCTCTAGTGGCTCTCATTAATGATACATTTGACCTTCTACCCACATGTTGACCATCTATGATTTTACTGTGCTGTAATATTTGCATTCTCTTCTTTTAACAAGTTATAAGGTGGTGGTGGTAGGTTTTAGGGTGTTTTTGTTGCTCTATTGTTTCCCAAACCTGGATCTCCTGCAAGTCATCACTGTGCACAGGAATTTAGCTTCACTTATGACACCATGTGTTGTTTATTTATGATGAGGTAGCAACACAAGAGATGAACATTCTGTGCTTATTAAGATCAATTTGGACTCAGCTGTAACTTGGAACAAAAAGGAGCTTAACCTATTTAAATAAACACACCGTTATGCCCCATAACAAGGGTAAATACAAGTTCTCGGCAGTGATACACTGAAACAATCTTCGTTTCAAATCTAGAAGCTCAGCTGGAAAAGGCAGCTACCAGACAGCTTGTGAGAACCCAGTGATCTGCATGACAAACACTAATTCCGCACAAGCCATGATAGTTATCTTTACTTTCCAGTTCAGTTCAAAGTGCTGTTTTAAGTTTTGAAATACTTAACAGTTTATGACCTGGTTATTTCAATTATGATGCGATTATGAGGCAATTTGGTCCTTCCAAGGTTCTGTTCTCAGGTCTATTGTTTAGAATGACCCAGTTGGTGGTTCATTGGGTCCTCATTATATTACTTTAGATGCATGATTATGGGGTACAAATCTGCCCTTTTTGTGGGTGGTCCCACAACCTTTGGCTACAGGGTTTGGACAACCACACTGAGGTACAATGTCTGTATCCCCAGTTTTATCAGAGGCAGCCTAGCTACCCTTTAAGACAGACTATCCGAAAACAATGGCCATTCCAAAGAAGTTAATTTTGGAAGGCCAAATTAAAGAATTGTTTAAGAAGGAGGGGGGGGAAGCAATAAGAGGATAAGGAGAAGTTCAAGAGAGAAATTGAGTGATAACCGTATTAAGGAAACACTAAAGTTAGTTTAAAGTTGGCAAGGAGAGATAAGAAGGCCTTCTTAAATGAACAATGCAAAGAAATCGAGGAAAACAATAGAATGGGGAAGACTAGAGATCTCTTCAAGAAAATCGGAGATATCAAGGGAACCTTTTGTGCAAAGATGGGCATGATAAAGGACAAAAAAGGCAGGGACCTAACAGAAGCAGAAGAGATTAAGAAGAGGTGGCAAGAATACACAGAAGAACTATACAAGAAAGATCTTAATATCCCTGATAAATACGATGGTGTGGTCACTGACCTTGAGCCGGACATCCTAGAGAGTGAAGTCAAGTGGGCCTTAGGAAGCATTACTAACAACAAAGCTAGCGAAGACAGTATCCCAGCTGAGCTATTTAAAATCTTAAAAGATGATGCTGTTAAAGTGCTGCACTCAATATGCGAACAAATTTGGAAAACTCAACAGTGGCCACAGGATTGGAAAAGGTCAGTTTACGTTCCAATTCCAAAGAAAGGCAATGCCAAAGAATGTTCAAACTACCGTACAATTGCGCTCATTTGACATGCTAGCAAGGTTATGCTCAAAATCCTACAAGCTAGGCTTCAGCAGTATGTGAACCGAGAACTACCAGAAGTGCAAGCTGGGTTTCGAAGAGGCAGAGGAAGTAGAGATCAGATTGCCAACATTCGCTGGATCATGGAAAAAGCAAGAGAGTTCCAGAAAAACATCTACTTCTGCTTCATTGACTACGCTAAAGCCTTTGACTGTGTGGATCACAACAAACTGTGGCAAAGTCTTAAAGAGATGGGAGTACCAGACCACCTTACCTGTCTCCTGAGAAACCTGTATGCGTGTCAAGAAGCAACAGTTAGAACCGGACATGGAACAACCGACTGGTTCAAAATTGGGAAAGGAGTACGACAAGGCTGTATATTATCACCGTGCTTATTTAACTTATATGCAGAATACACCATGAGAAATGCCGGGCTGGATGAATCACAAGCCAGAGTTAAGATTGCCGGGAGAAATATCAACAACCTCAGATATGCAGACGATACCACCCTAATGGCAGAAAGTGAAGAGGAACTAAAGAGCCTCTTGATGAGGGTGAAAGAGGAGAGTGCAAAAGCTGGCTTGAAACTCAACATTAAAAAAACCCAGATCATGGCATCTGGTCCCATCACTTCCTGGCAAATAGAAGGGGAAGAAATGGAAGCAGTGACAGATTTTATTTTCTTGGGCTCCAAGATCACCGCAGACGGTGACTGCAGCCATGAAATTAAAAGACGCTTGCTCCTTGGGAGGAAAGCTATGGCAAACCTAGACAGCATATTAAAAAGCAGAGACATCACCTTGCCGACAAAGGTCCGTATAGTTAAAGCTATGGTTTTCCCAGTAGTAATGTATGGGTGTGAGAGTTGGACCATAAGGAAGGCTGAGCGCCGAAGAATTGATGCTTTCGAACTGTGGTGCTGGAGAAGACTCTTGAGAGTCCCTTGGACTGCAAGGAGGTCAAATCAGTCAATCCTAAAGGAAATCAACCCTGACTGCTCATTGGAAGGACAGATACTGAAGCTGAAGCTCAAATACTTTGGCCACCTAATGAGAAGAGAGGACTCACTGGAAAAGACCCTGATGCTGGGAAAGACTGAAGGCAAAAGGAGAAGGGGACGGCAGAGGATGAGATGGTTAGATAGCATCACCGATGTAATGAACATGAATTTGAGTAAACTCCGGGAGACGGTGGAGGACAGGAAGGCCTGGCGTGCTATGGTCCATGAGGTCACGAAGAGTCGGACACGACTAAACGACTGAACAACAACAACAACAACAAAAGTTAGTTTGTGCTTCGGTATGCTTTTGGGAACCCAGTCATTGTCTTAGCAAGTTCTATGAATCAGGCCATCATGTGAATCTGTACTATGGTTAATTCTATTAGCATAGAACTACTGAACTTTTAGTATAGATTTTAGTGTTTCAATTTTTAATCCATTATATTTTAGCATGCAGTTTCATCTCATCTCCTGTCCCTTCTATGCAGTTATTGAAGACCCCATGACTAAATCCCCAGGCCAAGAGTTGTAGCCTGTATAGGACTTTCTATGGAGCACTTTATTAAATAAAATGTTCTTGATTTTCTTTAAAGATATACAGTATCATACAGAGTTATTAATGGAAAGTGACTGAGAAGTAATTGGGGAGGGGAGGACTGTTTTTAAGACATTGGGACTTTTGAGTTTTATAAAAAATACTTTAAAAAATATACTTTACTTTTCTCCTTGCCAAAAAAGAAAAAAAAGGACTGGTCTATTTATTTTTTTTACAAAATATGCATAAAACAAGTAAGAATATTCAGCCTTAAACATGTCCAATAAGCTAGAAGCAGCAGGAAAGCCAAAATTACATTAAGCATTTCTTACAATAATTTTTATTTGTTATTTTTCTGGCCTGATATCTCTCCACCCAAACATTCAAAGCTGCTTTTGTTTGCAGCTGAGTTCCATTCAGAATAAAGAACAAGCAAATATACAGAATGGATTGATTCTGGAATGCATCAGAAGCCATGAAAAGATTTGGCAGAAATCTTCTGTAGTCTGATAGGAATTAGGTATCCTATTGTTATTATTTATCTAAGTCATCACATGTGTCAAGCCAGTGTTTTCAACTGAGTGTAATGAGTCAGGATGATGCACAGCTGAATGACTGACTTGGGGGTTATACCACCAACATGGCACATTATTCCAGAATTAAACAAGGCAACATAGTTCTTTCAGACTTGGATGGATGGAGAAATCATTCATGATAATTTCAAGCTCTTCCCTTTTTTTTAATTTGTCAGAGGGGTTGTTTGAATTCATTTTAGACAGGTAAGGATGCAAACCAAATCAAGCATTACTCTCACTGTCTAGCTTAAGGTGTTTTGAAGAAAGAATCATTGTTTCCTTAGAAGAGAAATTGGAATATTATCCTTATTTGATTTAGAAAATGGGGAAGGGCCATAGTTCAGTGGCAAGCACATGCTTTATATATCAAAAGCCCCTGATATAATTATAGATTCCATATTTACCTGAAAAGAAGATGAAAGATCCCTCCCCAAATTATTATCTTCAGAATGGGAGGGTAGCCGTACATGATAATAGAAACGGACAGTAAAGATCTGAGGAGAATGCTGAAGCACCTTGCGGCAAATAATAAAAGCAGTTAGCTGGCACTCAGGACCAAGAAAGGGAGAAACCGCCAAGATTGTTCTTGGCAGCTGAGGCAGCTGTAAGTTTGATTTGCAAATAGAAAAGGGGAAAGCTCTTTCTCCAATACCATTAGTATTTCCTCCCCACTTTCCACCATCTTCCTATGGAGTAAGATGGACTAAACCAATCATTCCTCAGAAAGTAGCATCTTGTGTCATTGGGCTCACTACAGAGTAGTGCATTGATTTATGATTGCTGGATTCAATTGTCTGCACAGCCCCTCTTTTCTCTATTAGTATGTGCATGCACGTTTGTGAAAGAGATAATCGTTTGTGTGAGAGACATTATTGTGTATACATTTGCTGCTGGGGAAATCATTTTGCACTAAGAGTGCCCTATTTTAAAGGGAATTGGCTTTAATTAGTAATTATCAATTCAGTAAATATTGGTGGACTTTTTTGTTCTGGCTTTCCCTTGTTTTGAAGAGTGGCTTCTGGCCAGCATGTTTGTGTGTGTACATGTGTATCACCCACATGTATACATTTGGTAGGAGGAAAAATGTGCAAGATGGTTTTAGGCTGAAGGTGGAATCCCACTTAACAATATAGGGAAACTGGAGAAGGGACAGGATTTGTATCTATGTTCTGAATCTGTTTTTTTCTCTAAAATCTTTTTCAGAGATTTATCTGAAATTCAAGATTGTCTTCCTCTCAGATAAATACAGTAAATCTAGGCAAAGATGGGCAAAACTCCCATCTAAAATCTCAGATTTACAAAGCTACTAGCCAATTCAGAGTTAGATGAACTAATAATCTAATTAGCAACCTTGTGGGCCTTCTAAATAGCACTTAAGCTTATTGACCTGGAGGCAGCTATTGTCTTAGAAGGAGGCAGTGCCTGGTTGAATTTGTTTGGGCTCAGAAGTTAAACAGGGTGGACCTGGTTAGTATTTGAATAGGAAATCTTGGGCTCCGGGATACTCACAGGTGTCAAAAAAGTCAAGATGGCAGTCATTACAGTGTAATCAAAGCTCCACCTGGTTTTTAGATGCACATAAAAATCAGGTGGAGCTTTGATTGCACCATCACAGCTACCACCTTGACTTTTTTTTTTACCATACCCTGCAGACAGGCCTGGCTAAGGTTATAGACTAGATTGGAAAGTTTAAAACAAGATCACCAAAGACAGCGGCAAACCATTTTCACAGTATTGCCCTAATAATTGCATGGCTGCAACCATATGGACACCAGGAACTGAGCTCAACTTCCAGGCTTCTTTACCTTTTCATGCATCTGTTAATTGTGGCTTAAACTAAGGAACCCAGTTTTGCTCTTCTTTGGGAAATTCCAGGATAAATAGAAATGAAAGGGATAAGGTGAATCTAAGGAAATCTTTTACCAACTCTCATCTGTTGGTAGTCTTCCAGGACCAATAGAAATTATGTCGCATTTTCAGCTCTGTTTTGTTTTAAAATGATGCCTGGGATTAAAGTGTGGAGGAAAATGCTGTCACTGCTACCTGGGGTTTTGGTACAATCTGAAAATGTCAGCAGTTTGACAATTATATACACTTGCTCTCTTTTTCTGCAGGAGGTCATGCAAATGGGATTTAACCTTTTATTTCATAATGTCACAAGCAGAAAAAGTTGTTCCTCGGGATGCCCAGAGGGCTATGTTCTGTTTTGTCCAATTTCTATACGATTTGGCCCAAAACATTGTACTTCCCATCAAGACATAACACCTGCTTTTAACCCCACTATGGTAGCTTTCTCACTGTTTGCAGGCAGCACTATTCTGAGCAAAGCATGTTGGGCATTGGCTTTCTCATACAGTCTAAAGAGGTAAATAATTTTATTAGCTAATTTTTTAAATAGTATTTAAAGGGTTTGACTGACACTTATGTGTAAAAGGACCAAGAGATTTTTGGGATATCTTTTTTGCTTTGTGACCACAGGAAAAAATGTGCTTTGCAGAGAACCTTGAACATTAGGTATGATTCTGTAGTTATTGACATAGCCACAATCAGAAACAAATACACTCCATCTGTTTCTGCAATAAAAAGCATCCATAGTTATCTCCTTGCCCTCCTAATTCAGCAACTCGGAGTAAAGACACAAGATACCCCCAAATCAATCTGAATTGTCAAAGCCTTATTTCAATTGTATGTGATTTGAAATGGACACGATCTACGCATGTCTGTGGGGCCAGAGATTCAGTGATGCCGTGAACAGTATTTACTCGTTGACGAGCAGCAGATCATGCCACTTCAGAAGACGCCATCGGTACTCACTTCTGCACCTTCCCAAACAGAAAATGTAGGCCTACAATTATGTGCAGAACCAGAGAGGGGCCCTTCATGGCCTCTGTCCATGTAAAGATAGCCCTTAGCCTTCTTACAAAGTGGGGTCTGTACAAAGTAACAGAGGAGGTACCGAAGGCCTCAGCTATGCCCAGCCTGGAGCCTCTTCAACCACACTCTTTGAGTTCACAACAATTTAAGGTATCTTTATTCTTTTTTAATTCTATGGTATTATTTCAGCTTCCTAGGGATAGAAGGTCAGTATAAATTTTAGACAGAAAGCAAGGAAAGAACTGCCCATTAAATTCTTCAGTGAGATCTCCAAGGTCTGGATATTTCTTTGTTATGCCAAATTTTACTTGCAACACTTTCTATGAATACTCAAGTCATAGGAGTCATTTTGAAATGGCAATAGAGACATTTTGTGAGTGTGTGTATACACACACACACACACACACACACACACACACATACACATGTGCGCCAGTTCCCTAGAGTCTTCAGCTGGGCCAGAGCAGTTCCATCTGTACAGATCCCTACTTCTACATTATTGTTTCCTGTGGTCTTCATTAACCCCATCGTGATATTGAACTTTAATCCTAAAGTTGAGCATGCTATCCAATGGGGTTTATTTTTGGAGCAAGGGACCTTCTGATGGAGTGGTCAGGCCCAGGCTTTTAAGATGTTGGAAATCAACTGAAGCTTTCCCAACAAGAATTTGAGTAAACTTCCCTGCCCTTCAACCCCTCCCCCTAGTTCCTATACTGTATGCCTGCAAGTTGAGATATATTAGACTGAAGTCCAAAATATTTCTGAATAGCTCTTGATGGTATGTAAGACATTTCCCCTGTGAATGTAGAAATGACTTTGCATTTAGTAGTGATGCTTTTTTCCATCAGGTCCAAATCCGTTTTCAGCTAAATTTCTTTTATAAGTTTTCTTCACAGTTCATTGAATTTCATTTTGATTGGATGTTTGATCTCTATTTGCAGAAGTAATAACAGTAAGAATTTTATGGTGGCTTTCATGAAACCTTAGGTCTGAAAAAGACATAAGCCTGTCTTCACACTTTTTATTACTTCTTTTTTCTTAGTTCAAATCCAGCTTACAGAACCTTGGAGAAAGTCATCCATCATTTCATCACTAGAAATAGAGCTTATATATAAGGCCAGGTTGAGAAAGCCTAATTGGATCAGCCCCAATTAGACGGATCTTTATATTTGCCTTTGAAACTAAAGGGAAAACATAGTAAACAAAAAGGAAGTCTGAACTACTGTATTCTAAATGTTATATATTCAATATGGATAATTACCTGCATTGGTCAGGTTAGCATTCAAGGCTGAGCTTTACTCTATCTATCCTATCTATCTATCTATCTATCTATCTATCTATCTATCTATCTATCTATCTATCTCTCTTTTTCCAGGCTAGAAATGCTGTCTGGATTTTTTTAAAATCCAATTGACTTATTTCAAAAAGGATCTTTCCTCATATCTTAGAGAAAAGGATAATGCAAGGTATACCTTGTGTTTCCTACATTGTGTACAGACAAAAAATCTCTAAACACTTTCAGCACTACATTATTTCTAGACCACAGGAAAATGGATGCTTGAATTTGCCCTGCATGCATTTTAGTAAGACAACAACAAAAGGAACAAGAAAATCAATATAAACAGGAGGAAATGCTGAAATAGTGAGTGTTCTTTTAAATGTAAAGCCTCTCAAAGTGAATCAGAGCTGTCCCTGTTTGAGCTTTGTAGTCAACACATGTATTATCTCCTCCTAAACAGCTTTGCTTAAGAAAAAAGGACATTCAGTTTGGCCTCTCCTTTGAATTGGATTGCTGTCTGGGATGCAACTAGCGTTCCCTGACAGCCCTGGGGCAGCTGGCGAAGATGGTAGGTCCTCTAAAGTAGGGGGCATGCTTATTTTTATTTTTCTGTCCCCAAGGGCCTCTGGAGGCAGAGCTGTGACATGCTGACATCATCAGAGAGGAGGTGACCAACATTTTGGGTTGGGGGTATTCTAAAAAGGAAAAATAGTGTAGGAAACACCTATTTTGCTTGTTATTTATTTTAAAATGAGCCTGGAAAATCACATTACTGAATTTTGGGGGTTTGCTCTTGAATTTGGTGCAATGATCTCAAGAGGTTCTGGTGCCTCAAAGGCAGCGCTGGGTGCTGTCAGCACAAAGGTACCAGCCTTCCTCTAGAGTCTCTCATGCAAGAGCTGAATATGTTACAGGATAGGGAAGAGCATCGTTCCATTACCAGAGCTAACTAAGCATCAAATTCCAACCCAATCAGGTTCTGGATGTAGAATGATACAGGCTGGGTGCCCTCTTTCTTTCTTTCTTTCTACTGGACCAACTCAAAAGGCTGCGTTATCTCAGCAACTGTCACTGTGCAGAGGCATCAGGAAAAGGTGTAGAAGTTCATGAGGATTTGGGAGAGGAACCGAAAGGGTTGTGCCAAAGGCGAGTAAAATGAGGCAGGAGGGTTGCAACATTGCCAGTCTTAGTGCCGTTAGACAATCATTACCTCTCCCTGCCAGGTTTGGTTTTTTAAAAATCGGCTAAAATGATTGATGTGACTAGGCCTGGCGAAGTACGTCAGTACCGTGCAATAATTTCTGGTAAAATGGAAGGCTTTTTATAGAGGGAAACACTTGGGAGATTGCATAAATTATTTGGGGCATATGAATTTTAAACATGGGGATTGACATGTTGGCAGGTGCTGTGAGTTTTCCTTGTGAGCAGCATTTTAAAACTTCCTCTTTGGAATCTGTTGCTTTCTTCTGCTTTGGGGTCCAAATGACAAGGAACCACTTTTGTGAAGCGAGTTTCCATTTACTCTGGCTTCCGGATAACGTATTATGGCCAGTTAGGGTCAGCCTTAGATAAAGCTGTATTTCTTTCAGTTACTGTAGGGCAAGGGTGGGGAACCTTTTTTCTGCCAGGGGCCATTTGGATATTTATAACTGGGGACCGGTGGGGTGGGGGGCAGGGTTTCTGGGATTTCCACGGACAGGGGGCCAGAGTTTGCGGGCGGGAGCCAATCACAAGCACTGGGGGCGGGGTTTGTGGGCAGGAGCCAATCGCATGGAAGGGGCGGGGTTTGCAGGTGGGAGCCCTGTGGGCCTTATACGGCCCGCGGGCCTCACGTTGCCCACCGCTGCTGTAGGGTCATATAGAAAGAATGCTGCTTTTTAAAGGTTAAACAGCAGCTGTGAGGAGAGGGAACAGGAATATGCATTACCATGAGTTCTTTTTAACCTTTTCCATAACACTTTAGCCCAGCAAAATGCCCTTACTTTCGCCAATCTGCTACTCAGCTTCCTTTCCAAATCAAATAGCATTTTGGGGATGGGGTTGACGGGTAACAGCTCAAAGGTTTACAGTATATTAGCAGAGGGTGGATGGTCATCTGAGCAGAGGTTGGACCGGATGGCCTCTAGGGCACCTTCCAAGTCTATATTTATTCTATAGAGTAAACACACCCAACCTCCCACAAGAGGAGCTGTGTAAGAACACTATCCAGACAAGTACAAACGCACTGCAGCAACCCTGAACACCAGAAAAAGGAAACAGACCACCTATACAACATCTTCCAACAAAATGGATACCCACTCAACTTTATCAAAAAGCGCCTGACCACCCAACCCACTACAGCACAACCAACACAACCAACACAAGCTATGAAAAGAACAACACTACCATACATCAAAAACATCTCAGAAAGAACCAACCGACTATTACAACCACACATCACCATAGAACACAAACCAACTAAAGCCCTCCAAAACATCTTGTAAACCAGAAGACCCAGTAGCCCAAGAAGAAAAAACAGGAGTCATCTACAACATGCAGTGTAAGGACTATAACAGCCACTATGTAGGACAGACTGGCAGAAGACTAACAGAGCGCATCCATGAACACCAACTAGTAGTCAGAAGACACGATGAAAACTCCTTAGTTGCACAACACATGGACAGACTCAACCATACTTTTAACTGGGAAACTGGGAGCATCCTAGACCAGGGGTCGGTAAACTTTTTGTGCCGGGAGCCATTTTGACATGCTCGTGCACATTTTGAAGTGCTCGAGAGCCAGGGGGCGGGGTTTGCGGGCAGGGGCCAATCGCGTGGAAGGGGGCTGGGTTTGCGGGCGGGAGCCAATCTCGTGGAAGGGGGCGGGGTTTGCGGGTGGGAGCCAATCGCGTGGAAGGGGGCAAGGGGCTCACGGAGGGAGGGGGTGCAGCCAGCGGCTCCGCGAACCCGGCCCAGCCGCCTCACCGAGAATGGCGGAGAAACAGCTGCCACCCTCCACTCCCCAGAATATCGTGGGGCAAAGGGAAACCCGCCCGGAGGGGTCATCAGGAGCACAGGATCTGGCCCCAGTCCAGCCCGGCCCGCAGCTTCGGCGCCCTCCCCTCACCATCGCGAAAGTCCCAGGCGACGGCGGGGGCATGTTCGACCTGCTCGTGCAGCACGGGGCGGCCGCCCCAGGAGACTCCGCGGTCCCCCAGCTGCAGCTCTTCCGCCTCTCCTCCTCTCTGGCAGCCGGGGGGCCGCGGAGTCTCCGGGGGCGGCTGCCCCGTCCAGCCCCCCCCGGCCGGGCCTGCGGCTCACCCAGGCCGCCCGGGTGCTGCACGAGCAGGTCGAACATGTCCCCGCCGTCGCCTGAGACTTTCGCGATGGCGAGGGGAGGGCGCCGAAGCTGCGGGCCGGGCTGGGCTGGGGCCGGATCCTGTGCTCCTGATGACCCCTCCAGGCAGGTTTCCCTTTGCCCCACGATATTCTGGGGAGCGGAGAGCGTGGGAAGCGGGTGGGGAGAGCAGGCTGGGTTTCCCATCTGCAGCAGGATCCCCGGGCCACACATCCTCCACCACCGCCGCGGCCAAGCAGGCGCGGGCTCTTTGGAGAGAAGGGGAAAGGCCTTTGCCAGCACCTGACGTCAAGGGCGGCGCGGCACCCTCCCACCCCATCAATCCCCCCACCCCGCCGTTCGGCGTCCTCTCCCCCCGCTAACCCGAGCCCTGCGCGGGGAGTGGAAGGGAGGGAGGGGAGCCGTGGAACGAATGGGTGGAAAGGGCCCTTGGGGCTCACCCAGTCCACCCCCTGCAGAAGGCAGCCCCTCCTCCGCGCTTCCACTCGCGGCCCGCATGGGAGTTGCGCGCGCAGGCTGTCGACCGCGTCTGCTCGACCCTGGGCCACCGGGCTCCCTCCTCAGCAAGACGCAGAGTGCCGCAAGCCTCCTCGCCCCGCCCGGTGCATCCGGGCCTCCGACCCAGCAGGCCCCGCGAGGGGCGGCTGCGTCAGTCCGGGGGAGGGGTGGCGCGTGGCCAGTCTCGCGAGAGCGGCGGACGGGGCTCCTGCACCCCGGGACAGCCAGTCTGGAGGTGCGCGGGGGGAAGTCCCGCCTCCCCGAGCGGAAGCAGGCTTTGTTGTGGCTGACGTCACTCGCGGAGGATGCGGGCATCCCGTTGGGTCGCGCTCCTGCTCGCGGCGGAGGCGGCGGAGGGCCGGCAGGCCCATGGCCAGCGCTGGCAGCCCCCTGGTAGGCCTCGCGGTGCCGGTTGCCGGGTCGGTGTGGCGGGCCGGCAGGGCCGGCGGCAGCTGCTCTGCCGGCCTCGCCCGGGGTGCATGAGTGCGTGGGCAGAGCGGCGCCTCGAGTCGAAGCTGCTTCCGTGGAGATGGGGAGGAGCGGAGGCGCGAGGGGCGGGGGCGCCTACCCGGCGGCTTGTCTGGGTCCCGACCGGCTTGCCCTGCATCTTCACGCGACAGCCTTGGGTGCGCTGCTTCTCTCCGCACGGCGCCCATTGGCCGAAGGAGGCCCGTGGGTCTTGGCCTCTGGCACATTGCACCAGCCTCGCCTTTTGCCCTCGGAAGCCCGTCCTTGCTCCGCTGCCTGCACGCGAACTGCGCGGCTCCTTGTGGGGTGACGGCGGCATCTGCTCTGGGCGCCTTGCGGGCTGGAAGTGATGGGAACGGGGCGTCTGCAGCAAAGCGGGAGTCAGGTCGCCTTCCTGGCCGTCAGAACTTTTTAGGTCCAGCCAAGCCCTCTAGGAGCGGGTGTCCTGCCGCTCCGCATTGCGTGCCCCGCCATTCGGCATCCTCTCCCCCCGCTAACCCGAGCCCTGCGGCGGCCGGGGGAGCTGAGCCAGGCTCGGACCGGAGGCGGCCAAGGGGAGAGCAGGCGGCTCTTCGCCCTGCGCCGCCCTGCCACTCGCGTCCCGGGCCTGTGCCCTCGCCCAGCACCTGGATGCTGTGGAGCAGCGCCATCTCCAGCCGCAGCAGCCCCTGCAGCCGCTTCTGCACCTCCTCCGACAGCGCCGCATCCTGGGCCAGCAGCGCCTCCCTGCCGCGCCGGGCCTCGCTCAGTGCGAGAGCCAGGGGGTGGGGTTTGCGGGCGGGGGCCAATTGCGTGGAAGGGGTGGGGGTGAGTTCAGCTGTGGAAGAGCCACACTCAAGGGGTCAAAGAGCCGCATCTGGCTCACGAGCCGCGATTTCCGACCCTTGTCCTAGACCAAGCCAAATCCAATTCTGCTGTAAGATATTGGATACAGGTTATAGCACAATAAATTATTCTGAGGCGGGCAAAGCTTATATGGGGTTTTGAAGACTAAAACATATATAAATTGATATATTAGGCAGGAAATGTTTTACAATGTTATATATAGTACTAGCATGAAAGAGATTAATTTTTAAATTACTAAGACCAGAGATAAATCGGAAGTTGACTAATTTCTATGTTTCATCTTTCTCTTTTTCTATTTACTTTACTACACTTTTTCTTTTCTTTCTTTGAATTGTATTTCTATTTTTTTTTCCTTTTCAAACTTTTATCTATGTATACTTAAAATTCAATAAAATATATTTTAAAATATTATTCTGAGGCAATAACAAACACATGTTCTAAATATGCTTGCCATGTGAAAAACAGACATAGATTTAAATTTAACCTGCAGAAGGTGCTGGGGGATGTCATAATTTATGCACAAAGAAATGTCATCCCTTCTATATACATCAACCCTTCTACCAAGACCTTTTTCTGGGGGTTCCATTCCCACTACCTCCAACTGATGTACTTGAAGTTGTGGCTAGATAAGTTTTTTCTTAAAATGTGTAACGGCTATGCCTCCTTGGTGTAATTTTACTCAGCATGTATTGTGATCATCTACTTGTAATCTCTTTACAATTCTCTGCACCTTTGTCTATTTTTTTTTTAGCTTACCACAGAGAACCCATTAAGGAGAAAATAACAGCACAATCTCTGTAGAGATATAAATAAGAAAACATACAACTCAGCACAGTGCAACAACTATATCTATAGAAAGGGTCTGATATTGTGGTGGAGTGGATAATGTGTTGGGAATGTCTTCTTTCTACAGCCAATTCATATCCCCCATGATAAATTGTTTAAAGAACATTTCCTCCTTTGTTGTATTTTGTCTTGTTTTTTATCTCCTATATTTTTCCAACCCCACCCCAAACAAAAACAGGAACAAAAAAAAAAGTACATTGGAAACTGTTCAGTGTAATCTAAAGCAGCTCCCCCATTTACTGTACCTCTCTGGTCTAATTTTCAACAGCTCCTTAATTCTTAATTCTTTGCTCTCTTTTAGAACAGCTAAGTTGTCCTAAGCACAACACTCTCGGCAATTCTCTAATTAATTAGGGGATACTACCTCAGCGGGTAAGTCGCCAGGCTTGTCGATCGGAAGATCGCAAGTTTGGAGGTTCGAGTGACGGAGTGAGCTCCCGCACTCGCCCCAGCTCTTGCCAACCTAGCAATTCGAAAGCATGCAAATGCAAGTAGATGAATAGGTACCACTTCGGTGGGTAGGCAACAGCATTCCGCGTGCGTCATGCCGGCCACATGACCGTGGAAGCGTCTTCAGACAACGCTGGCTCTTTGGCTAACAAACGGAGATGAGCACCGGCCCCTAGAGTCGGACACGACTGCACAAATGTGCGGGGGGAACCTTTACCTTTTACCTTTACCTGTTCTAGTTGTTTCTTACTTGTGTGATCCTGATCTAACAAAATCTAAAGCTTGAATTTTAGTATCAGCAGCAATGGCCGCAGACCTCAAAAGAGCTGAGGAAGGAGCTACTGCTATTAGTTGGTGGTTCTGCTGAGCACTTTTTTAGGCAAGTCAAGGAGGTGTGGAGGTATAGAGACATGGCCTAACCCTTTCTCTCATTAAACTGATTTGAAGGAAAGACAGAAACACGCTGGAAGTAGAGACACCAGACACCACTAGCAGGCAGCAAAGAATTAGATATCTCATCTAGAATTTTGTAGTAGGTAGAAGGGGGGCGTGGTGGCTCAGCGGGTAAGACGCCAAGCTTGTCGATCGGAAGATCGCAAGTTCGGAGGTTCGAATCCCTAGCCCTGCGTGCGGAGTGAGCTCCCGCACTAGCTCCAGCTCTTGCCAACCTAGCAATTCGAAAGCATGCAAATGCAAGTAGATGAATAGGTACCACTTCGGTGGGTAGGTAACAGCGTTCCACATGCGTCATGCGGCCACATGACCATGGAAGTGTCTTCGGACAACGCTCGCTCTTCGGCTAAGAAACGGAGATGAGCACCGGCCCCTAGAGTCAGACACGACTACACAAATGTGTGGGGGGAACCTTTACCTTTACCTAGTCCTTCAGGAAGGGTACTCAAAATCAAAATGGAAAGGTCTTGGAATAGAAGTTATGAAGGGTGGGTCCTTGGTGGTTGAGAATGTTCTTCTCCTGCCATAATGCTAACAACAGGGTCATCCAATGAAGCCAGATGATGGGAGATCCAGGACAGACAAAAGACAGTACCATTTCACACAGTGCACAGTTAAACTGCATCAACAAGATATAGAGAGTACCACAAAGTTAAATAGCTTTAAAAGTGGTTTAGACACATTCATAAAGGATAAAGCTTTCAATGGCTACATAGCATAATAGTTACACTTTACCACTAGCATGCCCTGTGTCTTTGTAAGAATTGAGTCTGACTCTGACACCAAGCAAGGTGAAATCGAAACCTATGTTAAGCAAAAGAGGGAAATCAAAACCTATCCTGAGAAAACTTGGGAAATCGAAACCGAGAGTGACTCAAGAGAGTGGGAAAATCCTGAGCAGCTGATTAGCCAGGACCAGGGAGCACATTCTAAGCCACCAATCAGCGCAAGGGAAAGGCGAGCCGAAAAACGTGCCAAACAGAAAGAAGCCCGATTGGTCTCCGAGGATAAATGGCGTGAAGTGAAAAGGATAAAAAGATTCCAGCGCAAGGAGCAAACCGCCGGAGACAACCGTTCCACTGAGCTAACAACTTCTTCAGCAGAAGTAGAGCCGGAATTGTCTATGAAGGTTCTCAGTCATCCAGGTGGAATTGTCTGTAGCTTGAATCATGTCAACTGGATTTCTATTTTCTCAGTGGAAACGTTTCGCTCCTTATCCAAGGAGCTTCTTCAGTCTGAGCAAAGTTGGTAAGGGAATCCTAAATATGTTTCTAGGTAGCTGTGTGACCCACACACTTAGGTTGGGCCCAAAGTCTAGTCTTCCCATTAAAAAATAAAAATAATTTAAGAATCTAATAATTTTTTTCTGTCTACTTGAATGGTTAACTATATTTTAAGGGAACAACTCTTGGCTGAGAGTTGTGATTGTTAAAGGTGAA
The DNA here is from genome assembly GCA_023362775.1 of Charina bottae. NCBI lineage: Eukaryota > Metazoa > Chordata > Lepidosauria > Squamata > Charinaidae > Charina > Charina bottae. The sequence goes on along the minus strand of JALMGJ010000001.1, from coordinate 52,715,373 downwards.
CCTTATCAACAAGGATTTCTTTTCCACCATCTGATCAGTCTACTGTAATCCAATTGTTTACTGATTCCACAGGTTTGACTCTAATCTAGGTGCTTCCATTTGCTTAACCTTGAATATATAGATAACCGAGTCATCCATTCTGCTGCAACTGCACCTGGGAAATCTCAGCATTTGACAATTTTGTTTTTCCATAGCATTTCATTTTTTCTTTTTCATAAAGACATTTTCATGAAGACGCAAAATGGTTCTTAAAATGCAAATTTATACCAAGCTGTTCTTTCACCCTTCTCTAGTAACTTCATTTTGATATAAGCATCACTTGAACTTCTCTGCAAGCATGCCTTGTCTCCATATACCCAGGGGAAGGAAATCAACAAAGGATTTGATAATTTGCACTGATCCTTTGTAGGGCATGGGACTCGGCCACTTGAATCACTCTCCCCAACAGGTGGCCTCCTTCCTGATGGGATAAGAAATTGTTAATTTTTCTTCCACAGGGAATGTTTATATTCATCTCCAATTGCAGTTGCTGCAGAACCTAAGGCTTGTTCTAGAGAACTTTGAAGTAGTTCTTTTACAATGACTTAAATGATTAGTATAATGAGAGTAAACCAGCTCCAGACAAGGAATTGGACATCTGCTGCTCAATTAGACCTAATTTAGATTGTTTAGATGTGATTTGTGTCAGTGACATGCAGTGTAACTCAACGTTATTTTGCTGTCTCTTAACTTTTGATTTCTAGCTCAAGGGACCCAACACATTTATCAGAGGCCCCCATCATAAATATTATTAGTCAAGCTTGAATAAGGTTATTTAAAAAATAAGCACATTACAATCCTTTTAAAAGCTACTAAAATTTAGACTGGTGTTTCCTGATCTGTACTCCAGATGGGTTGGACTTTAGCTCCTGAAATCCCTAGCAGCATGGAGGAGAATTATGAAAATTGAGGTCCAACTTATATGGAAGAAGCAAATAGGAAAAATTGAGGAAAAAAAGAGTGACCCCAGTAGGGGTGTCCTGGGAGGTCAAAAAAGTCACGATGGCACTGACAACAATGTGATTAAAGCCATGCTCACCTCCGCAGCACTTACTAAAATTGGAACGATGGAGAGATTAGTGTGGCCCTTGCACAGAGATGACATGCTAATTAATGAAGTGTTCCATAAAAAAAATACCCCAATGTGATCAAAGTCCACATCTTTTTTAGATGCAGTACATGTATGATGCACATAAAAGAGGGGTGGGGCTTTGATTGCATACTTGTGGCTGCTATCTAAAATTTTTTTACTGCCCCCATGGACACCCCTGATCTCTAGTATTTTTAATCAAATCCATATAGGTAGGTGATTTAATTTACAATAGTAGTAGTACTAAATGTATATACTGTATATACCATATACTGTATGCATTTTCCTTTACTGTCTCCCTTCCTTCTTAATGTTACTGAAAAATAATTCTGTAAGTCGGCTTCAGATCTTCCTTTTCTGAATAGAACTTTGACTGGGTAGTGGCATTCCAACAGATTTTCTTGGATGAAGCTGAGTATTTAAATTCTTTTTGATCTGGGTTCAGACATGGCTTTTGGAATGGGAGTAGCCTTTATCACCATAGCAGATAACCAGTACTAGAGACTCTGGGTCTGTCTTAATTCTGCTCTGAGCCTGAACCAGTTTTGGATGCCAGGTTTCAAGGAGAAAGTTATAAATGGATCAGGGAAGGAAATCTGGGTTTCAAAATCCAATTTCTGTGAGGGTAAATTAAAACACTGTTGTTTATTTTAGTTTGAAGGAGGACATATTAGGGCAGGGCTTTCCAAAGTTTTCCCGCGGCGACACACCAACCGCCATTGGTGTGTCACCGCGGGAAAACCTGGAAGTGCCGCCGTTGTGGCAGCGCTCAAAAAGCTGGAAGCGCTGCTGCCGCTTTTGGCTTTTGCGTGCTGCTGTTGGTGTGTTGCCGCGGGAAACCAGACTCTGTGTGGTGACACACTTTTGTGTCACGACACACAGTTTGGAAAGCTCTGTATTAGGGGGCAATATGATAGCCACCTACAAATAGCTGAAAGTTTGTGATGCATAGAAGATGGAACAGAATTATTTTCTGCTATTCAGTCTAATCTTGGTTGGCATAAACTAATTGGTGGAAATTGCAGGGAAGTAGCTTTCAGCCTAATATGAGAGGAAACTTAACAGGGAAAGATTCCCTTAGGATGTGAAGGGTGCTTCCTACTAGAAATTTAAGCAGAGGCCTGACAACTACCTGTCTGGGATGTTTTCGTTGCACCCACACTGCAAATCCTGCATTGGAATGTTGGTGGACTAGACACTCTCCAGGATTCCTACCAGCAGTTCTACATAACCTACTACAGAAGTTCTACGTAACACACCAGACCTAACAAGATACACCAAGATCAAAATACCCAGAATCATGGACCTCATCAACCTCTGCCTCACCACCTACTTTCAGTTTGATGGACAAATATTCCAACAAATCAAAGGAACACCTATGGGATCACCACTCTCAGGACTCATAGCAGAGATAGTAATGCAACGTCTAGAAAGGATAGCACTCCCACACATTCAACCCAAAGTATGGATCTGGTATGTAGATGACACCTTCGTCATAATAAAAAAGGATCAACTGGAGGAAACACATTAAGCCATCAACAACATCTTCAAAGGAATAAAATTCACAAGGGAAGAAGAAAACAACAACACACTACCCTTCTTGGACATCCTCATCAGTAGAGGAAATGATGGCATTCGAGAAACACAAGTCTACCAGAAATCTACCCACACTAACCAAGTGCTCCACTATCAAAGCAATAACCCAACCTCACACAAGAGGAGCTGTGTAAGAACACTATTCAGACGAGCACAAACACACTGCAGCAACCCAGAACACGAGAAAAAGGAAACAGACCACTTATATAGCATCTTCCAGCAAAATGGATACCCACACAACTTTATCAAAAAGTGCCTGACCACTCAACCCACCACAGCAAAACCAACAGAAGCTATGAAAAGGATTACACTGCCATACATCAGAAACATCTCAGAAACTACTAATAGACTGTTACATCCACACGGCATCACTGTAGCACACAAACCAACCAAAACCCTTCAGAACATTGTAAGTAAACCAAAAGACCCAGTAGCCCAAGAAGAAAAAACAGGAGTTATCTACAACATACAGTATAAGGACTGTAACAGCCACTATGTAGGACAGACTGGCAGAAGACTAGCAGAACGCATCCACGAACACCAACTAGCAGTCAGAAGACATGATGAAAACTCCTTAATCTCACAACACATGGACAGACTTAACCATACTTTCAACTGGGAAACTGTGAGCATATTAGACCAGACCAAATCCAAAAATGCTAGAGAATTCCTGGAAGCTTGGCACTCAGACAAAGCAGCCATCAACAGACACATAGAGGTTAACAACATTTACATACCATTCATAAGAGACAATAGAATAGCCAGAAGACCAGAACACCCCTGGGCCAGCAATCAACAACAAGATATGCATAGATTAACAGCAAGATTAGCAGCAGAGGAGCAATCAAACAACACAATAGACCTTAATCAAGGAACTATTAACTCAGTCAATCACCCAAACAGCACACAACAGCCCAATCAAGGAACTACCAAGGAGAGTACAAGACCCCCACCAACACAGGCAGGACAAGCCAGGGTATATAAACAGACAGCAAGTCCCACTCCCTTTTCGTACTGAAGATGTTGCCTAGCCTGGCAATGAAACGTCTGCATGAAAACAACAAGGCTCAGAGAGCACCAAAGACTCCCCAGTTCAACCCTGAGCTACAAATATTCTCTTCGATTCCTACCAAGTCTATATTTCTATTTCAAAATAAATAAATACAATAAAAATATAAATGTTCCCTTTCAACAGAAGGGTGATGTCTTACATATTATGCAATGATTCTCTGAAGTAAAATTCCAATTTAGCAATTGTCTAGGATCCAGAGTTTGTACATATGTATGTGGTCCATTAAAAATGTCTGTTTAGACCACTTAGGTTGTCCATTTTACTTTTAAGGTAGAATTTAACATTCAGTACCAGACTTAGGTAAAGGTAAAGGTTTTCCCCTGCACAGTCGTGTCCGACTCTAGGGGGCGGTGCTCATCTCTGTTTGTTAGCCGAAGAGCCAGCGCTGTCCGAAGACACTTCTGCGGTCATGTGGCCGGCATGATGCGTGTGGAACGCTGTTACCATCCCACCAAAGTGGTACCTATTTATGTACTTGCATTTGCATGCTTTCAAATTGCTAGGTTGGCAAGAGCTGGGGCGAGTGCGGTAGCTCACTCCGTCACACGGCTCTCGGGTCTCGAACCGCCGACATTTCGATCGACAAGCCTGGTGTCTTAACCACTGAGCCATTGCGCCCCTTGTACCAGACTTAGATCAATGCAATCCCTCACATTCTAAGTGGTATCTTGATAAATACCTATTTTGGACTTTTAATCATGCTTTCCGCCAGCTTTCTGCAAACTTTAAAGCTTAAAACTACTTTGTTATTACTTCCTTCATGATTTAGAGCCAAGCAAAAAGACAGGTCATAAACATTCACATTTGTAATATTTATGATGCATCAGTACGATACTGCTTTCAAGTCATTCATATGTTTCTATGCACTCCCTAAGAAATGCAAGTACAGTTTAAATGATAAACCTTCTTATTTTTCTGCCAATTAATTCATTTATTAGAGCTACAATCAATATTAATTTTACTTTGCAGAGTTAAAAATATGAGAATGCCCCTGAACTAGATCTATTTCCATACAGTGTAACTTGTTAACTACCACTTGCTCCATTTATTTTCTGTTCTCTCCAAGTTCCTACCTACTTTATCTCCTCCCTTTAATTAAACATGGGTAAACATTTTATGAATCTTACCAAATATTGAATTTAATTATTTCCTGTACTAACAGCCATAAACAAATGTGCATGCTTTGTTTAGAGGTAATATTGAAAATTTAGCATCAATGCCACTGGTGAAACCATGAAATCTTCAATAACATATTTTTTTAAGTATAGATCACCACTGTTGAGTAAGTATGTACACACAGAGAGAAAGAGAGAGAGAGTGTAAGGTGTTTGGGGGTTTGTTTTGGACTGCCACATGGGGTAAAAAACTGAACAAGTTATAGGACATCAAGAGGGCACTTGTCTGACCATGAATTTTGGAGGCATGATAAATGTTTTTGTTGTTTATTCGTTCAGTCGTTTCCGACTCTTCGTGACTTCATGGACCAGTCCACGCCAGAGCTTTCTGTCGGCCGTCACCATCCCCAGCTCCCCAATGGTTGAGTCTGTCACCTCCAGAATATCATCCATCCATCTTGCCCTTGGTCGGCCCCTCTTCCTTTTGCCTTCCACTTTTCCTAGCATCAGCTTCTTCTCCAGGGTATCCTGTCTTCTCATTATGTGGCCAAAGTACTTCAGTTTTGCCTTTAATATCATTCCCTCAAGTGAGCAGTCTGGCTTGATTTCCTGGAGTATGGACTGGTTTGATCTTCTTGCAGTCCAAGGCACTCTCAGAATTTTCCTCCAACACCACAGTTCAAAAGCATCTATCTTCCTTCGCTCAGCCTTCCTTATGGTCCAGCTCTCACAGCCATAGGTTACTACAGGGAATACCATTGCTTTAACTACGCGGACCTTTGTTGTCAGTGTGATGTCTCTGCTCTTAACTATTTTATCAAGATTTGCCATTGCTCTCCTCCCAAGAAGTAGACGTCTTCTGATTTCCTGGCTGCAGTCAGCGTCTGCAGTAATCTTTGCGCCTAGAAATACAAAGTCTGTCACTGCCTCCACTTTTTCTCCCTCTATTTGCCAGTCATCAATCAAGCTCGTTGCCATAATCTTGGTTTTTTTGAGGTTTAACTGCAACCCAGCTTTTGCACTTTCTTCTTTCACCTTCGTCATAAGGCTCCTCAACTCCTCCTCGCTTTCAGCCATCAAAGTGGTATCATCTGCATATCTGAGATTGTTAATGTTTCTTCCAGCGATTTTAACTCCAGCCTTGGATTCCTCAAGCCCAGCATGTCGCATGATGTGTTCTGCATACAGGTTGAATAGGTAGGGTGAGAGTATACAACCCTGCCGTACTCCTTTCCCAATCTTAAACCAGTCCGTTGTTCCGTGCTCTGTTCTTACCGTTGCTACTTGGTCGTTATACAGATTCCTCAGGAGGCAGACAAGATGACTTGGTATCCCCATACCACCAAGAACTTGCCACAATTTGTTATGATCCACACAGTCAAAGGCTTTAGAATAGTCAATAAAACAGAAATAGATGTTTTTCTGAAATTCCCTGGCTTTCTCCATTATCCAGCGGATATTGGCAATTTGGTCTCTAGTTCCTCTGCCTTTTCTAAACCCAGCTTGTACATCTGGCAATTCTCGCTCCATGAATTGCTGGAGTCTACCTTGCAAGATCTTGAGCATTACCTTACTGGCATGTGAAATAAGTGCCACTGTTCGATAGTTTGAACATTCTTTAGTGCTTCCCTTTTTTGGTATGGGGATATAAGTTGATTTTTTCCAATCTGATGGCCATTCTTGTGTTTTCCAAATTTGCTGGCATATGGCATGCATCACCTTGACAGCATCATCTTGCAAGATTTTAAACAGTTCAGCTGGGATACCGTCGTCTCCTGCTGCCTTGTTATTAGCAATGCTTCTTAAGGCCCATTCAACCTCACTCTTCAGGATGTCTGGCTCTAACTCACTGACCACACCGTCAAAGCTATCTCCAATATTATTATCCTTCCTATACAGATCTTCCGTATATTCTTGCCACCTTTTCTTGATCTCTTCTGCTTCTGTTAGGTCCTTACCATCTTTGTTTTTGATCATACCCATTTTTGCCTGGAATTTACCTCCGATGTTTCTAATTTTCTGGAAGAGGTCTCTTGTCCTTCCTATTCTATTGTCTTCTTCCACTTCCGCACATTGCTTGTTTAAAAATAATTCCTTATCTCTTCTGGCTAACCTCTGGAATTTTGCATTTAATTGGGCATATCTCCCCCTATCACTGTTGCCTTTTGCTTTCCTTCTTTCTTGGGCTACTTCCAGTGTTTCAGCAGACAGCCATCTTGCCTTCTTGGTTTTCTTTTTCTTTGGGACGTTTTTTGTTGCCGCCTCCTGAACAATGTTGCGAACTTCTGTCCATAGTTCTTCCGGGACCCTATCTACTAAATCTAGTCCCTTAAATCTATTATTCACCTCCACTGCATATTCCTTAGGAATATTAGTGAGCTCATATCTAACTGATCTGTGGGTCTTCCCTATTCTCTTTAGTCTGATTCTAAATTTTGCAATAAGAAGTTCGTGATCTGAACTACAGTCAGCTCCAGGTCTTGTTTTTACCGACTGTATAGATGTCCGCCACCTTTGGCTGCAAAGGATGTAGTCAATCTGATTTCGGTGTCGACCATCTGGTGAAGTCCATGTATAAAGTCGTCTTTTAGGTTGTTGGAAGAGAGTGTTTGTTATGCACAGTGAGTTGTCTTGGCAAAATTCTATCAGCCTATGTCCTGCTTCATTTTGTTCTCCCAGACCATGCTTGCCTGTAATTCCAGGTGTCGTCTGACTACCCACCTTAGCATTCCAGTCTCCTGTAATGAAAATAACATCTCTTTTTGGTGTATTATCTAGTAGGTGCTGCAGATCCTCATAGAACTGATCTACTTCTGCTTCTTCAGCATCTGTGGTTGGGGCGTATATTTGGATCACTGTGATGTTAAATGGCTTACCCTGAATTCGAATTGAGATCATTCTATCGTTTTTTGGATTGTATCCAAGCACTGCTTTAGCCACTTTATTATTAATTATGAAGGCTACTCCATTTCTTCTGTGGTCCTCTTGTCCACAGTAGTAGATCTGGTGATCATCTGATGTGAAGTGGCCCATTCCAGTCCATTTCAGTTCACTGACACCTAAAATGTCTATATTTAATCTTGACATCTCACCAATAACCACATCCAATTTGCCCTGGCTCATAGATCTTACATTCCAGGTTCCTATGGTGTGTTGATCTTTAGAACATCGGATTCGTCGTTCACCACCAGCACCGTCGGCCGCTAGCCGTCCTTTCGGCTTTGAGCTAGCTGCGTCATCACATCTGGGGCTAGTTGAACGTATCCTCTGTTCCTCCCCAGTAGCATTTTGACCATCTTCCGACCTGTGAGTCCCATCTTCCGATGGTATACCGACATATCTTTGGTTGTACTGATCCATTTAGTTTTCATGGCAAGAATACTGGGGTGGGTTGCCATTACCTTCCCCAGGGATCGTATTTAGTCTGACCTCTCTGCCACGACCTTCCCGTCTTGGGTGTCCCTTCACGGTTTAGCTCATGGTTTCATTGAGGTGCTCAAGCTCCAGCACCACGACAAGGTAACGATCTCCTTTGCTGGAGATGATAAATGTAATAATCTAGAAAACATGACATTCTAGGTTAAAGTAACCATCAGTGTGTAAATACTGACTGGACATACTAGGGCTTTTAGAAAGAAATACTTTGGACCTTGCATGACCACAGACCTCTGCTATTTGTTAAAGCAGCCTGTCCTTTTTAGACTTCTACACAAGCCTGCTTTAATCAGTTAACTCCTATGACACTTAAAGCAGCCACACTTTTTTTTTTCAAGCTTGCTGTGCCCACACAAGATTGAAAGCAATTCTTCTACACCATTTTTGAAGTGTGTACAGCCCTAGGATGGATTTTGGGATTAAAATAATCAAGATCTGCTGTTTTAAAGTTTTACTGCAACTTTAAAAGCACATGAAACTAAATCAATGTGTCTGTGGTCTATTCTTGGCCACGAAAGGAGTATAGACTGATGGAAAATATGCAGAGATCCACTTAACCTGAGCTCTGCACTGTTGGATGCACCATATCACATAAATAAGAAATTGAATGAAAAGTAATGCCTCTACCTCCATAACTTTAATTTAAATTTAAATTTAACTTAATTTAATTTAATTTAAATCAGAGCCAGTTTGGTCTAGTGGTTAAGGCAACGGGCTAGAAACCAGGAGACTGAGAGTTCTAGTTCCACCTTAGGCATGAAAGCCGGCTGGGTGACCTTGGGCCAGTCCCTGATCTCAGCCCTAGGAAGGAGCCAATGGGAAACCAGGAGACTGAGAGTTCTAGTCCCACCTCAGGCATGAAAGCCAGCTGGGTGACCTTGGGCCAGTCACTCTCTCAACCCAACTCACCTCACAGGGTTGTTGTTGTGGGGAAAATAGGAGGAGGAAGGAGTATTAGGTATGTTCCCCATCTTGAGTTATTTATATAAAAAATAATAATAAAGGCGGGATAGATAATAAATAAAATATAAATAAATAAATAGGATATTTTAATAAGTGAAATAGAAAAATAATATTTGACATGAACTCTTTTGTTATCTGTAGAACAAGATAAGTGAGATGACTACAAGCTATGCAAGGGTCAGTGAAAAATCCATTTTTTTTCCTTTGCAATTCTTAGGACCCCCCAATTTGCTGAATATCAGAGATGTTTCATCTTCAAAATTATGTGAAGTAGTGTGAATTTCTACAGCAGGTAGCTGCACACAGCTCACCTTTGTTGATTCCAAGAAGCTAAACAGTCAGTTTTTCTTAATATTTGGAAGGGAGACCATACTGGGAAGTCAAGAAAACATCCTGGAAAAGAACAGTGGCAAACCTCTTCCTTATTTGGCTGTTGTGGGTCTTCCGGGCTGTGTGGCCGTGTTCTGGAAGTTGTGGTTCCTAACGTTTCGCCAGCATCTGTGGCCAGCATCTTCAGAGGGCAGGAGCACAGATAGAAGCAAAATCTCTGTGCCCAGGTAGAGTGGCAATGTTCTATTTATAGAGCTAAATTATAGGAGATTAGGTGGGGTTTTTTTGTTGTGTTGAAATGTTAACGAGTGGCTGATGAGCGTGATTAGCATGTTCATTGTGAGAAGTATTCCCATGACCTGGTGGTTGGACTGAGTTCGTTGACCTTTTGCAGGCTGTGTTTTTCAGGACTGGTAGCCAGGTTTTGCTAATTTTTAAACTTTCTTCTTTTTTATTGTAACTGTGCTGGTGTTTGTGAATTTCAATGGCTTCTCTGTATAATCTGGTGTAGTGGCTTTTGGTGTTGTCCAGTATTTCTGTGTTTTCAAATAGGATTTTGTGTCCCGTTTGCTTGAGAGCATGTTCAGCTACTGAAGATTTTTCCGGTTGCTGTAGTCTGCAGTGTCTTTCGTGTTCTTTTATCCTGGTGTGAATGCTTCGTTTTGTGGTTCCGATGTATACTTGTCCACAGCTGCATGGTATGCGGTATACTCCTGCAGCGGTGCGGGGGTCCCTTTTGTCTTTTGCTGATTTTAGCATTTGTTGTATTTTTCTGGTGGGTCTGAAGACTGTTTGAAAGTTGTGTTTTTCCATCAGTTTTCCCATGCGGTCAGTGAGTCCTTTGATGTAGGGCAGGAATACTTTGTTTGTGGGGGGCTGTTTTTCTTCAGTTGGATGTTGTTTTCTTGGTTTGATGGCTCTTTTTATTTCATTCTTGGAATAGCCATTTGCCTGTAGGACCCAATTCAGATGGTTAAGTTCATTGTTGAGAAATTGGGTTTCACAGTTTCGATTAGCACGATCCACCAAGGTTTTGATCATGCCTCTCTTTTGTCGTGGGTGGTGATTGGAATTTTTGTGTAGATATCGGTCCGTATGGGTGGGTTTTCTGTATACTTTGTGTCCTAGTTTGAGGTCCGGATTGCGTATGACCAGCGTATCTAAAAATGGAAGTTTGCCATCAGTTTCTTTTTCCATGGTGAAAAAAGAAACGGTATGCTGGCGAAACGTTAGGAACCACAACTTCCAGAACACGGCCACACAGCCCGGAAGACCCACAACAGCCATTGAACTCCGGCCGTGAAAGCCTTCGACAATACTCTTCCTTATTTATTTATTTATTTATTTATTTATTTATTTATTTATAATTCAATTTATATTACCGCTCCATCTCCCCCGAAGGGGACTCTGGGCGGTTTACAAAGTCAATAATTAAACTGGATAAAAATATAATCCCTATAGTAAAAGGTAAAGGTTCCCCCCGTACATTTGTGCAGTTGTGTCCGACTCTAGGGTCTGGTGCCCATCTCTGTTTGTTAGCCGAAGAGCCAGCGTTGTCTGAAGACGCTTCCACGGTCATGTGGCTGCATGACGTGCGTGGAACGCTGTTACCTACCCACCAAAGTGGTACCTATTCATCTACTTGCATTTGCATGCTTTCGAATTGCTAGGTTGGCAAGAGCTGGAGCTAGTGCGGGAGCTCACTTCGCACGCAGGGCTAGGGATTCGAACCTCCGAACTTGCGATTTTCCGATCGACAAGCCTGGCATCTTACCCGTTGAGCCACCACGCCCCTTTCATAATCCCTATACATATATATAAATACAAATAAATTAAAGATAAAATCCAAGTGGCAACAAAATTGTTTTTAAAAGGGCTCTATGGGACCAGCCATCCCCAGGAGGAGCTGTCACCCTTCTCATCCCAGGCGAGGCGGCAGAACCAGGTCTTTAAGTTCTTCTGGAAGGCCGGGAGCGATGGGGCCTGCCTCACCTCCGGGGGTAGAATGTTCCAAAGGGCGGCCGCCGCCGCATAGAAGGCCTGCCTTCTGGACCCCGCCAAGTGAAACTCCCTTACCAACGGAGCATGCAGAGAGGGCATGCAGCATGCCCTCTCTGCATGACCGAGTGGGACGGTTTGATGTTATGGGGATACCCATGTCATGAAAACTATATGGACATGTTCATGAAGTCACAAGGGTCAAGCTTGATTGTATAGAAAAGGAAAGCCATATTGTAAGCCCACAACTTGGCTTATTACAGTTTTTAAAAAACAAATCAACCTTTCACTTTCTGTGTGTATGATATAGCACTGAATACTTGGCATCAATTCCACTCATTTTATATCATCACTCTACCTTCTCCAACCTTCACCCCCACCTTAGAAAAGTTTACTTGTTTGTTTAACATATTTATAGATAAATGTATAAGAAATACTTGGGGTCATGGTAGAGGTAATGCTTCTGATGGTGGTACACGGTAGATGGTAAGGATGTGAGTAAATATGTCATTTTGTATGCAGATGATGTCATGTTGTTGGCTGAGAACCCAAATGTAATGAATGTTTAAAAAAATTATAATGAATAAGGAGTGCAGACCTCAAAATTTATGAATCAGAGACCAAAGGAGCTGATATGCAATCAGGGTGAGGTTAGGATTTCTAGATCTCTCAGTTGAGCAATGCCTTTCTCTGATTTGATTTTGGTTTGTTCGTCATCAGCTTTGGCCACTCCTGTGAAAGAATAACCTGGCCACAATGGTGTGTGTATTGATAACGTCAACTTTGTACCATTGGAATGTTCCACACAAGAGACTATCCTTAAGGTTAGCCTAGAAAATGCAGCCAGTACTATAGCTAGATTATGAAATAGACTATCATAAACGTATTACATGAGTTCTGTATGCACTGCCTTGGCTGAAAGTTTGCTACTGAGCAAAGGTCCAGGTACTTATAAAGGAATACAAAGTTGTACAAAGTTAAGATCCTGGATATCTAGCAGAAGACTGTTTCCTGTATATACCTACTTGTTAGCTAAGGTATAATGAGAATGCCCTCATCCAGTTATCACATATGATATGAGACCTGATATGTGGGGACTCTAAAGAGGACTTTTTCTCAGTACAGAAAAAGGTAAGATTCCCTCCTTCTTCAGCTACAGTTGATGCTAAGCCTCTGAAGCTGTATCTGTTCACCAAAGCTGTTCATTAAACTGTTGCTGCGGGTTTAGGTCTTGCTGTCCTGTGTTCTAGAGCTTATAATTGGACATGGTTTTTAAATCATTGTTTCAAATGTTTTTTTAAATACTAAGAAGAGGGCTTTTACAAATATATAAAGAAAATTAAAAGAAGTAGCCGGCTATTGAAGTTGGGAGAAGAACAGTAAAAAAGGGAAGATGAAAGTTAGGAGATAGGAAAATTAGCAAACGATCACTAAGTTAATATGTCTATGAAGGTTCTCAGTCATCCAGGTGGAATTGTCTGTAGCTTGAATCATGTCAACTGGATTTCTATTTTCTCAGTGGAAACTTTTCGCTCCTTATCCAAGGGGCTTCTTCAGTCTGAGCAAAGTTAGTAAGGGAATCCTTAAATATGTTTCTAGGTAGCTGTGTGACCTTACACCTGGAGCTAGGTCATGGTTATATTGAGATGTTATTTTAAGTCCTTTTAATTAACTCCTTTAGATGATAAAAGGACTTAAAATAACATCTCAATATAACCATGACCTAGCCCCAGGTGTAAGGTCACACAGCTACCTAGAAACATATTTAGGATTCCCTTACTAACTTTGCTCAGACTGAAGAAGCTCCTTGGATAAGAAGCGAAACGTTTCCACTGAGAAAATAGAAATCCAGTTGACATGATTCAAGCTACAGATCACTAAGTTAACTTAGCATGTTACAGCATTCATACAAGGTTTGTAAAATATTTGCTTAACAGAATTACCTACACAATATCCCAGCAAGAAGAAACTCAGCTGAAGTGGATTTAGCCTGACCTTTTCTGACAGACTCCTCATAATCTAATATTTGCGTAATCATTCACTTGTCATGCTTGACAGATATTTATAGGCTGATAACCTGGAATATCACCATTTTCCCTCCCAAGTCATAAAATACAGTATTCTTATGACAAGGATCTTTCTCACTGTACATTTTCCTGAGATAGATTTACAAAGGTAAGATCAATATTTGCGCAATATCTTCTTTAACAACTCTTTCTAGGGATCTGCTTGTCTAAGAATCAAGGGAAGAATTTATGACTCTGCCATCCCTTATTTTATGATCTTTTCTGACTGGTCCTCATCCGTAAAAAGTAAAGTAAAGGTTCCCCCCGCACATTTGTGCAGTCGTTAAATACCAGGACCAGAATTAGGAATGTGAATTTATTTATTTGATTTTTATCTCATCTTTATTATTTTTATAAATAACTCAAGATGGCGAAAATACCTAATACTCCTTCCTCCTCCTATTTTCCCTACAACAACAACCCTGTGAGGTGAGTTGGGCTGAGAGAGAGTGACTGGCCCAAGGTCACCCAGCTGGCTTTCATGCCTAAGGTGGGACTAGAACTCTCAATCTCCTGGTTTCTAGCCCAGCACCTTTACCACTAGACCAAACTGGCACACTACCTATTGGTTTCTTCTTCCCAGAATCCTTTTCCCTTCATTGGCCTCTCACCAGAATGTTTTTCTTGGAGATTTTCTATATTGGATTCACCAATATTCTCACTTATATTGTGCAAGGCATGCTTCTTCTGTCATAGCAATAAAAGTAGTGAAAGAGGTGATGTAAGATTAATATAAGCCCTTTCTTGCTTTTAAAACTGCAGTGTTGAGGCAGCAGTTCCCAAACAAATCAGCATTACTGCCTGATTACACTAGTAGTTCTCATTAACTTCAAGGAAGCATAATTTGGTGGAATATCACAGTTCTCAGAAAAGGGTTTTAGTGGTAAACTGAAGGAGTAAATCTAAAGTACTTTATTTAATAGATGGAAGGATTTACTCTTTGCATTTCTGAACAGGATAGAATGCATCAGTCCAAATCCTGCATTCATTCAGCTTATTCAGCTTTGCAGTTCTTGGGAGCAGCTCTCTTTGAAGCTCTCCTCATTTCTGCATCATAACTTCGGAAGATAATAATTATATTACATTATTTGAAAGCTGTCTGGACAATATTTTATTCTCATGGTGGCAAATACAGTTTCAAACTCATTTTAAAATAATCATTTGTGCCCAGTATTGTTTTTAAATTTTTAAAAAAGAAAATATCCTGGATATCATGGTACTCACCTTTTAAGGTACTTTTACATATTGAATTAATGTTTGTAAAATCCTACATTTATTTCTCCTTTTTTGGTTCATAGCGGATGGGATTTCTTGTGATGTTCACACGTAAGCATTTATTTATTTATTTAATTGCATGTATATAGCTGCCCATCTCATGTAGTGACTCTGGGCTGCGTACATAATAAAACAATCCAAATGCATAAAAAACCATTAAGATACATACAAAGCATAAGGCGATTCTGAAGAGTTGGCTAGGTCTAAAATGAATGGCAGACTAGTCCTCATTGTAGTTTGTTTAGTTTATCTCTGTACCTGCACTTAAGAGTTAGAGAGACCTCCCCAACCACCACTTGCCCTAGTAGCTTTATTCATTGTGATCTGGCTTTCTAGATTCACAAGTGCTGTTTGCTAAATGAAAAGTAACACCAGACTCCAGTTATTGGCTCACAATGCTCAGGGAGCTTTGGAACTGGTGGTGCAGAAAACTAGATACCAATAAAAGGTGTTAAGAGAAGACCAAACCAAAGCAATTTGCTTCTCTATCTTTGTCTCATTGTCTTGGGCCCGTTTGGACTTCTTCTGCCCTTTTAGCTTTTTGGTAATAAAATACTGATTAGAGCTTTACCATGTAGACCAGTGTTTCTCAACCTTGGGAACTTTAAGATGTATAGACTTCAACTCCCAGAATTCTCCAGCCAGCCGTGCTGGCTGGAGAATTCTGGAAGTTGAAGTCCATACTTCTTAAAGTTCCCAAGGTTGAGAAACACTGTTGTAGACAGTAATGTGATTGTTCTCATCCCTAAGAAACGGGTAATAGCTATTATTTCCCCCTAACAGACAGGATCTCATGCACATGAAAAATAAGCAGCTCGTTGGGGGTCTTGCAGGGAAAGGACTATAGGCAATTTGCAGAATATGGACTTTTTGCACTCAGCCTAGGAGCTCCATTGACTTCTAACAGTTTTATTCTTAAAGAGAAAAGAGAAAGCATGTTTATGTACCTAACAGCTTCGAAGGCAAAGGTGGACTTTTTCCCCCTCCAAGTGGTAGTTTGGGTGGACTTTGCAACTACCAAGGACTAAATATGAATAAGCTCATACCGCTTCTCATATAAAAACAGTTTTGCCCTACTTTCTCATGCTATATTTACTAAAAAGAAGGTCTATGTTTTCCCCCAAATAATTTACCTTTAAAATAAGAAGTTATCTTAGACTCACTGAAAATATAGTAATGGAGGCAGGTGCCTCCCCCCCTCCATTCTTTCTTGGACAGAGGAATTGACTTTAATTCAGAATCATCTTTCTTTGGGGGTAATACATCTTGACTGAAGGATGGTGTACTCCTTCTGTGTGGGATGGTTGTCCTTTTCCACTGAGTGCACAGCTTTGGGAGGGACACCCATGGAGTGGTAAGGGAAGAAGGGGACATCCACCTAGCCAGCCAGATCATCTGAATCCACCCTGGAAATCAGTGGGGTGATAGATTTTTCAGCTGGGTCACCCTCACATCCAGAATAAATATAATCATTGTCAAAACTGTCATTTGAATTAGGCAGTTATCATACATGGAAAGGAGTGAGGTAGAAACATCTTAGCATACTTGCTCCATAAGCCATCACCTAGAGTACAAATGTGAATCCATTAACAACTCCGAGTGCTTATCCACTGGCCAACAACATTTCTGAGTAGGTTCTGTCTCAACAAATTATTGAGGGCCAGCTTATACACAATCAGCCTTCTGCACACATTTATGCTAAGGATGTAAGTCTCTTTCTGCATTAAGATGCTTATCTTAGCTCCACTGCATTGAATAGATGAATCTTTTAATGCAGTCAAGTATATTGCTGAATTGGATCCAGTTTTCGCATTCGCACGTGAGGGAAGGGCTCTTTCCATCCATGGAAAACACTTGATGCAGCAGAGGAACATCATTTTAAGAACATGGAAGGCAATTTTTATCAATTTCCCCTTTCCTGGCAGCTGTTTCTGCCTTATGAAAATCTGCTCTGGTGAGAACCCTTCACAGAAACGTAAAAGCAGCTGCAAGAGGAGGACATTGGCCAAAGATGGCTCTCTCATTAGCTATTTTGTACAGCTGCTTGCTCCTGGAACTGGAGCAGGGTCTAAATCTTTTAGCCCTGCTCTCCATGGTGGTCTAACAATTATATGCCTGTAGTCTCTCTCTGAACGTGCTGTTAGGCTCAGCTCCCTTCACTAATAGGTGATGTGTACAATAGCTGGAACCAAATATGAACGTCCTATGAAAAGAGAACCACAAATAGCTTGGTAAACAGTTTACAAAGTTTGTGCTTCTTGGTCTCAGAATCTGGCATCTAAGCACCAAATTCAAGACTTCTAAGCAAAACAAAGGAACATAAACAAATTTTCTATCAAAAGTAGCATCCAAGCCATTTTTTCTGTCCCCCCTCCCTTGAAATAGATGCTATATTTAAGAAAGAAATAATTATGCATTTGTATAGCCATCTTGAGCACCAGAGTTCCCTTGGTAGATAAACCAGACCAGAAAAACAATTCCAGTAGAAGACCAGAACTACACTATATTGAGACATATGATAATGGAACCTTGCATGTCTGATTGTGCTGTACCCAGCCCTGCCCCCCTTCTTATACTTCAGTGAATCAGGGAGGTGTCTGCCTGAGGCACTTCCAAATATTATCTTGTTTCCCAAGGCTTAAAGAATGCTTCAGCCCCCTTTGCCTAGGTAATGGTTCCTGCATATTTCTGTCAGGTTCATCTTCCTTATTCTCTACAGTGACTATATAAGTTTGTTTAATTAATAAATACATAAAGCAATACCTGGAAAAGTAAAGTAGGAACATCTAAATAAGTAACACAAATAACAGTACCTAAATAAATTTAAAAGGCACTTCTTATTCTATGGAAGCATACATGATGATAGTATTTTATTCTCACCCTGGATCTTGCCTAGCAACGAACTGAATTAACTTTGGTCCAAAACTACAACAATGCGCACACACACCAATAGAAGCTATGGCTATAGAGGAGGCAGCCAGCAAGGATGCAGGGAGCAAGAGCAGAGGGATTAGCAGCCCATGCCTGCTGTTGGAGACTAGGAGTTCTCTGCTCAAGCTGAACCTAATAGGCCTCTGCTTCTTCCTCAGAGGAAGATGACTTTAACAACTGTACCAAACCAACTAGATGATTTACCTGTTGTAGCTCCTAAAGATCAAGCAGTACACTTTATATACCAGTTGCTGGAGTACAACAGTGAAAGATGACTTCTTCCCTTATATGTTACATGTGAGCTTCCTGGATGCTTCTGGTTGGCCACTATAAGGCAAGATGGTAGACAGATGAAACCAGCAGGATGATTCTTATGTTGGATGGAAAGAATGTGATCTTGTTGGATCTCCTGGGCCTCACAACAGCTTAGGTTGAAGCACTGTGCTAGATTTTTATACTTTTAGATTATTGTAAGTTTTAGTTTAATACATCAAATGGAGTGTGGAGCTTCATTTTTAGTTGGTGCTGCTAACTTTTTATTATAATTAGATTGCTTTCATGAAATTGTTGTTTAATTATTCCAGTTGCCTGAAATGATATCTTCATTATAATTATTGTGGGTCACTTTGTGAAAGGTTAAACATTGAGCTATAAGAATGTAAATAAACAATTGGTTTCAGTGAGTGGTACTAAAGAGGCAGATGCCCATTTCAAATAATCACTGTCCAAGCCAGTGTTTCTCAACCTTAGCAACTCTAAGATGTGTGGACTTCAACTCTCAGAAATCCCCAGCCAGCATGCTTGGGAGTTGAAGTCCACACATCTTAGAGTTGCTAAGGTTGAGAAACACTGGTCCAAGCCCTTTAATAGGATCTTTTAACTCTGTAAGTTGCAGTTTTCTTTCTTTCTTTCATTTGTTTGATTGTTTTTAGTTAACCTAAATATATATTACTTCTGCAGACCACAAGTTAAGTACAAGACAAGACAACCACATCTCTTCAGGAAGACATGTCCATGAATTTGTGGAATATTGCTGGCTTATGGGGTTTCATAGAGCGCAGAGTAAACAAAACAGACAGAGTGCAGCGTTTAGGGCTAAAAGTATTTTACTTGTAGCATAAGGCAATAATGGATATGAGTACATTATTGCAAAAGGAAAAAACAACAAACCATAAGCAGAGTTCCATCAGCAGATGTGAAGAAAACCATGGCCTATACAAAAGGCCAGGCATAGTTACAGTTCAGGAACAGAGTACATGGCAACATGACAGACAGAAGTCAAGAAGCATAGACCCATAGTTCACAGCTGAGATATACACTTGTTTCAGCTTTCTGATTGGAGGGAACTATGGAGTCATGGGTTACATACACTTACTGTTGAAACGTAAAGTCTGTTGCACATAATATAAATTGCCACGAGATGGCAATGTTGCGCATTGTCTCCCCCCCCCCCCCCCCCGGAGCAGTTCTCACGGGACAGCCGATTAGCTAGCCATAACAAACGTCACGTGACGGGCCACCTGCTGTTATCAGTGTTTTTGTTATGGGAAACAGTGGAGCAGAGGAAAATTACAGTTTTTCCATGCTAGGGAATCACAGTGGAGAGCACCATTTGATTTGCTCTTTACATAGCAACTCCAACAGAATTTAGCCTTTGGGGAAATTCTCAGGCATTCCAAATGTTTTATTTAGTTCTTTCATTTTGTGAATGACTGTATCAGACAGCAAAGGCTTAAGCAACCCTTAAACCTGAACACCCTATGGGACAGGTGGACAGAACAATCAATATGCATTTTATACAGGTGCACATAGAGGACATGGGTTATGACTGAAGTTCCCAGGAGACAAGACTATAATAAATATAATAAAATCTGGCCTGAAGCTATAATCAACAGCTATAACATAGTGTGTTGGAAGGAACCAAATGACTATTTGGGAAGGGGTCAACTATGGATTACTTTTTAAAAAAAAAAATTGTTGCATCAACTATTTGATGGAGTTAAAGAAAGCTCATTTATATGGAATCATAAGAGGGCGCTGCTGAGCATTTGGTATAATTAATCCAGATGTGTCAAGAACTTAAATTTAGGCATGAAAGAAGACAGTTATAGAGGAAGAGTTCCCTGAAAAAATGATCTACAATAACACTATTCTTGGTTTGTGTGGCGTACACTCTGTCTCTGTAAAGATTCTGGTAATTAAACTATTGATCTATTCAATGGAGTATTTACTAATTTAGTAGAGCCAAAAAGTAATTGGTGAAGATCTCAAGCACTTTAAAACTTTTTTTTTCTCCTGAAGAGCAATTTATTCAATGGCAGGATTCATCAAGACTAATAAAATAAAAGCAACAACATTGTAATCATTAAGAAAAGTTTGTCAACGCATTCTGATTTAATGTAGCTGACCTTCAATGTGCCAATCTGCCAGATTTCCATTAGCATGTTTAATGTTTAATGCTTAATGTTGTTGTGACTTTAAATACCTCTGGAAGGCTAATTAATTCTCCCTCTTTTTCTTCCTGCCTGAAGAGCATTGCTCTCTTACAGATCTCAAATTTATTAGATAAATTCTGAAACTGGCATGATGCATCTGTGGCCTGTCCCCCTTGCAATTTTGAGTGGTACCATAATACTATGACAATCAAATCTGCCCCCTTGCTAGCCTCATCTCTTCCCAAGATCATGCTTTAAAAAGTCATATGCCATCACTTCCTACAATGGAATAAAAGTAGATTTTCCCTGCTAATTTAATATTATTCTCCCCCCACCCCGATCCAAAGTGTATAAAATAGATAGCACTTACGGAGGCAAATCAAATGATCTATTGTGGATATGACAAGAAGTATATTTGGGGCACATTAGGAGGAATGGGCACACACCCCTTCCTCTAGTCACAGGCCAATCCCCACCACTGTTTCTCTTCAGAATTTTTCTTCTCTGTTAATGTGTTTCTTTCATTCCTTTCATGCATATCATCACTTATCTCCCTATTTCTGAAACTTCTAACTATTAACTTCTCCTTAAGTTTTCAGCTAGAGAGAGAAGACAGCTCCAGTTTTATCTGAAGAATAGGGGGCATGTTGCACAACTCCAAAATGATTTCTGGGTAGATACAAGAGCCCTGCTCTTCTAGCATATAGCATGCTGAAAATAAGATAGCTGGGGTGGAACTGGAGCCTTGTGGATTATTAGCTATTTTCCTTCTATTTGTTTTTAGTTTCCCTGGTTAAGTAAAATACAAACTTCTCCAGCAGCTTGTCAGCTTCAATGATCCAGCTCTACAGGACCTAACTAATGCACAGCCAGAGTAGGATCTGTCTTCCTCTTCTCGGGAGCTATTTTGGCCCTGGTGTTTTCCTGCATATTTCTAATTATGTTTGATGTTGCTCAGTTAATTGTAAAAAGTTCATAACTCATATTTTTGATGGGCAGCCATCTTCCCATATATTTCTTTGATTCACATTATTTTTAACTTGCAAGATACCTGCAAGAAAAACCAGCCTAAAAAAAGCTAAGAAATAATGCAATTACACAATTATGTCAAGCCCTCACACCCTATGCTATAGTGCCCAGACTTGTGGATATTTTTCCACAGCTGGTGGTTGTGCTAAAGAGGGGCCAGTAGCAAAGCCAGAGGAGTAAACCAATCAACATGCCTATAACAACTGTCATTATCACAAATGTAGACAATAGAGTTCAGCAGGGAGACACAACAGATGCAACAGAAGCAGGATGGGGTTGGCAAAGCAGACAACCAATTTGTATTTTGTGTCAACACAAGGAAGGGAAGATAGCACTTTAAATCAGTAGTGGGAAATGGCTGATAACTATGTGACTGTTTAAATGTGGCATATAGTAGTTTTATATCCACTTATCTCTCCAGGAGGCAGTCTTCTCAGTGAGAGGATTAGATATTTAAAAACTCCTTTCTAAGTTCTCCATAGGAACTCTGCCAAATATACCACTGGGGTAATTATTCCCATTAGCATTCACCAACTAAGGACTTGTTCATCCAACATTACTAACAAAATTAGCATCTGGTCTAAAACTCTGTAAGAGAAAAGAGCAGCATTTGGGCCTAGCCTCCGATTTTTGGCTACCATAGGCTAACATGACTTTTCTCCTACAATGTTGTGGTGAAGGGAAAACACCATCCTTTTAAGAGTAAGCCACAGGATCAGAGCATGAGCATCTGCACACCCTGTGCCTGCTAAGCACTGAGGCTGCTCTGATGAAAGAGCAAGTGTGGGCGCTGGAGAAGGTTGAGGGAGACAGCAGATGCCAGAGGACAACAATGAGAAACATACAGAGAAAGCATCTGCTGTATTACCCTTATCAGGCCTGTACAAACAAACTCCCCCACCCTTCTACATAGTCTGGCTTTGACTCAACTCATTGCCCAGCAGAGAAGACAGTTGGTTCCTCAAGCTGGAAAGCCTTCCCCAGAGGAAAGAATGGTGAGGGTCAGCCACACAAGGAAAGAATTGCTTATATGCCCACAGCTGAGGCTGGAAGGGCTATTGAGACTGTTGGTGCGAGGGCAGAACAAAAAGCCTCAAACTGCTGCTGGCAGATCAGTTGACTTCCTTGGTTAGATATTTTATTTTTAATATTGTTTTGAATTCTTGGTTTGGGTTGTTGAGGCTCCAAGAGTCTGTTTTCAGTGCCTCTCGCTGAATGCTCAAGAGACGGGAGAATAAACTTCAGCAGTCCAGTGGTTATTTTCTGTTACTTGCTAGTCAGCTTGCCACTTCTCAGTTTACAAGGGTTGCTGCCACAAATGTCTTTCAGTACTTGTTGCCCGGGATCTGCAATCTGTGACCTGCTGCTGAATGCTCAGGACTTATATATTATCAGTTATATTTCATGTATTTATTTATTTCAATTTATATGGCCGCCCATCTCAAATTCATGATTCATTATTAGGATAGATGTGGCTTTAAACAAACATATAGACTGTTCATACAGAGGCAAAAAGTTATTTATTTATTTATTTATTTATTTATTAAATTTATATGACCGCCCATCTCCCCCAACCAGAGGAGATAATATATATGGCATCTTTAGTCCATGCATATACTGTATACCCAAGGATTGCCTCTCAAGGTTCTATTTCTGTAGTAGCATTTTGCTTCCTAGGTTGATGACTCACAGTTGAAAGACTTTCAGATTCCTAGCAAAACCTTAATCTCATGGTCTTTGACTAATGCAAATATTCTGAACAGCTAGTTCTTCTAGCTGACAAATGCAAACATGAACATGGCCCAAAGCTTCCATTTTCCAATGAATCTTTCCCTTGACAGGATACGGTATCAGCATCTAGGTTTTACTCCATCCCTATAACTGGGAATTGCCATTCCCAGTGTTGTACCACCCCGTTACCCTGGGGTTCTTTGAGACCTCCCAGAATATTATATGCCTTGCTCTTGGTGTGATCTTGGTTAGTCAACCACTCCCGGGGAGGGTAACAATGGTGTTGAATTGCCTCCATTTGTACATGATCTGCCTGACAGTGGACTGCTGGAGTCCAAACTCTTTGGAAATAGCTTTGTAACCTTTTCTAGCCTGATGAGCATCAACAATTGTTTTTCAGAGATCCTCAGAAATCTCCTGTTTGATACACTTCCACATACCTGTGTTGTGAAGATCAGAGCTTGATAGTACATAAAATTCTGTTCTTGAAATAAGGCAAGACCTCCCACATTCACACCTGATTATCATCCCATTGAAACACCTGACTCTAATTTCCCCTTCAAATGATTCATCTAAAGGTTCACATACTTTTGCCACACTCAAATATGTAGCTTTGGATCATTTCCCTCAATAAATCAATGAATAAGTATAGTGTTTTTGACTCATTTGTTTAACTGGGATTTCTTTATCTAGTTTTAAGACTTGTGGGGAACAGATAACATTTTAGGTCACATTGATGTAGAAATACGGAAAATTCAAAAGGGTTCGCAAACTTTTAAGCACCACTGTATCTATTCATCCAAGTGCATTACTACTACTTCAGGACCTTCTGAACTATCATCTAGGCATTTGAATACTGAGAAACTAGCTGAGAACTCATTAAACCTTTGAGCAGAGTAGTTGCAGAACAAGATATGGTCTATAAGTGAGATTTTATTCAGCAATATCAATCATTCTTTCTGGCAAACACAGTCCTAGCTATGTTTGCTTGGGAAATGTAGAGGTTAGAGCAAGAGGCCTTAAGAGTCAGTACATCCTAATGTTGACGAAAAGGTAAAGTGTATATACTCCAAAGCTGCAAGAAAAACAAAGAGAGGGTGGCAATAGTAGTGGCCTCTGGGTGATGATCTCTATATCTAGGGTATATTGAGCTGATAATGAAGATAGTCAGAGTATTAAACTCAAGTCCAGAGGCATCCCTCTGCCTACATTGTCCAGGAAACAAAACAAGTGATTAAATAGCTGATAGAGGTAGTCCTCAGTTAACAACCACTCGTTCAGCAACCGTTCAAAGTTACGACAGCATTGAATGAGATACAACCAGTTGACTGGTGGTTACAACCAGTCCTCGAAGTTCCAGCTGTCCCAGCACCCCTGCAGTCATGTGATCACAATCTGGGCGCTTGGCAACCAGCTTGCACTTATGACAGTTGCAGCGTCCTGCGGCCATGTGATCGCGATTTGCCACCTTTCCTGCCAGCTTCCCACAAGCAAAGTCAATGGGGAAGCCAGCAAGGAAGGTTGCAAGTTGCTTGGGTAAGTCTCCCCACCTGCACACCCTCCCTTAGCCCCCCTGCGCTCACACCGTGCCTTGCCGGCCACCTGCACACTCTTGCTCACCCTCCCCAACCCTCACTGCACTCGCGCTACACCTACAGGCCACTCACATACCCCCTCTGAGCCTCACTGCATTTGCGTTGCACCTCCCCGGCCACCTGCGCACCGTCCCTGGTCACTTGCACAGCGTCCCTGGCCACTCACGCACTCTCTCCCACCCAGCAGCAGCTACCCCAAGCCCTGCCACCCTTGCGCCACACCTCTCTGGCCAGCTGTGCACCCCCTTGCTCCCTCTCCCACCCGGCAGCAGCCACTTACCTGCCTGCTGGCCTGCTTGTGAGCCACCTGGGACTTGCAACTTCCTGCCAGCTTCCCCACTGACTTTGGTTGTTGGGAGCCAGCAGGAAGTTGTGAGGAGGTGCTCGCTTAACGACCCACTATCCTCACTTAACAACAGCAACAGGGACTGCAGGGATTGCCATTGCTAAGCGATGCAGTCACGTGACATCATGCTTTACAACCACATCACTTAGTGACAGAAATTCCGGCTCCAATTGTTGTAGTAACTCATGGATTACTTGTATGCATAACTATATAGCATAATTACTTAATACTTAATATATTAATGAGGAATGAGTACAGATATAACAGAAGACAAGAAACAGCAATATTTATATTAAATATTATACAGTCCCACCCTCACCATCCTGGTGCTTCCCTCCCTCCCCCTAATATGTACAGCCTCCAATCATTCTCAGCAAAGGTATTATTGTTTGGGAATGGTGGGAGATATAGTCCAAGACTATATAGGCCCAGCCCAAGAACTTCAGAGAATCAATCCAGCCAAACTTCAGTTCTTTATTTGCTTACACCATATAGAGAGAATCTTGCCAGACTAAAGCTGCTCTGCCTAACTGAGGGGAAACAACCTGGGAAGGCTGTAGGGCGGGGCTACTCTGAACCTCTTTAGTCTTCCCACATTTGCTTTCTGGACTGTGTCTCCTCTTATCTTGCCCTCCTCCTTGGAATGTGCTGCCTCCTTCCTGAGACCTGGTAGCATTACCGAAATCCACCACAAAGACATCAGCTGGACACCAGATTGGGAAGATTTATATAAGATTCTTTTTCATTGCCCATTAGCTTGTTTTGTTTTTTCTGATGTTGTGGGTTGTCTCCTAAATGTGAATGATCAGTAAAGTCATTTTTTCCTTTTGGAAAAAGAGGAATTCATCAATGTAAGAAGCCACCAGTCTACAGGGGCTATGGCTTGTGCTTCTTTATTTGTTGATAAATAGAATGTCCTAACCTTGTACAGTGGTCCTTTATAAAAAATAGTGTGATAGAATAGCTCCATTGGATCTCTCTGAAACTATTTTATAAAGAAGTTTTGGTTGATGGTCATTATAAACCCTCTAAGAGCGATTGGCTGAGGCCTTTTGATGCCAGGGCAAATTTCACCCAAAATGCAGTCAGCACACCATCTCCTGGTGTTGTTAAGCAAGTTTACTGACCAAGCCATAATGCAGAGCTTTCCAAACTTTTCATGTTGGTGACACACTTTTTAGACATGCATCATTTCGTGGCACACTCTTACAGCAGGGCACAAGGCAGGCACTAGGACCTGCGCGGAATCACAGCAGGTTTGGAGGCAGCCAGGCACGAGGCAGGCACTAGGACCTGCGCAGAATCCTGGCAGGGCTCGGAGGCAGCAGCAGCCCCGACACACCCAGACACTGCAGCTGACACACTAACGTGTTGCGACACAGAGTTTGGAAAGCTCTGCCATAATGCCTGATTCATATAGCCTAAGTCATGTATCACAGTTTACAAATCAAAGTAGCTGGGTTCCCATAACACTAAGCTACAAACAAACCACATGCTATACCCGGAATCTGGGATGAGAAAGAGAATCACAGACTTCAAGAAGATATTCAGTCTATATATGGAAGACTAAAAGGAGCCAACTGAAAGATTAAAGTAGATGTTTAACTTGCTCCCACCCACCACCCCAGTGAGCTCCTTGGTCTTAAAGGGGCAGAGTGCAGTCCTTCAGGCACTGACATTGGAACCGCTCAGGAATTCTGGTAAAGGATGGAAAGCAGATTTTGGCTCCAAGAAGATAGGCAAGGTCGCATCTTGTTTTCTTTCTTCTTGGTAAACCTGGGGTATTTTTCTGATCATCATCTTTCAGGACTCAAACTGCATCATAATGTAAGTCCTTGTATGGGGGCCCTTTAACTATGCTCATTCTCTTTCTCATACCTGGTACCCTCCAGATTGATTGGGAGGGCAGCTTTTAGAAGCTTGGCTAGGCTGACTGTTAGTTCTGAAGGTGAGATGACATGGATAAGCATCCACGTGCATACATATAAAACCCTTTGAAATAGCCTTTTTTATAATACTTAGGAGGGGATGCGAACAGGATAAAATTGTGCACTTCCTTTAAAGTGCCAACAGAGAACATTTCTTCCTGGCAAAATGGAAATAAGCTTAATCACAGTTGGAGCACACAATACAATGTTTGGACATCCATATGGTTTCTTGTTTCAGTAGCTGCAATACATCAAGGCAATGCAAAGGAATAATATTTTTCTTATCCCTGTCGCCCATAAAACCCATAATAATAATGGTTCAATTTAGCTCTATAAGTAGTGCAGATTTCAGGTAACTTGGCTCAATTCCGACTTCTGTTAAAAATAAAATATGAGGTTCAGACAAATTTGATGAGAAATAGTGGTTCTATAAAACCTATTTGATTTATAATGTGCATACTTTCACATTGTTTCAGAGCTAGGTAGGATTAGCTTCTGTCTTCTAGATAAGGCTCATTATTTGACCTAAAATCCATATGAATTAATTACTCATCTAATTCATTAAGCTACTGTTCTAAAAGATGTATTTCACAAAACAGTAGCCTATATCCAGAATAGCCTTTCAAAAAGGTCTGAGATGGATAATAGATAGGTGGTATCTCTTCTTGGAAAAAAGCATTTTCAATATTAAACGTTTATTTTATTTACAGTAACAGACATGTATTATTTGCCCATAAATGCAAACCTAATTTGACATTTACATTCCTCTTCAGCATCACTGGGAATCTCCACCTTTGCAATAGCAATTTATTTTGAATTGGTCTCCTGGACAATGCTATTAAACAGTTCAATTAATTCAAAACATTCCCATCTTCAGACTTAGTGGGGACTGAAAAATAATACAGTAACATGCTCCTTTGTCATTAATGCCACTATAGTTATTTTCTTCACTTCAAACAGTGTACTCCTGCTGAGAGCTATCAAGCTTAGACTGAAGTATGTTTAAAACAGTAGCCTTAAAGTTTCTTGTTATATATGGAAAATATTTTATGAATCATACAGTATCTTGCATGTAGTATACAATCTCAGATTCTTCTGCAAAAATATAAGGATTGATTTAATCTATCCATAGGTCATTATTTAAATGATTTACCCCCTCTAGTGAACCAAACAACTTCATAATGCAGCTAACAATAACATCAAATAATATTAAAATGGCAAGATGAAATAATGCAATATAAATACACAATAGAAAGAACTAACAACTTCAGTAAATTTAGAGTCAGCAACTCAAAGCACTGCATGAAAATGCAACAATAGCACAACATATCAAATTGAGCAACTAAGGCAGAGTCCTATTCACTCAGGGATACGCATATACACATGCATGTGCACAAAAGCTTTTCTAAGCTTAGAGCACCAAATAGATAATGGTAGTATGGCTTAATTCTGGGGACAGGTTCCTTGAGCCTTAACATCATTATTGAAAGGGATAAATCTTGGGAAACTATGTATCAGATTTCAAATGATGTGATGATTTGGAACTGGAACAACTCCAAGGAAAATCTTAAAATACAGATTTTAAAAAAAAGAATGCAGTTTCTAATCTAAATTTTATGACTTAGTGTGAACTGTGAAGCCAGACTCCTAATGGCTTCTCCAATAAACCATGGCTTAGTGTGATAATTGACTGGATTCTATAGATTAGTAGGTAAGATGTGAGATGGATTCTAATAGAGAATTTACATATTCAGGAGAAGAGGACCCATTGCTAAACAACTTTTACTATGGTTAGGCTTACCCAGCTTCAGTCTCCTACATAGTTGCCTCAAAGTATCAACTTGGACATATCTAAGATTCTTTCTTTGATAGATGTACTGTATATCCCACTTTTCTTCCACAACTCAAAGTGCTGTAGGTTGGACTGAGGAACAATGACTGGACCGAGTCAACATCCATGGCTAAAAGGGGACCAAGACACCATGGGTGTCTCCTGTCCCAGTCTACCATCATAAGCAAGGCACTACATTGGCTGTCTAATCAAGATCTGATTCTTGCACATTTACAAGTCAGGAACTAGCCACAGTCACTTCTTGGCACTGAGTAAAGTGCATTTCATAGAATTATAGAGTTGGAAGGACCCACATAGGCCATCTAGTCCAACAACCTGTTCAATGCAATAATTCAAATTTAAGTATCCCCAGAAAATAGGTTTCTTACCTCTGTTTGAACATGCCTAGTGAAGAGGAGCCCACAATTTCTCTGGATAATTGATTCCATTACTGACCTGCTCTTACTATTAGAAAAAAACTTCATCACATTCAGTTGGAATTTGCCTTCCTATAACTGAAATCTATTATTCCTTGTTCTGCACTCTGGAACAAGAGAAAATAAGTCTTGACCTTTTTCTGTGTGACTGTCTTTAAGGCATTTGAAGAGTATTGTCATATTGTATAAGTTGTAGCTCATATTCAGTTTGCAATCAGCTATTATTTCTTTTTCACAAGTACCATTATCTAGCCAAGTATTTGATTTTTATTGCCTAAGGCCTTCTTGCCTAAGAAGAACTTTGCACTTGTCTGTTAAATTTCATTCCATTATGTTCACTTCATTTTTGTAATGTATTGAAATTGTTTTGAAATGTATTCCTGTCTTCTACGGTATTAGCTATATCATCCAATTCCTGCAAATCTGAAAAGTATTCCCTCCATCAATACAAATTTTGAAGAGTAAAAGACCTAAGATTGATCCTTATGGCACCTCAATTGATACTTCTGTCCGATTTGATGAGGAACCATTGATGGCTGCTCTTTAAGTACAATTTTCAAGTCAGCTACAGTATGTGTCCATTCAATGGCCATGCCATCCAGCCTATGCATACAGCTAGCTGGCTAATCAGCATGTCATGGAGTATGTTGTCAAATGCTTTGCAGAAGTCAAGAAATATTTTATCTAAACATTACCACAATCCATTATTTATTTATTTACGATTTTTATATACCATATCCAATCACTAGGTTTCTAGGCAATGTAGAAATCCAAAAACAGAATATAAAATAAAATAAGCAATTGTGTTCCAAAAATCATAAAGTGGGCCAAAGGCCCATTGGAATAAAATTGTCTTCAAGGCCTTTCTGAATGCAAGGAGAGTTGGGACCACCTGTACTTCCGGGGACATATTTTCCATAGTGTAAGAATTATTATAAAGAAGCCCTGACATTTTGTTCCCACTTCCTGTGTTTCATAAGGGGGCATAATTCTTAACAGGCTTTCTTTAGATGACCAATCCAAAAAAAAAAAAAAATAGGTAAGATTGATCTGGCAAGATTTGATCTTGACCCAACCATTACCGCATTGCTTACAGACTGATAACTTTATAATGCCCTCTAGAATCTTAATAAGTATCAGACTGAGCAGACTATAATTGGCTGGATATTCCTTTTCTCCATTTTGAAGATAGGGACATTTGCTCATACCCAGTCCTCGGGCAGTTCTCAGATTCTCCAGAATTTCTCAAAGATAATGCATAAGGACTCTGTGACGACTCACTCCTAGTGAAGAGGAGCCCCTCCTGAGTCACTTCCCATAACTTTACAAGGCCAGTCTTTGATGTATCCAGATGGATGGCCTTGGAGCCTGGCGCCTCTCTCCTTAACGCCTGCATGCCATTCCTAACTCTAACGGTCACTCTACTGTCTGGCATGCAGTCTATCTAATTACTACAGGCCTCATACTAACTAGTTACTACAAACCCCATCTAGCTAAAGCAGCATGGTAGGACATTACTGACTAGTTACTACAAATCCCATCTATCTAAAGCAAAATGGCAGGATCCCATCCTGACAGACTCAGCCAGGAACTAAGGAACTCTGTTAACTGATTCTTTTATTTTCCCCTTATTTTGAAGATGCCTTAACAAATTATTTTTGTTCCTTTCTGCATTCTTTGCTAACTCCAGCTTATCCTAAGCTTTTACTTTCCAGACACCAGCTCTACAGTTTTAGGCTACCTGTCTGTGATCTTCCTTTGTGATCAGACTGTCTTTGCATCTTTTGTATGTGAATATTTTGTTCTGGTAGTCAGATCTTCACTAACCTTTTGTGTAGCCACATTGGCTTCTTCTTCTTGTCCTTCCCCCCACCCCATCATTGGAATTGTCTCTAATCTCTTTCTTTAGGAACTCCCAATCAACTTGAGCTCTTTTTTCCCATTACCTTCATCTGCCATGCAGTACTACTGGTGGCAGGATTACATGGTGAACCACAACTCTTCCAGCATCTGTCAGCTTTTATTTCAGCTTCTTTTGAACAGTCTTTTGGAATAATGCTAGTCTGAATTAGTGCTAAACCTTTTGCAGCCATTAAAGTGGATACAGATGGGGGAGGCATGTTTTGATAGGTGGCAGATTGGCAGATTTAGTCACCTGTCAAAACGTGCTTAGTTATGAAAGAGCCAAACCCGCCCTTTGCCCAAAGCAAAATGGCTCTGGAAGACAGGGCCCAGAGACTGGAGGAGAAAGGTCATGCCTCCATCCGCATAAAATGACCACTAGGAGCTGGGCTGATCCCACTTTGGAGGGCTTGACTGCACAGCCCACAGAACAGTCAATGAAGCCAACTGATTCCAAAGCAAAACCTTTAGTGGAGTAAGCAGGAAAATACTTCTGTAAGTCATCCATAGCTATACAGTCTTAAAGTTACCTCAGGTTTAGGGTGGGGATCACATGAAGCCAATGTCTTCAGGACATAGTAGAAAATAGGTTCATAGACCAAGCTGAGCTATAAGTAGACTGGTTTTAGGTCAACATGATATTGTCGCATATTAAAAAAAAAACTTGATTAAAATAAGCCATAGCTTAGCATGATACATGAACCTATCTGTTTAGTCCCAGTTCTCCACTTATAAATAATATCAGAATGAAGTATTAATTACCTCATATTATCACAATATATCTAGGTTTGAAAACACTCTGGAAATAATGGTTTTATTTAGTATTCTTCTGGCACTTTGCTCCCTCTTGGTTTCATGGAGTACAATTTCATTTCTAGTAAAGCTCACTTTGTAAAATCAGGTGTAATCAGGCTCATGTACTGTATACAAGGAGAAGAGGGGTCTGAAGGAGGTGAAACTGAAAAGCAACCAAGCATTAAGAATGCATTATAAAAAACTAATTTATTTGCACTTCAGTTATGCAACCCCACCTGTGGCATAATTACTAAAATATATTATAGTGGTGTGAGTTGCATTGTTCTTTTTCTTCCATAGAAGTTGAAAAATGATTTTTTTTTTATCATATGCAGTTTTACTTCTGAAGGGCAAAGGCAGTAGTTGGCGCCACAAATGCTTCAATGCAGGAAGTGTACACAATTTGATGGAGATTATTTTGCATATACCCTTAAGAAACATTCGTCAAAATATTTTAGCAAAATTGACATTGAATACTCAGGTTATGATCCTCAGCCTGCTTTATGTGGCTTTGAGGAGGGTGTGTATGTTTTGCCTCTTTCCCTTGGGATGAAGGGCTCATGAGACTGTGGAATGGATGCTGTCTTCTGCAATCCTGCCAGTAGGGAAGAATTAAGATGAAAAGGTTAAGACCAAAGGTTTAAATAGGAGCCTGGAGGAAGTGATTTCCTTTGGGGGTGGTGTAGGAAATTTTCAGAGAAGAAAATCCTGGGTATTTATCAGTTTTTCTCCCACCAAAACAACAGAAATTTGAAGGAACACAAGCAGTGGACAAAATAGTTATTTTTCCAGGAGCCCCAGTCTCTGCACTTATGCCTTTTCCTCCTAGGAAGTAGGAAGGCTACAAAGTCAATGGAAATCAGAAGGAAATCAGAAACTACAATTGTGGTTCTTATTGCCTTATATATATCCCCTCTCTGACCTGTGTGTGTGTGCGTGTGCGTGTGTGCGTGTGGGCGCGTGTGCGCACGTGTGTGTTTCTTCCCTGTTCTCTAAAGATTCTGGATAAGGGTAACTCAGCATAGAATATATTGCAATAGTAGAGTTAGAATGTAAAAGATGCTAAGTGAAACCAGTTCAAGGTTGGTCACAGCTGGCATAGACATGCTGCTTCCAACCCCTTTCTCAACCTTTTGACCCTGGAGGAACCCTTGAAATATTTTTTCAGGCCTCAGGGAACCCCGGAAACATTCAGGCTCAAATACAGGCCACAAGTTACAAAATTAGGGTTAGGGTTTCATGTCTAGGCCTGTATACATGCATTAACAGTGTTCTTAAACTAAAAATAAAGAATGAAACTTACTTCTTTAATGTGAAGTTGCCCGAATTTGAAGGCTGAAGAAGGACTGTTTGGTATTTGGAGCACATTCTTTCTCAGAATATCCATTCCTCAATTATATGCAAAAATATTGATTTTAAATAATTGTTATGCTCCAGTTCATTAGATCAGAGAAGTTAATGTTGGTTCCACTGTATCAAATGTTTACAAAGAAAACTTTTTTATGCATTCTTGGAATGAAAATATCACCACAAATCATCTGCAGAGAACCTCTAAGCTAACTGAACTTTAACAGCTTCACATTGAGTACTAAACAGCAGCAGCAGCAGCAAGAACAATCACAATAACAAAAAGGCAGATGAGAGAATCCTATTTGGAAATTTCAGCCAAAAATGTAGGTGGAAAAATTTTCTACAGTTTTATGTCAGCTAAAGTTGTAAAATTAGGGTTCAGTAGTTCTTGGATACTCTAACCAGTGTTGTGGCCAAGAGTGCCTCTACACAGCTGTGGCCTTTCCTAAAAAAAAATGTTGGCCACAATCACATATGCCTTAATCACATACCAGATGGATTACTGCAACATGTTCTAGGTGATTGACTTTAAAATATGTTTATGTTCCACTACAGCCAGGAAGTTGTGGTGGCTAAAAGATACCCAAGATCCATTTCACAGACCATATCAATCCTAGGTGACATCATTACCACTGACTTCCCATTTATTTCCAGGCATATTTCCCTGCTGATTATCCAAAAAGCTAGTATAACTGGATGCCTCTTTAACCTAGGCAAAGCCGTGACCACTTCCATCTTCATTTTCAGTGTTAAAAAATTAAAAATAAAGGTATGAAGAATCAGCAGTGATTGGCACCATATGTTTCTCCCACACCAAAACTGTAAAATGTTTTTGGCTGGAATATCCAAACATTTTGGTTTGTTGCATAAACAGAATTTGGCTTGGCTAATCCATGAAACATAGTTAACAAATGACCAAAACTTGAGTCACAAAACATTCTAAGTCCCAAATATACAGCCATCCGATCAGGGCTGCAAAAATGACTGCTTGATATTTGGAGCCCCAATCATAACCAAATAAACATTCCCATATGGCTAGCTCTGATGTGTGAATCAGGTCACAGTCTTATTCAATTTAGAGTTTGGATTGTTTTAAACTAGCAGGTAGTGCTACAAATAGTTTTTGGCACACTTCTGTTTTTTAAACTCTTACTTCATTGCAGTTTATTGTTCTGTCATGATTTTGTATATGTATTTGTGCTTGTTCTTAATTGCTATAAGAGGCCTTGAGGGCTCTTATTAAAAAAAAAGGCAGGGCAGGAAGTAAACCTTTGAAATATAATTCATTCAACAGATTACACTTCATTCACCTTTAGATTGCAAAAGGAGACTGGCCAGCAGTTTCTACAGACACCACCAATTCATTTTCATAGCTAGCTTTTCATAAAGAGTACTGTATGCTAAATATATGTGTTCAATCTCAAAGGATTGGGGAGAAATTTGGTTTTATTATATTTAGTTACAGTATTCAGGTGATTTTCTGCCACTAGACCAGAGACATAGCTGGATTTTTTGTTGTTGTTGTTACAGTAAGGAAGGTGATATTGGAAGTATGTTGACATTTTTGGATCAGCAGGAAAAAATGTCTGTGAAGCTGTGGCATTTGAAAAGAACCATCTGTTTTGAAGGGCTGCAGTATAGGCATAGTTTTTAAAGAATAGAAGGGTGTTTTTAAGTAAAAGCTTTCTGAGGCTTGAGCAAAAACAGAGTAATTTAGAGATTAAGAACCTCATAAACTTCCCTACACATAGCCATTTTTGTGGCAGAGTCTGAAGATCATCCTCTCATGGCTATTTAGAACTTTTAGCACAATTCCTTCAAAATCTCAAGTTTTTGAAAATTGTTTTCATTGTTCCACATAAGCACCATTCACCCCTAGATTTCAACCAAAAAATTCTACTTTTTCTCTGTCCATCTTATATTTCAAGCCACCAGTATCTGTGTCAAGCTACAAGGACAAAGAGAATGGAGAACAAATGGATTCTGAAAGACATGTGTCTCCCAGAGCCAGCTCATGGGCTTCCCAGCTCTAGTGAAAACATGTTAAAAATGTGAAAATTTTTGTATCCAAATAATCATCAGATGGAGAGGCGTGTGCTAATGTACCATGGCAAAGCAAATATATTTACTTTCTTAAAATATTTATATACTACCCAATGTAATAAAATCTTACATATATAAGAGTAAAAAAAATTCCTCAAACAATAAAAAACAATGCCAGAGCAAATGAAAATGGAAAGTCTAGGTTATAAAGATAGGATTTTAACCTGCGGAGCCTATCCTAGAAAAGAATGTACGT
Source organism: Charina bottae (assembly GCA_023362775.1). Classification (NCBI taxonomy): domain Eukaryota; kingdom Metazoa; phylum Chordata; class Lepidosauria; order Squamata; family Charinaidae; genus Charina; species Charina bottae. The sequence continues at coordinate 52,679,785 of JALMGJ010000001.1, read as the reverse complement.
CAAGTTATAATCTTCTGTATAGTCAGCTATTTATTTTTAAGAGATCCCTTTCTAACCTTGCATCTGGTCATGCATTTATTGATGTTTAAATGTATATACGTACTCTCAGCATTGAAAAGAGGACAACTGAGCCTATTTTTTCCCTATTTTCTTGACCTGAAGCAATATAAATGACAGTTCTTACATCTCCATAATTGTTCATAACCTGCAGATTTTTGATAGTATACTTTTGATTTTGCTATTGATTCGGTAATAACATGGTGCCAATTTTCCTTTGAGTCTTTTATTCACAATCTACTAGTATGCAACACAGTGGTGGATGATGCTTCCTACAGTATTTGGGAAAGTTGGCAGGGAAAAAATAGATCGGGGAAAGATGATCAGGGAATTTGCAACCATTAAAATTTGTCCACAGAACTGGGGGAAATATGAACTAGGTTGCAAATGGACAAAACTAGGCATCCCCCAGATTAATAGCTGTCCTTTAAAGGATGAAGAGGACACTGAAAACTTTTTTGTGATGTTTGAAAGAACAGCCAGTAATGGCCAGAAGACTGGTGGCTGACAATATTAGCTGTTTACTGGGAAAGCTTTAAGAGCATATAGCAGCATTCCAGCAAGAGATGCAGAAATGGGAGGTGCTGGAAAACATGTAATTCTGCAAAAAGTAACTCCAGATTCATATTGGCAGAGTTTCAGAGGATTGTGATTCTGAGGAAGGCATTTGAGAATTATGGGCTAGTTGTTGGGTTTATGTGAAGAATGACCGTAACCCAAAGCTCAAAGTTGCAAATAAATGTTAGAGGAAATAGTCTGTGATCAGGTTTTCGTAGCTGTAAGATAAAACTGTGTGTGTGTGAGACAGACAGACAGACAGACAGACTGACTGACTTTGCATGGGCAATAGCTGCAGTAGCCTCTTCCCTGTGAATCCTGCAGGCAGTGCATCTTAACAATCCTCCCATCTCAAGAGCTGAACAAAACTTGTACTCCATGAGGCCCTCCCTCCGTGCCATTTCTGCCAAGACAACTGAAGAAAAACATGGCAATTAGTCGTGTATTTTCTCTTGGGGGATTTTGTCTGAGAGGCGGGCATCCGCTCTGTAGAAATTGGCCTCAGAGCCACATACGCTTTGTGTGAGGATCATTTGCTCCTCAAGGCACTTGTGCTGCAGTTTCTAAAACGAATCTTCTCCCCCGCCCCCCCAACTCCCAGGCCTTCTACTGCCATGAATTCCAGCAGCATAAAATACCTACCTGGCATTAGCTCTGAAAGTTTAATATAGTTTTGATGGTAAACTATGGGTGTCCAGAAAATTTAAAAGTAAAGTTTATTGCACCAGTAACTCAGAAAAACAATTTTTAAAACTCTTGACGCATTTAGCCAGAGGGTTAGTGGTGGCTAAGAAATAGAAATTATTGTTGAGGGCCACCATGTACCTGGAATTAAAATCCATCTGTCTTGGAAAGGGTAAGGGATGTTTTGCATGACACACAGATGCTCCAGCATTTCAGTGTAAATCATCTCTAAAGCTAACTCTGTCTTCGCTTCTGAAAGGAATAATTCTCTATTAGGATTTCCAGATGGCAAATCAAGCTACTTTTGTTGTCAGATTTTAAAGAGAACTAGCCAAGGGTAGTATTTGGACAAGTCTGATGCTCCTTTGTCCTTGATCCTTAAATCACATTCTTATTTTTACCTGCACAGAGAAAGACAGTGGCACTCACCTTGCAAGAGTATTTCCTATTTTGTTATTGGTAATGAATCAGGGGCGTCCACAGGGAGATGGTCAAAAAAGTCAAGATAGCGTCCACAACTATGCAATCGAATTGTGATGCATGTAGAAAAGGGGCAGGGCTTCAACTGCATGGTTGTGGCTGCCATCTTTATTTTTAGACCCTCCCCCCCCCCCCGCAGACCTCCCTGTAATGAATTCACACCTTTCCCATTTTGATACAGGTTGGACCATGCCCTCTGCTTCCATTTTTAATTGCAAATTCAGGCCCTTTCAAAGTCAAATTGTTAGTATTCCTAAAATATTCATTTTAAAAATATTACATTTTTTAAAAAAACTTTCTATTTTGTTGCTTCTCTAATTCCTCTGCACCCCTGATGTTTTGCTCCAGATCATCTTTAGCATATTTGTTAAATACGTTTCTGCTGGGGTGAATGCTGTGGAAAATTTTGCAGAACACAACTCATAATGCCATTTGTATTTTTGACTGCAGTTTCCCCAGTTCGACACATTTTAATTCAGAACGAGGTGGGCTGAAGTCCAATACAACTAGAAGGCTCCAGCTTGATGGAGGAAACATTTTTAAAATGTTAACCATAGACAGAGCCAGTATCGTGTGGTGGTTAAGGTGCTGGAGTGGGGAGACCCTGATTCTAGTCCTCCCGTAGGCATGGAAGCCAGTTTGGAGACCTTGGGCCAATCACTCCCTCTCAGCCCTACTCAGTACCAGGCTCTGCAACAAGCCAACTGCAAAACATAATCCCTTGGTCGCATTATGCATTGTGTGAACTAGGCAAGCAAAGCAAATGGACCCTGCAACCTAGTGGGACAAATGCGAAGCACAACAACAAAAACAATGATCACAGGACAACAACAACAACTTACCATTTCAACCCAAACTACAACTACCTTGAATGGGGTTGTAACTGAAAATGCAGCTTCTATTGCATTTGTAATAAAGCATGTTCATCAATAATTCTAGAATTTTTCAGAAAGCACACAGAAGATTGTTTCAATGATAGGTGTTGATGTAACACCTTATATGTCTTTTATTTTTTAAAAAAACGTAAAGTCCAAGCAAATAGTTAAAAACACAGTTGGAACATTTTCTGTAACATGGTAATAATGTTGATCATAAAGTTATTGTTATTGAAATGACAGGTGCCTAATTCTGCTTGTTGGAAAAAAAACAAGGGGAAACAATAATTCATTATTACAGCTGGAGTTATTCTGCAGGTTTTTCTGGCACTGCTTTTCAGCCACCTGTCCTTTTGTTTGCTTACAGATGAGCAACTGCAATAACCTAAGCAAGAAATCTTATTATTTGTTTTTATGAAGATTTCTCAATTTGGTGACCCAAAGGAATCCATGAAGCAAAAGTAATAATCTCAAAGAACATATCCTGGGAGGAGGGGGAAAACAACTCCAGAACTTTCTACTATCAGTTGTCTCTCACTGATCCTTAAGCAACTCTCCAGCCTGTATATTGCCAAATAGAGTAAAATACTAAGCAAAGCAGAAGCTGCATTGTAGTCCTTTGTTGTCGCTTCCGACTCTTTGTGACTTCATGGACCAGCCCACGCCAGAGCTTCCTGTTGGGCGTCACCACCCCCAGCTCCACCAAGGTTGAGTCCGTCACCTCCAGAATATCATCCATCCATCTTGCCCTTGGTTGGCCCCTCTTCCTTTTGCCTTCCACTTTCCCTAGCATCAGCATCTTCTCCAGGGTATCCTGTCTTCTCATTATGTGGCCAAAGTACTTCAGTTTTGCCTTTAATATCATTCCTTCAAGTGAGCAGTCTGGCTTTATTTTCTGGAGTATGGATTGGTTTGATCTTCTTGCAGTCCAAGGCACTCTCAGAAGTTTCCTCCAACACCACAGTTCAAAAGCATCTATCTTCTTTTGCTCAGCCTTCCTTATGGTCCATCTCTCGCAGCCATAGGTTATTACGGGGAATACCATTGCTTTAATTATGCAGACCTTTGTTGTCAGTGTCATGTCTCTGCTCTTAACTATTTTATTGAGATTTGCCATTGCTCTCCTCCCAAGAAGTAAACATCTTCTGATTTCCTGGCTGCAGTCAGCGTCTTCAGTAATCTTTGCGCCTAGAAATACAAAGTCTGTCACTGCCTCCACGTTTTCTCCATCTACTTGCCAGTTATCAATCAAGCTGGTTGCCATAATCTTGGTTTTTTTGAGGTTTAACTGCAACCCAGCTTTTGCACTTTCTTCTTTCACCTTCGTCATAAGGCTCCTCAGCTCCTCCTCACTTTCAGCCATCAAAGTGGTATCATCTGCATATCTGAGATTGTTAATGTTTCCTCCAGTGATTTTAACTCCAGCCTTGGATTCATCAAGCCCAGCACATTACATGATGTGTTCTGCATACAGGTTGAATAGGTAGGGTGAGAGAATACAACCCTGCCGTACTCCTTTCCCAATCTCAAACCAGTCCCTTGTTCCGTGGTCTGTTCTTACCGTTGCTACTTGGTCATTATACAGATTCCTCAGGAGGCAGACAAGATGATTTGGTAGTTTTGTAGTCCTGGGATTCTGTAAATCATGAACCTGGAAGGAGCAGATTCAAGGAACTGGAGCAGAGATGGAGTTGTTACAGCTTCATCATGGCACTGTGTCAACATTTATGGACGGTGACAAGTTTGCCAATATTGGAGCCAAAAAAGACAAAATAAAAACAGAAGTGGTATAGTAGTTATCTCTAGATAGTAACTATAGAGATAACCACTTTAATTATTCATATTTTTACTCAATTATTCTCTCTATGATCTTTCTAAAAAATCTTAAGAAAATCTCCTACACTTCTACTACATTATATATTTAATTAATAAAGAGTGGTTAGTTTTTAGTCCTCGAATTTCTTAGCACTGGAATTCGTTTGAGCTGAACTAAACTTCCTCATCATCTGAAAAGGGATGAGAAGGTTAATGGAACATTAACTATCTCTTCCAGCTGCTAGCATAGAAAGAAAGTCCTTGAGTGGCCCCACATAATAAGGCTAGTCTAGGAACTCCCTCTCATTGCTCATTTTACTTTTCATACCCCTGCAGCTATAGTCTGTTATGTATCAAACTGATCAACTCATCATGGCTTTTTTTAAATTATTTTTTTCCTCAAAAAATGACATCCATTTAGTGACATTTGTGATTGCTGGAAATCTTTCAAGAATTGTTCCTTTCCATTTGGCCAGGCACTCATGATTGTGCATTGACAGCATGCAAACTCAAGTGTATACCTGGGATAGTAGCAGAATAGGTCAGCTGTGCTGTGGAAATATAGCCATGAAGAAAAATAATAGTGGCTTTCACAAGTTCGTTAATATTGCTCATATTTATCTCATTTCACTGAAATTGATAGATAAACCCTTTCACTAGAAAAGGATTTTCACCAGAAGGGGAATTTGTTAATTGCTGGTATATGTCGGATACATAATTACTTTGTTTGTGGATCTTGTTATTCAGGTTCATAAGTTCCATACCCCCACCACACACCCCAATGGCTAATTTTAATTTTAAAGCTAATAACAGTGTTGGGAATGAGACGGCATTTGCTTGCGTGAGAAAAATGCTTTAGAGGTATAAGGCTGGGAATTACAATTACCACACAGTCCCTGGAGAGAGACTTGTTACTCTGAATCTAAATACCAGATTCACATGGGCTCAGAGAATTATTTATTATTATTATTATTATTATTATTATTATTATTATTATTATTATTATTATTAAATTTAGATGCTGCTCAACTCCCAGCGGGTAGTGAGGGTGGTATTTCAAGCATTCCTGGGTGTTCTATGGTTCATCGCTCCATTCATGGGGAAGCCACACTCAGAGAGACCAAAATTCTGCTGATTTCAAGCTGCCCAAGGAAAGCTGCAAGAGATCTCTAACCACAGTAGTGTGATAGATCATGGTGATAAAAGTATCACTAGCTGGTAGCATCCATTCCTAGTAATATCTCGACTCTCCGCAAAGCTTTATTCTTTAATTTCTTCTTTAAAAAAACACACACAAAGCCACTAGGTTATTTTAGGGGAATTCAGTCGAAATGAGGCCTTGGGGGACTGTGTGATGGGGCAGCTGTGGGATTGCTGCTTCTGGAAATGTGCTTCTTGCCAGCTAGCTCTTTTCCTTACCATGTTTGTCCTCCCTTCTTCCTTCTTGTGGTGTCATGAAAACAGATGGGTGCTTCTTCAGGAACGGGTTGGACATCTAGAAAAGCCTTTTCGGATCTCCTTGGAATATACTGCTAGTGGGAACAGGAGTATAGCTGCTGTTGATTCAGTTGCGATGAAGAATTGCAGCACAGGTAAATATGACTCTCTTTTTCTCTCTTCTATGTAGGGATATTTTGCTTATTTGATATTATTGGAGCAGGAAACAGTTCTTTATGGTATAGAATTTTGGCTGTAGAAATAACTGGTTTGTTAATTTTTTTCAATGCTTTTGTCCTAAACTTAAAGGTATCAGCCCCATACTTAATGTTTCCTAATTGGACAGTTTACAATAGTAATGTTGCTTGGGGCACTTTGTCTTGTTCGTGTTTTGCTTATACGCTGTGTGTTTTATGACTGTACTGGTAATATACCTTGATGTAAATCACTGTAGAAAGGCAGAATAGAAATAACACAAATAAAACATGTCCTCCCCTATGCTGATATAGATGGTGTAATTGTGAATAATCAAATGTTACTATCTGGTTCCTTCAAGTTTCTGAAATATCACCATCTATTCTCTTTTAATACTAAGCATTTTAGTGCTATCATATAGACTTTGAAGCTCCCAGCATCAGCATGCAAACATCTTCTACATTGTATTCATTTTGGTATGCAAGACAGCACTGGGGTCTTGTTAAGCAGCTATGTTTTGTGTCTCTCCACTTTCTTTGAGTATCTAAAGCATTCCTGTAGTGATCTGCTTTAAATCAAAGATTCCACAGTGCATGTTGAGAGAATATACTTAAGGCAACTTTTTCCTCTCTTGTATTCTCAAGAGGTGTTGGATTTTGACATCCACACTCCCCAAGCCAGCATGACTATACTTGTTGCTGCTTATGTGAAACTCATCTGGAGGCTATAAGGTGGCAAAAGGCTCAGATTCAAAATAAGAAAACACGTCAGCAGGGAATGCAATCTAATAACTTACTACAGACCAAGGTTTTGTCTGTATAACAGTTCTGGGTTTGGAAGCGTCTGTAGGCCTCAGATTCCATCACTTGCTGATGGTAATTGTGAAAGGGAAGAAGTCTGCTCTGACCACTGCTCTTTCCTTGACTCCTCTGCTTTTACAGCACTTCCAGGGGTCCAGCCTTTCCATCTCCAACTCCTCTAAATCCTTTTGAAAACACACTCTAAGTTGATATGAGCTGATTTGGATTAGGCAACCCTGGCAAGCTAAAGATGGAGGGATATACTTCTGGAAGCAGAGGGATAAAATCGTCCCTTTATGCCATGCAAGACAAAAATTGATGAGAGACGAGCTGAAAAGGAAATGCAAAACAAATAGTGGTCAGTTTCAAGAGCTTCCAGTGGCATAGCTAGATATCTCCCCCCATGCTCATACATAGCAATAGCGTATATGCCCTCTCTCTTCCTTCCCCCTGCTCTGCAGATCTCTAATATTTTGTTTTGTGAATGTTCCAGGTTGTCTAGCTGTAAGCACCACTTTAACCAAGCTAGAAGTTATATTTTCCCTCTCCTCACTGACTGCCTTCAAATAGCATTTCTCACTCAAGTTTACTACTGAGGTATATTGCAATTGGGGCGTGGTGGCTCAGCGGGTAAGATGCCAGGCTTGTCGATCGGAAGGTCGCAAGTTCAGAGGTTCAAATCCCTAGCCCTGCGTGCAGAGTGAGCTCCTGCACTAGCTCCAGCTCTTGCCAAACTAGCAATTCGAAAGCATGCAAATGTAAGTAGATGAATAGGTACCACTTCGGTGGGATGGTAACAAGTTCCACGTGCGTCATGCTGGCCACATGACCGCGGAAGCGTCTTCGGACAACGCTGGCTCTTCGGCTAACAAACGGAGATGAGCACCGGCCCCTAGAGTCGGACACGACTGCACAAATGTGCGGGGGGAACCTTTACTTTTTTATATTGCAATTGGTTGCAACAACAAACTTCTATAGTAGTTGCAATGACACTTGATCACCAAGGAGCCATCTTGGGTTAAAACCCTGAGCTCTTCTCTTTCTTTTGGAGATTCCTTAGACTTACCTTGTTTCAACCATTTCCCACAGAATTCTTTTCCCTCATCACTCTGGTCATTTCCCTACCGTGACTTACAAAGTCACACAACCCTTCTTATGCCAAAATAAAAGTGATGAGGTCAGGCTTTATAACACTTTAATGATGGCTGGTTGACACCATAAAGATGCTATGAAGACATACTGAACATTAACTCCCTAGTCCCCTTACCACATTGCTTTTGGTCTTTGTTCTTAGAGGACTATGGGGATTGAAGTCCAGCACAAATGGAGAACACCAAGTTGAGGGCAGCTAGCTGAAGGAAAGTAATTGCAATGTAGTTGTAAATGTCAACAAAGAAGCACTGACTGGTAGTCAGGAGCTCCCCAAAAACTACAATAACTGACCAACATGCCTTCATTTTAAGGCCTGGAACTAATACATTCTATGGGCCCTTTAGCAAGGCATTTTTATTCCATTGTATTAAAGAGCAAAATAACAACATATAGGGACTCATGCAGTAGATTCTTCTACAGTACTTTACATTTCTCACTAATACTGAGAAAATTATCTAGCATGGAGATTTAATTCTGGATGAACCCTTAATTGTTTCCAATGAACTGGCTTAAAATCCATGCCACAGCATAGCTATTTTTGCTCCAGGTTTTCTCTCTCACAAAGAAAAATAACACATCCATCCATCACTTGTGGTATTAAGTGAAATTAAGTGTGTAAAAGCACTTTGTGAATTACACTGCACTTCAAAGCTCAAGTGGAAATTCTTTTTTTTTTTAAAGTGGAAATTCTTACCTAGTTTGTTTAGGTAATTTTACTCCTATCCATAGGGACTATGAAGGCTTCAATTTGTAGTCTGTGCAGTGTCTTCTAGTAAATCCAGACTGGAAATTTGGCCAAGGCAACTGTAGGCATGCTAACAGTTCTAGTTGTTTTCTGGCAAACTCATATCTAAATGAATGTCTGCCGGCGAGGACTGTCTAAATAACTGAACAAAAAGATCAGTTTTGCCAGCAAGCAGAGTCTGGAGAGAAATGTTTGACCTTATAAATATGGGGTGTTTGCTGTTTCCTGAGGTCTCTCTCAGCTCTGGCTGGACAAACCGCATGTAAATGTATTTTCAAGAAAAGTATACATATGCTGCTGTTGAGTGCCACCAGATCAGAAACACAGCAGTGGAATTAAAGAAAAGAAGAAAAAGAAAGCCATCATTTATACAGCTAGGTGGCAAAACCTGTCCAACCTTCACTGACCTTGACAAGCAAAGGAGGCTTGGATCTAGTTAGTAAGTAGATGAGAGACTGCCAGGGAATTTTATTTATTTATTTATTATTTAAATTTATATGACCGCCCATCTCCCCCAACGGGGGACTCTGGGTGGCTTACAATAAAGTTAAGGTTAAAATACAAGTATAAAATTCCAAATTATTAACATGATATAAATAAATATAAAATCCAATCTGGCGAATTGATCTCGAATAATAGGGAGGGCATTATGGTACTAACCACCCCCAGGAGGAGCTATTACTTTTCCCCTCCCACGGAATCCCATAATTATAAGCAAGACTGGGAAGTAGGCAAAACATCCCAGAAGAAGACAATAGCAACCCATCTGCATTTTGTTGCCAAGAAGGCATATGGCGTTATTGGGTTTTAATTGTTCATATTTTATTTGGAATTATTAGCTGCTTTCATTGCTTTTGTAGAATACACTAAATAAAGCGTAGGGCTAGGCAAGGCTTTTAAGGGGTGATTAGCTTTGACTAAGCCTCTTCAAAGCTCTTTTACAAAGGACCCCTGCCCTAAAGAGCCAAATGAAACCAAATGCATAGAAACCTTTTTTGGCTGATGCCAGAAGAGGCCTCTGAAGTGTCACCAAGTCCCTTGTTGTAGCCAAGTGCATCATCCCTGAGCCTCAACAATGCAAATAGTGTTAACTTCATGTAGCAAAGCACCACATCGAGGCAATGCATGGTTGTCTCATGGAGTAAACTAATCCTAAACCCTTTCAAAACTATCCTGAACTTTTGCTGGTGAATTATCATCACAGTCCTAAATCTAATCTCTTCTGTTGAACCAAACCTTTCTTTGCTAGGGAATTTCAGTGTAACTCACATTGTGCAGTATTGACATAATGTCTTGCTGAGACAAAAATACACTGTCCTGACTGGCAAACAAAATATACTGTCTTCATTAGTGGGGAAAGGGAGAAGGATCTGCATCAGAATGTTTAAAAAATATGGACTGGGATTCAAGTAAAAGCCAACACAGTGTGATCAAGGGGGACCATTGCAGTTGCCAGGGTATTCTGGTGCTGACATACCCAGGAACAGCCTCTGTTTGGTATTTACAGATTAAAATGAGAAGTGCATTGAATTGTATGTGTATTTCATGCCCAGAATAATTGGATTTCTGGAGTCCCATGTTCCAGTGGGTCTTGGGTCTTTCAGCTGCTGAGAGAAATGTGGCTGAAGGAGTAACTGAAGAACATTTTGCTTTTCTCCAGTACAAAGTGTCTGCTGGATCCTCCTTCCAGCAACAGCAGAACTCCAACCTGGCACATTTAATTAAATAACTGTTAACTACGCAGTGTAATGAAATCACAGCAAGTGGCAGTACTTAGCTAATCTTGGCTGAGCTTGGAAAGGTTAAGCAGGGTTGGAGATGGTCAGTATTCGAATAGTAGACAACCAGGAAATTCCACATCTGTAGGCTAGCGGGAGAAATACACATACACATACACATACACATACACATACACACACAAACATACACACACAAACATACACATACACATACACATACACATACACATACACATACACATACACATACACATACACATATACATATACATATAATCTCCCAGAAGGAGAAAATGACAACTGGGAAGAAGGCAGTGACAAATAATTATATTGTTGCCAAAATAAATGTGCCTTTGTAATCACCAGGACTAAATATGTCCTTGTTATCACCAGGGCTAGAGGACAACTGTCTTTTCAATATAAATTTACAGGTATGCAAGAATGTTTGACAAACAGAATGAAAAAGGATAAAATGGATCCAAATTCCAAGAGCTCTTAGCTGTCTTTTGCTTCAATTCATTAACAGTTCTGGTGGGGTTTTTTTCTTTTTCTTTTCTTTTTCTTTTTTAAAAAGTATGTTTTCATCCTTTTTCTTATGAAAGTAATGTTCTGGTAGAAGGCATTGCATCACTGAGTAGCAAAATTCTCACTAATAAGTGAACCCAGAGCAAAGAATTTATTAACCACTTTTCTACCACTGAAATCTGTAACTGGTTTTCTTAACATCCACCCAATAATTTGTCTATTCCACAAATACAGTAATTGGTACAGCAATATTTAGTAATTGATGGCAATTTCTAGTAAAAAAAGCTGAGTTCATTTCCTGAGAAATGTATTGACTTATTAATGGCATGTAATGGTTTTCTTAGAAATGCTTTCTTTCATTTTGAGTAATTAATTTACTAAAACATTTTATTCTCCCTCAAAAATTCCTAATTAAAATAAAGTACTTACAAGTAAGGAGGGGCGTGATGGCTCAGTGGTTAAGACTCCAGGCTTGTTGATTGGAAGGTTGGCGGTTCGAGACCCTAGCCCTACGTAACGGAATGAGCTCCCACACTCGTCCCAGCTCTTGCCAACCTAGCAATTCGAAAGCATGCAAATGCAAGTAGATAAATAGGTACCACTTCGGTGGGATGGTAACAGCGTTTCATGTGCGTCATACCGGCCACATGACCGCGGAAGCATCTTCAGACAACGCTGGCTCTTTGACTAACAAACGGAGATGAGCACTGGCCCCTAGAGTCAGACATGACTGTGCGGGGGAACCTTTACTTTACTTTACTTAGAAGTAAGCAGCTAAATGATAAGTAATTGATTTTCTTCAACCTCAGCCAATTGGACATAGCACAGGTGTGTGGGGGGGGTGTCTTTCTGTTCTTTGAATAGGAGAAACAGCATATTTGTAAAATGTGTGTAACACTTATATGGAACATCATTTTTATATATGATTTTTATTGCAACTTTTAAAAAGAAGATAAAAACTAATACAAATTAATATAAAGTAAGGAAGAAAAAAGAGAAAGAAAGAAATGAAAGGGAAATCAAAAAGTACAAGCAAAGAAAAAAGATTTGAAGAAAAATAGAAAAAAAAGAAAAAAGATACAAGGAAGTGGCTTCCAATATTCTTCACAGCAGTTATTAAGTATAATTATATTTTAACCTCTCTCTCTGAAGTTATATCACTTGCACAGAGAAAGGAAGAGGAGAGAGAGAAAACAAGGCTCTCCTGGACAGGTGTTTTAGGTAAGGCAGCAGCAGCTCCCCGGGATCAGAAACCTGGTGGCCCTGGAGGGAGAATTCAGAAGCTGGGGATGGGGCAGGGGGAAAACTTACTTCCTCCCAGCCATAAATACAATACACAGTCAAGATTAGCTTTAGCATCTTTTGTTTGGGTGTGTTCAAAAGGAGCCTGGTGCAAAACACTTGCACAAAAGCAGAGTAAGTTTTAACAAATGACTAAGCCCTCCATTCTGGCCAGCTGTCAAAGCACACCTCCCTTTCAACTCTACCCCATCTTAAGGAGAGGAATTGGTGGAGGTTATTCTTGCTAGATGGTGATGTTCAGTAGGAGGGCAGATGAAGCCAGGGGAATCCACCAAGCACTTTCCTTAACGTGTCCCACATTAAAACTATAAGGCAGAGCTTTCCAAACTGTGTGTCGGGACACGTTAGTGTGTCGGCTGCAGTGTCTGGGTGTGTCGCGGCTGCGGCTGCCTCCTGGCTTCCACGCAGGTTCTAGTGCCTGCCTTGTGCCTGGCTGCCTCCAAACCTGCCCTGCCAGGATTCTGCACATGTCCTAGTGCCTGCCTTGTGCCTTGCTGCCTCCAAACCAGCTGTGATTCCGCACAGGTCCTAATGCCTGCCTTGTGCCTTGCTGCCTCCAAACCAGCTGTGATTCCGCGCAGGTCCTAGTGCCTGCCTTGTGCCCTGCTGTAAGAGTGTGTCGCAAAATGATGCATGTTTAAAAAGTGTGTCACCAACATGAAAAGTTTGGAAAGCTCTGCTATAAGGACTTCCCCGTTCCTTGGCCTTCTTACTGAGGCAGAATAGGACTTAGGGTGGTTCAAAGCAACCCTTTTCTGCTGCCTCAGAGAGGCAATTTAAGACAGCTGTGAGGAAGAGCTCTGAGAGGAAAGGAAACTTAGCTTCATGAGTTCAAGACTAGAAATGTAGCTGGAAGGCTGTATTGTGGAAATGTTATTTTATGGAGTTAACACTGAAGTTCTTTGACAGCAATCCTTTTAAATGTAACCCTGCTTCCTAAGAAGCTGCAAGCAACCAAAGCCATTTCTAGCTTTTAGGCTAGCATTTGAAGAGATAGCACTGGGAAGCCTATTACCTAGCAGTCGTAGATTCACACTCCCTGCAATGCAGCATGTTTTCCCCATAGTACATCAGGGCATAGGGAGTACCTTAGCTATAATGATATGGCTAAAGTGCTATATTGTTATAGTTAGGGCAAATATTTAAAGGCAAGTAACATGGCATCAGAACCTGGCTTCCAGTCTAGGAACTATAGCCAACTTTCCCAACCTGGAATCCTCCATAAGGAATGGTCCCAACCCATTTGAAGGGCACCAGTTTAGAAAAATCTGGAGTACCTATAGTATTTCAAGTAAGAATGTTTAATGCAGACTTGGATGAGGACAGCCAGGCAGAGCACTGTGTCAGAAAAGGTCACATGAAATATATCACATGAGTCTTGCTTATTGGTGGCTCTTTTCCACGTGATGGTATCAATTCATAGTAATATATAAACCTATAAATTGCAAACCTAAGTTTAGGGCTTTTTATCTCTCAGTCAGCAATGTATCTGCTTTTTTAGATCTAGACATATGCCATTATGTCTGCACATAGTGTTTTTTGAGCCATGAATGTTGCCCCTAAAGGTCTATCTTTTAGGAGGAGAGCCATGTTAATCCATGGTGGCAAAAAAAAAAAAACTATGGGAATATCTGTGTTTTTTAAAAGGGGAATGATAATTGGCCATGCTTATCTTACACCAGTGGACAGATTAAAATACAGTGCTGTTGAAAATCAAAATATTAATGACCTACAGTATAGATACTAACAGAATTTTTCTATTCCTACATTGCCTCAGTTGGAAACTGAGCATGATCAGAGCTATAAAGAATCATTCTGTTTTTTTTAATGACTGCATATGATTTTCAATTTGTCCTTGCCCTTAAATTTAAGCCTATCCTAATCGAAATGCTTTTGATTCAGTAAGGAGATGATGAAGTCCCTTAACTTCTTTCTCAGCATCAAATTTATTTTTATTACCATTAATTGGGGCCATTTAGTTTCAGTGGCATTTTAACTGTGTGGATCTACTGAATTGGTAGAGCACAATACTTCATTGAGAAAGAGGCTCTTTCAAATCCCAAATGTAGTTTCACATTAATGAGAGAATCTGTGCAATCAGCCATTTTGTAGGTAGATGGTATTCTGGTTTCATAAAAAGGAAAAGATTCTGGAAATATTGTTAGTACACTGGAAATGAAATTACAACACAATCCTGTAGGTCCACTCATGTGTAAGTCCAATGGATTTCAGTACTCCTATCTGGGAGTAGTGAATTCAACTTCCAGCTGAATCAAATACTCGTTCCTGCAGCTGGAATCAAGCTGTGGTTCTCCCAACTTTGTGTGAATTACATTCAAGGAGAAATGGTTTTGTGAAATGGTATCTCTTGCAGCTTTCTTTCCACAGACATCTCTTTGGCAGTAAAGTCCTATTCATCCATTCGATCAGGACTGCTCTGTTAATACCTAATACATCATTTTTCAATGCATACACAATGGAAATACCGTTAAAGAATTTGGGCTTGCTTTGTTGGTGGAGTTTTTATATTCTTCTATTTTCAGATTTGAAAAGAAAGTCATTTTACTAAGCTTTTTTCAGTCACTATCCATTCTTTGTAGGGGAATTTAGCCCCCCCCCCTCTCTTTAAGTAATTTTGATTATAAGAAGATTTTACATAGGTTTAAAAACCTACATAAATATATAAGAAAACATAGGAAAAGAAGGAGAATATAAAAGAGTGAAAGAAAAAGTGAAAGATAATGAAAAAGAAAGAAAAAGAAATCTAAGAAAGTGATTTACAAACATAGTAATTATCATCTCCAGCCTCCCAAATTATGTATCATGGTTCCCTTTCTCCCATAAACAAACCTTTTCAATCAATAAATCCTGAATTCACCAGTTCATTTCTACCCATTTTCAGCAAAAAGTCCATAAAGGGTTTCCAGTCTTTTATAAAGTAGTCCTCCATCTCTCAATGTAAAGAGCAGCTAAAAACGATCTCCCCACCCTGCAGAAATAGGTACCTGTTTGGTTGCTCTCCCCTATAAAGAGCAATCTGCTGAGTAGCAAAGGAGATTATTCTTTTTCTCTTTGTGATAGTTGTTGTTCTGGATTTTGCAGCATTAGGAAATCACTTCAGGCAATAGCAAATGAAGTGGTGGTTGCTTCACTTCTGTTTTTACTCTTGCTCCCTCCTCAAAATAAAGCTGGAACAAAACAGCAGAGTTCAAGATGAGTGACATGGCTAAGCTGTAACCCTTGTGAGTTCATTAGGAGAGGCATGTTACGGCTCTCATGTACTAAGGAGTGTCATCTGACAGGGCCCAGGAAGAGAGCCTTTTCTGTCATGGTGCCTGCCCTTTGGAATATCATCCCCCCTGGAGAATAGATTGCCCCCAACCCTGCTGCACTTGGGCCTCCGGTTGTGGTATAGAGCTTGTTCGGTGGTTGTATTGATTGTTATGAATGGATTGTAACTCTGCCGCTGATTATGTTTTATGGTTTTTGGACTTGGTTTTTAATATGGTTTTATATGTTTTATTTGTATTTTTAATGTTGTTCTTAACTGTTGTGAGCTGCCCGGAGTCACTTATGTAAGATGGGTGAGCTATTTAAATTGAATAAATAGATAAATAAATGTACTCATATAAAGGAGATGTTTGCCCCTGTGACTCCCATGCCATAGAGGATGTTTAGCATGTCCTGTTGTACTGTAAATTCTGTTTGAACCTGAGTGAGGTATTAATTCGGCCTCTCTACCAGTGGTACATCTCCTATCTTTTAGTAGACCATAAAACCACTACAATTTACACCATAGGTATACCTTTTTTAAAAAAAAGGTGGTCCTGCAGACTCTGAAACATGGCCTAGGGACCTCTAGTTATACATCATTTTGTGATGTGAAGAAGCCATCTTCCACAAGCAAGTTGATAATTGCCTCTGCACATTTGTTCTTGGATTGTCTGCAAATCTGTCTTTGCTGACGCTTTTTAGAGATCATAGCTAGCATGGCACACCTCTGCCTTGAATTTCCATGGCTGGTCATTTCCATTGTTCAGCTTTCATATCCTCAGCTTTATTTCTGAGCAGATTACCATCTACTTCAGGCATCATTTCTGAGGGTTTTTTTTCCTTCTTCTGATATTTGGCCAAATACAAGGAACAAGCAGACAGAAGCCAGTGGATTAAGAACATGATAGACATTATTTGACTTCCAACTAGACTCAATAGAATGACAGCAAAACTGATTAAAATATAGTGTTCTTAGGCTCAGTATAGAACAAAAGCAGCACATTAGACAATCAAAACCCTCAACACACTTCTTTTGACTTAATCTGTTGATGGGCAAGATGACTCCAGGGGTCCTAACTTAAGACTGTACTTTGGGTGACACCTTTAAAATACATATTTTTTTAGGTTCTAAGAGGAAATTTACCCTTACCTTGCTCTTTAGTATGATCTTTTATCAACACTGTTCTCATTTTATTAAGTGTCTACATTTATTTTAGGAAAAAATACTGCAAGTGTTTTGAAAATATGGTAGAGAGATTGAAAAATGTTTATCTTAAGAGATAAGGAACTGGGTTTGGAGTTCTAACGTAGAAGACTAGAAATTTTATATTCCTGTTTTTATATTATTATTCTCTGATGAGATTTCATAAGTAGCATTTCTGCACTGCTACATACCTTAACAACAACAAAATGCAGAGTGTACATAGTGGGACACAACATAAACACTGAAGAAAATGAAAAGTCTAAAAATGATAGTTTTCATCTAGGAAAATGTGGGTATGCATTCAAGTTGCATATTTTATAGAGTTTTTGTTGTTGTTTACTAGAGTCACACCTAGGTAATAAATGAGAAACGTGCAGTGTGAAATGGAAAAGATGAGGGCAGCTAAATAGAATAAGAAGGGATATAAAATCAAATCAAGATGCTTGAAAAACTGAGCTAAAAATAAAACAAACACAGGATGAAAGTGAAGAGAAGCAAAAATAAAAATGAGTTATGTGAATCAAATAATTGTGGAACAGTTAGATATGAAAGGCATTTGATAAGTTAGTAGGTTTTCAGACAGGCAAGAATTGATCTAAGAAGAATTTTAAACTGATCCAAACTAATCAAATATTCATATCTGAAAAACAATTTGCAAACAACAGTTGCATAGTCAGACTGAAAGCTCATACAAAAAATAGTTGATCTTTGAGTTAATTAAATGAAAAAACTAAATACAAAAGCAATCAGTTCATAAAAGTGATTAATTAAAAGGCCAAATAGAAAGGAGGGGAAATGAGATTATCAGATGAAATTGGCCAATTACATTTGGAAGAATTCTCTGATATCAGAGCAAAGTATTACAGAAAAGAAACAAAAAGATTTGAAAGGGATCTATAATGGTAGAAGCAAACTAGATTGTGGTGAGTAATGTGGGAACAAAGCCTCATCAGCTACAGAACAAAGTGAAAGTAACTAAAGTATCCCCCCCACTTTTACCCCCAGAAAACAGGGAATGTTTTTGTAAACCTGTTACGTTAGCATATAAAGGTTGGAAGTACAGTAATGGGTCAGGCACAGGAGACATTGCCTATAGAAATTGCTTGTTTTTTTTCTTCCCCTCCCCTCCCCTCGTGCAGAGCAGAGAGATTGGAGAGGAAGGGATTACAAGAGACCAAGCAGACCCACAATGGGGAATACACTGGGCTGTTTGCATAGTACTCTCATGGCTCCCGGCGCAACCACATTGCTTTTGATGTGTATTCCCCATTGTGGGCCTGTTTACACTCTTGTAGTCCCTTCCTCTCCAATCTCTGCTCTGCAAGGGAGGGAAAAAGGAAAAACAACAGGCCAGGCACAGGACATGTACTGACTATAATGGTGATCATGTGGCTGAGGGTAAAGGTCGAAAATGGTCATAAATTGGTCATAAAATTATTTTTCAGCACCATTGTAACTTCGAACGGTTACTGAACGAGGCAATCAGTAAGCAAGGACTACCTGTAACTGACTTGGTGTCTCATCCTATACAGGACTTCCCTTTGCAATTCACCAACAGTTTCTTTAACAACTTCAGAAATGCTACTGAGTTCAAACTTATTCATTCTGCAAGCATCACAAAAAGTTAGGATATTTATATCAGTGATATTAATCCTGCATTCTGGTCTAGTTCCCAAATATCTCTACATAAAAATGGAGTTCAAATGCTTAACTCCTGTAACCTCCTTCTCTTTCCACCTTTCCCTTTGATATTTATGGTTTCTTGCAGTGATTCTGCCAATCTTACTATGCAGATAAACGAGTATAAATACAATGTGCAAGTTCATTACCCCATAATATTACTATTATTCCTATTATTGATTTATATGGAACTACTGGTAACCCCAAGGCACTAAATAATAAAATGTGAATTATATTCATGTACTTTCATTAGTGAAACACTGAAGCAGAGAATTGAGCTCTGAAAGATTAAAAAAAATGCTACATTTTGATTATAGAGTCAAGCAACATATCCCATATGTGCCCTTTAGTGACACATTGGAATTTAGTAGCTTATATTACAAGAAACAAACAAATTGCCAAGTGCCTTGATGAAATGGGGATTCTTTTGTTCAGCTAGAAATGGCATAGGTGTTGTTGTTCCTGTTGTTGTTATGGAGTTGGTATCATAGTTCTACTTTGCTACCTATCCTATTTCACTCCCCCCAACCCCTACATTAATTAATATGTTATTGGTAGCATTAGTGCTACCTCCTACATATTGTCAGTCTCTGGCACTTACCTTTTATCCATGCTATTCTTCCACATATTGTGACATATGGAGAAAAAAGAAATATGGTGTACATATGCTTTATTGCAAATAAGGTCCCAGTGTGTATCAAGGGAAAATTTTTCTTGAAATGCAGTTAGGCTTGATTTACAATCAAGTACATCATTCATTCATTCATTCATTTTGCATCTACTTAGTTTGGTGTATGTCCTTCTGTTTTCCCACATCTCGAAGTATAATTATAGAGGACCTTAACCATACCAGTTCCAATTGCTATTCCTAGGCTGACCATATTTCCTTGAGACAAAAACGGGACATTGGGATGGCAAAACGGGATGGGGTCTTATGTAATATTCCGTATTCATGAAAAAGACATTGATATCCGATGTCTGAACAAAGGCAATATGCATTACCCTTTTCTTCCCCAACAGTATCTTTTAATTTGGAATAATACCTCTTGATGTATTTCAAGTATACGTATATGTAGCCAAGGAGTGTGCAGATAGTATTTGATGACTTGCTAAAA
This sequence comes from Charina bottae, assembly GCA_023362775.1. Lineage (NCBI taxonomy): Eukaryota > Metazoa > Chordata > Lepidosauria > Squamata > Charinaidae > Charina > Charina bottae. Next base: position 52,660,149 of record JALMGJ010000001.1, on the reverse strand, counting down.
ATCATGCTAAAAACCTTTTGGGGGTGTTGGGATGAGCAAATGTTAGATTTAGGAGGGAATGAACCTCCCGTTCCAAAACAAAAAGCTCTCCGAAATAAACAAAACATATGCTTAATAGCCATACAATGTTGGAATGAAGTTTCCAAATTGATATTCTTCTTTCCAGCCAATTGAAAAGAAATAAAAACATTATAATCTTAAAAGGCATATTATAAGACAGAGTTTGTTTAAAAATTGGAATCTTCTAAAAGCAAGGATAAGTCCCTCAATCTCACCATTAGCATCACCTTCAAATGTTTTTTCCTCCAAGGACAACTTTAATAAAAAACATTTAATTGCTAGATATGCTAACATGACATATCTGGATTCAGAAAACAGATTAAAATGGTTGACCTATAAGGATTTTTTAAAGAAAGAACAAGGACAATATACAATTATATCAATAGAAGAATTGGTATCAGAGGGATATACTTTCCAATGGCTTTCATACATGCAACTTGTAGAGAAATTTAAATTAGATAAGAAAGACTTTGAATTTGAACAAACCAAATCAGAATTCGAGATACAATTATGTGAAGCTGATGATCATCTAATTGCTAAAATGTATAAACTATTGTTAAAAGGTGAAATGGTAGAGGAACAAGTTAAAGATTGTATGATTAAATGGGCTAAAAATATTGGTTATAACATTCAAATGCAACAATGGGAAGACATGTGGACTAAAGGATTAAAATTTACTTTGTGCTATAATTTAAAAGAAAACTTTTATAAGATGATGTACAGATGGTATATGACCCCACAAAAACTTTCTAAAATGTATGGGAATGTCTCCAACTTATGTTGGAAATGTAAAAAAAAAGAGGGGTCATTTTACCATATGTGGTGGACATGTGAGATTGCAAATAAATTTTGGACTCAAATACATTCATTGATGCAAAACATATTACAAATTCAAGTACCATTTAAACCGGAATTATTTTTGTTGGGAATAATAGAAGGACAATTTGGGAAGCAATTTACAAGAATTATGCAATATATGATTACAGCAGCAAGACTTATATATGCACAAAATTGGAAAAATCAGATCTTGCCCACGATACAAGATTGGATGTTAAAATTGATGGATATGGCAGAGAATGATAAATTGACATGTTTATTAAAAGAAAATTCAAACTATTATTTTCTTAAAGAGTGGAAACCATTAACTGACTACTTACAAGATGCAGGAGGAGCAAAGCTTATATGGGGATTTGAAGATTAAAATATATATATTTTGATATATTAGACAAGAAATGTTTTTTAATGTTTTATATAGATCTAGCATGTTAGATAAAATTGTTAAATTACTATGACCAGAGACAAATTGGAAGTTGACTAATTGCTATGTTTCATTTCTATCTTTTTTCTTTTTGCTTTACTACACTTCTTATTCTCTTTCTTTACTTGATTTGTATTTCCATTTTCTTTTCTGTTTCAGACTTTTATCTATGTATATTTAAAACCTAATAAAAATTTTTAAAAAGAAAACAGATTAAAAGACAGAACAGAAACTGCTCAATGAAAAAAGCAATCTACCATGGTAAATGTATCTGCAAATAACTGAAAAAATAAAAAGTGATCTTAAAAAAGATAGAGGGACCTTAAGAAAGATGACAGAATTTCAGATGCTTATACAAAATCAATATCATTTATTAGGATGTATTTATAAATTGTTATTGAAATATGATACAGAGACAGAACAAATTAAAAATGGTATGATAAAATGGATGCAAAATTTGAGAGAAGTAATCACAATGGATCAATGGGAAGAGTTACAGGGAAAAAAATCAATAAAATTTAGTGCAAGCTACAATTTAAGGGAAAACTGCTACAAAATGTTTTACAGATGGTACATAACTCTGTCAACAATTGCCAAGATAGACAAAGCATACAACAACAAATGTTGGAAATGCCATAACAAAGAAGGAACATTTTACCAAATGTGGTAGTTATGCAAACTATTTTTAAAGTATTGGAAAGAAATATATCAAAATATTCAAAACATCTTAAAAATAAACTTTGAACTGAAACCACAGATATCTTTATTAGGTATAATTCCAGAAAACATAAATGAAAAAACATCACTATTGACTAAGATATATGTTGACAGCAGCAAGAACAAACCTGGCCCAACATTAGAAAAGTGATACCTTGCCCACAATATCAGATTGGGAGATAAAAATGGGAGAATATGCTACAATGGCAAAATTGACAGTATATACCCATAATAGAAGTTTAACCACCTGTGATCCTCAAACAGAGGCTAAATAGTCATCTTTCCCAAATGTTTTAGTAGATCATGTGCTGAGCAACGGAATGGACTAGACGTGCTCTGTGGTTCCTTCCAATTCTGTGATTCTATGAATGTCTATAGCAGTGCTTTCCAATCTGCCACTGTTGGTGACACACCAACAGCGGCAGCGGCAGTGGCGTGGGGGTGGGCGGGCGGGGGCGTGCATGGCAGCAGCGCGAGGGGTGTGTGTGGTGGTGTGCATGGCGGCAGCAGCGACGATGGCCTCTGCTAAAACGTAGAAGTGCTGATGGCGCACCACTGCCATCGCCGCCGTGCATGCCCCCGCCGCCGCTTCCGGGTTGTGTGGCGACACACCAAACTCTGTGTTGCGACACACTAAAGTGTCACGACACACAGTTTGGAAAGCTGTGGTCTATAGTCTTGGCTCTAAAGAATGAATGTGATGATATAACCAACCACACCATCTTTACAAAGATGGAGGACCAGGCACAAACTATCATGATATGGATCCAATAGTCACAGAAGAAATTGGTTATAAGGGCAAATACTAAGTAATGTTGGATCATACCTCCAAGAATCGTTGTTCACATAAGGATAACTATACATCAGATCTAGCTTTCGGCAGTAACAACTGGCATATCTTTTGGAAAATTAAGGAATAATTGAGAGAGAGAGAGAGAGAGAGAGAGAGAGAGAGAGAGAGAGAGAGAGAGAGACAGAGACAGAGACATAAAGGCATTTTAGTCAGTTTACAAGTTAAAACACTGCACCAATAAACAAAAAAAATGCAAAATATTATAAAAATTGTTGTAACAGCCTTTTTCCTAACATTCTGCTATATCAGAAAGAACATCAATCACCCTGCATAAGTTATTATAGTCTAAACTCTTATGCAAGAGTCTCCCAGTTCTGCATTTTGGCTTTCTGCTGCTCAACAGTGCTTGATCCTTAGCAGTGTAACAATAGAGATGTTCAGATTTGATTAACATTACTGATGTAGGCTTCTGTTGTCTGTTCTGTCTCACATTCAAGCTAGTTAATGAGTGGTGAGAAAAAGTTAATTTCCCACCACTGCAACCTCAAAAATGATTAGTGCTAGCTTTTCTGGTGTAGTGAAGCTAATAAGCACTACGAATTTCAGGTAAGGAGTGAGGAATAGTTGCTCTCCAGAAATATCAGATCCAATTAAAAAGCTGTAATCTTAACCATCGATCCTTAATCCGCACAGGCCAATTATGCAGAACATTTGTACTCTGGCAATTAATTTTAGTTCTTTGTGAACTCTAAATGAATGGAAGAGTTGTATTTTTTTTTTCCTTTATTAATTTCTCAACCAACTGGATCACCTTGCAATCTCCTCATTCTTTCTTTAATATCTAAGTTTGCTCTGAGAGTCCTGTGCAGCTTGTGTGGGCTCATTGGTTTATTACTTCTGGCAGGGATGGGCTCTTGATCCTTTCATCGTAGACCAGGTCAGGGAATTTTCCTTGCTCATGATGGCTAACCTTCCTTTTTGTTTTTAGCCATAAAACTCTATTGACTATCTTAATCGCATCACGGAAGCCTCAAGGCAGCTGTATATTCCAACAAAACAGCCGCTCGCTCTCTTATTTATTGGCTTCTGATGTTCTCACCACATCATCAAACACCTTTATAATATCAAATTGGATGGATGTGCTCTTCTTTTCTTCTTCCCCATAAAAAGAAAATGGCAGCTTAAATAGCAGCAAAAAAAGAACAGTTTCATATGTTAAATGTTTGTTTCACACTTCAGAGTTGCTGGAGAATTGTTGGGAGTGAGATGAATCTTTTAGGCTCCACCCTGTATGTGAACTATTCATGCAACAGCATTTTTCATTCCTACATTCTTTTGGAATGCTCCAACTTTGCCAAATCTTTTCTGAAGAGTTCCCCAAATTCTTGTAGCAAACTTTAAGGATGCTCCAGAAAGCATATGGCAGAAGCCATACCATAAGTAGTTCCCTTTGTATTATCATACTGACAGGATTGGATAAAACCTGTTTTACTTACAATGTAAGTAAAGCATTCATTAGAATGTCTCCTAACAAAGTATTTCTGCTTGTTTTATGTGCAATTTTTTTCTTCATTCACAGAGTTCTATATAGGGTTCAGACATTGTTATCTTTCCTTTGTAACCTTCCTTCTCCCACTGTTGCTTCCTTCCCCCCCCCTTTACAACAGAAAATGGAGAGAGAGAGAGAAAGAGAGACACATTAATTAATTTGCACATTAAGCCCTAAGGGATGTCTGAAAACATCTATGGCCCTAAGTTCCCCACAAGCAAGACCCCAGAAGTCAATCTAATTTGCATCACATGTTCATAAGAGTACATACTTTGACCAATTCCTTTTCCACATGGTGTTTTAAAAGGGCTTCTGCTTATCCTTGTCACCATCCCTTTTGAAAAAATGCTAGACCTGTTTGGTAAACATGCCTCCACGGAAGGTTGATTTAAACCAGGAAAGAGACCTAGTTTCTGCCATCAAAGAGTGCATTACACAGCAGCCCCTTCCCCTAGGATCTGGCAGATCCCCACCCTTTTAACCTTCCAGAAAGCCATAAGGGGCTGGTTTTGGGGATAGGGGGAGGTTGGAGCCTGGGAATTGTATTGCTAGATGGATCGAGGAATGTTGGATATGGTGCGAGGTTTTTGATTTTACTCTTTCTTTGGTTTTTATTACTGTTGTGAGCCACCCAGAGTTCTGTTTCATAAGATTTGGCAGCCATATAAGTCTTTCATTAAAAAAATAAAAATAAATTACAGGCTTTCTGTTGCTTCTGCTAACAAGGTTTTGTGTCACCATACTTACTACTGTTTATATTAGATTGGGGAGAGAGTGCTATTGTGCCAACTCCACTGGCTACTTCTGAGTGTTGCTGGTCACAGCCGTGTGCTGCTAGCACTGATATTGCCTTGCAGTACTAGTCAAGGGCAGAGTTCTCTCATTATTGAACACGCCTTCCCTTTCAGAAAACCCGTGTAGAGAAATAGCCTGACTGACAACTGTCTGCACTTGCCCATCCCGTCTCGCTCCACTACACATTAAGAAGAGGGATTGATGGTTGCTTTTCCCACTGGTAGATGACACTTGGTGGAGGAGAAACCGGGCCAGGGGAATCCATGAGTCACTTTCCTTAATTTGTCCCCCATTAAAACAGCAAGGATAGGACCACTCACCAGCCTGCTTACTTAGGCAGAGTAGCATTTGGCAGGGATGGCAGCTCAAACTATGAAAGCGTATTTTTCTGCCAGCTCATGGATTGAAGGACAGCAGTTTTGGGCGGCCGTGAAATTGTTGCATCCCAGATCTTTGAAAAGATTAGAGATCAAATAGGAAAATACTAGAATGCAGCCATTCACACTGCAATTTTATTTGCTGTTCAACACGGTAGAATATCTCACTGATAAAGAAGCAGGTTTGGCAAGAGAGATTGCAAATGTTATGGCAGTATAGTATTCTGCAGACTCAAGGGTGCATAGAAGCCACTATAACTCAGTAATGGTGCAAGGTCCTAAGAGAGCTGTCTGGAGCTTAACAGCTCAGAAACCGTATGCCCCTGAATATCAGCTGTTTAGAGAATGGAACAAGAGCAGAGCAGGGCAATTACTTTAATATCTTGCTTGTGATTTTCCCACAGGAGAAACAGGATATATTGTATCACATGTGAAAAAATAACCCATTATCAACTGGGTGACATCCATTTCAAAGATGATAATGTGACTCTTCAGCGTAACTGTGACAAATATGAAATAAGTCTTGAACTGATGGAAAGGATAGAGGCATCAATCATCTACATACTAATATATTCATCTTATTAATCAAGATCCATCACTGGAGAAAAGTAGGAAAGAAGAGGGAGAGATGACATGAATTGTGAGCTTGAAATAGGATTCTCTAATCATGTTCAGGGAAAGGCAGTTTACCATTTAAATTAGTGGGTCTTCAGTCCTGTACTGGGGGAAAAAGGGGTTATTCTGTGCTGATTTTGTTTCACCAATACATGCTGTGAAAAAGCTTCTTCTTTTCTACTCTCATGACTGAAACTTCCATACATCAAAGTTTTCTCTAATAAGTAATAATTCATAGCAATAACAGGCTCGCTGAAGATGCTTATTCGCTGTTCTGGAAATGCTCATTACTTATTTGGAGAATCATCCTGTTCTAAGAATGTTCCCTGGAGACCTATAATTAGCTTTCTCTGTTGTAAGATGGGAACAATGACTACTGAAATGGGGCATAAAATCTGATAGAAGGTGCAAGGGTTGAGAGTAGATCAGCTGTCCTGGCAGTAAAATGTAGTGGTGATAAAAAGAAGGGAGCGATAAAGTCCCTGACCTTTTGAAAGGAGAAGCAAACTACATCTCAATGTTAAACACATTATGAAATGAGCCTTGCATGCATTTGGGGTTGTTTACCAGTCCAGATTAAAATTATGACATGTAGGAAGAAAGGGGATATAAACCTTTTGTTTTCACTATGGATCTAATTCAGAGCAGGAAAGTGTTATTTGACTCAGTTGAAATGCTACCCATTGGCTGTAATGGGAGTTTTCCTCCTGAAACAAACACTAGATGTGATGGGCTCCAAGACAAATTGACCAATGAGGGTAAACATTCCTCCCCACCCTGTAGTCCCAACTTTAATGATATTTTTATTGATAAAACAAGCATGAAACAGCAAATCATTTGCTTAGTGATAAGTCTAGGTTTTAGTTAAGCAGAGGGACACAAGTGGAATACAGACTCACAGAATTCACATCCGCTACTGAACAGGTCCACGCTCTTTTATAAGAGTTGATAGGTAGCCTTTTTTCATTACAAATATTTAATATATGTTTCAGATGCATGTTTTAACTAGTATTACTTAATCTTTAAATTCTATTTGCAGAGAAGATTCCAGGATTTTTCTGAATATAAAAGGCATTTTTACCTGTTTCTCTATTTACCATGTTTACATATAAGAAGACAAACATAGATGGACCTTTGGTAACTTTCCCTAGATCATTTTATTCATTTTACTCATGTGCTTTTAACCAAAAGTTGTTCTGTAGATATTATCAGTGATTAATATATATTATCAATGCCATGAACAATTACAACTACCCAGTAGACCTGGGTTACTACTGGATATCTTCCTTGTAATTTAAACAGAGACTTAACTTCTAGATTTCACATTCTCTAAGAATTTGAATAATTTGTGTTATTTTTACCCTCATATACTTTAAGGAAGATTCTTCACAAAGTTTTTATGACAAGGAAAAGAAACCAGCATAAATTGAATCTCCTTTAAATATCAGATTCCACTTTCCTGTTAGAGTTGCATTGAACAGCTATGTCACAATTTTATTATTCCCCTAATAGATATGAATCACACATTTATCTTACTTAAGTGTTTTGCAGCCAGATGTATGAGGTGGATAATTTGTTAAATCACTGTAACTTCAACTTACAGTAACAATGGACATTATCCACCAGAATGTCTGTTCAACTTGATGAAATTAACACCACTGTACTATATTGATAGGCTGCATTAAATGTAGGAAGGAGATAGAGTAAAGATTTATAGTAATTCCAGCCTTTGCCCTGGACTTTAATTTGTGTCTATGTATCCATCTGCTGTTAACTCTCATTCCAAATCTGATTTAAGATCACCCAATGTAGTGTCAGTTCCAACATAACGAGCCATTAACAGAATCAGCAAATTATATTTCTTTACATTATGTAAGTCAATACGTCATCTTTATTAGAAGCAGTTAACACTAAATGTTGTTTATCTAAAGATAAAGTCAGCCCAAGTTTCTTGGTTATAGGTTTGTCATGCTTTAATAATTTTAAGCAGCTAATTGGAGAAATGCTGTTGGAATCTACTATGCACATTTTTCAATATGTCCAATTTTAATTAGAATTAGCCCTAACTTTGTGATGAACTAATTTACAGTGAATTCATTGGTTATATTATTTGTATGCTAATTGGAATTATCACTTGATACTTTGAACCTTTGAAATTGCTATAATCAGTTTACAGGTTGGGAATTATCACAGAAGTTGCCTTTTATAGCATCAGGGATTTTTCATTTGTGAAGCCCAAACTGGGAATGATAAACTTTCTGATACATAGATATTCTCTATCTATGTTGAACCAACATAAAACAGCAAAACACAGAGGGAAGACAGCAGAGCAGTGAGATGACAATTAGCTTATTAACCCTTGCTGAATTTTACAAACTGCAGAGCAAAATTCTGCAGGGCTCAGGGAAATGGATATATTTCTGTCAAAGAATAAATAATTCAAATAAACTAAATCTGAATGCCCTGAGAATTTTGTTATTAAAATGTTATGAGGTGAGAGCAGATATCCCTGCATCATTAACAATATAACAGAACAACATCTATGATTTCAATGGCTCCAATATCACAAAGACAAAATTTAGCCACATAAGGAATTTTCTTCAATTTTCCTAAACTGCCATAAATACCATGGGGAACACATTAAAGTCAGCAAAGGATAAAACCCATCTGAATGTTGGAATTGAAATTTGATGTAAATATTGGGCTGGTCTTAAGTGCATAGTTTGATGGTTCACAAAAATATCTCTTGGCAGGGAGGTGTGATCAATTTGACCTTATATACCACAACTAGTACCTGTTGCCTGTGTGCTTTCTTGGCATTGTTGAACCCTAGCATCCAAAGCACATTGCTAGAAAAGCCATAGTATTTCAGTTCCTGAAGGAGTGATCTTCTCCAATTTGAGTTGTAATTCTCTGTTAATGTTAGGGAGACCAGACCTACTTGATAAAAGGATAACCTCAACCAAAATGTAAATATGTTTAGCTGGAGACTGATTTGCACTTTAGTAACAGCAGCTTCCTGACAGAGTGCTGCATTTGGTACCTAGCAGGCAACCTTGAAAAACATCAGGCAGAAATTTGGATTGCATGCCCTCTGAAGTCACTCTGTTGTTATTCAGCCCCAACTGAGTCCCATACAGGAACTGCACTCAAGCTCTAGCTACGAATAAATTTAGTGCAGCAGGTATACACTGTCTGCCTTTGGTGAAATGACAGGATTTTGTAGCTGAGGCTGATCTTAAGGCATTTTGAGTGACACAGTCCAAATGAGCAGATCCTCCTCCTGCTGTTGAAAAAACCATTCCTAAATATTTAGACACTTTACTTGTTCTGTTACATGCTGCCATGTAATAACAGTCATGTTCCAACTTTGCCAGGAAGAATTTTTGCCTTAGAATAATTGATCTCTAAGCATCCACTCTGCTCTATACAACAAGAGAATGCAGGGTCCTTTCATCCCAGTTCAGATCAGTGACATTATTACCATGTCATCTGTGTACAGTAAAATAGAGTTATGTGTGTTAGCTAGCTTACAAGGATGGTAATCAAGCTTGCTTAAGTGGGCTGCCAATGAGTTTATGTAATAATGAAGAAAAGGTACCAAGATACAGCCTTGTATGATACCATACAATAATTTCTTTTTCAAGATGCTTAGCTGCACTGCTCCTAATTTTCAGTCATGAGTCTTCACAGACTCCCAATAATAGAAGCAGTAGTAGTAGTGAAGTTCATTGTTGTAACCACGGTTCATATCATAAGAATGCAATAAAATATAATTTATTTATTTATTTATTTATGTTTCTATTTCTATCACCGCGCCATCTCCCACGAGGGGACTCTGGGCGGTTTACAAACATAATAATAACATAATAACATATAATAACATTAAAACAATAAAACAATAAAATGAAATTATAAAACAAAATATTAAAAGAAGCATTAAATATAAAAGTAAAAGGTTACAACAAAATAGAGCCAGAGCTACAACTAAGAACTTAAATATTTCTTCCTAAGTTTAAGTGAGAGCAGAGCAAAAGTAGCAACTTGGTTGCTAACAGTTGGAAACATGTCTGCAAGAAGATAAATCAGTTTTTCAACATCAGAGCCCTTAAGTTCATCTGCTGTTAATAATTTGGCCCTGATCTCGTTGTAAATGAGGCAGTGGAGGACATAATGGATAACATCCTCCACTTGACTAACACCACAAGGACAGAGGCATTGTTCGACAGGGAGCTTACAAAACCTCCCTTTGAGATATGCAGAGGGCATGGTCTGCAGGCTAAGGAATGTTAAAGCCCTTCTCGGTGACACACTGGTTGTGTTAACCAGGTACTGGGAGAGGCTTCTATGTTTTTTATAATGATAGTACCAGGATGAAAATTTGGATGATTGTACCGCAATTGCGTCTTTATTAGCATCCCTTTCAAAAAGCCAATCTCTAATACTGTACTTTCTCTATTCCAAGTTCTGAGTTCTTCCAAAGATGGTAGGGAATACATTTGTAAAATGGGTGACAAAAGTTTAGTCCACTGATTTCCAGCTATGTAATGGAGAAAACAGAGTTTGGCGAGATGGAATGTCCTTTTCGGAACCCTGCCTGTTCTGGATGAAAGAGTTTTGTTTCCCAATCTTCTAATTTATTCAAGAGATGTCTGCCATAGAGCTTAGAAGAAATGTCTGGCAGACTAATTGGGCAATAATTGGCAGGTTCTTGCCGATTACCCTTTTTGAAGATTGGGTATATTATACTTTGTTTCCAGTGGGGAGGTACAACACATGTTTTATCTATTTCTGAGAAGAGTCTAGTCAGGATGGGGACCCACCAAGAATCATTCATCTTATATACCTCTGGAGGATTTTGTAATAGAAACAAGAAATATCTCTTGATAGAAGAGGACTTCTGGTTTAGATGTTGATGTGAGAAGCTGAGCCTTGTAATAACTCCTCTGATAGAAGAATGTTCAACTTGCATCATAGCTTGCTGAGTCAAAAGCAAACCTGAAGTCAATAAATGCAATATAGTGTGGAGTAGGTCTCGTGATATATTTCTCAACTAAATGCTACAGAAACATAGGGGGAACATCCTGCCATAACCCTGCTTGGTCCTCCTCAGTATATTCAAGCCAGTCCAGTTATTTCCCTTCTAGATGCTTTCCGTATATTTTGCCAATTTAGACACTGATAGGGCAATAATTCACTGGATCTTCTCTTTACCTTCTTTGAAAATTGGGATAATAATACCTAGACGCTGCTCTCTTGGGATCTGAGCAGTGTGGTCAATAGTGGTAAACAGAGAAACCAATATAGCCTTCCCTCCTACAAGTTCCTATTTTTATAATTTCAACAGAAAGAAAATGAAATCCAAGCCTTGCCATGTTTTAGCTGCTTGGCTATTTCAAAGCACATTTCAGGTGCATTGTGGTGAGGAATTTGCCAAAACAAAATCAGGTGTTCCAACATGTTATGGCTTTATTTGCTCACATAATTGATTCAAAAACGTGAGCTAACTTAAGGAACCTTTAGTAGCAGTCGGCTGCAGAAAAATCTTAGATAGATCGACTGACTGACTGACTGACTGACTGACTGACTTTATCCTCTTATGGTGGATTTGTGAAAAAGCCAAGGTTACTATAAATATATTTAAGTTCTATATGAACTAAAATTGAAATGAGATCCCAAAGCATGTTTCTTGTACTATGTAAAATATATTAATCACTGTAAACTTCAAATATCGATTACTTAAAACTGGAGCCAGAATTCATTTTGCAAGACAAAGGAAATCTGTTACGAGATAAAATGAAATAAGTAGCCAAACCTAGTTTCAGATATGTACCTACTCGGTACTTGTGATAAAGGGAAGAGTTGCCCGCTGTTTTCCCCAAACCCAAATTCCCCAATTCCCAAATCTTACCTGAAGTGTGTAGCAGATTCATTAGCTCAATAATTGAGTAATTAAATAGGCACTTGGACAGGAGTTTTTACTAAATGTCCATTAGAGTTTACTGCAATGCTATTTAGCAATATATCTTTAACTGTAGTTGCTTTTGTCTGTTTCTGCTTAAAGATGATTACAGCATTCTCATTCAATCACAGTATTGTTAGGAAAGTGGTTTCAACTACCAGATAATATTTTGATTTGATAGCTAGACCCATCACATCAAAGATGGAGCACTTTGCTTGACAGGAAAAAGTAACAGATGGTCTCTCCAAAGAAGCAGATTTTTATTTATGTTCTATACATGAGCTCTGAAAAGTACTGAATCCCAAAATCTTATTCAAGCAGATATATACTGTAGCTAGTTTAGCTAGGTTGACTATATTGATTTTATTTAGAATTCTACATGTGTGATTGTGGCTTGCTTTGCCTGCATTTACTCTTTCCAAATAAACTCCTTATTAAATTAAATTTAATAATTTAAATTCTCTTTTTGAAACAATTATCATGAAAACCTTCCCTACATTAGGCTGACCATACATCCCGTTTTGAACGTGACAGTCCCGTTTTTTAAACAATTCCTGACCGTCCCATTGTTTTAAGAAGAATATCCATTTTGTCCCATTTTTTAAAGTTTCCACGGCGAAGCGCGCACACATGCGCACACACTTTGTCCGGCGAGCCGTGGGTAGATTAGGGTCCTGTTTTTCTCTCAAGGAAATATGATCAGCCTACCTACATGCAAAACTGCATGGTTGCACAGCTACCCCTTGTGTCCTCAGGATGTTCACAAGATTTTCTTAACTCCTGAATTGCTGGGCTTTGGGCACAATCCAAAATACCTACTTTCTGAGTTTTTCCCCCTAGTGTTGAGCTGAAATAAATCCTTGATAAAAGAGTTGAGAACTACCCAGTTAGACAGAAAGACCTAGGATACATTCAGCCTAATTGCTGGCAGTCTGTTGCAATTATCTTTTATTGGGGTGTTGGAAGGAAATCTTACCAAGGGTTCGTCTGGAGCCAGAAATAAAGAAGCGCAGGCATTTGCTTGAACAGAGGTGATAGCTTTATTGTCCGAGAGCGAGAAGTACAGAAAAATCAGCTGTCGGTGGTGGCCGCTTATATAGAGACGTTGATCTTTGTTAGAAAAAGGAGCACGAAAGACGGTGTTTGTTTAGCTAGATTGCTCTTAATCGGTTCTTGGAATAGGTTTTCTGAGAATTCTAAGAGAGCGCTAATTGATCAAAGGCTAGGCGCATTCCTGTGGCTGCGCCCCCTATTGTGTTGCGGTTTCCCTGTTCCTTTGTTCAATTAAGCGCTCTGCCGGCTGCAACTTTTGCTTGTCGGGTTTGCGTTTTGTTATTCCATGGGGAAGCCCTTTCTCCTTTTCTTGTGTTAAGGTGTCAGCTCCCTGCCCTTTGTCCTGTCAGTTCCTGACCCGGTTGGGGAATTTTGATTTGTTTGGGAGGTGTTTTTATGGCTCATCTTATTATTCTATTATGCTCCTTTATGTTTTAGGTCTAAACGGAATGGAAATGTCTTAGTCTTTTTATTTATTTTATTTTTATTTATTTTTCATATTTTGCCACCACCCATCTCCCCCCAGAAGAGGGCGGTGACCTTTTGTCCAGAGGTTTTCTCCTCTTCCTGACCAGTTTGGCGGCAAGTGTCGATCGGCGGGGGAAGACGTGGTTTGGGAAAGGGGTGAAATGGCGGTTTGTTCAGAAAAGGGAAAAGGGGAAGTTTTGGCTTGAATCCTTCTAACAGGGGAACCCTTGGAAAAAAGCATAATAAATTGCTAACATTTCCTCTTCTTTGGAGAGAAAAAAAGAGAACTTCAGAACTTTGAAACACAGGGGAACTTTTAGTTGTGGAAAATTATTTTTGCGTGTTCATGTCTTCGAGTCAGTGTTGACTCCTGGTGACAGCCTGGGCTAGACCCTGCAGTTTTCTTGGCAAGGTTTCAGAAGTGGTTTGCCATTGCCTTCTTCCTAGGGCTGACAGAGAGTGACTGGCCCAAGGTCACCCAGTTGGCTTTGTGCCTAAGGCGGGACTAGAACTCCCGGTCTCCTAGTTTCTAGCCTGGTGCTTTAACCACTACAGCGAACTGGCTCTCAAAAAATTCTTTATCCATTCCCATATTCAGATAAATTGGTCAGTCCCTCCTCCATTCATCTAGCTATCCATCCATAGGTATGTTTATCTGTTTATATGTTTGTGCATATATACACACATATACATACACACTCCTAACATTATACTGATTTCACAAGAAGCATTTATAATTAACTTTTACCCATTCTGAAATTGGCTGTTTTGTTTTAATAAATGAAGCAAATTTGTGAGCAGAAAAGGGGTCACAGAATGAGCACCATTTTTCCCTCAGAAAACCCTGTTGAAAGATACTTGAAAGTGGGAAATTTAAACTAGCTGCTTTCTTCACAGATGTTTCCTCCTTTGCAATTCACTGGGAGTCAGTATTTTTAGTAGGCAACAGTGGAATCTCTAATGAAAAATAATCACTTTTATAATTCTGTTTTTATCCAAGAGGTGCAGTGCTGAGTATACAGTAGTTCTAAAGAACAGGCAGTGTTTGAACTGGGCTTCTTAAAAATATAAAGATACAGTATGCCAGTCCATGAATCCATGAATTTACATCTGATAAGAAATATAGATAGGGTTACAGAGGAATCTATATGTCCTTCTGTCCAGAAAGAGAATACTTTGTAATTTAGGGTATTTAGCTTTTGAGAATTGTGAACGGCAGTCAAGCCAGTTGTTATGCTAACAGTTTAACCCTCCATCCCACTTTGAATAGGGTGAGTTGTAAACAGAGCCATTATCGGTGTCTTTGGGAATGCTGCAATTAATGGAGACATACAGTTTGTGAATCAAAGGCCACTTGTTGATGTAACAAAGGTTCCCAACTCCAGGAGGATATGTGTCGTGAGGGAATCATTGTGGCATGTATGTGTGGAAGATGGTTTAGCAATTAAGGCTACTGTGCTATTGATTTTTACATTAAACAGGCAACAAAGGAAAAAATATTCAGGGACCATCAATAATCTAGGCTGAGCATATAGAATAAAATTTCCCTCCAAACATACTAATGCTTTTAGAAGAATGGAGGACTTGGAATTTAACAAGTGTTCATTTTGATTTTGAACTTTCTGTGTGGACAGATCAGTGAACTCATCCAAGGTCAGAGTTGAGAGAGGAAACATTATACAAAATCATTTATTTTCCTGAATTTTTTGATCAATTTTACATTTTCGTTGAACAATTACTTACCCACAACTTTAACATTTGCATTACTCTGTTGGGATAAATTAAGATCTCTCCCTGCCCTCGATATTGTCTTCCCCCAGAACACTGTCTACCCTCCATGGTGTCTTCCCCCAGAACAGGTAAAAGAAGCCCAATTGTTAAAAGGTTACAAAATAGAATGAGTTTGATAATGCCAGAGATTAAGATGTAAAAGGAAGCCCAACTGCTCAGACAAAGGATTCTCTTCCGATTCAATCGGAAACCTTGGAACACAAAAGGTCAGCTCATTCACAGAACTTAGCCAGCCCATTTAGGTAGACCTTCTTCCCCAGCCAAACAGATCTCCATAATCGAATAACAAAAGATTCCTTCCAAGGTGCATTACACAAGAAATGTAATCCAAGATGGCGATCAGAAGCCGGCGTCAGTTGTTGCTCCGGGGGGGGGGGAGATTGTTTAGCCCCGTGAAACTCGTTTAGAGGTTTCTTGAACCCCAGAGGTACATTTTCCATGGCTTGGAAATTGTTGCTGGTGGGATTTACCTGTGTTGGGGGTTTAGCCCCCCCTGGACAGAGCGGTGGGACGCAACAGGCTGTGAAGAGCGACGCGAGGTTTACCGCTGGGCTGAGCAGAGTTCGGCAGTGTTTTTCGAACAGGGAAGAAAGTCTCCTGAGGCTGTGAAGCCGAATGTTAGCGAGCCTGGAACCCAAGTGGGACGGTGGAGCTGGTGGCGGCGACGGCAGCGAACCCCAACGAATTTTGACACGGTGAGCCCCGGGACTTGTCCTATTATTGGGGCGGATTCTAGGCAGGGCGTTCACCGTGGTGGAAGTGAATCTCACCTCTGCTGCAGAAGAATTCAGCGGGGGGCGAATAGACCCCAGAGGTGTAAAAGACTGACCTCAAAATTGCTTAGACTGGCCTCGAAAACGCTTGGACACTGGCCCCTAATAGATATGCTGGGAGTGAATTTTAACACCGTAACAGACCTTGCCTTGCCTTCCAGAAGAACATATTGTTTTAGCAGCTTTACATACTTGGTGAAGACAGAGGGATATATCCCGAGGAACCAGTGGGACTGTGTCGGCTTGAGATAAGTGGATTGACCCAGCGCCTGTCAGAGTTTGAAGAACTTCTCTGACTGCTGAGAACAGAACTGTGGGCGTAGCAATGCATGAACGACCTACTGACGTTGCTATAGACTGGTGGAAGCATAATAACGCTCTGGGGATTTATGGACTACGGATTGTTGAGACAAGATAGACCACCCCGTGCCAGGGTGGCAGAGAATTGCGGGGTCTCTTGGTGTGAGTGTGGTTCCCCTCCTGAGAGTGAGAGTTGCAGGAGGGGGTCCAGGAGTATATGTGTTTATGAGAGTACCTATCCCTGAGTGGGAGACAGGGTAGGTGGGAGTGGCTGTTTTGCCCCTCTGTGGCTAGTGAGAGAGGCCTCAGGGGGCATAGTGAGTGATTGAATGGTGAGTGTAAGGGGCAGTTGGGGCTTACCAGCGCCGAGAGCTCTAGCTGGTTGCGCTGGTGGCCTTCGACTGCCCAGGATGATTGGGAGTGAAAGGATGGATGGATGGGAGAGACCCCCGCTTAGTCCCAGGTTTTCAAGGGATCCGGGAGTGGAGGCGACCGGGTCAAGAAACTCTGGGGACTATACTAGGGGCACTCCGATCGAGGTGGTGACGGGCAGGAGATATTGTCACGGGAACTGGAGGACAGGCCATCTCTGGGGAAGGCGCCCCCGGTGTTTAGTACAGGTGGCGCATTCCGGTCCTCCGAGTTCAACCCCAGGTTCTGGACAGCGGATCCTTGAGGGCCCCGGTTTTCGACTGCTGCTGCTTAACGCCAGGTCAGTAAACAACAAAGCCCCTCTCATAAGTGAATTAATCACGGAGAGAGGGGCTGACCTGGCGTGTATTACTGAGACCTGGCTGGGCCCAGAGGGAGGGGTAGCCCTCTCGGAAATGTGCCCAGCCGGGTTTCAGGTGTGGCACCAGCCGAGATATCAGTGTAGGGGAGGAAGGGTGGCAGTTATCATCAGAGAATCTTTAGTGGCTTTCAGGGGCCTTGCTCCACAAGTGTCTGGATGTGAGACCCTGTTTTTCAAGTTGGGTGCCCGAGAACAGTTGGGAGTGTTGCTATTGTACCAGCCTCCCTGCTGCGTAGCAACCTCCCTGCCTGAGCTGCTGGAGACCGTCTCGGGGTTGGCGGTGGAGTTCCCCAGGCTGATGGTCCTGGGGGATTTTAACCTGCCGTCCCTGGGGCGTGCCTCGGAAGTGGCTCGGGAGTTCATGGCTACCATGGCAGCCATGGGCCTGTCCCAGATTATTCAGGACCCGACCAGAGACAGTGGACTCACTCCAGATTTGGTTTTCTTGTCTGAGCAATGGCAAACTGACCTGAGGGGAAAGTTAGATCTATCCCCGTTGTCATGGTCAGATCACGTCCTGATATCTCTAGGATTCTCCTATGCCGCCCCACTCTGCAGGGAGGCAGGACCTATTCGATTGGTCCACCCCCGGCGACTTATGGACCCAATGAGGTTTCAGAGGGAGCTGGGGGTAATACCCGAGGATCTGCTGCACGGTCCAGCGGAGGCACTGGCTGCAACCTGGAACAGGGAGGCTGCCAGTGCCTTGGACAGGACCGTGCCGATGCGACCTCTCCAGCCCCATTCGACCCGTCACTCCCCGTGGTATACGGAGGAGTTGAGGGTCTTGAAGAGGGTGAAGAGACGTCTAGAGTGCCGCTGGAGAAAGAGGAAGACGGAATCGGACCGAACACAATCTAGAGTCACTATTAAGGCCTACCTTGTGGCGGTAAGAGCGGCGAAACGTGAATATTTCTCCGCGCTTATTGCATCCGCAGAATGCCGTCCGACGGCCCTGTTCAAGATTACTCGATCTCTCTTGGGTAGGGTGGAATCGACCTCCAACCTGCAGGGCCGTGCGGAAGAATTTTCCGAGCATCTGCAGGATAAAATCGCTCGGATTCGGTCTAAGTTGGACTCCATGCGTGAAATGCAGGCTGGGGAGATGCCGGGAGAGGGGTCTTGCCCTATTTCCTGAGGAAGTGGACAGGATCCTCCGAATTGTTAATTCCACCACATGCCATTTAGATCCCTGCCCTTCCTGGCTAGTAAAATCGGCCAGGGAGGTGACATGTGGATGGGTCCAGGCAATGATTAATACATCCTTGTTGGAGGGGGTGTTTCCAACTACCTTCAAGGAGGCGTTGGTGCACCCCCTCCTCAAGAAGCCATCCCTGGACCCTACCATTCTGTACAATTTTCGTCCAGTCTCCCACCTTCCCTTTTTGGGAAAGGTGGTTGAGAAAGTGGTGGCGTTGCAACTTCAGAGGACCCTGGATGAAGCGGATTATCTAGACCCTTTCCAGTCAGGTTTCAGGCTGGGATATGGGACGGAAACCGCATTGGTCACGCTCATGGATGATCTCTGGCGGGCGCGGGATGGAGGTAGTGCATCCATCCTGGCTCTCTTGGATCTCTCAGCGGCTTTCGGTACCATCGACCATGGTATCCTTTTGGGGCAGCTTAGGGAGTTGGGGGTGGGCGGCGTAGTTTTACGCTGGTTCACCTCCTTCCTCCAGGGCCGCTCCCAGTCGGTGGTGGTAGGGAAGGAGACATCCAGCCTGCGATCGCTCCTGTGTGGGGTACCGCAGGGCTCGGTTCTCTCTCCTCTCCTATTCAACATCTACATGAAACCACTGGGTGAGGTCATCCGACACCATGGGATGAGGTATCATCAGTATGCAGATGATACTCAACTGTATATCTCCATCCCTGGTGAAGTAAGTGATGCAGTGACCACCCTGTCCCAGTGCCTGGGGGCTGTGAGGGCCTGGATGGGGAACAACAGGCTTCAATTGAACCCTGGCAAGACCGAGTGGCTGTGGATTGATGGCTTAGCGTCTTCTGGGAAATTATCATCTTTGGTTCTCGATGGGGTAGCACTGCCCCATTCAGAACCGGTGCGCAACTTGGGGGTCCTTCTAGACTCACGACTCCTGCTTGAAGAGCAGGTGGCAGTCGTAGGTGGGAAGGCTTTTGCACAGCTTCAGCTGGTGCACCAGTTGCGCCCGTTCCTGGATCGCGATACCCTCCGGACAGTCACTCATGCTCTCGTCATCTCCCATGTAGATTACTGCAATGCGCTCTACATGGGGCTACCCTTGAAGACTATCCGGAAGCTACAGCTGGTGCAGAATGCGGCCGCGCGAGTAATTTTGGGTGCACCAAGATCTGCACATGTAACACCACTGCTCCGCGAGCTACATTGGGTGCCGGTTTGCTTCTGGGTACAATTCAAGGTGTTGGTTATCACCTTTAAAGCCCTACATGGCATGGGGCCAGAATTCCTGAGGGACCGTCTTATCCCCATATTATCGATCCGCCCCACCCGATCATTCAGGGAGGGCCTGCTACTAGCCCCATCAATTAAAGAGTGTCACCTGATGGGGTCTAGGAGACGGGCCTTCTCTGTAGTTGCTCCTACACTGTGGAACACCTTGCCCCCGGAGTTGAGACAGATCTCCTCCCTCCCGACCTTTAGGAAAGATCTGAAGACCTGGTTCTGCCGCCTGGCATGGGAAGGAGGAAGGGATAGTTCCTCATGGGGGTGGCTTGTCCCTTAATCCTAAAAAGTCCTCCCTTTATTATTCTTTCATCCATCTGGATTTTATTTTTATAATAATTTACTATTAATTGTATGAATTGATGTTTTATATTTTATGTTCTATTTTAATTCTTTTTTGTTGTAAACCGCCCAGAGTTCCCCGTTGGGGGGAGATGGGCGGTCATATTAAATAAATAAATAAATAAATAAATAATAATAATAATTCCAAGTAGTAGACAAAGCCACAGCCCGCAGGGAACACAAACAGGAAACACAAACAGCAGGGGGCCCAACTACAGAGCGCCTCCTCTCTGAAATCTGGCAAATTACACTTCTCTCAAGTTCCTAGGGGGCGGGAACACCTTTGCATAGCAACGACCAAGCTCTCCTATATAAATGGCCTGTGGGGGAAATACAGGTGTGGCCACCTTCCAACCAGCATATTCTGTACTTCTGTACTCTGCATGTCCTCTTGGCAATAAACCAGCAAACCTCTGTTCCAGCAACTGCCTGCGTCTATTCATTCCCGGCTTGGGACAAACCTTGGTAAGATTACCTTCTAACACTCAAAGAGAAGGAGAATATCAAAACCTCATTTTGTATGTTATTGTTTTGATTTTGTAGCTATATTAGCATAAAATGTTTAATACTGAGGGCACTTTGGTAAGGCCATTCAGGAGTGGCATTTTATCCTGAGTTCATTGGAATGACAACAGAATAAATTCACATGAAAACTAGAGATTTCGTTTCTCTTAGCATGTACTGTAGATGATTGTAGCTCCTGGTATCATACTAATATATTTCTACCAATTTTATAACCATTTATGTAACTGAGCACCTGAGAGGGGGCGGTCTAATCTATATCTTTTTTCAGACTATTCCAGTAATACATGCCAGGCTGCTAGTGAGTTATGATTGTGCATGTATGTATAACTATTTTTTATGAGACATACAAACACTTCAGTATTTTATTTTCGTGTGTGTGTGTAGTCACAGAATCATGAACAAGATTCCTTAGGCTGAAATTTGGAGAGAGGAAAGAAAAACAAGAGAAAACAGCATGATTCAGAGCCCCAACATTTGCATAATGACCAGTTTTTCTTTTCTACCCTGCTGCTGGCTTGTTCGTCATCCAGTCTGAATAAGATTGTTGGAAAACTCAAAAATGATTATGTGACATTTTAGCTGCTCCCAATGAAGATATATGAGCAGATGATAGCTTTTGGAAGTATTTTTCACCCTCAAGGACCAACATGGTGCCTATTTGAAAACAGTCCCATTTCATTATTGTCATTGATGAATGACATTTTACATTTCACCATAATTTGTGGATATGATTTAAATATTTTGTAGAAGATGGAATTCCATCCTGGAGTTTCAGCTCCTTTTCCAGGATATTTAGAAGAATGGTCTTGGGAGCTGGAGAAGGGGACAACCTTATCTTGACATGAGTGCTAAGGCACAGACAGTGGTAAAATGGGTTGGTAGTAACTCAGTCTAATTCTGTTTTGAAGTTGGTGCAAAAGAGATGGAAGACTTGCATTATAGGTGCACACCATAGAATTGCCAATCTTGCTTTACCCATAATTTACAGTATTGAGCACTCACAAAACAACATCCTATCAACTTCTTGTATTTTTTCTGTTCTTCTGGTTTTTTTCCTCAAAGAACAGCAACTTGAACTTTTTCCAGAAGAAAGAAAAGGTAGCAAAATATTCACACTATTCTTCCATTATTTTAAAAGTGTAGAGGTCTAGATGAGGGCAGATGATCCTACGGCAGCTCCAGTGCCTTTCCTTGAGCTGTGCCCATCCTGCCATCCCATTTTTATTTTTGTAATAATGTTAAAATACTTTTCTAGCTATTATTTTTAAAATGAAAATATTATTAAATTATCACTTAAATATGGCTGTAGTGATATAAAGTGTGTGTATGTATTATAGTGCTTAATGAAGCACTATAGCATTGTATTCAATTAGACTTTTAACACAAATTAAAATATTAATTAAAAATAAACTTGGTGATAGTTGTACACTACAAAGTCTATGAAATGTATCCTGAGTTTGAATTCCTGCTCCAATGACTTGGACGTCCTCCTTGCCCACAGCAACCATGTTGCATATACCCCCTGATGTTCACAGTATGGTGAACCTACAGGAAATATTGTATCGAAGATCAATCACAAATCCATCTGGACCTTACAGTGGGAAGGCAATGCTTATTACTGCTAGGAATACCCTTTTGAAATAAGTCATGGGGTAGATGAATACCATGTACAGAGGGAACAGAACAGATTATAGCATGAATTACAGTTTTTGTTGCGAAAAAATCCTTAAAGTATTTTCTGATAGACTGTTTCATATGTTGACACCATTTAAATATTTCCAACAGTGCCATAACATGATGCTATATTTGGAACAGTGTAACTACTGTGGGTGATTTAAAATGGCTGGTTAGAGATCTAACCACCCATTGGAAAGATTCTGCCTTATCAAGGACAAGTCATGAATATAATATTAGAGCTTCTAGGTATTGATCTTGAGTCTGGGAAAGAGTCTTTCATTTAAATTGGAGACATGAGATTAAAAAACAAACAAACAAAACAGCAGAAATATGGACAAATACTAGATATTTGACACAGGTAACCAATTGTCATGTCTCTTGCTCTTTGCTTTTTTCTAAAGCCAACTTGAACATCTTCCATCTTTCTTTCTATGTAAGGCTCTAATTGCATTGGATGATCCTAAGCATTATTTTGCTAGTATGTGAAATTAAGGCTATTGTACAGTAATTAAGTCTCCTTTCCAACCTCTTCCAATCTGTTGACCATTGTGTTGTTCTCCTGTTAATATCTAGTTCAGATTCTGCCTTGACATTCTCTTCTGCATGAAGTCTGAAAATGTAAAAGTTCTCAATGCTAATACATTCAACACTGACATCTAAAATGATACACATTACTGACAGAGCTTTGTGATTTATATTATCACTCATGGGATTTGTAAGCATCTAATTTACTGCATTAATCAGTGAGCATCAAATCAGTTTGCAAAATGCAAGTAAATCAGATTAATTTGTCAGCTTAATAGTCAATGTAATTTTTAATGTAAACTTGACATTAAGTTTAATTTCCGTACCATTAGCAGTTGAGAAAGCAACATCAGCTTAACACTTGCATGGTGCTTAGCAAACATTAAACAAGCATGCTGTATAGACTACTGCAGAATTTGGCAGAAAGGGCTTTTTGAAAGATATTGTAAAGGATCTAAAACTAGAGGATATAAACTCATAACATCTTCATAGCTTGCGAGGGGGGGGTGCTTAAGTCTGATTTTATCATAATTTAGAAATATAAATTTTGTTCAAGCTTTTGATCCACCTAACAAAATATTGTGTATGGCGGCCATTCTCCAACATTGTGGCTTTGTTGTATTGCAGCTCCCAGAAATCCCAGTCAGTCTAGCCAATGGTGCAAAAGGGAACCTAACACTGACTGGTAGCAGGACATCAGCAGTTCAGATGGAAGCTAAGGGACAAGCAAATTGATTTATTTCTAGTCTGTGGAATATTCACAAATCCATTCCATCCTCTTTCTCTATTCAACCATTCCCTTAAAAAGATTACAAATATTCATGGACAATTGCACTTATTTATTTTATTTTATTCCTTAGTTAAAAGCTCTTTTGGAACACTTAAGAACTCTGGGTGAGCTGCACATTAGAACACGCAGTACAGATCTGGCATGCAGAGAATATTGAATATTCTTCCTAGAATCTTTCCCCGTTCTCTCTGGAAACACAAGTATTAAAACTCCAATCTTTTGTATGAGTAGCATGTCGCCTCTCCCAGCATTATACCCTTTCCTATAAATCGTTTCTCTACCCATGAAAGTCCCTGATGCACTTATTTCCTCTTTGTTGAAGGCAGGGGATAAGATGAAGCAATAAATGACTGAGTTATGACCCAACTTTTTTCTGTGTGTTTTGTGATGTAGAGGTCCTTTTGAGTATAGGAGATACGATGTTGTATATATTAAACAAGATTTCCACTGTACATGCAGTGCCTTTGTACAGTAAATAGGTGAAAGGACAATGAAACTATCATGCATGTTAAAGTAAAGTCTCCTTTGAGCCGAGTTTGATTTTTGTTGGCAATATGGGTAGACCCATATGGTTTTCTTGACAATAATATGAAAGTATCTTGCCATTGCTGCCTTCTGAATTTTTTTCTTGTTTGACTTTCCAGTGTAACCTGCAATATTGGGATTTTCTGAAGGTCACTCATCAAAATACTGACTCTAACCCAACTTTGCTGTTCCAAGAACAGCCAAGGTCAGCTAGGAGTTGTCACTAACTTGTCTCTGTACATGTAGGGCTATTCATTCGTATGCAATTGATTTAAAGCAAGAAACCTACAGATATAGTCTTAAGAGGCTGTCACCTTACAGGAGGGAGACTTGGTCCAGAGGTCCATAAATCATGCATGCCTGTTCTTCTGGTGCTTAACATCCTTGTTGTTGTTGTTGTTCAGTCGTTTAGTTGTGTCCAACTCTTCGTGACCTCATGGACCATAGCACGCCAGGCCTTCCTGTCCTCCACTGTCTCCCGGAGTTTACTCAAATTCATGTTCATTACATCAGTGATGCTATCTAACCATCTCATCCTCTGCCATCCCCTTCTCCTTTTGCCTTCAGTCTTTCCCAGGATCAGGATCTTTTCCAGTGAGTCCTCTCTTCGCATTAGGTGGCCAAAGTATTTGAGCTTCAGCTTCAGTATCTGTCCTTCCAATGAGCAGTCAGGGTTGATTTCCTTTAGGATTGACTGGTTTGACCTCCTTGCAGTCCAAGGGACTCTCAAGAGTCTTCTCCAGCACCACAGTTCGAAAACGTCAATTCTTCGGCGCTCAGCCTTCCTTATGGTCCAACTCTCACAGCCATACATTACTACTGGGAAAACCATAGCTTTAATTATACGGACCTTTGTCGGCAAGGTGATATCTCTGCTTTTTAATATGCTGTCTAGGTTTGCCATAGCTTTCCTCCCAAGGAGCAAGCGTCTTTTAATTTCATGGCTGCAGTCACCGTCTGCGGTGATCTTGGAGCCCAAGAAAATAAAATCTGTCACTGCTTCCATTTCTTCCCCTTCTATTTGCCAGGAAGTGATGGGACCAGATGCCATGATCTGAGTTTTTTTTAATGTTGAGTTTCAAGCCAGCTTTTGCACTCTCCTCTTTCACCCTCATCAAGAGGCTCTTTAGTTCCTCTTCACTTTCTGCCATTAGGGTGGTATCGTCTGCATATCTGAGGTTGTTGATATTTCTCCCGGCAATCTTAACTCCGGCTTGTGATTCATCCAGCCCGGCATTTCTCGTGATGTACTCTGCATATAAGTTAAATAAGCAGGGTGATAATATACAGCCTTGTCGTACTCCTTTCCCAATTTTGAACCAATCGGTTGTTCCATGTCCGGTTCTAACTGTTGCTTCTTGACCCGCATACAGGTTTCTCAGGAGACAGGTAAGGTGGTCTGGTACTCCCATCTCTTTAAGAATTTGCCACAGTTTGTTGTGATCCACACAATCAAAGGCTTTAGCGTAGTCAATGAAGCAGAAGTAGATGTTTTTCTGGAACTCTCTTGCTTTTTCCATGATCCAGCGAATGTTGGCAATCTGATCTCTACTTCCTCTGCCTCTTCAAAACCCAGCTTGCACTTCTGGTAGTTCTCGGTTCACATACTGCTGAAGCCTAGCTTGTAGGATTTTGAGCATAACCTTGCTAGCATGTGAAATGAGCGCAATTGTACGGTAGTTTGAACATTCTTTGGCATTGCCTTTCTTTGGAATTGGAACGTAAACTGACCTTTTCCAATCCTGTGGCCACTGTTGAGTTTTCCAAATTTGTTAGCATATTGAGTGCAGCACTTTAACAGCATCATCTTTTAGGATTTTAAATAGCTCAGCTGGGATACTGTCTTCTCCGCTAGCTTTGTTGTTAGTAATGCTTCCTAAGGCCCACTTGACTTCACTCTCTAGGATGTCCAGCTCAAGGTCAAACCATGGTAGTCATGAACTCCCGAGCCGCCTCCAAGGCCCGTCCTAGGGATGGCAGATTGAAATCCCCCAAAACCATAAGTCTGGGGAATTCCACCGCCAACCCCGAGACGGCCTCCAGTAGCTCGGGCAGAGAGGTTGCTACGCAGCAGGGAGGCTGGTACAGTAGCAACACTCCCAACTGTGCTTGGGAACCCAACCTGAAAAACAGGGTCTCACAGCCGGTCACTTGTGGAGCAGCGCCCCTGGTGGCCATAAGAGACTCTCGGATGACAACTGCCACCCCTCCTCCCCTGCCTCGTTGTCTCGGCTGATGCCATACTCGAAACCCGGCTGGACACATTTCTGAAAGGGCAACCCCTCCTTCTGGGCCCAGCCAGGTCTCTATTATACATGCCAGGTCTGCCCCCTCCTCCGCAAGTAAATCGCAGATGAGGGGAGCCTTATTATTCACAGACCTGGCATTAAGGAGCAGCAGCCGGACATCAGGGCCCTCAAAGATCTGTTTACCAGGGCCTGGGTATGAGCTTGGAGGGCCAGAACGCACCACCGGTAATAAACACCGGGAGCGCCTTCCCCAACGATGGCCTGCCCTCCAGCTCCCGTCATAGCGTCCCTTACCCGTCACCACCTCGATCGAATTCCCCGCCCCACAGCCCCCAGAGTCTCCTGACTCAGACGCCTCCACTCCTGAGCCCCCGGAAAGCCTGGATTTGGGCAAAGGTCCCCTTCTCCGTACATTCATCCTCTCAACTCAATCTCTCCTAGGTAAATGGCAGGGCCCCCAGCACACCAGCTCACGCTCTTGGCACTGGCAAGCTCACACACTCTCACTGTTCCCTCCTGTGGCCTCTCTCACTAGCCACAGCAGGGGATCCAATCACTCCTACCTACCCTGCCTCTCACTCAGGGATAGGTACTCTCTCACAACTCATACAATCCTAGTCCCCCCCTTGTCACTCTCACTTACAAGGGGGGCACCACACTCACACCAAGGGATCTCACGACCTTCTGCCGCCCTAATAGACTGGGGGTGGTCGATCGTCTACTTTAACCATCAAGCAGATCAGATGTTAAATTAGATGTTAAAATAATTTAAAGTCTGCGATGACAAAGTCCATGGGTTTGTTATTCGAGACCATTCCTCAAAGAACCCCAAAGTCCGAAGGGGTCTAAGTTTGGCTCCCCCAAACTTTTATTGACTATGAGGGCTACTCCATTTCTTCTAAGGGATTCTTGCCCACAGTAGTATATATAATGGTCACCTGAATTAAATTCGCCCATTCCTGTCCATTTTAGTTCTCTGATTCCCAAGATGTCGATGTTCAATCTTGTCATCTCATGTTTGACCACATCTAGCTTACCTTGATTCATAGATCTTACATTCCAGGTTCCTATACAATATTGTTCTTTACAGCATTGTACTTTCCTTCCAGTTCCAGACACATCCACAACTGAGCATCCTTTCGGCTTTGGCCCAGCCACTTCACTCTTTCTGGAGCTACTCGGAATTGCCCTCTGCTCTTCCCCAGTAGCATATTGGACACCTTCCGACCTGAGGGGCTCATCTTCCAGTGTCATATCTTTTAGCCTTTTGATACTGTCCATGGGGTTTTCTTGGCAAGGATACTGGAGTGGTTTGCCATTTCCTCCTCCAGTGGACCACGTTTTGTCAGAACTCTCCATCATGACCTGTCCGTCTTGACTTGACTTCATTGAGTTACGCAAGCCCCTTCGCCATGACAAGGCAGTGATCCATGAAGGGGCTTAACATCCTATCTATCTATATATCTACAGTATCTTTCTTGCCATGTGTTGCTGCCTCTGGGATAGGGGCTCATTGATTTCATCCTTGACAAATGCGGAGACAAGACATTTCCATCATTTTTGTGATATTTCAGTGATAGTTTCTTCAAAATTATGCAGATTATTAAAATGTAGTAGAAATTACTCCTGGAGGAAGGAGGTTAGGAAAGATTCTATCAAAATGGAGCTTTGGGCTTTGAGTACTAATGCTACCACATTGAAATCCACCAGTCGCTGCTGCTCAAAGAAACATTTTGCTAAATTGTATGACCAATTTAAAAGTCATTTTTTAAATTTCAGCAGAGATTTCAGGCGGTTAATTTTGATGCTGCCATAACTTCCTAAATATAAATTTTCTATGCATTATGGATTAAGGTCTACAGCACGGAGATGCAGCAAGTATGTTAATATTGGTCTAGAGACGTTAATTAAACTTGGTGCAGTGCTTCCATTTTGTATTAAATGAGCATTGTACTGGGAGAAGGAGTGAGTGCATAGGAAACTTAGGCTCTAGGCCTAGAAGTAAACCTTGTCAATCTCATTTTTATTTGACTTTTATAGAGTCCATTTCTATCATTAAAAGGTATGTGGGTTTTTTTTTGGGGGGGGAGATTAATTTTGGTGAAAAGAACCATTTTAGCTTTTAAGGAGGGTTAAATGATTCCTTTCAGCATCAATTAACTGAGAACATTTCCAAATGGCCACCTTTCCCATCTTCTAACTCTTCTGAATTCATTTTAAAAAGCTCTCAGAATTGATCCAGACTGCACTGGCTGCCTCTGATCTGGAGCAGGAGATCCAGGCAGGCCTGACCTAACCAAAAAAAATAGTTGTCAGTCTCTTGTCAGTTTCAAGATGTTCCAGCAATTTTGCTGAGTGCCACCCACCATCACATCTACAGCATTAGATGCTCTCTCTCTCTCCCACCCTTCCTCCCTTCCCGAGCTGTCCCCATTCAGTGAAACAACTGAGATATACTAGAATTGGTTACAGTGGCAAGCTCCAAAGAAACAATTGTGCCAAGGGCAAAATGCATTAGCTGAAGAGTTTTGCACACTCACACTTACTGTATGTGCAAGTTGTGAAGTTTAAAACTGTGTTAAGATGTCCCCAAAGTCTTTTAGAAGTCTTAAAGCCAAACAGTGGAGCTCCAGAGTTGTGCCACCAATCAGCTAAGAGCTGGTTTTCAGGAAAATAAAATAAAAGCAAATAGCAGCTGAGAGAATATAGATTGCTAGGAATGTAAATCATCAGAGGTACAGCAGAAGCAGCACCACTGGGGCAGAAAGAAGACTTCTTGAGGGATGAGTCACTGCTTGTTGGAGGAGGCCAGCATGAAACAGTATGGTTTGCCCCACAGCAGCAAGGGGGGGCAGAGGCCTTACGTAACAGCTCAGAGAATCTCAGATGCAGCAGCCACGTGACAGGGGTTCCCAACTGAGATCATCACACGTACCAAATCAGGACTAGTGCATTACCCTAAAGGCTGCAATATTTCATACATTGATACAAAAATATATTGGGAGTCAAAGAAGGATATCACTGTATGCTATTAAATATAATTTTATTAAATAAAAAAAAATCTTTACTGAAAAGCAGAGCCATTTCACTTTGCAAGTGTCTGTTAATATGTAATTTTTTCCAAGATCATATCTACAGTGACGCAGTCTAGGACACCTATCCCACATAGAGTGGCCCAAATCCTACTTTCTTCCCCCCAATCTTTTTCTTGTTTATGTTTTCTTCCCTTTTCTCCTCTCTTGCTCCCCTTCATTTCTCTGCCCAGCCAAGGGATCGTGCTTACTTGCTCACTCTCTTCCCTACTCCTTGCTTACTCCTTGTCTTCCCTCTAGCAAGAGTCCCTCAGCAGGACAGCCAAACCCAATCCCTCTCCTTAGCTGCTTCCTCCTTCTTTCCCTCCCTCAGGCATCTCCAGCCTCCCAGCCCATCTTCCCTGCCTTACCTCCCCAGTGCAGAGTGGGAGAGTGGGCTGTGGTTCCCCGAGGATGGACATGCTCAGTATTACCAAGTGAGGCAATAGATCAGAAGGAATTTTCATAGTTACAGCAATGGAGTTGGCAATGTTTATCTACCAGTATCTGTCTCCTTACATCTCCCCTTCTGCTAAAAGCACTATTAAACTCAGTGGCAATTATTTCTGAATAGACGGTGGGTAGGTATGCACTGTTAGTTGCTGAATGTCACATATTTAGTTGGGGGCTGCTTGTTAACAACAACAACAAAAGCTAAAATATATAGCAAGAGCTGGATCTGGGGAGACATTCAAGCATTTTAAGTTCAGAGAGGTGCAATTCGTAGACCTGTACTCTGAAAATCTGGTTTCTGACATTAGAGATCTATATCCTTTCATCAAACACACCCTAGTTTCTACAAGAAGCTCCCTGTGCTGGTTGTGTCATTAATCCTTCTCTCATAATAGGCTTGTTGGTGGTTTAGATCAGCAAGATACTGGCTAAAGAAAAGCAATTGCTTTCCCTACCCCAAAACACTAAAAGTAGTATGATAGAGAAATTATTAGTAGTAGTATTTAAGTTATAACACTATCACTTCAATAAACAGGCTTTGCTACATTTTGTAATACTTTAAAATCCTGCAAAATCAATTTAATTAAATGGAGCACCACCTGGGGTAGTGATGTCTCTCTCTTCAAGTATCTTGCAAATTATTAGATCTGCAATCATTTTAAAAAACAAATTGCAATGCATACAAGTGAACCCTGCAAAAATCATTCCATGCATTTTGCCTCTCATCCCTATTCACTTTTATGAAATGGTGCCTTTGATATTCACATCTCAAAGCATTATTTTTATAGTTGCAAAACAGACTTATATGATTTTAGGCTGAATTAAAAATACATACCAGAAGTTATAGTTCAGTTTATTCTCCATTAGGCACTCATCATCAGGATGCTTTATTTTAAGAAGGCTGTAGACACTTTGGAACAAATTTAGAATAGCTAAAATGGTCAGTAGCATAGAAAAATAGAAAGAAGAATCTCTAGCCTAAAGAAAAGTAGAAGCATTTTTTATGTAGTTGCATTTCATACACATAAGACCAAGTCAAATGGACTTTAAGTTGCAGGAGGATAAATTCTGGTTGAACACTAAAAACTTATTGGTCGGAGCTTAGAATACTGGTACATAAGAACCTACTAGATGACTTCCAGTTGCTTGCTTAACCAGGTCTAGCAGGTGCATTTGCACAATATGGTAAGCTTGGTTAATTTTAAATTTGTTTAGACTTTGCCTGTTGTACAAACACAAGTTTTGATCTTTGGCCCAGTATTATTTACACTGTTGAGGATGAATTCTTGCATTGTGCAAGGAAGGTTGGACTCCCCTTTCGGTTCAGGACTGGAAGTGGTTTTCCAGATGTCAGACCAAATTTCTTCAACCCTACCTGGGGGTGTTAAGGAATGGACCTGGAGTTATTTGCAAGCAAATATGTGATCTTGAATAATAGAATCAATGACCTAGGAATGTTTTAGCCTCTTGTAGAAGCCTTCTGGCAGAAGCTGGGCAGCCAACTTATTTATTTATTTACTTATTATTATTTTATTTATTATTTATTTAGACTTGTATTACCACCCATCTCCCCCAATCGGGGGACCCTGGGCAGTTCACAATAAAAAAATTATATAATAAAAATATTATCCCGCCTTTATTATTTTTATAAATAACTCAAGGCGGCGAACATACCTAATACTCCTTCCTCCTCCTATTTTCCCCACAACAACAACCCTGTGAGGTGAGTTGGGCTGAGAGAGAGTGACTGGCGCAAGGTCACCCAGCCGGCTTTCATGCCTAAGGCGGGACTAGAATTCTCAGTCTCCTGGTTTGCCATTGGCTCCTTCCTAGGCCTGAGAGACAGGGACAGGCCCAAGGTCACCCAGCCGGCTTTCATGCCTAAGGCAGGACTAGAACTCACAGACTCCTAGTTTCTAGCCCAGCACCTTAACGACTAGACCGAACTGTTATAGATGCTTTAGTTACTGTTTCTCTATCCACTGCTGGCAGAACAAGGGCAAGGGAGATCAACAAGCAACACAATACCAGTTACATCCTCCTCTATAGCATCCTCTATGAAGTCTATGTGGTCATTAGCAATATGCCATATCAAGGTAGGTAACATGCATCACTCATCTAAAACAGTTTTGTAGAGATATTGAGATGCAGCTGTTATAATAAAACATATTCAGTATGTGTTGGCCCTGATTTCTTCCTTGCCCAGCATTAAAAATGACTATGATCTGCAAATAGGTTAAGGTTACAAATAAGTATACATGATTTTTTAAATTTCAGATTAAGTGTTTGAAGATCCTTCATGCTCACTAATTGTATCTGTTTCAATCATTTGCCCTTCATTTCTAACTATGTTGTTTCTGACTTGTGATCTGAGGGGCCGCCATGTCCACTAAGTTTATACTGCAGGATGTCTCAGCAAATACAAATGCAGACAACTTGTCTTGGAATGATGGATCAGGTCACTGGCATTCAACAACCTTGCTTCTGGGTTGCTTGGGATCAACAACAATAAACCCTTGGAGCTCAGTATGGTGGATAAGCAGCACTCTTTTGGCGCATAAAGTCTTAATCAGTGCTCCAGGCATTCAATTAGAAGCATAAATACTGCACAGTTATGTCCACCAACAGCAGCTTTCACTGAAACTAGAATAAGCACTGATTTCCCCCCATCCCAGAAACCAAGTCGAAAGGTGGACATTCTGCAATAACAGCCATAAATCCTTTTGGCAGAAAACCTGCCACGCATGACTGATGTGAATCTTTTTACCTGCCTGAAAATATTTCTGAGCAATTTCATTCTACTCAAGTTTGATTCTCTTTGGTGGCTATCACTTCATTTTATGTGACATAGAAATTGGGCCCACGAAGGAAATGATTTGTTCTATTCACCTGTGCTCATGCGGCCATGGAATTAACTACAACCATTCTGAACTGGCTGATCACACAAGGAAATTTTAATCTAACCAGTGGTAAAAGCTTCACCTGGCTTACGCACAGCACATATAACAAATCTGATGTGAGGCAGCATGATGTGTGTTCACCAAGCCATAGGGTACACACAGTGGGAATAGAAGAGGGTTAGCTTTAACCCAGAACTGTACTGAAGCAATAGTGTGACAGATAACCCTCTCTGTTGTGGCATAGTGTGGAAGTTCTGCCCAGTCACTCTTCTGAGGAAAAGATATAGAGACCTAGAAGGACTGAAAAAAGCAAAACACTTTTTTACAGAACTTGCTGCCAACATCTAGCAGCCTCAGAAAATGCCAATTGCATACAAGGCCCAACCCACACCCACAGCTGCCTACCTGTCCAGTGGCAAAAGGGTCATTAACATAATGAAACCTTGCCATAGTTTCCCATAGTAATGGCACACAGAGTGCCAGGAAGGACTGGCAGAACTGGGCAAACCCTGTGTTCTCCCAAGCTAACATGATTGCATGCTGTCAGATCTAATCATAACATGCTATGACAGGGTTACTCACATTCGGTGGACTAGGCCTCTATAAGGAGCCTGCTTTCAGCCATAGATAGCTTTTTTGAGGGCTCTTCACGTATCCATGCAGAGGCCCAAACAAACATCTGTACTATCTTTGCTGATACGGAGTTGAGAGTAGTAGTTTAGATTCTCACAAGTAAGCTTTAATAGAAAAGGAGGGACTACAAGTGGGCTGGTATCATATGCCACATTTGCTTGTAAATGGAGGTGATGGTTGTCAGCTAAGGTGGAAGTAGACAGCAGCTGGCTGTTGAGGTTGGGTTGTTGGTTTACTAAAACCCAATATAGGCTGGTAAACTTGAGCTGGATTAGTTCATGGGCAAGCAGGAAGATTGCTGAAAAGAACTGGGCAGTACCTGAAGAAGCCTGCTGAAGAGGAGGTGGCAGCAAGAGACCATTCTACTCAGCATAGAAAGTTCTTGGTTCATAGGATTTTAGCCACAATCTGACCATGTTCGATTTAATGATTTTATAAAATGGGACAATTACTGCTACAGTGGTAAAGTCCATATGAGATAGAAAGAGACTAAGACTAAGAGCATAAGCAGATACCTGTATTACTCAAAGATCCATATGGGCAACTAAATTGTTGCAGCTATAAACCATGGGCAAAGTCTCCCTCTTGTAGTATGTATGTATGTATGTATGTATGTATGTATGTATGTATTTATTTATTTATTTATTTATTTATTTATTTATTTATTTAGCATATGGTACACACATTGCCAGGGAGTCTACAATGTTACACAGTAGATGTTCTGGCGCCAGATAGTTGCTAGTCTTTCTTGCACTGATGCACCACAAGAGGGCGAGCTAGCTTTGCTTCAGCTGGCCAGCAGTGTTCCTTTTAGGGAAGTTGGCTCATCCGGGCTTTTTTCTCCACCGATCCTCCATCAGCACTGGTTCCTGCTCCCCGCACAGATCGCCGCCAGCGTTTCCCCCCACCAAAATGGGGGTACCTATTTATCTACTTGCAGATGACATGCTTTCGAACTGCTAGGTGGGCAGAAGCTAGGGATGAAATGACGGGAACTTCCATCAGACAGAGCTGGGCTCAAACCGTTGGAGTGTCGACCATTTCTGGCCGGCAAACTCCAGCGTCATTAAGCCACTGCGCCACTGCGTCCTCTTGTAGTACTTGTACCACCACTGGGACAGTAACAGTTCAACCAATAGCTCCAGGTGACAACTAGCAAGAAGCTATAGAGATAAGAGAACAAGCTTCATGAAATGAAAAATTCTACTTACAGGAATTTGGAACATGCTTTCTTTTCTGTGCATTCATTTCTGTTAAGGTGAGTCTTCTCCTTAATACAAATTTATCACATTTGTACTAGATACAATAAGACATATAATGTCCAAGTCTTCCTTGGCAAGAAATGATGTTACAGAGAGGAGCTCCTGATAATGTCTTTGTTAGCACTGCCTCCCCCTTCTAGTAGTCGTTCCTCCTGGTATTATTTTAATACCTTCACCAAATGCATAAGGGAATAAAACATACCTGCAATATCCAGTATGATAAGCCATGGCTCCCCCTGCTCAGCTCTTCTATATCTCACTTTTTATGCAGACGTAGGTGGAATTTGAAATGTTATTCATGACTGCCTAGGTACATTGCATTCACTCTAAAAACTGTGTGTTAGCAGAAGCCAAATTCAACATTATTGTGGGATGCTGACTCTGATTTCCTTCAGACTGAGAACAAATATGTCAATTGTGGAAACAAATTACCCCTAATGCTTTGTTATAAAAATATCTGATTGTTTGACAGATCCACTTCCAGAGAGATCACTCAAAAACCCATGGTGTACATAGATACATAAAAAGGCAACATTTCTCTCTGTTCAGGTTCCCTGCCACAACTTGGAAATGTCCATGTAGTTTTTTCTGCAGGAATACCATGTCTCTGCATTTCACCATTCCCTTCATCCAGGATGCTTTAAAGAAAATCCAGTGTAATCTACAGCCCTGGCCTTAAAATAAATAATGAAGAGTGACCTTGTCTTAGCAACCAAGGAGTTTTCCACAAATTAGGAAAAATCATGATTATTCCAAATCCAACTCTGAGTTTATTTCAAACCCAGTCGCAAACCCATATATCTCTGGGATTACAATTCCCCACATTTCTCATGGATATTGGGCTCTTCACCTGCTTCCCTTTCTCTAAGCCCTTTATTGCTGCTCTGCAGCAGCAGCGCCTGCAGGGGAAAGGATCAAGTTCTAATATCTGGCTTGTTGCTTTTTTATAAATCAGTAGCAGTGAATGAAATACTTTCCCCAGCAATCTCTGTATCTTCCATAGAGCCATGGAGGAGGAGGAAGATTACAGTCCCCTTTCTTTTCCTCCCCTGCTAGAATAGCAAAAGAATTAAAATGTGAGCCACAAGAAATCTTGGAGAGGCTGCGCCACCCTATTGGTTGTCTGGATTTGTGCAGCCAAGATATGTTTGGCCTAGGGCAAGGGTCGGAATTGGCGGCTCGCGAGCCAGATCTGGCTCTTTGGCCTCCTGACGCTGGCTCTTTTTCCATCTTTGCCGACCGACATCAGAAAGCCGGTCTCCGGAAGCGGCGCGAACCCTGGAGAAGACGCTGAGACAGAGACGCTGATTGGTGGAGGCTCAGAAGGAAGGGCGCCCCCACCAATCAGCGTCCCTGTTTCTTCTCCAGGAGAAGAACCCTGGAGAAGAAACGGAGACGCTGATTGGTGGCAGCGCCCTTCCTTCTGAGCCTCCACCAATCAGCGTCCCTGTTTCTTCTACAGGAGAAGAACCCTGGAGAAGAAACGGAGATGCTGATTGGTGGCAGCGCCCTTCCTTCTGAGCCTCCACCAATCAGCGCGCGCCAAAGCGCCCCCTTCCACGCGATTGGCTCCCGCCCGCAAACCCCGCCCCCTGGCTCTCGAGCACTTCAAAATGTGCACGAGCATACCAAAATGGCTCTCGGCTCAAAAAGTTTGCCGACCCTTGGCCTAGGGATGTCTATGGATAAGTAGACAATTGGAATTGGGAAGAATAAAAGAGGAAATGCTTCCATTACTCTCTGTCTTAGGATTTAATATGAACTGGAATCAAATTTTATTTTCCTAGTAATCTATGGAACATGCTTGGATTTGTCTCTGACTTGAAGGTATCTAGGGAGCCAAGACACATCTGCCATGCTGTGATATGCAGACAATGAGAGTCAAAGAAGCCATAATTCTTAAATATTAGGTACTACTGTAGTGTGATATCAGGCCAAATCATTTAGCAGAAATAGAGGAGTGCAGAATTAGCAGGTAGAGGGGAAGAGTGGGTGGGGAAAACATTAGGAAACAAAGATTCATAACATTAATGGCTTACAACATGGACAGTGCCACTGCTATTTACACTATATGAAATCTGTTTCAGAACTACATTGAAATCCCTTCAAAACACACAAGAGCCCTGTTCTCACAACACACTTAATCTAGTCAGCCAATAACTCAGTCAAGTCTCCTTACCAATTCTGGCAGCACACAATCATACTAATTTGGTCATATGTCACTATTCTGAGGGTACAGATTTTTCTCACCAATTTTCTTCCAGAAATACCTGGCATCCCAGAAATCTTTGCCCCAATGCACAGGGCTTCATCCTCTTCCCCATCAGTCAGTCAAGCAACAGTGGATATGGAAGGGAAAGGTAAACGGTAGTCCTTCAAGCCCTGCTTCATACAAACCTTACAGTTCCTGGATCCTGGCTTCCTAGATGAAACTCCCTTCCAGCAAATCCCACATTACAACATCCACTTTGTCAACCCCTGCCCAGCTTCACCCTCTCCCCAACATGGTCAGAGGGCCAAAGATGAGTTCAAGGAAAAGCACTGAATGGATATGGCCCAAATGGCTAAATTAACAGCATTAATTAGAGAACATTCGGTTTCTGGATTTATATCTGTTTGGCAACCACTTCTAGAGTACTTGCTTGTGGTAGAAAAAACTGATGTTCTGATTTTGGGTTTTAATTATTAATTGGTTTATTTTAATAGAAATAATGTTACTATGGTTTAATCATTGGTAAGAGATTATTTTTGTAAATTTATCTATATCTGTATTGGAGAAAGTCGGAAGTCACTTTTCTGTCTTCGTTTTCTGTCTATTTGCACTTTTATAGTTTTTTCTTTTTTCTTTAGTTCTATTTTCTTGCTTTTCTGTATTTTCTATTTTGTATTTTAGCTATACTCTGAAAATTAATAAACTTTAAACAAAAAAAAAAGAAAAGAAAAAGCATTTAAAAGCTTCCCATCCCTCCCCAACTTTCTGACCAGTCTCCCTACCCCACATTAGGGGAAAAAAATCACACTCTTTGCAAGTAAATCACAATCTTTACTGAGGTAGAAAAGCCACAGCAAAAGAGACACCTGCTCTTGCCCATAGGTCCCCTAAAGAATATAAGGCAACCCAAAAGGGAGAGAAAGGAGAGGCAACAGTAATACATGCATGTGACTCAGTGCCTGTCCCTAGCATCCGGAATGCAGTCAGGATTGTTTTATTTTTGTTTATTTTCTATCCCGCCTTTATTATTTTTATAAATAACTCAAGGCAGTGAACATACCAAATACTTCTTCCTCCTCCTATTTTCCCCACAACAACCACCCTGTGAGGTGAGTGGGGCTGAGAGAGAGTGACTGGCCCAAGGTCACCCAGCCGGCTTTCATCAGCCTTGGAAAACTGAACAGCAGGCACCAGATTTCTTTCCCACCATCTATGCCAGGCATGCAAACAGTGACTTCAAGTCGCATTGCTTAGGGCACTGTTGTTTACTTAGATTAAGGAGCATACATATTAATGTTTCCAGAACTTAGACACAAGAGGATCTCCTGAGGGTCTTCTCATTTGGAGTTATTGCTGGTTGTAAATGGTTGCAGGAGGAATGTCAGCAAGCAGCCTGCCAAAGTAGTGATGGCTTGGTTGGCCTCGCAGCCAGTCCCTATTAGGGAGAGATGTTTACTTGCTGCTAGCACCCTGGCAATAAATCCCATAATGCCTTTTCCAGCATCCCTATGCAAACAACAAACCCAAATGTTAGTTATAATGTACCTCTTGCTGGGGTGCAGTCCAACCGCAATAAAAAATTATCAGATGAGAACTAAACAGCCATTAAAATTACACAAAAGGTATAAAATCAACATGTACCATAAAACCCTTATAATCACAATGAAAACAAAGCTAAACAATTATAAAAACTGAAACCTACCATCTAACTTTATTAATAAGATTTACAGTAAAACAACTCTACCAACATCTACCTCCCAGGCAAAACTCCTGGTAATTCCCCATTTCCACAAGGTACAGAGGAAGCAGGGATTTATAGGCCCAGTTCTTTCAATTATGCAAGTTTACTCAGAACAGAAATTGGCATGAAACCACACAGGGGGAAAAAAACAGTCCAGAGTTTAAGTTTAAGATACTCAGGCAAAAGACTACTCAAAGTAAGCTACACCCCCACCCCACCCCCCAAAAAATCT
Source organism: Charina bottae (assembly GCA_023362775.1). NCBI lineage: Eukaryota > Metazoa > Chordata > Lepidosauria > Squamata > Charinaidae > Charina > Charina bottae. The sequence goes on along the minus strand of JALMGJ010000001.1, from coordinate 52,621,265 downwards.
AGTTGACAGCAAAGAGTTGGAATTGTATTTATCTGTTTGCTATCATTGACCGGTCATCTCAATTTCTACAGTCCAGATCTGGTAGCCTTACAGAAGTAGCACATTCAAAGTCTTGAGGATCAAGGCTCAGACTAGGTAGTAGGAAATGAAGGAAGTTACAAGATTAGGTTCACACTCAGAATGTAAAACAAAATTGTTGCTGATATTGGCTGTCTCTTAGGTAGAGGCTTTTGAAGACTAATCCTCCTAGGTGACGCTAATCATTCTAAAAGCAGGATGCCGGGCTCCTTGGAAGGAGCTCCAGATTCTTGAGTAGACTGACTTTGAAGTTCATATTTTTGCCCTTTAATTCTCAACCCAGATCTGCCACTGCTCTGGTGGGCTTGGAGGAAATACAGACCCAATCTAGGTCACAGTCCTGAATAGTACTTTATATTGTGTGCCACCCAGAGTTGCTCTGGGGTCAGGCGGCACCAAAATCAAATCAAATCAAATAAACTAGGTTGAAAGTGATGATACTCAGGTCTGCCATCTGACCTAGGCTTTGGTCTGGCTCTTTGGGATTAGTCTCTTTAAGTTTTTTGTCCTGTTGCTCCTTTTGCTCCAGTGAGGAGTCCTCTGAGGAGACTAGAAAAGAGACACACATAACTCTCTTTGACTTCCCCCCAGGCATTTCTCCCACAATCTGTGCAATCAGGATAAAATGTGGAATATTTGATAGAGTCTTGGGTAGTGTAGGTGATTATCTGAGGATGAAATTCTTGATTTGTTTGTCCTATTTTCCAGGTATAAAGGTAAGGTGGGAGAAAAAGAAAGTTTCTTCAGTTTGCAGTCTGTGTAGGTGGTTTATAATATATTTCCCTTGTTTTCAATGCAGGGCTCTCTTTTGCTGCTGATTGCTGTTAATTCAACAATGTGTTGTTAGGAGGTGTTCACTGATTACTAAGCAAATCACAGGAGAAATGACACATTTTATGGGTATCCTAGCAAACACGGACACATAAACAGTAAAAGCCACCTTACTGGTGTGCCAGATTAATAGGAACTATTGTTCAAGGTTGCTTTTGTAGCTAAACAGTTATTTTTTTCCTATGGAACAATGGAGATAAATATTAATCCAGCAGCAGCTTCTACAACTGAAAAAAGGCATGTATGAGATACAGGCAGTTTTATGCTCTCAATCTCTAATTACAGTTTTATGGGAGCTACAGTATCTATAGTGTGATATGCTGCCAACAGCTTCCAACTCTTTTAGGAGGTACATTAGCAAAATATTCTGAATTTTTTAGTGGCTCTCAATCAAGGATTCAGATTTAGATCCACATTTTAAAAACTAAAGTTTCTGAATGACTGACTATTTCAAAAGCAAGACTTTGCCTGCTTTCCAGCTATGGATTAATTCACACAATAATATGAATCATCTTCTGTGATATTGGAATCCACTAAGGAGTCCACCAGAGGTCATTTATTGGAGAGGACAAGACTAATCAAATGCCCAAACCAAGGCAGAAATCAGATTGAAATGTGTCCAGTTAATCAGTGGTATTCAATAGTGTTTGAAGTTGCATACTGACCATTTATTTGGGAATCTTGCTGAGACTTTGTACCAGGTTGGTAGTTTGCATAGCATAAGGGGGCGGGGAGCAGTTAATTATTTGGTTGTTGTCTGACAGTCCTCAGTCTGGTATCGCTTTTGGAACCAACATGCCCTGTTCAATGTGCTTAAAGAAAACCTTTTGCCTGTTAACCACAAGGTGGCAATAATACAAAGATATCTTTCAGTGTGGATAGTAAGTCTGTAAGACAGCCACAATTCAAGGCAACATTATTCACCTCACTAAGGTGCAATAACTGTGTGAACCCTCCAGCCATTGCAACCACTCACTGGAATAGCTAGAGGAAGCATTCAGAAGGTGAAGATGCATCTTCTCAATGTTAGAACATGTGCCAGGGAAAGTTGTGAAAGCTTTGCTCTTTAGAAACAAGAACTGCTCTGCTTGAAGCATTGTAGAAACAAAATACCCCTGATTGGCCCAGAGTCATCAATGATGTCCTCTAAACCCACTTCATATGTGTTTTTTGCTAAATGTGGCCTTACCCAAGTTCTCCCACTGGCAGTGTCCAAGAGCCCTGCTGCTTCCTGGACATTTACTTCTATGGGTGCCATTCCCACTTGCTTCTGGGAATTCTTCTAGAGAAGTAAGGCTTGGAGATTTTCTTGGAGCAGATTTTAACCCAATGTCCAGTTTTGCTACAATTATAAGAGACATTCTTCTTCCCTCCTGCCTTTTCACTCATCTTTGGTTTTTTGAGATTGTGTTTACTCTCCTTTTTTCCTGGTGCTTGGAATGTAAATCATGCCAATAGATACTCTGCTAGCTTTTTTTCAGAAATTAAGTAAGGAAAATGCTAGCTCATTCAGTAGTTGATCTAAGTAACAAAATCCTTGGTATAAGAGTGATAGTTGGCCATCATGACTCAGACCTCAGTCTTACTTAGACATGGACTGGACTGTGTACCAAGCTCAGCCAAAAGGTTTGTTAAATCCTACCGGGTGGGAGGGGGCAGGAGGAAGAAAAATACTTTACCTATGAGTGGCACTATATGGAGAAAGTTGATCTTAAGTTTGCACTGCAATCTGAACATTTGCTGAGTTAGACTTCCTAAATGATAGTAGTTCTTAGTGTAGTTTCTGTTCACAGCTATGAGCCATTTTCCCTTAAAGCCATTTTCCCTTAAAATCAAGAAATGCAGAGAGAGAGAGAGAGAGAGAGAGAGAGAGAGAGAGAGAGAGAGAGAGAGAGAGAGAGACTTTTTCCACAGATCTCCGTGAAGTATGAATTAATTGTCTATTTGAAGCCCCCCAAAAAACAGACAGGCAAGACCTTAGACCCCATGGGTGGGGGGAGGGAATTAATGTCCTGAATAATTATGTTGCCTGATGTAGAGTTGAGTGCAATTCAAGAGCTTCAGCATCTGTAAACTACTGGCTGGCCCAGTAGTGCCTCCCTTCCATTCTTTCTATTTATATGCCTCTATAACTCCTTCTATAGAGCATAAGGCCCAAACACATCAGCTAAAAACAGAAAGAGCTTCAATAGAAGCATAATTAGCCTCCATGGTGACATTTGGCATTAGTGTGCCTGAAAATAGAATTTTAATTTTATTTGTATACAAGGAACCACTGGAAATAACTGTCTGTGAAGTGTTATCTCATAAGCCCTCCTCACATCCTTTCAAAATAATTAATTAAGAAGCATTGCAGCCTGGTATTGTCCCTACTTTCCATTGCTTTTGGCAAAAACATAGCATTAAAAAAATAACTTGAGCCCTGGAAATCCACAATCTGGTTAAGTGAAGCCCTCCTTGGTCCTTCTAGAAGCTCAAGGGGGATTGTTGATGTTTTCATTTGCTCTATTTTGTCATAAGGCTCCAGAAGTCTCTAAATCAGAGGTGTTTAAAGACTGAGCACAAAAAGATTGTTCAATTAAACACAACATTTAGGGTGACTTGGTGGTTATGGTTCTTGGGTGATGATGATGATGATGATGATGATGATGATGATGATGATGAGCTATTGACTTGCTTGGGCAACCTTGAGCATACCTCTTTTATCACTCTTTGTTTTCCATTCCTCACATCTTTTCAGCAAGGTAATAATAAAAATAGATTAGGGTAACCAGAAGCTAAGTGTTATCAATGACAGTCCTTATAAAAGTGAAAAGGAGAAATATGTCTATGAAGGTTCTCAGTCATCCAGGTGGAATTGTCTGTAGCTTGAATCATGTCAACTGGATTTCTATTTTCTCAGTGGAAACGTTTCGCTCCTTATCCAAGAAGCTTCTTCAGTCTGAGCAAAGTTTGTAAGGGAATCCTTAAATATGTTTCTAGGGTGGCTGTGTGACCTTGCACCTGGGGCTAGGTCATGGTTATTTGAGATGTTTATTTTTAAGTCCCTTTATCATCCAAAGGAGGATCGTTAAGATTACTTTGCTGTTGCGAAATGGTCTTAATCTTCCTAGGCACAGAAGACAAAGCAGGAAGGAAAATAGGGGAAAGATTGTGCCTGAGGCCCCCACCTCTATTCAAAGAAGGATTTTCCAAGTTGGCATAAATGGATTCCTTGACCCCTCTTTCAAACCACTTATCTTCCCTGTCTAAAATGTGAACATTAATGTCCTCAAATGAGTGTCCTTTTTCCTTTAGATGAAGGTAAACTGCTGACTCTGGTCCTGTGGTGTTGCTCCTCCTGTGTTGGGCCATCCTCCTGTAAAAAGGTTGTTTGGTTTCTCCAGTGTAGAGCTCAGAGCACTCCTCACTGCACTGAATTGCATATACTACATTGCTTTTCTTGTGTTTTGGAGTTTGATCTTTGGGGTGTACAAGCCTCTGTCTCAGTGTGTTGGTGGGTTTGAAATATACAGGTATGTGGTGTTTGCCAAATATCCTTTTTATCTTTTCAGACACGCCAGCCATGTAAGGAATGACCAGGTTCTTCCGTTTACTCTGAATCTCAGCCATGTCTGTCGCTGTTTTAGGTCTGGTAGACTTAGATTTAGTGAAGGCCCAATTTGGATATCCACAGGCCTTCAGAGCTGTTCTCAGGTGCTGATTTTCATTCTTACAAACTTTGCTCAGACTGAAGAAGCTTCTTGGATAAGGAGCGAAACATTTCCACTGAGAAAATAGAAATCCAGTTGACATGATTCAAGCTACATGAAAAAGAGAAACAAAAAATTATCAAAAGGAGTTGAAAAGTTCACAGTGACATCACATTTCATTACATCTTCCAAGCAATCAGGTAAATTGTTGTTACTAAGTGTATTTCAGCCTTCTTCAACATGTTGCCCTGCAGATGTATTGAACAACAAACCCCATAATCTCCAGGATACATAATCAAAATCCATGATAGGTGGGTGTTAGATAATAGGAGTTAGCATCGAATACACCCAGAGGGCACCAGGCTCATGGACTCATGTTCATGAGTCAAGCTCAACTCGAAGGAAGCTTTGTTTTATGTCCTCTGTAATAACCAGCCTTCTGTTGACTTTTACAAAAATATCATAATAGTTTCCTTTTTTTACTTTTTTACTACAAGATTTAATCTTGCAGTATATTTACTGTTATAATAATATTTATTCTTGTAATATATCTGGTTGTACTGTTTGCTAGTTGAGTTCAAACATAACACAAACATAGTTTTGTGTCAGTGATAGTTAAGAAACCTCATCTTACATCCATCACCTGGTGGGGGGCACATGCAGCAGGATCTGGAACTTCTTTGTCTACTTTTTTTTGCAACTGGAGGTGTTGTGGACATGTTGGGAGCTGCAGAAATGGGACGGGACAGTGGGGAGACAAAAAAAAGCTCTCCCATCCTTCTTGTTTTTGATTCTGACTCACTTATTTTGGGGGGAAATGTTAAATGGATCATCAACCCTTATATATACATGCAAGGCAGAGAGTGGAAAAAACAGACCAATCAGTGTGCCAGAATGTAAATCAGAGTATGTATCTAAATTCAAAATCACTGTCAGTACTACATTACTCTTCATGGGATGCACTGTATATTCTAGATGCTCCTTGCAGTGCACAGAGTTTTCAATAACTTAGCATAGCTAGTTGGTCATAGATGTGTGACCAGAGTCTTCGAGAATGGATCCCTAACCCCAAACAGTAGTATGTTTCCTCTTTCAAGTTGCAGTTTGAAGTGCAATTTGTTTAATGCAACTATTTAAATAATAATTTATACAACTGCTAGCCAGCCGTGCTACACTTTAATGACTAGAGAAATTTATGGGTGCTGCAGGCTAAATAAATGCAGCTGTAAATATGTCTCCCATATTTTTTTTTACTTTGAATTTATTCAAAAACATTTATCCTTCCCATCTGCTTTTCCAGTTATCTGCAAGACTTGATCTGGGCAAGGCCCAATAATTAGTCTCCTGGGTTGTACTGAGTGGGAGCAACAATACTGGAAAATGAAAAAGCAAATGATATGCCCATTTTTAATATTAAACAAATAGCTCCAATTAAAAATTAAATATTTGACTCTAAGTAAGTTAAAAAAACAAAGAATTTAGACTGAGCTTTTTCTTTCAATACCTTTTTTTTACCATCTAACTGTTTCCTGTGCCTTAATCACCCCTTTTGCATATATGTTCTGAATATATCAAGAGAGCAGAATAGCAATTTATTGGAAGAAATAAATCCTTATAACTCAAAAGTGTATGTTGCTGCTGTATGTGTACACTAAAACCATATTACAAGTGTGTTATCTATGTGTAATGCATACCTAAGCGCATTCAACAGCCACCTTGTCAACTGTGATAAACGAGCAGACAAATGTGGTGTGTTGTTTCACAACAGTAGCTGTAGAAATTTTCTGATGGCTGATTGAGAATGATGGTTTTTAAATTATTGCACTCAGTGGTCACTGGGACTTGATCCAATGCTGAGTTTGCCCAGAATCAATCAATGTGAAGCATCTTGCTTAATCCCAGTGTTGCTTTACAGATATTCTTTCTGCTTAGCTGTGAAAGACCACTTTTGGTTTGTTTTTATCCAACCACATCTCAACCTTTATTTCCAAGAATTTCTGTTCATCAGATTTATGCAACGGACAATGTCTCAAAGTCACTGTAGCCTTCAAGCAAGAAGGACTAAAGATGTTATTCACATTCTGCTTCTAGTCTTGTAGATTTTGAATTAGAACTGTTTAGTGATTCTCTGACCCTGATCAAAACACAAGGACAAAGCTGAGAATAATGCAGAGTACCCTGTTTTGAAAGTAAGCCCTTTATTAAGACAACTTTGTTGGCAAGGGATTTTTTTTTTCCTTCCCAAATTGATTTGCAGTGTAAAATCATCTCCAGGAAAAAAAGTGGCTGTTTTTCTACATGCTTCATTAATTTTTAGTTTTGTCAGGCAATATAAATAACAGTATCAAGAGCACATCTAATTGAATCACCAGTGAGTTCCAAATCCCTGTAGTAGAAAAGAACATGGTGTAACTGTGTTGTTTAGCAAGGTTGGCTGAGTCAGGCACACAATGGCTCATTTTGCCAAGAGGGTTCAAATAACATCTTTTTTTTTATGTTGGCATTGTCAACATGAAGGATTAGCAACCCTGATGTGTTTCTGATGTGGAATCACTCAAACATGGTTCCATTTCATTCGGGAACACGGGGAGAAACTGAAAGCAAAATGAGGCATCGGATCTCTCAAATGTAGTACTAAAGTCTGGCTGAGTAATATATTGGCACCACAGTCCTATACTTGTGTCTGTGTGCGCGCACATGCCTTCAGGTCAGCATTCACTCATAGTGACAGCCTGGATTAATCCCTGAAGTTTTCTTGGCAAGATTTGGAAGTGGTTTGCTATTGCCTTCTTCCTAGGGCTGAGAGTGACCGGCCCAAGGTCACCCAGCTGGCTTTGTGCCTAAGGCGGGACTAGAACTCTCAGTCTCCTGGTTTCTAGCCTGGTGCCTTAAACAGTACATCAAACAGGTTCTCATAGATATTTACTCAGAATGAAATCCCATTCTGCTGAATTAGAAAAAGAGATCATTGGGACCACTGAGGCCAGCCCCCTGCTCCATGTAGGGACTCCAAAAAATCTGTAACAGATGGCTCTCCCACCTGTTGAAGATCTCCTTAAAGGAGAGTCTACCACTCCGCTGGGCAATTAGTTCCACTTTTGAATTGCTCTTATTGTTAGGCTTTTTTTAAAAAAAAAACATTCAACTGAATCTGCCTTCTTACACCTGCAGACATTTATTCTTTATCCTAGTCTCTGGGATGAAAGTCTTGATCTTCCTGTGAGTAACAGCCTTTCAGACATTTGCCATCTCCCCCTGTCAAAATTAAACATTCCCAGTTCTTTTTATGGGACTTATACATATTTACCTCCTGGTATGTATACATAAGATTGAATTTGAATTTGGTTTAAACTTGGCTTATCATATTCTCTGGGGAATGGATATCTCCAGCATTATCTGTGCTTTCATATTTACTGGAGTATTATATTATCATAACACACCCCTTCTAGCTCTTCTAATATCACTCACAAAATTTCAGCTGATTTTGTTCCCTTGTCACCAGGCTGAAACTCTATGAAGAAATCACCGCCTTTATTTTAACCACAGTGAACTGTGAGGTTTGATATTTTAGTTTGTCCCTGTGTCCCATGAACAGACATAACACAGATAAACTAACTGTATTTCACCCATGTTTGCCTATTGAGTTAGGTAATGTTTTAAGGAAGAAATATTTAGGTTGTTAATCTGAGAGTTTATAACTAGATAGACTTACTGTTCCCCGTTATTTTAAAGAGAGGGAGGGAGATTGGGAAAGAGAGAGAAAATAAAATGCTGACTTATCCAACAGGGTTTTTTTCCTCTCTCTACTGCCCCTTATTATTCAAATCCAGTATTAGGCAAAGGTGACTTAAGTGCATATCTTTCCCCCCAGTGTCACAGGATCATACATCCCATGTACTTTAAAAATAATAATAATTTGGTTATATTAGTGAAGCTAGCAATACACACATATTGTTACTTAATGTAACCCCCATATATCTGTTGGTATACCACATAATTTTTTAAAAGCCAGTGTACAATGAAAAGTTCACTGGAGGGATGGAATGTAAAATGTTAATTCATTTCCTGTAAAATCTCTGTCTATCTGTGCAATCCTTGTATCTTCTGTTTGGGGACTCAGCTTGCCTGAAGAACCTTTAAGGTATACCTAGATAAGTAAGAACTTGCTAAGATAACATGAGATTAGAGTTAAGCAGTGTGGTTTAATCAGACTATCTGCAGCAGGGGTAACTAAGTAACTAGTGCATAGATAATTTGCCTCAGTTCTCTATGGATGCTAAATTCAGTAATGCTATATGGTAGTTAGGGAGAGGTGAAGACATATCATGTAGTAAATGAAGAGGTGATAGATATCACAAGCCAGAATTTCCTTTGCCTGCCTGACCATTGAGCTAAAATTAGAGTTAGCATATTAATCATGGAACATCAAATAATAATTTGCAGCTGTGAATGGGTCATTAAAAAGCTGGTTTCATGAACCAAATGATCATATTACTTCATGTAACTCACATAATGATTTGGATCCAGAGAATCTGAAAAGAGAATATTTGTAGCTCAGGGTTGAACTGTGGAGTCCTTGGTGTTCTCTGAGTCTTGATGTTTTCTTGCAGACGTTTCATTGCCAGACTAGGCAACATCTTCAGTGCGAAAAGGGAGTGGGACTTGCTTTCTGTTTATATATCATGGCTTGTCCTGCTTGTGTTGGTGGAGGTGTTGTTCACTCCTTGGGAGTTCCTTGATTGGGCTGTTTTTTGCTGTTTGGTTGATTGACTAGGTTAATAGTTCCTTGATTAAGGTATAATGTACTGTTTGATTGAAAGCAAGTCCCACTCCCTTTTCACACTGAAGATGTTGCCTAGTCTGGCAATGAAACATCTGCAAGAAAACAACAAGGCTCAGAGAACACCAAGGACTCCACAATCTGAAAAGAGCTGTGTGTACAAAAGGTCTTACATAACTGTTTTTCTGCAGTATCTACCATCTACCATGAAGATAATGCTTAATCTCTGAAGCTAAGTAGGATCAATTAGTATTTGGATGAGGGATTGCCTGGGAATTCCAGAATTGCTGACTAGATTGAGGTAGATATGCTGTTGTTGGGGTAGATAAAATGAAGGGTGCTCCCATCTGTCTCCACTTGTCAGGATGGAGGCTGAGTCCAATGAGTCCGATGAGTTCGATTTGGAAATAGAAGGGCCAATAACAATAGAAACAGGAAAGAACAGAATTGGCACGAAATTTGAATTAGATTCAGAACAGCTGATTGGAGGCAGCCCAGAAGGAGACTCGCCTCCACCTATTAGTGTGCGAGAACGGCGGTGGGAAAGGCAGGCAGAGCAACGCGAGGCACGATTGTCTCCTGCTCACAAACGGCATGAAAATCAAAGAGATAAAAGGCGAGCACAGCGTGCACCCATTGCCGGAGACAACTGTTCACATTCTGTACAGCTTCCTGGAGTGAGTCGTGATCCCGTCGCCACACCAGAATCCCTGCTCGGACCTCGTCTCACTTTCATGCCAGAGCCTTGCTGTGCAGCCCTGCCAAGCCTTGCTCCAGAGCCCTACCTTGTCGCTTTATCACGTGCCACGCCAGAACCCAGCCCTGCAGCACAGCCGCGCTTCGGACTGGAACCTAGCCTTGCCACCATGCCCCGTCCTGTGCCAGAATCCTGTCCAGCCTCCGGGTCCAGCCTCATGCCGGAGTCTTGCCTTGCCCTCATGCCCAGCCTCGAGCTGGAACCTCGCCTTGCAGCCGCCGCACCCAGTCTTGTGCTGGGATCGTCCTTCACAGCCATGCCAAACCTCGTGCCGGAATCTTGCCTTGCCTTCACACCCAGCCTCGAGCCGGAACCTCACCTTGTAGCTGCCGTGTACAGTCCCATGCTGGAATCATCCTTCGCAGTCACACCGAGTCTCGTGCCAGAACCTTGTCTTGCCTTCACTCCCAGCCTCGAGCCGGAACCTCGTCCTGCAGTCGCTGCATCAAGCCTCATACTGGAGCCGTTCCTCACTGCAGCAGCAAGCCTCATGTCAGAGTTGCGCCATGCCACCATGCCAAGACTTGTACCAGAGCTGTTCCCCACCACATTACCAAGTCTCGTGCCGGAGTCGTGTGCTGCTGCCACGCCAAACCTCATACCAGAGCCATTCCTCGCCGTAGCTCCAAGCCCCACGTCAGAACCTTGCATAGCAGCCATGTGGTGGTTGCCCATGTGCACACCAACCAGGAACAGATCACCACTGACCACCTGAACTCTGTGAGCACCTCGTGTTGATTTGTTTCTCTAGATTTATTTGTGTGTTTTAACTGTAAATAAAGTACTTTATCCACACCTACCTGCTTCAGGTCTTAGTCGGGACAGGACACCACTGCTCAGAAGAAAATTAGAAAATAAGTACAACAAAAGAATGACTATGATATTGATATTGATGGTAATAACAATAATCATTTGAATTCTGTGAACTTGGCACATTTGCTTACCAAGATGTTAAAAAACCCACAATAAATTTAAGGGAAAGTTTTCGGGACTTCTGGGGGAGGTATGGTGAATTTCGTGGAACCGATGACCACAGCAAAGACCAAGGAACCTGTGAGTAGACTGGACCCTTGGAGTCTCTCTGGATAAGGAGAGGATGGGAGATCACCACATGTGCTCTGGACGACTGCTCCTCACAAGGAGACCACAGGACAGCAGTTTTCCATGGGTCTGAGCAGCAGTTGATGATGGGATTAGCCACCTTGCTTGCAACTGTGGTGAAGCCTTTTAAAGGACAGTAAGTTTGCAAAAAAGGGGCGTGGTGGCTCAGCGGGTAAGACGCCAGGCTTGTTGATTGGAAGATTGCAAGTTCGGAGGTTCGAATCCCTAGCCCTGTGTGCGGAGTGAGCTCCCGCACTAGCTCCAGCTCTTGCCAACCTAGCAATTCGAAAGCATGCAAATGCAAGTAGATTAATAGGTACCACTTCAGTGGGAAGGTAACAGCGTTCCGCGCGCGTCATGCGGCCACATGACTGTGGAAGTGTCTTCGGACAACACTGGCTCTTCAGCTAACAAATGGAGATGAGCACCGGCCCCTAGAGTCGGACACGACTGCACAAATGTGCGGGGGGTACCTTTACCTTTACCTTTAAGTTTGCAAACCTCACTTTCTAATCACTTTCCGAAATTGCCTATTAACCATCTTAAAGCAAGTTTTCCAAAAAGCAGGCACTTGCAGTAAAGTGCTAAACCTCTGGAGAAGAGCTAGACTAAATCTATCAAAAACTCCAGATTTTATTTGCTGTCTTCTGAGAGATAGTAACTACAGAGAGAGAGAAAGCTGGAATAAACAAGTAAAATTAAAGCTATAAAAATTATTGGACAGTTTTTACTATTATACCGTCATGGAATCCATAGTTCACTTTTGACATCTCCAGTTTCTTTTGCTTTGCAGGGCTATTAGTTTTAAAGGGACTTAAACAACTAACATAAATAGTTATTATATTGTTCTCTGAACTCTATTCATCCAAATTAAAAAAGAAAAGAAACACACTTTTTTTTGCATCTTTTTCTTTTCCAAAAGAATGAGTTCCCTCCATAATGCAAGCATTATGACAGTGGAAAAGAAATGCATAATCAGGCTGTCATGTTCAAGAGCAAAACACCTCTCCATGATTACTGTAACAAGCAGAAGAAGCTAAACAACTGAGAAGTTAAACATCTCTTAATTGAGTATCTGGGAAAGGCACTAGATCACAGAGCACATCCAAATTGCCTTTTGTGATGCAAGACCAGCAACCATTAGTTATCAGTCAATTATACTAGGATGGATAATCCACTGCCCTCCAGATGTTGTGGGCTATAGCTCCACAATGCTTTACTCTTGACAGAGCCAATGGGGAGGTCAAAAGGAAATGTCTCTCTCTGGTCCTGGTGATTTCATGAACATGGCAACAATTTGGAAGCGGTTTGCCACTTCCGCCTTCTGATTCCCCCCCCCCCCCGCCCCCCAATTTCCCAGTCCAGGCTATAGCCAAAATATTGCCCTGGCCCTGCTCAGCTTTCAACATCAGCCAAAGTTGGTTAGCTGTGCCAGGCTAATTAAGGTGAAATTCAAAATATCTGTATGGCATGACATTGCCTGTCCCTGAACTATACAAACCAGGCCACCAAAAGATATGTTGCAGACTCTTCCAAGCGATTGAACTCTCACAAAGCAAGGGGAAAAAAAAGACATAAAGCATAAATCATGAAGTGGTATTTTCCCCTTGTTCACACTCCCGTCAACATCAAGCAGATTATGAAGATCTCATCTCATGCCCATCCCTTCCCTATTCTCTGTATAATCCAGCTATCAGTGTCAGCTCTCTTTGCTGTCTCCTCCCTTCCAGAATCTCTTTTAAAAACCATTGGACTATTCCTTAAACTTCCTTACTGTTCTGCCCATAGCTTTCTAAAAGGGTGGAGGAGTTAAATTTATGTTCATTTAGGTCGCTAGGAGTCAAAAATGACTTAATGGCACACAATCAGTCAATTAATCAGCAAAAGGAAACTGACAATCAGGAATTAAAACCATATCGACTATCAGTGTCAGAGATGTTCACAGAAACAACTTTTTATTCTTACTGATTTAACTATGATCTAAATGTGCAACTGTCTTACAACAACTAATATGTAACGATACTCCTCCTTGAGCTTTTGGAGGAAAAGCAGGATATAAATCTACCAAATCAATGACAGTGGTACCAATGAGAGTTTTCTACTTAATAAAATTGTAATAGAGTTGGGAAACAATTTTCACCCGTGGAATGAATGAATGTGTTAAGTTGCCTTTCCCTGTATGTGTTTGGCCTCAGTAAACATCAGCTTTTTCTCTTAAATCGGTTGGGCTTTTTTCATTGCTAATCTGAAATGCTATGTACCCATCCTTGAGTCAGCAGAAAACGATGCCTCCATGAAATCTATATCGTCATTGCTAATCTCCATCTGGTCTCTGTTCCAAGTCACTGTCATCACATGTCTTTCCTCCAAGGTGACAAAGCCTCACAGCTTTTACATACCTTGAGGCCAACCTTGGATGGTATAAAAATAAGAGGAAAAATACCACTTTGACAGCAGTATAGTTGATGAAACTTAACCTTGTCTTACTCATGGGTAAGGACAATATCAAGAGCAGAAAAACAAAATATTGCCAGGACATCTGTGTCCCAAAGTTAGGTGGAAATGGGGACTTGGCTATAGTACGATCCAGAAATACCCAGACAGTGTGAAAGGGATTCTTTTGTTTGTTTGTTTCTTTGGAGATGATTCTTCCTCCACTGAGGTTTTCAAAAACATTTCTGAGCATCTGTAAGCCGCTCAGAGTTGCTTAAGATGGGCAGCTATATAAATCTTTTAAATAAAATAAATAAACCACAGGGCTGCTTGCTCTGTTGCACATAAACATGAACATGTAAATACTTGAATTCATATTAGAAGGATGACTCATGGACTTAAGATGAAGTGAAGGCAAGTATCATGGGGAAATGGTACAGAAATGATGGAGAAAAGATGTTGCCAGGGTTCTATCATCAGGTGCAAGTGGGACAAGCCCTATTAAATGCAAAGTTGCATTTACCATCACATCTAGCCTGATTAAAATATGTGTATAGAATGGAAGGCTGAATTTCTTTGCCCTTCCAATAAGTAACTGTTATAGGTAAAGCAAACCAGCCTGGGATGTAGATTAATGTAAATATCTGTAGCTTGAATCATGTCAACTGGATTTCTATTTTCTCAGTGGAAACGTTTCCACTGAGAAAATAGAAATCCAGTTGACATGATTCAAGCTACAGACAATTCCACCTGGATGACTGAGAACCTTCATAGACATATTAATGTAAATACTTGTCTCCTTTTGTTTTTTCTATTAAAAAAATTATCTAACAAGAGAAAGGGGTCATATTGTTTACATAACTGTTGGTATTCAGCTGAGTTATTTTCACTAAAGTGTATTTAAAAACTATATATCCTGAAGCCAATATGGACATCAAAAATGGCAATCATACACACCTCAGAGAAAATGATTGGGTTGTTTTTTTTAAAGGAAAAACACAGTGAGAGCATATCATTGATAAATAATAATGAGAGTGAAAGTAGCACTCATGGGGAAAATAGCATTTAAGCAGTATTGAGGAAACGGCAATATACTTTGAGAGCTAACAATGGAACCTCACATATACTACAGGTTTTAGGGAAGAGAGCAAATCCAATGTATCTTCTGTATAGCCTCTTTCCACTTTGCATAAGTACAGGTGGGATATTAGTGCACACACATGCCTTAGTTTTTGAGTCAAGAAGCAGGAGGAGGAGGAAAAAGAAAAGGGGACTGAAGACCCAGGCTGACTAAATGTTAACAGAAGAAGTCACATACAAGAGGAAAAAGGAGAAAGGTGCCAGTAGGTAAAGACAGATAATAGACCAGGAACAGATGAAAAGGAGAACTTTCTCTCGCACGGTTCTGGTCTTAGGGCTGGTGGTAGACAGAGCCTCTAGAAGTTCACAGAAAGGAAAAGAAAGGTAGTGGGAATGTATGGGTAGCAGTTTGCCAGTGATTCTTCACTGGGCCACCTCAGCATGTTCCTTGCTTCCTAAGCCATGATTCTCCTCAAACCAGTTCAGAGAGTGGGTATTGGTATACCACTACTTACTCTGGTCTGGACCCAACTCATCAGGTGAAGTTGCTGGCTCTTCCAATTCAGCAGAGGCTGTTCCAGGGATCCAATGATTCTGAAGTCTAAGGAGGCAACATTCTTTTAGGGTTAAGTTCAATTCTTGGAAAGTCTAACAGGCTCCTTAGGACTATAACTGCAAGTCCTGATAGGTCTCTGCCAATGTCACAGGATGGGCTCAGTTCTAGTCTGTTAAAGAGAGGCCTGGCCTCAGATGACTCAAAGAAGTTGCTCTCTGGGGTAAGGAAAGCCTTGCAAAGAGGGTGAGAGCTGAGAGCTAGCCACACATCTGCTGCAACTTCCCATTAAGTGACTTCAGTGAGGGACGGAAAGTCAAAATCATTTTTTTCTTCTCTCCCTGGCTGGCCAAAAAGTCTGGGTTTTATGTCTGCCCAATGTGAGTTATTGAGAGGGTCATTCCCTCACCCAGGGACAAGTTCACAAAAGCTTTCTCAATTCTGATTGTTTTAAGACTGTCCTTAATATATCCCCATCTGCTTGCATTCAGTGTGATCAGCAAGGATGAGATTTGTAATTCAATCAACCTTTCAGCCTGATGTCTGTGCTTGTTCCATTTCCCCACAATCAAGGTTTTATCCCTATAGGCAGCAGTGATATTAAATCTAAGCTTCAGGTCACATCTGCAAGTGGGAGTGTAAGGGAAGGAAGCTACATCATAAGCACTGTCCTATAATAGCCTCATGTTAACTCCAATACATGCCATGATATATAGGCTTTTCCTCTTGTATAAGCCTAAAATGGTGCAGAATTGGGATTTCAGGCATGAAAAACCTCTAAGGACAGGCCTAAGAGGTTTTCATGCCTGAAATTCCGATACTGCACCATTTTAGGCTTATACAAGGGTTCAATTGCATTGGGGGCTTTGTTACAATACATTATAGGGCTGCATTGTTACAATACATCACTCCCTGCCTGTATTTATATACTGTAGGCAACACCACTACCATCCAGATCTTCAGTTGAACATTTTCTACAAAATTTGCTAATTTATTTTGGTGGGTTTCATAGCCTAGCTAGAGGAGGGCAGGGAGTTAAAAGGGCCAGCTATAAAACAATTCACATAACACTGAGCCAAGTCATAAAACCATAAATCAGTCTGCAGTCTTTCATCAATGTTGCAAGGATCAGGCAGAGGCATCCAGGATTCCAATAAGCCATTAACTGGTGAGGGTCTTGTCTGGTCATCAGGGAATCACAATACCACCAACAAACAGTTCTTGTTATCCAAGTAAAACCATGAAGCAAGTTGTTTCAGCAATATTTCAGCCTTCTGAGTAGCTTTAAATGCCACAGCCATCTACATTCCCCACCCAAGTACAAAGTTCAGTGACCTTGATTTTTGCTGGGGTTGAGTTCTGCAAAGCTTTAAGCCATTAATCAGACTTTTTAAACTTGTAACCACTCTTTTGCCAGGCTAGTCTCTGGCTCCTTCCCATTGCCTTCTGCGTTCACAAGCCCTAGGAAGTTCACGTCTGGATCCTTAGCATTAGCTTCAGGAGTAATGAAGCTTACATCTAGTTTTTCAGAAGCCACATTCCTCAGCCTGGACCTCTTTTGAGAACAATAATATCTCGGGGGATTGGCCTTCACAGTAGGATACATTTAGAGGAATAGCCCTAAAGCCACTTTTTATACTTGTTGGTCTTGGTTGGGTTTGAGCCTATTTGTCTAGTTTGGAAGAGCTCAAATTAGCTGGTGAGATTTTCTGTTCATTGAAATAATTATGGGAGCATCGTGGAAAAGATGTGCATGGACAATGCAAGTTATCTGTAAATAGTGTGTGAGTCTGTGTGTGATGACTCAATCCTTTGATATTAACTTAGAAACTTTTAGCACAAGCCATGATAGGATGTGAAAAAGTTTGTTTATTAATACAAGTGAATAGAATCGATGCAAAGAGCAGACTAATCATTTTCGCATGCAAACATATTTTTAAAACCTACCAGACTCTCAAGCACCCCTCATCCACTCCTGGATGGCATCCTGACACTTTGTGTGTCTGTGTATAGATTTCACGTTTTTAAAAATCTGCTAGAGTCCTGAGCCCCATTCTCTCAACCAAGTTATATGCCAATTTTTCTCTATTTAGCTATACAATTACCACAAAGTATTATAGGAGATCTATATCTATATCTATATCTATATCTATATCTATATCTATATCTATATCTATATCTATATCTATATCTATATCTATATCTATATCTATATCTATCTATGAGTTATTATATGAAGGACCCCTTCATGGATCACTGCCTTGTCGTGGCAAAGGGGCTTGCGTAACTCAATGAAGTCAGGTCAAGAAGAACAGGTCATGACGGAGAGTTCTGACAAAACGTGGTCCAAAACTGGAGGACGGAATGCCAAACCACTCCAGTATCCTTGCCAAGAAAACCCATGGACAGTATCAAAAGGCTAAAAGATATGACGCCGGAAGATGAGCCCCTCAGGTCGGAAGGTGTCCAAAATGCTACTGGGGAAGAGCGGAGGGCAATTCCGAGTAGCTCCAGAAAGAGTGAAGCGGCTGGGCCAAAGCCGAAAGGACGCTCAGTTGTGGATGTGTCTGGA
This sequence comes from Charina bottae, assembly GCA_023362775.1. Taxonomy (NCBI): domain Eukaryota; kingdom Metazoa; phylum Chordata; class Lepidosauria; order Squamata; family Charinaidae; genus Charina; species Charina bottae. Next base: position 52,603,388 of record JALMGJ010000001.1, on the reverse strand, counting down.
AGTGGAAGGAAAGTCTGATGCTGTAAAGAGCAATATCGCATAGGAACCTGGAATGTAAGATCTATGAATCAAGGTAAGCTGGATGTGGTCAAACATGAGATGACAAGATTGAACATCGACATCTTGGGAATCAGCGAACTAAAATGGACAGGAATGGGCGAAATTAATTCAGGAGACCATTATATATACTACTGTGGGCAACAATCCCTTAGAAGAAATGGAGTAGCTCTCATAGTCAATAAAAGAGTGGGAAAGGCAGTACTGGGGTACAACCTCAAAAACGACAGAATGCTTTCACTTTGAATCCAAGGCAAACCATTCAACATCACAGTGATCCAAGTCTATGCCCCAACCACTGATGCCGAAGAAGCTGAAGTTGACCGGTTCTATGAAGACCTACAACACCTTCTAGAACTAACACCAAAAAAAGATGTCCTTTTCATCATAGGGGACTGGAATGCTAAAGTAGGAAGTTAAAAAATAACCAGAATAACAGGCAAGTTCGGCCTCGGAGTACAAAATGAAGCAGGGCAAAGGCTAATAGAGTTTTGTCAAGAGAACACGCTGGTCATAGCAAACACTCTTTTCCAACAACACAAGAGACGACTCTACACATGGACATCACCAGATGGTCAATACCGAAATCAGATTGCTTATATACTTTGCAGCCAAATATGGAGAAGCTCTATACAATCAGCAAAAACAAGACCTGGAGCTGACTGTGGCTCAGATCATGAGCTTCTTATCGCAAAATTTAGGCTTAAATTGAAGAACATAGAGAAAACCACTAGACCACTCAGGTATGACCTAAATCATATCCCTTATGAATGTACAGTGGAGGTGAGGAATAGATTTAAAGGATTAGATCTGGTAGACAGAGTGCCTGAAGAACTATGGATGGAGGTTCGTAACATTGTACAGGAGGCAGCAACTAAAACCATCCCAAAGAAAAAGAAATGCAAGAAAGCAAAGTGGCTGACTGATGAGGCTTTACAAATAGCTGAGGAAAGAAGGGAAGCAAAAGGCAAGGGAGAAAGGGAAAGATATAACCAACTGAATGCAGAATTCCAGAGAATAGCAAGGAGAGATAAGAAGGCCTTCTTAAATGAACAATGCAAAGAAATGGAGGAAAACAATAGAATGGGGAAGACTAGAGATCTCTTCAAGAAAATCGGAGATATCAAGGGAACGTTTTGTGCAAAGATGGGCATGATAAAGGACAAAAAAGGCAGGGACCTAACAGAAGCAGAAGAGATTAAGAAGAGGTGGCAAGAATACACAGAAGAACTATACAAGAAAGATCTTAATATCCCTGATAAATACGATGGTGTGGTCACTGACCTTGAGCCGGACATCCTAGAGAGTGAAGTCAAGTGGGCCTTAGGAAGCATTACTAACAACAAAGCTAGCGGAGAAGACAGTATCCCAGCTGAGCTATTTAAAATCCTAAAAGATGATGCTGTTAAAGTGCTGCACTCAATATGCCAACAAATTTGGAAAACTCAACAGTGGCCACAGGATTGGAAAAGGTCAGTTTACGTTCCAATTCCAAAGAAGGGCAATGCCAAAGAATGTCCAAACTACCGTACAATTGCGCTCATTTGACATGCTAGCAAGGTTATGCTCAAAATCCTACAAGCTAGGCTTCAGCAGTATGTGAACCGAGAACTACCAGAAGTGCAAGCTGGGTTTCAAAGAGGCAGAGGAAGTAGAGATCAGATTGCCAACATTCGCTGGATCATGGAAAAAGCAAGAGAGTTCCAGAAAAACATCTACTTCTGCTTCATTGACTACGCTAAAGCCTTTGATTGTGTGGATCACAACAAACTGTGGCAAATTCTTAAAGAGATGGGAGTACCAGACCACCTTACCTGTCTCCTGAGAAACCTGTATGCGGGTCAAGAAGCAACAGTTAGAACCGGACATGGAACAACCGATTGGTTCAAAATTGGGAAAGGAGTACGACAAAGCTGTATATTATCACCCTGCTTATTTAACTTATATGCAGAGTACATCATGAGAAATGCCGGGCTGGATGAATCACAAGCCGGAGTTAAGATTGCCGGGAGAAATATCAACAACCTCAGATATGCAGACGATACCACCCTAATGGCAGAAAGTGAAGAGGAAATAAAGAGCCTCTTGATGAGGGTGAAAGAGGAGAGTGCAAAAGCTGGCTTGAAACTCAACATTAAAAAAAACTCAGATCATGGCATCTGGTCCCATCACTTCCTGGCAAATAGAAGGGGAAGAAATGGAAGCAGTGACAGATTTTATTTTCTTGGGCTCCAAGATCACCGCAGACGGTGACTGCAGCCATGAAATTAAAAGACGCTTGCTCCTTGGGAGGAAAGCTATGGCAAACCTAGACAGCATATTAAAAAGCAGAGACATCACCTTGCCGACAAAGGTCCATATAGTTAAAGCTATGGTTTTCCCAGTAGTAATGTATGGCTGTGAGAGTTGGACCATAAGGAAGGCTGAGCGCCGAATAATTTATGCTTTCGAACTGTGGTGCTGGAGAAGACTCTTGAGAGTCCCTTGGACTGCAAGGAGGTCAAACCAGTCAATCCTAAAGGAAATCAACCCTGACTGCTCATTGGAAGGACAGATGCTGAAGCTGAAGCTCAAATACTTTGGCCACCTAATGCGAAGAGAGGACTCACTGGAAAAGACCCTGATGCTGGGAAAGACTGAAGGCAAAAGGAGAAGGGGACGGCAGAGGATGAGATGGTTAGATAGCGTCACCGATGTAATGAACATGAATTTGAGTAAACTCCGGGAGACAGTGGAGGACAGGAAGGCCTGGCGTGCTATGGTCCATGAGGTCACGAAGAGTCGGACATGACTAAACGACTGAACAACAAAAATTATAGGAGTATAATTGCCTATGTACAAAACATTTCTCTCTCTCTCCCCCTCTTCTCTGACTAGCAACAATTCTCTCCATATTTTATTTGAAAGTGTATTCTTTATTTTCATTCCACTAAAGTATCTGGAGACTCAGTTTATGGATAGTTCAAAATTAATTCTTCAAGAATAATGACACATGTATTTTTAATAGGAAAATCATCATTTTTAAGTTAGTAGTTTTAAAGAAAATGTGCCTATGCACAACTAATAAAAACAGAATTAATAATTCTAAGTATCTAACAAGATTGGTTTCTATTTGACTTAAATGTTTAGGAAACAATTCCAGTAAGCTTTTTAATTTGCAAAGCAGAATTTATTAGTGTTGTGAAGTCATCCTGCCTTCAAAGAATTCCAGACAGCAAGCTGCTATTTCAGACATTCAGATCAACATCTTTTCTTAACTTCAAGCAGGAGCACGTATATGCCACAAGGCAATTCTCCCAAGCCCTTCCCCTATTGTAGAGAAAAAGTTTTTCTCTGTTTAAAATCAGGCAGATGTTGAATAAGAGGCTGGAAAGAGTGGGATTTACCATTTCCCTTCAGTCTCAGATTTAAATTGGAATTTGCAGGAAACAGGATTTTCCAGGTAACAAATTAGCAGAGAAGTAACATCTGTTCCAAGTCTAGTTTGGACTTTAGAGGAATAGGGAAAATTTACCTAAGAAATATGCTAAATTTAATGTATAGTCGAAGGCTTTCATGGCCGGAATCCGATGGTTGTTGTGGGTTTTCCAGGCTGTGTGGCCATGTTCTGGCAGATTTGGTTCCTAACGCTTCGCCAGTAGCTGTGGCTGGCATCTTCAGAGGACAGGAACACAGCTAGAAGATTCTCTCTGTGCCCAATGCTAAATTTAATTTATTTTATGTTTCTGGTAGATAATACTTTCTGGTCTCTGATATTTATGTTCTCTGTACACGCTCTGTAAATTGTGGTGTTTTTATGCATCTTGGAACCTCTTTAGCCGAGTTACTCTAAATTAGGGGCAACCAATATCATTTTATATCTGATCAGAACCTTATATTTCTGATCTGAATAATGATACTTTTTACTTCCTTTGCCACTGAATGGTTACTTAAAGCCAAACAGGAACTTCTGCATTTTCCCCTCTTTTCTTTTTAATAAAATTTGATTCTGTTTTATTTTGTGAGATTGATCTGGCTCTCGAAGGCAATGGCGCTGATTTCCCTAGCCACACACCTTCACGCTCCAGATTCAGGAAGTGGTGGTGTAGAATTTATTTCAATTTTGTCATCTCTTTTGCCTTTGTAGTGCCAGTCCTTGCTCTCTCTCACACACATAGGCTGTAGGTAGCGGGGGAGACAGCAAGTGAAGGCATCTCACTGGAAATTAACTGGTGGCTGTAACTATAAAGGTACTCCTGCAAGGTAGGAGGCAGAGCTAGGGTCTGTAGACCCAGAGGGTTTTATTTATCATTTAAATTAATATGACTGCCCAACTCCCCCAACGGGTTCCTGGAAGAGGAGACTGAGATCTCCAATCTTTCATCCTATGGGCTCAGCTCTGCTGCTACTATAAGCTACACTGCTAGCACTTTTTTCCTGAATGAGACTATCAAGTACATAACTTTGCCTGATACACATTTTTTAGCCCATAGCTTTCTTTAATTGAGAGCACAGCTTGAAGCTATTTTGGTGAATATACCCCTGTTTGTATATTTTATGTATTTGGAAAAAGATGTTTCAAAATTTGAAAGGATGAAACTTTCAAAGAATAAGTGTGTTTCAGATCATGTATGGGATTGATTTGGAAGTGTGAAAGTTCATATTAAACTGAATAATTCTTTCCCTCTCTCTAACAGAAAAGTACAAATAGATGACAGAAAAGATTTTAGTGATTGGGGTTTGTTTTCTTCTAAAAGACCTTTTCTAGTTGTTTGTAGGACAAACAACTGTAGCAACTTCTATGACCAACTGTTTTCTGCTGAAATATCAAGGAAAGGAAAGGAAAGGGAAGGAAAGGGAAGGGAAGGGAAGGGAAGGGAAGGGAAGGGAAGGGAAGGGAAGGGAAGGGAAGGGGGAAAAGGCATATAAAATACCTGGATTATTCCCATGGAAATGCAAAGCCATAAAAAGATAATCACATGTAATGAATACAGTGAGAGATCATTTCATCTGTGAATCATCCTGTATCAACCAGTAGTCAAGCTTTGTCTTCCTTAGCACAGGGGTACCCAACCTTTTTGGCACCAGGGACCGGTTGTGGAAGACAATTCTTCCACAGACTGGGGGGGGCAAGGTTTGCAGGTGGGAGCTAATCTCGCGGACCACCACCACTCACCTGCTGTGCCGCCCACTTCCTAACAGACCGTGGCCCACAGGTTGGGGACCCCTGCCTTAGCAGATTAACTGACTTTGAGTTGTGATGATTATGGTCCTTTGGTGGAGAATGAAACCTAGCTAAGTATACTGTGCAAACCATGATGATGAGATTTAAATAGCACTCTCTTTTCTTTTTCATAGGACCACCTTCTGCCTCTAAAATGGCTCTTCAGAGTTCCTTCAACTGCTGGAATGGAACAGTGATCAAGTTGGGACGAGTGTGTGACTTCATCAGAGATTGCGCAGAAGGAGAAGATGAGGGACAGATATGCAGTAAGTCAAATCAGCTCCAAGACTTCAGAACATTGCCTTGCTCTACAGCAATGAAAACTACCTCAGTCCCACAAGGGAATCTGAATGGGTTCTTTGAACTCAACACTAACCATGCATGAAAAAAACCCTTCTATCTCCACACTCAAGTAAACTGGGGTTTTTAGTTTTTTGGACCAAATGAGGAAACTGAAAACCTACCTTGCTCCCCATAGAAACAGTTGTAAGGAACTTAGGTCTCTGTATAGGTTCTCCCTGCCAGGATCTCATCTGCAGTCATGATTATGTTTGTAACTCAAAGACATGGGGTCAAAAAAAGAAAGGTAGCTTTGGAAGATGAAGCCATCCAGGAGGAAATGTGTTTGGCCGGAAAGTCCGAATTATTGACCTGTAATTCAGTACAAATTCTGCCATCCTATATAAACAATTTATCAAAGCTGATTTTTTCCAGAATCTGTTTTGATCAGGTTTTTGCTGTCTAATAGCTTTGCCTAACCTGTGCTTATGGCTCAACATGCCTGGAGGGCACCAAGATGGGGAAGCCCATCTACTAAATAATATAAGTACATTTAGTAGATGTTAAATAAGAGAAGGCAACTGAACCAAACCTGAAGGTGGGGATGGAGTAGAACACACAAAACAGTCCACCTTCACTGTGTTCATTAGAAGGATAGGAAAGGGTTATAGACATCAGGACATTTTGGGTTAAAAAATTTTTTTTTGTAATTAACAAGGTCTGTCTGAAGGTTGAAAATGGAAGCAACGTGGAGTCTACAAAGGTTACTGTAACAACAGGGGAAGAAAAAAAGAGAGAAACAGACAGGAAGGATAAGCAGGCTTCAGTTATTACATAAATCCTGAATTATATCTCTGAAGCAGAGTGAAACATGGTGATTTAGGTTTCTCACTATATGTGGGAGGCAGAAGTGTGTGAAATAAGATTAGAGAATGACTTTTCCCCACATATCCTCTTGTTGAGAAAGGAAATGAGTTGCATGCATTTTAGATGAAACTTGAGCAAGTAACTGCAATGTCCTGAGAATTCTATGGAGGCTTTTTATGATGAAAAGGGGCCAGTTTATTTGAAATGTGCTGGTAGGTATGATTCAGCCCAAAATTACCCACAAAGGAAACAGTAGGAGAGCATTTTTGTAATATTGCAGCACTCTTCCTCCATAAACTACTGAAAAGCTGTCTATAAATGGGAAAGTTACTTGCACAGTCATTTTTGAATGACTGGACATGGTGAATATATTATTTCTCCCTATAGAAATGCCATTTTGGTTTACTAGACAACCCCATTCTCATACCACAACAGTGTTCCCACAAAAGGCAGGTCTTGTGTTGTTACCAAGCTATGAAAGACTTGGTAATAACACAAAAATGGTGTTTAGCTTCCACTCTCCCTACTTTTGGAAGACCTGAGGCCTAATTCTTCAATTGGCCTTTTATTCCATTTTAATATATTTTATTGAGGCAAACTAATCAACAAGTACAAATACATGCAACAGCATTAAAGAGCTAACAGAACCTCAAAATCAATAAGCACAGCAATAGAAAAGGGAAAAAAGGTACAGGAATTATATTAACAGAACAGCCTATTCATTTGATTATGAATTTAATATTAATGTATCTGTAGTAGGTTTTAATTCTGTTTTATCTTGATTTTGTATTGTTAGAATAATCTTGGTCACATTGATCATACTTTCAGATATAAAGAAGGGGTGTAAATATTTATATGAATAAAATGATTGCAATACAACTATATTGAGGTTGGAAAATGTGATTCCAGTCAATTGTTTTCCAATCCCCAGAGAGATCAGTACATCCTGGTATGCATAGATGGTGAGATTGGGTGTTTGAGACTGCTTTCAATGGCAAGCATGCACATGGTGTTCAGAGTCATTGGGAGTCGGGTGGCATACAAATTTAATAATAATAATAATAATAATAATAATAATAATAATAATAATAATAATAAATGTAACTCTCCAGAAAGACAGACATGCTGAGCCAACAAGACTAAAAATGTCAGATCAAGCTTCTCTCCCTTCTACTCTAAGAAAACGGTGAGCTCTAGCCACATTGTGAACTTTTCCTAAGAATTGGTAGGCCAGCTGCTGATCTACCATCTGAATGTCTATCATATGATACTGATGCCAGTCTATAAATAAGTAACAAATTATGTCTACTGTTACTTTTGATAAAATGGGGAGGTGATACATGGATGTAGAGGGAAAGAAGCATGTGTATATATGTGATGTATTGGAAATTAGGTGAGTTGCATGCAAGTTCCTGTAGGCTGGCAATTGCAGGCAAGAGTGATCAAGAGCTTGCCTACTCTTGGTGTAAGGGAACGATGATATTGTGGTTACATTCACATATTGTGCTAAGGAATGGTTTCTTTTAACATGGTCTGTAGAATTTCAGCGAGATTGTGAAATCACAAAATCAAGATTCAAAAACAACAGGATAACATTGATATTCAATTTGAGATCCAATAACAACAGGAAAATTAGTTCAGACCCCCCAATAAGACATATCTGTCCTTTCCATGCACTGGTGCTCTTTGGCAGAGACTGAAAAAGAAAAAGCAGAATGGAAAGAGGAGATGGAGGCCCAACCCATTGCTTCCTTCAGCCCCACCAATCCCACAGATTGCCTCCGAGAAAAGATGGCCTTCTACAGAGCTAAGATTGCCAAGACTTGCTTTATGCAAACAAGCCAATATTATAAGCCCTATCGCTTTGTTGATTGTTTACACAAATCCTTGTTAAAAGAACAATGTTCTCATTGTTTGTCCCAGGCCAGACAAAAGAAAACAAAACAAAAAACTCCAATTAGTTGAAAATAGAAATGAATATTTCCAGTCTTTGGCCATGGCAGGAAGGAGATAGAAAGGAAAAAATGATGACTAGTATAATATTCAAATGTAGTCAGGAAGCCCATGGCTCCATTGTTACATATGGATAGAGAGTCAATGTAGCACGGTGGTTAGAATGCAGTAAAATTAAGGGGAAGTACATTCACATCTTCACTCACCCATGAAACTCATTGAATGACATTGGCCTTAGCCTATCTGAAAAAGTTTTATGAGGATAAAATTCAGGAGGAATCATATACGGCTGTTTGGACTCTTTGGAGGAAGGGCAAATTATACAGAGTTGCACGTTTTAATTACTCTATAGCATATTTATCACCAAGTTACTAATGAATATTTTAGACTCTTATCCAATTATAGTTTTTGGAGAGAAATATTATGTATTATTATATAAAAGAACTATCTCTTTTTTATTTAAAATTCTATAGAAACCTTTTAGTGAAAAAAGCAAGGAGTGATGGGCCATCAGTTGTGACTCAAAAGATTCTTGGTGGGTTTATTGATTAAAATCTTGTTCACCACATTCCAGGATGAATTTAACAATATACTTGTGAGGGGAATTGAATTCTTGTCTGAGAAGGAATATTGTGTTTGTGGCATTTGATTTGTCATAATGCATTTGATAGCTCTGCTTCTATATATGAATCCACCCAAATTTACAGATGAGAACCTCAGAAAGGTACTTAGTGTGCATGAAGTCTGTGCAAATCTTTTCCTCCTCTCAATTATGCTTATTAGAGTCTGGTCTATGCAGACTGAAAAATAAACATGGCAATATAGTCTGACACACAAGTTAGATGTGTTAAATCTTGCCATGGAACTGTGGTAAATGGCTGTCAGTGGTTCACTACATATAGGAAACATTACAATCAATGAAGAAGTCAGTGTTTTCTTAGCACAAAAACAAACAATGATTCATAAACTTACATTTATGACAGACAAAAGTCTGGGCTAACAATTGCACTGCTAATATGTCTTTATTTATACTTCCACACTCAGTTTCCCTGTCATTCTCCTCTATCTTCTGGGCCCTAGGCAGTGTTTAATGCTTAGACATTTCCCTCAAATGTTCTACTTTGTTACACCATTCTATATACTATACCAGAGCTTTCCAAACTGTGTGTCGGGACACATTAGTGTGTCAGCTGCAGTGTCTGGGTGTGTTGCGGCTGCTGCTGCCTCCTGGCTTCTGCGCAGGTCCTAGTGCCTGCCTTGTGCCTTGCTGCCTCCAAACCTGCTGTGATTCCACGCAGGTCCTAGTGCCTGCCTTGTGCCCTGCTGTAAGACTGTGTCGCGAAATGATGCCCTGCTGTAAGACTGTGTCGCGAAATGATGCATGTCTAAAAAGTGTGTCACCAACATGAAAAGTTTGGAAAGCTCTGTACTATACGTTGGGCACCAAAGTGAATTAAACTGAATGGCACTCAAGAATTCAAGGTGCATCTAGCTTGACATTCTATTCTGATTTAGCCTGGGGCTGCATCAGCATCTTCTGTTGATTTGGGGAATGGAATCCAATTAAAGAAGAATGAATTTGGCATTTCATTTAAAAGGAAAAATAATCAAATATTTTTCTAATGTTTTCCCAAAACATTGTCCAAAAGTATTTTGAGGGGCAGAAAGGAACAGAGGGAATGTAGTCCCAAAGACTGTCAGTCATAAATGAGCAGCGCCTTCTTTCTACTGGCTACATGACCTCAGTCAGTTGCAGATCATATCATATAGCCAATGTCATGGTACCTCTTGGCGAACAACACTTGACATCACAGAGGACAGACAGTAAGTTTGTGTTATCCTCTTGTACAATACTGATGGAAAGAAATATAGTAATGTAGGTAGTTCTAAGTTGGTATTTCCAAGGAGGGCTGGAAAGCTCCAGCTTGAAAACCAATCAACACTATGTAGACATGAACTAATGGTTTGATTTGGTATAAAACAGCTTCCTATATTCTTACTGCAAGATAGTTAGATTAGCACTCACTATCATCGCTGCAAATGATGGATGAACTCTGATTGTTTCTTTGCTGTAAAATAATGTCCAGGTTAGCATGTAGCAGTAGAAACAAACATGCTCGAAATCATAAATATTTGCCATGCCCAAGGGTTCTGTGCTTATGGAGCTGTTTAGCATGATTGATATCCTCATTTACTTTTATGACAAAGATCATGTGTGTGTATATTTCTTTATATACACAGATTAATTCCCTCCACTGAATAAATGTTCAAAAGATTTGTGTGTATGGCTCAGCACTAACAAAAGTCTGTCTTAAATTGCATGACACTTTGAGGGACACCTAATTTATTAAGCTTTGCTCTGAGATCTTGGAATAGATAGATGAATGGATGGATCAGTTTTGTTTGGCTTGCATTTGGTAGTGTATTGAGCTAACCTAAGCTGAACATCCCAGATTATGTATAGACTGCAACAGTTGTCCTTCAGAATTTCTATCAGAACGGTATATATACAGTAGTCCACTTTCCCATAAATTGTCAGAGCAGAGATACAGATATTACATTATGTCATGCCCCTGTGTATGGAGTTTTACACATCCCCTCTTGGAGGAGGTAATTCTCTATTTTTTTACACAGTGTATATCCTGTATGCGAACGTCCATGAGTTCAATTCCCTATTGAAGGTTTGAACCACATTGAACAACATCTGCCTAGCTACATCTGGAGTCCCAATAAAGAACAAAACTGGATACATAGTGCCTCCTGGTGGTCAGTGTAACTGAAAATACCTTCAGAATTTGGACTTCTTGTATAAAAAAATCAGTATGCTTATAAAAATACTATTTTGGTGAAATATGCTTAGAAATCTGTAATGAGTTATAGGATCAGTTCAGAAACACATATTTGCATATACATTAATTTAAAAACAGAATAAATGGATTTATAAATGAATAGATGCAAACTGGAAATAGCCAAACCTGTCCATTCCTGTGGATAAATGAATGAACAGATGGATAGAAATCTTTTGCTTTATGTCTGTATGTACCATTTAATACATGGCTATTGTAGTACTACAGAATTTTGTTGTATGCTTTATTTCCACACCAGTGCCTTCAAAGTGGAAAAAATGAAATAACAGCAACCTCACACTAGCATTTTAGTTGGTACATTTTCTTCCTCTATACAAGTGACCTTGGGCACCTTGATATTAAGGCAACAAATAAACGTTTTGAGTATATAAACAATATATCATGTTTTTGGAGGTGAGTGAGATGTGGAAATCTGGTTGTCCACTATGAAGTTTAAGAAAAGGGCAAGCTGAAATGTAGGTTTTATTTAACAACACCTTAGCAGCAATGAAAGGAACAGAGTAAAATAAGAATGGAAAAGAGTAAGAGTTCTGCAGAACTGGAGTCCTCTATATGCACATTAGACTTCATATTGATTCAGTTATTGCTTGGAATGCAATAGCTTATAAATCCATCCTTTATGCACAAAAACTTTCTTAAGAGGGCAAAATATTATTGAATAAATATAAGTTTTAAAATGGCAAACTTCCAAAATCTTCAGGTCAAATTGAGGTCCAGTGTGTAAAAAAATGGTTCCACAAGTTAAATTTAGCAGTAGCTCAGTCTCTATAGATGTCTTGGGGGGGGGGGGGGGGGCAGCACTGGAAAAAAAGACAGCTTTCAAATAGTACTATAAGGTGTAGTATCCATAATGATCTCCAGCACTGTGATTCACAGCCTTAGATGTGCTCCAGGGATCAGTTGACCACTCACTTCGGAATTTAGTTCTACATATGTAAATATATGAACGGATTAACTGTTTGCTACACTATAAAGTAAAAGGCAGTCCTTGTAGACCTGGTCCTTCTTTGATCCCTCTGGCAAATCGTTCACTTAAAATGTCAAGGACTCATCTCAGTTATCTATAAAGTCTTAACAAATACTATCTACATCAAAGGCACCTCTTTAGTAGAAAAGATATCCTATGTTTATCATGGAAGCTACATGAAATTTTGCCATCTGAAGATAACAAAACTAAAAAATTAAAGGAAAATTCTAATTTTCCCATTTTTATTAATACAGTTTATTGCTACTGTTCGTTTACTCTAATTAATATAACATCTGAAGTTAAGGAATAATTTGAAAGTTGAAGCTGTAGATACAGTTAATGGCTGATGATAACAGTATAATTATTAAGAACAAAAATTATATGAACTATGTATCCCCAATCCAAACTTCATTACAACTTTATAGCGTGGCCTTAGGAAAAGAACTATTTTTAGGCCTCACCCATTTATCATTGAAATGTTTATTTATTTATTTATAATTCAATTTATATCACCGCCCCATCTCCCCCAAAGGGGACTCTGGGCGGTTGAAAATAATCCTGACCCTATCTTACACAGTTGCCATAAGATCATGATTTGTTACCTTTAGTCTCCAGTAATTATTGGGCTACAATTTTCATCTTCCACAGCCAGCATGGCTAACATGCCAATATTCAAGAACAATAGGAATTGTAAACCAACACTATCTGTAATAATTGCTTTGATAATGCTTGAGGCTTAGGCTGAAAATGTTTGTGAAGGTTTACTATTTATTTATTTATTTATCTATCTATCTATCATCTATCTATCCATCCATCCATCCATCCATCCATCCATCCATCCATCCATTTCTATGCTGCCACAATCTGAAATATGCTTTCTGTCTTTAATAAAAACTATGGTATATTCTTTTTGCTGCAAGAACCAGGGAGAAATGTCAGGGTTCTAAAAGGCCAATACTGAATATACTTTCCATTTTGTTCTCAGGAATTACTGATCCGTTCTCTGTCTCTTGCAATTCTTCCTCATGCAGAAAACCTTCCTACTGGTTTCTATTGCTCCTTTGAAGATGGAGACTGTGGCTGGACTCAAAGTTCATCATCTTCCCCAAAGGCCCAACTGTGGCACGTTGGGAATCCAGAATATCACCACTTTTGTTCGCTGAAAGGTAGATCACAGTAATGTTATACAATGGGGTCAGCTGAGTGGTATATCAAAGGAATTAGGGTAAGAAGGGGGTGATGTTGTGTTGAAAATTTCTTCATTTTTTCAGCCATTCTCATTCACTTTGATAGTTGGGTTTGTTTGTTTTTGCAGCAAGAGTATTTTGTGAGAAATCAGAAAATACTTTTCTGGCACAGCACTAGTAAGCAGAGTCCACATGCAACAGAAATGTATGGACTTTTAAAAAATAGGACTTTTATAGAAAATTATCCTGCTTAAGATCTCTGCAATGTTGGTAGATTGGCAACTCTTAACTTGGTTATTAATGGTGTACCTTGTCAGAAGCAACACCTCTTCAAATTTGGCTGATTGCTACAGCTAAGCAGGATTGGCCCTGGTCAGTATTTGGAGAGGGGACCAGTTGGCAATTCCAGGACTATTCCAGACTGGGAACTCTAAATAAATAAAGAATTAAGGTGAAAGCGAACCATTTCTGTAACCTGCCAGGAAAACTGCATAGATGCAGTCTTCAAGAATCAAGCTCAAAGATGTCACTACTTTTTTTTTACTAGTCAGTGATATTAAATAACTGGAGGGGAAAAAAAGAGATTGTTTCATTTCCAAAGTTCAGTAACTGGGAGCATCGTATTACCATTCTTTTAGTATTTTCTCCAAACTGGGTACCCTCCAGATATGCTAGACTATCCTTATCATAATCCACCACTCCACACCAATGAGTTGCAGTTTAACAGATCTTGAGTCTGCCCTGTTGAGGAAGAATGCATTATAAACATAGAAATTATCCTCAGCTTCTAGCTTTGGTGAGATAGCATTTCTTCATCATTTATAGTAGAAACGTTTCACTCAGAATCATAAAAAAAGTAGATGCCTTTTGATACAAATCACATGAACAAAACAAATCCCAAGCCAAGGATTTACATTATATGTGACGGAAATAGTCAGGGTTTTTGCACATGATCTCCCAAGAGAGATCTTGGAAAATAAATGACATTGCATTATTACATGCAAAGAATATTGAAAACTCCCTGTATAATATGAGACCGCCTATGATTTGCATGTGCAGTTTCACATGAAAGGTTATCCCACAGCCCTTGCAACACAGAGACCCCAGCAGATTGAGTTGCTGCACAAATGTTCCATGAAAACTTTAACTAATTTCACTCTAATAATAAATGTAACTTTCCTCCCTTTTTCTCAGCAGAATGTGCACTTTTGCTTAATACCAGTGAGGCACCCGTTGCAGAGACAGTTATGGTGACTAGCGCTGTATTTCCAGCTCCAATGAAAAATTCTCCCTGCAAGGCAAGTATGTTTAGATAAGTTTAAAAAAAGAAGATGCAAAAAATGTTCCTTGCAATTTTATGAATGTTTGTATCATCCTTTAATTTGAAAAACCTGGAATATAACTGAAAAAACTCATCTCCAGAATCATAAGGTATGATATTGAATCTGTGCAGCTTCTCACTTTACTCAGGGGTCCCCAACCTTTTTGGCACCAGGGACTGGTTCCGTGGAAGACAATTTTTCCATGGACCGGGTGGGGTGGGGTTTGCAGGTGGGAGCCAATCGTGCAGACGGGGGGGCGGGGTTTGCAGGTGGGAGCCAATCGTGCAGATGGGGGCAGGGTTTGCAGGTGGGAGCCAATCACATGGACGGGGGTGGGCTTTGCAAGTGGGAGCCAATCAAGCAGATGGGGGAGGGGTTTGCAGACGGGAGCTAATCGTGCAGATGGGGACAGGGTTTGCGAGTGGGGGCCAATTGGGCCTCACGCTCCTTGGCCCGCCTCTCCACCCTTCTTTGCCGCACTCTGATAGGTGGAGATGTTTCCCCTTCAGGGTCCCCACCAATCAGCTGCTCAGGCTCTGTCTTTGCACCTTCCCAGCTTCTTCCTGCTACCAGCTGCTCTTCCTCTGACTCATGGCGGCAGGGACAGGCTCGTTCCTGACACTACCGCTCACCTCCTGCTGTGCGGCCCACTTCCTAACAGGCCTCAGCCCACAGGTTGGGGACCCCTGCTTTACATAGCCAAGACCTTTGTGACCACATGCATGCCAGTTTTTCCCATGCTGTGATTTTATAACAAATTTTTGTAGGCATGCATAATGGAATCTTGGTTCAATCAGGGTGCTCAGACATACTGTATACCCATAAGTGTTCATTCATACATGTGCATAGGTATATGAGTTAGTGTTTTAAAAAAAACAGTATAACTCATAGCATTTATTGCTGCCATCCAGTGTGATGATGGCCACCAGTTTGGATTGTCATCTTAAAATGGGACTAGACAAATTGATGGAGGATGGGGCTATCACTAATAGTTGAACTCAATTGCTGTAGTAGTTCCTAGTCACAAGCTCTATTCCTTAGGCATGCGGTGCTTGGGACCAAAAGCAGAAGACAACTATTGCCCTCCCATCCATGGCTTGAGTTTCCTGAATGCCTCTGTTGACTATTG
This sequence comes from Charina bottae, assembly GCA_023362775.1. Classification (NCBI taxonomy): domain Eukaryota; kingdom Metazoa; phylum Chordata; class Lepidosauria; order Squamata; family Charinaidae; genus Charina; species Charina bottae. The sequence continues at coordinate 52,587,557 of JALMGJ010000001.1, read as the reverse complement.
TATGGCATAGAATTCTAGGCTTGAGCAGCGTATATCAACCAAAGCAATTTTAAGATGTGTGGACTTCAATTCACAAAATTCCCCAGCCAGCATGCTGGGGAGCAAGGTTGAGAAACACTGGACTAGAGGGATCTTTGGCCTGATTCAGCAGGGATCTTCTTATGTTCTTATTCAGGGTGAACACTGATTAATCCCTGGCACTTTATTTTCACTGTCATCTCAGTATCAGAAATTAATGTCTAATTGAAGAGAATACCCATCACAGTGGTAGGAATGTTGCTGGTCATAAAGTACTTGGTTTGAATAGGGAAACAGAAGTCATGTGAAAGCACCAAACTGAGTTTGAAATGAGAGATACCTGTAGGCTAATATCTGCCACAGCAAATGTTTATTTTAAATTTGCTCAGTATGAGGTCACGAAGAGTCGGACACGGCTAAATGACTGAACAACAACAACAACAAAAGAGCACACTAGATTAAATAGTCAAAGCTTTGGTTGCCAGGATCATTCCTGCCTTGGAATTAGTGTTTCATTCCTGCAAATGGACAGATTCACTCAACTAAAAAAGGAGGAAGAACTGTCATATTTGCCCTTTAGATGCAGTTACTGTTGCTGATATAAATCATTTGTGCTCATTAGCAGTGGCAGGAATACAACCTACGAGATATATACTATTAAAATTGAGAACTGCTTTACCACTAAGATACCAGAGAGATTATGACAAAGGAAATATTAGAATATACATACATACATATTCTGGATTGTATTTTTGTAACTACATAGTGCAGCATGTGTTCCAAACGGTCTAGTTTTCTGAAATCTAGATTGCAGGGATAATGTCTGCTTCATTCTTATAGTCCATGTATATAATTTTGAATTAGAATTTACACCTACGGATGCTGCATTTTTGCTTTATGTCCAAACCAGCAATAGTAAGTTAGGTCTTTAGTTTCCCCTTTCATCCTCAGCTGCAGTGATTTTCTCAGATTATAAAACTTTTTGCCTTATTGTCTGCTTGTATTTGTGCCCAGTGGACAGCTTCTTTCAGATAATAAGACACTTGCTACCTCCATCCAATTGACATGTTGACCCAGATACTCAACTTGTTCCCCTGCTGTGTCTTGCCTTTATCCTTTTTCTTATAAAGAGTCTCCCTTTTCCATTCCCCCAGCCAACAGCACATGCAGGTTCTAAATATTTAAAAACTTCATTTTGTCACACCCCAGCAAGTGTGACTATTTCTCATAATTTGTCTGCTGTCAAAGGCTGGATGAATCATTTCCCAAGACATATTTTTCCTTTGTCCATAAACAAGGTGAATAATTAAATTTTCATTTAAAAGCAGATCAGGGAAGGAAGGAGAATGGCGACATATACTACCGCCTCACCTCTCTAACTTTCCATGATGCTTCTGAAAATGTGCCCATACAGATCCAGCATTGCAGCTGAACTAAAGATTCAACAGACTGGCTGTGTGTGTGTGTGTGTCTGAGAGGGGGGGGGTTGTGCAAAACTCTCCATTCTGAACAAGTCCTTGCTTGCAGCTTCAAATACCTTTTTATTTGAGCAGCCAATGTGACTGGAATAATTCAACAGCACTACCAAGCCTATTGCAAGGAGAGAATCAAGTCTTTGCCCCCTAATTATTCCTGAGGATGGGTACAAGCGTTCATGCTTATAACGGAGTAATCATTAAAAAATGTGACTGTGAAATTATAATGTTACTTCTCCAGATTTCCTTCTTCTCTACCATTCCCTTTTCCCAATCAGTCTGCCTTAAATTCATGTTCAAATTTCTATTTGTCCTCCACACAGGCTTTTTTTCACTAACTGTTCAAATGAGCTTTTCAAAATCAGGGCATGTTTTTGAGCAACTTGAATTTTCCACCAGAGCTGAACCTTGTATCTCATTAAGAAAAAATACATTTTACTGATAATCCGATTAACATTTCTTGTGAGAAAATGAACAGGAAAGACTTAGGTCCTTTCTCTGTATCTGCAAAAACATCTAAGGTTCTCTTTGAGCTCCAGGAAAATAGGCATTTATATATTTCCAAGAGTATATGGTGGGACCATATTTAAGTACTCATTCCGAATTGGATAGCCCCATAAGGTAAGAGAAACATGCTAATCAGAAGTCTCTGCAGATAGCATTTGCTTCATATTTGGATCCTAACAAATCAACACATCTAAGATGGGAAGAGGAACTTTGCCCTAGGACCTAGGGTTTGCGGGCGGGAGCCCCATGGGCCTTAGGCGGGAGCCCCGCGGGCCGTATACGGCCTGCGGGCCTGACGTTGCCCACCCCTGCCCTAGGTCATAATATCAGATGATAGTGTAAAATGAGATCTGACGCTTCCATCCATAGAATAGGATTCAAAGGAAGTTACCTTTTGCCAGGGCAAACTTTGTTCATATAGCTCACTATAGTCTACTCTGATTGGCAACATCTGTCTAGAATCTCAGGCTGGGGCTTTCTAGAGTCATCTGCTATTTGAATGTTCTGATTAAATGTGCCGGAAATTTAACATGGACTTTTCATATCCAAAGCACATGTTCTACCACTGAGCAATCAGGAGATACATTGAAAGTGGGTAACATGGCACAAAAATATTATCTTCTACTGCTTTCTAGAGCTCAGCATGAAGCCAACATCCACACAGAATGAAATAGCTAAAAGGGGAGACTAATTTGAGGTGGGACAGGTATTTCTACTCCAGCAAAGGAGATCGTTACCTTGTCGTGGTGCTGGAGCTTGAGCACCTCAATGAAACCATGAACTAAACCGTGAAGGGACACCCAAGACGGGAAGGTCGTGGCAGAGAGGTCAGACTAAATACGATCCCTGGGGAAGGTAATGGCAACCCACCCCAGTATTCTTGCCGTGAAAACTAAATGGATCAGTACAACCAGAGATATGTCGGTATACCATCGGAAGATGGGACTCCCAGGTCGGAAGATGGTCAAAATGCTACTGGGGAGGAACAGAGGATACGTTCAACTAGCCCCAGATGTGATGACGCAGCTAGCTCAAAGCCGAAAGGACGGCTAGCGGCCGACGGTGCTGGTGGTGAACGACGAATCCGATATTCTAAAGATCAACACACCATAGGAACCTGGAATGTAAGATCTATGAGCCAGGGCAAATTGGATGTGGTTATTGGTGAGATGTCAAGATTAAATATAGATATTTTGGGTTTCAGTGAACTGAAATGGACTGGAATGGGCCACTTCACATCAGATGACCACCAGATCTACTACTGTGGACAAGAGGACCACAGAAGAAATGGAGTAGCCTTCATAATTAATAATAAAGTGGCTAAAGCAGTGCTTGGATACAATCCAAAAAACGATAGAATGATCTCAATTTGAATCCAGGGTAAGCCATTTAACATCACAGTGATCCAAATATACGCCCCAACCACAGATGCTGAAGAAGCAGGTCAGTTCTATGAGGATCTCTAGCACCTACTGGATAATACACCAAAAAGAGATGTTATTTTCATTACAGGAGACTGGAATGCTAAGGTGGGTAGTCAAACGACACCTGGAATTACAGGCAAGCATGGTCTGGTAGAACAAAATGAAGCAGGACATAGGCTGATAGAATTTTGCCAAGACAACTCACTGTGCATAACAAACACTCTCTTCCAACAACCTAAAAGACGACTTTATACATGGACTTCACCAGATGGTCGACACCGAAATCAGATTGACTACATCCTTTGCAGCCAAAGGTGGCGGACATCTATACAGTCGGTAAAAACAAGACCTGGAGCTGACTGTAGTTCAGATCACGAACTTCTTATTGCAAAATTTAGAATCAGACTAAAGAGAATAGGGAAGACCCACAGATCAGTTAGATATGAGCTCACTAATATGCAGGATTATGCAGCTAAGGAATATGAAGTGGAGGTGAAGAATAGATTTAAGGGACTAGATTTAGTAGATAGGGTCCCGGAAGAACTATGGACAGAAGTTCGCAACATTGTTCAGGAGGCGGCAACAAAAAACGTCCCAAAGAAAAAGAAAACCAAGAAGGCAAGATGGCTGTCTGCTGAGACACTGGAAGTAGCCCAAGAAAGAAGGAAAGCAAAAGGCAACAGTGATAGGGGGAGATATGCCCAATTAAATGCAAAATTCCAGAGGTTAGCCAGAAGAGATAAGGAATTATTTTTAAACAAGCAATGTGCGGAAGTGGAAGAAGACAATAGAATAGGAAGGACAAGAGGCATCTTCCAGAAAATTAGAAACATCGGAGGTAAATTCCAGGCAAAAATGGGTATGATCAAAAAAAAAAAAGATGGTAAGGACCTAACAGAAGCAGAAGAGATCAAGAAAAGGTGGCAAGAATATACAGAAGATCTGTATAGGAAGGATAATAATATTGGAGATAGCTTTGACAGTGTGGTCAGTGAGTTAGAGCCAGACATCCTGAAGAGTGAGGTTGAATGGCCCTTAAGAAGCATTGCTAATAACAAGGCAGCAGGAGACGACGGTATCCCAGCTGAACTGTTTAAAATCTTGCAAGATGATGGTGTCAAGGTGATGCATGCCATATGCCAGCAAATTTGGAAAACACAAGAATGGCCATCAGACTGGAAAAAATCAACTTATATCCCCATACCAAAAAAGGGAAGCACTAAAGAATGCTCAAACTATCGAACAGTGGCACTTATTTCACATGCCAGTAAGGTAATGCTCAAGATCTTGCAAGGTAGACTCCAGCAATTCATGGAGCAAGAATTGCCAGATGTACAAGCTGGGTTTAGAAAAGGCAGAGGAACTAGAGACCAAATTGCCAATATCCGCTGGATAATGGAGAAAGCCAGGGAGTTTCAGAAAAACATCTATTTCTGTTTTATTGACTATTCTAAAGCCTTTGACTGTGTGGATCATAACAAATTGTGGCAAGTTCTTGGTGGTATGGGGATACCAAGTCATCTTGTCTGCCTCCTGAGGAATCTGTATAATGACCAAGTAGCAACGGTAAGAACAGAGCACGGAACAACGGACTGGTTTAAGATTGGGAAAGGAGTACGGCAGGGCTGTATACTCTCACCCTACCTATTCAACCTGTATGCAGAACACATCATGCAACGTGCTGGGCTTGAGGAATCCAAGGCTGGAGTTAAAATTGCTGGAAGAAACATTAACAATCTTAGATGTGCAGGTGATACCACTTTGATGGCTGAAAGCGAGGAGGAGTTGAGGAGCCTTATGACGAAGGTGAAAGAAGAAAGTGCAAAAGCTGGGTTGCAGTTAAACCTCAAAAAAACAAGATTATGGCAACCAGCTTGATTGATAACTGGCAAATAGAGGGAGAAAAAGTGGAGGCAGTGACAGACTTTGTATTTCTAGGCGCAAAGATTACTGCAGATGCTGACTGCAGCCAGGAAATCAGAAGACGTCTACTTCTTGGGAGGAGAGCAATGGCAAATCTTGATAAAATAGTTAAGAGCAGAGACATCACACTGACAACAAAGGTCCGCATAGTTAAAGCAATGGTATTCCCTGTAGTAACCTATGGCTGCGAGAGCTGGACCACAAGGAAGGCTGAGCGAAGGAAGATAGATGCTTTTGAACTGTGGTGTTGGAGGAAAATCCTGAGAGTGCCTTGGACTGCAAGAAGATCAAACCAGTCCATAGTCCAGGAAATAAAGCCAGACTGCTCACTTGAGGGAATGATATTAAAGGCAAAACTGAAGTACTTTGGCCACATAATGAGAAGACAGGATACCCTGGAGAAGAAGCTGATGCTAGGGAAATTGGAAGGCAAAAGGAAGAGGGGCCGACCAAGGGCAAGATGGATGGATGATATTCTGGAGGTGACAGACTCAACCATGGGGGAGCTGGGGATGGTGACAGCCGACAGGAAGCTCTGGCGTGGACTGGTCCATGAAGTCACGAAGAGTCGGAAGCGACTGAACGAATAAACAACAAAGGTATTTCTAATTTGTCCTGTATCTGATCCAAATCTCCATGGAGCTCTGCTTCTACTACATATGTTGGGAGGTTAGCACCATATCTCCCACAGGCTGATTTTTTGTTTTTTGTTTTAATGTATTCTTTGGCACTTGCTTTTTTAGGCTGTTTTCAAGCAAAGATTGTTTATAAGATGAACACTTGAAAACAGTGAAATATTAAGTGCATTTAACTAAAACAGCAGCAAAAAAAGTGACAGCAATAATAAATGTTGCAATAAATAGGCATCCATTTGTTTAAAAAATGAAGTGAGAAATGTTTCAAATTTGAAATATTTTAAGCTCAAAACCATTGTGAACTCAGAACTCTCTGTTTTGAATTCTAAACAGCTGTCCCAATCTTGCCAGGAGTGTTCCAATACTACTCTCATTATGGAAGTATTCTGAGGTTGAAATGACTTCATTTGGAGCTCAAAACACTTATGGAATGGTCAGAACAGTCCAGTAAGGTTGGAACAACCTATTTTAAACTAGATTTTTTTCCAGCTTGAAATATTTTGCATACTTCTATATAAATAGAGACTAGAAGTCTTAAGTCTTTAAGGCCAACTTAAAAAGAGTTAATCAGGGAGCCATATAATCTATGGTAGGATCTGTAACGATTGGGCTACCATAAAAAAGATCCTTTCTTTTTGCCCACTTACCTAATAAATCTTACCCACAGACCCTCAAGCTAACAGCTGTTTTAATGCATAACAAGTTCATACCTAGCTTGATTATTTTATTCTAAGCCATTTGGGGCATGGCAGATAAGCACATGCACTCAGTTTCATGCTCTGATTGCCTAGTTCTTGCAAACATCTAGGAACTGAATCCTGAACCAGTTAAACCTTCTAAGACATCTTTAACAGGCAGCTCCATGAAAGGATTAGAGTCACAAAATAAATAACTGGTCTAAGGTCTCCCCTCTCTGGATATGAGCATTGCTGATAAAAGCACTTTTGACAACTGATGTCTGTGAAGTGATCATAGATGGCACCATTGATAGCATCAAGCAGCACACTTTGTCTGCCTAGAGAGATGTAGTCTCATTCAACAACAATCTCACTTTTCCATCCATGTCAGCAGGCCTCCTGATCACTCCTCTTATCTGAATTAAACTGCAAGTTGTTTCCTTTCATCCATCCGAAAGGTACCTTGAGAACCTTGTTAAAGGTTGAGAAAGTGAAATTTGAACAAAGGTGTGAATATATCAGAGAAGCAGTTTCCTGCATGTCAAATCTTCATAGGTCTCATTTTGAGAGACTCCATCAGGCAAAAATTGTTCCCATTAAAAAGTGAGAGTAAAATATATGCTCCGAATGAATGAATGAATGAATGAATGAATGAATGTGTATGTATGTATGTATGTATGTATGTGTATATATATATAATTTAAATTTGTATCACCGCCCATCTCCTCCATACCTGGGGACTCTGGGAGGTTCACAACAATAAGTTAAAAATATAAAATTACAGTAACAATAATTTACACATAAAATCCAAACAAAAAGATGTTAATAATAAGGCGGGTTTCATGGCACCAGCCACTCCCAAGAGGAACTATTGGCATTCCCGTCCCAAGCCAGGCTGCAGAACCAGGTCTTCAAATATTTCCGGAAGGTCGGGAGCAAAGAAACACATACTGTATACACATATATATACACATACACTCCTAATCCTTCTTTCCATAAAACATGTTCTGACCTTGTTGTCCCATGGGAAATAGAGTGATCTAAGTTTGTGTTAGGTCAGGGTTAAATATATTCTGTTGCAGGTGCTATTTCACCTTCCATATATCTATCATACAATTAAGGTTCCCTCCAAGTTTTATGAACATGGAATTGTCATTATTGAATCAGGATATTATTGTTAGAAGGCAAAAATTCAGACTTCTTTGGTCACTAATTTCTTCCTCAACAGATAATGGAGGAGGCTTCAGTCTCCAGCATGATAGAATATTAATTATGAACCAACAATCAGTCTACCTTTCTATGTATGGTTTTACCTCTGCTAGAGGAGAGAGGAAAACACCATTGCTCTTTTGCATATACTGTATGAAGCACACAGGGTGCTGTTTTTAAATCAAGCATGGCTTAAGTAGCGCAGGTGTAAAAGTGAACTCTCCAAACAGAGTCTCAATGCCATTCAGGTGGCAACACTAATCTTATAAACTGTATGAACTATTGTTGACGCTGCATACTTTCTTCCTCTAGGATTACTTTTGCCAATAATGCCTGATAGATAGAATTTTAATGCATCCATCCAAGATCATTCTTAATTTCCTATCTTCTAAGCAAAGAAGATAGGAAATTTACTTATTTACTTATTTCCTGTCTAAGTAAAGCATTGGGCTCTTACTATGATCCAGGGTTTCAGAAACATTATCATGTTCTCAGTAGGGGTGGGATATAATAGTAGGTTCACAAATATAACAGATGCAAAGATATCCCAAAGATAGAATAAAATGCCCTAGATTGGCCTTTTCTAACAAGCCAGCAACTTGTATGCATTTTCTGGCTAATGATTTCTATATTATGTAGAAATTAACTTCCTGGCTATACTGTACAATTGCTAAGGATGTTGTACAATCCAGGAGCTCTCTGATTTCATAATTGTAACGTTAAGGAGCATCTTGTGTCTGGTTGAATGCCAAGGGCTTCAGTGTAAGTATTGGTGCTGTTGCAGTTATGCTTCAGTGTGATTTATTTTAACCCTGGACCCAAACAATGGATTCTTCTCCTAATTCATTTTACAGACTCCTATTTAGTGAATCTGTTAAGCTGTCAAGGCACTGATGAGTCAATGTCCGCTCAGGATGGCTAATTACATTCTTAATAGTATTTCTGGCTTTTGGCTAACTTTACGAAAATTCCTGGCAAGGGAGCAGTTTTGTGGTAAAGAGAAAAGCCAAAAATAATGGCATTAAGAGTCAGTTATTTTAAAACACAGCACAAGTCTCTTTAAGGCTTCATCATATACAGTAGAGAGTGCTATCTACCATCACTGATGATTTCATAAGTAAAAGGAATACCAGTCCTATTGGAGCATGAGGATTCAGGGCAGACAGATCTCTGCCTGCTCTTGTTCGGTTCAGCAGGTGTAAAAACCTCAGAATATCCTACTACAGAGCTCAAGAGCTGAGCAATAAAAGTGAAAGGCATTCATTCAGGAAGCATGCCAGCTAATTCAATGTGAGCCAGTTCATTACAGTCTGGTATATTGCTTTTTGCAAATATGTTGAACTCCCATATACGATGCCAATAATTTATTTCATCCAAGCAGCTGACGTGTGCAAACTAAAGCATCCTTTCCGATTTACCAAAGGCTTTAGCTCTCCATCTAATCTTTTTAATAATATGTTGAGGAGAGAATGCTGCTTCAGGGTTTTCAGACCAGACTCTCTGTCACTCTCGGTATCAGTTGTGACTCCAATATACCTGAGGCATAGTTGTCTGGATCCTCACTCTGAGCAGCACCCTCGGACCTGACTCCAACTTAAACTAAGGATTGCCTGCAAGGCTTGGCAGCCCAGCAACTCTTGGAGTTTTTCCAAGATGGCGGTCGCAAGTCAACGCGGCTGATTACCGCTCCGGGAGAAAGCCACAGAAACCCTGTGAAAAACCCTCCGAAAATTCACCTTTGGGGGTTTGGTGAGGTGGTGTTGCTGGTGGGGTGAGTGGCTTTCTCTGGGGGGAGTGCTGGGGCGAGCACTTGTGTCCGGGTCGGAGCCTCCTTGGAACGGCACGAAGAAAAGAGCCCAGTGAGCAGCCGGAGACGCCGTAAGCTGCCGAGGTCCGTTGGAAGCCGGAGGCCGCAGAGACTGTCGGGGTTCGAGCTGGGCCGGTGGAGCTGGCGAGGGCCTGGTGCCTGGTGCCCACCGAAGGCTGGAGACTGCGGGAGGCTGCCGGTGGCAGCTGGAGGCTGGAGGTTATTGGCTGTTGGTCTTCGAGCTGGGGCCAGCTGAGCTTGCGGGGCCGGAGACTACCGAGGGCTGCTGGAGGCTGCCGGAGGCCTCTCTGATTTCGATTGCTGGAGGCTGGAGACCATCAGAGTCTGAGCTAGGCCGGTGGAGTTGGTCCCTTATCACTCTAGGATTAACTGCTACAATGTGCCATATATGAAGCTGCCTTTGAAGACTACTTGAAAATTGCAGTTGGTGCAAAATGCAGTGGCCTGCGTCTTAGCATGTGAGAGCCATTAGAGCGATGTAACACCAAAATTGCAGGTCTGCATTGGTTTACAATAGGTTTCTGGGTCTGATTCAAATTCTAACTTTAACTTATAAAGTATTATATGGTTTGGTTCACAGATATCTTCTGAACTTTCTCCTTCTATTAGAACCAACAGTGCTGGTCCACTCATCCAGATGGAGATGCTTAAGGTTTCCACCATACATGAAGTTACTGGATGGGGGTCATGAGGCAGTGTTATTTTTACTGCTGCCTCACTCTTATGTAGCAGGCTGTGCCTGGACAGTCTTACGGCACCCCCCTACTTGCATCTCAGTTTTATCCTTCATCCTGTCACTTGTACCAGAAGGGGAAACTTTCCTTGTCACCTGGAAAAGGAAAGAAAAAGTCACATTTCACTGGCTCACTGGGGAATCTGTTAAAAGAAAAAGTACCGTGTTTCACAAGTCCACTACTGTTCCTCTCTGACCAGTTCTTGCTTGCCCTAACCATTGATACAATGGCTGCACATGTGGATAGGAGTTGGTGAACTGGTATTTCAGAGCACTGCTTATCAGACATAGAGAAGAAGGAGCCAACACAATGCCTGAGACCTGCCTTGCACGGCACAGCAAGAGCCAGGCTTTACATGGACATGTTCCTTTTCTCACATGTAGATATTCTGAAAATAGATGTGGAGGGCAGAAACCAATGACCAGAGGGGAGGGAGTGTTTTGGCAGCTCTGTATAGTGACAAGTAAGAGCTCAGACGCTGCCTAGATTGAATTAAAGAACAGCAGAGAAAACACATGCCTGGACTCATGCTGGTGCAGGTCAGAAAAGACCATGTTAGAAGCAGAGCATGATTGCAGGCTGCCTCTTCAACAGGATAGAGGAGAGCTGAGGGTGGCATCATCCATTCAAACCCTCTTGAGGTGACCACTGACGTGTTGCCTGCCTGCAGCTAGCAGGTGGTGCAGAAGAGCCCTAAGACTGGCTAAATGGATATGCGGGGAGGTGGGTTTGTCATTTCAGCAGCAGGCTCCTTCTTCAAGCTGTGCCTGTTAATGGGACTTGCCATGTTTCGTTTCTAATGTTTAATGTTTTAATGAGCATACTTAGCTGGGGGAGTAATCCACTTCTACAGTAATCCACTTCTCTGTCCTGCTCAATAATTTAGCTGTAATGCCAGAAAAAGTGAAACGGCACCTCATGGAAGGCTTCGGTGGAAATGTAGCATCGTAGGCGAAAACAGCTTATCTTCTAATGCAGAGGTGGGACATGTGTGGCCTTCCGGATACTGCTGTATTACAACTCTTAGCAATCCCAGCCAGTACATACCAAGTGTTGCAAATTGTAATTTATCCACACTGGGAGAATTATATATTCCTCATCCCTGTTCTAATGGACAATGCTTGCTTGGGAAACCATGGGAATTAAAAATAAACTTCATACAGGAGATAAATCTTCCTGCACCTGGCAAGGGTTAGTAGATTTAGGATAATTATTTGGGTAATAAAAGATTAGAAGATCTTCAAGATCCTCTTCCAACTCCACATGGCTCCTTGAATGAATGAATGAATGAATGAATGAATGAATGAATGAATGAATGAATATATATATATATATATATATATATATATATATATATATATTATTAGACAATGTCAATAATTTATCCTCTCTGTATAAATACAAACAAGTAAATTGCTTGTCCTTAGTAGAAATGGGTTAGCCATTTTTTCCTATTCATATTAACACAGGAAACATTCACACTGCACTTTATTGAGACTTACCAAAATTGAGAACGTTTTATTTCATTCCCAATATTGAGAGGAAGCCAATTTTAAATGGCAAATAACAGCACTAGGAAGGGATTTTTATATAGGAATAAAAGGATCATAGAGGGACTTGATTACTCTAAACCTAAGTGAAATCAGTGAGATCACTTTGGGATATGGTATTTTAATTAATAGAAATCCAAGTACCATTGGAGCATAATTGAAAAGTTTATAATAACCTTCAGGGGAAAAGATAAAACCAATTTTTGTAAGGAATATCAAGAGAGATAACTATATAATTGCTGGCAATATCTTCTTACTGCATTCCTTGTACTTCTCTCTGCCACCGCCTGAATATAAAATAATTCATTATTTAAAAAATCTGTGTATTTTAACATATAGATGTTAAACCATGTCTAGAGAGAGGGGTTTTTGCTATTTAAAATCACATGAATATTAATGTACAATTTAGAAAAAGTGGCACATTTAAATGCTAAACTGAGCTGAGAATTCTTCCAGTGTAGTAAGTACCCTGTATTTGATGTTTCAAAGTGGCCTTAGATATAGTATCTGGTATCAGGAAGAAAAAAGCCTGTCCAACAACTAAAATGTATAATGGAAAATTAGATGTGGACTATATGAAAGCATATATATAATATAATATAATATAATATAATATAATATAATATAATATAATATAATATATATATATATATAATATAATATAATAATATAATATAATATAATATAATATAATATAATATAATAATATAATATAATATAATATAATATAATATATATAATGGCAGAAAGTGAAGAGGAACTAAAGATTAGCCTCTTGATGAGGGTGAAAGAGGAGATTGCAAAAGCTGGCTTGAAACTCAACATTAAAAAAAACCCAGATCATGGCATCTGGTCCCATCACTTCCTGGCAAATAGAAGGGGAAGAAATGGAAGCAGTGACAGATTTTATTTTCTTGGGCTCCAAGATCACCGCAGACGGTGACTGCAGCCATGAAATTAAAAGACGCTTGCTCCTTGGGAGGAAAGCTGTGGCAAACCTAGACAGCATATTAAAAAGCAGAGACATCACCTTGCCGACAAAGGTCCGTATAGTTAAAGCTATGATTTTTCCAGTAGTAATGTATGGCTGTGAGAGTTGGACCATAAGGAAGGCTGAGCGCCGAAGAATTGATGCTTTCGAACTGTGGTGCTGGAGAAGACTCTTGAGAGTCCCTTGGACTGCAAGGAGGTCAAACCAGTCAATCCTAAAGGAAATCAACCCTGACTGCTCATTGGAAGGACAGATGCTGAAGCTGAAGCTCAAATACTTTGGCCACCTAATGCGAAGAGAGGACTCACTGGAAAAGACCCTGATGCTGGGAAAGACTGAAGGCAAAAGGAGAAGGGGACGGCAGAGAATGAGATGGTTAGATAGCATCACCGATGTAATGAACATGAATTTGAGTAAACTCCGAGAGACAGTGGAGGACAGGAAGGCCTGGCGTGCTATGGTCCATGAGGTCACGAAGAGTCGGACATGACTAAACGACTGAACAACAACAAAAATATGAAAGCAATATTAGTATAAGAGATTTATCAAGTACAGTTACAGCAATAAACATGAGCATCATTGCTGGGTTAGAAATGCTAGAAAGACATAAATTAACAGCTCACCCAGAAAGATGCTATGAAGGAGAAAAACAACAACCCTATTCTATAAGTGGCAACATCCATATTTCCTCCACTGCTGCTTAACATCGGTATGGATTGTATGGAATAGGCTGTTAAGGGAACCCAGGGTTTGGCATTATTGCTATGCAAATGACAGCCAGTATTGTTTTTTTTTCCTTTTACCAAATCAAAGTATGAAGTCTGAATGCTCATCCAAGACTGATGGATGTTGAATGTCCTGTGGAATATCTTGCCCCCAGAGGTGAGACGGGTACCCTCACTCCTGGCCTTCAGGAAGTCTTTAAAGACCTGGTTCTGCCGCCTTGCTTGGAATGAAGGAAATAATAGTTCCTCCTGGGGGTGGTTGGCTTAGTAATATCCTCCTTTTAAGAACTTACCATCTTTGGATTTTTCGGTTTATTATTTTAGTGGATTTCAGCTGTATAAGTTTTTATTGTTTTTATTGTTTTTATGATATTGTTGTAAACCGCCCAGAGTCTACTGTTGTAGAGATGGGCAGTGATAAATTCGAATGAATGAATGAATGAATGAATGAATGAATGAATGTGCTTTAAGATCAGTCTAGATTAAATGGAACTAATTGTAGTGCTTAAAGATGTACTTATTCAAGTTCTAGTCCACCCCTCTAGAAGGATCAGTTTTTAGGGATGCACCTGGGCCTGGCCTGGGCCCTAGATTCTTGCATGATGGCTCTAAGTTCTTTTTTTAACATCTGTCAACTGTCCTGGCCAATTTATCTTCTAAACTAGTCTATCATAATGCAGTCTACACAGGTAGTCTCTGAAGACAGTACAGAAAATTCAGCTAACGCAGGATGTTCTAACCCATCACCTGCTTAGAAGCATCTGCACTAAACAATCATTTATTTCTCAGGTCAAATCGAAGTATTCAGTCTTGCCAGTAAACATGTAAGTGCTTCTCTTGGGGAAGCCGCCTCCTAATCAACATGCCCCCTTCTAGCAGATCTTTTGATGAGACTTTGTTCCATCTCATGGGGAGGCTAGGGAAGAGCTTGCTCTATTAACCCTAACATTAGCAAATTCCTTTTACAGTGAATATTCAGCCAAGTCCTTCTTTTTGACTCCCACAAATAAGTGAACATTTTTTTCTTTAAGTATTCATTCTGTTCTGCCTTTTCTGTTTTTCTTTGAGTTGTGCTGCTGCACTCTGTTGTTGCTTTTTATTGGTGGTGGGTGTATGTTTTTTCTTAGAAGTGGGTTGATGTAATGTTGGAAATCACTATGAAGCTTGCTATTGAAATATTCTTAGTAAATATGGAAGGGGGCCCTAAGATAAGTTGGAATGAGACAAGAAAACTCTTACACTGTCTAGAAAGAGATGCAGGGCTTTGATTTCCAGGCCAGCCAGATTATATAGAAGCTACAAAGTGTGATGCTGATGCTTATTTCCTGCATACAGAAGGAATAAGAACGGAGCTCCAGGCTAAAGCTTTAGAACTTTAGCTTTGAGTGGCTGAGGAAGTAATGAAACCAGTGTAAGCCATCTCTGAAATGATTACCAAAATAGCTATTCCTATCCATTGCTTTGCACCACAACTCCTCTGTGGTGTGAAATAAGGAATATCAGAAACGGAAGTGGCATTTACACTCCGGGAAATGCAAAACTCTTCTCTGGTATCTGTAAACTCAACTTTAGATTACTTTGGGGGGAAAGAATGAGCACAGATTGGAGCGAGTCACATGCAACCACTGGACAGGTATTTTCAGCATTTCTTCATAGTACATGCTTCAAGTGAGTGGTGAACATGATGCATTTGACATAATTCAGATGGTTGCTCTTTCTTAACACTCTGCTTTTATTGATTTTGTGTACATTTTTCTCTCTTAGCTTCAGATATCATGGCTCCTCCAGGGCACTTTGCTTGGAGATGTCTCCCTTGTCCTTGTTGAGAACAAGACTGGAAAAGAGCAGAGCAGAAAGCTCTGGCACTTGGATGACCAGAAAGGATTGGGAGCATGGCAAAAGATGATCAGACCGCTCCCTGATGTTTCTGACAGGTAGGAGATATCATGCTGCTTCTTCATTCTTATGTCTTTTAACTCAACGTTTGGAATTCTTGAATGGCTGTTTCATTTGGGCTGAAACGGCTGATAGTAGGTTAGCGAATAAAATCCAAACTTTTCTCATTTTAATTCAGATTTAAGCTTTTTATTTACTTTTTATTTACAAGACCTTGATGCTGGGAAAGACTGAAGGCAAAAGGAGAAGGGGACAGCAGAGGATGAGATGGTTAGATAGCATCACCGATGTAATGAACATGAATTTGAGTAAACTCCGGGAGACAGCGGAGGACAGGAAGGCCTGGCGTGCTATGGTCCATGAGGTCACAAAGAGTCAGACACGACTAAACGACTGAACAACAACAAAAATTTAAAAGCAGGGTGGTTTTTAAAAAAGCAAATTTCATCCAGCTGTCTGATATTGAATGGAACCAATACAGTCATGGACAGAAAATGCCATGACTCCACTGCCATTGTTCTGAGGACAATTCTTTTTCTTCCCTATTTGTGTGGAGAGGATTATCAGCCATGCTTGCCCATCGCTCATTCTCTATTTGTTCTTGCTGCCTGCTGATGATGAATGCAAGGAGTTTCTTTTTGAGCCAGTGACTGGTTTCATGATGATTCAGTTCAAAACTGCTTCCTTGACCTGAGCCTTAGTATAGGCAGTCACTTCAGGATATAGGCTTAGTATCTTTCTGGCATATGATGCACCTCTGGACTGTCTTAGAAAAGATAAGTATTCTGCTCCCTTGCACAGGTTTTTAAATGGATTGAACTCATCAACACACTGTAGCAGAAGTGAAGCAGACATTATTTTGATCACAGAGAGAATACAAGAGGCTTAAAAGCCTTCAGCTATTGGGGACCCCACTCAATATGGCACCAGTCATCCCCCAAGGCACATGTCACACAGTCAGCCAGTCTGTCAATGCTCAAAGCAGCACAAATACATGCTGTTTTATAAAATAAAGACACATTCTCTTAATTGCTAATCATAAAATATTGCTACCTTAAAAAATTAATAATAAGCAAAGCAGATCTAAGCAGATCTCAGACTAAATGTTGCTAGGTCTGCTTGATAAAAGGTACCAGACCTTTTACTACCGAAAATTTATATTAACCCTTGGGAATCCAAAACAGCTAATTCTAATCGAAGAGAATATTTGTAGCTCAGGGATGAACTGTGCACCAAGGACTCCACAGCTAATTCTATACCTTTCTCAAGATACAAATGTCTTCCACAAATACCAACACTAAATGAAAATCAAACCCCGACCCACTTCTGAAAATTCTGATAAAGTTCTCTTGTTCTCCCATATTTAGGACATTTTTATCCCCCCTCCCCAAGGAGGAGGGAAGCTTGGCTGAAATTTTGTTGTTCTTTTTTTCTTTTTTTTGAGTAGTTCAGTATTCCAAGAACAGCCTCATTGTGTTTAATGCTCTTTTAATGAGAAAATATGGAGATCTAAGGCTTTAATGTTTGCTTTATTTATAAATTTAACAGCTGAGCAGAAATGTCTGGGAAGAAGTATCTTTCAAACTACCAGTTTGTAAGGACTAAAGCTGAAGAAGTGGGAACTAACAGTTATATAAGAACCGTTATATAATTTCCATTCACTCAAAAAGATAAAATAAAAAGGCCTAGAATTTAAGCTGGCATAGAGATGATGATGGATGGATGGATGGATGGATGGATGGATGGATGGATGGATGGATGGATGGATGATAGATAGATAGATAGATAGATAGATAGATAGATAGATAGATAGGAATGGATATGTACTTTTCTGTGATTTGTAGGAGGCACATATTGTACAGCTTCTATCTTGTCTCCAATAAAACAACATCTAATTGTCTTGCATCTGTGAGCTTCTCCTGCAGCAAATCCCTGAATACTAGATGAAATATCTGGAGAATCAAGATGTATTGCCTTGCCTGTCTTGAAGTCTAATACAGATTTACTGGCTATGCACCCCATGGGATTTTACCTTTAGTAGATTCATGACTGTTTTGGTCTTTTTATGCTCCACTCTGTTTCCCAAAAATTTGCATTTCTCTTTCCCTCTCCTTCATATGTTCTCTCTTACTCACATATGAACTTCCTGCAAGATTTGATAGATAATTCAAACATAAGACTCTCCCAACCAATCAGGTAGTTTTCTCCTTCCATCTCTCACTGATGATAGCAATCAACAAGAGTGATATAGTAATTAAGATATAGCACTTGGACAAAGTCTACCCTCAGCCATTGAAGTTCATTGGACTACACTGTGCCTGTCACTTTCTCTACACACTCACAAGGTTGTTATGAGGAAAAACCAGAGGAGAGTGTGCTATGTGCACCAACTTGAGCTAATTGTGTCAGAGTTATTCTATGCAGAATTCAAATGGATTTCTCCACTGTGATATTCTAGCTTGTAAAGACAGTAATTTTCCATACGCCTCTACAAATGTTCTCAAAACATTCCACCGATAAACACCAGGTGTGGCCTTGGCCATAGCCAAAACATTGTATTACGTGAGGTAGTGATATCAGTCCAAAATACCGTATATCATGGGAACAGTTTCCCGGAGGGAAAACAATGTGCAACACTGCCATCTCATGGCGATTTATAGTAACTACAACTCTTAATGCATTGTTAGTTTGAAATGTCCTGACCCACATATAGCCAATCAGAATGCTGAAACAAGTGTATATCTCAGCTATGAACTATGGGTCTATGCTTCTTGACTTCTTGACTTCTGTCTGTCATGTTGCCATGTACTCTGTTCCTGAACTGTAACTATGCCTGGCCTTTTGTACCTGGCCATGGTTTTCTTCACATCTGCTGATGGAACTCTACTCATGCTTTGTTGTTTTTCCTTTTTGCAATAATGTAACTCATATCCATTATTGCCTTATGCTACAATAAAATATTGTTAGCCCTACACGCTGCACTCTGTTTGGCTTACTCTGCGCCTGGACCCCATAAGCCAGCAATATCCCACAAATTGAACAAACTGATTATGTGCCATCAAGTTGGTGCTAACTCTTAGTGACCAAATAGATAGACCTTCTCCAGGATTACCTGTCCCCAATCTGGCCCTTCAGGTCTCCAATGGTGCACCAAGGCGACTGTAATTGGGTCCATTCACCTTGCTGCTCTTTTTCTCTTTCCTTTCACCTTTCTCAGCATTATAGGCTTCTCAAGAGAGCAGGTCTTCACATAATATGTCCAGAATATGACAAGTTGAGCCTGGTCACTTGTCCCTCAAGTGAGAATTGAACAAAGGCAAGATAGAAATCTAATAAATAAAAATAAGTAAATAATAATCAGCAATTTTCCTATAAAAGGAAGGATTGGTTAGAAGCTGCAGAGGGATCTATTTGTCTCAGGAATATTTCTATATTCCTAGTTGTCTTCTCCAATACTAACCTAAAAACATGGGAAACCCCTGGGTAGTTAAACCCTTGTTGTAAATAATACATTTATTGTTTGCATCTCAGCCTTAACTCCTTCACTCATGTTAAAAATAATGCATATAATTATAAGGGTACCTTGCCTCTTGAAATACTATGCAGAAAATGTATTTCATCTTCCTGACTCTTGAAATAGTGTAAAGTGGGCTAATACAAAAAGGACCCTCTTGCTGGATATGAAGTTAATGTACAATATAAAACTATCAACATTGTCTCCTTTTGCTGTTCTTTGTTGTCTTTGATCTCCATAGTTAAGATGTAGTGGCTTCATTACATTTAGTTGTGTTCCGTTTTTCAGTAGCCTTTTTGAATTCAGCATTTGTCTGGCATCATTTGTGTGTTGCCAAGGAAACAATTTTCCTCTAAACCCTATCCATCTCATATGCTTTACTTGTGAGGCTCTATCCTGACTCTCACATTCTGTACATGATTTCACTGCTTTCCTTCTAACTATTTGTATGGTCAAATGCACATTTATGCATCTTTGTATGTGATTATCATATAAATGCTTTTTTCAGATGCCATATTCAGCTTTTTCTTATAATAGGAACTTAATATGATCTATGGAGAACTCTAAGGAGAAATAAAACAATCTGCAGCATTCAAAATAAGTCTTTTGAAGGAATCCTGGAATTTGGGAAGCAATCAACAGAACTATTTTATCAGGAATGGTACAAACATGGTGTTAAGATGCATGTAGAAATAAAATTGAGAAGTCTTACAGTAAAACTGTTGTGTTCTCTCCTTTTCTTTAAACAGAGAACTGAAAACAAAACTAAGAAGCCAAGATTACACATTGAGGGAGAGCTACTAATTTGCTGGTTATTGTTGTTATTATTGTTACTATAATTATTACCTTGAATGGGCAAAGAATATAACATTATAATGGAACACTGTTTTGTTAATTGGGATTCCTTCCATTCTTTTCTATTGCAACCGCCTTCTGAGTTCTGGGAATGTCAATCTCCAATTAATAGGGACAAATAAAAATAAAGCTAGGCCAGTTTTAGAGTTTTAAATTTGGACTCTGAGAGGAGCTGGTGGAAAGCAAATAAATTTGACTGGAGTTAGATAAAACTGGGATTTATAAAACTGGGATAGAGCAGCCAAGTTCTGGGAGCAAACCAACTAGATCTGCTCTCAGGATGTAGATCTTATGTTGATAACACCTCCTCCACTTAACTACACCTGCATTGGCACATACGTCTATTTATATTTATTTAGGCAATGGTTTATCTGCCTCAATCCTCATGGACTCTCACCATGGGGATACAGATTATGAGGTTATCAGTATGGATCATACACACATAAAATAATGTATTTTTTTTCTGAATCAAGCTCAACTAGGGGTGATTTCACAGAATATCCCTGCAGTTTTCTTGCAATGATAGAGAAATCATTTGCCATTCCCATTGCCTTATTTTTGGATTTTTTCAAAAAAAAAAACTGTCCTATCTAACCTGCAGCCTGGAGATTCCTTGTAGATCCCCCAACCAAATACAAGTTCTGTAAAAAAGAATTCACCTCTTTTTGGATTTCCTGAAGTTCTGCATATATTTGCCACTGAATGTTATTAGAATTTTATAGTTATACAGTATAATCAATTCAGTTAAACTAGGGCTAGTTGCAGGAATACTTCATTAAGCAATAAAAGCTGATTTGGGCTAGCCCTGCCCTATATAAATTTCATAAATATTGGCTCCTTTATCACAGTGAAGTTCTCACCATAAAGATACAAGAAATGTAATTTCTGAAGACCTGAAGTCATTCCTGGCTATAATTCTGGAAAAAGTTACAAAACCATTTCTCAACTTTTGGATCTCTACCAGTCCACTGTCTAAGACAGAGCTTTCCAAACTGTGTGTCGCGACACAAAAGTGTGTCGCCACACCACCCGGAAGCGGCGGTGCGCACGTGCACGGCGGCAGCGGTGCAGGATCAGCGCTTCCGCGTTTTAGCGGAGGCCACCGCTGCCGTACACGCGCGCACTGCCGCACGCCCCCCTGCGCTGCCACCGTGCATGCGCGTGCTGCCGCACACCCCCACCGCCACACGCCCCCCTGTGCTGCTGTGTGCGCACATGCGCGCGCCGCTGCCGCTGGTGTGTCGCCAGCGGCGGCACTTTGGAAAGCCCTGGTCTAAGACATAGTCTTGAAATAGATATATTTGGGAGAATTGCAAATCTTCCCAAGATTGATTATCCCAGCAAAATCACTCCAAGAGAGCAGCATAAAAGTATCCAAGAAGTTGTCGATGAAGGTTCTCAGTCATCCAGGTGGAATTGTCTGTAGCTTGAATCATGTCAACTGGATTTCTATTTTTCTCAGTGGAAACGTTTCGCTCCTTATCCAAGAAGCTTCTTCAGTCTGAGCAAAGTTTGTAAGGGAATCTTTAAATATGTTTCTAGGGTGGCTGTGTGACCTTGCACCTGGGGCTAGGTCATGGTTATTTGAGATGTTTATTTCTAAGTCCCTTTATCATCCAAAGGAGGATCGTTAAGATTACCTTGCTGTTGTTGAGATTGTGAAATGGTCTTAATCTTCTTAGGCACAGAAGACAAAGCAGGAAGGAAAATAGGGGAAAGATTGTGCCTGAGGCCCCCACCTCTATTCAAAGAAGGATTTTCCAAGTTGTCATAAATGGATTCCTTGACCCCTCTTTCAAACCACTTATCTTCCCTGTCTAAAATGTGAACATTAATGTCCTCAAATGAGTGTCCTTTTTCCTTTAGATGAAGGTAAACTGCTGACTCTGGTCCTGTGGTGTTACTCCTCCTGTGTTGGGCCATCCTCCTGTACAAAGGTTGTTTGGTTTCTCCAATGTAGAGCTCAGAGCACTCCTCACTGCACTGGATTGCATACACTACATTGCTTTTCTTGTGTTTTGGAGTTTGATCTTTGGGGTGTACAAGCCTCTGTCTCAGTGTGTTGGTGGGTTTGAAATATACAGGTATGTGGTGTTTGCCAAATATCCTTTTTATCTTTTCAGACACACCAGCCATGTAAGGAATGACCAGGTTCTTCCGTTTACTCTGAGTCTCAGCCCTATCTGTTGCTGTTTTAGGTCTGGTAGACTTAGATTTAGTGAAAGCCCAATTTGGATATCCACAGGCCTTCAGAGCTGTTCTCAGGTGCTGATTTTCATTCTTTTTGGAATCCATGGAGGTGGGGATGGTTTCTGCTCTGTGTGACAATGTCCTGATGACCCCTAGTTTGTGCTGTAGTGGATGGTGGGAGTCAAACATCAGATATTGATCTGTGTGGGGGGGTTTCCTGTAGATCCCTATTTCTAGCTTGCCACCGGTCCCAATGAGGACTTCACAGTCTAAGAATGCCAGTCTGTTGTCCTTGGTGTCTTCTCTGGTGAACCTAATGTTGGCATCTAAGGTGTTTATATGGTCCGTGAAGGCCTGTACTTCCTGGGCCTTGATTTTAACCCAGGTGTCATCCACATACCTGAACCAGTGCGTGGGCGCTGTTCCCTGGAATGTGTTGAGTGCTTTCTTCTCCACTTCTTCCATGTATAAATTGGCCACAATGGGTGACACAGGAGAACCCATGGCACAGCCATGTTTTTGTCTGTAAAATCACCTCTGTATGAGAAATAAGTGGTGTTGAGACACAGGTCCAGAAGATGGCAGATCTGGTTTGGGTTGAGATGGTTTCTCCTTTCAAGGGTGCTGTCCTCTTCTAGTCTCTTCCTGACCGTGGATAGAGCATGAGTGGTGGGGATGCTGGTGAAAAGGGAGGACACATCAAAGGAGACCATAGTTTCATCTGTATCCAGTTTCAGGATCTTTGCTTTGGAAACAAATTCTTCCGAATTATGGATGTGGTGTTCAGAGTGTCCAACCAGAGGTGCTAGTATGGTAGAGAGGTGTTTGGCAATGTTGTATGTTACTGAATTAATGCTGCTGACTATGGGTCGAAGGGGTGTTCCTTCCTTGTGGATCTTAGGGAGTCCGTAGATGCAGGGGATGGCTTCTCCAGGATACAGACGGTGGTAGGTAATCCTATCGATGGATCCATCATGTTCCAATTGTTTCAAACTGTCTATTACCTTTTTCTTGTAATTGTTGGTGGGGTCTCTTTTCAGTTTTTCATATGTATGGTGATCCTCCAAAAGTGAGGTAATTTTATTGTGGTAGTCTGCAGTGTTTAGAACCACTGTACATCTTCCTTTGTCAGCAGGTAAAATGGTGATGGTTTCATCTTTGCTGAGGGCTGTCAGGGCTCTCCTCTCTTGGACGGTAAGGTTGGGGGGAGGAGGTTTAGCACTGGACAGAGCTGCAGATATTTTAAGCCGGAGTTGTTCTGCTTCTTCAAAAGGTAGGTGGTTGTTGTGGATGGCAGATTCTGTGGCTGTAATGAGCTCCACAACCAGAACTTGCTTGGGAGTGATGGCAAAATTAAGACTTTTGGCTAGGACATCTCTCTCTGGTTGGGTGAGTTCTCTGTCTGAGAGATTTTTCACCCACATGTTCTTTTTGTCCTCTGTGGTCCTGTTGTTGTTGTTCCTCCCAGCGGTTTCTCCAGTTCCTTGTTTCTGCTTGCTGCGAGAAAGAAGAATGTCAAATTTCTTAGTTTGCCTCTCCTTTGTCTTGTGATGCTGGGCCAGCTGTACTTTATTGCCAAGCTGAATAACTCTATCCAGGACTGGGTCAGGAAGGGTGGCTGTGAGTTCCTGGTGAAGGTTTTCAAAATTGTATTGCAGGGCATCAATGGTGAAATGGACTTGCCTTATTCTTTCATTTAGAAGAAGTCTTTGTGCCTTCTGCAGGATCTGGTCTGCTCTGTGACCCTTAACTGTAGATTGCAGGCGTAGGCTTGTCGGGATGAGTCTCTGTTGTCTGCATCTGTCCAAGAAGTTGCATGTCCAAGAAGTTGCAAAATATTTCAACATTGGACATATTGAAGGATATTTTTGAACAATGGACCCATAAGTTAATTTTAAGAGTGTCTGCCTCTATAGATAGACTGTGTTTAAAAGATGTTATAGAAGAGGAACATGTTTTACCTGACAAGATCGAGACTGATTTGAAAGTGGATTTTAAAATGACAGGCTACAAGAATGACATGGAAAAAGATGTTACACTGGATATGCAAAAAAAAATTGGCTGATGTCTTAATAATTAAAAGGGATATACAAATAACAAACCAAGAGAGTGACCTGGATAATTTTCCTCTATTGGATTTACAAAAGAGGCTTGTTAAAGCTTTGAGGAATTTTGTGAGAAGGAACAAAGAAAGAATGAAATGTAATTTTAGGACATTATTTGAAGGGACTAAAGATGAAGATTATTAGAAGTAAAAGGAAGGAATATAAAGTTGGTTTCTTTGACCAAGGTTAAAATAGATATATTGTTATCTCTGGTAACTCTTAATAGGCTTTTGTTGACATCAGCACTGAAATGATGAGGCTTTAAGGATTTGTTTATAGATAAGAGATGGGATATGGGAAGAAGAGATCATTTGTTGTATTTTAAGAGAAGGTAATAAGTTACTAAAATTGTTTATACTTGTGATGAAGAGGGAAGTCATTTCTTTATATATTTCTTTTTTCTCTTTACTATATTCTTATTATTTCTTTGTTTTCTATTTTTCTTTCTATTTTTTCTTTTCTGCACCTTCTATTTTTTCTTTTTAGTCTTTTATTTTTTTATTTTTTTTAGTTTGTATTAGTTTTTATTGTTGTATTTGTAATTTTTAATAAAATCACTATAAAACAATGTAGTTGCAATGAACATCAGAACCATTTCCAGGAGTCTGCAGGCCTCTCTTGCTTTGGCTAAAGTGGATTTTCATCACTCCACCAACAGAAAAATCATGGGTAAAAAAAATCGGGTTCATGGAAGAAAGGCAAAGCAGAAGCCGTCACTCAATAAGAAGTACATTGGTGCTGATCTCAAGTTTGCCAGAAAGCACCTTGGATGATGCTCCAGATTTCTGGAAGAACGTCTTATGGACAGATGAGTCAGAAGTGGAACTTTTCAGGTTACATGGGTCTTATGTCTGGTGGAAACCAAAGCTGCATTCCATAATAAGAGCCTCACACCATCCGTCAAGCATAGAGGTGCTTATGTCATAGTTTAGGGATACTTTGTTGTCTCAAGGTCTGGATGGCATGCCATTATTGAGGGAAACACAAATTCTGCTTTGTATCATAGAATCCTATAAGAGAATATTCTGTTGATCATCTGAAGCTGAAACAGAAGTAGATTATCTAGTAAGATAGTGATCCCAAATATACCAGCAAGTGTAAAAGAGAAAGGATAAAGAAGAACAATTCAATCATTTTGAATGACCAAGTGAAAGTCTAAACTAAAGACCTAAACTCAATAGAAATGTTGCAGCAGGACTTGAAACAAGTAGTTGATGCTAGAAAAACCTTAAATCTTACTGAGTTGAAACCATGGAAATATGAGCCAAAATTCCTATACAGTGATGGGTGAGATTGATAATCAATAATTGGTTGCAGTTACTGCAGCTACAGTGGTGCATCCAGTTACTGAATCTAAGGGGGCAATTCCTTTTTCATAATGGCCCATCACACTTTGGATTTATTTGTTTATGAAATAAATTTTAAAAGCACCAATTTTTGGTGCTCTTTGTTCACTCAAGCTCCCTTTATATATCACCAGGACCTGACATGAACATTCAGTGGCAAAAAGAAACATGGCAAAAGGAAATATGAAAAAGCTCATACTTATTCCCAGAATTGTACTGGACAGGCCTGACCCTGCTTAGCTTCCAAATCAGACCAAGCCTTTAAAACTGATGTCAGATATTTTCTTAGAAACTTCTTTATGCTTTCAGTTTCATTAGGCACAAGACACCTGAACAGAATAAGAGCTTTTTTGATCAGAGGATCACAGATATTTTTCAGGGTGCTTTCAAAAGCCCCTGCTTCTTTATTTGTATATTTTTTAACACACTTCTCATAATTCTCCACTGATCCATGATCTAACAGAAACTAAACCCTTCAGTACTGCCCTGGTCTTGACCACTCAGACAAGAGGAAATAAATACTGTTAAAGAACTAGGGACCTGTAATTATTCCAGATTATATTCTAACACAGAATAAACAGCTGTAATAGAAACAGAGCACAAGCATTTCATTATTATCACAGCCATGTTTTAAGCCAGGCTGTACTGTACTTCTGCTGGTTTTTGAATATTTTTTTAAAACCTGGATTACATGTTTTACACATTCACATTTGTGAACTTCTCACATGGCTGCTCTGAAGCCAACATTCATTAAGAATGAAACAAAGTTGCCTGATTATTCCTCAGCTGTGAGGTGCATTCAGAACACTATAATTCAGAACATATAATCTTTAACTTGTTCAGTTTCTGAATCATATTTCACCAGCATTTTGTAGATAAGACCCAGCAAGTGCTCTGAGTTTCATATAAGATTTTCAAATTCAATCGAGTCTCTAAGTATTCCCCCTTGATTCTGCAGTTCTTTTGATACCATACTATTTATTTGAAGGTGCTGAAAGGTATTGAAACCAGGTGGTTCAGACCATTATGAAGAAAAAGTATCATAGATTTTATCTTTCTCTTATTAATAATCAAATATTGCAGTCTATATGAATTACTTTATCTCCATTGAGCAGATTTGTTTGTATTTTCCTCACCACAAAGCAAGAAGGGATGAATCTAGACTATTTATTTTCCTGTATTTATTCCAGACTTTCAGTATGCTGCTTATTATTGCATAATAAGTGGCAAAATTTGAATTATAAAATAAATAAATAAATAAATAAATAAATAAATAAATAAATAAATAATCTCTTATTGATCCAACATTTCTGTGCTGTCAGGATCTACCATGCCCTAGATGGCTACTTTGCCCTCCACTGTCATGATCTTGCACCCTAGGCATTCTATGTACATTATATCAAAAGGGGAGGAGGAAGAAATACGGACAGGCTTGCGAACTTGCTGATCTAAATTGGTGGGAGGTTCCTTAATCTTTTCCCCTCTAGTAGTTCCTCACTTGGTTTTTCTCTCAAGGGGAAAGAAAAGATGAATGTATGGAAGACAGGTCTGGTAACCTCTGCTTACTGTATTTTCCGTTCATGTTGGCAGGAAGCGGTAATACAATCAGGGAATGGATATATAAATACCGATTCACAAATGAAACAAGAATGTTGGACTAATAGACATCTGATTCCTGATCACGTGTCACATTTTGGTTTTGCTGTATAGAACAACAAAGCTATATTGCAATTCCCCTGACCAACATGAACTGAAAATATTTTCCCTTTCTATAGATATAAGGTAAAGGTAAAGGTTCCCCCCGCACATTTGTGCAGTCGTGTCTGACTCAAGGGGCCGGTGCTCATCTCCGTTTGTTAGCCAGAGAGCCAGCGTTGTCCGAAGATGCTTCCATGGTCATGTGGCCGCATGATGCGCGTGGAACGCTGTTACCATCCCACCGAAGTGGTACCTATTAATCTACTTGCATTTGCATGCTTTCGAATTGCTAGGTTGGCAAGAGCTGGAGCTAGTGCTAGATGGCCTTAAATTCATCATTCCATACAATTAATTCCCCTTTCCCGTGCCTTGCCCCAAATAATTTTCTTTACAAATAATTAACTCCCACACCAATTTATTTTCTCAAAATTGTTACTTTCTTCCAAACCCCGGAAATGATTTCTTCTTCAATCAAGGAATATCCAATTTGTTGTGTTAGCTCTCTTTCCGTGAGGTCCAATCCTATCTGCAATGTACTCAGCGCAGCCAGGTTCTCTGTACTTCTTCCTCTGGCTTAAATTTAAATGGCCGCAAGAATAATGACATTTAAATTAGTTAGCTGGCCCACTGTACACTTTGTGGCTATGTCAAGTTTATATTATCTGCTAAACTTAATTCATTTGTTTATTCACATTTCTAGGTCACCAGAATAAAAATACGACATCATAATAGCCTAGATGCCATTTTAACTCTCTACTGTGTCTATCTGTCTGTCTGTCTGTATGTATGTATGTTAGATGCCATCCAACTCTGGGCAGATCACAAAACATTAAACAAGGAAAAATCAATATAATAAGAATCAACAGACCACAAAAGTCAAAGCTAGAAACGGAGAAAAGAAGTAAGATGGCAAACCCAGCAGATAACCCAAAACATCCATCAACATCTAACATCCAGCAAAGGGGGCTCCAGCCACCCTGGTCCAAGGCTTGGGAGAATAATCAGGGCTTTACTGTCCTTTGAAATGTGTGCAGGGTGGGAGCCATCTGGATCCCTGGGGAACCTCTTTCCAGAGGCAGGTGCTGTGACAGAGAAGGCATATCTCCTGGGTCCTGATACATGACATTGTTTGACTGAAGGAGCATGCCAACCTTGTCAGCTTGAATTGGCTGGAGATAAGCAATGCCCCAAACAACCAGGGCCTATGCCCTGTAGGGCTTTATAGGTCATAACCTTGAATTGTACCAGGAATAAACTGCAACCAGTATAGCTTGAAGAGCAGTGGTGTCACATGGACATACCGAGACATGCCAATAACTGCCCATGCCATCACATTCTGGACCAGTTGAAGCTTCTGAGTGGTCTTCAAGGGCAGCTGTACTTCCAGGTACAGCGCACTGCAATAGTCAAGCCATGAGATAACTAGGGCATGAGTGACTGTCTGAAGGGCCTCCCAATCCAGGAAAGAGTGCAACTGGTGCACAGGATGAAGCTGTGCAAAGCTCTTCCTGGCCACAGCTTCCACCTGCTCATCAAGCAGAAGCTGCGGGCCTATAAAACTCCTAGATTGTGTTAATGTGACATTCTGAGACTGAAGAAAGATTATATTTCCACTGCCGCCACTACTATTCCATTCCAGTTTGCCATTTTAAGGGTAGAAAGAATTTCAGCCAATCAAATGTCTTAAAAGCAAACACAATCTCAAAACTGAAAATGGCAGTTGGACAGGGAAAAAAAGGGAGGGTGCTGGCCTTGGAGAATAGACTAGAATGGAACCATAGAGTTGCAAGGGACCTTGATCTAGTTTAAAACATCCCAGAGAAGTGGCTGTCTAGCCTTTGTCTGAACACATCTCTGGTAATTGGTTCCACTATCAAACTGCTTTTATTGTTAAAAAAAATATTTCTGACATTCAATTGGAATCTGCCTTCCTGGACCTGAATATGTCATTTCATATTCTGCACCTTGAAACCAGGGGAACTACTCTTAACCTTCTGTGTGACATCCTTTCAGAGATTTGAAAACTACAGTATATCTTTCACATATCATAGATCTTTGAAGAGGTATCTTTCCATATTATATTTCCCCTCAGATGATGGTTCAGCATGTTGTGAGGACACTTTACAAGGAGTGCAAAATACCTCAATTTAATATGGTCGAACGACCTATCAGTTTCCCATTACTTTCAGTGGAGACTTACTTGTGACAGTAGTCTTGGCTTGAAATGCTGATGTTTTCCATTTCAGTGGCATCTCATTTTGAGACACTCCACTGTCATTTGAAAAGAGCAGAGAAGGCAGTTTTCAGATAGATTGGACAAATGGTCTTTTTTTTATAAACAATTAAATAAGGGTTCATCGTCAAATAGGGGGCATGGTGGCTCAGCGGGTAAGCCGCCAGGCTTGTCGATCGGAAGATCGCAAGTTCGGAGGTTCGAATCCCTAGCCCCGCGTGCGGAGTGAGCTCCCGCACTCGCCCCAGCTCTTGCCAACCTAGCAATTCGAAAGCATGCAAATGCAAGTAGATGAATAGGTACCACTTTGGTGGGATGGTAACAGCGTTCCACGTGCGTCATGCCGGCCACATGACCGTGGAAGCGTCTTCGGACAACGCTGGCTCTTCGGCTAACAAACGGAGATGAGCACCGGCCCCTAGAGTCGGACACGACTGCACAAATGTGCGGGGGGAACCTTTACCTTTACTTTACTCATCATCAAAGCAGCATAGCCATCAGTCTTTTAGAAATACAGGGTAGTGGCATGGCAAAGAAAAACTCTACTGACTCACCAAACAACTCCTGAAAGGGATCTTCCCCTGATCCATTTTATTTTAGGACTCGACTGCAAATGTCTCCAGCTTTGTGCTTGCAGATATATTGGATAGATATAGTCGGATTCCCATGGAGCAAAACCAGCTGACTACAAAGGGCAATATCAGCATCCTTCTTTTTAAATCAAAGGTAGAAATAGTATGTGTACAAAATTGAAAGGCTTATTTTCTTTTAATGGGCTTATTTGCCACGTCGGTCCCAGCATTCCAGTTGGAATTAATTCCATTGCATTCAGATACGTTGCTAACATTCACGTAGTTTCGTTCTTGGTGAGCACTAGGACGGCAGCTGCTTTTCATCTGGCCCCACATTTTACTCAGAAGTGAGGAGAAATAGAAGTCATTGTTTAATGCTTTCCATTAATAACCCAGCGTAGCATGAAACTAGCAAGAGCTGGGGCATATCACTACTCATTACCTGTAAGGCAAACGGAATTCAAATGGAATCGTTTCCGATGGATAGAATTGAAGAAAGTCTATAAAAATGAGAACTGGTTTTGAACCACAAAATTCCCAAATGGCTTGTCTCTGCAAGCTCTTGCATTCTTATCACAAGAATCTCTAAGCTAATTGCAGCGCTGTGGTGTTGAGGTTTGGTGTGTTTGGTTTCACACTGTCCAGGCTTTGCTGTATTGGAAAAGTCATGTGACTTGATCTCTGGATGCAGAGAAACTAAAGGGAAGAATGCTAACTAACAACACTCTCATGTGTTCATATTTTGGTTAGTAACTGGATCTTTACAAAGTAGCTTATACTGTATTAGATTTTAAAACAATGATCTTGATCCCTGGCAGTCCTGGCTTCTGAGACTTCAACCAGGAATTGTTCATAAATATTAAACCTATCATCTCAATAATAAGAGCTGGAAAATACTTATATTTTCAAAATGAAAGATGAATTTTTCAACAGATAAGGCAAGTCACTTTCCCATATTTCTCATATACAGTTCCTCATCTGTGAAATAGGATTAACAGAATCAGCTTACTTAAGGCTGTTCTGAGTGAAAGCACAATAAAGATGTTAAAGCATTTTATACAAATGCTAAAATTTAGAATGGGTGTAATTTTGGATGCCACTAAGAAAAAAACCTCTACTCTTTATAACTGGAGACCTGGCAGGCAGTTCTTGACTAGTATTATTAGTAGAATTGCACCATTTTTCTATTGATTACAGTTCAAGGAGGAGTATTTTTCTTGCCATCCCTTTTCTTAGCACTGTTTTTGAAAAATTAACTACTATGTTTTTCACAGCTCAGTAACTTCAATAGCACTCGCGTCTCCCAAGAAAGTCCAAGCCACTTAAAATCACATAGGCAACCTGAGCACATACATAATTATGCCACCAGTCATATCAGACTACAAGTTGAAGTCACAAGCCAAATCAGAATGAGGATAGTCAGAGCTACATGGGGGGATGGGATTATTTGAAATAAAATTAGACCCAGCTGAATTACATCTGTTGAAATGAGGTTCTTTTAGTTTGCCAGAAGAAAGCAGTTGATAGCCTTTATATCTCGCCCCATTTTGACCCCTACAGTCTGCCCTCTCTCTGAATTAGCAGAGTTTTACCCTATCATGAAATATACCACTCCTCCCCAGTTACTGAACTGGGAGTTGTATGTATATTATTTGGGAAGAGGAAATCCAAACGGACTGGAGCGACAGCTTACAAAGTTCTTGTGCAATCTGAGCCAGAACCAGGGTGAAGAGACAGACAGGTCTTGCTATCTGAGGAAACACCATTTAAAAGTTGGGAAACATCACGTGCATGCGCTCTGTTTATCTCTGTGGGTCTCTGATTCACTTTTGATTGTCTTACTTTGAGCGTATATGAGACTCTTATGGCTCTCTTTAGACAGCCATCCTCAACTTTAATGGAGTTTTGATTGTAATGATTATGGAGCAATTCCTGGATTGTAGCTTGAGAAAAGCTGCATGATCCTGACTGAAGTGCCTGCAAACCAATATTAAATTGCTCAGATATCCGAAGTCTTATGGTCCAAACAGTTATTAAAGGAAAGGTGGTGAAAGGGCTAAATACAGTAGCTACCAACCCAATTCTCCCCTTGGAGGGAAAGGTCCCTGCTAGCCCAGAGCTACAAGAAAGTAAATGACTAGGACAAGCTGCAAATAGTAGTTCTAAAATAAAATTCATTTAAGTGCTTGCTGAAATGCACTATCATCAGCAACCCTCTGTGACTCTAGAGACTAATATAGACATTATGGCATGTATTTATTTGGTGAATTAGTTACTTAAAGTATTTTAACCTATCCTTCATCGTAGGATATTAGGTTGGAGAGTATAAATGAGGCTAAGAAAAAAGAATAGAAATGCAGTATAAAACAAAAACAGTATAAATTCATAAAATAGCATTATAGGAAAAACAGAACAGAACAGCAAACTAAATCAGCTACCAAACACTAGGCCAGGAACCAAAGAACTGTGAAACAGTTTCTATGGTACTTTCTCCCACACTATCCATTCATATGAGAACACAAGTGAGATGCACAGTGTAGTTGTTCAAAGGGAGGGAAAAGTGAGAAATGGCACAACCCATTTCATCCAGCCTAGTTCCTAGCGTACAAGGAAACTAAGGACTGAACAGGCTCCAGAAATGTTGGAAAAGTCTTCTACTTCTTAGGCTGCATTGGTTTCTGCCAATACAGGAGTGAGTGAACAAAATTGAAAAACATATAATGCAAAACTCAGAATATTTGTTGGGTCTTGTTTACAAGTTTTTTTATTGAAATACAATTCAAAACCCAAACAAATCATTATTAAATTGGTGACAAATTTAAGGAAGACAATTGATATGCAACAATAGAGATATTAATGGTTTTGAAATCTCAAATTAGTGCAAGAAAATTTAATATGCATATGCTCTAATGTTAACCTGAAATTTTAATTAATTTTTTTATACCATATAAAGCTATTTTCTATTTTCTTTCTAGTTTTCTAGTTTTTCCTTATTTCCTCTTGGTAGCATTTAGAGGCATGAAATACCTCCAAATTATTAAATAATTTTTACGTTTTAGTTATACCAGATTAGCTTGAAAATCAATAAAAACCAGCCTCACCAATGCTTAAGAAAAACCCTATGCAATATATCCAGCAGTAAAAACCCAAACCTACTCAGTATAGTCACTGATGTGCAGGAATATAAAATTTCTAAATAGAAGTTATAAAGTTAAGATTTGGATTTGTTATTGGCTAGATTTGAGATTGTTCTATGAAGGCTTATCCTTGAATGTCAACTTCTGTTCTCGTGTTTTATGCATGTAAGAATTGTCTATATTCTGTGGATAAAAGTAGATGTAACAATCTTTCTGTAGACTATCATTCATCTGTATTACATTTATTGGCATCATCATTATTATTTCAATTATTTCATTATTATTTTTCAACATATAGGTGTCTGCCCTAAATTAATCCTTTACCTGAAATGCTGAATGAATTTTAACAAATTTTGTTGATAGAAGTGGCTGTATGTTTTGACAGACAACCTCTACACATGGAGCAGAAAGGAGGAAAACAGTGGTAACATAAGGAGTGGAGGCCTAAGTTGTCCTTGCTGTCTTGTCTCAAATGTAGAGGCTACATGTTCTAATATGTAAAATGGATACCCATGCAACTTTATCAAAAAGTACCTGACCACTCAACCCACCACAGCAAACCCAACAGAAGCTATGAAAAGGATTACACTGCCATACATCAGAAACATCTCAGAAACTACTAATAGACTGTTACAACCACACGGCATCACCATAGCACACAAACCAACCAAAACACTTCAGAACATCGTAAGTAAACCAAAAGACCCAGTAGCCCAAGAAGAGAAAACAGGAGTTATCTACAACATACAGTGTAAGGACTGTAACAGCCACTATGTAGGACAGACTGGCAGAAGACTAGCAGAACGCATCCACGAACACCAACTAGCAGTCAGAAGATACGATGAAAACTCCTTAATCTCACAACACATGGACAGACTTAATGATACTTTCAACTGGGAAACTGTGAGCATATTAGACCAGGCCAAATCCAAAAATGCTAGAGCAGGGGTGTCCAACCCGCGGCCCACGGGCCCCATGTGGCCCTGAACAGCTAACAATGCGGCCCGGTCCGGTCCGGTCCGGAATGAGCCTCCTGTCCCCACCACCATGCCAGACTTGGATGAGGATGAGCCGACTACTGGAAGAGGCTGGTATGGCGTGAAAGGGGAATCCGAGCCGGAGCTGCTGATTGGAGGCAGCCCGGAAGAAGCATCCCCTCCACCAATTAGTGCACGGCAAAGGAGGGCAGAGAGGCATGAAATTCAAAGATATAAAACATAAATATGTTTTATGTTACCCTCTTTGTTAAAATTTTATAATAAAAATATTAAAAAATAAATGAAGTTTTATTACTTATATACATTAACTATATTATATATTTTATGTGCGGCCCAAAACAATTCCTCTTCACTCAGTGTGGCCCAGGGAAGCCAAAAGGTTGGACACCCCTGTGCTAGAAAATTCCTGGGAGCTTGGCACTCAGACAAAGCAGCCATCAACAGACACATAGAGGTAAACAACATTTACATACCATTCATAAGAGACAATAGAAAAGCCAGAAGACCAGAACACCTCCTTGCCAGCAATCAACAACAAGATATGCATAGATTAACAGCAAGATTAGCAGCAGAGGAGCAATCAAACAACACAATAGACCTTAATCAAGGAACTATTAACTCAGTCAATCACCCAAACAGCACACAACAGCCCAATCAAGGAACTACCAAGGAGAGTACAACACCCCCACCAACACAGGCAGTACAAGCCAGGGTATATAAACAGAAAGCAAGTCCCACTCCCTTTTCGCACTGAAGATGTTGCCTAGCCTGGAAATGAAACATCTGCAAGAAAACAACAAGGCTCAGAGAGCACCAAGGACTCCACATGTTCTAATATGCCCTTTCAGAAAGGGCTTAATATTTTTGAGAAACCAATGGCATCATTTTGCCTCCTTGAACCAGTCCTCGGAAGGTTTTCTTTGCAATAATCCATCAGGAAGACCAACTTTTTCCCACTGCATTTAGAAGTAGAGCACCTGAAACACCAATTTAATGTGACTCCCTTAATGGATTGTTTGGCATTTTCAAATAAAGGAATGGAGATTCTCCATGTGATGACTGGTGGCTATTGTAATATAACTTAGATTGGCACCCTTCTGCCTTTAGGAAGGGCCTGAAGACCTGGCTATGCCATCGTGTCTGAGGGTCCAGCAGTAGTGGTGACCCTTGGTAATGACCATATTAAAGGGGTATGATTTATATTCACCAGCTGACTGTGATTATGTTTTACTGAATTGTTAATCGTGCTTTTAGGATAGCTGTATGCTATTGTGATTATTTATTTTTTACTGTTTATGTTGTTGTTTTAATTGTTGTGAGCCACCCAGAGTCACACTTGTGACATGGACAGCTATGCAATTTTGGTAGGTAGGTAGGTAGGTAGATGATAGATAATGTTTGGAGGTAAGTGAGGAACTTGTTGATGGGATGGGTTCTTCTGTATGATTTCACCCCATTACTAATATAACATGTGCTCTGGCTCTTATTAGAATGTGATTATTCACCACACTTTTCACTTTTAGTTCTTCTGTATTTATGAAAGTAAAAACAAGATTAGTTAGGAAATGGCTATCTTTGAGTGACACAAGGATCTATCCTTATCTGAACTGTTACTCTCATCATAGGGCTTTATGTTGTATTAATATGATGAAATTAAAAAGTCAACAATATGCCCTTAATTTATTTGACTTAATCAGATCAACAGGATATCCATGTGATGGGAATCCAGGTTGTTAATTTAACTGTTAAAATTCAAGTGAACTCATAAGTGGAATAGAATAAAAGGTGACCTTATCAGGAAATTGCAATGCAGCTATGAGTATGAAGACTTGAACTCTATAGGGAGTATTTCAGAGGAAACAAGAATTAAAGCAGAAGGCATTTTGCAGAGGGGGACGTGAATATTTTTAAGTACTGTATCCTCTGTCTCTGAAATATTCACTATTACAGATAACTCTTCAATAGCAATTTGCACCAGGGAATTTTTTTCATCCTAATGTTTATGTCTATATATGCATGCACATGGATGTACACATATTTGCATAAGAGTATGCATGTGTGTGCATATGTGCATTCACATTCATGTCCAAATATTCCTACTAACCCAGCATGAAATATACCAGTATAAAATATTACTAAATAAGCATGTAGCTAAAGGTTAAGACCAAAGACACTTCCTTGTGTCTACCTGTTTGAGGGTCTCAGGTGTTTTAAGAAAAATACAGTTTAACAACATTGTTTCTTTTGCTAATTTGATGTGTCAATTTGCTCTATATGTACAAAAACAAGTTTTAACAAGTCAAGAATCCCTAAAGTCAAATACAGCTCCTGGTGACTATATGTTCATATCCATGTAATTTTCTTGGCAACAGTATGGAAGTGGCTTCTGAAATGTTTTTTCAACCTCCCAGTCTGGTCTACAACTCTGGGGTTTCTGTTGATCTCCCACTGTGACATATGTATAAAACTCATAAAAAATAAATGTTTCTGAGCATTTCTGATTAGCACTGCAGAAAATCACATTTCTGTGAAAATAAACTCCAAGTGTAGGTTCAAGACTCCTTTTTATGGATACAGCAAAGACCTTTACCTACCAAACTGTTGCCATGGGCCATCTAAAGAAAAGGGGGCAGCATAGCACATTGGGTCACAGGTGAACCCAAGTGGGCAGAATCAATGAGTAATGCCAGAAATTAGACACCTGTCCTTGCCCTTGTGGTTCTCAGTTATCTGAAGATAGTTTGATGGTGAAGCCTTATGTGCATCAGCATATATACTTTCACATGTACCTAAACTAAACACCTGCTTTTACCCTCTTAAAACAAATGGCTTGCTTGATTCCAGGAATGTGTTTTATTTGTCCTCCAGAATCCAATACCTTCCAAATGTGTTGACTACAACTCCCATCATTCTCAATCTGTATGGTTGACACAGCCAAAGGGCACCAATTTGAGTCTGCGCTTATGAAAAGTTGATACTTTTCAGCTTAAGGCTAGGCTGAGTGTATCAAGAGCAAAGTGCTTTCATGATGAGTGGTTGTCTTGACTGACATTGTCTGATTGCTTCTCTTATTCTTTACAGATTTTGGCTTCAGATT
The DNA here is from genome assembly GCA_023362775.1 of Charina bottae. Classification (NCBI taxonomy): domain Eukaryota; kingdom Metazoa; phylum Chordata; class Lepidosauria; order Squamata; family Charinaidae; genus Charina; species Charina bottae. Next base: position 52,550,220 of record JALMGJ010000001.1, on the reverse strand, counting down.
ATTGCATCCTGGAAAGCTGGATCAGAAGCCATCGTTGCCTTTGATAATGTGTCTCTCAGCCTGGACTGTTATCTGACAAGTGAGCAAGCCTGTGATTAGCTTTTAGATGGGTATAGTGCAATGGCTGCCCATATGTCTTGCAGCAGACTAAATGCTTCTCATTACCCTGAAGGAACTTGGAATGGAGGTGTAACTCACATTTCCTGCTTTGGTGCTTCCCCATAACTTGAAAAGTGAAGGCAATGTGTCAGCCCTTCAAGATAGACCAGACTAGGAAAAAAGGGTTATGAATGCTAATACTACTTTTATTCTAAGGTTACAGTAAAAGAATCTTACAAGTCTGAATGTGCTTCTCCCCTCCTCCCTTTATCTTCATGAAAACTATGGAGGGTCATGTCTGAGATGCTTTCTCAAATTACATTTCTGCCTCAGACTCAAATTTCTTTTATCTGACCGTTGCCTTGGTTGCGGTTCTTCCTCCTTTTCCTCAAGGCTCTTCCTTCTTCCCATTACACAAGGTGACCCCAGTGTTACTATGGGTTTTGGTCCCAAATCTTTCTGCATTTATTGTTGTTGAATATGGAGAGGAAGTTTCAGTGGTTTTCTAGGTAGAAAGCCTTAAAAGTAACATCATATGGTCATATAACACCTGCTAGAGAGTTTTAGGGTTCTATGTAAGTCTCCATCTCAGTGGAACCCAAGTGCAGTGTAACTTAGCTGGAGTAAGATTACTTTGCCATCCTCATTTCCCACACAACTTCATGTGTATCAAATACACAGACCTATTGAATAATAGCAAATTTTGAAATGTTGTACGTTTGTTACTTTTGCTTAGCTCCTGATCCTCCAACCATTGAAATCATCAATAATGTTCTTTTTATGTATCCCTTTAGCCAGTTCCTCCTCTGATATAAATGCACTGTATTTATTCCTTAGCTATTTTACGACCACTCTCCACAGCATTGGCCATCTGTGAACCTCTCCTTTCTTTTTAATGAGTTCCATTTTCTTGCACTTCTTGTGCACTAATGCAAATACAGTTGAATTTTAGCACCTACTATTATAAAGGAATATATCTTTAATTATTTATAGTTGTTGCAATGCATCCAAAGAACTGTACTCTACCATTATGAAAACTATATAAACATGCTGTAACTGGGCAGTTAAACAGCATCTACTGGAATGCCGTCCGACGGCCCTGTTTAAGATAACACAATCTCTTTTGGGTAAGGTGGAGTTTGTCACCCACCTGCAGGGCTGTGCGGAAGAATTTTCTGAGCATCTGCAGGATAAAATCGCTCAGATTCGGTCTAAGTTGGATTCTAAGCGTGTGGCACAGTCTGGGGAGATGCCGAGGGAATGTCCTTGCCCAGTTATCTGGGAACAGTTCGATCCTGTTGGACCTAAGGAAGTGGACAGGATCCTTCGGTTTGTAAGGGCCACCACATGTCATCTAGACCCATGCCCTTCCTGGCTGGTAAAGGCAGCCCGGGAGGTGACATGTGGATGGGTCCAGGTGATGATTAATACATCTCTGGGGGAGGGGGTGTTTCCAGGTGCTTTTAAAGAGGCTCTGGTGCACCCCCTCCTCAAGAAACCATCACTGGACCCTACTATATTGGACAATTTTCATCCTGTCTCCCACCTCCCTTTTTTAGGGAATGTGGTTGAGAAAGTGGTGGCATTACAACTCCAGAGGATCCTGGATGATACGGATTATCTGGACCCCTTTCAGTCAGGTTTCAGGCCGGGATATGGGGCGGAAACTGCATTGGTCGCGCTTACAGATGATCTCTGGCGGGAGCGGGATGGAGGGAGTGCATCCACCCTAGCTCTTCTTGACCTCTCAGCGGCTTTCGATACCATAGATCATGGTATCCTTTTGGGACGGCTCAGGGAGTTGGGGATGGGCGGCGTAGATTTGCGCTGGTTCACCTCCTTCCTCCAAGGCCGGTCCCAATTGGTGGTAATAGGAGATGAGAGATCCGACCCTCGCCCCCTCGTTTGTGGGGTGCCGCAGGGTTCGGTTCTCTCCCCTCTCCTATTTAATATCTACATGAAACCGCTGGTTGAGATCATCCGTCACCATGGGATGAGATACCATCAATATGCGGACGATACCCAATTATACATCTCCATCCCTGGTGAGGTAAGTGATGCAGTGGCTACCCTTCCTCAGTGTCTGGAGGCTGTGGGGGTCTGGATGGGGAACAACAGGCTTCGACTGAACCCTGGTAAGACAGAGTGGCTGTGGATTGATGGCTCCTATAGATCCAGGAAGTTATCATCCTTAGTTCTGGATGGGGTTGCACTACCCCATTCAGATCAAGTGCGGAATCTGGGGGTCCTTCTGGACTCACGGCTACTGCTCGAAGAGCAGGTGGCAGCCATGGCCAGAAGGGCTTTTGCACAGCTTCGTGTTGTGCGCCAGTTACGCCCTTTCCTGGATCAGGATGCCCTCCGTACAGTCACTCATACCCTGGTCATCTCCCATATAGACTATTGCAATGCGCTGTACATGGGGCTACCCTTGAAGAGTATCCGGGAGCTTCAACTGGTCCAAAATGCGGCTGCTCACGCAGTTATTGGTGCGCCAAGATCAGCACATGTGACACCTCTGCTGCGACGGCTGCACTGGGTACCTGTGTGCTTCCGGGTCCAATTCAAGGTGTTGGTTATCACCTTTAAAGCCCTACATGGCATGGGACCAGGTTACCTGAGGGACCGTCTCATCCCCATAACGTTGAACCGTCCCACTCGGTCATTTAGAGAGGGCATGCTGCGGATCCCGTCGGTAAGGGAGTTTCACCTGACGGGGTCTAGAAAGCGGGCCTTCTCGATAGTAGCGCCCACCCTTTGGAATATGCTGCCCCTGGAGGTGAGGCAGGCCCCATCGCTCCCGGCCTTCAGAAAGAACTTAAAGACCTGGTTCTGCCGCCTTGCGTGGGAGGGGGGGGAACAGCTCCTCTTGGGGATGGCTGGTGCCATAGAGCCCTTTTAAACATCGACCCATCAAATCTTGGATTTTTTATTTAAATTTTATTGTATTGGAGATTATTTATATATGCTGTTTTAATTGTTGAATTTTAACTGTCGATTTTTTTGTAAACCGCCCAGAGTTCCCTTGCGGGAAGATGGAGCGGTAAATACAAGTCAAATTATAAATAAATAAATAAATAAATAAATAAATAAATAAATAAATAAAGTTTTCAGCAATAATAAATATGTCCCTTCACCTTAGCATTTTCAGTATTTTTCCTTCCTTCCGTCCTGTTTTCTCCCTACAATTATTTCAGACCATGCCATAGCAACAATGGATGCCAGGCTGCCTTTCCCTTTAACACCATGTGTATTCTGGTTGCAATCACTTGGCCTAGCTTGATTCACCAGCTGTTGCTCCCCTCACTTTTTCAGGCCAACACACTAGCCCTACACAATCAAAAACCCAGCTGCTTTTTGTGTTTCAGTCAATGAAGAGAAGACATCTCGAGACAACAGACCAGATGCAGGCAATCTGCTCTATGAAAGAGGCAGGGGAGAAGGACATTTTGAAGAAAGACCAACACAGGTTCCTGTTCCAGTTGGCTTTGGAGGTAGGATATTGGCTTCTTCTTGAGAATGATTTCAGAATGCTTGGAGTACTCACAAGAGTGCCAGTTTCCAATGCAATGTGGCTTAGAAGGCAATGAAACAACAAAAAGAGAAATATTGATCCCAGATCACCAAAACCAGTATCAGTCAGTAACAAAGTGAAATACCAGCCTGTGTACACACATTATTAAAGATTATAGGTAATTAATCAGACCAATCAGTATAGATAATTAAAATACTCAACTGTTCAAAAAGGGGAAGACTGAACTCACAGTAATAAAAGAAAAATATTCTGAACTAAAATGGAGTTCAGGAAGAACTGAGGGGTCACCTTATATGTAGGGAAAATTGAGGTAACCCTGAATGGAATTCTTCAATTCATTCCCTGGGTTCTATCTAGGACAAATCATTATTATTATTATTATTATTATTATTATTATTATTATTATTATTAAATTATATGTAGCCCGACTACCAGAAACTCTGGGGGGTTTATAAATTATTTAAAACATGAAAAACAAGACATTAAAAATGACAAGAAAGAAAAAGAAGGATAGAGATGACAGGATAACAAACTGGCTAGGAAAAAAAACCTTGGTTAAAAGGAGGCTTTAGTCATCCTCATCAAAGACCTGGGCAAACAGCCAAGTCTTCAAGCCCCTTTGAAACACCAACAATGTGGGGGCTGTTTGGATCTCAGGGAGAACTTCATTCCAGGGGACAGAGGGCACCTGTGCACACCCATTAAGAATGTCTTGATATTAATATCTTTAGGATGTGTGGACATGCTGGCTGGGGAATTCTGGAAGCTGAAGTCCACACATCTTAAAGTTGCTAAGGCTGAGAAACACTGATCTAGAGACAGATGCTTAGGAACCTAAAGGACATTTTGATACAGCTCTGACAGTAAGGCTGTCTCCCCCATCTTTCTATCCTCCTGGTGGAGAAAAAGTGACGGAAAAGGAGGTACTGTGTTCTTGTAAGAACCAGAGTGAAGAGAGAACTTAAGAGTATGAGACTTGCAATTAGAGAAAATAGCAGTGACAAAGAAAGAAACGAAGAGGAATTAGCTTGCTTGCTCTGTGTACTCCCAATGTTGTGGTGGATACAAAGTGCAGAGTCAATGCTGCTGGATCTGCCCCACCACAGACCAAAGGTCTACTTTTCCAGCAGGTGATCAGACAGACTGACCTCTGCAGGGTCACCTCACAAGCAAGATTTTAGTCAGGAGAATTCAGATTTGTTGCTCAGAGAAAACCTACTCTTTCTGGCAATCTAAGCTAGACAAACATACAGGCCAGTTTTTCCATGAGCAGTCAAACTAGGAATCACATAATGTATTGATACATAATACAAATATAATAATGTATCGACAATAGATCATATTTTATTTATTTATTTATTTATTCAATTTATCACTGCCCAACTCCCTCACAGGGACTCTGGGCGGTTTACAATCCCACACAAACTCCAATACAATATAAATAGAGTCAAATAAACTTTAAAATAAGCAATTTAAACAATTTAAAAAATACAATAAATATAATAAAATCAAGATGGTAGTATCTTTTTTTAAAACACTGGAAAGGGCAATTCTAGGGCCATCCTAATGTATTAGCCATCCCCAAGAGTGTATACTCTTCTTCCCGCCCCAGGCCTGTTGGCAGAGCCAAGTCTTGAGTTTTTTCCAGAAGTCCAGGAGCGAGGGGGACTGTCTCAACTCTGGGGGAAGAATATTCCACAGGGCAGGTGCTACTGCAGAGAAGGCACGCTTCCGTGACACCGTTAGATGGAATTCTTTAACCGATGGGGTCCGTAGCATGCCTTCCCTGCATGACCGGATGGGACAGGATGATGTAATGGGGCTAAGACGGTCCCTTAGGTAACCTGGTCCCATGCCATGAAGTGCTTTAAAGGTCATAACCAACACCTTGAATTGGACCCAGAAGCCAACTGGAACCCAGTGCAGCTTACGTAACAAAGGTGTTACATGTGTCCGATAAGGGACTTCCAAGATCGTCTGTGCAGCCGCATTCTGGATCAGCTGAAGCTTCCGGATACTCTTCAAGGGTAGCCCTATGTAGAGCGCATTACAGTAGTCTATATGTGAGATAACCAGGGCATGAGTGACCGTTCGAAGGGCCTCTCGTTCCAGGAAAGGTCGTAACTGGCGCACAACACGAAGTTGTGCAAAGGCCCTCCTAGCCACGACTGCCACCTGCTCTTCGAGCAGGAGTCGTGAGTCCAAGAGGACCCCCAAGTTACGCACCGGGTCTGTCTGGGGCAGTGCCACCCCATCCAGAATTAAAGATGGTAATTTCCTAGATATCGAGGAGCCATTAATCCACAGCCACTCCATCTTACTAGGGTTCAGTCGAAGCCTGTTTTTCCCCATCCAGGCCCCTACAGCCCCCAGGCACTTGGACAGGGTAGAAACTGCATCACTTACTTCCCCCGGGATGGAGATGTATAATTGAGTATCATCAGCGTACTGATGATATCTCACCCAATGGAGGCAGATAATCTCACCCAGCGGTTTCATGTAGATGTTAAAAAGGAGCAGAGAGAGTACCGAGCCCTGCGGGACCCCACAAGAGAGGGCCCGCGGGCTGGATCTCTCACTCCCAATCAACACCGACTGGAACTGACCCTGGAGTAAGGAGGTGAACCAGCGCAGCACAACGCCGCCCGCCCCCAACTCCCTGAGCCACTCCAGAAGGATACCACAGTCGACGGTATCAAAAGCCGCCAAGAGGTTAAGAAGAGCAAGAATGGATGCACTGCCTCCATCTCGCTCCTGCCAAAGATCATCCATAAGCATGACCAATGCAGTTTCAGTCCCGTGACCAGGCCTGAAACCTGACTGAAAGAGGTACAGATAATCCATTTCATCCAGAATCCTCTGGAGCTGCAACGCCACCACCTTCTCAACCACCTTCCCCAAAAAGGGAAGGTGGAAGACTGGATGAAAATTATCCAGTACAGTAGGGTCCAGCGATGGTTTTTTGAGGAGAGGGCATACCAGCGCTTCCTTAAAAGCTGCCAGAAACACACACACCCCCAACGATGTATTAACCATCGTCTGGACCCAGCTACACATCACCTCCCGAGCTGCTTTCACCAGCCAGGAGGGACATGGATCTAATTGACAGGTGGTGGCATTTACAGTCCAGAGAACTCTGTCCACTTCCTCGGGTCTGACAGGCTTGAACTGTTCCCAGTTAATAAGGTAAGTACGTTCCCTGGGTACCTCTTCAGACTCTGTCTCACACTCGGAGCGAATCCGAGTGATTTTATCCAATAAATTCTTACGCATGGCCCTGGAGATGGATTTCTGACTCCCCTTTCCCTAAAAGGGATCGGGTAATCTTAAACAGGGCCGCCAGACGGCATTCTGTGGATGCAATAAGAGTGGAGAAATATTGACGTTTCGCCGCTCTTACCGCCACAAGGTAGGCCTTAATAGCGGCTCTAGCTTGTGTTCGGTCGGATTCAGTCTTTGTCTTCCTCCAGTGATGCTCTAGGCGTCTCTTAATCCTCTTCAGAACCCTCTGCTCCTCCGTAAACCAGGGGGAGCTTTGGGCCCAACTGGACAAGAGAGGCCGCATAGGCGCAATCCTGTCCAAGGCCCCAGCCACCTCTCTATTCCAGGCGGCAGCCAGGGCCTCTGCTAGACCATGCAGCAGATCTTCGGGTATAACCCCCAGCTCCCTCTGGAACCCTAACTGGTCCATCAGTCACCGGGGTGGACCAATCGAATAGGTTCAGCCTCCCTGCGGAGGGGAGTGGCATAGGAGAATCTCAAGGTCACCAGGGCGTGGTCTGACCATGACAAAGGGGAAAGATGTAGCTCTCCCCACAGATCACTTTGCCACTGCTCCGACAAGAAAACTAAATCCGGGGTGAGGCCACTATCTCGAGTCGGGTCCTGGATAATCTGGGACAGGCCCATGGTCGTCATGGTGACCATGAACTCCCAAGCCGCTTCTGAGGCTCGCCCCAAGGAGGGCAGATTGAAGTCCCCCGGGACTATAAGCCTGGGGAACTCAACCAACACCCCTGAGATGGCTCCAGCAGCTCAGGCAGGGAGGTTGCCATGCAGCAGGGAGGCTGGTACAATAGCAACACTCCCAACTGTTCATGAGAACCCAACTTGAATAACAGGGTCTCACACCTGGTAACTTGTGGAGCAGGGTCCCTGACGGCCACTAGAGACTCCCTGATGACAACAGCCACTCCTCCTCCCATGACCTGAAGTCTCAGCTGGTGCCAGACCTGAAACCCGGCTGGGTATATCTCAGAGAGAGGAACACCTCCCTCCGGGCCCAGCCAGGTTTCCATAATACATGCCAGGTCTGCCCCCTCCTCTAAAATCAGATCGTGAATGAGGGGGGCCTTGTTATTAATTGACCTGGCATTACATAGCAACAGCCGGAAATCAGGGCAACCATGCGTCTGCTGACCAGGGCCTGGGTATGAGCATGGAAGGCCAGAACACACCACCGGTACTAAACACTGGGGGCGTCTTCCCCAACGATGGCCCACCCTCCGACTCCCATCATAATATCCCCTGCCCATCACCACCTCAATGGCCTGTCCCGCCCTGTAACCCCCAGAGTCTCTAAATCCATTAGCCTCCACTCCTGGACTCCTGAGAACTCCGGTTGAAAACGGGTATCCCTCCATCATTCACCCAACTCACTCATACCCAATCAACCCAAGTGGTGAAGGACCCCCCAGTGCACCAGCTCAAGCTCTCAGCACTGATGGAGCCCAATCACCACTCTCACATTCATTCACTCATTCATTCACTGTGCCCCCCCTGACTTCTCTCACTGGTCAACAAGGGGCGCTCCATATACTACCCCTCACCCCCTGACTCTCACTCAGAGGAATGAGTGTTCTCACTCTCTCCATACAAACTCATACCCCCTCTCACGTCTCTCACACCTAAGAGGGAGTAACAGTCACTTCAAGGGATCCCGATGGCCTATGTTATATTAGGGCGGTCAGAAGGGGATGGCTCAGCTCACTTCCATGGTTGCCTCTGCCCTGGTAATCCGTAGCCTACACGTCAGAAATAGTTATTATATTCCTGCCCGTCGCCCAAGATTGACTTGGCGTTACCGTGCCAGCAGTCCAGTTCTTTAAAGTCTGTCAGGCACTGGGTTGGTCCATTTAACCAGGGTCTGCCCCACTTCCACTGTCCCATGAAGAAATGCTGAGTTAGCCAGACCAGTCTGGTTGCAGACCCCAGGGTGTCCGAGCAGCACCCCAAGCTCTGCATCGCCTCCTTAAAACCCTTCCAGGAGGCTTCTCCCGGCATCTGTTGGTCTACAAAAGTCTCTGCACTGCTAAAAAAGCCCCCAGCACCGTCACCAGAATAACTCAACTCCCCCACTCCACATGAGGGGTCGGCAAATGCTCCCACAGCAACAGCATCGGTAGCAGCCATAGTAACAGCACTGGTATCGGCAGCAGCCACAGCTGAAGCTCCAACTCCAATCACGCCCAGCATACCAGGTGTTGGGGGGGGGGCTCCAGCTCCAGTGACTCCAGCTGTTCTCGCCGAAGCTCCAACCTCATCCGGGGGGCTCCAACAGCAACCCAAGCTGCCCCGGCCACTCCAGCCGCAGTTCTTAATGATTTGGCAGCAGCTCGGCAGCTCCCAACCATTCAGCCATCCGACAAACCTAGTACCAGGAGACTCCAAACTGGACCTGCTATCTTCCACCACTCGTCCAGGGGGGCTCCGTCCACACCCCAAGCTCATCAGGTATGGGGATTATACTCTCCAAAGACCTTAATAGCGCCACAGCTGGGGTGGGAAGATCGACAAGTTCTTAAAACTAAAGTTTTACAGCTCACCCCTTAGAGCAGCGAACAGCATTCCGTCGCGGTCGCCATCTTGAATTTTAATTATTTGAAGGCATGCGGCTCCCCCCACCCCCCGACATAACATTGACTCTTCAATACGATATATATGTATGTCACTCTCTGTGTCTCTGTGCGTTAGTTTCACCTGAGGGAAAAGTATTTGGTTTTTTTAATTAAATTTTATTCAATTTGAAAATACATATTAAAAAGTTAGAAAAAGAAATGAAAATGAAAATACAAAATAAGAAAAAGTGAAAGAAAAGTGTAGTCAGAAAGAATAATAAAGAAAGAAATATAGAGAATAGATGGCCTCCAATCTATCTTTGGTCTTTTAAGTACAATAATTTGCTTTAAATGTTAGTCTTTCATAAAATACACAGGCACTTTTCTTTGTCATATACACTTCAATTTCTATAGTCCAATCTTCTAGTCTTCATATAAATTTCTCCTTTCTTGCAATTCTCCAATAGTCCATCTGTGGTTTCCACCCTTTGAAATAATGTCAGTACATATTTACCTAATTAACAAATTTTTATAGCTACCTATTCCACTAATACATAACCTAACAACTATTATAATTATAAACTAAGAAAACAAAAACAAAAAAATACAATTTCTAATACACAACATGAAGGGAAAGCCTCAGCGAACAATACAGACACACAAAAAGCCTCTCACTCCCACCATGTATCGTTATACAAAAAACAGGATGTTCAACTAGCATGAACACATAAGCAAACATAGATCAACCGTTTCAAATAACCAACAGAGAACAATACCCAATAATCCCACAACAAAAGAGAAAATAACAATAGCCTTTAAGAATGTCAGCAGTGGAATTCTCAATAATATTCATAATAATAATTATAAGATAAGTCATCCTATAATAACATTGATTCTGATTCCAACTCAACATCCCATCTTAGTGATATACTTCTCATTTCTGTATCTCCATAAGGAAAAATTTCTAATTTTCATATAATCTATAACATCAACTTATATTTATATCACTAATTTTATAATCTTATATCTTACAATTAAAATATCACATTTTTATACATCCATACAGGTTCTCATGTCAATTTTTAACATTTAATATTCCCAACAATTATGTTACTAGTTGAAACTTGATTTATTTAATACATTTACATACTCTGTGTCCAATCAAAATCCATGGTTCCATTCACCTTATTTCCCACATACTAAATCTTTTTATTCAGGTTATGCCAAATTCACAATATACAGCCTGCGTTTTTCTATATCTCGTGTAGAGTGTCAGAATGATTTTCTCACCCTTTCCCCATATTTCACAATGTCTATCCAATTTCATACTCAAATTTTCTCCCTGTCTCCACTGCCATAACATGTTTATGCCAGAATTATAGTATATAGCCTTCAGAATGTTTTTCTGGACTAATATATTTAAAATTCCCTCCTCCTGTTTCTCTTCTATTTCAAAAACATTTTTCTTTCCTACTTCCAATTCTATCTTTTGTTCTTTTTGTTCTTCTTCTTGCAAAATTATCAATAATAATTCCAATGATTTCTTAATTTCTAAAAGAGATTCACTAAATTATTTTTTAAATTCTTGAATTGCTGTTAAAAAAGCCATTCTTCTTCTGTGTCCTTCAAACTACAGCAAGGACCGCTCTAGTCAAAACAAAAAGATTAGTCAGCTGATCTGTTCGTGGAAAACTACCAGCAAGGTCTATTAAGTAGAAGGTTTTTTAAGATTAAAAGAAAAAAAAAGTTCCAATAATCCAAAATAAAGGAGAGAATAGTATTTCAAACAGTTTATAAAAGGAGAAATAAAGAATAAATTCCAAGTGAAACAAAATCCACTCTGAGAAAATGTAGAGATAAGGGGGAAAAAAATTACAAACGTTTCCCTGTGCTTTTGTTCTTCAGGCTGCAAGCTGCTTAACCCAAACAAACAGTTTCTCAGGAAATAAATAGTCAGTTAGTTTGTCGGGTGAAAAATAACAAACAAAATCTCTTAGGTCCCAACTTCTCTTATACAAAAGAAAGGTTAAAAAAATGCAAACGTTTCATTATGTTGCAAATGTAGAATCTATCAAACTTCCACCAAAATCAGTTATAGCAAAGAAAGCACAAAATTAGCCAACATTTTAAGCAGAGTCCAAAAGATAAATCTTAGATACTAAAAACGTTCTAATCTAAGAAAAAAATTAATATAAAGTGATCTAAAAGCGACTGCATGCTCTTGTGTCTCTCAAGAGACTTACGTTCCTTGTAAGAGCCAGATACTCCTCCGGCCATTTCCTTGCATTCACCCCCGTTCTCTCCGTGGTGGAAACTACAAAGAAAAACAGGAGTGGGCAATTCCAACGGCCCTGTGAGCAATCTTCTGGTCCCCCCTTCTTCAGGGGAAAGCTTCAGTGGTCTCACAATTTCTGTAGACCACTGCAAACAAGGAAAATTCAGCCAGGTCTTCAACTCTCTGAAAAACTCTAACTTGTCGAGCTGCCAGCCAGGCTTGGAGTGCCTGAGGGAAAAGTATTTGTGGTTCTTCTTGTGCCCTTTTCTTCCTCTTCCTCCACCTCCTCCTCCACTTTCATTTAATTGGAGCATGTGGCGCAGTCCAATATACTTTCAGGTTATAGCACTCTCATCATCCCCTGTGGGCTTTTATATTTCAGAACAATGTAACACCTCTAAAGTCACGGCTGCTTTAAGGGGATCATAGCACACTGTATACAGTTGCATTGGGCTTAGAAAAGTCAGGGGACCATAAGCGGCCTCTTCCCACTTCTCGCTCTCCCCATCCCTGTGCTGTGCCTGCCACAGCAACAGTCCCTGCTTGTGTCCATCCGCCAATCTCTTACATTTCACCTCCTCCATTCCTGGCCAAGCCACCACTATCTATCTCCTGCCTCCTTCCCTGAATGTACTGTATGAGGTGAAGCAGGTAATGGATGAGGAGCAGGAAGGAGAACAAAGATAACAAGGATGCAGAGGCTGAAAGGCAGCCTCTGGCCATCACCAAGCCATGCAGAGGAAGTGTGTGCTCCTCCTGCCTGCCTGGTCACCCAATGCCCCCTGAAGCCCAAGACTCTCCCATACAAGACATTGGGGAAGTCTCTCCTCCCAGCATCTGGTATGGAGGAGGAAAAGGAGGACATATTTAGGCTGCATTCCAGGTGGCTACTAAGTGGTCACAAAGAGATACAGAAAATTCTTAACTTGTCTAGTTTTTTTACAGCCCAGATCTGATAGCTCTAGTAAAAAAAAATATCCCACAAGTATGTGTATGAGTGAAAGAGAAAACAGAGGATGTTGTATCTATGTTTTCTAAGAGAGAGAAGTGTGAGAGAGGTGGAGATTACAAACAGGGAAAGTGGTGTTTATCAGAGGGAGGTGCTGCTTACTTATGTATATGCATACATACATACCTATCTATCACACTATTTCTTTTGGGGTAAGCAACTTATTTAGAGTGCACAAAGGTAGCAAGGAAATGTAGCCAAAAAATTTAAAAGCATGAGATACTGTCTGCAGGGAGGTTGATCTAACTTCTACAGGACTTGTGTACTTTCTCTTCCTGCAGCCATGCTACTTTTATTCTCACCCTTCTTTCTTTTTTTTTCTCCATGACTACTTCCCCCCCCCCCAATCCTCTCTTGACACTACCAAAGAATGGTCTATCCCAAACTCATGACACTCTTGTCTCCTTCCCTAATTCTCTCAGCCTTTTATTTAAATAATGAAATTGATCATGCTTTTCGATTTATATGTATTCCTGCTCCAATTGTACAAATGAGTAGACTTATGTTTAAAGCTTGCATTTGAATCATATGAGACCTTTTTCAAAGCAGGTGCTCACCAAACAGTCTGCATTTCCATTTCTTCTGGCCAAAATATATCCAAACCGACTGTACTGTATGTCCCAAGTATACTAACCAAAACCCAGTTTTATCCCAAATATGTTCATACTCTTCTATGCAAAGTAGGATCTTTAATCTAGAGAGTCCCTGCAAGCCAACATGAGTGGGTTGCCAGCACCTCATGAATGCAGAGCAACATGCAGCATGCTGACAGCACATTTAGGATACATGATTGGGTATTTTCTCTTATTTGTGGTAGTTGTGTTCTGTTCCTTGATGGTTGCATGTCCCTCATCATAAAAGTGACAGTCTTGCATTCCTGCTGGAAACCAAAATTGATTTGGCTACAGCTCTGCAGGGGCCATCTGCCTTCAGTTTGAAAATAAAGCTTAAAGCCACAGCAGGGGGGGGGGGCGAGATAAGTTCTCCAGCACAGCAAAATCATCTATTTACTTCCCTAGAACAGCCTAATTACTTGTCCACAGGATAAAACTAGATGTCAGCAACAAGAAGGAGTAAGCAGCAAAATAACATGAAGAGTTACAGATAAGGTACTTACTTATTTATAAGTTATATACTAGCTAGTCTTCAGCAAAAGCTCCTAGAACAGTTTGCAAGAATTAGAAAAGGTCAACAAATATAAAAAAATAAAACACGCAATAAGCAAAGCCGATCAAATTCCAGCATAAAATAAACAAAGTGGAAATAAACAACCCTGAAAGCAAATATTTCACTGTGACTTACATTGACATCTGTGCAAGTTCACACAGAAGAAACAGCTGGGCAGAGTCACTGCTTCCTGCCCAGATGTTCCCTAAAGCCTCAAGGTCTATTCCGAATCCTTCTATAGTCTGAAGTGAAGTGGTTGTCCCAGGAAGATAGCACAGAAATCTTCTATGCTTTTTATATCAGTAAAAAGAAACTCAGTTTGAGAAGAGAACATTTCCCTGATAAATTATTTTAAAGGAGTGAAGTTCAAGGGAATTCATGGGTAAGGTGGACTATTGATTGCACCATTGTGACACCCCTGATGCTCAGATATAGAACAGTGGCCAACACCATAAGATGCCTTTATCCTGCTATTAGAGCCTCTGGTCAAAGAATCCCAGAATCTGACAGGTCCCTCTCAAAATAAGCCAGCCATTAAAAATAAAAAAGAAAAGAAAAAACACAAGCAAATCACCATAGCATGATATTTTAATATTTATGCTACATTTATTTTCCTTCCCCATGTTGAGTCATGTTCTATGAACTTTTTCTAACATGGCAGCTCCAGGCTTTTTTGAGAAAGCCTGTAGCTGCCATGTTACAAAAAGTTCATAGAAGCTGACTGACAGTTGCATTAAAATGAAAAATTGATGTAAAAATTGATTCTTAAAATAAACCATTCATGGTTGTCTGGGGGAGCGTGCATGTCGTTTTCTCTCAGTTTTTCTGAAGTCTGACATAGTAAATGTTAATAAATGAAAGCACTTTAGGAACAAAAAAGTGTTCAGCCCTATTTTATTGCTCCTGGGGAGAATGATACTTCAGGTACAGACTGTCTTGCTGTTCTATAGCAGCAGTGTAATATGATATAATACAAAATCCATTCTGCATAAGATATACTGCAAATGCTTAAGAAGCCATATAAAATATGAAGAAAAGTCGTTTCTTGCTAGATCTGATGCCACTGATTCATGAAGCAGAATTTCAGATGGACTTTTTAGTTTGAAAGTCCTGGACAAACACTCTGACTCATGAAGTCAGCAGGTCCTATAGCATCTTCCATTGGAGCCTTTAGTACGGCATTTACAAATCTCACCAGATATAATGAGTCTATTTTGGAAAAAGACATAGACAGTAGCAACCTTTTTTTAAACTTAATCAGTATGTACAACTTTAATCCACATTGTAGCAAACATTTTGCAATGCAAACATTTGCCATTCAGGTTAGAATATGAAACACTGATGCAACTGTTTTATTTATTTATTTATTTATTTTATTAAATTTATATTACCGCCCATCTCCCCTGTCGGGGACCTGGGCGGTTGAATGGCAACTGTTGCTGACATTCAGCAGGCCATTCCCACACAGCAGGAATGTGGTTTGGGCTGACTCAGTTAATTCCTCCTCTCAACTGAAAAGTTTCTTGCAGGACTCAAAAATGGTCAAGTGCAGGGAGAGGAATTTATTTATTTATATCTATCTATCTATCTATCTATCTATCTATCTATCTATCTATCAAATTTATATAGCCACCCATCTCATGCATGTGACTCTGGATGGCATACACCATTAAAAGACAAAGCTAGACAAATTCTTCTTTAAAGAGGTTTGGAGGGAAAAACCACTTTTATTTTTGACATACTTACTGTTTTGCTTGCTTCTTGTTCCTTGTTTCTATAAAACTTGCAATTGCCTCTGTCTCAGCTACACAAAGAAAACAGAGCAAGAAAAACACCATTACATGAGAGTGCTCTTTTTATTTATTTATCTATTTATTTATTACTACATTTCAGTATTTGTCTAATCCAAATGCCTCTGAGTGATGTACAGTAGAAGTAAAGATTAAAAACAACACAACAAACAGAAAACAATGTAAATCATAGTGGTGCAATCCAACAGGAGCAGATCCCAAGTTTATTCCCCAAATGCTTTGTCCCAAAAACAAAATTTCACCTCTCCACAGAAGCTCCACAAGGAAGCTGAACAGGGTCCTGTATGTATGGGAGCAAATTATTCCACAAGAGTAGACTATTTCTAGAAATAATACCTTAACGTCCAGTTATTCCTACCCTCAGTTTCCTCTCCTTTAGCCAGTAACCTGGCTAAGATTACCTGTCCTCTTAGCCCACAGCTCAAGGGTCTTCGCTGAAAAGCTTTATGAAAAGCTTTGTGGACATCTAAGTATGAGCACTGTGTAGAGTCTCTGGGGTGAGGTGCATTATAAATCAAATAGATAGAACTTCAGCTGAGTCACTTCTATCTACATGTCTGCACACTCTTAACACCCACTTTTTCCTGCCTCTCTCCCTCTCCAGGCATGGCAGGTAGCAGATGGGATGGGATGAGGGGAACGTTAGGCCTGCATCTTCTGGGCTCACTAGTAATAGCCCTCTTGAGCTCTTGGCAATGGTAGGTCTCTTCACAGTCCCAAAAGGCCGGATGGAAGGGTTTGGTCCGGCCACTGGCTACTGGCTACTGGCTGGGCTGGCCATTAAGATATCCTAACAAAAGTATGTACAGTATGTGCATGGCTTCAAGTCAGCGCTGACTCCTGGCAACTGTCTGGACAAGTCCCTGCAGTTTTCTTGGCAAGGTTTCAGAAGTGGTTTGCCCTTGGCGCCTTCCTAGGGCTGAGAGAGAGTGTCTGGCCCAAGGTCACCCAGATGGCTTTGTGCCTAAGGCAGGACTAGAACTCACAGTCTCCTGGTTTCTAGCCTGATGCCTTAACCCAGGGCTTTCCAAAGTGCCGCCGCTGGCGACACACCCGGCGGCGGCGGCGGCGACACGCACGCGCACGGCGGCGGCGCGGGGGGGCGGGCGGCGGCGCGGGGGGCGGGCGGCGGCGCGCGCGTGCATGGCGGCCGCCGCTTCCGGGTGGTGTGGCGACACACTTTTGTGTCGCGACACACAGTTTGGAAAGCTCTGCCTTAACCACTACACCAAACTGGCTCTCCTAACAAAAGAGGACATGATAAAAGGAAGACACCATGAAAAGAGGACAGTGGTGAGAGTGAGGGTTTTTTTTACAATTAAATATACTCCAACTAAACTGTACAATGAAAAGGAATATTAGATGTGCACGCACCAAATCTATATGGACTAGTTTTGATGCATATTCTCTTTCTTGGTAATGTCCAACAGCCTTCTGTTGTCTAGCAAAATTTTGAAGAACGCCCTTTCCTGTTCACTAATGTTCACATCACAGTGACACAGGATGTAGGATACATGATGGTCATGATTTTTACAGGTCATGATAAACATATGTCTTTTGACTATTCTGAATTAAATGAAGTTTTTTTTAAAAAATTGGCATTTTAGATAAGCTAGATAACTAATGTCCTTTCTAGAAATACTTGCTCATAGGTCTCTGGGGAAAATACTAAAATGATTTGGGATGAAACTGAAGTGAGAGAATGCTGGAAGAAATATTCTAGAGATTTGCAAATGATAGTCAAAGAGCAGAATTGAAAAGATTGCTATTATTATTAGTGCACAAGAAAAAATGATAAAGGAGTCATAGCTACTGTGAGAATGTTGAAAAACAGTAAGGCTTCAGATGTAAATGGTATAACTTGAGAAATGTTAAGATACGGATTGATTTACATACGGAGTGGCTGTATGTCTTGTTTGTCATGTGTGTGAAGACTGCATCTCTGACTGACAGGAAGAAAGCTGTTACTGTTCCCCTATTCAAAGGTTAAGATAGCAAGACTGAATGCAAACACCATAGATATAGTAGATAGACCTAGAAAGGTGTTCATTTAAGTTCTCAGAAGGTCACAGACAGACAGCGTGATACCAGATTTGTCTGTTACCAAAACAACAGACACACAGAAACTGTTCCTCCTGGCCAAAGAAGATTGGCTTCACTATAAATAGACTTGTATTTATTAATTTCAAATTAGCTGCTGGCTTCATTAACTTTTCTATAGTAAATGCCCTTATCAGAAGCTCTTGATATCCTGGAATACCTGTTTATGTGTTTCCACTCCAGTTTCCTTAGAAAAGTCTAACGAAAAGTCTTTGGCGGAATTCTGATCAAAAAGGTACAAGTGCAAAATTTGAGAAATGCAGGGTGGTTTTATGCCAGACAGAGGTTCTACAGACAGTTTTTTGTCCCCTCAGCAGCTGATTGATAAATGTATGAATGTGAGAAAAAATATTTACTTTATCTTTGTTGATTTAGAGAAAGTGCATGCTTAAGTCAATCAGCTTGAATTATGGAATGCTTTGCAGTTAGAGCAGTATATGATGGAACTAAAGCATGCATAAGAAAAAACAACATTCTTAGCAAATGGTTCAACACTGAGAGGGAGTAAGTGAAGGATATGTGATATCTGCATGGTTGTTTAATAATAAGGAATGCTTGTGTCATGTGTTGGCTGGGGAGGTGAAAGTATAGGTAGTTTTGTATGCAGGTGATGCTGTGTTGTTGGCTGAGAACCTGAATGATTTGCAGCAAATGTTAGACAGATTGTATTATGAATTGAGGAGTATGTATCTGAAGATTAATCTGTGGCTTGAATCATGTCAACTGGATTTCTATTTTCTTAGTGGAAACGTTTCACTCCTTATCCAAGGAGCTTCTTCAGTCTGAGTAAAGTTAGTAAGGGAATCCTTAAATGTGTTTCTAGGCTGGCTGTGTGACCTTGCACCTGGGGCTAGGTCATGGTTATTTTTGAGATGTTTGTTTCTAAGTCCCTTTATCATCTAAAGGAGGATCGTTAAGATTACCCTGCTGCTGTTGAGCTTGTGAAATGGTCTTAATCTTCCTAGGCACAGAAGACAAAGCAGGAAGGAAGTGCCTAGGAAGATTAAGACCATTTCACAAGCTCAACAGCAGCAGGGTAATCTTAACGATCCTCCTTTAGATGATAAAGGGACTTAGAAACAAACATCTCAAAAATAACCATGACCTAGCCCCAGGTGCAAGGTCACACAGCCAGCCTAGAAACACATTTAAGGATTCCCTTACTAACTTTACTCAGACTGAAGAAGCTCCTTGGATAAGGAGTGAAACGTTTCCACTAAGAAAATAGAAATCCAGTTGACATGATTCAAGCCACAGACTGTTCCACCTGGATGACTGAGAACCTTCATAGACATCTGAAGATTAATATATCAAAGACCTAGGTAGTTGTGTTTGACAGGGAAAATGGACACATTTGCCAACAAAAATGGCAAACTAGGGCAAGTAGATGAATCTGTGTGCCTCTGTAGAAGGTTTACTAAAGATGGGATAACATGGAGAAATTTTAATGTAAGTAAATGCTGGTAGAAAGATAATGGGTACTATGTGGTCTGTTGCAGGGATTAAATCTTTGTTGAAAGCAATGAAAAGAACTGTGTATAAGAGTGTGCTTCTGCCCACTTTATTATATGGAAGTGAGAGTTGGGGCTGTCAGAGAAACATAGGAGTAAGTTGCCCAACCTCTCATTTATGTTGTTAATTAGATAAAATATTAAGAGAAACAGAGAGAAAAAATTACAACTGAAACTATGAGGCTGAGGTTTGTAACCATTTCTTTTCTGCACCATCTTCTCCATTCAGAAACGATTTTTATAGTGCTCTAATACGTATATTATATTATATTATTATATTATATTATATTATTATATACGTGTATTAGAGGGGCGTGGTGGCTCAGCGGGTAAGACGCCAGGCTTGTTGATCGGAAGATTGCAAGTTCGGAGGTTCGAATCCCTAGCCCTGCGTGCAGAGTGAGCTCCTGCACTAGCTCCAGCTCTTGCCAACCTAGCAATTCGAAAGCATGCAAATGCAAGTAGATGAATAGGTACCACTTCGGTGGGTAGGTAACAGCGTTCCGCGTGCGTCATGCGGCCACATGACCGTGGAAGCGTCTTTGGACAACGCTGGCTCTTTGGCTAACAAACGGAGATGAGCACCGGCCCCTAGAGTCGGACACGACTGCACAAATGTGCGGGGGGTACCTTTACCTTTACTAATACGTATTATTTAATCAACTGTATCCCAGGCTCTTCTTTAACATGACTTCCTCTAAATAATTCCGTATCAATTTCTCACCTCTTGACTGAGCAGCAAGGTACTATATATCTGCATTTATGACTGTTAGGGCACATCCACATGTCCCCCCCCACTTTAGCTTAAAGATGCCCCACTAACCATTCTTTCAGGACACGTTCTCATGAGTACAGCTAACTTTGGATTTCTCTGATCTGACGTGGAAGAGTTTTCCAGCACAAGCTTCACCATTTGCACTATGTGTGGCCCTTTGGTCACAACCAAGCTGAACCTTGTTTCGACTGGTGTGAGTATGCCAACTCCGCTCAGGTGGCCTACAAATGATTGTCGCTGGCAGGCAGGTTGTGCTCCTCCATGTATTAGGCTCCTCCATGTATTAGGCCGTGTATTAGTCAGTAAAATTACTTCTAGCAACTTCAGTGTCTTTGAAGTCATGTTGAGTCTTCCGTCCCATATCTTCTATGTATGGCGCTGAAATTGCTAGAAGTAATTTTATTGCCAAATACATGCCACTCAAACTGTCACCAAGGGATCTGGGAGGGAAGAGTAAATGTGACTTCAAAGATACTGAAATTGCTAGAAAATTTTATATCTAGCATTATATATATATTTAGTGTTATATTTGTGCTGGATGTCAATCCCTTGGCAGCTGCTTACAACCAAAATGTAAGGTTTTCCTAAAGTCTTTTTTAATCAGATTTATGGGTAAGGAAATTGGCAAATTGATATGTTTAGCACCTGATTTTTTTTAAAAAAAAGGTAAAGGTTCCCCCCGCACATTTGTGCAGTCGTGTCCGACTCTAGGAGCCGGTGCTCATCTCCGTTTGTTAGCCGAAGAGCCAGCGTTGTCCGAAGATGCTTCCACGGTCATGTGGCCACATGACATGCGTGGAACGCTGTTACCTACCCACCAAAGTGGTACCTATTCATCTACTTGCATTTGCATGCTTTCGAATTGCTAGGTTGGCAAGAGCTGGAGCTAGTGCAGGAGCTCACTCCGCACGCAGGGCTAGGGATTCGAACCTCCAAACTTGCGATCTTCCGATCGACAAGCCTGGTGTCTTACCCGCTGAGCCACCATGCCCCTAGCACCTGATTTTGTCAGATTTCCCGTATGAAATTGGCAAAGTATTTTCTGTACGGAGAAAAGTGTCTCATGATGACGTGACGCTGGGTGGCTAGATAACAAAAAGCCTTCCCATAACTTTGAATGGCTTTGTTTACATCTCTTCATTAGATATGAAACTAGAAGGTACCATGTGATATCTTGTTATGGCTAGTGCCCACACAAGCAATGGGACCTTCCCATGAGAACAATTCCCCCTGAAGCCTTCGTGGGAAGCCCTGGGAGAACAGGGAGGGGGAGATCACATGCTTGTTTAGATGCAGCACTGCCACCCAATAGCAGGTCATGCTATATGCTTTAGGCCTAGTGTGTGTCACACCTAACTTCCAGCCAATCAGAAAGCTGGAAGAACTGAATATCAAACCATGCAAAATGGTGTTCTATGCTTCTTGACTTTTTGTGTCTTTAGCCATGTAGTTCTTCACGTGTATTCTACTTCTGTGGACTGGGCAGTGCGTAGTTATGCCTGGCTTTGGGTATAGGCCGTGGCATGAGCTCTGGCCCTGGGATCAGTACATGGATCTCTGCTTATAAGTTTGTTCTTGTTTTTCCTTATTGCAATAATGTAACATTTGCATTTATTGCCTTAACTATATATGCATTTATTGCCTTATGCTACAAGTAAACACTTTTAGCCCTAAACGCTGCACTCTTGTCTGTTTATTCTCAAGCCTTGATTTTTTTTCCCTTTGAACCAGCATACATCCCATCAGATTTAACTCTAGATAAATTTATTTATGTATTTATTAAATTTATATTACCGCCCATCTCCCCCATTGGGGACCCTGGCCGGTTCACAATAAAACATATTTTATGTTTTGCCAACAATCTTCCAACAGGCCTGGGGCGGGAAGAAGAGTATATACTCTTGGGGATGGCTAATACCTTAGGATGGCCCTAGAATTGCCCTTTCCAATGTTTTAAGAAGATACTACCATCTTGATTTTATTATATTTATTGTATTTTTAAATTGTTTATTTTAATGTTTATTTAACTTTATATTTGGATTGTAAACCGCCCAGAGTCCCTTTGAGGGAGTTGGGTGGTGATAAATCGAATAAATAAATAAATAAATAAATTAAAAAAATATTTAAAACATAAATATAAATTTACAATATTAATAAATAATATAAAATCCAAGTATAAAAGATGTTAAAAATGGTAATACTGGGAGGCTTCATGGGACCAGCCATCCCCAAGAGGAACTGTTGGCATTTCCCTCCCAGGCAAGCCGGCAGAACCAGGTCTTTAAGTCTTTCGGAAAGGTCGGGAGCGAGGAATTGGGAGAACTTTCTTTAACTTCTTGCCTACCACCCATGGATGCAGTGAGACATGACTGTTTTCCTGATAAAGGAAGAATGTGAAGATATTCTGACCCTTAAAATCTCCCAAACTCTTAAGAATCAGACCAATTTCCTTTGTTGCTGTTGCTGTATTTCAAAAGGTAACATAGATATTGGTTTGAGGTGCCTTTTTTCCTCTTAAGCTGCCTCAGACTTAAAAGTATTTTTTTTTAAAAGGAGGCCTTTTGCTCCTCTTACACTAACAACTTTCCTCTCCCAGAGCCATTGTTATGGTTTTAGAAGCAAAGGGAAGCATGACACTGAAAAATGAGTCTCAGTATCTCTACTGATGAAGAAAGGGTTGCAGCTTATTCTGGAGGACAGGAATGTTGCTCTTAATTAAAACAACCCATAAAAATGATAACGTTTGAAATAATAAATGAGTACCTTGCATTTAAATTTTAAAATAAAGGAGAAAGTTGGCTCCATGATATGGCCCCGAGGAATTTATATTTTATATAAATTTTAAATATTTTTTATTTTTTATATTTATATTTTTATGATGTACTTGTTTTTATGATTTTAATCTCTTGTTATTTTAATTGAATTGTAAACCGCCCAGAGTCGCTTGCAAGGTGGGCGGTGCAGAAATGTGAGAAATAAATAAATAAATAAATAAATAAAAATTGTTCCTGTATGTATGGAAGGATGCCAGGAATCACTGAAGTGATAGGCTTCAGTGTTGATCTCTATATTTAGATTGTACCTACATTGTCTATAGGATTATATAATTATGCATAATTTATGCATTTCAGAGGACTGGCTGGTTTTGCATAGAGATAACTCATAGTTGTAAAATATATTACATGGGGAAATCTAGAAAAGACTTACTGGTCTTCTCTTCCCATACCGTTATACTGTGTTCACTTTGCAGAATGAGCTATCAGGTTTTGCTTTGAGAGAATCTGTTCACAAGTCAGTGCCTGCATTTTTACTCAGTAGAACAGAAGGACAGGTGATAAATAAGTAAGTAGACATATTTGGACAGCACAGGTGAGATTTGTCTTAATAATTCTGTTCCTCCTCCTGTGTTTTCAGTGTTTCCTGACTATAGTCTACCCAGGATTCAGATAATCTCAGATAATTTTCTTTGTGAGTTTTCCATTATCCTCTTGTAGCAGTTAAGGTTTCAGGCACTGATATTGTTGGATTAAAAATGATATGTCCTGCAATCTCCAAGCTAGCTAAGAAAATGTTAGGGAGTACTTGTTCTTATTTTATTTCTTGCGTGATTTAAGTTCACACGTTATTAATCAGAAATAGAAGGTTTCTCTTCTGTTCATATAAATACAACTTTCTCAGATGAATTCATGCACCCAACAGAACAGAAGGTCATGCCACAATAGAAGCAACGTTGAAAGTCATAAAGTTTAATCTCTTGTGAGAGCGGGACTTGTATTTAATATCTGTCCTTATCAAAAAGACATTACACCAGTTCTAGTGATGGGCATTCTTGAATATATGACAAATAATAATTAGAATTTATAGCAATAGGTTCCTAGATCACCTACGCAACATAATAAATAAGATTGTCTTAAATATTAATCATATTCATTTCCACTTTGTGTTGATTTTTCGTTTGTGCTTTTTTTCTTTCTTTTTTTTTGGGGGGGGGTGCCTTTGAGTCAGTCTTGACTTCTGGTGACATTTTCAGAAGTGGTTTGCCATTGTCTCCCTCCTAGGGCTGAGAGAGAATGACTGGCCCAAAGTCATCCAGCTGGCTTTATGCCTAACATAGGATTAGAATTCACAATCTCCCAGTTTCTAGCCTGGTGCTTTTAATCACTCCACCATTATACCCTGCTTAAATACTAGACTTTACAGATAAATGAGTAGTCTCATTAAGCAATTAAAATAGGTATTTTATTTTATTTTATTTTATTTATTTTATTTTATTTTATTTTATTTTATTTTATTTTATTTATTATTTTATTTTATTTTATTTTATTTTATTTTATTTATTTTATTTATTTTATTTTATTTTATTTTATTTATTTTTATTTTATTTATTTTTATTTTATTTATTTTTATTTATTTTTATTTTATTATTTTATTTATTTTATTTTATTTTATTATATTATATTATTTTATTTATTTTATTATTTTATTTATTTTATTATTTTTTTATTTTATTTTTTTATTTTATTTTATTATTTTATTTTATTTTATTTTAATCAAATTTCATCACAGCCCATCTCCCTCAAATGGTTTTTCCTACCATTTCTTTCCAATCTATTTTTTTTTTCCATAAGTTTTATTAATTTTAAAATACACATTAAAAGCTAATACAAAAGAAAAGAAATAGAAATACAAAGTAAGAAAAGGGAAAAGAAAAAGTGAAGTCAAAAAATAACAAACAAGAAAAAACATAGAAAATAGATGTCCTCCAATTTATCCTTGAACTTTAAGTACAACAATTAACTTTAAATGTTAGTCCTTAATACAATACACAGAAACTTTTCTTTGTCATATACCCTTTGATTTCTATAATCCAATCTTCTGTTCTTCATATAGGTTTCACCTTTCTTGATATCTTCCAACAATCCATCTCTGGTTTCTACTCCTTAGAATAGTAATCAAATGTTCGTTGTTGCATCAATTAAATGTTTTCCATTTGCTCTTTCCATTTTTACATCTATATTTATATCTTCAATAAAGTCCAATTAGTAAAACAAATAAAGGCCTTATCTACGTCTAATAAAATACAGTATATTCTGTTCATGTTATGACTATATATTCCATTAATACATAATCTAACATATTACATAACATAATACATAATATAGCAAAAATACAAAACCTAACATAACATATAACCTAATACATACAACATATTCTTGTAATAACCTACATTCTAATTCCATCTCATCATCTCATTGTCTTCTCATAAATGTGTCTCCAGAAAGAGTAATATATAATATCAACCTATTTATTTATAATCTTGTATCTTACACTTAAAATATCATGTTTTTATGCATCTGTAAATTTCTCATATCTGTGCTTACTCTGTGTACAATACCAAATCCACATTTTCATTCACCTTGCATTCCAAATCAATATCAATAAATCTCCTGTTTAGGTTATGCCAATATCACAATATGCAACTTGTTTATTTCTGTAACTCATATGGGATATCAAAATGTTTATTTTGCCATATCTATCAATTTGCATATTAAAATCTTCCTGTCTCAGCTGCCACAATGTATTTATGCCCAAACATTTAATAGACCACTTCCTGTAAGATATCATAATCTTCTTCTGTACCAATACATTCAAAGTCCTCTTTCCCTGTTTCTCTACTGGTTCGAAAAATCTTTCCTCTGTTTCTAAATCTGTCCCTTGTACCTTCTGTTCCTGAGCCACCAAAACTATTAATATACGTTCTATGGATTTCTTAATTTGCAAAAAATTTTTGCTGGTTTCTTCCTTAAAATCCTGAAGTACTGTGAGAAAGGCCATTATTTATTGTTCAAAGCGTAATCAACTGCCGTAGTCAAAACAAAAAAAATTTCTCAGGGAGCAAGGAACAGCTGTTCTATTATTTATCAATAATGTCTATTTCTTTAAGTGAGAAAAGCTTTTAAAGTAAGAGATGAAAAAATTCCACAGAGCAGTATTTCAAACAGTTTGTAAAGGGAAAGATGAAAATATATTCCAAATGAAAAATAGTCCTTTCTAAAAAAAAATAGAAAAAGAAAAAAAAAAAGGCAGAGAGGCACACATTCTCTATACTTTATTCTTTATTCTTCTTTATTCTTCAGGCTGCAAGCTGCTTAACCCAAACAAACAATTTCTCAAAAGTCAGTTAGTTTGTGAGTGAGAAATACCAACAAAGTCTCTTAAGTCCCAATTTCTCTGATACAAAAGAAAGGCAGAAAAATACAAAACTTGTTCACTATGTTGCCAAAATAAAATCTATCAAACTTCCACCAAAATTAATTATAGCAAAGAAAACACAAAATTAGCCAACATTTTGAACGAAGTCCAAAGATAAATTTTAGAATAATAAAAATGTACTAATCTGAAAAAGAAAACTAATATAAGGTGATCTAAAAGCTGGCTGTCACTCTTGTGTCTCCCAAGAGACTTACTGTTCTCTGCAGAGCTAGAATCCTCTTTCGGCCATTTCATTGCATTCACTCCCCGTTCTTCTCCGCGGTGGAAACAACAAAGAAAAACAGGAGTGTGCAATTACAATGGCTCTGTGAGCAATCTTCTGGTTCCCCCTTCTCCAGGGGGAAACTTCAGTGGTCCGTAGACCCCTGCAAACAAGATAGAAAGTTAGCCAGGTCTTAGAGCTCAGAGCTCTGAGAAACTCTGACTTGTCGAGCTGCCAGCCAGGCTTGGAGTGTCCCTCTTTCCAATCTATTGATGACTTGTCAAAATCCATGTTTTTGGTTAATCATTATGAGTTTCATTTACCTCCCTCACTCGCTGGATCGTCACCTTGTTGTGGTCAGTGGGCTTGTGTGTTCCCAATGAACCCTGTGAGCGAAGCCATCGGGAGTCATGTACTCCTGGTAGGGTCACCCATGGCGGTAAGGTCCAGGGGGAGGAACCAGACAAAGAACGATCCAAGAAAGTCCTCAATGGCAGAACAGGGGGAAGATAACAAGGTGTATTGTTACAATGGCTGTGAAGGCGGATGAAGGCTGCAGCAGACAAAAGGTCACCAATCGTCATGGTATCCATGCCATTGAATTAGAGCCTTTTTCTGTGAAGGTTGTGTGCTGATCGTTGTGCACCGATCTCCACACATAAAACAAATTCACGCACAGGCGTCTTCCAACCACACCAAACCCAAAACAACCAAAAGTCCCATGGCAATTGAGGAATGGCAACGGGGGCAGGACTGTGAAATCCGGAAGCTCCTAGTCATGGACCAGCACATGGGCGATGGATACGGATTCAGTCGCCCTGACTCAAGGATCGAGGCAGTTGAGTAGTTCGGCAGCTGTATCCACGACTGAGCAGCCCTATTTAGGATCCACTCTGCTCACCCCATATGGGGAGGGGGCTAGAAAAGGTGCCCTAAACATAGTCTGCATCATTTTCTCCCTGACTGGATTACCGCGACCAGTGGGGTCACTATCTAGCGGTCGTAAAAAACACATGAATTTTGGAACATGGAATATACAGACACTGCAAGACAATATGGATAGTGAACGACCTGAACATAGGACTGCCATTATTGCAAGGGAGCTGAGACATTTTAATATTGATATAGCAGCACTCCAAGAAACTCGGAGAGCAGGAGAAGGACAGTTGAAGGAAGAAAAAGGAGGTTATACCTTCTTTTGGAAAGGACTGCCTGAACAAGAACGAGGAATACATGGGGTAGGCTTTGCTATCAAAAACGACCTTGTGAAGCTCTTGTCAGAAGTTCCCACTGGGATTAACGAACCACTCTCAACTCTCCGAATAAAACTCGCCAAAAACCAACAGGCAACTTTCCTAAGTGCTTACGCACCAACACTAGATGCAGATGAGGATATCAAGGAAAAATTTTATACCCAGCTGGACACCATCTTATCAGAGATACCAAAGGAGGATAAAATTATCCTCCTGGGGGATTTCAATGCAAGAGTTGGGCGTGACGTTGATTTGTGGCCAGGGATCATTGGGAAAGACGGAGTTGACAACAGCAACACGAATGGAATCTTACTTCTGACTAAATGTGCAGAGCATAACCTTGTCATTACTTACACACTCTTTCGCCAGAAAAATAAATTTAAAACATCATGGAAGCACCCACGGTCGAAGCACTGGCATCTTTTAGATTATGTAATTGTCCGTGCTAGAGATCGCCGTGATGTACTTCTCACCAGAGCCATGACGAGTGCCGATGACTGCTGGACAGACCATCGATTAATTTGATCCACGATGGCCATAAAGATTGTCCCTCATCGTAGGCTCCAAGGAAGAAAACCAAGGCGTAAAATGAATACACTGGCCCTTCAAGATTCTATTAAATGAGCTTGCTTTCAATCAACTCTCAAGGAACATCTGCCTATGGAACTTCCTGAAAATGTTGAGGAACACTGGATTAAATTGAAGACTTCTATTATTTCAGCCTGTGAACAAACTATCGGATACCAGACTAAGAGACATCAGGACTGGTTTGATGAGAACGATAGTGAGATTGAACATATTATTGACAAGAAAAGGAAAGCCTTCCAGATATGGCAAAAAGATATTAACTGTGCCGTTAAGAAAAAAATCTACGCCAGTGCAAAGGCAGAAGTCCAAAGAAGAACTAGAGAACTTAAGAACATATGGTAGATAAAAAAAGCCCAAGAAACTCAACATTTTGCAGATACTCATGATGCATGGGGCTTTTTTAATGCCATAAAGGCCATCTATGGACCAACAAACCATGGTACAAATCCCTTACGCTCAGTAGATGGTGCTAAACTTCTAAAGGACAAAGAGTCTATTGCACTGTGCTGGAAAGAGCATTACTACAATCTCCTTAATCATCACTCTACTGTGGCTGATGAAGTCTTCTTGCAAATCCCGCAAAAACAAATAAGAGATGAGCTTGCAGTACCCCCTAGTTTGGAGGAAGTCAGTAAAGCCACTAAACAAATGAAAAATAACAAAGCTAGTGGACCTGATGGGATTCCTGCTGAAGTCTTTAAAGAAGGCGGGCCTGAACTTACACAACAACTTCATAAGCTCATCGAAAAAATCTGGATGAGGGAGGAGATTCCAGCAGACTTTAGGGATGCCATAATTATCACTCTCTTTAAAAAGGGTGATAGAACAGACTGTGGAAACTATCGAGGCATCTCCCTTCTAGCCACAGCAGGCAAAATCCTGGCAAAGATCATTGCAAACCGTCTCCTATCTGTATCAGAAGACATCCTCCCTGAAACGAAAAATGGCTTCCGCCCTTCCAGGGGAACAGTGGATATGATCTTCACTGCACGACAGCTTCAAGAAAAATGCAAGGAGCAAAACCGCCCTCTGTACATGGCGTTTATTGATCTGACTAAAGCTTTTGATACTGTAAATCGTACTGCTCTCTGGACCATCCTTCTGAAAATCGGATGCCCTGATAAATTTGTGAATATCTTGTGGTTACTCCATGACGACATGATGGCAACAATCCTGAATAACAATGGCTCTCAAAGCGATCCATTTAAAGTGGAATCCAGCGTTAAACAGGGATGTGTTATTGCTCCAACCTTATTCGCTATCTTCATCGCTATGATTATACACCTTGTTGAAGAGAAACTTCCTACTGGTGTAGGAATTATATATCGAACAGATGGAAAGCTTTTTAATCTTAGTAGGCTGAAAGCAAAAAATAAGGTAATTACAACTTCTGTTATAGAACTTCAATATGCTGATGATAATGTTGTCTGTGCACACTCCGAGGAAGATCTTCAAACTATCCTAAACATCTTTGCAGAAGCATATGAAAAGCTCGGCCTCTCGATTAACATTAAAAATACCAAAGTGCTTTACCAGCAAGTTCGAACCAATCCCTCTGCAGCGCCATCAATCCAGCTTAAAGGTGTGTCACTAGAAAATGTCGACCACTTTTCTTATCTCGGCAGCCATCTATCTACAAAAGCTGACATCGACGCTGAAATTCAGCATCGCCTGAGCTCTGTGAGTGTAGCTTTCTCCCGAATGAAGCGTAGAGTGTTTGAGGATCGGGACATTCACAGGGAGACCAAAATGCTTGTTTACAAAGCCATTATACTACCAACCCTTCTGTACGCCTGTGAAACATGGACCCTCTACAAACGCCACCTCCATCTTCTTGAAAGATTCCATCAACGCTGCCTCCGAAAAATTCTGCAAATTTCTTGGGAAGATAGGCGGACTAATGTTAGCGTATTAGAAGAAGCGAAAACCACCAGCATTGAAACAATGATCATCCAACATCAACTTCGCTGGACCGGTCATGTTGTTCGAATGCCTGACCATCGTCTTCCAAAGCAGCTACTTTACTCCCAACTTAAGAATGGAAAACAGAATATTGGTGGACAGCAAAAGAGATTCAAAGATACTCTCAAAGCTAATTTTAAAAAATGTAATATCAGCATTGAGAACTGGGAAGCCCTAACTCATGAGCGTTTCAATTGGAGGTCATCCTTTATTAATGGCGCTATGGACTTTGAAGAAGCACGAGTACAGGGCGAAACGGAGAAAAGAGCTAAAAGGAAGGCACGTCAGGCAAACCCTCATCATGACCGTCTCCCACCCGGAAACCTATGCCCTCATTGTGGGAGGTTGTGCGGATCCAGAATTGGCCTTTATAGCCACTTACGGATCCACTGTTAAAATTTTACCTTTGGAAGACAATCTTACTCGGCTACGAGTGATCGCCAATGATGATGATGACATTTACCTCCTGTGGCCAACATCAGTTCTGACAAGTTGCTTTGCATTTTTTGGATATTATTGTTATTTCTCTTTCTTCCCCCTTCCTGGCTGCTCCCTTCCAGCTTCTGCCAGCGGAACTGGCTTTCACGGAGTCTGTCAGAGGGAAGATCCTGTTGCAGATGGCACATGGTATTTTCTGGGAAAGACTGTGAGTCACATGAGTTAATCAGATGAAGGAGCTGAAAGGAACAGCAGAGCAAATATTAAGTACAATAAAATTACATTTGTTGGCTCTTTGCATGCAATTATGCTAACTGAACTGTTGGCATAATGCAATAAAGATGTCTGCAGAATAGGGTTTCTATATAAAGTGGCAGTTAATTCAGTCAGTGAACAGTTCTAATCCAAAAAGCACTTGTGGTGGAAGTGTTAAAGTTGTTAGTCTTAGATGTGACTTCAACTGCCTAAGGGTTTTCCCCACTACCATATTGCAATGCTATCCATCCATCCTTGAGTTGGCAGCAAACTATATTGGCATAAAATTTTCTGTTCACATTGATGATTCCTACTCTGTCTTTATTGCCTTGGTTCCCAGTTACTGCCAATCAGCTGACTTCCCTCCAAGATACTGGATGAAAGAAGCTAACAGATTTTACATCTCTGAAGACTGCCCTTGGATGGTGACAGAATAAGGAGGAAATGCTACTTTGATTCAATTCAGTTAACAGTGACTTAACACTGCCTCAGTCATGGGCTGGGGAGAAGATGAAGATAAAATTGTTGAGACATTGGTGAAAACCCATGTTGCCCAATGATGATTATACAATAGTTAAGTGGCCTAAGAATACTGGGTGGTTAAAGGAGAATAACTCATTATTTTTAAAACATTTAAGATAACCAAGGAGGATATGCATGGAAAGACAGATCTCAATGCAGAAACCCCAAGAAGGACAGACTGCATCTCCTTAGGCACCACATGGAATATAGATTCTAATTCCCATTTCATCCAGGATCAGGAATGGAAGTTTTGCTCTTAATGAAACAATAGTCCCAAGAAGTACAGTAATATTCCTACGAGTATGCATAACAACCATTAAATTATATTGTCAAAAGAAATGTCAAGATGTCTATGAAGGTTCTCAGTCATCCAGGTGGAATTGTCTGTAGCTTGAATCATGTCAACTGGATTTCTATTTTCTTAGTGGAAACGTTTCGCTCCTTATCCAAGGAGCTTCTTCAGTCTGAGCAAAGTTGGTAAGGGAATTCCCTTACCAACTTTGCTCAGACTGAAGAAGCTCCTTGGATAAGGAGCGAAACGTTTCCACTAAGAAAATAGAAATCCAGTTGACATGATTCAAGCTACAGAAAATGTCAAGATGGATTCTGACTGCTGACAGTCCCTGATAATACAGCTACTAGAAATCAAGTCTTTCTTCTCTGCATGCCCCTATCCTAGGTACTCCTTTTGTGTATGCAGTAGTCTCTCCCACTCTGATGACCTTCATATGAATTGAAACTGCTACCTCCAGAATTCTCAGCCTGGTTAATCTTTAAGAATTGTCCCAACATATCTATCAAATGTTCAGAAATAGATGGTGATGCTGTATGTATAAAATGACAGTTATATCTGCATATATACTGTATGACAGTTAAGTGCATATATAACTATTATTTTACAGCACTCCCTGAGATATGAAAGTACTCAGCAGATTAACTCCATCTAGTGATGTTCACCCTACAGGCCCAAAAGAGATCATTACATGCTACAGAAACGTTTGTTAAGCTTTAAGAATTCATAGGTTCCTAGAACAATTTGCTAACAGAAAATGCTATCTGAAGAACTGATGAAACCCTTTGATGGCTTTCAATAAAAATTGTATAAATATTTGCAATAGTTGCTTTGGTTACAGAATGCCTTATTTTCAGAAGGATCTTATGTTGAATCCTCCCTTTAACAAATATGTTCATCTCCGGTAAAATGAGAAGATAAAGGAGTGGTGCTGATTTGTCCAGGTTATAATTAAAGCAGGCATTCCAACAGAAGACAATACTGTATCTGTAGCTCAGGGTTGAACTGTGGAGTCCTTGGTGCTCTCTGAGTTTGGTTGTTTGCTTGCAGATGTTTCATGACCCAACTAGGTAACATCACCAGTGCAAGTGAGTGTGGGGTTTGCTCCCTGTTTATATACAGTAGCTTGCCCTGCCAGTCTTGGTAGGGGTGTGCTTTTCTCCTTGGTAGGTCCTTGATTCGGGTATTGTTTTCTGCTTGATTGTTTGTTGGGTGTAAATCCCTGCTTATCTGGGTGTTGGCTGCTGGAGAGGATGTGTTCTGGTCTTTTTGTATCTTTCTTAGCTTTTTTATTGCCTCTTTTGAATTGTGTATAAATATGGTTTATCTCTATGTGTCCATTGATGGCTGATTTGTCTGAATGCCAAGCTTCCAGGAATTTCCTAGCATTTTGTTTACTAGAAGGAAGCAAAAAGAGCAGAATACATCCTCTCCAGCAGCCAACACCCACATAAGAAGGGGTTAACACCAGACAAACAATCAAGCAGAAAACAGTACCCTAATCAAGGAACTACCAAGGAGAAAACCATACCCCCATCAACACTGGCAGGGCAAGCCACTGGATATAAACAGGGAGAAAACCCCACACGCACTTGCACTGATGATGTTACCTAGTTGGGTAATGAGAGCGAGTTTGGTCTAGTGGTTAAGGCAACGGGCTAGAAACCAGGAGACTGAGAGTTCTAGTCCTGCCTTAAGCATGAAAGCTGGCTGGGTGACCTTGGGCCAGTCACTCACTCTCAGCCCAACTCACCTCACAGGGTTGTTGTTGTGGGGAAAATAGGAGGAGGAAGGAGTATTAGGTATGTTCGCCACCTTGAGTTATTTATAAAAATAATAAAGGTGGGATATAAAATAAATAAATAAAACATCTGCAAGCAAACAACCAAGCTCAGAGAGCACCGAGGACTCCAGAGCAGGCATTGTATGGTTTTTATCTCAACCATATGCAATCACATGATTCACCCAGAAGAGTTGTAACTGTCCCTTGGGGAGCACAAATGGTCAGGTAAACTCTTCTCCCAACTTCTATTCTCTCTGTCCTTCTTCCTGCCACTCCTGCTATTGTTACTCCTTTTTTCAGGGTGTGTCTATATATGTGTGTTTTTCAAGTGACTGAATTCTGAGGGTCCAGAGATGGTGCCTCTTCAGTGACCTTACAAGAGACACCATCTGTACCACTATAGGAATGAGTTTACAAGTTGTGGTACCTGCCCTGCAGCATATTGCTGTGGTGGCTTTTTTTCATATAGAAATAGAAATGGGTGTGGCAGCAGCAGTGGCTGGGACAGACTGTGGGGTAGGTGAAGCGAGTGAACAGACCAGATGAGAAACTAGAGCCAGGTTATAGAGGAATCAGAGGAGGAAAGAGCAGAGCAGAGAGAGGAAGAGCAAAAACACCCTTGAAAGTAATTACGTAGCAGGGCTGCATTGATTCAACAGCACTCATCAGAATGGCAGTGTAAAACAGCGAGGGCCTTTTCAACAGATAAGCAGGATATAAATCACAAACAAAGAAAACCACAACCAGCCAGTTCACTGTCGCCTGCCTCTGTTTTACTGGCATGCTCCTGTGCATTCACACATGTGCCTCTTCGCCTTTTCTTTTTCTATTTGTCAGCTCAAATGGTCTTTCTCACTCCTAATTAACAGAGGTCAGTTCTTGATTTAATCAATGTACATGGCCACCCAACTTGCAAATTAAGAGTTCTTCAGATTACATTCCACCCCCCCAAGCAAGGCTTGGGGTGTGGATGTCTCTAATACCCTGTGCAGTGAGGGCTGACATGCATGACTCATTTAACTTCTGTGCAATTTCCTTCACTGCCTTTGGTCTCCTTTTGCTCAACTAAGAAAACCATTTAATTTCCACAGAGCAGAAAGACCCATTATTCTCTTCATTACTGTGCTTCTTCCGTCTCTCCGTTTGACTGTTTATTGCTATGTAACAATATATTATATAGATATAGATATCCATACAGGCACTCTAGCCTTCGTGCAGATCCACTGCAAGCTTGAAGGCCATCTTCTGCATTTCCTTCCACCATTAACCTCTGTCCAACTTATTGTGAAAAAAGTTAATGTGCTAGGTCCCACTCCGTTGCACACAGAGATGCCATTAAGCAGGAACAACACAAATGAAAAATTTCCTTCTTTACTGTGTTAGATGGTGGTTTTGTAAATTATTGAGATATGTTTTGTCTAGCTGTTTACAGTGCATGTCTGGGACACAGTGAGCACGAATCATGCTTTTTTCCCAGGAATTGAATAGCATCTCTTTTTATTATGGCATTTCTAGCAACAAAATTGGAATTAAGAGAATACACATAGAAAACAAATAATAAATAATTTAATTGCATGGATCCACATTTATTTATTTGTTTGTTTAGTGTGTCTCTGTGTGTGATGCAAATAGTGGCTCCCTGCTTCTCAGAACTTGGAGTGATCCTTTCATTCCCAACCTCACTCCCAATAAAAATTGGTTCTCCGAAGTTTTGGTTTATGTGTCAGGGTGCTGATATAACAAAATACGCTCAGCTGATCATTCTTACATGTCCTAAGTGTGCAAAGTTCTTTACAAAAAGCTAGGTGGAGTTTTACAGGTGCACCTAGAGCATCTTCATCTCCTACCCCTTCCCCCCCCCCCCCCCCCCCGCTCCCAATTTTAGTTCTTCTCACATGCAGTGCGATCTATATTATGAACTGGTAGAAGCTGAAGCAGACCAAATCCAACTCAACACATTCAGTATTTCCTGTTCCTTTTTCTTTAACTGCAACCTCAGCCTTCCATGACTCAACCACCCTCACATTCCACATACAGTAGATCCTGGAAGTTCACTGAGCACAAGTTCTTGCTAGGCCATTTGTGATGTTGTCATGTCATGATACGATATTAAATTCATATCCTCCTGCATTTCCAGGGAGTTCTCCTGTATATAGAATCTAGTGCTTTATTTATGGGTAGTCCCATTTCACTTTGAGACCAATATGTATGAGATCATCCAATTTGATTGTTAACAGGAAGAGGATGGGTCAGATTGGTATCTGACTACTGTATTGGGTAAAAGGCATCATGTATCTGAGAAAGTTTATGCCACAAAAAAAAAAAGCATTCTAAGATTTTGCTGCAAAAGACAAACATGGTTATCTCTTGAGAAAACATTTCAAAGTTATATTATGTTTTGCATGGGATGGAGGGAACTCAGAGAATGCATTTTGCTAGGTAGTATTAGGTTCATGCAATATTTATTTATGTTTCAATTTATATACCGCTCCATCTCCCCGCAAGGGAACTCTGGGCGGTTGTAATATGTAATGCATTTTACCTTCTCTAATCTTAATAAAAGCTTTTCTTCAATAAATCTCCTTAATTAACTATTGGCTCAGAACTACTTATGTTAATGCACTTAGACCTGTGAGGCACAGTTAAGATGCCTGTTGCTGTTCTCCTTACAGTTGCACGCTCACATTTTTGAGCAGCGAAATTGCTTTCTACTCCAGCTGAATATATGCGTCTTTTCTCCCTGCAGGTCTGATTAAGTTTTCTAAAATTAATCTTAAGTTACTTGCAGTTGTTTAAGCTCCTCTGTACATCAGGCATGCTCGATTTTGCAAGACATTCTGGATGATGAGCAGGAGTGCCAGACAGTTATTATTAACTCTGATAGCTCCCTGGAAGCCTTGATGCTGAGAGGCAGCCTGGTGCTTGGGGGCTGTTGTGGGTAACCATATGCATCAGGCACTGCTTTAATGTTTGGCTTACTACTTTTTTTAAAGAATCTGGTAAGCCATATGGGAGGCAGTTGGGCTGGGTGCAACTTAATTTGTTCCAATACAGATAATTGTGCTCTTACATTGTCTCCCTCAGTCTCTGGCAGTAGCTTTCCAACAACTGAGAATTACATGAATAGACTCCAGGGGTACTGGAGGGGTACTATTACTGGTATTTCAGCATCTTGTAGCTTTGATCCTTGGCTACTTGCTTTTCCAATATGTTGTGGTGAGAGGGGAGTTGTCAGCTAGCTGCTCTTCACCACCAACTTGTTCCTGGGCTTCCCTTGATTCCAGGGCACATTTTTTTCCAGATGTTTGGTGGTATCCAAAATATAAATCATGTGAAGCTGATTAAGGAATGTAGGGTACAGATCTGAGAATTCTTAAAGCATATAAAGTGATGTAAATTATGAGTATTGACTTCAAGTGGCAAATAATTCTATGGGGAGAATTTATTTCAAGCCACCTCATGGGAAAGGGTGTTTTTGTCTTACATGAATATATTCATACATATATTTATCAATTACATTTGTATACTGCTGGATCTTTCTGGAATTTCCAGATGTTTATGAAAAACCAACAGTTAAAACATCCACAGTAACACAAACAGTTACACAGTTAAAATATCCATGGTATACACTGAATAATTAAAAGTTGTAAATACCATAATCCTAATAATCTTGATGGAGGCATTATCTTCTACTCCAGCAAAAATAATAACACAACAGTCGCAGTAACAATTATTGATGGTGAGTAATTAGCTTCCAATTGCACTTCAGATGAGCTCCATCTTTACCATCTTCTGCAATGTTGTTAAAGAAGGGACAAGTCTGATTTCTGAGGATTGGGACCATAACAGAAAAATAGCAATTGACCCTCCTTATTTCACGGAAGTAGGGAACATCCAACAGCTTCTCCTAAGATACATGACTGGTCAATTCTGGCTACAAGTTACTTAGGGACAAAGCCATTTATAGGTGAGTTTTATAGGTGAAAACCAGCACCATGAATCATACCCATAAATATATATGGATTATATTTACTTTAGTCTTCTGGCTCATCTGATTACATTTGGTTTCAAAAATCTTTCCACATAGAGAACTAGACATCAAAGGAAAGGGTTCTAGCTTTTATTTTCCTCCCTAATGTTCAGCTTTGTGTGTACAGTATCTGTGTGATTATAGTAAGACCAGCTAGTCTTACTATACACTTACTAACAGAAAGGGGAGAATAGTCGCATATTTGCTTGTGGGCTCAGATCTGCTCACAAAATAAACTAAATCCCTCAAACAAAGCGGTTTCTTGGATCTTACTATTGCACCTGGTCTTTGTTGCCTCTTGCTGAAGTCAGGTTTTGCACAAAAGGGGAATTTCTGCATTCAAGTAACAAGTGTTGCTACAGAATTGAAAGGAGATCATCTTGTACAGGATAGTCTGCAGGTCCATCGGAAGGGGTGCTTGGCTTGTTGTAATTATCCCACCATGCTGGGGTTGGCAGCATTACATAAAGGGATCCAATACAAATTTGTGGTGTCAGGCGGTATGTTGCTATAGTGGACATATGAAAAGGTTTCAATTTATTTATTTATTTATTTATTTATTTCAATTTATTCCCCGCCCATCTCCCTTGCAAGGGACTCTGGGCGGGTTACAACAATTGAAAGTTTAAAAACTATACAAAAACAATATCTAAAATACATCCAATAATAATAATAAATTACATAAAATCCAAGATGGGGGGACCGTAGGATGGATCGTATTACTACGGGGCCAGTCAACCCCAGGAGGCACTGCCGCCTCTGTCATCCCAGGCCCGGCGGCAGAGCCAGGTCTTAAGGGCCTTCCCAAAGGCCAGGCGTGAAGGGGCCAGTCTCACCTCCGGGGGCAAGATATTCCATAAGGTGGGTGCTATCGCAGAGAGGGCACGCCTCCTGGACCCCGCTAGATGGAATTCTCTTGTTGAGGGGGTCCGAAGCATGCCCACTCTGCATGCACGGGTGGGGTGGGCCGACATTATCGGGACGAGACAATCCCTCAGGTACCCTGGCCCTATGCCATATAGGGCTTTAAAGGTAATCACCAACACCTTGAATTGGACCCGGAAGCAAACTGGTAGCCAATGCAGCTCGCGTAGCAGAGGTGTTACATGTGCCGATCTCATGGCACCCATAACTGCTCGCGCCGCGGCATTCTGCACCAGCTGAAGCTTCCGGATACTCTTCAGGGGTAGCCCCATGTAGAGCGCATTACAGTAATCTATACGGGAGATGACAACGGCGTGATTTACTTATGTTTTCAGCAGGAAAAAGGAAGGATTTGAGTTTTGGTGCAAGATAAGGTAGTCCTTGAGGGGCGTGGTGGCTCAGTGGGTAAGACGCCAGGCTTGTTGATCGGAAGATTGCAAGTTCGGAGGTTCGAATCCCTAGCCCTGCGTGTGGAGTGAGCTCCCGCACTAGCTCCAGCTCTTGCCAACCTAGCAATTCGAAAGCATGCAAATGCAAGTAGATGAATAGGTACCACTTCGGTGGGTAGGTAACAGCGTCCCGCGCATGTCATGCGGCCACATGACCGTGGAAGCGTCTTCGGACAACGCTGGCTCTTCGGCTAACAAACGGAGATGAGCACCGGCCCCTAAAGTCGGACACGACTGCACAAATGTGCGGGGGGTACCTTTACCTTTACCTTTTTAAGGTAGTCCTTATATAGCAGATGAACTCAAATTGGCTGAGACATCTCTGTGCTTAACTATTGACAAGGAAGGATAAATAGTGATTTGCTTCAGTTGCTGCAGATATGAAAACAAGTGAAAATGCTTGTTACGACTGAGTCTTACATCCTAAAATATCAGAAAAGTTGTTTTAATTGTCTGTAGCTTGGAATCCATTCATGCCAACTTGGAAAATCCTTCCTTGAATAGAGGTGGGGGCCTCAGGCATAACCTTTCCCCTATCTTCCTTCCTGCTTTGTCTTCTGTGCCTAGGAAGATTAAGACCATTTCACAAGCTCAACAGCAGCAGGGTAATCTTAACGATCCTCCTTTAGATGATAAAGGGACTTAGAAACAAACATCTCAAAATAACCATGACCTAGCCCCAGGTGCAAGGTCACACAGCCAGCCTAGAAACATATTTAAGGATTCCCTTACTAACTTTACTCAGACTGAAGAAGCTCCTTGGATAAGGAGTGAAACGTTTCCACTAAGAAAATAGAAATCCAGTTGACATGATTCAAGCTACAGACAATTCCACCTGGATGACTGAGAACCTTCATAGACATATTGTTTTAATTGTGCGATTGGATGACTTGGATGAGAGAAAAGCTCATCAACTAGTAGTGCCCTGAGATCACAATCCACTGAGGACTTTGCACAGGTGGAATGAATATAGCTTAGCTGGCTGCAATATTTCTTTGGCTGAAACCTACATTTTCTAAGTGACAAATTGCATTACAGTCTTTGGGCATCAGCTTTAATCCCCTTAAAATAGTTCACTTTGCCAGGGCTGGCTGTACGGGCAAGCAACTGCTGAAATGCTGGGCTCGTTTTTATTCAACCACTCTATTCAACTTTCTGTTCAACAGATGATACAAATAATACAAATAATTTGTCGTCTTTTATGTATTAACGTGTTTGCATGTACGTGACATGAGATAACATTCAACCTTTTTGCCCAATGAATGAAGAGTGGTTCTGTGAATGCTTACAGTCAGATTCACGAATGGAAAATTATCATTTTTTAAAAGCCATAAAAAGGGCAACAAATCCAAACAAATCAGGAAGGACAGAAGACAACCCTTACCTGCAGTGTGTTTTGTGGGAGGCTAGCTTTCACCTGGATTTTTCAGAGTTGTGTTCGGCTGAGGGACAATCAGCCCCTTTTTGCTATATCAGTATTTCTTCTGAATAGTTGAGCAGTTGATTATATATCCAGCAACTTTGTTTAAATCTAGCTGGATTTTGCAGTTTGTAGGCATGCTTCAGATAATCAGATTATCCAACTGATGTTGTAGCTCTCTGTTCTGCAGTACAGAACAAAAGGAAACACATGCAGTCGCCAATACAATGCAGAACAGCATTATGGTTGTCTGCAGATGGAAAATGCTACACCAGAGTCTCTGGAGCTAGTTAAAGGGGTTCCATTTCACTGCAGCTTCTTTCATCTATGGAGATTGAAAGCTGTGCTCTAAATTGAATTACCTCAAACTGCCATAACACGTGGCAACCTATAGAAACCAATTTGTATGATGTTTTAATGGCTTGTGTGTGACACCCTGCAGATTTCTTTTCCCCAGTTCTTGGAGGGAACAGTGAAAAAAAATCAATAATACACAAAGGAGAAACATCAATTTTTACTGGAAATGACCTCTTCCCTCTCCAAGGTACCATAGGCAGTGTTTAAAGGAGCATTGGATATTTGATGTGCTTACAGCTTCAGGCAAATGCTACATTTAATAAAGCTTTTTGATCCATGTGGGTTCTATGGAAATTTCTTGGTGGAGGGAAGGTGAATTAAATCAGTCTTTCTTTCATATTTGTATTCAGACTAAGACTTTATAAACCGCATATACATATTTAGTGGTTTAACTTAATAAGGGGATGGTGCACAAACCTCTCCAAAACGAGTAGAGAAATGGTGTCCCATCTAAAACTACTCCAGAATCTCTCTCTCTCTGACTTTTCCATCTGATATGGAATTCAGGGAACTGTGAATTACATGACTTTGTTTCTATAATGGAACCAGTGCATTAGAATTTCTCCATTTTAATTTTTTTTCCCAACCCAACAAAATGTTGGAAGGAATTATGTAGAGAGAGTCTCAAGCCTCTCTGTCTGCTGATCTGTCTGCCTGTCCGTCCGTCCATCCATCCATCCATCCATCCATCCATCCATCGACTAACTCTTTCAACACTGAATGAAATGGAATTGAACGTGGGGTGGCAGAAGCCAACAAAAGAAAACGTTATTTCTTTCACTTGGTAAAAATAGTAAAGTACCACACCTTGAGGAGGATGTTAACCATTTTCCTTGGTCTCAGCTACTACTGTTGCATGGCTTAGATGGTGAGGTTCACATTACAGTGCCCTTCTTTTCTGTGGCAGTTTTAATTTGGATGCTATTTTATATTCCAACCTCCCAATGACCACATTTCCCTAGGTGGTGTCTTAGTCTGTACAGTATAGTATATAAAAATGTATGTTAAAATAAAAGGCTGATGGTATTGCCTCCCTGAGGTGATTGGTTTCCCTTTGCCTAATGTAGGACTAGCCCTGTTCCCACCAGGTCTCCAATTCTTTATACTGGTCAATGTCCACATTGGCACATTCCTGGGGAGGCTTCACAGGGCAAGGCAGAACAATACACACTTCGAATGGGGGAGGCTCCAAGTTTCCTTCCCAGCATCTCTGGTAGTATGGACACCTCAAGTCCTGAGAAGCTGCTGTCTGCCAGGAGACAGCAATACCGGATTGAGGGAATCAGGGGCCTATCAGTGGAGGCCCCTTCATATAGGTGGATCCCTATTTAATATTTCAAAAGGAAAAGAAAATCTAGATACTGTATGTTTGAATTACACCACAGCCCCTGCTGGATATTACATCCAGACATTTTGTTGAAAATATTTGAACACAAATGCACATATACAACTATGAAAAGTTATTTTTAAAGGTAGAATATGAAATGATGGGGAAGACAATGGTCTTTAGAGGTAGATAGGACACCTCCACAAAATTGTGGTCTGGCCGACATCTTGTGGCCACAGGTAGGCTGACCATATTTCCTTGAGAGGAAAACGGGATCCTAACCTACCCACGGCTCGCCGGACAAAGTGAGTGCGCGGGCATGCGCGCAGTCTTGGGCGTGCGTACGGGCATGCGGGTGCTCGCGTGCGCACAAGAGCGCTTCACTGCGGGATCTTTAAAAAATGGGACAAAATGGATATTTTTCTTAAAACGACAGGACGGTTTGGAATTGTTTAGAAAATGGGACTGTCTTGTTGAAAACGGGATGTATGGTCAGCCTAGGCCACAGGTGACCATTCCTGTTCAGAATAAGGCATATATGTGAGCCATTAATTAAACATAATAAGAAAGAAAAATAGGAGAAGAGACAAATTAAATTTGAAAGGAATACTGAAGGTATTGTGATATCTCAGCTGGATTTGTCTAACCTCCCCAAAGATGCTTCTGCAGAATTGTTTTTCAAGAAATGTTTCTTTGGCATCAGTACCAGGTGATTTTGTAAGAATGCAACAGAGAGAGAAATAATTCAATCATTCTGCCAATGGCCCAAGGCTCCTTAGTGGTTGCTATTTACATCATTTATATACACATGTAATTAACACTACCACTAGTTTTGAAATAATTAGTATGAATAATTGGGTATAGTTTTTAATTTTTTTATACATCATTCTTATGTCTGATAAGCTGCCCTAATTATACAGCTAATATAAAGGCATTACATATCATTTAATACATTGTAATAAATTATTCAATAATTGTATTAAATATAAATACAGACTCAGATTCTGAGCTGCCATTTCATCTTTTCAGGTTAGTAGGAAAAATGTTAAATTCTCTCTGGCTTGAAGGTCATACATGTTTAGGAGTACAGGTTTGTGAATATGAAATGCTGTCATGCATCTTTTCTTATTTTAAGTTTGGGCAGCTATTAGCAGTGTCAGAAATAATGTAAAGAATATAAGCAGTGTCAGAATGTAAAGGATAAGGTCATGATATAGGAAACTCATTGGTATATGAAACAACAATTAAATTGTCCTTAATTCTTAATGAGATATGGGGATAAATCTTCACAGTTTAATTTTTCTTGTTTTAAAAATCTTCTCTCTTGCTGTGTGATTTTTTTTTCTCTTTTTAAAAAATCTTTTTTCAAGGTCACTTGCTACCACCTGAAGGAAAATGTTTAATTTTTCACCAGAGATATCAGAACTGTTTCTTAGTATTCCTGGTATAAACTTTTGCTTGCTCGTTTTATTTAACATATGCTCTGTTACAGCTGGCCTAAACCTACTGGGACAGCAAAGTGTTAAGACTCCAAGATTGCTGGCAGGATATCCCTCTGTTTTTCTGATTAGCAGTTAAACTGAGGTACATGAATTTCTGTGGGAGTGCAATACTTTTCAAAAATATTAAATTGGCTAAGGAAAGGTTTAAATAGGAAATGTAACTTGCATTCGGTTTCAGAATCTTTACCCCATTAATTTGAAATTCCTAGATTCTTCCACATGGTTTCTCATTCCTTCCCTTGAGGCATTATGAAGCTAGGAACATCAGGAGTTCCTTTGACATCCCACTGAAGTTAATGCAAAACTCCCATTTATATTACAGATCAGGATTCCATCCTTTATAGCTTGATGCTATGAGCGATCTTGCCACAGCATAAGGCTATCACATAGAAAGTATGTGATAAATTGCCCCCTTCAGCTCTAACACTTACTTGAGAAATTATTAATCACCATATTAACATCATTTGTATATAAGTTGAAACATAAATAAATAAATAAATAAATAATTTGCCCCATGGCATCAGAGTC
This sequence comes from Charina bottae, assembly GCA_023362775.1. Taxonomy (NCBI): domain Eukaryota; kingdom Metazoa; phylum Chordata; class Lepidosauria; order Squamata; family Charinaidae; genus Charina; species Charina bottae. Next base: position 52,505,996 of record JALMGJ010000001.1, on the reverse strand, counting down.
ATGAAACCCTGGCTTCTGGGTCTTGAAACTGTGGACAGCTTACTTTCGTAAGACAAGGGAGTGGATTCAACATTAAGAAAACCACAGAAAAACAGATGCAATAATCAGAATATATAAAGCATGTACTGTCATTGCAGGAGCTTCTAAGATACCTTTGGTGGTCCTTGAATGTGCTAAAAATTCTTTCACTGATATATCATAATGATGTGCTGTACAGGACAGGCTTACCTCCGGGCAATAGATATCTCAGCTTAGGACTGGGAATTCCAAAAGCCACAAATGCTACCCACTTCTCTGTCTCATGGGCTTTATCTCCCATTTCTGGAACAGAGGTATGGACAAGAAAGTTCCGAGCCTTCACATTAGGAAAGCCATTCTTGAAGGTTAATTTAATAAATTAAATTTTAATAAATTAAGCAGTTAATTTATTATCTTTGTATCAGTTCTCCAAGGAGGGCGAAATGATGCACATATAGTTCTCACACGATTTTCTATTCTGATTTAAGTTCCTGCAAGTTTTAGGATATCCATTTTGTCCATTAACCTTCAACTCCTGAAACAAAAAAAATGTGTGTGCAAAATTTGGCCTATCCGTTGGTGCGGGCTCTATGGATTGAAAAAAAGGTGTAGTTGTTTTCCAAGCTGTACATTTTACATCCTTGATTTTGGATGTTTTTATCATACCCTTCTACTATAAAGATCTTTAAGAGAATAGCAAAAGCAGCAAAACAGTATAACACTATGACAGCAATACAAAAACCCTCAATAAAACACAGTCCAGTCCTGCATACATGTTTTCTGAGAGTAAAATCCACTGAACTCAGTGAGACTTAATTTGTAATGAACACTTTTAAGGTGTTCACTTCAAGTGTTTGGAGTATACATACTGACCCCACCCATCATTCTTTTGGCTTTGGAGGCCTGGCATGGAACTGTCCTTACCTGAATGTGAATACAGCTTCCCCCACAATCAGGAAACCTGCTTTACTGAGGCGCAGATCACACAGAATGCTGCATTTGCATTCAGGTAAATTTGAGTATAATTCCTTTTCAGAATTTGCAACTGAGCATGTGAAGGTCAGGGAGAATAAAGGACATTATCTACCTACTTTCAGGCCCTCAGGTGTTAAGACTCCAAGACTGCTGGCAGGATATCCCTCTGTTTTTCTGGTTAGCAGTTAAAGTGAGGTACATGAATTCCTCATGAATTACATGAACATGAAAAAAATTGAAATGCAAGGCATAATGTAGGGAAAACCCAAATCATACGAATATAGCTAAAAGCAATAGTGATTAAGTTTTAGTTGCTTAATGGTGTCATTTTTCCCCATCAATATAAATTAGAGGCTAATAATTTGTTATCTGTAGATTTTACATTTACTGGGGAGCATCGTGGGATGATTCTTGCAGTATGAATCATCTCTTTTTTCTTTGTTTCCTACAGATATTTTGTATCCTTCAAATCTCAAGGTTCCGCCATGTTCGCTCCTACCAGCAGATGGTAGGATATGCTTTGCAGGGGTGGGGCCCTCTTTGTTAAATAATGAGAGCACGTGGCATATTGGAACAATTGAATGTATGCTATGATTGTGAGGTTTCTTCCTCAGCGAGGGATCCTGTAGATTCTTCATTTGTTGTTATGCAGCTGAGGATATCAACAGCCACATAATAATATATTTGATACTGAGGATATACTTGCATGTGTCTCTTTCAGATAATTGGCTGTTTACCACCTGTGGTGCCAGTGGGTCACAAGGGCCCACTCAGACCCAGTGTAATGATGCCTATAGGAACTCCAATCTCAGTGTACTGGTAGGAACAGAGGAACATTTTCCTGGTGTACAGATGTGGAGAGTTCCTGCAGCCAATACATACAGGTGAGCTTTATTTTACTTATTTATTGAAACATTGATATCCTATTCTTCAGCCTTAAAAAGCTCCCAGACTGACTTAGAATAAGTCAGAATAATAATGAGCAAGAATAATATGAGCAAGACAGTTGCTACCCTGAGGCTGCAATGTAAAAAAATAAGGTGATGTGGAAAGAAAAGGGGAAGGAAGACAGAAAGGTACTCATTCTTCATGTTTTTGTTTCTTACAACAGTTACTACAGTATGTTAAAAATGAATTGGCAGAAAATCTACAGAGCTTGATCTCTAAAATCTATTTTCCCCAAACATTGCTAAGCCCTGAAATATGAAAATAATGAAGAGGCTGTGAAGCTTCCTCATTGCCATCAGAGGGTAGAACTGGATTTTATCAATTATTTTAGAGACTAAAAAGGAAAAAAAATCCTTACTCCTGAAAAATATAGTGTGAACTAATGACCCTAGATTTTATCCTTGGCCAGTTCCATTTAAGAGAGCTAAATTAGCCTGCTCTGAATATCATGACCATGGCTAAGAGGTGTGTGTTAGCAATTTGCACATTACAATTTTAGCAGATATGAACAGACATATTAAGGAACTCTCACATTCATACTGCAGTATGATTAGAGCAGTAAAGCCTCTATCATAGTTTAAGGTGAGAATTGTGCAGTTACTCATGGCGTTAAATATGAAATGTCTAGTCTTATGGGAGCAGCACACAGTATACAAGGATACCACAACTTCTGTGGCAGTGCCAAGAAATCTTTTTGATTCCATTACAATTAAATAAATACTGAAATCTTATGGTAATCCTGCACAAGGGTTTATGAGATGACCAAAATCTTGCAAGATCTCATGTGAGAACTCTACAAGGTTGCAATATTCAGGTTTTCTCCTGTGATGGCTTTGTAGATTTCTGTAATTTTCTCCTTCTCCTTTGGAGGGGAGGGAGTTGTCAAATTTGCTATTACATTAAGGTTGATAACTTCTGATTCAGAATTTCTAGATATCAGTTGATTGTGAAACTCTCAAAGGAGTGACAACCTGACTCAATCCTAAATGCTGCCCAGATTCAAGTGTGAAGTTGTTACATTGTTTAGAAACACTGATCACAATGCTATGAAGTTCAACCCATTTGTAGGTGAAAAATTGCCAAGAGAGTCACATTTGGCTGATTTTTAAAGAAATAAAAGTAATGTATTATTAAGACAACATTGAAAAAAAGTGAAAAGATTGAGATGTTTGGGGTAGGTGTGTGTGAATCAGTTTATTTCCAAACTGCCATTTCCACATGAGTTAATATATTTAATCCCACCTGCAATATTTTTAACCTTTTGTTTTGTTTTTCCAAAATACGCATATTTATTGTACGCATATCCTACAATACATATTTTAAAAATGCATTCTAACTTACAATGTATCTTTCATAGGCATACTGGTATATTTTTGAGTCCTGAACTATATCACCAAATTCTGAATTTTAAAATCAAAGAATATTTTGTACAGAAAATGGAAACTTGCCTAATATAGAAGGTCATGAAGGAGGACCAAGGGCTGCAAAGGGATCTGCAGTGGGAGGCAAAGAGGAAGAAATGTTTTGATGGCACAATTTTGCTTTTGTCATTTTTTAAAATTCAATTTTTATTAAGAATTTTAACTACAATAGTAAAAACTAATACAAACTAAACTTACAGAAAGAGAAGAGAATGAGGAAAAAAGAATAAAAAGTGCAGGAAAAAAGAAATAAGAAAAAGAAAAGAAAGAATATAATAAAGAAAAAGAAAAGAAATATATAAAGAAGTGACTTACAACCTTCATCACAATAAGTATAAACAAATATAATAACTCTTCACTCCTTATAAGATAACAAACAGATGTCTCTTCATCCCATATCTCATCCCTTATCTATAAGCAAATCCATAAAACATCAACTTTTCAATCCTGGTGTCAGCGAAAAATCCATAAAGAGTTGCCGGAACTTTGCAAAAAAAAAAAAACACCTCTTATTTTAACCTTGATCAAATACACCAACTTTATATTCCTTCCTTTTACTTCTAACAGTCTTAATTTCTAATTCAATCCAATATTGTCATCGGATTTGATTTCTCTTCAATTCTTCTTTATCCCATGGCACAGATTTCTTCAAGGCTTTAACAAGCCTCTTTTGTAGATCCAATAAGAAAACATTTTCCAGGTCATTCCCTTGATCTGTCATTTGTAGTTCCACTTTTGGTACTTTGTCTTGTCAGATGAAATGTTCTACATCTGTCATTCCTTCATTAACATCTTTTAGACATAGGCTAGCCATAGAAGTAGATATCATAACTGACAGTGTTGATATTGTAGTTACTAATTTCTGGCTCCATTCTTCAAAGATCTCCTTTAATATTTCCAATGTTATAACGTTTTGTGTCATTTTGTAAGTCCCAGTATTAACTAACATCAAGAAAAGGCTTGTATTTCTTTTTTTCCTATGCTTAGAATCTTTACTCCCCTCTAGTGTCCAACTTTTAAAATCATCACTTATCTTTGTTATGACCCAGAATAGCCAAAACAAATATGTTTCCCATGAGAAGCTGTTTAATTTTTATAGTTAATTCCAAAATCTTATAGTAAAAGTCAATATTACAAATTTATCTGGACCCTTAATCTGTTTATAACTTTCTTAGATCAAAATCTTATTTAGCTTTTTGCTGTTTATTTCAAGTTCTTTTTATTAAGCTTATAATTAATTTTTCTTTTGTTCAGAGTTTCTTCATAAACTCACCCAATGAAAACTTTTCAAACTTGTCATTCCAAAGGCCTCTAATAGCTTTAAGATGGTTAATAGGCAATTTCAGAAAGTGATTAGAAAGTGAGGATTGCAAACTTAGTGTCCTTTAAAAGGTTCCACTGCAGTTGCAAGCAAGATGGCTGATCCCGTCATCTCTGGCACTCAAACCTGTGGAAAACTGCTGACCTGTGGTCTCCTCGTGAGGAGCAGCCATCCAGAGCATATGTGGGTGATCTCCCATCCTCTCCTTTTCCAGAGAGGTTCCAAGGAATCAGTCTACTCACCGGAAGTCCCCATGATTTTGCTTTTGTCATTTTGATGAAAGCTTTCAATCCTGCTGGTGACTGTGAAGGGCTATCTCTGCATATTCTATGATAGGATGGATGGATGGATGGATGGATGGATGGATGGATGGATGGAAGGATGGAAGGATGGAAGGATGGAAGGATGGAAGGATGGAAGGATGGAAGGATGGATGGATAGATGATGGATGGATAGATAGATCCCCACAGCCCCCAAGTTACCCAGTAGTGGTTTAAATAGATAAGACACAACTTGGTGAAATTGACAAGCAAAGGCCCCAAATCTGCTCGTGTCCATTTATAGGGAAATTTTTGCTAATGAAAAAACTAATGATGTTTCATTCAGCATTTTAGAGAAGAATGACTTGCCTGTGGGATAACAGGTGGGAAGAATTTTTCAAGGCTGGCATGTAGTATGTGCGCATATAAAATATCACCCTAACGTAAAAGAGAAGAGTAGTCAATTATATGCACAGAAGTCTCATTTCTTTAATGTTAATGCTGGGGGAAAGAAACAAAATTCAATAGTATCCCAAGGCTGATTTTGTTCTTTGATACACTAGCAAGTAGATCAAAAGTTACAGGTCATCAATATACTGTCTAGCTTTTTTTTAATGGGATGTTGTGCCCTGTGTATTTCATTTTTTAATGCTTAATTCTGCTTATTTTAGAGATATGTTGAGTCACAACATCCTCTGTATTGCAGGATATCTTGACCTGTTGCACAATAGCACATAGCAGCTTATTTAGGACACATGGAAGCACTTTCCTTTGATTGGCAACTCTGCCTGAGAGCATTTACTGCAAGTGGCTTAACTGATTTGATAAGAACATTCCTCCAAGTCAATTTTCCTAGCAACTTTTGATTGTTTCTTTTGTTAGATCCCCAGCACTGCTGGCCTTGGCTGCTTGCATGATATCAGCTGAAGCTCTTTGGTCCTTCGAATACATCAAGCCATGATGGGGAGTGGGGTATGACATTGGACAAAAGGAGGATTTCCATTTTGGCTAAAGAGGGACAAAATGAGTGAGCATTTTTTTTTAAAAAGGGGCATCCCTTACAAAGGAGCAAAAAAGGTAAACAAATGAATATGAAACAAATTGCCCATGTGGCATTTTATTGGTGGTTCCCCCTAAGATTAAGGTTCTAGTATATCTTCTAGAGAATGCGCTTAGCTAGATTCCATATGGACATCAATGAGAGAAAGGGCTGGCAATTGATTTACCCACTGGCAATCTAGCACCATGCTTTGGAACACCAATTAATCATCTTCTATAGCAGTGTTTCTCAACCTTGGCAACTTTAAGATATGTGAACTTCAATTCCCAGAAATTCTCTAGCCAGCATGCTATACTGAGTCTACTGTTGTAGAGATGGGCGGTGATAAATTTGAATAATAATAAATACTATAGGCTGCTTGTGGTATTAACATTTCCAAAATAACATCCTTTTTTTTTTTTTTTTTTTTGGCATACATGTCTGCAGGCCTTTGTACTTGTTGCCTACTCATTGATTTTCCTTTATTCTATTCTTGCCAGGGAATGAAAGCAGAATCAGTTCCCAGGCAGTTAGTGGGGGTAGAGGATTATTTTCTTATAGGCAAAGGTTTAAGATATTGGTGGTTTGGTTTGGTTTGGTTTGGTTTGGTTTGGTTTGGTTTGGTTTGGTTTGGTTTGGTTTGGTTTGGTTTGGTTTGGTTTGGGCCAGGAAAAGCCCATCATCAATGACTCCTTGCAAATCAGAGAAATTTCTCCCATTTTCCAGCTCAGTCATATCTTTAGTTTTTTTCCAGAGAAAGTCATATCTTAAAGCAGAGTGAGGCTGATTTGGGGTGTCAGGAAAGGGCAGAAAAGCATTGCTTTTTAAGGTTATTGTTGGAGGCAAAGTGAGTGGAAGATTTTCTGCCTGTCATGCAAAATAACATGGTCAACTATGGGTCCTGTGCATTCTGATGTATTTTGGGGTGGAAGCACCACTGGTACCAACCGCTATCACAGCATTCATGCATTGCCCTCTTATATAAACTATGTTTGTTTATAATTAATGGACTAGTTCTCATTGCTGCTTGAGGTTTTCATCTCTAAATGAACTAGGGGAAGAAGAGTGGACATCAACAACAACTGCAAGAACATTATGATTTTCAGTATTGTGAAGGGACTTGAGCTCCATGTGGTTCATTAATTGTAATCCTTTCCCTTTTAGTTTCACTGCATAAAATCCTTTTTCCCAACTGTAGCTCAGATTAACATACAAATATACAAACATGTATACAAGTTCATGTTTGTAAAAATGTGATAGTTTCTTTTCAAGAAACACTTTGTTTTTATACCATCACAGAATGCAGAAACCTGGCCCTCCAAATTACTGTATACAGAATGTTGGAGGTTTGAAAGTTTTAAAACAAAATGAATACATGTACTTCATAAGTACATACACACACACACACAAACTGGGCTAGGGATTCGAACCTCCGAACTTGCGATCTTCCGATCGACAAGCCTGGTGTCTTACCCGCTGAGACACCACGCCCCTATCTGTCCTTATATTCCTCATTAGATCCTCAAGTATATTTTTAATAAAACCTTTGCTAATGAAAAGTGCTTTGATCAAATGAAATGTGATTCTCATTTGCTATTAACAATAGCTTGAAAAAGGATTAGAAAGATGAAGACTCCCTTGAGTTGAACTGGATTCTTGGTGATTATATGAATATGTTCATATAGTTTTCTTAGTTAACAGTAACATGGAAGTGATTTGCCATTCCATTCTTTCAGGATTTTTTTTTCGACTTCCCAGTTATGATTCCATCCAATAATAACAAGGTCTCATCTTGCTTCGCTTATTGGCCATGTCACAGGGTATGTCCAAGGATTTGAAGGATTTAATTGAAAGAGGCAATGCAAAACAGCATTCCAGGGATTTCCCCCCCCCTTTTTTTTTTAAACTACCAGTAAAGCACAACAAAAGCAGTTTAGTTTCTTCAGCCTCAAGCTTTGCAAGTATGATATACAGCTTATAATTGTTCTGCATGCCAATAGGAACAGTTTTCTCTGCCTTTTCTTTAGATTTCAAGAGTACACATGCATATTTTTTTATTCTGAATTCCAATTTTCAGTTCTAGCCCACTCTAAGCATGTATATGGGTACAGATTACTTTACAATTTTAGCATACAGGTGTTCAGTTCTAGACCTATCTACCCTAATTCTAGAGTTAATAAAAGGCTTACAGATATTAGTGGCAATGTTTCCTCTCTTAGTCAGACAAACTGGCAGCAGGTCTTGGTCTAGCTGGTGACCTTTGACAAGTAAACAGTTTGATCTTCTCTTCCATCATCTTCAACCCTACCAAGGGTCCTCTGTGAAAAGCAGATGGGACCCCATGCTGGTTCTCTTCCTCTTTAGAACACTTCATGGACTTGACACCATTTACAAACTAACAAGCTTTCAACAGTGCAAGCACCACCTAATCCATTTTAGGTAGGCTGACCATACGTCCTGTTTTGAACGGGACAGTCCCATTTTTTAAGCATTTTTCAACTGTCCCGTCATTTTCATAAAAATCTCAATTTTGTCCCATTTTTCAAACCCGGTGGGAATGGCCCGGAAGGAGGATCTAAGCCAGAGTGCAGGTGGGAGCCAATCACGTGGACTAGGGGCGGGGTTTGCAGGCAGGAGCCAATCGCGCGGACCGGGAGGCGGGGACCCCTGTCTTTTTCATGAATATGGAATATTACATATAAGACCCCGTCCCGTTTTGCCATCCTGAAATATGGTCAGCCTAATTTTAGGATCACGCTCCAATCTTTCTCTGGATTGAAACCAGCAACCCATCTTCAACAACCACTAGAGCTCACTAAGCATATTAGCCATTTTAGCTGCCAGCCATCACCTCCAGTTTGAAGCTTCTTCTTCCCATGGCCTTCCTGGGTGTTGTTTAAGATTTGCCCCTTTGCCACTCCATATCTGCTCCCTCTCTCTCCCCTAAATCTAAACTTCTCACAGCTCCTTATCAGCGAAGTAAGTACAGACTTTTTTGTTTGCGTGTCCACATGGATGCATGAAGAGCCAAAAGGAAGCTTTGGCTAAATGCAGGCTCATCGTAAGCAGGCTCCATATAATTGTTCTGGTATATCTAGATTTGTACACTAGTCTTTTGATATAAATTCTCTTCCAGTTTTAATGCATGTAAGGACAATTCATGCCCTCAAATGCTTAAGCACTTTTCTTGGGACAGGCATCCACCCCAATTTCTTCTTTCTGTCATTTGGCTGATCAACTGTTAGTGAAGTGGCAAGGCCCAGATAATTGATTCTGTCAACAACAGCAAAAGTAAATATTCTGTATATTCAGATCCAGCTCCTTATGGTTATTGCCAAGGGTCTGGTGGATACTCCTCAGTAGTAAACCCTCGCTTTTGAAATGCATTCCCAAAGAAGGTATGCCTGGCATCCATTCTGGTTTTGCATTTTGCACCAAGTTAGGGTTTTTTTAAATTCTCCCAGAGTTGTTAACTTTTAATTTTAATGGTAGTACCACAGCCTGCTCTGTTACTCATGTTATTCCTGCTGTTGAATGGTGACAATAGAATGGAATTATCAAGTTTTTATGTATGTATTTTTAAACTGTTTTTTTTACTCTGTGTAACTCTGTGTAGCTTCTATAGGAAAGAGAGACTTCAAGGAAATAAATGCAATAAGCCCAAGGGAGGAGAAGGTTAAGACCTCCATTTGTTAATGGTTTTTATCCAAATTTCTCAGAGCGCCCCCCCCCCCAATTTTATGGCAGTCAGTCCATGTCCCAAGTCAAACAAATTGCTTTGACACAGAAAAAACACCATGTTTTAAACTTTTACCTTTGCTTCTTACAGCATGGTTTAGTGTTCCTCAAAACATAACAATGCAGCAAGCATAGGCTTCTTTTGCAAACCAGATCCCCATTTCTGTATACACAGAATCCCTCTGTCAAAAAGACCATTTCATACATTCTTGTTGCTTCAACCACTGTCATTCATTCCAACAATATGATAATTGGCACTATAGGAACTGTGCAAATTTGCCATCCATTATCGATGGCAGAACAAATACCCTCTTTGTAGCTATAGGCTTTGACAAACATGCCGAGTTGTGACCTGGAGCTTTCTGTTCTTCTTCCTTCACAGCTGGTGAATGAGGCACTAAGAGTGTCTCTCTGGGTTCCTGACTTTATTGCTTATATGCAAAATCTACTCTTACACAGAAAAATATGGCCCCTAATTGCAGCCAATTAGCCCTGCCAGCTTGCCTTGCTCAATAGCGCACCTCATTAGCCATTATAGTTTCCTGCTGAAAATCAGCTCAATGGCTCCTATTCCTCCTAGCATCTGTTCAGGGGATCCTATCCCGTGGCTATCACGTCCTCTCTTGTGTCCGTTGCTGCCTTATTCAAGAATGATAGCTTGGGTTGTGGAAAGTGACACATGAGCTTCATTGGGTCAGATTCCAAGAATCCCCTCTGCTTTATGAGCCATTTGGAGCTAGGAAGCCAACCTTTTCAGCCAAGCCCTGCCAGGATCTGATCATCTTGGAAGAGTATAGATCCTGGGCCTAATTACAACTGTCACTGAGATATAGCCAAGATGAATCACATGCTCATCAGCAAATGCAAGGTTTGGAAAAAGGCGAACCTGAAAAAAATAAAATTCTGTACCAGGAAAATCAGGTTATTCTGTGGGCAGAATAAATAATTCTGGTTATATTTCTCTTGTGACCTTTGGTTGTCGTTGTTGTTTTCTTTTACTTGCAGCATCTCAGGCTATGGGGCAGCTGGTGGCAAAGGGAAAAACAGTATGATGAGATCACATGGCGTGAATGTCGTGGGAATATTTACACTCAAGAAGAATGACACCTTATATATTTTGGTGGGGCAACAAGGAGAAGATGCTTGTCCTAGTGTAAGTGATTATCCTTCCCACTAAACCATTTATCATGATGACTTTTCTTCCTATTGCTGTGCAGCTCCTAAAATCTTGGCATCTTGAGCTTCCCAGCCTTCGTCCTATTGATTGTAGCTTGTTCTTATACCCTTCCCATCATCCAACAAAAGTATCTGGCTCGGGAGAAACGGCCTGTTCTGATCAGATTGTACCCCCGCATGCACATACTGTATTGCCTCTGCTCCATGCCAAGGGCCACTGCAGATCAGTCATTCCATCTGCCGTCCTCACTGCGCACAGCTAATCATCATGTCAGGCCATGCATTTTCAGAGATTTAAAATTATGCCCACCTTTTGCCAACTCTGTTCCTCTGAATGGGAATTTGGTTTCTGGTATAAAATGCTGCTCCAGCATCTGGGTAAACTCTGTAGTGGAGAAGGGGGAGAGGATGGATGTGACTGCTGATGGGTTGGGTATCAAGCAAGGAGCTTGTGCTGCCAATTGCTCATGCTCTCTTATCCAGTGAACACAACTCATCCGTTCTGGGGATTGTGCACAAAGCAACTTAGAGTAGAAACTGGAAGCCTGCTTGGTTCTAGAATACCAGGTATGGCAGCTGGATTCCTGCAGGCTATGGGGGGGATTGATCTCCGAACAATGCTGAGAGTTTTCTACTTCCCAATGAACACGAAATGCTTTCTTCATACTTATGATTAGCATAGAAGTAAGAGATGGTAGGACAGTGACTTAAACTGAGTTATGAGTATGACAGATTCAGGCAGATTTTTTTTTTCAAATATATTTTTGAACTTGGTTTATTTTTCTCATATGGGAATTCCAAGATGTAGGAAATATAAAGTGATATCTTTTTAAATTGCCCACCTTTTGCTATAATACACTAATATACACCTTTTGTATTATTCAGGGCTCTTGTCTTGAGCATCTTTTAGATAGCTAAGATCCAGACACTGGTTGTACCTGAACAAATGAAATAGGGGGTCTCCACTGCAAGTGTTAGTTGCACAATATCAGAAAAAATGCCTTGAATAGAGATCCCTGCTGCCTCTTATAAATGAATACAAGAGGTTGATGGTTCTTTTGGAACCAGACACTTTTGCTTATTTTGTATCTGTGATCTGGGCATTGCAGCATACTCTAATATATGGAGTCATTAAATTACAGGCCACTGTAATCTTAACAAGAATTTATTGAGTGGTAATGTAATCGAGGCAAAGATATTGCATTGACTTTGTGGAAGTAGCTTTAGCTTGATTGGATTGTAATCAGTTATGTATTTGCTGTGAAGCGTCTTGCATATTTATATGTACATAAAATACACATGTATTTTAGATAGAGATAGAGATAGAGATAGAGATAGAGATAGAGATAGAGATAGAGATAGAGATAGAGATAGAGATAGAGATAGAGATATGAATCCAACTGTGATCTATCACTTTCTTTGAGTCACTGCATTAAATCATTTGATTAACCATTCTTTTTCCAGTTGCGAATTGGAGCTAGCAGATGCTTTTTTATGGCACCAAATGGCCCTTGATGGACCAACTCTGCTGAATCTCTTACTGATCAACAAGTTAAACTTTAAAGATATACATTTAGGATAAAGTTAGTATAGATTAGGCTCTCTTTTTCTTCTTTGTAAAGGTTAAATGATTGTAACTGATTAATAACACAAATAAGCTACAGAGTAAGAATAATGCATGTTTTTCTGCCTCTGGTCTGAAATTCTTATTGTGAAGCATGAGCGAGACCAAAGGTGCTTTTCTTCTTTTTATAGAATTGTAGATTAAATTGATCCAAACAACATGGCATTGTCTGATATATTCAGACAATACATCTGAAGCAGAGGCCAATTCATGCCTGTGCACCACTTGATAACCTCAATAGGAAGAGATGTCTGAATAAACAAGGAGCAGTGTGAAGTTATGGACATGTTTCCTTAGAGTGATTTTCAAGAAATTAATTTTCTCAGTCATCTGGCAGCCATCAAGTATCTACAGCAGCATCTGCAGTAGGGGTAAAAATCTGCATGAATGCAGTTGCAACATCACAGTCCAAGTTCTGTCCCTTTTGTATGTGTGATGATGTGGCATGCACAAACGAAAGGTACAGGTGTATAGTCGAAGGATTTCACGGCCGGAATCCGATGGTTGCTGTGGGTTTTCCGGGCTGTGTGGCCGTGTTCTGGCAGATTTGGCAGAACCATATCTGCCAGAACACGGCCACACAGCCCGGAAAACCCACAACAACTATCGAAAGATACAGGGTTTGGATCACAATGCTGTGCCTACCATATTACAGATTTTGACACACACTGCTATAAAAGACCTTGGGTATATGTCAATCAGTTACAAAACATTCAAGAAAGTATATGAATATTCTTGAATATTTGATCACTATTCAGAGGCAGAATGATGGATTATGATGAACAAATGAGCCAATCTTATTTACTTATTTACTATTTCAATTTATATTCCTGCCTATCTCAAATTCATGACTCTGGGAAGCTAAAAACAGTTAAAAACTATACAAAAAGATGGAATAATATTAAAAAAAAACAGCACAAATGCAATCAGCTCCTGCCTGCATGGCCAGTTAAAGAATTAGGCAAGCTGTAGTCCAAAACATCTAGAGGGAACTGGGTTGACTATCCTTAGAGCATAGCTTTCCAAACTGTGTGTCGTGACACTTTAGTGTGTTGCAACACAACCCGGAAGCGGCGGCGGTGTGCACGGCGGCGGTGGCACTTCTGCATTTTAGCGGAAAACACAAGGCCACCGCTGCTGCCGCCGCTGCTGCCACCATGCATGCCACCGCCGTGCGCGCCACCGCACTGCCGCCACGGCCGCCGTTGGTGTGTCGCCAACAGCGACAGTTTGGAAAGCACTGCCTTAGAGGGTTGGACTATGAGTTCAAATTCCTTTTGAAGTAATTGTATTTTCAAAATAATCTAATCCCTCATACATGGAAAGTCAGGCTTGCATGTCACCCTAAGATCCATGAAGAAAAGGTAGAACATAAGCATTTGAACATTGTTAAATGTTAAGCAGGTTTTTGTCCCAGCATCTGAATAGGCTCTGCGGTGAATGCATTCAGTCATGGGTAATTTCTCATTATTATGTTAGAAGTTCACTAGAAACAGAATATATCCTTCTGTTTTATGTTGTGTCTATTCTGGCAGCAAAAGTTTATTGACAGTATTTATACTGTTAGACACCCCCATCCATATGGACTGAGAACCAATCTAAAGTATCCAGTTTTTGCTTAGTTCCTCTCCACACAAATTGTATTTCTTATTTAGTGTGTTAGGCTACTTTCAGAAAAGAATATATTGAACTTCTGAGCCTCACAGTACAGATAGGATGCCATCATGAAAGTGAAATTGGTGCTGTTTCCCAACACAGCTAGGGTTGAAGCAAGGTCTCCTTGCTGGGCCAAGGGGCAGACTGACAGACCCAGCTTTCATGACTCTGCCACCAGTGTCCTCTCTGAGCTGAGCATCTTTGTGTGGTGCATTAGGAAATCATTTCTAATAATTAACTTTTGATGAAAAATATCTTGAAATATTCAGGAAGGCCAAATGTTTACTGGCAGGAAGAAGGGCTTCTTTTCTGATCATCTCTTTGCAAATAAAAATACACCATTGCTTGAGAGAGTTGCCTAGCACTTTTCTCATTACATTAAACAGCAAATTAGCCCAGTTAAAAAGCCAGGCAAGAACATAATTTCCATTTCATAGAGCCTATAACCTGCTATCAATTCCATGCGAATTGGCTTGCGCCTGTTCTAGACATGCAGCAGAATGAAGTGATACGGTACATTCCAAGGATGGAAGAGGGGGTGACACCTCAGTCTGTTGCTGCAGAATGTCCTACTTCATTGCTTTCCAATGTATCATGCTGTATTTTCTGAAATAAAGACAAAAAACCTATCAGGAAATAAAACTCCTTTTCCTGCTAAGCTAATTACAAACTGTTCCTTATGCAAAACGGCATTCAACCACAGCCTGGAATGGCCAGAAGCTAAACTTGATAACAATGGTTGAATATTCCAGGATTTAAAGTTCCAGTACAACTGAGGACAACAAATTAGAGAAAACAGCTCTTTCACCTTGGAACTCTTCTCGTTCTACTCCAGGTGTAAGCTAAGATTTAGCTGGGAATAACACAGGTTCGGTAGCTCTGGATTCCATGGAGGGAGGCCAGGAGCAGGCTTCTCTGTCTGAATCTGTCCACTTGGTTGTATTTGCAGATCCATCATGCCATACAGAAAGTCTGCCGCGGAGAGAATAACGTGATTGAAGATGAAATTAAAGCCAATGGAAGTGTCCAAGAATGGGCAGGAGGAGGAGGAGGAGGAGGAGGTGCAACTTACGTATTTAAGGTATTGGTATATTAAGAAAAAATTATATTTAAAAAAAAGAAAAGAAATACCTTTTATTCTGATTATGGGCTGCTCTTTTGGAGGCAGAGAGTTGAATTGAGATGTTTTTCAGGCAAAGTATCTCTCTAACCCTGGGTTGTATTGAGAGAAGAGGGTAGGCAGAAAAAGTGAGGATGTCAGAAACAGAAAGAGTAGCCGTTTAGGAATCTGGCTTTGGGGAGCTATCTCTGAAAGAATGTAAACCTTGAAACCAAGCCCCTGGGTCCTGCATTTTCTACACCTTCCCTCTTCTATCACAGCCTCAAGGAAGTCATTGTTCCTATAACTTCAGTTTAGTACTGTGTCCAAAGCATGGGGGGCATGGTGGCTCAGTGGGTAAGACGCCGGGCTTGTCGATCAGAAGATTGCAAGTTTGGAGGTTCGAATCCCTAGTCCCGCGTGATGGAGTGAGCTCCCGCACTAGCCCCAGCTCTTGCCAACCTAGCAATTCGAAAGCATGCAAATGCAGGTAGATGAATAGGTACCACTTTGGTGGGTAGGTAACAGCGTTCCGCGTGCATCATGCTGGCCTCATGACCATGGAAGCATCTTCAGACAACGCTGGCTCTTCGGCTAACAAACGGAGATGAGCACCGCCCCTAGAGTCGGACACGACTGCACAAATGTGCGGGGGGAACCTTTACCTTTGTGGGGCATGGTGGCTCAGTGGGTAAGATGCCAGGCTTGTCGATCAGAACATCGCAAGTTTGGAGGTTCAAATCCCTAGTCCCGTGTGACGGAGTGAGCTCCTGCACTCGCCCCAGCTCTTGCCAACCTAGCAATTTGAAAGCATGCAAATGCAAGTAGATTAATAGGTACCACTTAGGTGGGTAGGTAACAGCATTCCACTTCCGTCATGCCGGCCACATGACTGCGGAAGCATTTTGGACAGCGCTGGCTCTTCGGCTAACAAACGGAGATGAGCACCGGCCCCTAGAGTCAGACACGACTGCACAAATGTGCGGGGGGGAACCTTTACCTTTTTTACCAAAGCATTATCTGTTTTTCAAGGGTTTGGCTTGTTGCAGTTTCTTCATAGCAACCCATCATAGGAAAAAAAGTAGGGTTATCTTGAGGGTCAAGATCAGTATTTAACATTTGTGGGTGGTTAAGATCTGCAAAGTCATCTATACATGAACAAGTTTGGGGTTTTAAGGGTTGCCTGCCTCTTTTTTATACCGGGATATGCCTGCATCTTAGCTTGCACAACAGCATTTTTCTGTTTCCAGCTCAAAATGGCAGAAAACTGTTATAGGTTTTCATCAATCATGGCCAGTGGTTGACTTCAAAAGAAGGTTGTTTTTCAACCCCAGAACTATAGTTTAGCCACCTCTGCAATAAATCATGGTTTTATCATGACAGCCAAGTCAGTTTATAATCTTACTGAATTAGTAAAGTGTAAACCCAAATTTATTGTTTTTAACTGAAATGAAAAAAACAGCAATGTTTTTTAAAAGTTCATGGTATTAATTCTAAACTCCACAATTCTGTGAATACTAGAGTTATCCTAAGAGCTGTAGTTTATGCATTGTCCTCAGATTCCATAAATCATTGCACTCATAATTGAGAATGGCAACAAAGTTGCTAAGCCAAGGTAGTGATTCTCAGTACAGTATCATCCTTTAAAGAGCCATTGTGTTTTACCACAAAAATCTGGAACAGTCTAGAGGCCACCAACATCTCTTTGTGCATATTGTTGCCCAATACAGCTACACTATTCTTTGCTCCTGTAGTATATGATAGAACTGATGACCTCCATTAATCTTTGGCATACAGATATAGTAAATGATCTTGAAGACTTTTCCATCAGTCCCATAATCATGGGCAGATCACTTCCTCAAGTCCATGCGGGCTAATTGGAGTCACCAACTCCACAGGGAAGCTGGGCTGATTAAAGCAGCCTGCTCCATGTGCCTGATGGATCTGGCAACTGGTTTTTGTTCCCATCATGATTTGCATCTACTTGAAGCTGTCATCTATTGGTACAGGATAAGGTGCTATCAATATATTGATGACATCCAATTACATCTTTCTCCCATGAGCTGAATGGGAGATGTGAGAGAAGTCCTGACCCAATGCCTGGACACTGTCAGGGCCTAAACAGGGAGAAGCAGCCTCAGACTCAGTCCAAGCAAGACTGGGTGGCTGTTTGTTCCAAGGACAGCCAGTTCTGGAGTGACACTAGTTTTAGCTCTTGAAGGGGTTGTGTTGAAAGAAAAGGCTTGCAACCAGATGGCCCAACAGGGTACATAGCTTCTGCTGGAAAAGCAGTGCAGACCATGGCCAGAAGGGTTTTTGCCCAGCTAGATCAGGACATAATGAAGACAGTCACTCACACCCTTGACACTTCACAGTTGGATTGGTGCAATTTTTTCTGTTGCCCTTGAAGACCCCCTGGAAACTTCAGCTGTGAAAATGTGGTTGCCCATGTGCTTACAGGACAGTTACAGTATAGTCATGTAACACTTTTCTTATGGGAGCTGCATTGGCTACCAATTCATTTCTGAGTACAATTCAAGGCGCTAGTTAACATCTACAACGCTGTATATGACTCAGGGCCTCAGACCTTAGTGACCACTTATCCCTCATAACTTCTGAATAGAGAATGCTTGCAGAAAGTACCTTCTTATCAACAGGTACAACTGAAGGGAGCATGGAGGTGAGCATTCTTAGCGGCTGCTTCCATCTTTTGGAATGTCTTAGCCATCAAGGCAAGGATAGCTCCCAATCTTACATCCTACTGGAGAATGATTAAGGCCTGGCTATTCCAGAAGTTCACACCTGAAATCAGATCTGTGACCACCAGTGACATTGCTATTGTTATTGTTTTGTGGTTTTATTGTATATTATTGAATTGTTATCTGTATTGCATTATGCATTATTTGTAGAGGAGTGAGACAGTTTATAAATAAATCAAATAGGGAATTGTCCATTACATTCTAAAATTGCTTTTTCTGTCCACAATTGGATTCTTTGAAGCCTTTAAAGCATGGGTGTCCAACCTTTTAGGGGCGTGGTGGCTCAGCGGGTAAGACGCCAGGCTTGTCGATTGGAAGATCACAAGTTCGGAGGTTCAAATCCCTAGCGCTGCGTGACGGAGTGACCTCCCGCAGTAGCTCCAGCTCTTGCCAACCTAGCAATTCGAAAGCATGCAAATGCAAGTAGATGAATAGGTACCACTTTGGTGGGTAGGTAACAGTGTTCCACGCGCGTCATACCGGCCACATGAACGTGGAAGCGTCTTCGGACAATGCTGGCTCTTCGGCTAACAAACGGAAATGAGCACCGGCCCCTAGAGTTGGACACGACTGCACAAATGTGCGGGGGGAACCTTTACCTTTACCTTATGCACATATATAGGTGGTCCTCGGTTAACAAATGGTTCGTACAAATCAAGAGATTTAGTTATGTCTTTTAATGGCCCCAAAGAAGCTATTTCTTCAGTGACATTATATTCATTATCAATACCTCTAATAAAAATGGCAAGTTGAGCCGCATCTGTAGCATCAGTACTTTCATCCATCGCCAAAGCATAAAATTTGAAATTAGGAGCTTTACTCTTCAAACCTCTTTCAATAGATTTTCCTGTTTCTTCAATTCACCTGGCTATAGTCTGGTGAGACAAACTGATTTTAGAAAAATTATTTTTTTTATCAGGACAAATTATATTTGCCACGCTTTCCATACATTGCTTAATAAACTCACCATTGGTAAACGGTTTTGATTTTTTTGCAGTCAGATTTGCTACCAAATAACTAGCTTTTATAATAGAGTCCTTTTGAGTTGTGTCTTTTTTTAAAAAATGTTGAGACAACAGACTGTTTTTCAGTTCCGCTAATGTGTCTTTACGACAAATTCCTTGATACGCTTCGAATTTGGTAGCATGTTTTTCCATATAATGCCGTTTCAAATTGTAGTCTTTGAAAACTGACACATTTTCCCTACAAATTAAGCATAGTGCCTTAGTATTTGTCTCAACAAAAAAGTACTAATCTGTCCATTTTTCGTTGAATACTCTTCCTTCATCCATGATTTTTCTTTTTTTCTTTTCTTTTTTGGGTTCTGTTTTCTGTTGAAACAATGTTGAAGCCATGCTGGAATAAATTTATTTAGGAATAAATATTTTTTTAAGAAATAACACAACAAGCCCATCGTAAATTGTTAGGTAGGCAAATAAACAAAGCAACGTTTAATAATCAATTAAGAAAACTTACATGTCTACTTACTAATAACAACAAGAAATGCCTGTCATCACAGAACACGTGTAGGTAGGTTGAAATATTATATAATAATATAAACCACCCAGAGTTCCCCGTTGGGGGAGATGGGCGGTCATATAAATTAAATAAATAAATAAATAAAAATATATAATGCCAAGTCGCCACAAACTTACATGTGTAGCGGGAGGCGGCAGCACTGCACTGCCCCTCCTATCCTGTTCGGAGTAGGAGGCGACCAGAGATTGAATGGAATCAATCTTTATTTACAAATTCAACTATTTACATCTAATAAGTCTTTTGAAAGAATGACTGCATTGCGGAATTAATCCCAACCCGGCAAGGCCAGAGCACTGGACGAGACAGACAAACAAGACTCCGTTGGTGATTGCAATACAGCAGCAAGACGGAACGTGGCTTGAGATCGAGGCAAGGAGACTGGAACAGGCTCGGCTGGAATTTGCAGCAAGACAAGGCTGGATTCAGCTGTAGTACGTGGCTTGACAAGGCAGGACTCGACTGGAAAACATGACATGGCAAGACAGGACTCGACTGGAGAACGCGGCATGGCAATGCAGAACTTGGCTGGAAGGCTCGGCGTCTCAGGACGGGCGTCAACTGAAGAGAGTGGCGTGGCAGGACAGGATTCAGCCGGAGGGCGCGGCGCGACTATGCAGGACTCAGTGAAAGAGCGGCTTGGCTGGAGGTGAAGGCACCTGGAGGAATTCCAAAATGGTGAAATGCACTGACTCTGGTTCGGTGGAGGCTACAGAGCAAGTTTTTGAAGGCAATTCTGGCTCTATTTTTGCTGAAGAAGTTGTTAGCTCAGTGGAATGGTTGTCTCTGGCGCTTTACTCCTTGCACTGGCATCTTTTTATCTTGTTTCCTTTGCGCCATTTATCCTCGGAGACCAATAGGGCTTCTTTCTGTTTGGCACACTTTTCGGCTCACCTTTCCCTTGCACTGATTGGTGGCTTAGAGCATGCTCCCTGGTTCTGGCTAATCAGCTGCTCAGGATTTTCCCGCTCTGCTGAGTCATTCTGGGTTTCGGTTTCCCAAGTTTTCTCAGGATAGGTTTCGATTTCCCTTTTTTGCTTAACATAGGTTTCAGTTTCGCCTAGCTCAGCATCAGATTCAGACTCAACTCTTACACCTCCCCTACACAGCGTTCCATTGTTTCTACCTATGCAGTCCACGCTCAAGCACTGCACGCTCGAGTCACGAAAAAAATTGCAAAATAATGTTAAAAGTTTACAATTTTGGGGGGCCGCATTACTAGCTGTTCAGGGCCGCATGTGGCCCGTGGGCAGAGGGTTGGACACACCTGCTTTAAAACCACAGCAGCAGCATTTCAAGAGTGAAGCCAGAACACCTACAACAACAAATACCCACACATCAAGATTGCCAGTATATGCACAGAAGCAAGTGCTGTCTTGTCTATTTTTTAAAAAAAAAATAGACTTCATCTGTAAATTGTGGGTGACATCCAAACAAAAAAATTGCCTGCTGCATCAAAAGTCTATTAAGCCAAGGTTTGTTAAATCTAGGGTTCACTGTACATAAAAATGCAATAGTAATTTAGATCAATCTACAGTCTGTGGGGGTTATGAAGTACAGCTAGCGTGTAAGGAACACACTTATTATTTACACACCAGTCACAGCTAAACTTTATTTCTCCTCCTTTTTCAGATGGAGAATGGAAAGCCAGTCCCCTTGATCATTGCAGCAGGAGGAGGTGGCAGGGCCTACAGGGCCAAAGCCTATGCATTAAACCACGAAAGGCTGGAGAATGATATATTTATTCCAGGGTTCAGTGGGAAATCTGGAGCCGCAGGTAAGAAATGTTCTCTCATTTGTTCCTAGCTCATTGCCAGGCCTAACAAAAGAGTTGGTAAAAGCCATGGGTTGTGATCCACAGAGGAATATCCAAGCAGTCAGAGCATACGTTTGGCATCGGCTGATCAATTTCCGCTGCCTGAAAAACAAGGGTTGTCTGTTGGAAAAGCAGCTGTTGGTGTCCTCAGCCTGGGAACTGCTGCTGTGACAATTCATCAGACCAAGCTCCCACTATCCATATGGCTCTCTCCTGTTCGTTCATAAAATTATTTGGACCACAGCCATTAACATTAGTGAAGAAGGATTGCTGGAGCACTATTGGTGTGAACTTGGAATCTACAGCTGTCAGTTTCTTTCCATACCATTTTGCAGAATTATTCATATTACTTTGCCCAAATTACAAATATTCATGAGATTTATTCAAACAGAATGATACGCTTCTGAATTTATACAGTGCTTCAGAAGCAGAAAAGACATAAAAGATATTTTGACCAATTAATCAGAGTGGTTTCTTCCACCAGAGCCTTGAAAACAAATAAACTCAAAGTGAAGATTATTTAACGCAGCTTAGCCATCCTTTATCCTTACAGCATACAGCTGCTGTTTGTACTTGCAGTTAGTAGATTTAAAGATCATATTAGTATAAATATATATTGGTTCTGTTGTTGATGAAATAGTAACTATCCCAAATCAACACAGCTCTGAATTTTTTTAAAAAAATGATCCTCGTATAGATTAGCACTGGATTTTAAAAATGCTTCTGCAAAGATGTATTTTTAAAATAGGGATTTTTTTTTGCTCGCTCATTCTTTCAGAGTCCTGATACCTAGTACATACTAGAGCAAGATGTAGGGGAAATTTGTTTTTAAGAATAATTGCCATTATCCTGTTAGGTGATGGTTAACTATGCGGGGTTTCAGGCTTGAAGTAATCCAAACAACGTGTTGTAAGGCTAACAATATCTTTATTGATAGCATAAGGCAATAATGGATGTATAGTGCATTATTGCAAAAAGGTAAAATCAAAGCATAAGCAGAGTTCCATCACCAGAAGTGAGGAAAGAAAAACATCATGGTCTGTGCAAAGACCAGGCATGGTTACAGTTCAGATACAAGTACATGTAGATAGCAGTCTACATAAAGAACAGAAGACATATGTAAAGAACATAAGTGAGAACATAAGTATAAAGGAATACCCATGGTTCATAGCTCACATCTGATTGGTTCAAACATGGG
This sequence comes from Charina bottae, assembly GCA_023362775.1. NCBI lineage: Eukaryota > Metazoa > Chordata > Lepidosauria > Squamata > Charinaidae > Charina > Charina bottae. The sequence continues at coordinate 52,483,412 of JALMGJ010000001.1, read as the reverse complement.
CATCTCTTTCAGCATAGCATTTTTGGTAGTAATTGTACTTACTATAAAGCGTCACACGATGGCAGTGTTGTGTATTGGCCTTTCCTCGGGCTATAGTTGTTTTGAGAACTACCGTGATTACAAGTTTATTATGTCTAGCTAAAGGGACATCTACATCTCAACATCTGCCATCTACGTCTCAGATGTTTTGAGAACCAAACTTACAATGCGGAAAACAATGTAGATTGTTTTCACTTGTATTTTTCCACTCTGGCCAGACACAGTGGAAGAAAATGCCATGCGTTTAATTCTGCATAGAATGCTTTAACCAAATAACCTTAACACCCCTTCCGCATGGATTTTTTGAAACGCTGTGGGGGAAAACTGTTATTTCAAAAGCACACAGAGACACAAATGATTTTATTTCAGACACATTTGCTCCAACCCCAATCTGGTTACCATGGTTGCATGCTTTGTAGGAGAAAGTGCTTTCGTGAGAACGTCTGCGATGTTCAGCTCAGATGGACAATACTCTAATTGTATAAATTTTTCCTGAATTGCATGTCTTACATTTTGGTATTTTACATGGATGTATTTCGTGCGATTATTGACATTTTCCGAAGCAGCTAGAGATAGACAGGATTGGGAATCTTCATACATTGTTATTGGTGTATTTATATTTACAGATAAATCTGTAAACAATTGTTTTAACCAATACGTTTCATTGATTGCCTCACTGAGGGCCGCAAATTCGGCTTCGCAGGTAGAAACGGCAATTAAAGTTTGTTTTCTTGCTCTCCAGGCAATGGGTGTAGTTGCAAACAAACAAACAAAACCACTCACAGACTTTCTGTCTCTCTCTTCTGCAAAAGAGCTGTCAGCATAAATCACAGGCATTTCAGCCTTGGTGGCTGATATTTTAAGACAAAAATCAGCTGTGCCTTTAAGATAGCGTAGGACCCTCTTTAAACCTTTCCAATCCCGCATGGATGGTTTGGCAACCTTACGACTAAGCACTCCAACTGAGTAAGCTAAGTCAGGGCGTGTCCATTGTGTTAAGTGTAGCAAACTTCCTACAGCTGAGTGATACAATGCAGGTTGAGGACAAGGTTCCTCACATGCATCACCCTTTAGGAAATCAAGAGTCATTGGTGTTTTGGTTGGTTTTGCATTTGACATTTCAAGTTGACTCAATAATTGGTCAATTTTTCTTTTCTGACTCAGATAGAACTCACCACTCTGAGCTCTAGTGACTTCAACACCTAGATAGTATTTTAGCTCACCTAGGTCTTTCAATTGAAAGTACTGTCTCAATTGTGTTGCAAACTCTTGTACAAGGTGCAAAGAACCAGTTGCTAGGCAAAAATCATCAACATACGTTAGCAACACTGTGTAATCACTTCCAGAACCTCTTACATACACACAAGGATCAGCAACAGACTTCTTAAACTTTAGCTCTAACAAAGCCTTATCTAAACATTGATGCCAACAACGTCTGGCCTGCTTCAATCTGTACAGCGCCTTGCGCAGTCTGTACACCTTCTGAGAATTGTCACAAGCATAGCCAGGAGCCTGCTTCATGTACACAGTTTCAGGGAGCTCTGCATTCAAATATGCTGTGTCAACATCAAAATGATGGACAACAAGTCCACGCTGTGCAGCCAGAGAAAGTACCATACGTAAAGACTCTGGTCTAGCTGTGGGTGCATATGTGAGATCATAGTTCAAAAACCTCTCCTGTGCAAATCCCTGAGCAACAAGCCTGGCTTTGTACTGCACTGTATTATCAGGAAGAAGCTTCTTTCTGAAAACCCATCTGGAACCAACAGCTTTCTGGGATGGGGGCAAATCAGTGACCTCAAACACCTTTTGACTCACTAATGCCTCAAACTCCTTATCCATCGCTGTGTTCCACTTCTCTTGCTCTTCAACAGGCAGAAGCAACATCTCCTGGAAAGACTGGGGTTCACAAGTAATCTGACACACTCTCACCTGCTGAATCACAAATCTGTCAGGCTTCACACCCTTTGTGGAGCGTGCAGACCTACGAGGAATTACCACTGCCTCTTCCTCATCACTGTCCTCTGCCTTTTCACTACCTGAATCCCCCTTCAGATCCTGAACCTGCTCAGGTGAAATTTCTTCTTCCTTCACCTGAGGGGATCCTCTCACCACACTAGGAGACTGGGAACCAGAAGGCAGCTGAACTGGTTGTTGTCCAGCCACAGGAGCATGGACAGTTGGCTGTACACTAGATTGCAACAATACCTCTGAACTAGCATTCAACCTATCCCAACCAGTAGGGTGCTCAAAATTAGCACTTCTGGAGACTACCACACGACCATAGCCTGCAGAAAAACGGTAACCCTTAGATCTAGATGAATAACCAACAAACCTTAAGCGTTGTGCTTTTGGCTGGTTCTTCCTTCGCTGAGACTTAGGAATATGCACATATGCAAATGTTCCAAAAACACGCAGATGCTTCAGCGAAGGGCGCTTGCCAAACAAAAGGAAATAAGGAACTTCATTCACAGCTGAATTCCACACCCTATTAGTCAGATACACTGCAGTCATGGTAGCCTCACCCCAAAAACGGGCTGGCACCTGGGCATCTAACATCAGGCTATTTCTAATGGTATTAACAACACCAATCTTCCTTTCAGCTATTCCATTCTCAGCAGGAACACCAACATTGGCAAGTCTATGGGAGATTCCTTTTCTACGAAGCCAATTCTGAAACTCATGGCCTAGAAACTCTCCTCCACAATCCGATTGAAATTGACCTACTTGATAGCCATAATTTCTTTCCACCATTGCAACAAACTCCTTAAAGCGAGCAAAAGCCTCCGCTTTAGATTTGAGCAAATAACAAAACGTATAGCGAGTATGGTCAGCCACCAAAAGGAACATGAAACGCGCCCCCCCTTCACTAGGAGCATTGGGGCCGGCTAAGTCTCCATGAACCAACTGAAAAGGCCTAGTTGACACTCTGTCACTTTTTCTAGCAATAGGAGCAGCCTTAATTTTCGATTGTTTGCACACAGTACAATCAAGAAAGTCATCACACTTTTTGGATCCTAACTCAGGATACACCTTGGCCAGTTGGGACAAACTTCCCCACCCGGGATGTCCCAGAACTCTGTGATAATAGTGAATGCATTTGTTATGTGGGGGAACATTGGAAATACAATTTCCTGACACAATCCCCTGCTTAGGAAGCATTTCATACAATTGATTCACTAACTTCCCCCTAGCACATTCTATCCCATCTTTTTCAATAGAACATCCAGTACCCTTGAACACAACAGTATAACCAGACTTTACCAGGGCTGGAACGCTAAGGAGGGAAAAGTCAAGTGTAGGTACACACAACACATTTTGCATATTTATCCCCAAACAAGGAATGTATACTTCACCCTGAAAGGACACATCAGCCATAGATCCATCAGCCAGAGCAACCTGTTGGACTTTAGGCTTGCTTTTTGATAACAACAACTGTTCATTGTTGACAATGATTTGACTACAGGCTGAGTCCAAAAGCCAAGTCTCTGGGGAACGTCTACTCACAGCCGTGAGCAAAGCAGACACCTGGGTACGTTGTCTAGGCGCTTGTTTCCCCTTCTTTCGCACGAACCTCTTTCCACTGGCTCCACCGGCTGGGCGAGGTGGCTGGGGACAGTCTCTCATGAAGTGTTGGGTCGAGTTGCACCGGAAACATCTCCTCACAGCACACGCAGCCTCTGTTCCAACTGGATAACGCTGAGCTGAAGCCTCAGGAACAGCAACAGATGACTTACTCTGCATCTTCTCCAAATCACGAGCTTGCTGGATTTCTTGCAGGCGATTTGTAAGATAATCCACAGTTAGGTCTTGGGGCCTCAACGTCTGAGTTGCCTCGATGAGCATGTCAAAGCTCTTGTCCAAGCTTGACAGGATAATACAAGCTCTCTGGGTATCAGGGATCACAACATCCCGGTCCTCAAGTTCAAGAAACAAAGTCTTGACTTTATGGAGGTGGGTCATCACGTTTCCACCGGGCTGTAGCTTCAAGTTGTAAAGCTGACGTGATATACCAACAATGGCAGCAGAGGTTTGCTTGGAATAAAGGGCTTTAAGAGCTTCCCAACAGGCATGTGCAGTCTCCAAATTACTGATATGCAGTAGCTGTGATGATTCTAGTCCCAGAATCAAATTGCCATAAGCACGATCCAAACACAACTGCACTTCATCAGTAATAACACCGGTTGGAGGTGGGTCTTTCACATACTTCCACAAACCTTCTTTTAGGAAGAAAGACTTGATCTTCACACACCAGGTCCGATAGTTTGTGCCATTCAAACGCTCAAAGGGCAGACTGGTTAGCCCTGCAGCAGCAGCCATGCTGACCACTCAAAGAAAACACGTTTACTTCAAAATGCAGCCTTAAAAACAAACCCCGTTGTTACAGCTAGATCCAGCGCAGCAAAGAAAAACGCAAAATTCTCTCTGGGCCACCATAACCTGTTAGGTGATGGTTAACTATGCGGGGTTTCAGGCTTGAAGTAATCCAAACAACGTGTTGTAAGGCTAACAATATCTTTATTGATAGCATAAGGCAATAATGGATGTATAGTGCATTATTGCAAAAAGGTAAAATCAAAGCATAAGCAGAGTTCCATCACCAGAAGTGAGGAAAGAAAAACATCATGGTCTGTGCAAAGACCAGGCATGGTTACAGTTCAGATACAAGTACATGTAGATAGCAGTCTACATAAAGAACAGAAGACATATGTAAAGAACATAAGTGAGAACATAAGTATAAAGGAATACCCATGGTTCATAGCTCACATCTGATTGGTTCAAACATGGGCATCTCTTTCAGCATAGCATTTTTGGTAGTAATTGTACTTACTATAAAGCGTCACACGATGGCAGTGTTGTGTATTGGCCTTTCCTCGGGCTATAGTTGTTTTGAGAACTACCGTGATTACAAGTTTATTATGTCTAGCTAAAGGGACATCTACATCTCAACATCTGCCATCTACGTCTCAGATGTTTTGAGAACCAAACTTACAATGCGGAAAACAATGTAGATTGTTTTCACTTGTATTTTTCCACTCTCTGGCCAGACACAGTGGAAGAAAATGCCATGCGTTTAATTCTGCATAGAATGCTTTAACCAAATAACCTTAACATATCCGTGTTACTGACTGTGGGGGTAAAGGCAATATATGCTCCTCATTCTATAGTTCTCTGCTGAATGAGAATGATCTTACAAACAGCTCCAGATGTCCACACCAGCTTGTTTTCATGATATTTATTTCTAGTATAACAACAGTTTTTATGTAATAGGTGTTCTATTCAGTCAGGGCTTCTTCCTTGTTTCTTCTTTTTTAATTGCCCAAACTTCTTCAAAACCTGAATGTAAAAGGTGTGGCATCCTGTCTACAGTAATGCAAAAGCTCTCTGAGACCGATCAGTTCAGACCTCTGATGAGAGCTGTCTACTGCTTCCCTAATTGCAGGCCCTTTGGGAGACAGATGTGCCCACTGGGTGTGGTCAAAAAGGTCAAGATAGCAGCCCTGACGGTGCTATCAAAGCTTTGCCTGGCTTGTTTGTTTGTTTTTTATGTGCAGTGCATATAGGAAAAACAGGTGGAGCTTTGATCGCACTGTCACGGCCACCACCTTGATTTTTTGACCATAACCTGCGGACACACCTGTTGGGAGAAAAAAAAGGTGTGAGAAAGAGTGAATGGAAGTTCTAACAACTTTGAGCACATTCCTTCCCATCACCAGCATGTGGCCACCAACAGATTTCTCCAAGGATATGCAGGTTTTGACAGCTCTACATCAAAATGAAGATACAGACATTCCAATGATCTTGTGCAGTGGATTTAAATGTAGGCAATAAAAAACTTACAAAGTGTGTTGCAGAGGGACAAAGAAAAATAAATGCCAGTTTGTTATGTGGGTCTTTTGGATAATAATAATAATAATAATAATAATAATAATAATATCCATAATAATAATGATGCAGCCATAATAATAATAGTATAATATAATAGCAGCCCTGAGGAGAAAAGGTTGAAGGAAATATAAACATTGTACTGCTAGGAAAACAGACACATTTGTTATGAAATCTCTGTTCCCCGTTAAGCAGAGTTTTTAAAAAATGTAATGTTATTTGTTAAATTTATGTTCTGCATCTCCTGTCAAAGTTACTGTTGAAGGATAATTATTTCATGGGAACGCAGTTAGGAACAGGTCTTATGCCCTTAAGACTGTTTTGTTCTAATCCAGTCTCCCCCAGATGTATTGAACTGTGTTTCCAAAATGCCTCCAGCCGAAGGGTTTGCCTCTCTATAAATGCCAGGAGGGCTGCTCCTGTAAGCCTTAGATTAGATTGTGATAAAGTTTCAGAGCATCAGTGTGTGTTGTTTGTTGCTTATTTTAATTTGTAATGCCATTTTTCACAATATTTTATTCCAATGGAAGCTTGCATAAACATTTTGAAAACAATGCCTAAAATGTTATGTCTAAATCATTTGCATAAAAGTACATTGACATGGAAACAAATGAAATGGGCTAAAAAATAAGTACAGGGATAACAATAAACAGTAATAAAACAGCAGGAGTGAACAGACACAAAAATATAATTAAAAACCCATAATGCGGGACTAAGTACAGAAAAACGGAAATTAGGTTACAAGGCTTGGGAGCATTAAAACGTACTATATTTATCTGAAAGGAAGACAAGTCCAAATTTAACAAAGAGTAGATAGACAAAATGTGACCCTATGCAATGCACATTTTCCCATTTTGTTAGGATTGCAAAGACTTGTTGACACTGTTCCTTGCAATTTTCTCATGTGTGCGAGAGAGAGAGAAAAAAAAAGAAAGACATTTGTATTTATAGATGTCTATTTTAGCCAACAGGAAAACAAATACAAAAATACCTTTCAGTGTTCTCCACCAAATTCATGGGCAGATAAACCGTGTGGCTGATCATTTCAGGGGAATGAAAAATTCTTCAATTTCTTAATTTCTCAACTCCTCTTCAGCAGCAACAGTGGCGAAAAGGTTCACTAGGAAAAGTTGCTTTATGATCATTTGCTTTGGGATTGAAGTGAAGCTTCAGGATACTGGAGAAGCAAGGGTCCAGCGAAAGGCGGGACATTTCCACCTAACTTCTAGCCACCTTAAAAACAAAAGAAGTCCAAAAAGTCACACTCAACTCATGAGCATTTCTCCCACGTTCTCTTCTCCTTTGAAAGCATTTCTATAGGAAATTCTCTTCTATCATCTTGAATAAGACCTGTAAGAGGAAAAAAATGATAATTTTTACCACCCATTCAGCTTAGGCAGGAGGAAATATAAAGAGCATTGGAAGAGCATCAAATTATTATAGATAGACTCTTTACTCTGGGCTCCCTCCAACTTGTACCATGCTTAATGCTACTGTACAATTTAGGGGCAAGGAACCTACTAGATCAGTGTTTCTCAACCTTGGTAACTTTAAGATGTGTGGATTTCAACTCCCAGAATTCCCCAGCCAGCCATGCTAGCTGGGGAGTTCTGGGTGTTGAAGTCCACACATCTTAAAGTTGCCACGGTTGAGAAACACTGTACTAGATATTAAAGCAGATTATTTTCAAAGTTGTCTAGGGGAGAGCAATCTAAGTTCCTAGGACTACATGTGGCCCTTTTTTGGCAGCACCCTGTTCTATAGCTGAAAATTAGTGGCGGCATAATTTTGAGATGGAAAATACTTAGAAACTTTGTTGTAAACTTAAAATAGGTTTAATATACTTTTTAAAAAATCCTCCTAATTCCCAAGACGTAGATTCTCAGAAAACAATTGCACTTTCTTTGCATTATCACCATGCCCATTACAGCCCCAGATACCCTCCAAACAGTGCAAATTCCAGCTATCAAAAGATTTAGCCCAATCTTGTCTACTCTGTCTGGCAGTGGCTTTCCAGAATTTTCCCATCAGTGGTTATCTGCTCTTTTAACTGGAAATGGCAAGAATTGAATCCTGGCTCTGTCTGAATGCAAAACATGAATTTTGGCACCCATCTATTTTTTCTCTGTTGTCCAACTTCTGAATACACCAACCATCCATGTTGTGCTGGGGGTAGGAGAGAGGGATGTTATAGGTTTCCCCATATTGATCATTACAGTGCCAAGGAACACACACACACACACACACACACACATACTGTACACAACTAACAGTAGCCTTGGTCCAAGAAATTTAGCTCCTGAAACAGGCAAATGTGCTTTACTCAGATTTAATACTTTACATGTACTTGTACACCAATTAGAGGGCATTTATCTCTCACATACACTTTGAGATGTAAATGATTTGGATGGATCTATTTATAGATACCATAGGTCCATAATCAAACTGGCTCGGTAACATCATATAGACTTCTCGCAGGGTGTGTATATCCTAGGACTGTTGTGTACAGTCTGTAATCCAGATAAACAGAATTAGATTTAAGTGTCAAGGTTTTGTTGCATTTAGAAAACTGTCAAATGTGTATGTACAGGCTTGCAGACTACACTACAAAGCCCAAGTAAGTTTCTAGCCTTTCTTAGGAAACTTGTACCAAACTCTTCCTATGGGAGACTTGATTTTATCCTGTTGGGCTCTGCCTTCTGGAGGGCTGCAACAAATACTTATGCGAGCTACTTTTCTTTCTGTTGAACTGCAGGTGGTGGAGGCGGCTGGAATGATAACACTTCCTTCCTCTGGTCGGGAAAATCCTTGCTGGAAGGCGCTACCGGAGGAAAATCCTGCCCCCAGGCCATGAAGAAGTGGGGGTGGGAGACAAGAGGGGGTTTCGGAGGGGGTGGAGGGGGGTGCTCCTCAGGTGGAGGAGGCGGAGGATATATAGGTAAAGTGGCTTCGTGTTCAAGGTGTCCCTTTCCCTCCCTTAGTGCTAATGCTCAGCAAAATCTTGAAACACTTTTTTTTCCTATAGCTGACGTATCTATATTTATACTTACATCTATCTGTATATTGAATGTTACACAATGCTGCATATTTATACAGGGTGTCCAAGACTGCATGGTTGTGTTATACCAATCTGATCATCCATTGCTAGATTTTAAATTCTGTGGATAACTTTGGCTAAAGGGAAGGAAGGACAGCTGTGAGGAGCTTCTGGTGTTCAAAAGGCAAGAACCATGTCAGTTTTCACAGCTTGTCACTAAGATGCGTAACTACGCTGGAAAGTGGTCCTCATTGTTCTTTGCTTTTTATCTCAAATTGCACCGTGAGCATTGTGCAAAAATGGATATCTACAATAAATTATATCTGATTGATTTCAACTATACATTTTTAGGATCTTCATTGACAGACATTGACGTGGAAGAATTGTGTGCAGAATTCTTGACCCCCTGTGTATATATAGCCGTTTAACACTAGATGCATATAATATCAATATATATTTTAATGAAAAAGCAGCACAGAGAAAAATCACATTTTATGTGTGCATTATGAAGGTTGGTGTATATCCCCATGGTTTGGATTGGGGGAGAGACATTTCTTTGGCATTACTTTGTAACATCAAATCTCTGCAAATTACACAAGTAACTATGTCAAACTGCTATAACACCCATTGGCATCAGCACAAGTCCAAACCTGTGGCACAGCCCATGTGGCAGAACATTTGGCAGAAGCATTCAAAAGCACCCTATCTGGTGAAAAAAAATTCCCATCGGGACATGCCATCAACCTTCCAGATCCTGCTGCAAGTTTTTAAAAGATGGTGACATTTGCTTTATGTTTCTAAATAATAGAAGAGAACAAATCACACAAACCATTTGGTGGTATGGATGTGGTGATGTTAAGGAACTGTTTTCATTAAGAGTTTTTTGTACCATGAGCATCCCTCAGCCCAAATTTCAAGGGATTACGCAAATAAATCAGGCCTCTTAGCTTCCATGCAAATGGATTGCCAGGAAATGTAATAATGCCATCTGTATAGAAGGCTTACATTACAGCAATAGATCTTAGTGCTGGGTGTCAGACACTGCATAGGTTAAAATTGTCTTCTCAAGGAAAACAAAAATGTTGCAAAAAATTACTTATCTTCAAACAGTTTGAGCATTCTGAATCTCACTTCTTCTCACCTATGGGTGATTTACGATACTTTATGTTATTAACCTATCTGGCTACAAATGAGATCGATGTGGTGACCACTGTGCTTGTATTATGATGAGATTATTGTTTAAAGTTGATGGTTTGAATACCAGAATGTGAGGACCAGCTCAGATACATATTAAATATATAGCAATCTGTGAATTTAGAAAAGCTGATAGAAAATCTTGTTCTCAGCACATTGTTGAGTGATGCAAATGGTACAGATGACCCACACATATATTTGAGAATCTCAGAGGAAACTAATAAATATTTACAACATTTCATTTAACTGCATACATATTATGTACAGAAATCTAGTGCCCTCAAGATATTTTGGATTATAATTGCCAATAATCAGGAGTGATGTTATAATCCATAAGATTCAGCAACACACACTCTCTCATATGCACATACTTTCTCTTGGGAAAAATAGAATGACATCTCCTGTATAAATATTTAAATGTACAAATGAATTGGTACAAATGAATTCTACTCTTGAAAGAGCATCTCTTGGATTGGTAGGAATGACTGGTTGGTAGATTGATTGGCTTGAACAAGAATCAAATGGATAATGAGAAATGAAACTGCAATGCACAGTTTAATAACCCAGGATCAGATTAACATATGCTGCCATTTCAGAGTGGTCATACTAATCCATATATTTCCATACTGGATAGATTGTTGTACATTTAAGAAGCTAAAAAAGAATAGTTTTCTAATTATTGCTACTCGCTGTGTATCAGCTTAACTTTTGCATATTGTGATATTTTCAGTCTTTCATTCAAATAACTGTTCAGAGATTATGTTATACCTTGTCTCCTAATTTGTCATCTCTGTGGCTGGGGCTGTGCTGAAACATTCATTTATTTCATTAATAACACAAAAGTCTTGCTAAACTGAAATTCTGAACGTTATAAGCTTAAAGGTACATTAAACTGCAACCCATATGGAATTTATTGGATATTTTGCCAGATTATTGCTTTTTTCTCTGTTAGATGCTTTTTATTTTGTAGTGTTGATTATTGGTATAATTCATTTACCTGCATCTGACAAATACCAAAAAGGTAGCCATGTTGCATGAAAAAAATGTTTTGTGTCACCTGAAAGATATATTGTGGCATAAACTTTAGAAGGTCAGACCACTTAATCAGATCTATTCCCACTGGTGATGAATAGACAAAGCATGTTTGAAGTATAAACAAATTCCTGAAAATGGATAAGTACTTTGTATAGTATACAAGCCACTCTACATTTTATGGGACTCAGAGTCTGTAAAGTTGAATTTGTAAATGCATTCCAATTTCCCAACTTTATATTTATTATGTACAAGAAGTTTACAATCCATGATAGACTAAGATGAGCCTTCTTTGATAATGCAAAATGAACAATCAAAAGAGAAAGTTACACGCAGGCCTTGCCCTCATGTCTCTGTCTCTGGAGGGGGCACTCACAAATGTTCATGTACTCAGAGTTCCTGTTCATGAGCAGTTTCTTAGCATTTATTTATTTATTTATAGTGTTATTTATACCCCGCCTATCCCCTCCCTAACGGAGGACCCTAGGCGGCTTACATACATAGCATGATCACCTTAATTTATGGTGGCTTGAAGTTGGAATACCCAAGTGAATTGTAGAAATGCTTCTTGATTTTTTTTCTGAGTGATCCCATTTTTAATAAGGGGATAACTTACAGCATCCACTGAAACTCATTATGCCATCATCACTATGCCATTAGGCTATTACATCAATTGGATTTAATACTGTGTTCATTTGTACTCAAAATAGATTTTTATCTCTTATACTGCTTGACTTTTTGGCCTCATTATTCAAAAATATGATGTGTTGTGTTTTCTCAGCATTCATGAAGATATATCTACATCAGACTACTCACTTAAAGCCCACACAAAATTATGCTACAATATATTATTTACTCTTGACGTGCCACAAGATTTTTTGTTGCTCTTTAATCTGCATTAGCTTAGCCACACAAAAATATTTAAGATGTTTTCCTATTCTGTAGGTGGCAATGCAGCAGAACAAAATGACCCAGAGATGGATGGAGAGGATGGTGTATCTTTTATTAATAGCCAGTATGGTTCACTCTTTACTCCTGCATTAAAAGGTATTTTCAGCTATTTATTTTATCACATATACAGATAAAATATCAGCAGTATGTCTTCTGAGACAGCTTGAAAATATTCCAGTTGTTAAATTAGGTATTGTGAAGACCTCTTAGGAAGGTGTTAATCTGTACATTCCTGTAGAACAATCTTTTCTAATCTGATGCTGTCCATATTATTCAACTACAATTCCCCTAATACTGAATTATTATGCCCCACAGATATGCTGGTTAGGGACTATAGGCCTGACACATCTGGGGCAATAACAGGTTGGGGAAGTTATTTCTAACAGAGATGGGTGGAATCTGGAGCAATTCAGACAAAGTATCTTTCAGTGGAGATGAAAAAGGGAGTAATTTTGCATCTCCTCTTCTGCATATGTGCATTTGTAGTAAAATCTGCAGACAAGAGGAGTCACCATGCAAAGACAAATTGGGCATAAATCATGAGGGAGTATCTGTAAGTAGTAATATTATACTACAACTGAAAATACGGGGCTTGCTTACCACCCCCACCTCCAATAACCAAAGCCATTTACCCAGGTTGACCACTTCAGATCTGCTGGTAGTTTCACAGTTATCCTACTTACTAGTTTTTTATTTAGAGTGCTTTATGAACTTTTGACCTACTGTTCCTATACAAATCAATAATTGTTCTTTCATCTACTCTAGTGACAGAGGGGCATGGTGAAGTCAGCATTAAGCTATATTTGAACTGTAGTCACTGTGATCATGACATGTGCCACGGGGATATGAAGACTCAGGAGGTTGTTTGCATCTGTGGCTATGGATATATGTTGGCTAATGATGGTGTCTCTTGCATAGGTAAGACATTGCATAAAAACAGACATTGGAATTTTGCTCTCTGGCTGTATTGGACTACCCCCAGCCAGAATCCAATGCTGATTTTGGATTCCGGGCACAGTGGCAGAACAAATTTGTAGGACAGCAGGTTGTGGAAGTTTCCTTACCCTTTAATTGAACATTTGTGCAAAGATGCTAATTCCAACTCTTTAGTAAATATTTAGATACCTACCTCCACATGGCAATAAATTTTTAAGTGTGCACATCCAAGTCATCTTTTTTACTAGTCCAAAAATATGTGGGTCCATGCTTTCCTACAGATATTGTGCAACCACTTTTTTTGAATGGGAGGATAATGAGAAGAAAAGTTGAGAACAACTAATGCAGAGCTTTCCAAACTGTGTGTTGCGACACAAAAGTGTGTCGCCACACACAGTCTGGTGTGTCGCCACACAACCCGGAAGCGCTGATCATAATCAGCGCTTCCGGGTTTTCCCGCGGCGACACACCAACTGCAGCGCGCAAAACCCGAAAGCAGCAGCAGCGCTTCCGGGGTTTTGCGCGCTGCCGCACTTCCGGGTTTTCCCGTGGCGACATACCAACACCGGTTGGTGTGTCGCCGTGGGAAAAACTTTGGAAAGCCCTGAACTAATGTGTTCTGTTGTCATGTTTATATTCCAGATGAACTGATCCTGCCCACCAAGAATCCTCCTCTTTCTTTGGTCTTGTCGGTAGTCACTTCAGCTCTGGTTGCTGGTCTTATTCTAGCCTTCTCAGGGATCATGATAGGTGAGTTCTTTGTTCACTCCCAACATATAAATTACCCACACAAGACATTGATTGATTGATTGATTGATTGATTGATTATGTGCCATCAAGTTGGTGTTGACTCTTAGTGACAACAATCTTCTCTAGGATGATCTGTCCCCAAATAGGATCTTCAGAACTCCCAATGGTGCACCCATTGCCACTGTAATTGAGCCCACCCATCTTGCTTCTGGGCATCATTTTCTCTTTCCTTCCCCTTTTCCCAGGAATATGGACTACTCAAGGGAGTCTTAGCATAATGCGTCCAAAATATGATAATTTGAGATTGGTCATTTGTGCCTCAAGTGAGAATTCTACATTGAGTTATTCTATGGTCCATTTGTTTGTTTTCTTTGCTATCCATAATATTCTCAGGAGTCTTCTCCAACACCAAAATTCAAAAGTGTCAATGCTTTTTCCATTCTATTACTTCACAGTCCAACTTTGTGGAACCAATATATTAAAGGGTTGTCTGCAAAATCTAATTGATATTATTTGGGCATTGATCTTTGTTATACTGTATCCTTCCTGACCATGAAAGCAATGCTGATCCTTCTTTGTTTTTCATATCCTGAGTAGTAAACAGTATGAACTTCTGACTGAAAGTGTCCAATTCCAGTCCATTTCAATCAGCTGATGCCTAAGATGTCAATCTCTGGTAGATTCATTTCATCTTTCATTGTGCAGAGTTTTCCCATGTTCAAGCCTCTTGCATTCCATATTTCCACTGTGATTTTGTCTTTGCAGCTTCAGATTTTTTTTTCTGCATGGCAGCATCAGCAACCAGACAACCCAAAAGCTTTAATCTAACTGCATAATAAACACCATTATTACTCTGAAAGATCCTCAGCAATTCCTCAGTAACATGTTGAATGCCAGCTGACTAGAGGGGCCCATCATCCGGCACTATATTGTCATCCACTTTATCTTGTCTATCATCTATACGGTTTTCTTGATAAAATACAGGAGTGGTTTACCATTGCCTTCTCCCATGCTGTATGAAGTGGATGCCTTTGCAGTTGTTACTAAATTATAATCTGCCTTGCTGCTACCCAAAATAGGTACCTGCTTAATTTCACTAGTCAGCTGGGATGATGTTCATAGCTTGGGTGACCCTACTGGGAGTATATACTCTCGGTGCACACTCCTGGTGTTCTCTGCTTATCCCTTCCTAGAACATACACCCACCCTTGCCACAATAAGGCAGCATAGCAGGACTTGAGGGAGCAACACAGGTTCTGCTATGTGTTGACTCTGTAATCTGGTGCCCTCAAGATGAACTGGGACTATGGCCATGCTTGGTGGTATTTCTGTGACTGTAATCCCAACAAATCTCAGTGGCACAAGGTTGGGAAGGCGGCTGTAGGTGGTCTATCCCTGACCTTAACTGACTAAATAACATGGAAATGTCAATTATTTTACATATTGATGCAAGTTAGAGCCAGTTTGTATAAGGAAGATTTTATCTTGATTGCAGTTTATTCTAGGATAATAGGAAACTGCCTTATACCAAATCAAATCAGTAATATATCTATCAATGTAATTTTCTACATGGATTGGCCCCAATGTTCCAAGATTTCAGGCTAAATTTCTTCATTCCCTACCCAGGACCTTTTGTTTACAAAGCGTATGTTCTGCCACTGAGCCATGGCTCTTCGAGTTTCACATACAGAAAATTCAACAGTCCGCAGGCTTTTAAATGACATTGATAACATATATATTCTTTCTTTGGCTGGCACCATATTAATCATGCAGTACATTCAGTAAGCATTTTGATGTGTTTCTATATGAGCTATGTTCATGATTTCTTGTCAGCAAAAAAGTAACTTGAGGAATGTATGACAAAATGTGGCATCTTCATTGCAAGTAAAACTGTGAGCAACAACCTTAAAACCATTCAGATATATTCTTCACTGTGATCCTTATAAAACTATGCAGAATAGGCCAGATCTATAATTCTTATTATTGTGGTTGGGAAGGTGAGAATGCACAACAGTGATTTGACTAGGATCATCTTATGGAATTTTAACGGTGGATCCGTAAGTGGCTACGAGTGATCGCCAATGATGATGATCTTATGGAATTAATTAGAGATGCAAGACTCAAACCTGGAAAAATAGGGTCTTGTTACTTTGGACCACAGGATATAATTCCAGGACTGGATCAGACCCATGAGCTGATAGATAGTCATCTCTTCTCCAGACAGCCAATAGATTAGATGCAAATTCTGGAGCCAGAGCAAATAAAATAATTAATAAATACATTTTAATTACATCTTTAGAAATTAAAGAAACACTATATGTGTATGTGTGCAGACTGATTTATTTTCTAGCTACTTTCCCCCCCCCCCCCGCCCCCCAGACATTAACTTCTTATACACTCTTCACAAGATTTTGAATGAATATTTCATTTGACTTTTAAAAGCCACCAACTTGTGTTGGGAGACATTATAATTGGTTCTCAAATCCTGTCCCACTTCTTGCATACTGCCTAGTAATTTATCTATTGAAACGGAAATGTCTCAACAGCAAAATCTATAGTACAGCACAGGGTTAAACTGCCCAGAATCAAGTATGTGCTGCGGTAAATTTTGTGCCCAGTTCCAATTACTCTTTCAAAGTAACTTTTTACATGTCCAATTAATTTTGATCTACATTCTACCTCTCCCCCGTCCCCACCCCCACACACAGCATGTATTGCTCCCACAGGATTTTGAAAGGTTAGAATGGAGACTAGCTGAAGTCTGAAGTCCATATAAAGTTATTTATTTCTTTTAAAAAAACTTAAGAGCTTTGCAAAGGCAAAATAGTATTAGAAAACTAGAAATGAGAACAGGCTCAAAAATTATTACTTTTTTTAAAAAAAACTATTGACATTCTTTGCACACATGCCCTTATTTTCTGTTCTGTATTAATTAACTCAGAGTTCAGATGAGAAAATACTTATCAAAATTGAAGAAGGGAGCCCAAACCCTTGCATATATTGCCTGCTCCCACAAAGAAGTGAGCAGGAATATCATTTCAGTTTTGCTAGGGGGGGGGGGAAGAGAGAATGCATTTTAGGGAAGGGCAAGGTACACTCATCCTGCAATTTATTTGCATCTTTTTAAGGCTCTTTGTCATTCAGAGAAGGCCAAGTTTAGAATATTGTTGCTGTTGTTCAGTAGTTAAGTCGTGTCTGACTTTTCGTGACCCTGTGGACCATAGCACGCCAGGCCTTCCTGTCCTCCACTGTCTCCCGGAGTTTACTCAAATTCATGTGATGCTATCTAACCATCTCATCCTCTGCCGTCCCCTTCTCCTTTTGCCTTCAGTCTTTCCCAGCATCAGGGTCTTTTCCAGTGAGTCCTCTCTTCGCATTAGGTGGCCAAAGTATTCGAGCTTCAGCTTCAGTATCTGTCCTTCCAATGAGCAGTCAGGGTTGATTTCCTTTAGGATTGACTGGTTTGACCTCCTTGCAGTCCAAGGGACTCTTAAGAGTCTTCTCCAGCACCACAGTTCAAAAGCATCAATTCTTCGGCACTCAGCCTTCCTTATGGTCCAACTCTCACAGTCATACATTACTACTGGGAAAACCGTAGCTTTAATTATACAAACCTTTGTCGGCAAGGTGATGTCTCTGCTTTTTAATATGCTGTCTAGGTTTGCCATAGCTTTCCTCCCAAGGAGCAAGCGTCTTTTAATTTCATGGCTGCAGTCACCGTCTGCGGTGATCTTGGAGCCCAAGAAAATAAAATCTGTCACTGCTTCCATTTCTTCCCCTTCTATTTGCCATGAACTGAGTTTTTTTAATGTTGAGTTTCAAGCCAACTTTTGCACTCTCCTCTTTCACCCTCATCAAGAGGCTCTTTAGTTCCTCTTCACTTTCTGCCATTAGGATGGTATTGTCTGCATATCTGAGGTTGTTGATATTTCTCCCGGCAGTCTTAACTCTGGCTTGTGATTCATCCAGCCCGGCATTTCTCATGATGTACTCTGCATATGTTAAATAAGCAGGGTGACAATATACAGCCTTGTCGTACTCCTTTCCCAATTTTGAACCAATCGGTTGTTCTATGTCCGGTTCTAACTGTTGCTTTTTGACCCGTATACAGTTTTCTCAGGAGACAGGTAAGGTGGTCTGGTACTCCCATCTCTTTAAGAATTTGCCACAGTTTGTTGTGATCCACACAATCAAAGGCTTTAGCGTAGTCAATGAAGCAGAGGTAGATGTTTTTCTGGAACTCTCTTGCTTTTTCCATGATCCAGCAAATGTTGGCAATCTGATCTCTAGTTCCTCTGCCTCTTCGAAACCCAGCTTGCACTTCTGGTAGTTCTCGGTTCACATACTGCTGAAGCCTAGCTTGTAGGATTTTGAGCATAACCTTGCTAGTATGTGAAATGAGCGCTATTGTACGGTAGTTTGAACATTCTTTGGCATTGCCCTTCTTTGAAATTTGAACGTAAACTGACCTTTTCCAATCCTGTGGCCACTGTTGAGTTTTCCAAATTTGTTGGCATATTGAGTGCAGCACTTTAACTTTAGAATATTACTGATAGTTAGTACCTCCTATCAACCTGATTGGTATATAAAGGTATCCAGGCCCCAATGCAAATTTGAGAGCATCTTGGAAACAATCTTTAAACAATGGGAATGATAAGCATTAAAAATTTCTAACAGCACTATAAGACAGACAGACAGACAGACAGACAGACAGACAGACAGACAGACAGACAGACAGACAGTATCATCTTATCCTAAGCATTCCAGGACTCTATGAGAGATTATTAAAGATGGTAAGTTCCTACAGTGAGTCTCCTGGTTCCAGATTTTGGGCTGCTGACAGCAGTAGGCTCTTTTGGAGAGTAACAACCAGAAATAAAGTTCAAAGGATATTCCATATCATTGGAAACAGCTTTGAGGACCTCACAGAAAAAAATGGAACGTGAGATAATGCTCAAAAGGAAATGACGAGCTGGACCTTTGAAGTTCAGAGGAATAACAAAGAAAAAAATTGTAGTAGTTGGTAACTCCCTAATCTGATATGTGCCAACTAGACAGGCTGACTTATGAAATGTGCTGTCTCTTGAGAGCAACTGCCAAGATACTTCAAGACAGTTTTTGAAGCCCATTTAGCAGCCTGTTAGAACTACTGAAATGGAGCAGAGCAGCTAAACTTGTGTACAGAAAAAGAGTATTGTTTAAAAACAGAGCTCATGAACATATTAGAGAGATCCAGGTTAATCTTACACCTTTAGCCCACCTTAGCATAAAGAAACACGTGCTTAGACATGGCAGGTATGAAAAGTAAGTACAAAAGAGTCCTTACATTTATTCATTGCAGGTACAGCATTTTTGGTAGATAAATGATGTTCCATTTCTTCTTTCTGTTCCCTAAACTTAGTTAACTCTTGCCCCTCATTACTGGCAAGAGATGCATGTAGAAAGGGGGGAAAACCTCCTAGGCCCATCCATGGCCTAGGATGGAGCAGCACACAGCCATGTGCTGTGCTCCCAGTCGACGGAGGAGAGAGGAAAGAGAGGAAGTGGGAGTGGGAGTGGCCACAAACAGTTTCCTCAAAAAGCATGGAGAGCTTGCATCCTAGAGCAGCCATCCATATGCTGATGAGGCATGCTGAATTTGCCAGAATCTCCAACAGTTTTAAGGTATCCTTTCCTGCTCTACCTTGTGGGGGCAAACAATATGACTGATAACAATTACTATCACATCACCTCCGACTCCTGAACATTAGAAAGAAAGGTGAAGCTGCCAGTAAATAGTTCCTGTCAGAGTGCGAGGGTGAAGCGGCCTGATCCTTCTTCCTAGACACCAGTGATCCATGTACTGTGCAGTAAATAGAGACTCAAACAGAGATTATATAAAATATCCTATGTCTATGAAGGTTCTCAGTCATCCAGGTGGAATTGTCTGTAGCTTGAATCATGTCAACTGGATTTCTATTTTCTTAGTGGAAACGTTTCGCTCCTTATCCAAGGAGCTTCTTCAGTCTGAGCAAAGTTGGTAAGGGAATCCTAAATATGTTTCTAGGTAGCTGTGTGACCTTACACCTGGGGGCATGTCCCATAACCATGCCCCCAGGTGTAAGGTCACACAGCTACCTAGAAACATATTTAGGATTCCCTTACCAACTTTGCTCAGACTGAAGAAGCTCCTTGGATAAGGAGCGAAACGTTTCCACTAAGAAAATAGAAATCCAGTTGACATGATTCAAGCTACAGATAAAATATCCTATTTACTTTATATACATACGTATTTACAGATCACTTCCACACGGGTAACAAATGATACAATGATGGAGTTACAGCAAACGAGAAGAAACGAGAAGAAAGAATACCAGGATTCTTCTGCTTATATATACAAACTGACCAATCACACTATAGGTCACTCTCATTATCTACCACATCCAACTAAACTCTTAGCACCTGTGGTATGAGTCACACACTGACACATCATCCCTACAACAATGGCTGCTAATTGGGTGACTTGCAGAATAATTCCCCTCTCACCTAGATATCAAGCCTCTGCAGTATAAATTTATCTAACTGTAAATTCCTGGGTATATACAAACCCCAACAGTTCCACATTATTACTCATTGGTTAGATCCAACTGGATCCCAGTTGTGGACACCACACTGTAAGAAGAATTTGACAATAGAGTCTGCAAAGGGCAGCAAAGGTGATAAGGAGAATTATAAAGGGAGACTGAAGTAACAGGGAATATTTATGGCATAGGGC
This sequence comes from Charina bottae, assembly GCA_023362775.1. NCBI lineage: Eukaryota > Metazoa > Chordata > Lepidosauria > Squamata > Charinaidae > Charina > Charina bottae. The sequence continues at coordinate 52,462,833 of JALMGJ010000001.1, read as the reverse complement.
CAGGGTACCTGAGGGACCGTCTCGTCCCGATAATGTCTGCCCGCCCCACCCGTGCATGAGAGAGGGCATGCTTCGGACCCCCTCAACAAGAGAATTCCATCTAACGGGGTCCAGGAGACGTGCCTTCTCTGCGATAGCGCCCGCCTTATGGAATATCTTGCCCCTGGAGGTGAGACTGGCCCCTTCACTCCTGGCCTTTCGGAAGGCCCTTAAGACCTGGCTCTGCCGCCGGGCCTGGTACGACAGAGGCGGCAGTGCCTCCTGGGGTTGGCTGGCCCCGTAGTAATACGATCCATCCTACGGTCCCCAATCCATCTTGGATTTTATGTAAATTATTATTATTATTGGATGTATTTTAAATATTGTTTTTGTATAGTTTTTAAACTTTCAATTGTTGTAACCCGCCCAGAGTCCCTTGCAAGGGAGATGGGCGGGGAATAAATTGAAATAAATAAATAAATAAATAATAAAATTTAGCCTTGATAAAAGAAGGCTGTGTGCAAATACAGTATGATAGCACTCTTCAAATACCTGAAAGGATATCATACAAAAGATCTGTTTATCGTATTTATTTCCAGTCAGATAGAGATCATAGAAAACATCTATCAGATCTGTTATCTCAGAGTATACAACAAAAAATAATGGTTTTAAGTTACAGGAAGGTAGGTTCCAGTTGAATGTCAATAATACTTATTCCTTATATTAAGAGCAGCTTGACTGTAAGACCTATTACTGAGAGAGATTATGAGTTCCTCTACATAGGATGTGTTCAAAAGAAATTGGACAGCCATCTGGTCAGAGATGCTTTAACTTGAATTTCTGCACTGAGCAGGGGGTGTGATTCAACAGCCTAAATGTTCCCATCTAACTCTATGTTGTTGTTGCAACATCTCAACTAGAGCACAACTGCTTTGAGCACCCTTGCAGATGACAGTTGAATCCAGGTTTGAGATAAACATCCACCTAAAACTATAGCTTTAGCAAGATGACAGCCTTTCCCAGGCGTGTGTTTTCAAGGAACTGCAATACTATTTCCTCCAGCATCTCCTCATTCTGAGCTGCTGACAAACACGCCTTCCAACTTTCCTGTTTCTGGGAAGGCTGTCACTAAAAGATAGCAGCCACACAGGTGGCTTAATAGCTATTTGCAGCATTAGCTGCAAGGGGTTCTGGTTGCTAAGAAACTCTGAAGCACTTTGGACCTCTTTCTCCCATTTGATTAGGTACATTGAAGGGCTGGCAATAAAATCAGTTTTTATTTCATTATATTTATGATAATTTGGTGGTTCACTGCTGAATGTCGATAGCAAACTATTGAAGATCTCAAATCTTCAGCATTGCAGAAATCATGTGCAAACTCTGGATTAGTCACCTCTGGTATAAATTATTAGAAGCCTCTAGTCATGCCAGACCCATTATATCACTGGACAGTGGTCCACTTAAAACCTTTTTCTTCATCCTCAATATCTCACAAATAGTTATTGGTGAGTACATAGCCTTGTTCTACAAGTCTCACCCTTGCAGTCAATCTGAACAGACAGTCCCCATGTATCTTGTGTTTTTAACACCTTATGGCATTCCTCAGCCCCATGCCTTACTCTCCTCCTTTTCTAGTGTACCGGCGGAAACACCAAGAGCTGCAAGCTGTGCAGATGGAGTTACAGAGCCCTGAGTATAAGCTGAGCAAGCTGCGCACCTCCACAATTATGACAGACTACAACCCCAATTACTGCTTTGCAGGAAAAACTACTTCCATTAGTGACCTCAAAGAGGTGCCCCGGAAAAATATTTCTTTGATAAGGTAAACCAATCTGCCTGCCTTCTTTATGCTCACATCTACTCTACTAGAAATGTGGGCAAGCCGATTCGCATGTGCACCTTTTGCTTGGTCTCAGAAGTCATACAGTAATCCTCATTCACAAGCTTCCAAAATTGTACTTTTTAAATGAAGTGGAGAATAATTGAAATCTGAATTTCTAGTCTGATCTAGCAGTTCTTAAGTCTGACTGTTAAATCTACTTCCTGTGGTTGATTGAAAGGGCTAGCGTAGAATTCTAGGAGTTGAAATCTACCCATCTTAAAGTTGGTGAGGTTGAGAAACACTGCTTTAAGCTTAATACCTTATGAATAGTTATTGGCAGCTGCAAGGTCATTTTGACTTGTAAACTTACAGGGTGATAGTGCCTGATTGCTGGCATGCCATGTGATCCTGATTCATTGAGAAAAGCAAAACATGAACCACAAACCTCAGAGCCTTAATCAAGTGCCCAGAGTCGTACATGAGATGGGCAGTAAATAAATATGACAAATAAATAAATAAATGTCTGGAAAGTACAATATAATACTGTACAGGCACTGCTCCTAATCAATCAAAGAGAATATTTGTAGCTCAGGGTTGAACTGTGGAGTCCTTGGTGTTCTCTGAGCCTTGTTGTTTTCTTGCAGTGCGACTGAAGATGTTGCCTAGTCTGGCAATGAAACGTCTGCAAGAAAACAACAAGGCTCAGAGAACACCAAGGACTCCACACTGCTCCTAATGTATTGTATCTATACAGGAGGGGCATGAGAAACAAAGCAAAAGCTTTACCATGTGGCTATGAAGGTTCTCAGTCATCCAGGTGGAATTGTCTGTAGCTTGAATCATGTCAACTGGATTTCTATTTTCTCAGTGGAAACGTTTTGCTCCTTATCCAAGGAGCTTCTTCAGTCTGAGCAAAGTTAGTAAGGGAATCCTTAAATATGTTTCTAGGTGGCTGTGTGACCTAGCCCCAGGTGCAAGGTCACACAGCCACCTAGAAACATATTTAAGGATTCCCTTACTAACTTTGCTCAGACTGAAGAAGCTCCTTGGATAAGGAGCGAAACGTTTCCACTGAGAAAATAGAAATCCAGTTGACATGATTCAAGCTACAGACTTTACCATGTGGCTTATTTGATTCTTGATGGGGAAGCTTACATAGGATTGGCTAGAAGGCGCAAGCTTTTCTGAAGGCATCTTAGAATCAGACTAAACGTCAAGTAAAAGATATAGGTATAAGATGAGCCCTACTGGCAGAGTCCAGCCATCTCTTCCCACAAAGCCTATTAGATGTCTGTGAAAGTTTCACAAGCAAGATATACATCCAGTAGTGTTCCACAGCAAATAACATATAAGCCTCTTAAGCAGGTGAGAAGAGTGGGGGAATTTATATTGGGAAAATATAGCAAAGGAGTTTTTACAAAAGGGAAAAAACTTCCTCTAATACTGCTCCATTTGGGCTCCTCAGAAGATGCTTTAAGGTTTTTGTAAAAAAAAAAATCTGGGAGGAAATGCCTATGAAACACACACACACACACACACACACACACACAGAGTGAGAATGAGAGAGTCACAGATCTACTGGTTTCTTTTGATTTTTAGGGCAACTTGCTGATGAAGAGAGGTACTACCCTGTTTTCTGCCAATGATGTCCTGAGTTAAATATTGTTAGTAAATGCCACAGGATAGTACAAAATTATAACGCTTCTGGCTCTTCTGCTTGAACTGCGCTTAGTTTCCCATCCCCTCCAGACCACTAACCTTGACAATAATCCTTTTTATTTTGCTTTACAGCCAGCATGCACAAAATAAGGTGATGTTTTCCTTAGGAAAAACCAACCACAGTAATGTTCACCTTGTGAGAAACTGCATTCTGAAAATATGCAATATTCTAGGAACAGAAGTATCACTATTTAAAAATAAGACCAAATCAAACCCTAAAACTTCCACAGAAACTGGCTTTAAGTTAGCTATAATGGCATGGCTAATCCTGTACAGTTATAGGTTACAGGTCTCAGATCTCTTCTCCTACAGCCAACTGTGTCTACATAACACAGCTCCATCTCCTGCCTTGCTGTAATGGCTTACTGCTACCAGGCACCTTCCCACTAGCCCTGATATGAGAGAAAGATAGGGTTCTCACAACCAATCTACATTAGTGGCAAGTAGAAGATTTTAAAAAATGATAATGAAATCAACTCTATAGTTCCACTTCATGATAGGATGGAACTGAAATATCTAATTAGCAGAATCAGACTTTTCTTTCTCCCCCCTCCCTCACCTTCCTTTGGGAGATAGATTGATCTCCTAGGAGACAAATAAAACAAACTTTATTTTAAAAAATAAAAGGAGAATATGTAAAAAAAAAACCCTTTCTGGTTTTAAATAGACATGTACAAAACATTCAGTGACGAAGGAGATTAAAGATATAGAGCATGATTTAAAAGGATTTCCCATTAAAAAAAGAAATAAAAATATACTGTAAGGGTCTAGATAGACTACAAGGAAATGCTGGGCTTCTCTCAATTTAGAAGTAATTGTGCTGTAAAGAGGTTGCAAGTTGCATAAAATACACCATTCTTGTGTTAAGGTTATTTGGTTAAAGCATTCTATGCAGAATTAAACGCATGGCATTTTCTTCCACTGTGTCTGGCCAGAGAGTGGAAAAATACAAGTGAAAACAATCTACATTGTTTTCCGCATTGTAAGTTCGGTTCTCAAAACATCTGAGACGTAGATGGCAGGTGCTGAGATATCTCTAGCTAGACAAAATAAACCCGTAATCAGAATCGTTCTCAAAACAAACAAAAAAGGCCAATACACAACACTGCCATCGTGTGACGCTTTATAGTAAGTACAATTACTACCAGAAATGCTATACTAAAAGAGATGCTCATGTTTAAACCAATCACATGTGAGCTATGAACCATGGGTAGTCCTTTATACTTATGTTCTACATACATATGTCTTCTGTTCTTTATGTAGGCTGCTATCTGCATGTACTTGTATCTGAACTGTAACCATGCCTGGTCTTTGCCTGGTCTTTGCACAGACCATGATGTTTTTTTTCTTTCCTCACTTCTGGTGATGGAACTCTGCTTATGCTTTGATTTTACCTTTTTGCAATAATGCACTATACATCCATTATTGCCTTATGCTATCAATAAAGATATTGTTAGCCTTACAACACGTTGTTTGGATTACTTCATTGCCTGGAACCCCGCATAGTTAACCATCACCTAACAGGTTATGGGCCCAGAGAGAATTTTGTGTTTTTCTTTGCTGCGCTGGATCTAGCTGTAACAACGGGGTTTGTTTTTAAGGCTGCATTTTGAAGTAAACGTGTTTTTCTTTGAGTGGTCAGCATGGCTGCTGCTGCAGGGCTAACCAGTCTGCCCTTTGAGCATTTGAATGGCACAAACTATCGGACCTGGTGTGTGAAGATCAAGTCTTTCTTCCTAAAAGAAGGTTTGTGGAAGTATGTGAAAGACCCACCTCCAACCGGTGCTATTACTGAAGAAGTGCAGTTGTGTTTGGATCGTGCTTATGGCAACTTGATTCTGGGACTAGAATCATCACAGCTACTGCATATCAGTAATTTGGAGACCGCACATGCCTGTTGGGAAGCTCTTAAAGCCCTTTATTCCAAGCAAACCTCTGCTGCCATTGTTGGTATATCACGTCAGCTTTACAACTTGAAGCTGCAGCCCGGTGGAAACGTGATGACCCACCTCCATAAAGTCAAGACTTTGTTTCTTGAACTTGAGGACCGGGATGTTGTGATCCCTGATACCCAGAGAGCTTGTATTATCCTGTCAAGCTTGGACAAGAGCTTTGACATGCTCATCGAGGCAACTCAGACGTTGAGGCCCCAAGACCTAACTGTGGATTATCTTACAAATCGCCTGCAAGAAATCCAGCAAGCTCGTGATTTGGAGAGGATGCAGAGTAAGTCATCTGTTGCTGTTCCTGAGGCTTCAGCTCAGCGTTTTCCAGTTGGAACAGAGGCTGCGTGTGCTGTGAGGAGATGTTTCCGGTGCAACTCGACCCAACACTTCATGAGAGACTGTCCCCAGCCACCTCGCCCAGCCGGTGGAGCCAGTGGAAAGAGGTTCGTACGAAAGAAGGGGAAACAAGCGCCTAGACAACGTACCCAGGTGTCTGCTTTGCTCACGGCTGTGAGTAGACGTTCCCCAGAGACTTGGTTTTTGGACTCAGCCTGTAGTCAAATCATTGTCAACAATGAACAGTTGTTGTTATCAAAAAGCAAGCCTAACGTCCAACAGGTTGCTCTGGCTGATGGATCTATGGCTGATGTGTCCTTTCAGGGTGAAGTATACATTCCTTGTTTGGGGATAAATATGCAAAATGTGTTGTGTGTACCTACACTTGACTTTTCCCTCCTTAGCGTTCCAGCCCTGGTAAAGTCTGGTTATACTGTTGTGTTCAAGGGTACTGGATGTTCTATTGAAAAAGATGGGATAGAATGTGCTAGGGGGAAGTTAGTGAATCAATTGTATGAAATGCTTCCTAAGCAGGGGATTGTGTCAGGAAATTGTATTTCCAATGTTCCCCCACATAACAAATGCATTCACTATTATCACAGAGTTTTGGGACATCCCGGGTGGGGAAGTTTGTCCCAACTGGCCAAGGTGTATCCTGAGTTAGGATCCAAAAAGTGTGATGACTTTCTTGATTGTACTGTGTGCAAACAATCGAAAATTAAGGCTGCTCCTATTGCTAGAAAAAGTGACAGAGTGTCAACTAGGCCTTTTCAGTTGGTTCATGGAGACTTAGCCGGCCCCAATGCTCCTAGTGAAGGGGGGGCGTGTTTCATGTTCCTTTTGGTGGATGACCATACTCGCTATACGTTTTGTTATTTGCTCAAATCTAAAGCGGAGGCTTTTGCTCGCTTTAAGGAGTTTGTTGCAATGGTGGAAAGAAATTATGGCTATCAAGTAGGTCAATTTCAATCGGATTGTGGAGGAGAGTTTCTAGGCCATGAGTTTCAGAATTGGCTTCGTAGAAAAGGAATCTCCCATAGACTTGCCAATGTTGGTGTTCCTGCTGAGAATGGAATAGCTGAAAGGAAGATTGGTGTTGTTAATACCATTAGAAATAGCCTGATGTTAGATGCCCAGGTGCCAGCCCGTTTTTGGGGTGAGGCTACCATGACTGCAGTGTATCTGACTAACAGGGTGTGGAATTCAGCTGTAAATGAAGTTCCTTATTTCCTTTTGTTTGGCAAGCGCCCTTCACTGAAGCATCTGCGTGTTTTTGGAACATTTGCATATGTGCATATTCCTAAGTCTCAGCGAAGGAAGAACCAGCCAAAAGCACAACGCTTAAGGTTTGTTGGTTATTCATCTAGATCTAAGGGTTACCGTTTTTCTGCAGGCTATGGTCGTGTAGTAATCTCTAGAAGTGCTAATTTTGAGCACCCTACTGGTTGGGATAGGTTGAATGCTAGTTCAGAAGTATTGTTGCAATCTAGTGTACAGCCAACTGTCCATGCTCCTGTGGCTGGACAACAACCAGTTCAGCTGCCTTCTGGTTCCCAGTCTCCTAGTGTGGTGAGAGGATCCCCTCAGGTGAAGGAAGAGGAAATTTCACCTGAGCAGGTTCAGGATCTGAAGGGGGATTCAGGTAGTGAAAAGGCAGAGGACAGTGATGAGGAAGAGGCAGTGGTAATTCCTCGTAGGTCTGCACGCTCCACAAAGGGTGTGAAGCCTGACAGATTTGTGATTCAGCAGGTGAGAGTGTGTCAGATTACCTGTGAACCTCAGTCTTTCCAGGAGATGTTGCATCTGCCTGTTGAAGAGCAAGAGAAGTGGAACACAGCGATGGATAAGGAGTTTGAGGCATTAGTGAGTCAAAAGGTGTTTGAGGTCACTGATTTGCCCCCATCCCAGAAAGCTGTTGGTTCCAGATGGGTTTTCAGAAAGAAGCTTCTTCCTGATAATACAGTGCAGTACAAAGCCAGGCTTGTTGCTCAGGGATTTGCACAGGAGAGGTTTTTGAACTATGATCTCACATATGCACCCACAGCTAGACCAGAGTCTTTACGTATGGTACTTTCTCTGGCTGCACAGCGTGGACTTGTTGTCCATCATTTTGATGTTGACACAGCATATTTGAATGCAGAGCTCCCTGAAACTGTGTACATGAAGCAGGCTCCTGGCTATGCTTGTGACAATTCTCAGAAGGTGTACAGACTGCGCAAGGCGCTGTACGGTTTGAAGCAGGCCGGACGTTGTTGGCATCAATGTTTAGATAAGGCTTTGTTAGAGCTAAAGTTTAAGAAGTCTGTTGCTGATCCTTGTGTGTATGTAAGAGGTTCTGGAAGTGATTACACAGTGTTGCTAACGTATGTTGATGATTTTTGCCTAGCAACTGGTTCTTTGCACCTTGTACAAGAGTTTGCAACACAATTGAGACAGTATTTTCAATTGAAAGACCTAGGTGAGCTGAAATACTATCTAGGTGTTGAAGTCACTAGAGCTCAGAGTGGTGAGTTCTATCTGAGTCAGAAAAGAAAAATTGACCAATTGTTGAGTCAACTTGAAATGTCAAATGCAAAACCAACCAAAACACCAATGACTCTTGATTTCCTAAAGGGTGATGCATGTGAGGAACCTTGTCCTCAACCTGCATTGTATCACTCAGCTGTAGGAAGTTTGCTACACTTAACACAATGGACACGCCCTGACTTAGCTTACTCAGTTGGAGTGCTTAGTCGTAAGGTTGCCAAACCATCCATGCGGGATTGGACAGGTTTAAAGAGGGTCCTACGCTATCTTAAAGGCACAGCTGATCTTTGTCTCAAAATATCAGCCACCAAGGCTGAAATGCCTGTGATTTATGCTGACAGCTCTTTTGCAGAAGAGAGAGACAGAAAGTCTGTGAGTGGTTTTGTTTGTTTGTTTGCAAATACACCCATTGCCTGGAGAGCAAGAAAACAAACATTAATTGCCGTTTCTACCTGCGAAGCCGAATTTGCGGCCCTCAGTGAGGCAATCAATGAAACGTATTGGTTAAAACAATTGTTTACAGATTTATCTGTAAATATAAATACACCAATAACAATGTATGAAGATTTCCAATCCTGTCTATCTCTAGCTGCTTCGGAAAATGTCAATAATCGCACGAAATACATCCATGTAAAATACCAAAATGTGAGGCATGCAATTCAGGAAAAATTTATACAATTAGAGTATTGTCCATCTGAACTAAATATCGCAGACGTTCTCACGAAAGCACTTTCTCCAACAAAACATACAACCATGGTAACCAGATTGGGATTGGAGCAAATGTGTCTGAAATAAAATCATTTGTGTCTCTGTGTGCTTTTGAAATAACAGTTTTTCCCCCACAGTGTTTCAAAAAATCCATGCGGAAGGGGTGTTAAGGTTATTTGGTTAAAGCATTCTATGCAGAATTAAACGCATGGCATTTTCTTCCACTGTGTCTGGCCAGAGAGTGGAAAAATACAAGTGAAAACAATCTACATTGTTTTCCGCATTGTAAGTTCGGTTCTCAAAACATCTGAGACGTAGATGGCAGGTGCTGAGATATCTCTAGCTAGACAAAATAAACCCGTAATCAGAATCGTTCTCAAAACAAAAAAAAAAGGCCAATACACAACACTGCCATCGTGTGACGCTTTATAGTAAGTACAATTACTACCAGAAATGCTATACTAAAAGAGATGCTCATGTTTAAACCAATCACATGTGAGCTATGAACCATGGGTAGTCCTTTATACTTATGTTCTACATACATATGTCTTCTGTTCTTTATGTAGGCTGCTATCTGCATGTACTTGTATCTGAACTGTAACCATGCCTGGTCTTTGCCTGGTCTTTGCACAGACCATGATGTTTTTTTTCTTTCCTCACTTCTGGTGATGGAACTCTGCTTATGCTTTGATTTTACCTTTTTGCAATAATGCACTATACATCCATTATTGCCTTATGCTATCAATAAAGATATTGTTAGCCTTACAACACGTTGTTTGGATTACTTCATTGCCTGGAACCCCGCATAGTTAACCATCACCTAACATCTTGAGCTTGTACAGAGAAAATAAATACCACGGGGGGGGGGGGACATTAGGTATAAGCACACACAGCAAAATAAAAATGATCTTATGCAATTATTTCTAGCTCAGTGTTTTTAAATATCCTTTTCAAGATAGCCATTTTCCTGAAATGGATTTCCCTCTGCCTCAGTCGTACCTGGACTTGCTCCTCAGATCCCTGAGGATTCCAGTCAGTTAATTCTGAGGTTGTCTCTATTCCAAGGATCTGCCTTTGTTCTCAACAGACAAAAAAGGAAGTGGGCTGGGGATCATTTCTCTCCTTGCGAAAATGCAAAATAAAGGTTATATTCAAGTGGGCTTGAATATAGACTGAAACTGAGATATACAGATGGCCATCAGTGAATGTGGGGAGGGGAATTACCTGCCCATTCACTACATAAACCCTTTGAAAAGACCCCAAGAAGTAAGCCTCTTGAAAACCTCATGATTCCACTGTTTGGGTATTGATTTAATAAGTTCTAATTATAAAATTCTGCTAGATAAGCTTTTCAAGGCAGCACTATGAGGAGGCACAGAAAAGTCCACCTCTTCTTCTACCCTCTTTACCTGAGTTTGTAGAATAAAAACTGGCCATAGATGCTTGGACTGAATTAGTTTTTTTGATGTTGTATTTTCCCTCCATTGCTTTTCTTGGAAGGGGGCTATCTCTGATGTTCTGTGCTTTGGGTTTCTTGCTTTTTTCCTTGCTGTTTCCTGCGGTTTTGAAGTGTGATTTTTATTCTCCCCGTCTGCAAAAGCAGCCAAGCTTTACAGTTCCTACACAAGGGGAGGGAACTCCCTTTCCCCTTGAACACAAGCAGCCCCATGTATTTAAAAAATGCCTGAAAAAGTTTCCCAATGTTTCAACTCAACAATCCCTATATATGTTGTGCTTCTGAACCTATAAACTACCTCTTGGGATTTGGTTGCTGCTGCACATACAATATTTTTTACATCTTTATTAATTGCATCCTGGAATGAACAGTGACAGAAAATCTGTATAATGAGCACACAGGAGAAAATGCATCATAGGAAAGTGTATGATTTATTTATTGGTTCATTTTTTAATTTTCCTAAATAATTAACCCTCAAATCCTCTTTATAAAAATTGTGCAGTGTCTAGAGCAATAATGTTTAGGCCCACAGTTAATCTATAGTGAATCTTACATCCAATATAAAATGATTTCTTTCCACTTTAAAAGCTGAACAGGCTAAGACTACAACCAGAAGTTTGTAGCCAGCAAATGCAAGAGCAGTTGACACAGAGATCAACGTGGTTACTTGGATGGATGGCATATGGCAGGAGGAACACAGTCTGGGTTTAGAAAAGGCGGAGGAACTAGAGACCAAATTGCCAATATCCGCTGGATAATGGAGAAAGCCAGGGAGTTTCAGAAAAACATCTATTTCTGTTTTATTGACTATTCTAAAGCCTTTGACTGTGTGGATCATAACAAATTGTGGCAAGTTCTTGGTGGTATGGGGATACCAAGTCATCTTGTCTGCCTCCTGAGGAATCTGTATAACGACCAAGTAGCAACGGTAAGAACAGACCACAGAACAACGGACTGGTTTAAGATTGGGAAAGGAGTACGGCAGGGTTGTATACTCTCACCCTACCTATTCAACTTGTATGCAGAACACATCATGCGACGTGCTGGGCTTGATGAATCCAAGGCTGGAGTTAAAATCGCTGGAAGAAACATTAACAATCTTAGATATGCAGATGATACCACTTTGATGGCTGAAAGCAAGGAGGAGCCAGGAAATCAGAAAACGTTTACTTCTTGGGAGGAGAGCAATGACAAATCTCGATAAAATAGTTAAGAGCAGAGACATCACACTGACAACAAAGGTCCACATAGTTAAAGCAGTGGTATTCCCCGTAGTAACCTATGGCTGCGAGAGCTGGACCATAAGGAAGGCTGAGCGAAGGAAGATAGATGCTTTTGAACTGTGGTGTTGGAGGACATTTCTGAGAGTGCCTTGGATTGCAAGAAGATCAAACCAGTCCATACTCCAGGAAATAAAGACAGACTGCTCACTTGAGGGAATGATATTAAAGGCAAAACTGAAGTACTTTGGCCACATAATGAGAAGACAGGATACCCTGGAGAAGATGCTGATGCTAGGGAAAATGGAAGGCAAAAGGAAGAGGGGCCGACCAAGGTAAAGATGGATGGATGATATTCTGGAGGTGATGGACTCGACTTTGGGGGAGCTGGGGGTGGCGACAGCCAACAGGAAGCTCTGGTGTGGGCTGGTCCATGAAGTCACGAAGAGTCGGAAGCGACTGAACAAATAAACAACAACAAAATAAGCATATGCTTATTTTTATTATTTTATTTTATTTATTTATTTATTTTATTTATTGCTCAACTTTGTGTTGTGCACCAGTTACACCCTTTCCTGGACCGAGAGGCCCTTCGAACGGTCACTCATGCCCTGGTTGTCTCCCATATAGATTACTGTAATGCGCTCTACATGGGGCTACCCTTGAAGAATATCCGGAAGCTACAGCTGGTACAGAATGCGGCTGCGCGGGCAGTTTTAAGTGCACCAAGATCGACACATATAACACCTCTGCTCCGTGAGCTGCATTGGGTTCCAGTCTGCTTCCGAATTCAATTGAAGGTGTTGGTTATCACCTTAAAAGCCCTACATGGCATCGGTCCAGGTTACCTGAGGGACCGTCTCATCCCTATCACATCAACCCGTCCCACCTGGTCCTGCAGAGAGGGCATGCTGCGGACCCCCTCTATAAAAGAGCTCCATCTAGCGGGGTCTAGGAGGCGAGCCTTCTCTGCAGCGGCACCTGCCCTATGGAACATCCTCCCCCCAGAGATAAGACAGACCCCGTCACTCCTGGACTTCAGAAAAAAATTGAAAACCTGGCTCTGTGATCTCGCCTGGGGCAAGAGGGAAAGTGGTCAAGCTTGGGGATGGCTGATTTTTTAGAGCCGCCCCAAATATTTTAAATATGCTTCAGCGGCACTGCGAACCACCTGCCACTTGGTTTTAATTTAAATTATATTTATTGTATTTGTATTTTATTGTGTTTTTATTGTATTTTATTGTTATTGTTATAGCTGTGAACCACCCAGAGTCCCTCTTTGAGGGGGAGATGGGCAGTCATAGAAATTTAATAAATAAATAAATAATAATAAATATGAAATAGTGCATCCATTCTAGCATTGAAAACCATGACTGAGTCTCATCCATTTTAAACCTGAAAAATGCAAGCATATATTTTTCATACTCGATAAGGGATGCACAGATGTTGTTCTCCATCAACAAACGTTGCTGCTCCTTTGTATATAACAGCTGCTGGTATCTTCAAATGACTGAAGAAAGGCAAGCAGTGGTATGTCTATGTGGGCCTAGTGAAACTGGCTCCTCTTTTTAATATCTCTTAGAACCTCTCTTGAGTAGCTCCTACATCCAACAGTAGCATTGCATTAAGAAATCCCCCACCATTTACATAACAGTTCATTGCAGTTAATAGAAAAACCAAGTCTTTTCCATTTGAACATTCTATAGTATATATTCAAGAGCTAAACACTTTACAACATATATTGTAAGAATTGGGCCTTTAGATTAAGTTAACATCTTCTTCCCTTTTCTGATCTTGCCAGGGGTCTAGGCCATGGAGCTTTTGGGGAAGTGTATGAAGGTCAGGTGACTGGGATTCCCAGTGACCCTACTCCTCTGCAAGTGGCTGTAAAAGTAAGTGGGGAAATCATTGGTGGGACAAATCTGCCTGGTGGGACATATCTCATCAAAGAAAGGCTATTAATATGGCTAGGTTCGTTTTCTAGTTTTTCTGAGGGAAGAAGGGTGAATGTATTCCTGATTATGGATACTTGGAGGTGGGAAGAATCCAGAACTGTCACTCAGATGATTATTACTGAAGTTCATAAAAAATGATTTAATGTTAATTTACTGGCATGTTTTTGGAACTCTATTTCTTTAAAGTATAACTGATCCCAAGCAGGAAATGCCTTTGGCTGTCTTCCCCTCTCTTGTGTCCTCCAGATGTGTTAGCATTGTGGCTCTCATAACTTCAATTTCTGTGGCTAGTGTCCATGCTGGTTGGGAATTATGACCATTGTAATCCAACACCTATAGAAGCTACCCATTTGGAAGGCTGACTCAGACTTTTCCTATTCTGCATCCTTATTCTGCCAAGGTTCACCACCCTAAGTTGTAGATGATGTGCTAACAGAAAGCTGATATTTTTCTTTTTATAGTAGCAGAGTGATGGAGGCAAATGTTTGTGGTCATTACAGTCTGAGTCATAGCTATTAAATTCAGAGTTTTTCTGAAAATATGGCATCTTTCCCAAAGCCATCTGGGTGACCTTGGGCCAGTCATACACTCTCAGCCCAACTCACCTCACAGGGTTGTTGTTGTGGGGAAAATAGGAAGGAGTATTAGGTATGTTCCCCGCCTTGAGTTATTTATAAAAATAATAAAGGTGGGATAAAAAAATCTAATAAATAAATAAACTTGGAGTTTCCAAATGGTGTTGGACTACATTTCCCATCATTCTATCCAGAAAGCTAAATAGTCACCAGTAATGGGAGTTTATAAAGATTCAAGAGAAGCTGGTCTATCAGAAAGGAGGCATTTCTTAAATGGCCTAGAATTGTCTTTGGAAAGGTGGTAATTAAAATACTTTCCACACTTCACTTTCCTTCTCTTCTTTCTTGACCAGACATTGCCAGAAGTTTGCTCAGAGCAAGATGAGCTGGATTTCCTGATGGAAGCTCTTATAATAAGGTGTGTTAATTCAAATTGATCATCAGCTTTTCCACCTCAAACACACATCTACCAGTATTAAAAGCACTGGTCATTTTTCCCCTCCAGCTTTTATAAAGATGAAATCACATATCATGCAGTCAAATTGTCCAAGGAATCATGTTTCCATTATTTTCTTCAAACCTTACAATCAGCCTATAAGGTATATCAGGACCATCATCCACAGGAGATGGGGCTAAGACTATCTCCTAAGCATATCACTGAGACTAGCTTCATATCTCAGATTTCCTGGTTTGATAAAAAATCTCTTCAGATTATGAGGAACACCTGAACTCACAGAGTAGTAAAGAATAACATTGTTGCAAAGTGCATGTTGGCTTCCAATGATAGTAATAATTTTGTAGCTCCCACCGAGGTATCATTAGACTAACTTTCTTCACTATTGTCCCAAAATCTAAGGAGGGAAGGAAGGAATAAAGTACCTGGAAACTATAGACAACACTGTTAAACTGCTCCGTTTTGGGGTGTGGGGAGGAAGAGGGTTATTTCATTTCATTATTATACTTTATTTTATTTTTCCATATTAAAAAAATCACTGACCAAATTATTATTTTCTGACTTGCAATATTCTTCTACAGTCCAACTCCAACCCAACAGCAGTTTACTTTCGACCACCAGACTACATCAATCGGGCTTAAAGCAAATATTGATCTGCAACTTTTGTAATGTCCACTGTGGCTAAATATGATGGGCTTTGAAGTCCAACACACCAGGAGACCAAGAGGGCTAGAGAAGGCTGGGTTAGATAAATAACTCACCAGGCTCAAACGTGTGTCTTCTGCATTAAAAGTTTATTTTCCTTAATCTTCCTTTCAGCAAGTTCAACCACCAGAACATTGTACGCTGCATTGGGGTGAGCTTACAGGCTCTGCCTCGCTTTATTTTGCTGGAGCTCATGGCTGGAGGAGACTTGAAATCTTTCCTGAGGGAGACACGGCCAAAGCCGGTAAGAGAAAAATAATAGTCCAGTGTAGCCTCAGCCTCCAGCTCCCCTTGAAAGTTTTTCCTAAATTAAATGTAGCCTAGTTCTTTTTGCTAATACTGCAGTGTCTGCCTAAAAAAAGACTTGGAACTGCAGTGCCACCATTTCCTTGCAAGGATTTTTAGTACTTTGATGGATTAAATTGAGCAGGTCTTATGTTGTGGATAGGGAGCTGAACAACAGATTGATTAGGTGAACAATTCACCAGCAATTACTCTGAAGGAAAGCTGATTTAGCATATATTTAGGAGCAACTTTTAGCACAGAGCTTTCCAAACTGTGTGTCGGGACATGTTAGTGTGTCGGCTGCAGTGTCTGGGTGTGTTGCAGCTGCTGCCTCCGAGCCCTGCCAGGATTCCGCGCAAGTCGTAGTGCCTGCCTTGTGCCTTGCTGCCTCCAAACCTGCCCTGCCAGGATTGCACTCAGGTCCTAGTGCCTGCCTTGTGCCTTGCTGCCTCCGAACCTGCCCTGCCAGGATTCCATGCAGGTCCTAGTGCCTGCCTTGTGCCTTGCTGCCTCCAAACCTGCTGTGATTCCGCGCAGGTCCTAGTGCCTGCCTTGTGCCCTGCTGTAAGAGTGTGTCGCGAAATGATGCCCTGCTGTAAGAGTGTGTCGCAAAATGATGCATGTCTAAAAAGTGTGTCACCAACATGAAAAGTTTGGAAAGCTCTGTTTTAGCACATAAAGTGACCAACTTTAAATCTGCTACTGTTGACGTGTTATGGTCGTTTTACCATATGTGGTGGACATGTAAGATTGAAAAGAGATTTTGGACCCAAATACATATGTTGATGCAGAGTATACTAGAAATACAGATTCCGTTTAAACCAGAATTATTTCTGTTGGGAATATTGGATTTACAAATAGAAAAACATTTTGTTAGAATTATACAATATATGTTAACAGCAGCAAGACTCCTTTATGCACAATTTTGGAAAACTCAGACTTTACCAACAGTACAAGAGTGGATGTTAAAATTGATGGACATGGCAGAAAATGATAAATTGACTTGTTTATTGAAAGAAAACTCAAGTTATCGATATCTCAAAGAGTGGAAACCATTGATGGACTATTTGCGAAATGCAGGAGGGGCAAAGCTTACATGGGGTTTTGAAGAGTAGATTAAATGTAATAGAGTATATTAGACAAAGAATTATTTCTATCTATTGTATGAAAAACCAACATTTAAGGCAGATTCTTTTATCTACATGACCAGAGATAGACTGGAAGTTACCTATTTTTCATATCATTTTCTTTCTCTTACTTTACTACACTTTTTCTTTTCTTTTTCTTTATTTTGTATTTCTATTTCTTTTTCCGTTTCTAACTTTTAACTATGTATTTTAAAATCCTAATAAAATTTATATAAAAATAAATAAATAAATAAGTGTACATAGAATTGCATAGAGGATCTCTGATTTTTTTTTTTCATTACCTTCTCCCCCTGTCCCCAAAACAGGAAGGGAAATCTTTGAACTTGCTTCAAAAAAATGAAAGAGGAGATGTTTGGCCCAGTAGCTGTGTTCTTGCAAGATGCCACAGGGCCAGTCCTCTCACCTTTCCTGTTTAATATTTATATGCAGCTGCTAGGAGAGGTTTAGAGCATGATACCATCAAAATGGTGATGAGGTGCAACTTTTATAATTGCCACCTTGCACCCAGCTGGGGATGGCATCAAAGTCTAGGCAAGATTCCTAGATGGGATCAAACTGGCTGCAACTGAACCCAAGCAACTCAGAGTTATTGTTTATATATCTGTTATTTGCTGGCTCCACTGGGGTCTCTCAAAGGCATGACACTGACACTGAGGAAGCAGGTTCATGTATTGGGGTGAAGATGGGGGTTCTCCTGGCCTCATGGGTACCACTGGATGGGGAGGTGAAAGCTTGTGGCCAAAGGGCCTTTGCCCAGCTGTTATTTTTTTGCTAATTGCAGCCATTTTTGGAGCAGAAGGACCTGTCTATAGTGATTCATGTGCTTCAACACTCAGCTGGACTTTTACAAAATGCTCTACATGGGGCTGCCTTTGAAGAACATTGGGAAATTGAAATTGGTTCAAAATGCAGCAGCCTAATTCTTGATTAAGGGGCATGGTGGCTCAGCGGGTAAGACGCCAGGCTAGTCGATCGGAAGATCGCAGGTTCGGAGGTTCGAATCCCTAGCCCTGCGTGCGGAGTGAGCTCCCGCACTAGCTCCAGCTCTTGCCAACCTAGCAATTCAAAAGCATGCAAATGCAAATAGATGAATAGGTACCACTTTGGTGGGTAGGTAACAGCGTTCCCTGCGTGTCATGTGGCCACATGACCATGGAAGCGTCTTTGGACAACGCTGGCTCTTCGGCTAACAAACGGAGATGAGCACCGGCCCCTAGAGTCGGATACAACTGCACAAATGTGTGGGGGGAACCTTTACCTTTTTTAATTCTCAATTGGTGTGCATCTCTATGTTTATGTTACACCTATCTTGTGGGCCCGGCAATGTTTACCTATTGTTTTCCAGGTGCAATTCAAACAGCTAATGTTGACTTGTAAAGTCTTATATGATTTGGTGCCAGGGTACCGGCAGGACTGCCTATTCCATCCTGAGTCAAGCAGTCTGAGGAGATCCTCCCAGGAGAAGCTGCTGGTGGTGCCAATTCTGTGAGTTGAGGGAGAAAGTGCTGCTTTTCCATGGCACCAGTGCTTTGGAACACACACACACCCCTTAAAGTCAAACTGGTACCCTTAGTGATGGCCTTCAGGAAGCTGATGAAAACCAAACTATTGCAGAAGGCATTTGGAGTATTATACCATTGGTTAATTGTTTTGTTGTTTGATGATGATGATGATGATGATGATGATGATGATGATGATGATATTTTGATTTTGTTCAATATTACTTTATAAATTATGCTGTGGAACCTGTATTTTTGTACCATGGACATTTTATTATAGTATATGTTATGTGGTAAATCAGTGGAATAGCCTCTATTTGAACACACTGAGTAAAGGAAAGAATACAACCTCCGTAGATAATTAGTTCCCATGTCTAACATTCAGTTGGACTCTGCCTTCCTGTAACTTAAATCCATTATTTTGTGTCCTGCACTCTGGGTGATAAAGAAGAGGTCTTGACCTTCTGTGTATCATCCTTTCAGGTATTTGAAGAGTGGTATCACATCCAGCCTCAGTAATTTTTCTCTCAAGGCTAAACATTCCCAATTCTTTTACTTTATCTTCATAGTTTCTAGTTTTGCAGGACATTCTCTAGTTTTGGTATTTCACAAGGGAAAAAAAGACAAAATACACTCATTTCATTGCAAATGAAATGTTCTTTAAATGATCATTTTCACATCAAACCAGGCCTATGATAAAGGCAAACCAGAAAAATTAATTCTCACCCACGTGAGTTTTAATGCAAACATAAAGCCATGGTCTACACAGGGAAGAGAGACAGATCTCCGAACATCTTTAACTGCATAGACCAAGGCAGGCAACCTTTGTGCAACTGTTGGATGCAATTTTCCACTAAGTGTGGCAGCAATGCCGTGATATCACCAGAGAATACAGAGCTCCTTGGAAAAGGAGAGGCAGCCAAGAGTTTGCAACCAGAATGAGAGATCAGAAAGGGTCTACAGAAGCAAGGGAGTTTTTCAAGGGAGTTGATCAAGAGAGGAGCGCAGGGGAAGGGGAACACTGAAATAAGTGTAACATTAAACCTAGTTTAATAACCATTAGAGATGGCTGTGTGATGGTCATGTAGATCACATGATGACTTGCCTTCCTGGTGTAAAGGTTGCTGACATCAAGCACCATCTAGATAATCTGCTGGATAGTGCAGAGAAGGCAGTGATAATGGTCCACATTGGCATCAACGACATTGGAAAATAAGATTGGTCAGTCTTTGAAAGCAAATTTACACCACTGGGTAGAAGTCTGAAGTCCAGGATTGTCTATGCAGCATTCTCAGAAATGCAAATTCCATGTATCTCAATGCATGCATGTAATGATAGTGTCAGGCAGAGGGGTTTAGATTTGTTAGGCACTGGGAAACTTTTTGGCCCAAACCAAATCTCTACAAAAGAGACATACTTCCACTTGAACCAAAATAAGACCAAACGGCCCATACATCACATCAGAAAGATACTAAATCAGCTTTTAGATACACCTCTGGGGGAAAACTAACAGGTGATGGATAGCATCTAGTTCAGAAAGGTGGAGAGGTTTCAGAAAATACTTTAAGGGGTAAAGCCAACACTGAATGTGAGTTAATGGGAGGATATGACAGGAGATGAAAAGATGACCAAAAGGGTCATGCCACATTTGAGAAAGAACATGGTCTATAGGTGTCCACATCAATGCTAGAAATCTCTGAACCAAAGTTAGGTTAGGCACTGTTAGAAGAAAAATGCTGGTTAAGATGCTCATATGTAAAGCTAGAATTAGAGTGTTGGTATTGTTTTATTGTTTTATTATTATTTTTATTTATTTTTATATATAATATATGTATATATATAATATAGTTTTATTATTTAGGGGGCGTGGTGGCTCAGTGGGTAAGACGCCAGGCTTGTCGATTGGAAGATTGCAGGTTCGGAGGTTTGAATCCCTAGCCCTGCGTGCGGAGTGAGCTCCCGCACTCGCCCCAGCTCTTGCCAACCTAGCAATTCGAAAGCATGCAAATGCAAGTAGATGAATAGGCACCACTTTGGTGGGAAGGTAACAGCGTTCCGCGTGCATCATGCGGCCACATGACCGTGGAAGTGTCTTCGGACAACGCTGGCTCTTTGGCTAACAAACGGAGATGAGCACCGGCCCCTAGAGTTGGACACGACTGCACAAATGTGCGGGGGGAACCTTTACCTTTACCTATTGTTTTATTTTAGGGAGTTGGGAGCTTTTTGAAAGTAAAATATGCATGTAAAGGCTGCTGCACCTTATTTTCATATAATCTCTCTTTAAACAAAGATTTTGCCTCAAAATTCTGGTGGCACAATTTTCAATAGCTCTGGTGGCTACAAAAAGAAGCTGAGTGATGCCTGCCCTGATGATAAACTCACATCTTACTCAAACCACCCTCTATTTTTTTTTAGTCAGACTTACTATTCTTCCTTTCACCTCTTCCATGTCCATTTTGACTTAATTCAGAACATTTTTAATGGAAAGATTTTACTCCTGAAAGAATATGATACTAATAGAGGTAGAAATATAAGACTGTTCATATCCTTGGGACTGAAATGTAAGAAGCTCAAAACATAACAATCTTCTAAGCAGTTAAAAGCTTTCTGTGCGCTAGAAAAGCAATCGGGAGAGGTTTGGGGAAGAAAAGCATTAATTTCCTTCCGTTGTGTCTTGCAGCTTGATGCTCAGAGCAGTGATTATGCTGAACAATGGAGTCAGTTTGTTTTTCAGTCACCTTTTGGAAACTTTGACCTAACAAGGGAAGTTGTTGCTTTAACACTTCCCAGCCTATTCCTGCAAATGGCAGCCACATAGTTTCTAGCTGGATGCCTCATTCTGTCATCTGGGTGAAGCAAGAGCAACCAAGAACTGTTAAGTGAATTTCCTCAGCATTTCAAGGCTACTCCTGCAGTCTGTGTCTCTGTTCAAAATGGGTGCAAACGCTTCACATCTCAAACAAATTACTCTGTTAAATTGCCCTTGGCGGAGGAAGAGCCTCTACTTCAGCAGACATAAAATCAAAGGCAGTACAGGAGGTTTTTTTCCTTAAACCAAACTATGACAAGAACTTTACATAAAACTTTACATAAAACCTATATAGTCTATTTTCAATACTCCCTCCTCCAAAGGCCTGCTGTGCTGTCTCATCATGGCAAGGGAGGGGAGTGTTCCTGGGAGGGAAGAGAAAAGAACATCGGGAGGGTATGCCAAGAGTTTATATTCCCAGCAGGGTCACCCAAGGTGTGAAGGTCATCCCAGCTGCCCAGCTAAAGCAAGCAGGCACCTGTATTGGGCAGCAGCAATATAGGAAGATGCCAGAAACAGATGATCACTTTAGGCAAAGGCATCAATTTATACTGCGCAGGAGAAGGCAATGGTAAACCATTCCTGTATTTTTAACAGGAAAACCACAGGTATAGGAAAATATAAAATGATTGACAATATACCACCAAATTATGGGGGGCCCAGAGAGCCAGTTTGGTCTAGTGGTTAAGGCAACAGGCTAGAAACCAGGAGACTGTGAGTTCTAGTCCCACCTTAGGCATGAAAGCCAGCTGGGTGACCTTGGGCCAGTCCCTCTCTCTCAGGCCTAGGAAGGAGCCAATGACAAACCAGGAGACAGAGAGTTCTAGTCCCACCTTAGGCATGAAAGCCAGCTGGGTGACCTTGGGCCAGTCACTCTCTCTCAGCCCAACTCACCTCACAGGGTGGTGGTTGTGGGGAAAATAGGAGGAGGAAGGAGTAATAAGTGTGTTCCCCACCTTGAGTTATTTATAAAAAAATAAAGGGATAGAAAACAAACAAACAAACATGCTACTGAGGAAGAGCTGAGGATCTTTTGGAGTACTAATGGTGTTTATGACATGGTTAGATTAAAGCCTTTGGGGCATCTAGTTGCTGATGTTGCCATACAGGAAAAGAAAATCTGAAGCTGCAAATATAGAATTACAGTAGGAACATAGAATGTAAGAAGCATGAACACAGGAAAACTCAACACAGTGAAAGATGAAATGAAACAACCACAGTTGACATCTTAGGGATCAGCAAATTGAGATGGACTGGGATTAGACGCTTTCAGTCAGAAGACCACACTATGTCAACCTTACCAGGTAGACCAGACAGGAAACACGACCAGATAAGCTAATTTTACTTTATTGTAAAGCTACATTAATAGAATCTTGCAAGTCTGAAAGTACAATTCTCCCTCTATGACCTTTACAGTCCAAAAACTTAGGGAGGGTCCCTCCTGGTCCCTTTGCTCCACAGGCTATTCTGTCTCTTATCTGACCATTTCCTAGGCATCATCTCTATGCCCAACTTCCCAAGGTCTTTCCCACATACCATCACACACTATTTACTAACCAGGACATGAAAAACAAAGAAAGAATGGCACTGCTTTTATAGTTAGGAAGAATATAGCAAGAACAGTACTTGGCTACAATGCAATCAGTTTTGACTATATTGCTGCTAAAAGGAGTTGGAAGAGCTTAGTTATTGCATCAAAGACATGGCAAGATGCTGACTGTGGAACAGATCATGAACTGCTCATGTGCAAGTTCCAAGTAGTAGTAGTAGTAGTAGTAGTAGAAGAAGAAGAAGAAGAAGAAGAAGAAGAAGAAGAAGAAGAAGAAGAAGAAGAAGAAGAAGAAGAAGAAGAAGGTCAACCAGTTTTCACATTATGATCTTGAGCATATACCCACCAATTTCAAGGATAATATCAGGAATTGCTTTAAAGTCCTAATATATAGCAAGCAACAGAAGAACAATCAGTAATTATTCTAACCAAGCTATGCAAGCAAATCCTGAGAATGACACGGTGGCCAACAGATTGGAAGAATATCAATCTACATCACAGTACCAGAAAAAGGAGACTTAACAGAGTGTGCAAACTATCATACAATATCCTAAAAATTCACATGCTAGCAAAATAATGCTTAGGATCATCCAATACATATTAGATCTCTACATGGAAAGGGAGATGCCAGATGTTCAAGCTGGCTTTAGAAAAGGCCAAGGAACATGAGACATTATTACTTATGCATACTGGATAATAGAGAAAGCTGAAAAATGCCAAAAAAGGAGTCAATATGTGTTTCACTGATGATAGAAAGGCCTTTTATTGTGTCAAGTACAAAAAGCTGTGGAATGTACTTAGAAAAATGGGAATCCCATTTCATTGTCCTCGTGCAAACAAACAGACAGGTCAGAAACCCATAGTATGGACAGAACCTGGACAAACAGACTGGTTCCGGGTTGGCAAAGGAGTAAGATAAGGCTCCCCTTCTTTATTCAATCTATATGCAGAATATATATTGGGGGAGGCTAGATTGGAAGAAGATGAGTGTGGTTTTAAAACTGGAGGAAGAAATGTCAATAATCTGGACTATGCTGATAACACTACTCTGATAGCTAAAAACACAAAAGATCTGCAAGCTCTAGTAAAAAATCAAGGAACACAGTGAAAAAAGGGAACTAAAATTAAATATAAAGAACAAACTAATCACAACAGGTACAGCAATCAGCCTTACAATTGACAATGAAGATACTGAAGTGGTAGATAGCTTCTACCTTTTAGGACCAACCATCAGTAGTAAAGGAACAAGCAGTCAAGAAATATGCCACAGACGAACACTTGGCAGAGTAACCATGAAGGCCTTGGGGAAGATATTCAGTCATAATGTGTCTATAGCTTCAAAGATCAAAATAGTCCAGGCAACAGTACTCTCTGTGACACTCTATGAAAGTGAAAGTTGGAGTTTGAAGAAGCAGGATTGACATTTTTGAACTATGGTGTTGGAGAAGACTCCTGGGGATACCATGGACAGCCAAGAAAACCAAGAAATGGATCAACCCAGAGTTCTCACTCGAGGCACAAATGATCAGGCTGAAATGATCTTACTTTGGACACATTATGCAAAGACCCAGCTCTCTGGAGAAGGCTCTAAAGCTGGAAAAGGTGGAAGGAAAGAGAAGAAGAGGATGCCCAGCAGCACCGTGGATAGAGTGGCCACAGATCCACTGTTGGAAGACCTGAAGGACCAGGTTAGGGACAGATCGTCATGGGAGAAAATCTGTCTACTGTATATGGTTGCTAAGAGTTGACACTGACTTGATGGCACATAATTAATCGATTTTCAATACTAGAAAAGTATTGAATTGTCCTACAAAGCTATTCTCAGAGAAGGACAAGTGGCAGGAAGGGGAGGGCAAAAAGTAGGTGCTGTGGCAGAATAATAGTTTTAGTCTGTTCAAATATTTGCTTTTCCAAGTAGATATTGCTGGGTATAGCTATGAGTTACTACAACTTTTAGCTACACAATTTCCTTCTCAAGCTTGGGAACTCAGAGAAACCATCATTTATATTTGCAAAAAAAATATATGATGGATCTTTCAAATCTTTCTCTTGCAGCGTAAACAAGTCTGCAATGCTCGATGTCTGCTAAAATCCATTTCAAAATATTACTTATTTGAAAATGACATTTAATAGTCATGTATTGTATGCATGTTTTTGCGTATAAAAACACTTTTGGAAGAGTAAACCAAAATGTATTATTTGAGAAACATGCACAAAAGATGTATAGTCGAAGGGTGGTTGTTGTGGGTTTTCCGGGATTGTGTGGCCGTGTTCTGGCAGATTGTGAGGTTTCCACCGCTTACCTTGCTGCCGGCCGACATGCCGGACTCCGAGTCAGAGGAGGAGCCAATCACAGGAGGCAGCAGGCTTGGCGCGAAACCGACTGGAGACCTGGAAACACTGATTGGCAGAGGCTCGGAAGGAAAGACGCCTCCACAAATCAGCGCACGCCAAAGGAGAGCAGAAAGGCGGGCCGAGCAACGCGAAGCCCGATTGGCCCCTGCTCTCTGAAGGCGCGAAAATCGGAATAAAAGGCCGGCGTGACTTACCTCAGTTGCCGGAGACAACCGATCCGACACGCGACCTGGACCCTTGCCTGTGACCGCCCCTTCTGCCATGCTGACTAACCGAGCCGAACCTAGCCTTCCAGCGACCAGCCCGATAGCCGCTGAGAAACCCAAACTCAAAGAAGGTTCCACCTACCTGTTGTCGCCGAGCGCCGACCCACCTCTTGCCGCTGCACCTTTGTCTGGCGAGCCCACGGATCCCGGACGTAATTTGGAGCGCTCCTGGTTTCCTACGGAAGAAGCCTCTACCGGGGTAAGTGTCACTGCCTTGCCTGCTCCCTCCCCGACTGCCCGAGCCAGATTCCCCACTGATACCTGAACCTGAGACGACCGACGCCGGTCAGCAGTGGGCTGCTTTTGTTGGGCCCCGGTCTACCCATATACCAACCAGCCAAGATCCTCAGGGGGTTCAAGCCTCAGCTGGGTCGAGACGGCACTGGTAATCAGTGGGCCGCTTTTGTTGTGCCCCAGTCTACTTCAAGTCCCACAAGCCAAGCTAACCCCTCGCCCGCTGTTACCTTGACTGCCACCTCTGGAGCGACCATAGAGTCTGCAACCCCTCTGGTTTTTCCTGTCAGGCCCGAAGAATCCAGCCTGCAGAAGAAGAAGAAGACTGTATAAACTGGGCCAAGTGTGTATCTGTGTAAATAAAGTTAGTTTCAGTAACGCTTCCGTGTCAGTCTTAGTTGGAACAGGACAGATTGTCTCCGGCCACACTTCCACTGGGAAGGAAGGAAGCATCATTGCCTGGTTATTTCCCCCTTGACTGGTGTTACCTGTCACCCTGACAACCAAGAAGCCATGGATCAACAGCTGTTAATGGAAAACACGCAGCTATCCCAGAAGGTCGCCTAACTCAGCGACCAAAACAACCAACTGAGCCAGATGATCACCCACTTAAGCACGCAAGTGGCCCAGCTGCAAGGACAACAGGCAGCGGTTGCACTGGTTGTCAGCCAGAGAACCAAATGTCCGGTACAAGTACCGGAGAAGTTTGATGGGACCCTTGGCAAGTTTCCGGCCTTCCTGGCACAATGTCAGCTGTACCAGAGCCTCCGCCCAGAGGAGTTCCCAACCGACCGACACAAGGTGGGCTTTGTGGCCAGTCTATAGTTGGGTCCTGCTGCAAAATGGGTCTCTCTGCTAATAATCCAACAGGACCCGCTCCCAGATAACTATGGTGGGTTTTGCAACCAACTCCGGGCAATGTATGTGGACCCGGTCAAGGTCCAAACAGCCACCAGGCAGGTTAAGGGACTGTGACAGGGGGCCAGGCCAGTGGTTGAATACATCAGTGATTTCAGGTTGCTGGCGCAAGACCTGGATTGGAACGAACCTGCCTTGGTAGACCAATTCCAGGATGGACTATCTTCCGAGCTCCTAGACGAGCTAGCCAGAACCGAGTGCCCTAGAAATCTCCAAGACCTGACCCATCTTTGCCTGCAGATCGATGGGCGATTACAGCAATGGAGGTCAAGGAGACATTTTGCCCAATCTCTACCCTTCATTCCGCGTCCTCGAGCCATAGAGGAGCCGATGCAGTTGGGGGGCGCCAGACCCTGCCTCACATCTACCAAGAAGGACCGCCGCCACCAGGAGGGTCCTTGCCTGTATTGCGGGGGAGCGGGTCACCTCGCTGCCAATTGCCCCACCAAGTCTCCAGCCGTGTCCTTGTTGGGAAACGGACTCGGCTCGGCCTACACGGGCAGTTAGGTTGCGCCGAGCTGGCGTCCAGCCAGTCACCATTGCCCGTTCCGACTCCCCCCAAGCACCTCTCCATCGCTGTCACACTCCAGGTGCCGACGGATCCGACACTGAGGGTCCAAGCCATGGTAGACTCGGGGGCTACATTCAACTTCATGGACCTTGGGTTCACAGAGAAGTGGAGAATTCCCCAACATGAGGTGCGCCCTCCGCTGGTGGTTGAGACAATTGATGGCCGCCCACTCCGTTCCAGTCCAGTGACCACCGCCACCCAGCGCATACTAATGTGTGTGGGGAACCATCAGGAGCGGCTGGAGTTTTACATGGTTACTACTCCCCACTACCCCCTCATGCTGGGATTGGTGTGGCTCCAGACACATGAGCCGCAAATCACCTGGACAATGGGGAAGGTTGTGTTCTCCCACCCAAGTTGTGTTGCCCATACCAGCAAAACTCTTGCTGCGTTGCAACTGGTCACCCCAAAACTCCAGATCCCAGTGCAATTCTGGGACTATGCAGACGTTTTTGATGAAGGGGAGGCGGACCAACTTCCCCCACATCGGCCTTACGACTGCGCTATTGACCTGGTTCCAGGTGCAAGGCTTCCAGTAGGCCGGATATACTATCGGAGCCGGAGCGAGCAGCCCTCAAGGGCTTTATTGACACCAACCTCAGGAGGGGATTCATCCGACTCTCCGATGGCTGCCCCCATGTTGTTTGTCAAAAAGAAATCGGGTGAGCTCAGGATGTGTTGCGATTACTGGAAATTGAACGAGATCACGGTCAAGAACCGGTACCCCTTGCTGCTGATACCAGAGCTCCTGGAGCAACTCCGCAACACTCACCTATTCACGAAGTTGGACCTGAGAGGGGCGTACAACCTGGTCCGTATCCGACAGGGCGACGAGTGGAAGACCGCGTTCCGTACTCGCTATGGCTACTACGAATTTACGGTCATTCCATTTGGACTATCAAACGCCCCTGCGGTCTTCATGCACTTCATGAATGACATCTTCAAGGACCTCCTGGACCAGTACCTGATAATCTACCTTGATGACATTCTGATCTTTTCATCCTCTCCGAGCGACCACGAACAGCAGGTCCGAACCGTATTGCAATGACTACGGGAGCACCACCTGTACGCTAAGTTGGAGAAGTGTCAATTTGCCTGCGAGACCGTAGAGTTCTTGGGACACCGAATCTCCGCTACCGGCATCGCCATGGAACCAGGCAAGGTGGAGACGTTACAAACTTGGCAGCCTCCACGTCGGGCCAAGGACGTTCAACGACTGCTCGGGTTTGCTAATTACTATCAAAATTTCATTCCCCAATTCGCAGAACTAACCACACCCTTATCCAACCTACTCCGGAAGAAGACCAAGTTCCATTGGGGAGACAAGGAACAACGTGCTTTTGATAGACTCAGACTAGCCTTTACCACTGAGCCTATCCTCAGGCACCCAGACCCGTTCCGGCCGTTCGTTGTCGAAACGGACGCATCTGATGTAGCCGTCGGCGCCATCTTGCTCCAGGCCGACACCCAGACTGGCACCCTTTGCCCTTGTGCTTACCACTCCCGGAAGCTCGCCCTGACTGAGAAGGCCTATACCATTTGGGACAAAGAGCTCCTGGCCATTAAGGTGGCATTCAAGGCATGGAGGCACCATTTGGAAGGGGCGAGACCCCGTGGAGGTAAGAAACGACCACCAAAACTTAGAACATTTAAAGACCGCCAGGACATTGAACCAAATACGATGGTCCCTGTTCTTCTCCCGGTTCGACTTCAAGGTAATTTACATTCCGAGAGGCCAGAACCAACGGGCAGACACGCTTTCGAGAAAACCCGAATATGACCGCCTAGAGTCTCCAGCACCGCCTCAACCCGTCATCTCTCCAGAGCAGTTTGCTGCTATCACCGTACAGGGTGATCTACGCCAACGGATTCGGGAACAACAAGGAGCTGACCCCTGGGCAAGGAAAAAGAGACAAGAGCTGGCGCATCTTCCCATAGGTCAGACCGATCAGTGGACATGTAGTCATGAGACGCTATGCTTCCGAGGCCGCTACTACATACCCCCAGGAGAGCTCCGCAAACTGGCCCTGCAACTCTGCCATGACAACCCGGCCGCAAGTCATTTCGGGTTCTTCCAAACACTGAACCTGGTCTCCCGGGAATTTTTGGTGGCCGCGCATACGGGATGACGTTAAACAATATGTGTTCTCTTGCCCAGACTGTCGCAGGGCAAAAAATCAGACGGGCAAGCCTGCTGGTCTCCTAATGCCCTTACCCACACCTGAACAACCATGGGAGGCTATTTCCATAGATTTCATCACAGACCTTCCCATGTCCCAGGATGCCACTGCTATTCTGGTAGTGGTGGATTCCATGACCAAGATGGCCCACTTCATCGCTTGTAAAGGCTTACCCACGGCCCAAGAGACGGCGCGCCTTTACATCAAAAACATATTCAAATTGCATGGAATAGCAAAGAGTGTGGTATCGGACTGAGGCTCTCAGTTCACCACCCGTTTCTGGAAGGCACTCCTCCAGAATCTAGGTATCCAAGGCCACTTATCCACTGCATTTCATCTGCAATCAGATGGAGGGACGGAAAGGGTGAACGCCATCCTGGAGTAGTACCTGCGTTGTTACGTGAACTACCAACAGGACAATTGGGCAGACCTCCTAGCCTTGGTGGAGTTCGCATACAACAAGGCACAACACTCTTCGACCCAGATGGCCCCATTAGCTGCAAATTATGGGTTCCACCCACGATCGTTTCCTCTCACCGCGCCGGAATCAGCCGTGCCAGCCACAAATCAGTTCTTCCAAGAACTACAGGCCAGCCACCAAGTGATTAGAGACCAGTTGGAAAAGGCCAAGGATGACTACAAACACTTCGCCAACCGTCAGCAGAAGATGGGACCCCCATTAAAGGTTGGTGACATGGTGTGGTTGTCGCCGAAACACCTATCCTCTTCACGACCATCTCGGAAGCTGGACCACCGGTTCCTGGGACCATTCCCAGTAGAAGCTGTAGTCAATCCAGTCACCTTCCGATTAACACTTCTGGGACACATGCGCATACACCCCGTGTTCCACAGGTCATTACTGGTCCCCGCTTCGGCCGACAGCCCACTCAGAACCAGGAAGACACCACCTCCTCCTGTCATCATCCAAGGAGAGACCGAATACGAGGTTGCTCGCATCCTGGACTCACGCAAACGTCATGGCCGCCTTCAGTATCTAATAGACTGGAAGGGCTACGACCCAGATGAGTACTCCTGGGAAGATGCTGTGGACGTCCACACGCTGTTACGAATACAACAATTCCATCGCCAATACCCGGAGAAACCCAGACCACAAAGCCAGGGGGAGGAAGTTCCTGCAGGGGGGGATAGTGTGAGGTTTCCACCGCTTACCTGGCTGTCGGCCGACATGCCAGACTCCGAGTCGGAGGAGGAGCCAATCACAGGAGGCAGCAGGCTTGGCGCAAAATCAACTTGAGACCTGGAAATGCTGATTGGCAGAGGCTTGGAAGGAAAGACACCTCCATCAATCAGTGCACGCCAAAGGAGAGCAGAAAGGCGGACCGAGCAACGCGAAGCCCGATTGGCCCCTGCTCTCCGAAGGTGCAAAAATCAGAATAAAAGGCCGGCACGACTTACCTCAGTTGCCGGAGATGACCGATCCGACACGTGACCTGGACCCTTGCCTGTGACCGCCCCTTCCGCCACGCTGACTAACTGAGCCGAACCTAGCCTTCCAGCGACCAGCCCGATAGCCGCTGAGAAACCTGAACTCAAAGAAGGTTCCACCTACCTGTCATCGCCGAGCGCCGAGCCGCCTCTTGCCGCTGCACCTTCGTCTGGCGAGCCCATGGATCCCGGACGTCATTTGGAGCGCTCCTGGTTTCCTACGGAAGAAGCCTCTACCGGGGTAAGTGTCGCTGCCTTGCCTGCTCCCTCCCCGACTGCCCGAGCCACAGATTCTCCGCTGATACCTGAACCT
Organism: Charina bottae; assembly: GCA_023362775.1. Lineage (NCBI taxonomy): Eukaryota > Metazoa > Chordata > Lepidosauria > Squamata > Charinaidae > Charina > Charina bottae. Next base: position 52,431,856 of record JALMGJ010000001.1, on the reverse strand, counting down.
GAGATGACCGACACCAGTCAGCAGTGGGCTGCTTTTGTTGGGCCCCGGTCTACCCATATACCAACCAGCCAAGATCCTCAGGGGGTTCAAACCGACACTGGCACTCAGTGGGCTGCTTTTGTTGGGCCCCGGTCTACCCATATACCAATCAGCCAAGAGCCTCAGCTGGGTCAAGACGGCACTGGTAATCAGTGGGCCACTTTTGTTGGGCCCTGGTCTACTTCAAGTCCCACAAGCCAAGCTAACCCCTCGCCCGCTGTTACCTTGACTGCCACCTCCGGAGCAACCATAGAGTCTGCAACCCCTCCGGTTCTTCCTGTCAGGCCCGAAGAATCAACTGGTCTTGTTGCGATCCAGCCTGCAGAAGAAGAAGACTGTATAAACTGGGCCAAGTGTGTATCTGTGTAAATAAAGTTAGTTAGTTAATAAAGTTAGTTTCAGTAACGCTTCCGTGTCAGTCTTAGTTGGAACAGGACAGATTGTCTCCGGCCACACTTCCACTGGGAAGGAAGGAAGCATCATTGCCTGGTTATTTCCCCCTTGACTGGTGTTACCTGTCACCTTCAAGTCTTCAAGTCCCACAAGCCAAGCTAACCCCTCGCCCGCTGTTACCTTGACTGCCACCTCTGGAGCGACCATAGAGTCTGCAACCCCTCTGGTTTTTCCTGTCAGGCCCGAAGAATCCAGCCTGCAGAAGAAGAAGAAGACTGTATAAACTGGGCCAAGTGTGTATCTGTGTAAATAAAGTTAGTTTCAGTAACGCTTCCATGTCAGTCTTAGTTGGAACAGGACACAGATTTGGTTCCTAACTTTTCGCCAGTAGCTGTGGCTGGCATCTTCAGAGGACAGGAGCACAGCTAGAAGATTCTCTCTGTGCCCAAATGGGGTGTGTGTGTTCCAGCTGGTGTTTATAGCTGCTGAGAGGTCATTTACAAGAGATTGGGAGAGGGGTTTTGTGGTGATTAGGGGGTGTGGTGCTGTCGTGTGTGGGATTAGCACATCTATTGTGTGAGTTGTTTGTATATTTCTGTGGTTGAGTAGAGTTCGTTGACCTTTTGCAAGCTGTGTTTTTCAGGACTGGCAGCCAGGTTTTGCTGATCTTTAGGCTTTCTTCTTTTTTATTGAAACTGTGTTGGTGTTTATGTATTTCAATGGCTTCTCTGTATAGTCTAACATAGTGGCTGTTGTTGTTGTCCAGTATTTCTGTGTTTTCAAATAAGATTTGGTGACCAGTTTGTTTGAGAGCATGTTCAGCTATTGCAGATTTTTCAGGTTGCTGTAGTCTGCAGTGTCTTTCATGTTCTTTTATCCTGGTGCGGATACTGCTTTTTGTGTATATACTTGTCCACAGCTGCAGGGTATGCAGTAAACTCCTGCAGCAGTGAGGGGGTCCCTTTTGTCTTTTGCTGGTTTTAACATTTGTTGTATTTTTCTGGTGGGTTTGAAGACTGTTTGGAGGTTATGTTTTTTCATTAGTTTTTCCATGCAGTCCGTGACTCCTTTAATGTAGGGCAGAAATATTTTGCTTGTGGGGGGCTGTTTTTCTTCAGTTGAGTGCTGTTTTTTTGGTTTGATAGCTCTCCTGATTTCATTCTTGGAGTAGCCATTCACCTGTAGGGACCAATCCAAATGGTTGAGTTCAGAATTGAGAAATTGAGCTTCACCGTTCTGATTTGCACGATCCACTAGTGTTTTGATGATGTCTCATTTTTGTCGTGGGTGGTGATTGGAATTTTTGTGTAAATACCGGTCTGTGTGGGTGGGTTTTCTGTAGATTTTGTGTCTAATTGCAGGTCCGGTTTGCGTATGACCATGACATCTAAAAATGGTAGTTTGCCTTCCATTTCTTTTTCCATGGTGAATTGTATGTTCGGGTGGATGCTGTTGAGGTGGTTCAGGAATTTCTCTAATTCTTCTTCCCCATGACTCCAAATGGTGAAGGTGTCATCTACGAACTGGTACCAGACTGTTGGTGTGAGGGGTGCCGATTCTAAAGCCTGTTTTTCGAAATGTTCCATGTAGCAGTTCGCTATAACCGGGCTGAGGGGGCTTCCCATGGCTACTCCATCTGTTTGTTCATAGAAACCCTTATCCCATTGAAAGTAGCTGGTCGTCAGGCAATGTTGGAATAGCTCCGTGATGCACACTCAGGGACAGAGGCAAGGTATATTGGCATCTAGGATGAGAAACAACAGTCTGGAGCATTCTGAAGTCAGTGAACATGAATGTGGATGTGCTTGTCTGACCATTCTCTACAGTACTGAAATATTTACAGTATTTGACCCTTCATACTCATTCATTCTCAAATTCAGTTCTATCAGACTGCCAGAGTTTGTTTTATGGCCATATTTTCATGCATGTGGTTTTTCAGGTTCCCTAAAAGGAACTGCACACTCCTAGTAATCGGCTGACCATATGTCCCGTTTTTTTAGCATTTTGCAACCATCCCATTGTTTTCATAAAAATCTCAATTTTGTCCCATTATTCAAACCTGGTGGGAACGGCAGAGAAGGTGGATCCGAGCCACAGCGCGGACCGGGAGGCAGGGTTTGCAGGCAGGAGCCAATTGCGTGGACCAGGGAGCAGGGTTTGCAGGCAGGAGCCAATTGCGCAGACTGGGGGGGCGGGGTTTGCAGGCAGGAGCCAATAGTGCAGACCGGGGGTGGGGTTTGCAGGCGGGAGCCAATCGCGCAGACCAGGGGGCGGGGACCCCTGTCTTTTTCAGGAATATAGAATATTACATAAGACCCCATCCCGTTTTACCATCCTGAAATATGGTCAGCCTACCTAGTAATTATCTTACTCAATGCCGGATTTGCAAATGTAAATGTTTTAAGAATTATGAGGATTTAGGGAAATCAGTTGAAAAAAATAAAATTTCTGAAAGGAATTTGAAGAGATGAGGATGTTTTTGTATCACAAAATAAGGCAGGTCAGGGCCAATTGAATGAGTGTTTTTGAAGCTGTCCAATGAAAATTGCTTTTTGTTTATAATCTCCTCTGGTCCACCATCAAAATCTAGAAATGCTACATATCATGCCAGAAATAATTTCCCTTGTGGTCCCTGTTGATCTATATCTATACAGGATCTGATTTGGAAGGAGACTGTACCCCATCCTCCTTATGCTGGTCTTTGACCATAATAAAGATTTGATTTGACTTGACTTGACTTGACTTGACTTGACTTGACTTGACTTGACTTGACTTGACTTGACTTGACTTGACTTGATAGGAATCTGCCTTTCAAATCAGGAGATATGCTCATTCTGGCAAATAATTCCTTGGGTAATTGAAATGGGGGGGGGGAATATTTGAGAAGTGTTATTTGTATTGTATAGTTTTATGCTGTCTCTTCAGGAATTTAGGTTTTGCAATAAAAAATCTGATTTGAGCTCTAGAAAATTACAGTTGGTGATACAATAGATTCACATAGTTGGAAGTTACTTCAAAGGCTTTTCAGTCAACCTTCTGCTGATTAGAAAATTAGTCCCTTTATTTGTGCTTACTTTGCATAGAATTGTTTATTCTCAATAGAGAAAGTAGAGAAAATGGGTTGCCCAGAAAATAAGAGGATGATCTCTGTGAAATGGCAATGGAGATCAAGACCTTAGGAAGAAGCATTTAGAATTGCAATAATGTGACCTAAAATGTGCTTTTAAAAAAAAATGTGTACACTCAACTTTGTAGTAAGTTAGAAACACCTAATTCTAACAGGTTGTGTGGCTGCCCACTTTTAAAAAAATTCTTTGTAAGCCCTTTCTAATTGTCTAAATCAGTAGTAATTCATACTCCCGAAATAACTCCTTGATTCTTCCTTTTAGACCCATCCCTCCTCCCTAACTATGCTGGATTTGCTCCATGTAGCTCGTGACATTGCTTGCGGCTGTCAGTATTTGGAAGAAAATCACTTCATTCACAGGTTAGTAGGAGAAGCATTTGTTGTTGAGGGACCATTCTCTCTGTCTGGTGTGTGGCTGACTTGCATCAGGCTAAATATACAAGCCACCTACTGGCAAGAATAGTTGTGTACTACCACCCCCTAGAGGTGTACTGCTTTGAACATAAAAAAGAAACTGAGGAATTATACTTTTTCAATTTATTGAATAGATTTATATTCTGCCTTTCCTTCAGGAGCTCAAGATGGCCTACACAGAAGTTCCTCTCTTTCAAAGCAAGTTTAAAGTCTTGTACTGCTGGATTTACTATCTTGGCTTTCTGATATGAAAAATGAGTGTGTTCAATAATTAATGAGTTGTGTCTTTAGTTTTTCAGTGAGTTAACAGCTGCTTTGTCTAGGATACCATTTCAAAGGTATATTTGAATTGTATTAATTAATTTTTAAAACAGCCAATTGTTCTTTCTCTAGAGACATTGCTGCTCGAAATTGCCTCCTTACTTGTAAAGGTCCTGGAAGAATAGCTAAAATTGGAGATTTTGGGATGGCCCGGGATATATATAGGTAAGAAATATAACTTATATAAGGGAATATATAGCATTCCTTTATATATATAATATATAAGGGAATGTAGGCTTCGAGGGGATTTATTTCATTGCATGTATTAGTCTTTTTCAGATGTTTATATTTTGATGTACTCAGGAGAATGTGTATGCTGTCTTCAAATGCCAGTTTAGCACCTAAACTTCTATGTTCATTCTGTGGCATTTCCTTGACTTACTTTTATTGTTATTTCATCAGCCACTCTCAGTATTGTATTGGCAGCAAACCTCACCAACCTTCTTTTCTCCAATTTTCCCACACTGAGCAGCAGGATCTTATCTTGAAGCTTTATCCTCCTTGGTGTTGACCTGACCTATACACTCCTCCACTACAGTCTCTGTTTACCACATATAAAAGGGGGGATGAAGGGTCAGGAGAATGTAATTACTCACTCTGGAATTTCTCCAAGGCACCAGGATTAATGATTCTGCAGTTGCTAAACAGGAAGACTTTAATGACATACAGTACAGTACATCTTATCTATAATGCACCGTTGCTGTCTTCACAGTGCCCTCTAATGTCAGGCTGGAGAATTACTTCACCACATGATTCTGTATAGATTCTGGCAACAAATCAAAAGCTAGTACTTTTTACAAGCAGGGTTGGATATGGGGATTTTCTTGATGTTTTGCAAGTTGAAAACTTCCCCATAAGAACACATCCTTTGTAGTAAACATGTAAAACATAAAGAGTTGAATTGTTCTGGATGTTCTGTAGCTTGAATCATGTCAACTGGATTTCTATTTTCTCAGTGGAAACGTTTCGCTCCTTATCCAAGGAGCTTCTTCAGTCTGAGCAAAGTTAGTAAGGAGCAAGCAGAAACAAGGAACTGGAGAAACCACTGGGAGGAACAACAACAACAGCACCACAGAGGACAAAAAGAACATGTGGGTGAAAAATCTCTCAGACAGAGAACTCACCCAACCAGAGAGAGATGTCCTAGCCCAGGGGTCGGCAAACTTTTTTTGCCGGGAGCCATTTTGACATGCTCGTGCACATTTTGAAGTGCTCGAGAGCCAGGGGGCGGGGTTTGCGGGCGGGGGCCAATCGCATGGAAGGGGGCGGGGTTTGCGGGCGGGAGCCAATCGCGTGGAAGGGGGCGGGTTTTGCGGGCGGGAGCCAATCGCGTGGAAGGGGGCGGGGGGCTCACAGAGGGAGGGGGTGCAGCCAGCGGCTCAACGAACCCGGCCCGGCCGCCCCACCGGGAGTGGCAGGGAAACAGCTGCCACCCTCCGCTAACCAGAATATCGTGGGGCAAAGGGAAACCTGCCCGGAGGGGTCATCAGGAGCACAGGATCCGGCCCCAGCCCAGCCCGGCCCGCAGCTTCGGTGCCCTCCCCTCGCCATCGCGAAAGTCCCAGGCGACTGCGGCCCGGGGATCCTGCCGCAGATGGGAAACCCCGGGCCGCACACCCTCCGCCACCACCGCGGCCACCGCCGTGGCCAGCGAGGAGGAGGGAGAAGGAAGAGGAGACAGAAGGGGAAATGGAGAAGGAATTTTTAGGAAAAGGGAAAAGAGAGAAACGCAGGAGCGGCTGCAGGGGCAACGAGACCTTGCAAGTGTGGCGGGGAGAGGGGAGCCCTTCTCAGCCCTTTTGCACGGGCACGCGCACGCACACCTCTACACCTCCTCAACCCTTTTGCACACGCACACACGCCCGCTCCCCTTTTGCCCGTGTTGCTGCAGGCGCGCGGGAGGTGGTCTTCGCTGGAGGCGTTTTAGCAAATGGTGGGCAGCCACCTGGGAGCGGGCGTGTGTGCGTGTGCAAAAGGGTTGAGGAGGTGTAGAGGTGTGCGTGCGTGTGCAAAAGGGCTGAGAAGGGCTCCCCTCTCCCCGCCACGCTTGCAAGGTCTCGATGCCCCTGCAGCCGCTCCTGCGTTTCTCTCTTTTCCCTTTTCCTAAAAATTCCTTCTCTGTTTCCCCTTCTGTCTCCTCTTCCTTCTCCCTCCTCCTCGCTGGCCGCGGCGGTGGCCGCGGCGGTGGCGGAGGGTGTGCGGCCCGGGGTTTCCCATCTGCGGTAGGATCCCCGCCGGCGGAGGAGGAGGAGGCCCGGGCCGCCTTCCAGCGCTGAAAGCCTGAAGCGCGCCGCTTGTCGTCGCCGCCCGCCCCCCCCATGGCCGCTCTTCGCCACAGATCCCGCTGGAGCTGATCTCCCTGGACCCAGGGCAGCTGGGCTTGCCTCCCTCCGCGAGGCCCAGGCGCACTGGGAGGAGGCCCGGGCCTCCTCATCCTCCTCCGCCGGCAGAGGAGGAGGCGGCGGCGGCCCGGGCCGCCTTCCAGCGCTGAAAGCCTGAAGCGCGCCGCTTGTCGTCGCCGCCCGCCCCCCCCCCACGGCCGCTCTTCGCCCGCCCGTGTTGAGCGAAGATGATGATGGGGGGCGGGAAACGAGGCCTGCCCACTTACCTGCCTGCTTGCCTCCCTCCACGAGGCCCCCCGCTGCCTTCCCGGGATCCAAGCTGGATCGAGGGGCTCACGGAGGGAGGCAGGCAGGCGGGCGGGCGGGTAGCCCTGGCCTCCGCTGCCGGGCCCGCCCCCCTCAGCCGCTTCCGCCCACCCGCGTCGAGCCAAGAAGACGATGGGGGGCGGGAAACGAGGCCTGCCCGCTTACCTGCCTGCTTGCCTCCCTCCGCGAGGCCCCCCGCTGCCTTCCCGGGATCCAAGCCGGATCGGGGGCCTCGTGGAGGGAGGCAAGCAGGCAGGCGGGCGGGCAGCCCGCCCCCCTCGGTGCCTGTGCGGCTCCCCCGCGCCCTCCCACCTGCCCCAATAAGCCACGGCAGGGAGGCGCTGCTGGCCCAGGACGCAGCGCTGTCGGAGGCGGCGCAGGAGTGGCTGCAGGGGCTGCTGCGGCTGGAGATGGTGCTGCCTCCCTGCTGCGCCAGGCCTCGCTCAGTGGGAGTGCCAGGGGGCGGGGTTTGCAGGCGGGGGCCAATCACGTGGAAGGGGCGGGGGTGAGTTCAGCTGCGGAAGAGCCGCACTCAAGGGGCCAAAGAGACGCATCTGGCTCACGAGCCGCCATTTCCGACCCTTGTCCTAGCGAAGGGTCTTAATTTTGCCATCACTCCCAAGCAAGTTCCGGTTGTGGAGCTCATTACAGCCACAGAATCTGCCATCCACAACAACCACCTACCTTTTGAGGAAGCAGAACAACTCCGGCTTAAAATATCTGCAGCTCTGTCCAGTGCTCAACCTCCTCCCCCCAACCTTACCGTCCAAGAGAGGAGAGCCCTGACAGCCCTCAGCAAAGATGAAACCATCACCATTTTACCTGCTGACAAAGGAAGATGTACAGTGGTTCTAAACACTGCAGACTACCACAATAAAATTACCTCACTTTTGGAGGATCACCATACATATGAAAAACTGAAAAGAGACCCCACCAACAATTACAAGAAAAAGGTAATAGACAGTTTGAAACAATTGGAACATGATGGCTCCATCGATAGGATTACCTACCACCGTCTGTATCCTGGAGAAGCCATCCCCTGCATCTACGGACTTTCTAAGATCCACAAGGAAGGAACACCCCTCCGACCCATAGTCAGCAGCATTAATTCGGTAACATACAACATTGCCAAACACCTCTCTACCATACTAGCACCTCTAGTTGGACACTCTGAACACCACATCCAAAATTCGGAAGAATTTGTTTCCAAAGCAAAGATCTTGAAACTATGGTCTCCTTCGATGTGTCCTCCCTTTTCACCAGCATCCCCACCACTCATGCTCTATCCTCTGTCAGGAAGAGACTAGAAGAGGAGAGCACCCTTGAAAGGAGAAACCATCTCAACCCAAACCAGATCTGCCATCTTCTGGACCTGTGTCTCAACACCACTTATTTCTCATACAGAGGTGACTTTTACAGACAAAAACACGGCTGTGCCATGGGTTCTCCTGTGTCACCCATTGTGGCCAATTTATACATGGAAGAAGTGGAGAAGAAAGCACTCAACACATTCCAGGGAACGGTGCCCACCCACTGGTTTAGGTATGTGGATGACACCTGGGTCAAAATCAAGGCCCAGGAAGTACAGGCCTTCACGGACCATATAAACACTATAGATGCCAACATTAGGTTCACCAGAGAAGACACCAAGGACAACACTGGCATTCCTAGACTGTGAAGTCCTCATTGGGACCGGTGGCAAGCTAGAAATAGGGATCTACAAGAAACCCACACACACAGATCAATATCTGATGTTTGACTTCCACCATCCACTGCAGCACAAACTAGGAGTCATCAGGACATTGTCACACAGAGCAGAAACCATCCCCACCTCCATGGATTCCAAAAAGAATGAAAATCAGCACCTGAGAACAGCTCTGAAGGCCTGTGGATATCCAAATTGGGCCTTCACTAAATCTAAATCTGCCAGACCTAAAACAGCGACAGATAGGGCTGAGACTCAGAGTAAACGGAAGAACCTGGTCATTCCTTACATGGCTGGCGTGTCTGAAAAGATAAAACGGATATTTGGCAAACACCACATACCTGTATATTTCAAACCCACCAACACACTGAGACAGAGGCTTGTACACCCCAAAGATCAAACTCCAAAACACAAGAAAAGCAATGTAGTTTATGCAATCCAGTGCAGTGAGGAGTGCTCTGAACTCTACATTGGAGAAACCAAACAACCTTTGTACAGGAGGATGGCCCAACACAGGAGAAGTAACACCACAGGACCAGAGTCAGCAGTTTATCTTCATCTAAAGGAAAAAGGACACTCATTTGAGGACATTAATGTTCACATTTTAGACAGAGAAGATAGGTGGTTTGAGAGAGGGGTCAAGGAATCCATTTATGCCAACTTGGAAAATCCTTCCTTGAATAGAGGTGGGGGCCTCAGGCACAATCTTTCCCCTATTTTCCTTCCTGCTTTGTCTTCTGTGCCTAAGAAGATTAAGACCATTTCGCAAGCTCAACAGCAGCATGATGATCTTAACGATCCTCCTTTAGATGATAAAGGGACTTAGAAATAACATCTCAAAATAACCATGACCTAGCCCCAGGTGTAAGGTCACACAGCCACCTAGAAACATATTTAAGGATTCCCTTACTAACTTTGCTCAGGCTGAAGAAGCTCCTTGGATAAGGAGCGAAACGTTTCCACTGAGAAAATAGAAATCCAGTTGACATGATTCAAGCTACAGACAATTCCACCTGGATGACTGAGAACCTTCATAGACATGTTCTGGATGTTATTCATTCCAGGACAATGAGGCCTATTATATGTTGGGCTTATTGTATGTCAGGCAACTAAGGCGAGTCTACAATTCCTAGTATTCTTTTAGGCTGTGCTGGCTAGAAATGGCAAAAGTCATAGTCCCAGCACAACTGGGAAGCTCCAGCTTCGGAAGGCTGGTTTACATAGTCACATCACTTATAATACCTGCATGAAGCACCATGCTGTAGCTAGGAATTAAATAATCATCTGTGCGGTTTTTACTCAAATCAGCCCAAGTTGCAAATGAGGTAACTCCATTTCTTTCTATCCTTTGTCAGATGAGCCCAAACCAAGACCAATTTTGTCACATGACAAGACCACTGAAGGACAAGCACAACATGGCAAGAGCTGCTGTCCTGTGAAAATAAATAAATAAATAAATAAATAAAAAATAAATAAATAAATAAATGACTTTAAGGTGGGATAGGGGAATCCAGATCTGAACTAAAGTGTTATTGCAAGGGGACACGGCTTTTGCCAGCCTGGAATGGCACAGTATATTGGATTGGGTGGAGCCAGGAAAAAAAACTAGATTTCGTTTGATTTGATTTCCTGCAGATTTAAACTGAATTAAAACTACATACAGTTATATCATTACTCTCCAGGTATGTATGTATGTATGTATGTATGTATGTATGTATGTATTTATTTATTTATTTATTGTACAATTTATATCACCGCCCATCTCCCCCCACAAGCGGACTCTGGGCGGTTTACAACAAAATTTGTATTTACCAGATAGGGAGACAAATTTTTCCCCAAGATGTGAACTGAGGGGAGATCTTTTATTCTCTAATTAAGAATAGCAAAAGCTATTGAAAAGAAGAATCTTTTGGAAACAGAGGTGCAAATGGCTGCAGACCTTCTGCAAGATCCCTTTGAAGAATAGCATGAAGCTTACTTGCTACTTGGGAGGGCCTGGAAATTTCAACTCTTCGTAACCCCTAATCGGGGCTTCTCCCCTTTTCCTTTCTGCTGAGTTATCTGGTGCTCTTGCCTTGCTTCTATCCAGTTTTCTCACCTCTTCCCTGCCCTTCCCATTCAGCCACCACTTTACCAAATTTTCCTTTTTTTCTTCTCTCTCTCTTTCTTTTTTTTTTGCCACTTTTGCCATTTTTACTGGAAGAAAGGAGGGCAGTCTAAGTGTTTGTGTGTGTGTTGTCTTGTGTGATTTTGTGTAAGTAGTGTGCTTGTCTGTGAGAAAGAAGGGCACAATAGAAAGGGATTAATTAACTTGCAAATTTTACAGACATTTTCATTAATAATTAAAGTAATATTATTTGTGTGGAATGTGTCATGTGCACACATTTATTTGGGGAGAGGGGGAGGGATCTCCAGGACTGGATTCATATGGAGTTGGCATATCTAGATGGGAGTGGGTGAAGTGGGGAGAACTTGAGAAGCTGAGCATTGGACCACATTTTGCTTTTCTGTCTATTATTCCTTTTTTATGGGGATCACCTGAGACTTAAGGCCATCTTACTTTTGGGTAAATGCCTTAAAAATGTCTTCTTCTACTACATTAGAAATTTAATTTAGTAATAATTTTACAGATCTCTAGGGCACTTTCTAAGATTCGGGTTCTATATTCTATCTTAAAGAATAGAGATTCAAACCCTCCTTCTCCACACAATATTCCTGATTAAATTCTACTTCTACCCCCAGAGTTTCTATTTGCCCTGTGGGAGAAAGCATTCAACCACCCACATGACAGAAATGCCTGTCTCTTGCCCCCTGGCCTTCTTAGAACAGGTACATCCCTGGATTTCTCACCTGACTATACATTACAATTATTGTCACAGTTTGGCTCCTCATACTCATACTGTTGCCATAGAAATATGAAAATATTGCTTAAAGCAAATTTAAGGGTGTAATTGTACTTAATAAATAATCATGAATGCTATTTACGTTGTTTAGAAAAGTAAAAGGGGGATGTTCCCTTTTTTACTTACGAGTGGGAGAATTTGCCATATTGTTTCAGAAAGAAAGGAAGTCTTACCACAGCCATCAGCACTGCTCTCAGAGCCACCCACTTCAGTCAATTGCTGAAGGAGCCAATACTTAACTCTTGTTCATATTCTTGTCCTCGTCTGCAGAGCCAGCTACTACAGAAAAGGAGGGTGTGCAATGCTGCCTGTCAAATGGATGCCACCTGAAGCCTTCATGGAAGGGATATTCACATCGAAAACAGATACCTGGTAGGCTTGCTCAGAATTTTCCATCTATTTTGCAAGCAAACAGCTGCCCAGAGGTTCAAAACATCCCTATCCACTTTGTTTTTTTCAGCTGGAAGCAATGCTTTTTCATGAAAAATCCTGGGCTTCATCCAGTGGTTCTTTTAGCATGGCTCTTTCTTCTGCCAAATAATACAGTGTCAGATCCATGCCATAACTCCTTAACACACTATGGGAAGAAGTATATCCAAAGCCACCCCTAGGGAATAGTTAGAAAACATGCAACTGTACAACATAAAGGGGGTTGCAAGAATTGTCCCCCAGTTTAGATAACTTTGCCTAGGTTTCCACATATAAACCTGTGATTTTCTTTCTTGGTTTTCTGTGTCCAGGTCATTTGGAGTGTTGCTGTGGGAAATATTCTCTCTTGGATATATGCCCTATCCCAGCAAAAGTAACCAGGAGGTCTTGGAATTCGTCACAAGCGGAGGAAGGATGGACCCACCAAAAAATTGTCCTGGCCCTGTGTATGAAACCTTTCATGCTCCATAAGTGCAACTCATGTCTTTAGCTTCTGAATTCTTTCTGCTGTGGATATGTGTACATACAGTCAGTCAGACAAGCATGCATGTCACCTGTCTGATAAAGCAAGGAACATTTGAATCAACGGGTTGCAATGTGGAGATCTCCTTTCCTTGGTACCAAGCAATCAGCATTCAGTGGGCACTGACAATAAGCTGTTTGGGGAGTTTCTTTCTTATTTTCTAGAAATTTGTGGTACTGCAAAACTTGAGTTCACCCAGACTTGTTAATATATGCAGGTGATGCCATTTTGGCTCAGAATCAACATCTCGAATAATGGATTCATTGTTAGGACATAGGATGGCTGTTGTTGTTAGGTTCAAGAGATGCCCATTTTTGATGAATAGTCCCAGCCATTGTAGCCCATGCTAACCAAGAGCTGCTCTGCTGTTCAAAGTTCTTATTCTCTAGCATTAATTCAATACTTTCCCTTGTAAATAATCTAAATGTATTTTATCTAATTATAAATAACTGTATAGATGCATTGTATAGATAAGCTCATGCTTCTAAGAAATTGATAATCAAGGATTCCACATTTTTTTCTTATGTAGATGGATGTTAGAGAGTCAGTTGTTGTAGTGGTTAAGGCACCAGGCTAGAAACCATGAGACTCTGAGTTCTAGTCCAGCCTTAGGCACAAAGCCAGCTGGGTGACCCTGGGCCAGTCACTCTCTCTTAGCCCTAGGAAAAAGGCAACAGCAAACCACTTCTGAAAATCTTGCCAAGAAAACTGCAGGGACTAGTCCAGGAGTCAACTCTGACTCAAAATTGCGCGCACACGCACACACACAATCACAAAATGTGTGATTACTTGGGCAATAACCCAATATACAACTTAGTTTAGTTTAGGTATCTAGTTTTAGCCAAGCAATTCTGAATGTCATTCTATTGTTATCAGCCAAATTGCAGCTATGATGCTAATTGACAAGGATCAAAATTTCATTTTTGAATGGTAATATAAATTGAAAGTTAATAGAAATCTGATTGTTATACTGTTTCCCTTTATGCAGTGACAAACTGAGGGTCTACCTAAATCATTCCACTATGTCCTTTATTGCTATTCACCATTTTTCTCCTTCTACTATTGTAGATATCGAATAATGACCCAGTGCTGGCAACACCAGCCCGAAGACAGGCCACACTTTGCCATTGTACTGGAGAGGATTGAATATTGCACCCAGGTAACAGTTTCTCTGAGGCTCCATCACTGTGTGTGATGTGATGCAGGGAAAGACAAGAGGAAAAAAATTCCAAGCCTACCAACTATAGTATACTGCTAATGTATTTTTCTCAAATTTCAGGGCTCGCAGCCCTCACTTAGAAAGGCAAGTGGGGAATGCAAATAATTGTTGAAGGAGTAGCTCCAACCATCTCATAACCACCTAAAAAATAGACCACCCATGTCTAAAATGGGTAGTTAGCTTTGGTAGATACTTATTTCTGATGCTGACCCTGGCCTTTTTGTCCTTCTTGAGTAGAACATATTTTCATGGGTCTGTAAGTCTTTGGCGTACCTGGAGATATTTGTATTCAGTTCTCATGAAACTAGGTGGTTGTTGTTTGGCTGCTAGTGTGGGCACAACATGCTGCCACCACAATAGAAAAAGCTACATTCTAAGAATATATTCCAGGATCAGGTGCACCCACCCCACATTATTTTCTCTTACATGTTTAATGCACCCACAGTGGCTAATGGTTTTAAAACAGAACCCAACACAATCAAAGTTGTTATATTCCCAGTACATGTTTCAAAGACAGTCTTATCACCTTCCAGATGGAGTGGGTGGTCCTCATGGAGCTGCGGATCAGAAGTACAAGGAACTTTCTGTCTCATAAACATCTTTTCCACCCAGTCCTAACCCCTCCTAAAAAAAGTTTTGTTTTGTTTTAATAAGATCCTATCATTTCAATATTCCATTAAATACAAAATGCTGTTTAGTAGTGATCAGCAGTAGGGTTGTGCACACTTCAAAAATTATTTGGAAGAAGTGCTTTGAATCATGCATGAACCCAGCTCTTCTCTGCTATTCTTAGAACAACTTAACTAGTTTCATGAGCCTAAGAAAAAGATGCTGCTGCTTTAAGGAATCCACTCATTAAACTTAGTGTGACTTCCACATGGAAGACATGGCATCCATATATTTTTTACTCATATGAAAGAATAGTTCCTTTATCAGTCTGATTTTCTGCCTAGCAGTTCTATTGTGTAATCATGAATTCTAATATTACCAGGAGGGAGAGAATATCTCTGTTTATGAATGAAAAATATATTATTCCACTAGTGTTTTTGAATATCATAAATAAAAGATAAATATATGTTGAACTACTGTCTCTCCTTCCCCATAGGATCCTGATGTCATCAATACGGTTCTGCCTGTGGAGTATGGCCCATGCATTGAAGAAGAAGAAAAGGTTCCTGTGCGTCCTGAAGATCCTGAAGCAATTCCTCCTCTGTTAGTGTTGCCACAGCGAGAAAAAAAGGGTGCCGAACAGCTCCTGCCTCCCCCGTCCTCTCTCCCCTTTGCCATTCCAGCAGGAAAAGCTCTCATGAAAGCAGCTGCTGTTGAGCCAATTACCCAGGCTAACATCCAGGCTCCCTTAGAAGGGGGACATGTCAACATGGCGTACACTCAATCAATTCCTGCAACAGAGCTCCACAAAACCCGGGGGTCCAGAAATAAGCCTACCAACCTCTGGAACCCAACATATGGCTCTTGGTTTTCAGAGAAGCCAGTTGCCAAAAAGACTTCTCAGCTGGAGAAAGAGGCAGCAGAGCAGGAAGATTCAAGGCATGAAGGCAACTGTACTTTGGGGCCCAGCATACTGGCTGGAAGGCTGCCAAGCTCTTCCCTTCTTCTAGAACCATCTTCACTGACAGCCAGTGTTAAGGAAGTGCCTCTCTTCAGGCTCCGCCATTTTCCCTGTGGCAATGTTAACTATGGATACCAACAGCAAGGCCTGCCCTTGGAAACCTCAGCCCCACCTCTGTGCCAGCAGTTACGAGGACCCTCACCATAGGAACCAGCTCAACCAGCCTCTGGTCTTCTTGACTTTCTTCCCACGTGACTTGTGAGCCTTGGCACAAACTTCAGTGTCAACCATATAGGAAGCGCGAGAACAGAACAAAATACCCTTCGGTTATGTGCCAATCTGCTCTGAAGTGCCATCACCCTTGAAGCTTGTTTTTTTAATCTCTTAAGAAGCTTCAATTTATCAGAGCTCCTTTCTATACACACCCACACAGTCACACCTATAAACACACATAACTCTCTGAGACAATAGTCACTATTACAAGCAAGGCCCTGCTCTCAGTTGCATAATATCACTTGCATGGTTGTTTGCTATGCCCTTACCTGTGCACTGCTTCCTCTTAGTTGTTTATGTGCCATTTCAAGACTCGCTGGCCAAGTGTTTAATGTTTAGGGAATTTCTACCCTGCCAAAGGCAATGTTTTGGAAGTCCTCATGATGTCAGAGAAGGTAGGGAAATGTACTCATGCCCAAGGCAAAATCGGATAACACGGACTCTGAATTCAGAGCTCATACTCAAATAGCACAATGGCTACCACATGCCTGCAAAACTATGGAGACTAGCAACAGAATAGCTAGATGTGTCAATGTCGCTCCTTTTGTTCCTGGGGTGGAAATTGCAGGAAGTCAGAGAACATGACCAAATGCAATGGTTTACCTTGGCAAGGCAGTGAGAACCCTCTCCCTTTCCCATCTATCGTGATTGTTGGTTGGCAACATTTGAGCAGTTAAAGCTAACACTTATCTTTCAGCATGTATTCATGTCGCTGACGGATCTGCCAAAATGTGGCAGATGAGGAAAGGATTATCAAGATAGTAAAGGCCAGATTGTATAGCACTAAAACTGTCATTATGTCATTGTCGTTATGTCATTGCTGAGGGCAGAACTTGGCAATCAGTAAAAGAACAGAGTGCTTTGGTATGTATAGTACATCTAATTTTTCCAGTGTGTGAAGATACTAATTATTATAATATGCATAGTAGTATAGGAAACAAGCCAAAGGCTTTTATGGAACAAGAATTTTGGAGGAGGGGATGTTAGAAAACCTCACTGCCCAATTCTCAAAGCTATCTACACATCTACTGATAAATCAGGACTTAAAACAACAATTATATTAAAATTCAGCACATTCTTAGTTTCAGCCAGCATACCATAGAGCCATAATCCAACATGCTTCACAACTTGTGAGAAATAGCCATTAATGTGACTTGAATTTATTTATTTATTTATTATTTAAATTTGTATTACCGCCCATCTCCCCCAACCGGGGAACTCTGGGCAGTTCACAATAAAACAAATTACAACATCAATAAAATAAATATAAAATCCAAGTGAAACAGATGTTAATAATAGGGCGGGCTTCATGGCACCAGCCACCCCCAGGAGGAACTGTTAGCATTCCCATCCCAAGCAAGGTGGCAGAACCACGTCTTCAAGTCTTTCCGGAAGGTTGGGAGCGAGGAAACCCGCCTCAGTTCCGGGGGCAAGATATTCCAAAGGGTGGGCACTACTGCAGAGAAGGCCCGCCTCCTGGACCCTGTTAGATGGAATTCTTTTGTTGATGGGATCCGTAGCATGCCCCCTCCGCATGATCGGGTGGGGCGGGTCGATGTTCTGGGGGTGAGACGGTCCCTCAGGTAACCTGGTCCCATGCCATGTAGGGCTTTAAAGGTGATAACCAACACCTTGAATTGGACCCAGAAGCAAACTGGTACCCAATGCAATTGGGTTGAATTGAAAAGGTTTACTAAAATATCTTGCTTTGTCCTAGGTTGCCAAAATTGTACCTACATAATAATACCGACGGGGGGGGGGGTATGAGAGAGATGGCAATGCCTGTGGTATGAGAATATTGATACAAACGAAGATGTTAGCCTTGTTACAAGCAGGTAAACTAGTACATTGAGCCAAAGTTGCTACTCAGTCATGTAACTTTCAATCAACTCTATAGCTTAAGTGAAAAAAGTAGTATTTTACCTGGTCATACTGACCCAATCCTTGCATCACTGTAAAGATAAATGAAGGCCGATTTGTGCCACCTTGCTTTAAGAGGCTAATATTCTTCTTGAACTAAATAAATGCAGCTATAGTTCTGTGCAATTTACATTGCATAACACCACTGATTTCATTAGGCCTTATATGCAAATGAAGATGAGCGATAAAATAAAAACAAATGTTATTGACAGTCAGCGGAGCTTGGTTTGCTGAAATAACAATTAATCAATGGAAATTACCCTGAATCCTTAATAGTAAATTGCACAAATGGAACATTTATTAACCTATCCCAGTTACAGAATATCTTGCTCCTGCCAGGAAATAACCAAGAATCTTAAAGGGTAGCTGAAAGTGAGGTTGGGTTTCTCTCTGCCCTGAACAATCACCTATTATCATTTTAAATAGGCGCCCCGTGCTTTGTAGTTGAGGCTGGGAGCTTAAGTTAGTAAGTATGTGGGTCCTCTACTTGACATTTCCACTTGCACATAGCAGAAATCACATTCTTTGTGAGAGTTGCTCCTTACACTGATAAGACCAGCAATTACCAAAGCAATCAACAGTTACATTCTGTCCTGCCTTCACAAGAGGGGAGCTGCCAGCCCCCTTAATTGCAAGACCATGAGAAAATGGATGAGTTTTTCACCATAATTGCTTCTACTTGAGAGTCTCATCTGAAAGTAAGGTACTTACTAGAATGAGTATGAAGTTTCTCTCCTGCAAATCTGGGCAAGAAACAGTTAATCTAAGGAACAAATCTCTCAAAGCCAGTGGTATTTATTACAAAGAAATTTTACAAAGAAAGTTAAGGTTGCAACACAAGAATTCTAGCAAGTACCTTCCTTTCAAATAAGATGTTTATATATAGGTAATTATGGTGGCAAAACTGTTGTCTATTTTCTCACACTCTTAGAATAATCAGCTTGCCCTTTTGTGAAGGTGGGACAGAATGTACCTGCTGATCATTTTGGTAACTGCTAGTCTTATCACTGTAATTCCTGTTTGAATCAGCTCAGGATAATTAAAAGCAGAACTCTGGATTCTGTAAAGTACAGAATACAAGGATTTTCATTAGCTGAAGCAGGCTGTGCTGTTGCACTGGCCTTACCAAATTTCATGTTTTATTCATGCACATTAATGTAGCTGTGTGTGCTGTACCCTCGTTTTGCCTCTTCTGTTAGTGAATGACAGCACTGGCCAAGAATTTCTCTGGCATTTTGTTTGATATAGTTTTAGTATAACCCAGCATAAACAAGTCATAGGAAAAAAAGATGAAGCAGAGGCAAAATCTCTGCAAAACTGTCTGTAGCAGGGCTTTCCAAACTTTTCATGTTGGTGACACGACTTTTAGCCATGCATAATTTCGTGACACACTAATGAGGAGTCCCCGCCCCTCGGCCCACGTGATTGGCTGCCGGCTCCAAACCCCGCCCCTGGCCCACGTGATTGGCTCCCAGCTCCAAACCCCGCCCCCAGCACATGTGATAGGCTCCCGGCTCCAAACCCCGCCCCCGGCCCACGTGATTGGCTCCCGGCTCCAAATCCCGCCCCCCGCCCCCCCAGTCTTGTACTGTATGTATTGTATTGTATGTAATTGTAGATCAGAGCTTTCCAAACTCCCTGTTGCCTGAGACATCCTCACGCATCCTCCCCCCCTCCTCCCGCAATATGGCAGCAATAACAACCACAGCGACCACCACCTGCCACAAAGGCTCTGGCAGAAATGGATCCAAGTGCGGGACGCTCTTCGGGAGAGTGGAAAGTGCAGGATCCCTGCTCTTTCTTGTGGCTTTCCTTCTCTTTCGGGCCCTGCCTGTTATTGCTGCCATATTGTGGGGGGAGGGGGGAGGATGAGCGAGGATGTCTCAGGCAACAGGGACCTGTCTTCCCTCTTTCCCCCCGAGCCCCTCGGCGAGCCCTGCCCCCGGGCCTGATCGATCCTTGATTGATGGCTGAACAGCTGGGCTTGGAGCGCCTGCTGGAAGGAGCGATGCTGAGTCCCCCACCGCTCCATCCGGCCCAGCAGCTCCGGGAAGGACGGTTAGATGAGCCTGCTGCAGGCGACCCCCTGCCCGCCCGCCTGCCTCTCAGCCACCCACCCGCCAGCCGGTGCGGCGTCTTACCTTCTCCGACGAAGCGCAGTGGAAGCCGGGCAGGCACCAGCGAGGCGCTCCTCGTGCCGCGCTCCCGCTGGCGGCTCCTCTCCTGCCCCGTCCCTGCCGCCCGTGCTGGATCTCCCCGGAGCGCCGGGAGCCCTCTCGTCGGGCCGGAGCCACCGGCAGGCTCCCTCGTCTCGGCCCCAGCTCAGCTCTCGCGGGTCGCGGGCCGCGCATCAGACCGCCACCATCTTCTGCTTCTGGGGGCCAGGAGGAAGCAGCGAGCCAGGCCAGGCCACGGAGGCGGAGAGCGCCACCTGTCCACCCACCCAGTCCTGCCTCTGCCTGGCTGGGGCCGCCACCAAGGGGGAGGGGGAGCCAGAGACGTGGACGGTGCGGGGGCCATGCGAGGTGGGCAGCGGAGCCGCCTCCCCGTCCCTTTCTCGGCTGCCAGGCCGCTGGCACTTCTCGGAAGGGAAAAGCCATGTCTCCGGCTGCCGCGCTTTGTGGTCCCTGCACCACCCACCCACCCCCAGCGTGGCAGCTTAGTAGCGTCCCTGCACCCTCCCCCCCAGTTGCAGCCCTACCGGGCTGCTAACTTACCTGGCTTCTGCGGAGAGCTGAAGAGCTGGGTTCAGAGCAGGGACCTGTCGGCGTGGCAAGGGATGGGCGGGGCTCCACGTGGTGCATGGCCTCCTCTTCCGGGTTCCCCTGCGACACACCTGGGCCCTTGCCGCGACACAGAAATGTGTCGCGACACAGAGTTTGGAAAGCTCTGGTCTGTAGGTTGAGTCATGGCAACTGGATTTCTTTCTTTTGGTTGAAACGTTTCGCTGCTTGTGCAAGTAGCTTCTTCAGTCTGGGCAAAAGTTGGTGAGGGGACCCCATATATGTCTTCCAGGGTGGCTGTATTGACCTTACACCTGATTGGCTTGTTAATTGGGCAATTGAGGTGTAGATAGTCTTTGGGATGTCTTACTCCTAAAACCTTTATTCATCCTCAAGAGGATAGTTAAATGTGGCCTTGCTGGTGAACTTGTGAAGTGGTCTTAATCGTCCTGGGGACTAATGAAAGAGCAGCATGATAAACGGGGGACAAGTTGTGCCTGAGGCCTCCGCCTCTATTGAGGGAAGGATTTTCCACTTTGGCATGAATGGACCTTAACCCCTCTCTCAAACCACCTATCTTCCCTGTCCAAAATGTGAACATTAATGTCCTCAAATGAGTGTCCTTTTTCTTTTAGATGAAGGTAAACTGCCGATTCTGGTCCTGTGGTGTTGTTCCTCCTGTGTTGGGCCATCCTCTTGTGTAAAGGCTGTTTGGTTTCTCCAATGTAGAGCTCTGCAAAACTGGCATCCCAAAACTATTCACACTATGAATAACTAAACCGAGTCATTTCTCCAAATATTCTCCTTCAATGTGTGTCTGAGATGGCTGCCTCCAAAACATAGTTTTGTCATATTTTTGCCTCAAGTCATAAACTTAATTAAATGGCACTATTAACACCACTGGGAGGCTCCTCCTTTCAGAAATACCTTATACGAGCAGGATAAAATGAATTACAAAGCACTTACCGATTTACCATAATGCTACCAGTCAACCTCCTAGTTTCCATCCCAATTACTTTTGTTCTTTTCCTGGGAGGAAGGCAATTGACCATCTTTATTTTCTACAAAAACACATGGAGCCCAGTGTCTTTTGCTGAACTTAAGATGGAATTGGAGATTGCTTTGCTTTGCAGTATGGCAGCTTTTTAATAAATTAGCAGGTGTACATCAAACTTAGGGAGCACCATGAGAAGTGTCCACTGGCCCAGTGGCACCCCAGGTATCACACTAGGAATCCCAGCCTTGGACTGTAGCTTCCATTCATTCTGGGGCTCATTAGCTTTGTACAATGTATTAGGAGGACAGCAGGTTAAAAAAAGCTAGGTCGTATTAGTGGGTAAATGGACTAAGAGAAATAGAAGGTATGCACCCACATTTGTACATCCTATTTTCAGGTCCTGAAATGCAGCAGGAGTATTTCCTTTGTGGGAAAGGAAGTGAAATTCTAACACAGGTCCAAGGGATGTTGCAAAAGAAGATGGTAGATTCAAACAGAACATCTTTTTGTCTATTTTATCAGGAATGTCAACACTGCTGTAGGTGGGAATTTCACATTGCTTCTTTCCTGTGGTATTAGATACACAAGAAATCAGATAGTAAGCATATTGCAAAATAAGCCTGGTTTTAATGGGATGTGCTCTTGAAGTGGACATGCATAGAAGTGCAGCAACACACAAAGGAACACTAATGTATTTATTTCCTTTCACTCTAAATCTGCAAGGTTTAGGGAAACATAGTTTTGCTGGGGTCATTTTGCAGTGCACGACAGCTGTTGTACTTAAAAGAATTTCCTTTCAGGCATCTGTTTCCATAAGTGAGGCCATCAAGCTATACCAAAACATTGAGCAAGTACTACCATTTCAAGGGCCTTTCGCAGCTACACCTGGATGTCTCAACCCTCTGTGCCTGCCTCTGTCTGTATCAAAGCGTTGTCATTAGGAATGTGATTCATGTTTGTACAGAAGCTTGTGCAACATTACTCATAAACCAAGGGCCTATGCATTTCAGGGATCCTTCTCAAAATCAAATACTCATGTATGGTCATTAAGTATTTTCTATTGTATTTGTATTGTAATCAAGTGTAGTGAAGCTAAAGGCATGAAAATAAAATGACTGTAAAGGAAGGTCTGTGTTCAGCGGTGTATTATCTTCACAACTAAAACATTAGTGTTGCTGGAATATGAAACAATAAGCTTAGTCAGTAAATAAAAGGCAGACAATGGTTGAACACCTAACAATAATTATAACAAGGAATGAAAGTTAGAATTCTAATAGAAAACTTGCTATTAATTTAAGAAATCCTAACTTAGTCAAAACTCTGCAAACGTCTGATTGAACTAGAATACCAGTAATTCAGGCTTTGGGGGGCAGAAGTTGCAATCTGTGTTGGTTAGAGGGGAGTATTCACTTAAGTGGGATGGGACAGCTCTTCTAAATATACTACAAAAACCTTGCAGATCTTCGATCTGGTAGCATCACATCATGGTGAATTGGTTTTAATCTAGAAAAGTTGTTATTTGGCCTTACTAGAATAATGGACAGATGTAAACAAAACTATTACCATTCTTTCACTACCATGTTATTCCTTGGTGATTATACATGGCCCTCATAGTAGATTTATTTCCCTTCTAAGCTGCGCCTAAACTTAACATGATTCTAACAGAATTGAAGTCACAAAGGCATTGTGGGTGATTATTTGAATGATGATAAAAAAGAGTAACTCTTCAGGAACACCTGCAAGGGCAAGGGGGGAAAGTGAGGTCAATTGTGTTTAGCCAAGCATCACACCAGAGTGTTTTTTGTTGAAATGTGATCAGCTATATTTTTGGCAGTTGCTGAAATGTTCTTGATCAAGTGCACTTTTATGAATTATAATCAGTGACTTGAATTACCAATGATTTACTACCTTACTTTACAAATATTCTGTTTGGCATCAAAAGTAATTACAATCTAGAATGCAGTTACATTTTTTTAATGTTATAAATTCATTTGTATACTGTAGTGTACTTCCACACAATGCCCTAAAGGCAGCTTAGTCTTGTAAGTTTCAATCTTATACCTACTTTCAACAATTGGGATTATTGCTGAGTAGACATAGATTGGAATACAGTGTAAAACACCAGAATCTAAAGCGGTCCCACGCTGTAGCGTAATAGATATACAACCCATCCGTGTCAAGTAAAAGCGACTTATGATCAGACAGTTTGGTCCAGTGGTTAAGATGCTGGACTAGGAACAGGGAAGCCTGAGTTTTAATCCTGCCTTAGGCATGGAAGCTAACTGGGCAACTTTGGGCCATTCACTTTCTCTCAGCCCTAGGAAGTAATGGTAAACCACTTCCAAAAATATAGCCTAGAAAACTGCATGGACTTGTCACTGTAGTTGCCAGGAGTCAAGAGTGACTTGAAAACAAGCAAGCAAGCAAACAAAAATAATAATTACCATACATGGCTTCAAGAAGTACTCAAAATTTCCAAGTGATTCCACAAAAATCCAGTTTGGTTCTGAGTATTTTTGATGTAAGGTTCTATTTCTCTGAGACTGTATATAAAGTGTGACGACCAAACTGAAATATGGAACCTTCAATCCTGGACTGAATTACTGGGAGTAAGCCCACTGGAAATCAGTGGGAGTTACTTTGAAACACAAGTATACACATGGGATTGCACTGTTAGTCTTCCAAGATTCTTACTGTATGGCTTAGCATTTATTTTCAGAAGTATCATAGTGTCAACATCTATCTTTGTGGTTATGATTCACTCTTTCAATCTTTAGCATGCATTTTATTAATTTAATTTAGCTTCCCAGTACACCGACACTGGTTAGACATTAGTTGGCAAATAAGCAACTATACTTAATCTAATTTGGATCAAACAAGCAGTAACAAAAAGTTAGCACTTCAGAGTTGAAAGGCTCTATAAGCGTAGGGAAAGTAATATATTATGAAGTCATGACTTCTGATTTGCTCTGGCACACGTGCAATCATCTTATCTGATGAAACCTGAAGATAGCTACTGCATTCCATTGGGTGTACATCCCAGGGCTGATTACATGCTTTGACAATAATGTGGAAAAAATGCTTAGGGTCTGCCACAAGCTCAAGCCTTTTCTACCATGAATGCAAGTCAACTTTTTCAGGGTTCTGCATAAGTCTGAAAAAGAAGTTGCAGCTGCTTCAAGGAATCCACTCATTAAAGTCTAAAGCACTTTTTCCAAATTATTGCCCCAAAGTGTTCATCTCTAGTACAAGGCATGTACACTTGCACAGCAATTATATGGAAGGTTTTGTGTAACGATTTGTCTAAAAAAACCCTATAATAAAATGGGAATAAGTTACACTAAACTCAGTGGGGTTTGGGCGGGTTGTTATGTACAGAATTGCACTCATTAACATTCAGTGAAACTGAATAATGTGATTTAGGTAAAGGTTTTCCCCTGCACAGTCATGTCCGACTCTAGGGGGTGGTGCTCATCTCCGTTTCTTAGCTGAAGAGCCAGCGCTGTCCGAAGACGCTTCCGCAGTCATGTGGCCAGCATGACGCGTGCGGAACGGTCACCATCACACCGAAGTGGTACCTATTTATCTACTTGCATTTGCATGTTTTCGAATTCCTAGGTTGGCAAGAGCTGGGGCGAGTGCGGGAGCTCACTCCGTCATGCAGGGCTAGGATCTCAAACCGCCGACCTTCCGATCAACAAGCCTGGCTTAACCACTGAGCCATCGCACCTCCTTAAATGTGATTTAAGCAAACTTATTTCAATCACCAGAGTAATGATAATTTTTATGGGAGATAAACTTTACAAAATACATTATAATGTGTGAATACTGCAAAAAATATACTAATATTTGGTCACAAAATTATTGCACTCAGAAGTATCAATACATTTTTACTCTTTAATTATATTAAGTATTTTCCTGGAAGCTTTATTAGTCAAAGATGAGGAGGGTGAAAGAGAAATATAAGCCAACAGATACAGTACACAAGGGATGAATAAACATTTTTATGTTCAACATCAAGACATCTATGGACCACATGAAAATCTTAACAGGGTTTCTCATTTTGGGGGCTTAGTGAGAACATGTGGAATTTCGAGAGCATGTTTTGGGCAATATTATAAAAGATACTACAGTAGGAGTAGCCAATGAAAACAGACTTTACCTGAAGGCAAACGAAGCCCTACCCTATGCTGGATCTCTGTGGAGCCCAAAGGCACTGTTGGAAATACAGATAACATATGAGGCTGGAACTCTATAGCATGCTAGATTGCCATTTATTGTGCTTGATTAAAAGAATATTTAAAACTAAGTGGGGTAAATTGCCTAGTGAGCACCAAGGAATATATCAGTGACTACAATGTTGCTCTTGAGCACTAGGTTGGGATTCCAGGTTTTACAGACACAAAAGGAAATTCAGAACATCTGCTTTATTATGTATTACTGCTGGTGGCACCTCTTTTGGAATCATAAGGCAGCTGCTTCTTTTTCTAGACTTCATGATGCTTAATACAGTAAGCTGTTTCACACACACGTACATGCACAACTCTTTGGAAACAGCCTCATGAGCCTAGAAAAGGATGCAGCTGATCAGAAGAGAGGTGCTTTGCACACACTCCCGTGTACACTAAACATCTCCTTCAAAGATTTGCACAGCCATGCTTAGTAATAGCTCCTTCTTCTTAAAAACAATGAGCATCAAATTTAGACTTCTATCAACAGAAACCTAATGACCAAATAAAATTTAACTATTAAGAAAGCAAATGGGCCAGGAAATATCAAGCATCAAGATGCAACTTCATCCTTAAATTTAACAACTACTTTTTAGATGATCTTACAATTAAAAATAAGCTTATAGCCATAATGTATTACCATTTCCCTTAGTCAAAACTATCCATTAACTAGGGAGTAATATTGTAGGTATTTCATGAGAAATATAGATCAGGAAAATTTATTCTAGCAAGCTGAAAATATCACAAACATTTTATATAGATTAAATAATAGTTTTTAAAAAACCCATTAATGTTCCTTTAAATTGTTTTAGTTTAAGTGCAGTTTCACAAGATGCTTCATTTTCAAGAATTAATCCATTTTCTGGTTTCTTTGGCTTTTCATTAAAATATTGTGTATAATATATATTAAACTCTTTCAAACAATTGTAGGGTAAGCATTTTCATTTTTCCTATTAATATCAAATATTATATTATGGTTAATTATTTAAAGCAAAAGCATGTTAGAGTGAAACCATCCAATACTTTAAAGATGTTTTATATTTCTTTTAAAGGTATGCCAAAACACACAGTGTTGTGACCATCTTTTTTTAATAAAAAATGTCCATGATGTTATTTTTTGCTAAATATATTTTGGATGCTGGCAGCAAATTATAGGTTGCACATCATTTTTTTGCATTCAAGTTGGCATCTGTTGGCCTGTGGGCTAAGTAGTCAACTGCTACACAGCTGAACCCTCCTCTGGCTTGATGTATTATTGGCTGTGAAACAGCCTAGCACCTGTGGCAGGCAAGGAAAAACCTGCAAATACAGCAATACATGCACAGAGTTTTTGCAATTTCTGTCCCCAAAAGGCAATCGTGATCAAATCATCCTGGGGTATTGAAGATGAGAATGCTGTCACTCACCAAAAGTGACTTCCTTCCCACCTGCCATGGCAGGATAGTTCAGGTTTTCTCAAGCAGGAGGGGTCGTACATCCAAGCACATGTGATTTCTGCCGGAACTTAACACTTATTGACCACCCTAGCTGCTGTCTGGAGAGCTTTGCTACAGAGGTTGGGACACATATAAATGGTGCAATGCCACAGGCTACAGCCTCAACCTACCAAATGGTTTCTCTTAAGGATCAGAGAAAAGACCTTGAGAGAGGGGAAATAAAAGTGCATACTAAATGTCCCCAAAGGCTTTTTGAAAGTGCTTCTGGCATACTTTTGTTTTTTTAAGCATGCACATACATGCACGCATGTGCGTGCACACACACACACACACACACACACACACACACACACAGTTTAAAAGTGCTTTTGCTGGAAACCTGGGGAATAGGAATACACACACACACACACACACACACACACAAACACATAAATACATACATACATACATACACACGCTTCTATGTAGTATCAAATAAGCAAATTCCTCTTTTCAGGCTTTTTTCAACTGATCATTTTGTGCTTTCAGGGAACTGTCTAAAGCTAACAGCTTCCCAGAGTTCCTTCCCTGCCACGTTTCTACCTCATTGTTTTTCCTATAGAAAGCAATTTAACCAGTTATTTAACAAGCCATATGATCTCCTGATGCATTATAGCTTCACTAGAATACAGGTTGGAAAAAAAAGCTCATTTTGAAGGGACAAAGCCTGTCAAAAGGGAGCTAGTTCAAATAATGGTTATTACTGGAGTAACAGAGCAGCTCAAATCCAAGATGTTTCTCATACAAGAAGTATTCGAGCAAGAATTGTTTTATAGCGAAAACTACTAAGGTCTCATTCTTCAGTCACTGCACACTTCCAAGCTGTGTACATCTTAGGGACGGGAAGCTTTAGGACATTAGGTAAGACAGGGCTCCATGCAGGTAAAAGTCAGGTTTCCCTCACACGTTTTTATTTGTTAGACCCTCATCTCAGGACTGGAACAATTTTCTTCAACAGATGTCATCAACAAGTTTCATTCCATTAATCCCACGGTAAGTTACTCGACTTGGACGCACCAAGACTCCGTACTTTGGCTTGCAAGTGAAATATCGCTTGTCACCCACAGAGCCATCATTCTTGCCCTTGGCACTCCGAAGTTCCAGGCCAAGCCAAATGCCTGGAGCAAAATCGGTGGGCCCAATGTAGCGAATTGTGCCCATCTCACTGGAGCTGCTCAGCAGGACCTGAGAGCCTTCCTGCAATTTCACTGGGCCTTCTGTGCTTGTAGTAGTAGTGTTGCTCCAACTACGTCGCAAGGAAGAATTTTTCGATCTGGACAGAGAAAAAGAGGCAACAGTTTTTATTTCCTTTTGAAAATAAAAGGAAGTAAAATAAAAAATACAACAATGCACAGCAAGATGGAATCAGCCTCCAATGTATTAAGTTAAACCCAGGGACCTCTTTACACTAATTGATTCTAATCTAATTTCCAAAGCAAAATATATATTTAATTGGCCTACTCTTTGATCAGTTTACTATATTTCTATTCTGTCATTGTTATGCAAGGAGGAAAGCTTTTAAATCCTCTTCTTCATTCACTTTAAGCTGAAAGTCAAGATTTAAGCAAGTGTAACCCTTTCCTCTCAATGCCCATATTAGCTTTGGAAGAGCTAAATTTCTCAAGATGCTGCATAGGAGGAAAAAATAAATTCCTCCCCTGTTGCAATCCCAATAATTATCCGTTTGTCCCTTGACAAATATGCTCACCGTATTTTAAAAACAAGCATGTTAAAATCAAGTCACTTCCAATGTGGTCTAAGCAAGGCTCCAATAAAAAGCAGCAGGAACTATGGAAGATGGGAGAGGCATAATTTTAAAAAATGTTAGCCATTTTAGTCTAGCATGACCTGGCAGGAACGTGGACAAAGATTTTCAGTATAGACTTGGTTTTTTTACCATCTTGAGTTATTCACTTCAAAATAAGACTACCAGTTATTTTTAACCACTATCAACCACTGCAGCATGAAAATTCATCGATGTGCAGAACACCATTAGCACTGTTTTTCTTACAGACATTCAGAAATAGAGATGGGATCTGCATACATATAACAAAATGATTCTTTAATCATGAAGATTCATGCCTCCACAAACAAAAGGGGATTTTAACTCTTCTAATCTCAGAAAATTTGGAACATACAAATTCTGTTCTCTTTTCTGTAAAGTCACTTACTTGACAAAGAAATTTCTCCTGTTTATCTCTTTTTGTGAAGCTGCAGAGGTTGTACTGAAGCTTCGTTGGAAACCTGAATGGAAAAAGCAGAATAAGCTTTTAATTTAACATACAGTACATTTCTATGGTGGTCTTGTCACTATGACCCTTCAGCTATTTTGGACTATGAAGCGGTAGTGGTGAGGGATTTTAATCACCTTGACATCTGTTGGGAGACAAACTATGCCAAGTAGGGTCCTTCTGGGAAATTTCTAACTTGTTGTTGACCATTTTCTTCTTCAGAGGAGGGAGGGAGGTCCAAGAGGATCAGCCATCCTTGACTTATTTATATATTTATTTATATTTCAAATTTTGTCACCACCCATCTGACTCAAAGAGCAACTCTGGGCGGTTTACAATAAAACTAAAAATAAATACAGATTAAAATACAATAAAAACAGTACTACTTAAATAAAAATATAAATGCAAAATATAAAATCCAAGATGGAGATATTAAAAGTTCTTAATTTAAATTCATTCATACTACCCAATTGAGAAGACTTAGTCAAGGAAGATGAAGAAAGAGGAACGTTAAGGGAAAATAACAAGGCAGTGCTAATTTTAAGGGAAACTAAAACAAAATGCAATCCACCTTATCTTATGTTTTAATCAACTTTGAGTAGCAATAAATAAGATGTAATGGCAGGAGAAGCTTAGCAGGAAAACATGGTCAGTGTAGGTGGGAATTCCTGAAAAAGGAGATAGGAAAGGCACGATTTCCAACAATTCTAATGGGAAAAAATGGAGGTCAGCAGAAAAAGCCAGTAAGGAAGGCTACACAAAAAGCCAAATGAAGATCTGTAAACAAAGAAAGGCATATACTGGAGACAGAAAGCAGGATGGGTCACAAGAAGATGACTTATAAGTAGCTGTAGCAGTAGACAGAATGTCAGCAAAGCTAAAGCTCAGAATAAACTGAGGCTGGCAAAAGATGCTAAAGCAATGAAAATGATTTATTTTAAGGTCAAAATAAAAGGGAAAAATAGTATACTAACCGCTTGATAAAGACAACAAAATGCTAACAAATAGCAAAGGAAAGCTACTTAGCTTCTTTTTTATCATTCCACAGGGATGAAGGTTAGGAGTGAAGCTTGGACATGACAGAAACATGGGCAGGGAATATCTATTTCCTATGAATAAGTTTAAATCTCCAGATCAATTGTATCCTCTAGGGCAGGGGTACCCAACCTTTCTGGCACCAAGGACCGGTTGTGGAAGACAATTTTTCCACGGACCGGGGGGGGCGGGGTTTGCAGGTGGGAGCCAATCGTGCGGACCAGGGGGCGGGGCTTGCAGACAGGAGCCAATCATGCAGACGGAGGCGGGTTTGCAGGTGGGAGCCAATTGCACGGACAGGGGGTGGGGTTTGCAGGCGGGAGCCAATTGCACGGGTGGGGGGCGGGGTTTGCAGGCAGGAGCCAATCGTACGGCCCACCACCGCTCACTTGCTGTGCGGCCCACTTCCTAACAGTTGGGGACCCCTGCTCTAGGGTATTGAAGGAACTGGCTGCCAGTGTGGCCAAACCATTACCTGTAAGTAATACTGGAGAACTAGTAAAGTTCCGGAGAACTAGAAGAGAATAAAATCTCTATCTACAAAAAGGAGAAAAAAGAGGATCCAGGGAACTACAGACTGGCCAGTCTGACACTGATGCCTGGGAAGGAGACAGAGTAAATCATGAAGATCTGTACATTGAAAACAATGCACTAAGTACCAGAAGTTAGCATGGATTTGTCAAGAACGAGTCTGTTCAGACTATCATCTCATCTTTTGATGTGGCAACTTCCTTAGTATTTGTAACTATATAGATGTAATTTCAGCAAAGGTCTTAATAAAATCCCCCCTTGATATTTTGATTAATAAGCTAGTAAACTGTGTGCTGGTTGGCATGACAATTACATGACAACACAGCTGGCTCAAAAGTGTACTTATATTTTTTAAAAAATATTTTTATTAGAGTTTTAAAATACAAAGATAAAACATCCTGCCTATGCTGTGGATTGGTGCCTCTAAAAGAGACACTGGGTTTGTCAACTTCCTTTCTTAATTACTTTAGGAAATTGCCTATTATTGACTTTTTGGATTTTAAGAACCTCTGGCATGGCAAGTTATGTTACACCGGGAGCTTTTCCTTCTACCCCTGATGAAAGAATTGCTATGTAAGTTTTAAGATTAACAAGAAAAACTTTTGCTTTTGGGAAACAGCAAAAGGAGAACTAAAATGTGGACTTTGGAAAGCTAAGGGGCCAGATGGACTAGAAAGTATATTTTCTGCGGGAGGTTTAATAGATTTGCTAAATATATGTGAAGATTTTGAAAGTAACTGAAAGAAATCCTCTCGTGTGAATATTTTGGTGATTAGAAATAAAAATACGATAAGAGACTTTGAAGGCTGGCTAGAGGGAACTAGAGAGAACTGAATATTATATTTAAAGGGGAAATTATTTTTTAATTATGGAGTATTGGACTTCAGAAGAATTCAAAATTGCGGCTTCCGGTGGAGACATGGCCGACTGAACAGCTGTGTCCGCGGGCTCCGCGGACAGAACTGACAACGTGGCGGTTTTTTGGGCTCAGGCAGGATTTTTCCTGGAGCGTTTTCACAGACAAAGAAAACACTTGGAATCATCCCATCTGTCCTCCAGAACAGCGACTTGCAGCCAGAGAATCGCAAACAGCATTTGCACTGATTGGGTAAGAGCCGCCAGGAAGCCGGGACGTCACCATTTCCAAGCTGCGCTGCAGCCTTAAAGAGACACTACGTCGAGCCACCCCATTTCTAAATCACCCAATTTATATTTTTTTTAAGTTTATGAGAGAGGCTTTCTACAGAAAGAAGCAGCAATCTCTCTTGGTGCTTATCGTTATTTTTGGGATTAATTAAATTTTTTTTTTTTTAAGTTTTGGCTTGTTTCCCATTTAAATATTGAGGAGGACTGAGAATAAATAATTGCCTCCCTGCTGTTATTTTTGTACTGAATTTGAAGAATTTACTATTTTCCTACACGTTGAATCTGCTGTTTTGAATCTTCAGCTTTCTGTTGCCACTTTCCCTGGGAGCTGCCTGTTAGCATACTTTCACTTGTGTCAACATCTTTCGGAAATTTTCCATTAACCGCTCAGGGTCCCTCCTTGTGTGGGAGATGGATGGGATATAAATACGACAAATAAATAAATAAACAAACAAACAAACAAACAAACAAACTCCTATCAACTTCTACTTTCGCTAGTCAATCTAGGGGGCACCATAATCTACTGCCTGAAACATGGAGGATCTCAAGCAGACTTTCTCAGAGTTTTATTGTGAGCTTAAACAGAGTTTTAAACAGATTCTTTTTGATTCCTGTCAAGCTATGATGCAAGATATTTGGGACATTGTAGAAAACTTCAGCTTTAAAATGTGTCATCTGACTAGGGATGCTGTGGAAGAGGTTGAGGGGCTCAACATCAATAGAAATGTTTCTACTGATAGTGTGACCGAAGCTTTTGTTGACGATGACCAGATTGTGGAACTGAAGGAATTAAAGGAACACTTCGAATTGCAAATTATAAATGGAATTGTTTTTCTGATGGAAAGTTATGGGAAGGAGGTTTTTTTTCTATGGGTGGTTTTCTGCTGAGAAGTTGGGAGTTTTTAAGGGGGGCAGGTGGGCTGTTTGATTTTTTTTATGAAAAATGTGCTGTGTTTTATGTGGAGATATGTGAATGCTTTGGTATATTTTGAAGTGAGGTAAGGATATAAGAATGTTCATTTAGATTGCTTTTAAGGCTTGTTTAATTTCATATGCTTTCTTAATGACTTGGATCAAGATTAATAAGGTATAAACAATAAATGCTTGGTTTTAGGTTTAATAGAATTAAGATTGTTATAATTGCAGTTTTATTAATTATAAGAGCAGATAATTTACATGTTTTTTAGTTTGATCTTTATTATATTGGACAGAAATGTATAGAATAGTGGTAGGAAGGAAATAATTAAATAAATGTTTTTTTGGGGGGAAGTTAATTAGGAGGTTTATACATTTCTTTTTCTTTTAATATAAGGGGAAGGAGCAATTGTATTTAGTGATTTTTATAATGTGCTAATGGAATGATTTATAGAAATAATGTCTTTGGTTTGATATAGAGTAAGTGATTGATTATGGAAATTGCTGTATATTCTTTCTGTTTAAAGGCGGAAGTCACCTCTTTATGTAATCTTTAAAACTTTTTTCCTCTTGTGTTTTCACACTTTTTTAGTTTTTTTTTCTTTGTGTAGTTTTTTTGCTTTTTTGTAGTTTTTATCTTTCTTTTAAATCTAATAAAATTCTTATAAAAAAAGAAGAATTCAAAACTGCCTGGGAACAGTGTACACCGGATTTACTTTTAAGACAGTCTGGAAAAAAAGTTTTTATTGAATAAAACAGAGATTGAGGCTGATTTTAGTGTGGATTTGAAGGTGGATTTAAAGATACCAGGTGACAAGAGAGATACTGGAAAGGATGTTAGCTTAGATTTGCAAACTGAAGCTGATTTGAATGTTGTTGATCTGAAAATTGAGTTAAAACGCTTGAGTCCAAGAATGAGTTGGAAAAAGATGCTAAAATGGACTTACAAAAGATACCAACTGATATCTTAATAATCAAAAAGGACGTACAAATAATAAACTTGAAGACTGACTTGGAAAGCCTCTCTATTTTGGATTTACAAAAGGACTATCTCAAATTAATGAAGATGTTTTTGAGAGGAGATAAAGAGAAACTACTGGAGTCGTTCCTGAAAGCAGATAGAGAAAATGACAAGAAATCAATCTGTGGGTCCTTCCTTGACAGGATTAAAGAACAAGCTTTTTAAAAGTAAACAGGAGATTTATAGAGTGAACGTATTTGACCAGGGTTAAAATATATATGTTGTGGTTTCTGCTAGTCATTAATGGGATTTTCTTTGACCAGGATTGAATGATGAGGTCTTAAGGATTTGAATATTGGGGAGAGATTTCTTTTGCTTTACTTTTTTGAGTATGGGATAAGTTGGTTTATAAACAACAAAACAAAAGGAAAAAAAGGGGAAAAAAGGAAAAAAAATCCTGTCTTCCCAATTCATTCTCACTTTACATCAAATACAGCAAATATACCATCTTTGAGAAACTACAATTTCTGCAATTTGCACAGGTAACAACAAAATAAGATCCATGTTCTATTCTTACCAGGGAGAGAATTATTCATTTTACTTGATGAAATATCTGTGAGAGATTCTAGTGATCCTGTTAGCCTGCAAATGAAATCATGTATTATTCTCTCGCTCAAGATAACCAAAAAAAAAAAAAAGGAGCAGTGTAATTCTTCCTTTACTCTAGCATTGGCAAAGATCCTTCAGTGTATAACAACATTCTCCAGCTGGAATTTTCTGAAATCAGAATACAGTCTTCCCCAAACTAGTGCCCTCCAGATGGATTGGACCTATAGTACTCATAATCCCGAATCAAGATCCTTTCATTAGTTGAAGAAAACTGATCCAACATACTCAAGAATGAAGTGCTGGGACATCACTGCAGAAAAACTGGTAATGGAAGGCCCAACTGGAAATGGGTCTTTAGAACAGATAAATACACTTTCCCCCATGATTCACACTGTCCTCATTATTCACATTCTCCAGGTGCAAGAGGGACAGAATAAACATGTGGGTTGTCACCACACTACCACAAATTGCTACCAAGGTGCCCTTAGATTTTATATCCTGTCTGCTATGGTACATCACTATAGTTTAATAGTAATCTAGCAAAACTTGTATTTGAGTGCCATCAGATCAGTTATCAACTCTGAATGACCACATAGATAGACCTGGCCCTTCAGGCCTCCTAATGGTGCATCCACCACCTTTGTCATCAAGTCCATTCACCTTGCTGCTGGTCATACCCTTCTTCTCTTTCCTTCCATCTTTCCAGGCAAAATGGACTTCTCAAGAGAGCTGGGTATTCACATATGTGCAAAATATGGTAATTTGACCCTAGTCATGCGGGCCTACAGTGAGAACTCTGGGTTGATTTGTTCCATGATCTTTTTTTTTCTTGGCCTTCCATGGTATTTTCAAGAATCTTCTCCAATACCAACATTTAAAAGCATTAATACTCTTTCCATCCTGCACATTCAAACTCCAACTTTCACATCCACAGAGTGTGAGTGTCACAGAGAAAACCACTGCTTGCACAATTCTGATCTTTGTAAGTGTAGTCACATCATGGCATCTGAATATCTTTTCCAAGGCCCTTATTGCTGCTACTCTACTAAGTGCTAATCTGTGGCATATTTCTTGAGTGTGGTTCCTTTACAGTTCATGGTTGATTCCACATGTTCTGTCTGATGATGTCCAATATAGATACATGTTGTTTTGCTTGTTTAAAGATGTGTTAGTAATGGAAAAATTAAATTGGCTGAAACTGACAAGTCATTCTCCAGCTTCATTTGTTTCCAAGACCATACAGTCCAACTACATTTACTTTGTTACACTTTTCAACTTTGGCCTTCCAGTCTCCAATCATAAGCATCACATTTTGCTTGTAGGTTCTGTCAATTTCAGATTGAATTTGACCATAAAATTTATCAACCTCTTCTTCTGCATCAGTTGGTGGAACATAAACTTGAATAATTGTCATATTAAAGGGCTGTCCTCAAAGTCTAATTGATATTATTTGGTCACTGACTGCATTGTATTCAAGGACTGTCTCTGTTATATCCCTTCTGACCACGAAAGCTCCTTCTTTGTTTTTCATGTAGAGTAGTGTCAGCCTTGCAAGGTAGACCAGACAGGAAACACAGCCAGATGAGCTAATTCTAGTTTATTGTAAGGTTACATTAACATAAACCTGCAAATCCGAAAGATCTCTCCCCCCATCGCCTTTTCATTGCCAAGAAACTAGAGAGGGTCTCTTCTAAGGCTCTTGCCCCACCCACATTCCTGTTGCAGGCTAAGTTGCCTTTTATCTGACCATTCCCTTGGCTGCATCTCTTCACCCTGTCTCCCAAGATCATTTCCACATACCATTACAAGTAGTAAGAATATGATCTTCTGACTGAAAGTGTCCAATTCCTGTCCATGTCAATCCAGTAATGCCTAAGATGTATAGTCAATTTATTTCATCTTTCACAGTGTTGAGTTTTCCCATGTTCATGCTTCTTACATCCCATGTTCCTACCATAATTTTATCTTTTCAGCTTTGGATTTTCTTTCCCTTTATGCTAAGTAGATGTTGTGAAGGCTTTAATCTAGCCACATAATAAAAACACAAATAATACTCTGAAAAATCCTCAATTCTTCCTCAGTTGCATGTTGAGTGCCATCTGACTAAAGAGGCCCATCATCTGGCACTATATCAACCTCTTAACCTTCTCTATCCATGTGGTTTTATTGATAAAACACAGGGTAGTTTACTGCCTTCTCCCAATCAGTATGAAATTATACTTTTGCCATTGTCACTAAAGTGATCATTTGCCTCCAGCATCTTCCTATATTGCTATCTGTTATAGGAGCCTGTTTGCTTTAGCTGGGCAGCTGGGATGACCTTCACACCTTGGGTGACTCTGGTGGGATACATACTTTTGGAATACACTCCTGCATTCTTTGCTCAATTCTCTCAGCAACACCCCCTCCCCCCTGTAAGGCAGCTTAGCAAGACTTGAAGGTGAGCCAAATTAGTACAAAAATGTTTACCATCTTGTTTTGAGTTTTTAAAATTGTCCTTAGAGTTTATATACTCTATACCTCCTATATAGGTCTAGGAGGCAGGCCTTCTCTGTGGTAGCGCCCACACTGTGGAACATCTTGCCCCCAGAGTTGAGGCAGATCTCCTCCCTCCCGACCTTTAGGAAAGAGCTGAAGACCTGGTTCTGCCGCCTGGCATGGGAAGGAGGAAGGGATAGTTCCTCATGGGGGTGGTTAATTCCTTAATTTATTGTCCTTCATTTAATTCCATCTCCATCTGGGTTTATAATTATTTATTAATTTTATATATTGTACATTGATGTTTTATCCTGTTTTAATCTATTTTGTTGTAAACCGCCCAGAGTTCCCCGTTGGGGGAGATGGGCGGTTATATAAATTTAATTTAATTAAATTAAA
Source organism: Charina bottae (assembly GCA_023362775.1). NCBI lineage: Eukaryota > Metazoa > Chordata > Lepidosauria > Squamata > Charinaidae > Charina > Charina bottae. The sequence goes on along the minus strand of JALMGJ010000001.1, from coordinate 52,394,643 downwards.
TTAAAAATTATATACCTTAACATAGTGCTGTACATCATTTTGGGGGGCCAAAGGCCAACTTAGCTTCTCAGTAACATACTGGAGTTAGCATTCCAAAAAGTACATAGAGCAGGACTAGGACAAAATATATCTGATTTAATGTAAAGGACATTATGTTTTAATTAATTAATTATAATTAACATGGTTAGACCCTATGTAATCAATAATTTCCACTTCTGTCACTTTAAATATTAAAATTTGGTAGCAATTTTTGGAGAACTCCAAGCCTGTATCCAAAGCTTTCAGGGTAACAAAGGAAGACACTTTTTTACTGTAGATAATGAAGAGTTATTCTTAAACAAAAGAAACAATTTACTTAACTATTTCTTTTTAGAAATACAAAACTTCTACCTAGCTCAGAATTATTTAAACACACTGAGTACGGTTTCAGACTGAGAACTTTTCCCAGTCTTACCTGCAGATGTCACAGACCAAACCCAGAAATTCTTGCATGTGTTCTACCGCTGAGCTAAGTTCTACTTTGTACTATTAGAAGTTAAATGAAGATTTCAGAAATCTTTCTTTCAGTTACTAGATTCCATATACTGACATCAGATGCAACTGCTTTTGTTTAAAAAAAAAAAAAAAGCTCAAAATACAACTCAACTTTATTGATTACGTCACATTAGCTTTGAAGACTTATTAGTTTCTTTGGCCAAGCTTTTATCAGAATAAGGATGATCTAAATGTTGGCAAGAGTGATACTGACCTAAGCTTCCCTCCAACTGGAAAAAGATTCTGAATGAAAGTAATACAATGAAAAATATTTGGTGCTGAAATCGTACACCATGATACTTACTTCTGCACTCTAGACAGTGGTGCAAAAACCCCGTATCTGGGGAGGCATCTGAAGTACTGTATGCCTGCAACTGAGCCATCATTCTTGCCATGAGGTTTATCCAGTTCTATACCACACCAAAGCCCTGAAACAAGAAATACATTCTTTCAAATGGAGTATTATTGTTCATTAAAAAGAAAGTGTTTCATTTGAAAAGAAATGCTCGTAGTACTTTGCATCTGCAGGACCAAAGGATGGGAAGGCTGTTTCAAATAAATAAATTGCCTTCAGTAAACTATTAAGACAACAGTGTTCTCTCAAAATTTGTTTCAACTTGTATTTTAGCATTTAATTCCACTGCTACATACAAAGAAGCTGATGGAACAAGGAGAAGAAAGTGGGATGTCAGTTGCTAAATACTGCAATTCAATGTAGGAAGAACAACAACAATTTAAAATTACAGAGTTTTCAATTTTGAGGAACAATCAATGCTTCAGAGGCAACGGACAGATCTGCAAGTTTATCACTAACTATGCAGTTAAATAAGTTTTAGGATACTGTATTTTAAATTCTCTCAGCTCAAGTGAGATGCTACGGAGTACAATCTTCTTGAAAAAAGAGCAGACATAATTATTGCTGCTGACTAGCAGCTCAACTTTTTCAGTACATCCCTTTTGTAAGACTTAGGGCACTCATTTTTTTTCTATTAATTCTTCCAACGTGCTATCAGGTGAAAACATAATGTCTCTATCTACTCCGGTAGAGGAGAGTAGAATAGACTATCTATTCTATCTGCCCTTTTCCATATGCTCTTTCTATTAAAAAAAGCTGTGGTCCATTTATTTATTTATTTATTTATTTATTCATACATACATACATACATACATACATACATACATTTCTACCTCACCATAATCAAATAGCAGTTTACATGGAATATAAAACAAGTTAAAACATCCAAGGTCTAATTAAAATCCCAAGAGGGGCCATCCAAAACAACATAAACAAGAGATAATAATAAACAGCTAACCAAGCTAAATGTACAGTACATCAGAGTTCCAGATGACAAAACCATTTAAAAATCAACCAAGTAAAAGCAATAGTCCCCTATTCGGGGAGATGGGCGGGGATTAAATAAATAAATAAATAAATACATACATACATACATACATACATACATACATACATACATACATAAATAAGGTATCATGATGATTGATAGCATTTTAACTTAACATTTCAAGGGATCTTTTCAAAATAAAATAAACAGGGGGATAAAGGTTCTGCTCCATAACTATCTATAAAGCCAGTAATTTACACTCAACACAAAATTAAAATTATTATTATTATGTCTTTATAAGGTTTTTTTTATCCATTCAATTGTGTCTGATTCTAGGAAACTGCCTGGACGAGTCCCTGCAGTTTTCTTGGCAAGGTTTTTCAGAAGTGGTTTGCCATTGCCTCCTTCCAAGGGCTGAGAGAGTGTGACTGGCCCAAGGTCACCCAGCTGGCTTTGTGCCTAAGGCGGGACTAGAACTCACGGTCTCCTGGTTTCTAGCCCGTTGCCTTAACTATTACACCAAACTGGCTCTCCTTTATAAGTTATCTGTCACTAAAATACTGTATACTAAGCACCTTGTTCGGGTACATAGTTTGGCCAAGGATATTCACCCTCTTACTTTTTTTTTTTTTTTACAAGGGGGGGCTCTTCAATAAGACAATCTGGCCAGTTATTCATATTCTGGAAATACCCAGATTAAATTGCTTCAATGTACAAGGGGCTGCTTTTGAAAACTATTTATAAAATTAGAACATGAAACAGTTCTACCCAGGGTTAGGTCCTCTCCCCTGTGTCTCTACTGTGTCCCATTCTGGTATATTTCTGGACACAATTTAAATGCTCAGTTCGAGAAATTCCTTCATCATTTCCAACAGGAAAAAAAAAAGTTGACTCTACGCTGGTGAATTTGTTGCAGAACAATTTCTTCAGAAATTATCAATTAATAGTACATTGAGTTTTAGGCAGTAGCTCACTTTATGTTAATGATTACACTAATTGTTTCTATTGGGGGAGATGGGCGGTGATATAAATTTAAATAATAAATAAATAAATAAATTGCTATTTAGTGTAATTGCTATGGGTTTTTATTGTAAATCTATTCCTGATTTTATTAACTGTACAATATTTAATTGATATTCTATGTTGTTTCTTATGGAAATCACATTACATATTTTAATGACAATTGAAAGGCAAACATGTGATAAACAGATAGTAAAATCTTTCCTCTACAGAATCTACCCTTAAGCTGAAGTTCAACCAATTTCCAAACTAGTTTTCTGAATTTTATGCAAATTCGTCCTTACAATTCAAGCAGAGAATTTACCTGGTGCAAACTTGGTTGTCCCATAGAATCTAACTATTCCAGTTCTTTGTCCTACCACCAGTACTCTGTCTCCAATCTGAATTTCCCCTTCATCAAAAGCATTTTTCTTCTCAGACAGAAAAGTATTATTTCCTTCTGTTCAGTTGGGTTCACAAAATGCAGGAGATATACAAATTACATCAAATAAGAAAATACCTATTAACTCATTATTCACATGTAGGCTCATCACAGTCAGTTATGCTGTCACAGAACTAAACAGGATTAGAAGAGCTAATACATTATATCTGTATGCATTTTTAAGTTTAGCAAAGCCAATACCTACAAAATACAGGGAATTGAGATTGGTACTATTAGAGAGGCTTATATCACAGTTACTTTACGATTCGCTTCAAATATGTGAAATCTAAACAACTTCAGCCAAAGAAATTATCTTATCTCCTGTGCTACCATTTGTGATAGATAATCTTATTTTCTTCCACAGCAGCCCTAATGATTTTTAGATATACTGTAACTTATTTCCCAGGATTGCACAAAGCATTCAGATGCACCTGTCCTCATAGCATCAAAGCAACTGCATCCTCTGGAAAGCTAAGGTAGATACTTTGAAAGCTGAGCCTAGTTATCCTTGCATGCACAGAAACCACAAATGCAGCATTCTCTGATATTGTGAGAACATGAGAAAATTTGGGAAAATTGCTTCTCTTCCATTATGTATTGAGTAAACTAGAAAGACGAAGTTTATACAGAGTTTGCATAAGAAGGGCCATAGCTGGGCTGGTCGTTTCGGCTCAACTGTACTTACCAGATATTCCCCTGCCACTTCACTCACACTTCCAGGAACAACAAAACTTACCTGGAAAATCTCAAGTATTATACAGTAGATTTTAACAGTTGCATTAGGAGACGTTTAGATTTATGCTGAAGTTTATGCTTGCTTCCCATCTCTCTATCCTTATAATGGTCTATTACAACAAATAATTGAGCAGAAATTATACCAGCCATAGACTTGGATGAAATAGGACGGTCTTTCATGTTTTCCTTCTTCTTATTACTTGTGGAATTCCATTTCTTGGGACAATTCAGCTTGCTGTCTAATGATATAGTTGAAGATGAAGAGCTACTGAATCCAAGATAACTTGCTAAAAATAGTAAAACATAAAGTTACTCAGCTAGAAGACACATAAACAAACACATGAAAGGAAGTATCAATTTGTCACATTTTTCATTCCTCATGAACGTAAAGCTAACTGCTCATGATGGACACCACTTACTTTTTCAAGCCTATGTTACTAGTGTGTAATACTTGTAAGCCTAGAGCATAAATGTAAAAATAATGCAGCCTTAAGTAATAAAAGATCTTGGTCCTTTGCTTTTGATAGCTAGTCTATTAAATCTTTGATGAGAAACAGGGGGAATGACATTTTGTGGATGAATTATGAAGTACATGGACTAGTGCCTACAGCATGCTGTTATGCATCATATTAATATTAAATTCCTGTCTATAAAATAAGATTGGAAGGTAAATCACTTTCATTTCAATTTGTGAAATGTTGATGTACTAGCTCCTTATCAAGATTTATGTCTATCTGTCTCTTCTTTTTATAACTTCCTCTTCTGGCACATTTCATCTGACACTAAAGATTTTGATGCTTAGGTCTCAGGTTATTCATCCATAGATCTGGAGATAATGCTAATTTCTCTTTCAAATAGCATTTGGGCTTGAGGATGTACAAGTACCAATGTGCAGAAAACATCACAAAGAGCTTCCAAATAGCCGCCGCTCCTTGCAGTATGTACCCTTACTGGAAGAATCACAATCTGTATGATTATCAGATGAACCTGCCCTTGAATTAGTATTTTGCCAAACATCCTGAGATCTTCATCAAGGCTCATACATCTTTACAACAGAACATCCCATTTCATCAACAAAATCTTCCACTATGGAATGTGATGAAAAATTACAGTGCAATGAAAGGGATGGAGCATCTCCAACAGCAGAGAGACTAGTATCAAAGGACCAAGCATTTCTACCAGTCGCACCCCATTCTATTGCTCTAGACCTTAATAAATTCTGCTGTCTTAATGTTAAAAGGGTACATTATAGAGATTATCTGAGAAACATTAAAAGAGTGGAATATGGGAATCTGAAAGTGTAACCCTTTTTAGCTCCCCCAATGAGGAAGGAACCTGACAGAGACTTCAGTTTGGCACTCCACCAGTGCCAGCCAAAGTGTATGTATAAACTGGGTAAAACTCATGTTTCCTCCTTTTTTAAGTATTCGTTTTATTTCTACGTGGTATTGATTTTAACATGCTGGATTTATTCAGATTTATTTATGTATTTATATTTTATCATTTATTTATTTATATTGTTGCATTTCACTGCATTAGTTGTATGAATTGGCTTGAGATCCTTAGCATGCATTTATTTATGAACACTATGATTACTTACAATTGTCTGTGCATTTAGGATTATTAGGTGTACTGTCATTCATTTGAGGGCTCTTCCTCACAGCCCCATTGATGTAATTTCCTCCTGTCCTTTTCCTCCTGAGACAGGGGGGAAGTAGTCCATTTTGAAAACTGTTGCCTCCCTTTTGCCCTCAGATGAAGGCAGCAGGTCCTGCTGTTGTTGGGTGCAGCAGCATATCCTCCAGCAAGCTCTTTGGTGAGAGCCCAAAGAGGCAAGGGCAGCAACTCAGTCTGGGCCCAGCATTTGAGACACCCAATGAGAAGAATGGGCAAAGGCCCCTAGACATGCCTGACAGCCTCTCAACCAAAATATCAGAAGGTAGACTCAGCACCAATTGGTAGACAACCTGCTCTGCCTTGAAGCATCATGTCCACCTCTGCCCATGTGCAGATTTCCCACAGCCAGCTCCAGTGTTACCACCACCACCCATGTTTCCTCTCCCTTCTCTTCTGTGGGCAAGTACAGCAGCCACCATCTAGGACAGCCAAAGAAACTGTGCTTGCTCTCCCCAGCTTCTAGGGGAGATTGGCTCGATAGCACCTACTTCATTAAGAGTTCCAAGAGAGTATAGCCTGGTGAGGGCCAGAGAACTACCCCTTATGGAGGACTCCCTAAAACCACTGGCCACTTTTCCAGCACATCCTTGCTAGGAGCTTACCAATGGGAATATTGACCTTGCAGAAGATCCACAATTGGTCTTCTATGAAGTCAATACTCCCTTCACCAAACAAGCTAAAAAAGAAAATAGTTCTGCTTTGGCTGCTCTCTCCACAGCTAAAACAGAAATAGGCACAGAGGCATAAAGCCCAGCAGCTGGTTAGGACAGGATAACCCTTCAGTGGACCAGCTAGAGTCCAACAAGTTACTGACCTCTGAAAACTATTCCTCCACATGCATTAGAATGCTCACATAGGAGATTTTCTTCTGTTTTCCCATGGAAAACACCACTTTCTTGCCAGACCACCTGGACCTGGCTTCATTATGTCTTAGCAGCAAGATGGAAGATATATCCTTTGCAAAAGTTAAGTGGGCTGTTTCAGAGCCAGAGCAAGAAGGGTGTGTAGATGAGCTCTGATTTGTTGTGAACCACATAAATCAATTTGACTATATTATTGCTAAAAGAAAGTGGAGGAGTTCAATAATAGCATTAAAGGCATGGCCAGGTGCTGACTGTGAAAAAAATCACAAACTGCTCAAGCGCAAGTTCCAAGTTAAGCTAAAGAAGAAGAAGAAAGCCAACCACTTTCCACAATATGATCTTGGGCATATACCCATCATTTTCAAGGAGAACATCAGGAATTGCTTTGAGGTCCTGAGCTTCATTAATAGAAAGTCAGAGGAACTGAAGAATAAACTTAAGGAAGTGGTTAAGGATGAATATGAAAAGAGATTGCCAAAGATCAAGAAATCAAGCTGGATACCAGAGTAAAAACCATGGGAATTTCCAAGAAGAGAAGAAAAGCTAAAGCCAAGAGAAATAAAAGTTCAGGAAGGAACTTAACATAGAGTTTCAGAGTGTTGTTAAAAGAGACAAGAAACAGTATTACAACATCTGTAAAGACACTGAAGATAGAAAGAAATGGAAAGACAAAGAACGTCTTCCAAATGAACTCAGGAGATTCCAACCTCAAATTGGTATGCTAAAGGACACCAATGGACAAGTGGTAACCAATTCAAAGAAGATCAAACAAAGATGGAGGGAGAATAATGAAATACTATACAGTAGAGATGTCAATTTGCAAGATACCTTAGAAGATATTCCCTAATTACAAGAACCTCTAGTATTGGAAGATGAAGTTAGATCAGCATTCCAGTCATTACTAAGTCAGAAGGCTACAGGAACTGATGGAATACCCACAGAAACATGGCAAGCAACAGAAGAAGAATCAGTAAAGATTCTAACCAAGCTTTGCAAGCAAATCTGGAGATCGACACAGTGGTCACAGATTGGAAGAAGTCAAAGATCAGAATCATGCAAGCAATGGTATTCCCTGTGACACTCTATAGAAGCGAAAGTTGGACTCTGAAGAAGCAGGATAGAAAAAGTATTGACACATTTGAACTCTGGTGTTAGAACACTCCTGAGAATACCACGTACAGCCACAAAAAGAAACAAATGGATCACTGAACAAATCAACCCAGAGTTCTCACTTGAGGCACAAATGATCAGACTCAAATTATCCTTTGGACACATTATGCAAAGACCTAGGTCTTTAGAGAAGGCTCTGATGCTGGGAAAGATGGAAAGAAAGAGAAGAAAAGGATGACCAGCAGCAAGGTGAATGGACTCAGTTACAATGGCAATGGGTGCAGCATTGGAAGACCTGAAGGACCAGGTTAGGGACAGATTATCATGAAGAAAATCTATCTATATGGCCATTAACTCTTAGTGACTAAATGGCATATAATCAATCAATCAATCAATCAGTCAATCTATCTATCTATCTATCTATCTATCAATCATTTTGGCCATATCTTGTGGAGAAGTAGAATACAAATGGATGATTTCAAATTTCAGTTTATGCAATGTGTGTTATCATTTGATTCAAAAGCAGTTTATGGCTAAAATAAGGATGAATTATTATTCACATTTTAGCTCATTAGACTTCCAGCCAAGCACTCCTATGTGTAAATAAGTGCCACTGAAAAAGAAGTTTATATCCTGGTATAAGCAAACAGGATTTTCAAGGAGTGGAAAACCTTATCTAAAATTATTAATACAGCATCATTATAGATTTCTCTTATTCAGACCAAATATAACAGCCAAAAATATCTGAAAAAGACATTACCTTGTTTACCTGGTGCAGTTTTCTTTCCTTCTTCACTGCCTAGACTTGTGGAGTTGGAAGTACCATCTTTTTTTGATAAGCCTGTAAGCCAAACCAAACAAATGGATCACTGAAGAAATCAACCCAGAGTTCTCACTTGAGGCACAAATGATCAGACTCAAATTATCCTTTGGACACATGATGCAAAGACCTAGGTCTTCATAGGCAAAGACCTATGAAGCCACCATAGTTGAAGTAACAGGTCCAAAACATCTTTGTGCATATTCTCTGAATGCTTTTGGTGTAATGGTGAAATATTTAAATGCCCTGGTATATTTTGAGGAGGGGTAAAAAATTAAGAATATCTAATTGGACTGATAATGAGGTTGACACGATTTACAGGATTTTTGATTTCTAAGGTTTAAAAGGTATCGACAAGTTCTGGTAATATTTTATATTGTTTTTAAGTATAATTAGGGTTAAGATTGTTAATTATAAAGGCAGACAATTTATAAATATTAAGAATATTTAATTGGATTGATAATGAGACTAATACGATTTTTTTTCTTTTCTTTTCTTATGGTTTGGATTAGGATTTATAGGATTATAGATTTGTAAAACAAAAGGATATTGATAAGATATAATAATGTTTTATACTGTTTTTAGGTCTAATAGGGTTAAGATTGTTTATTATAAAGGCAGACAATTTGTTTCTATAATGTGATGCTTATTGTGTAGACAGAACTATCTAGAATAGTAGTAGAAAGAAAAAAAATTAAATGGATTGCTTTTTAAGAGAGGGAAGTTTGAAGTAGAAATTTATATGTGTGTGTGTGTGTGTGTATGTATGTGTGTCTGTGTGTGTGTGTGTGTGTGTCTGTGTGTGTGTATATATATATATCATAACAAATTGTGGCAAGTTCTTGGTGGTATGGGGATACCAAGTCATCTTGTCTGCCTCCTGAGGAATCTGTATAACGACCAAGTAGCAACGGTAAGAACAGAGCACGGAACAACGGACTGGTTTAAGATTGGGAAAGGAGTACGGCAGGGTTGTATACTCTCACCCTACCTATTCAACCTGTACGCAGAACACATCATGCGATGTGCTGGGCTTGAGGAATCCAAGGCTGGAGTTAAAATCGCTGGAAGAAACATTAACAATCTCAGATATGCAGATGATACCACTTTGATGGCTGAAAGCGAGGAGGAGTTGAGGAGCCTTATGACGAAGGTGAAAGAAGAAAGTGCAAAAGCTGGGTTGCAGTTAAACCTCAAAAAAACCAAGATTATGGCAACGAGCTTGATTGATGACTGGCAAATAGAGGGAGAAAAAGTGGAGGCAGTGACAGACTTTGTATTTCTAGGTGCAAAGATTACTGCAGACGCTGACTGCAGCCAGGAAATCAGAAGACGTCTACTACTTGGGAGGAGAGCAATGGCAAATCTTGATAAAATAGTTAAGAGCAGAGACATCACACTGACAACAAAGGTCCGCATAGTTAAAGCAATGGTATTCCCTGTAGTAACCTATGGCTGCGAGAGCTGGACCATAAGGAAGGCTGAGCGAAGAAAGATAGATGCTTTTGAACTGTGGTGTTGGAGGAAAATTCTGAGAGTGCCATGGACTGCAAGAAGATCAAACCAGTCCATACTCCAGGAAATAAAGCCAGACTGCTCACTTGAGGGAATGATCTTAAAGGCAAAACTGAAGTACTTTGGCCACATAATGAGAAGACAGGATACCCTGGAGAAGAAGCTGATGCTAGGGAAAGTGGAAGGCAAAAGGAATAGGGGCCGACCAAGGGCAAGATGGATGGATGGTATTCTGGAGGTGACAGACTCAACCATTGGGGAGCTGGGAATGGTGACGGCCGACAGAAAGCTCTGGCGTGGACTGGTCCATGAAGTCACGAAGAGTCGGAAACGACTGAACGAATAAACAACAAATATTTATATTTATATTTATATTTATATTTATATTTATATTTATATTTATATTTATATTTATATATATATATATATATATATATATATATATGTGTGTGTGTGAAAATAATGTAAGGGGAAGGAGCAATTGTATTAGAGATTTGTATGTGTGTTAATGGAGGGATTTATAGAAATAATGTGATTATGGTTTGATATAGAGGAAGGATTTGTTTAAGGGAATTGCTGTATATTCTTGCTGTTGAAAGCTGGAAGTCACCTGTATGTATGTAACTTTCTAAGTCTTTTCTTTTGTGTTTTTACACTTTTAGTGTTTTTTTTCTAGTTTTTTATCTTTGTTCTAAAAAATAATAAAGCTTTCTACAAAAAAAATCTTTCTTGCATTTCACAAGCCAATAAAATCAGTATTACATCAATATGCCTTCGACCCTCAGTTCAAGAGATCTCAGAGATACAGTAGCAATGTGTCTGCTACTAATTAAACCATAGGAGATTTTAAGCACAGATCTTTCATATTATATCAAGTTGTAACCTGTGATTTGTAAAAGCACTAAAAACATTTAAACCATCCAAGCCTACTTTTTAAACAGGCATATAAAAACATTCTACAACAAAAGCAGTTATTTGCCAAAAGAGTAAGAAAGAAGTATACCAACCCGCCATGCAAAGAAAATAATAATGCTTAGCAATATTGCACTTAGCCTCTACAGGTAGTCCTCATTTAACGACCACTCATTTAGCAACTGTTCAAAGTTATGATGGTGCTGGAAAAAGTGACTTACGACCAGTCCTCGCACTTATGACATTGGGTTGCCAGTCCCAATTAGGATTGTTAAGTGAGGAGTACCTGTATTCCATACTAAAATATACAACCTGCCAGAGTAATAATCATTTTAACTAAAAGAATTTGAATTTTCAAATTAAAAAAACAAAATATTTCCTTTAAAAATAACTGCTAAGAGAAAAGGAAGTATTTTAAAGTATTTTAAAAACCATTAACATATTTCTATTAATTAAGAGAATCTTTATCACCAAGTTGAGGAGGAGAAAAAAAGTTAGTTTCTCCATTAAGGAAGAACAAAAGTTAATGACTGAGTTGATTTATTTTTATGTCATGTATAAGGTATATGTATGAATGAAGGGCCTACCAGACTAATGCAATAAAAGGGAATAGAAAAATACTTTCAAAAGAACAATACTTTTTTTAAAAGTCTTGATGTGCTTCCAATTGTAAGACAAAATGTTGGGGCACAAAGTGGCTTCCCCTTTTTAAAACTTACTTGCCCCTTTGATTTCAATGGGAAAGAAAATAAAATATGCCAGCTCAAACATTGGTGGACTTTTTCTTTTTCTAGAAGAATGCTGGACCAACAAAAGAGCTTGAATCTGAAATTCCAAGCAACCTTCATCCAAACTGATTCTACAATACGCATATGGACACAGATGTTGCAGGGGTTTTCCACAGGAGCAATGGGGAGACTCTCACTATAGACCTCCTTTTTCTAAAGAGAGTAAAATCTAACAACAGGGAAGGAAAGCTGTATCAATATCTGCCTCCTCTGCATGCTTAGGATTGCTCCCACAATCTTCAGAGGAGGCTATCAAAAGCTGACATTGGAATGATAATATTGGGACTTCCGGTGGGGAAATGGACTGAGCAGCTGTGCCCGCGAGATTAGCGGAAGGAGCCAACAATGCGGCAATCTTTTTCGGGCTCAGGCAGGTTTTCCTGAAGCCCAGGAGTGTTCTCCGGATAAAGGAAAACACCTGGAATCACCCCATCTGTCCTCCGGACGGCTGCTTGCAGCCAGATCACAAACAGTGTTTCATGTTCAACTGGTAAGAGCTAGCTGGGAGGCGGGGCTGTCATCATTTTCCAAGCCACGCTGTAGCCTTAAAGGGACACTAAGACCGGCCACCCCATTTCTAAATCACTAAATTTATGTTTTTTTTAAAGTATGCATAACCTAAGAGAGGCTTTCTACAGCGAGGAGAAGCTGGTTCTCTTGGTGCTTATCTATATTTTTGGGATTACTTTTTTAAAAATTCTTTTTTAAGGTTTGGACTTTGTTTTCCTTCCAAATATAAAGGAGGATTGAGAGTAAACAATTGTTTTCCTGTTATTATTTTTGTACTAAATTTGAAGATATTAGCATTTTCCTACACATTGAATCGGCTGATTTGAATCTTTAGCTGTTTCTATTTTCCCATGAGAATTGTCTGCCTATCTCACTCTTGCTTGTGTAAATACATGCTGGAACTTTTCCATATCTTCGACTTTCGCAGGTTAAAATCCTAGGGGGTGTTATAATCTACTGCATGAGACATGGAAGATTTTAAACAGATTTTTTTCTGACTTCCACCAAGATTTTAAACAGACTCTTTCTGACTCCTATCAAGCTTTTATGCAAGCTATTCAGGACATCGTGGAAAATAATAAGGTCTAAACTGTGCCAACAGGTTGGGGATGTAGTGGATGAAATTGAGGAATTCAACAGTGATAGAAATGTTTCTTCTAAGACTGAGATTGGGATTTCTATTGAGATGCTGGATGAAGATCAGATAGTGGAGTTGGAGAAATGTAAGGGAGAGAGAGATCTGCAAGCAAGAAATGAAATTGACTTTCTGGTGGAATGGCATGAAAAAGAAAGGGTCATTATGTGTGGGAGGTTTTTTGAAGAGAAGCTGGAATTTTTGAGGGGGGCAGTTGGGCTGATTTTTTCAAGAGAAAAGCTCTGTGCACATTGTGGGGATATGTAAATGCTCTGGTTTATTTTGAAGTGGGATAAGGGTTAAAGAATGTTTATCTGGATTGCTTTCAGGGTTTGACTGATGCTATTTGCTTTTAAGGATTTGGATGGTTTTAAGGATTTGATTTAAGACTACTGTTTTGAATTGTTTTTGTTTTTTGGGTTTATTAAGATTATTAAAACTGTTGTATTATTAAGTATAATGGCAGACAATTTATGTGCTTTTTAGTTTGATTTTTATTATAGTAGACAGAATGTACAGAATAGTAGTAGGATGGGAATAATTAAATAAGTGTTATCTTTTTTGGGGGGGAAAGTTGTTTAGGAGGTGTATATGAATTTTTTTCTTTATTTTAATATGGGGGAGTAACTGTACTTAGTGATTTTTGTAATGTGCTAAAGTGGAATGATTTATAGAAATAATGTGGTTTTGGTTTAATATAGAGTAAGAGATTGATTATGGAAATTTTTGTATAACCTTGCTGTTAAAAGTCGGAAGTCACATCTTTCTGTAATTTTGAAAAAAAAAAAATTGTTTTCACACCTTTTTAGTTTTTTCTTTTTTTGTAGATTTTATCCTTGTCTTGAAACTTAATAAAATTCTTTAAAAAAAAACCTCCCACACATAAAGTCTCTGAGACCAAAGGCTGCCTACAAACCGTGACTTTTGATTTTAGTCCAAAAACTGCTCTTCCACTTCAAACTAAGCATAAAACACTCTCATGCTTACCAGAATTCACTTTGGAAGTTATGTGGGTTACATCAATTTTCTTGGATTTGACTGTAGGCAAAGGTCGTGAGGAGGAAGCTTTTGTACTTTTCTTGTGTCCAGAAATTTTACTTATTTTAGAGAGTGGTGCAAAGATACCTGGCAGAAAAGATACATGATAAAGTACAACCTGTTTTTATGAGGCTTGAACAGTACATTCAAAGAAACTGGAAGCTTTGATGCGTGAAGAAAATTTGGAAGCAATGTAAGTGATAGGTGATAACAAACAATAAAACATAATACTAGACAAATAAAAAAAATAGCTTAATACGAGAGAAATATGAAGAGATTTAAAAATGGAAAGCAATACCATGTTTTGGAGCACACTTGAAGTACTGCACTTTTCCAACAGTACCATTGTTTTTGCCATCAGGTTCATCCAATTCTATACCAGCCCACTGTCCGCTGGAAAATTCCGTCATGCCACAAAATCGTAATATGCCAACCTGAAAAAAAGTATATTTTCAACTATGTTGAAAGGAGGCTGAATGTGAAAACAGAATATCATATTCTGAAATTATTCTAATTCAAAGAAAAAGCTGAAGCATAGAATTTGTTTATTCTCCATAGTTCTTCACCCTAACACAAGAACGGAAGGCTCCAGGTAGAGAAGCAGTTCAGATCTCATATAAAGTATGATATATGAACTCTTCCACAAATCGCACTGACAGGAGAATAGATTTAATTTTGAACAGGAGAAATTTCTTGAAAGGAAGTATAGCTTGACAATGGAACCATCACCTGGAGGGATGGGATAATTTTTTTTTATTTTATTTTTTTGAGGCAGTTCTTAAGCAGAGGCTAGAAAGTGTTATGGGAATTTTTTATTTCTTTTACTCTGTTACGTTTTATGCTATTACAGCTCTAAGAACAAAAGTCTCTTCTTATTTTCTCTTGTTTTACTCATGGCCAACTTAGGATTTAGAAAAGGAACGCCTGCCTACATATTTTCTTCCTTCTTGTCCCTCTACTCTTGAATTTCCCTCCCTGCTTTTCCACTGTTATTCCAAGGCATCCTCAACTTTACTGGATCCTTCCCCACCACTGAAGAGATTGTCTCTCTCAGATGGAGCTCAATGAATGACTTTTGCTCAAACCCAAGGATATATAGTTTGAAATTCTTCTTATTTACACTCCTCAAGGCTTTGCCTATGACTCAATGAGTACTTGAGATCGTTGTATTTAGCCCCGTCCCTGATTAAGAGCTCAATCCGCTGACCCCCAAAGGCCACCAAGATATTCCCTCTGCCATTGTTTCTATACTTTCCTCCCCCTGCTTGCATTATCCTATTGGTTTTAAAGCTTACCTGTGTCCAAGAAACATATTTAAAGCTTTTATCAAAATGCTGTAAATGGGGAAGAGGAGTAATAAGGCAAGAGAGTTGCACCTGTGCTGTTCTTCTCCCAATTCCAGAATTTAAAATAAAAGCACCATTTCCTTTTGCCCTGCCTGCAAGTGCTGCTAATTTTCTTAACAAAAGCCTTCAAGTGGGAATCTTCCAGTGCTCCATTTCCTTCATCCAGGAAGGAAGCTATTCCAGCAACTGGCATCTTCCATTTTAAGGCCTGAGTGAATGAAGTTCAATTCCCCTGAAGACTGTAATTACCAGGCTCTAAAGGCCTCTGAAACAGCAGGTGAGGTATCTTTTCCAGGCCCAAAGCAGATGGTTGACTGACTTCTGCAGAACTGACAGTGCAATGTGCGGAAAGCCTCTTTGAGTCAGAACGTGGCTAAATGCCACTTTTATTTCCTCCTCTGCTATTTAGTTTTATACAGTATATCTGAGACAGTCTTCTCATAATACCAAAGAAGGGAGGAGGGCTCCAACTAACAGCTATTATGGGTATAGGGAAGCATAGCACTTGGAATTAACAACAAAGGAAAGAAATTAAACACCTGACCTTTTTGCAGGGATGGTGATTCTCCCGTTCAGACAAATTATGGTAACCATACTGCCCCATCCTCTGGCCTGCAGGTGCTATTCTTAAATGGTGGGTCAGTGAATAAGATCTCTCTCATCCATTATTTAATTATGGATAAGGTTTAATCTGGTTTGTACCATTTAAATTTGGATCAGACAGCTGCTGTGTATGCATGTGGATTAGTCTTGGTGCCTCCTTACTGCAGCATCAAAACAGATCAGAGTTGAGGAAAGGGAGTAATTAAAGGCTATAGGAATTGTCTTTCTTGTTTCAGATTTGCTGCTCATGCAGTGCCAATCTAGCGTGCTTGACTGAGTATTGTGCACTAAGGATAGTACAGGAATTGTGTCAGACAACCACCCACCTTGCTACTCAGCACTCTCCCCAACCAAGCTGACAGTGATGGTTGCAGACTTGGTCTTGTCAGGGAGATAACTGGTGAAGAAGGAGGGGGCTCCCTCCCAGGGGATAAACGCATGCACAGTACTGAATCGCTTTGCCTTCCTCACAAGAGGCTGAAGAAGGCACCGCCCTAATTTCTTGGGCCTTTTCTCTGAGCATTACTAGCTCATTTTAGTTTAGCTGGATTCTGTCTAGCAGAGTAGAACAATAAAACACCAGAGCCTGTACACCAAGACTCAGCGTGTTCCTTCACTCGAAGTCAGGACAGGTCTTGAGGATTTCCAGAATGATAGTTCTGGAGGAATTCATTATCTAGGACAACCACGATTGGAGCAGCTCAAGATTTTGTGACAACCATAAAACCATTTTCTGCCCAACTTATTGCTGTTTAAATCAGGTAGTAGGGTACACTCAAATCTATTGGGCAGGACAGTGGTCTGAACCAGGGAAATTTAAATCTGTTCCCTTGTCACAGCGAGACTATTTCTTGTTCTAATTTATACTTGCAATAACTTCCTCTCTGCAGAGCTAAAGTACCAATTTGAATGGTCCAAACTGAAAAATAATGGTTTATAATAGATTCTAGAAAGTCTGAGACTTTCTGGCTCACATAGTGATGGATGCTATTTTTTAAAACCTTAGTCACCCTGTGAAATACGAATATGACCTGGATAGTTCACACAATCACTTCTGGATATCCTCTACCATTGTGCAGAACCCTGTTCAGCCTTATTATACAGTGGGGCAAAAAAGTATTTAGTCAGCCACCAATTGTGCAAGTTCTCCCACTTAAAAAGATGAGAGAGGCCTGTAATTGACATCATAGGTAGACCTCAACTATGAGAGACAAAATGAGAAAACAAATCCAGACAATCACATTGTCTGATTCGGAAAGAATTTATTTGCAAATTATGGTGGAAAATAAGTATTTGGTCACCTACAAACAAGCAAGATTTCTGGCTCTCACAGACCTGTAACTTCTTCTTCAAGAGGCTCCTCTGTCCTCCACTCATTACCTGTAGTAATGGCACCTGTTTGAACTTGTTATCAGTATAAAAGACACCTGTCCACAACCTCAAACAGTCACACTCCAAACTCCACTATGGTGAAGACCAAAGAGCTGTCGAAGGACACCAGAAACAAAATTGTAGACCTGCACCAGGCTGGGAAGACTGAATCTGCAATAGGCAAGCAGCTTGGTGTGAAGAAATCAACTGTGGGAGCAATAATTAGAAAATGGAAGACATACAAGACCACTGATATTCTCCCTCGATCTGGGGCTCCACGCAAGATCTCACCCCGTGGGGTCAAAATGATCACAAGAACGGTGAGCAAAAATCCCAGAACCACACGGGGGGACCTAGTGAATGACCTGCAGAGAGCTGGGACCAACGTAACAAAGGCTACCATCAGTAACACACTACGCCGCCAGGGACTCAGATCCTGCAGTGCCAGACGTGTCCCCCTGCTTAAGCCAGTACATGTCCGGGCCCGTCTGAAGTTTGCTAGAGAGCATTTGGATGATCCAGAAGAGGATTGGGAGAATGTCATATGGTCAGATGAAACCAAAGTAGAACTGTTTGGTAGAAACACAACTCGTCGTGTTTGGAGGAGAGAGAATGCTGAGTTGCATCCAAAGAACACCATACCTACTGTGAAGCATGGGGGTGGCAACATCATGCTTTGGGGCTGTTTCTCTGCAAAGGGACCAGGACGACTGTTCCGTGTACAGGAAAGAATGAATGGGGCCATGTATCGTGAGATTTTGAGTGCAAACCTTCCATCAGCAAGGGCATTGAAGATGAAACGTCGCTGGGTCTTTCAGCATGACAATGATCCCAAACACACCGCCCGGGCAACGAAGGAGTGGCTTCGTAAGAAGCATTTCAAGGTCCTGGAGTGGCCTAGCCAGTCTCCAGATCTCAACCCCATAGAAAACCTTTGGAGGGAGTTGAAAGTCCGTGTTGCCCAGCGACAGCCCCAAAACATCACTGCTCTAGAGGAGATCTGCATGGAGGAATGGGCCAACATACCAGCAACAGTGTGTGCCAACCTTGTGAAGACTTACAGAAAACGTTTGACCTCTGTCATTGCCAACAAAGGATATATAACAAAGTATTGAGATGAACTTTTGATATTGACCAAATACTTATTTTCCACCATAATTTGCAAATAAATTCTTTCCTAATCAGACAATGTGATTGTCTGGATTGGTTTTCTCATTTTGTCTCTCATAGTTGAGGTCTACCTATGATGTCAATTACAGGCCTCTCACATCTTTTTAAGTGGGAGAACTTGCACAATTGGTGGCTGACTAAATACTTTTTTGCCCCACTGAACATTCCAGCTGAGGACTATGAAACAAGGTGGAAGACAACTAGAACACACATGGTAGAAAACTCATATTAAATTTGATCTAACACCCGTCAAGCCTTCAATGGCAGTGATGAAGTTGAAGAAGCAATTTTTTTCCTCCACTACTAAGTCCTCACAGTGATGTCCATTAGAGCGTTAGAGCCTGTCCAAGTGATTCACAGTCTTCTGGAATCTGGTTCAGAACAAGCTCAAATTGCTGAGATACCTATCTAGACACTTTGAGGATAAAATCAATCATATTTATCATCACTTTGATTTATGAAGTCTAACTCTGAATTAGAGACACAAGTAACCTCTGTGGCATGAAAAGTCTTTTATTACTTGAGACTGGTGCACCATTACAAACCTACATGGACAGAGCTTGCTACCCCAATCCACGTCCTGGTAATTTGTCACTCTGATTACTTGAATGCATCCATACATGTGACTGTCCTTGAAGACAGTCCAGAAACTTTAGTTAATTACTGCAGTGGGAGTACTGACTGGATTTAGATATAGTGAACATATTACGACAATTGTGTACAATCTTCACTGGCTCTCAAGTTCATTTTTAGTTCCAGAAAGCCCTTCACTTAGAAATCCCTTCACAGCTTGTGACCATAGTATCTGAAATAATGTCTCTTCCAGATTGTGTCCTATTCATATCATAATATATTCAGAGTTCTGTTTTATAGACAGAAATGTGGGATATAGACTAAATAATCAAAGAGAATATTTGTAGCTCAGGGTTGAACTGTGTAGTCCTTGGTGCTCTGACTACTCAACCCACTACAACACAACCAACAGAAGCTATGGAATGGGTAACACTGCCATACATCAGAAACATCTCAGAAACTACCAATAGACTGTTACAACCACATGGCATCACCGTAGCACACAAACCAACCAAAACCCTTCAGAACATCTTAGGTAACCCAAAAGACCCAGTAGCCCAAGAAGAAAAAACAGGAGTTATCTACAACAGGGGTCCCCAACCTGTGGTCCGTGGCCCACTAGTGGGCTGCGGCCTGTTAGGAAGTGGGCCACACAGCAGGTGAGCGGTGCTGGTCTGTGCGATTGGCTCCCGCCTGCAAACCCCACCCCCCTGGTCTGTGGAAAAATTATCTTCCATGACCGGTCCCTGATGCCAAAAAGGTTAGGTACCCCTGATCTACAACAGACAGTGTAAGGACTGTACCAGCCCTTACACTATGTAGGACAGACTAGCAGAGTGCATCTGAAGCAGGCAGGCCAGAATCATTCAGTTTTCTCTAGCTGCTAGGCCTGTGTTCTGTTCTATTCCACTCTATATCTAATCAAATTAAATCAAGTAGGTATCCTCTTGGCAAAATGCTCTTACCCACATCCTGACCTTTGTAATAGAGGCTAAATGCTTTTACCCACATCCTGACCTTTGTAACAGAACGCCATGGACTCTTGGAAGTTCCTTAAAATGCTACAGATGGTGTACGATAAGTTCCCCTTTTGTTATCCTGTTTTTATGTTCTAAGTATAAACTGCTGAGCTTGTGACACGTAAGATGACAACTGCTGATCCTGTCATATCCTGATTGTCTGAACAATCTGTCTGAACAAGCTGAGTTATGATGTTTTAGATACCACCTGCTAATGTTGTCATATCCTGACTGTATTGATTGCAAAAGCCTATAAAGGATAGACTCCTGGTGTGACCCGGTGTTCAGAATTTGCCAAGTTATTACTCTGAACCTTGCTAGCAATAAACCTGTATTCTCTATCTCGCTGGTCTCGTGTCCCGTCATTGGGAAGGTGCGTTTTCCCGCTACATTTCTGGCGACCGTGGCAGGACACGACGGGGCCCCGAGGCCCCTCTGGAGGGTCACCACGCTCACAGGGATTCGGTAAGTCAAGGGGAATTTCCCAGGCGCCATCGGACGTTTTGTTCCGAGGGACTTCCCAGTGACGCCAGCTCCCTGTAGCGCCGGCTGACGCCTTCAAGAACCACTTGCGAGGAACTGAGACCAGGTAGAACCCCAGCACTGGAAGACAAGGAAACAAGCCCTGCAGGCGAGTATTGGGGAAGGGAGCTCCAGAGGAGTACGGCTCGAGACGAGGGGAGGGGTTGATCACCCCCGCGGCGAACAGGGGCCAGGGTTGGCCGGCTGCGGTTCCTCGAAAAATTCCCTATTGAGCCGGGAAAAGCCGGTGAGCCGGAATATCGGCAAGACCGAGGGGTAAAAGAGAAAAGGAGGGGAGGTTACGTGTTGTGATTGTTGTATGAATGTTCGCTGCGTTTCCCAACGGTGACCGTTGAGTGTCCGGCACCTTGGGCCAGTGAGAAGTGAGTGAAGTCTGCAGTTCCCAGTGGAGACCGTGAGTGTCCGGCTCCTGGGGTCAGGCTTGAGAGCGTGACCAGTCCCTCTGTGTTATCCCGAGAGTGAAGGACCCCTTACCTTCCTCTCAACCCCCCTCCCTCATTGTCTTGTCTGGTGCCCTGGGAGGAATATGGGTGGAGGAGGTAGTGTGCCCTCTACCCCCTTAGGATGCATGATGAAGCATTTTAAATCTGCGTATGTCAGTCAGGACTACGGCATTAAGTGGAGCAGAATGCAGTTAAAAAGCTTTTGTAAGGGAGAATGGCCAACCTTTCAAGTCGGGTGGCCGGCCAAGGGTACATTTGCCATCCCACGGAAGGCCATCCCAATCAGGCCCCCTACATCGATGTGTGGCTCAATTTAATCCAACACATTTCAGCCCCCTTCGGTGGAAACCCCTTTCAAGATAGTTGTTCTGTAGGATAAATAGCCTTTAAAGGCTGCCAGCGTGTGCTGGGAGGCTGTTTGTGGAAGAGCAATAACCTTTAAAATTAGCCAGCGTGTGCTGGGGGGTTATTGGGAGACAGGACCTTAAATTTATCTGGTGAATGGGTCCAGCGCGTGCTGGAGGTTCTAAATAAGGACCTTAAATTTGGTTACCAAATAAATCCAGCGCTTGCTGGAGGTCCTGGATCTAAGAGGAAATAACATTCAGAAGAGAACAACTTTCAATTGTGCGGTCCCTCGACTGCACTCCTCCCCCCACCCATCCATTCCTGTTTATTTATTTATTTATCACTGTTATCACTGTTCCTGTGAGCTCCTCATGGGCTTCCGCTGCCGGCCACGGGCGGCTGCCGCAGCCAGCGGAGACGCGGGGCCGGTGAGGATGGAAAGAACAGGAAAACCCAAAAAAACCCAAAAACCCCTTTAAATGTGTTTTAAGAAACTGGAAGCTTTTAAAACCCAAGGCGGCATGACCCCTGCAAGTCACACCTTGGAGCCTTTTGCTCCAATGTCTGGCCATTCTATCCGCCTATTTACGGCCGCCACTGGCCCCACCATGGGACATTGGACTCTGATTATCTCCAGGCATTCTTTAATTACTTAATCTCAATGGCCGAGCAGATTCACTGGAACAAGTGGCATTTTTGTTCCTAACAAGCTGCTCTTAGCCACACCTCCCTACCACCTCCAGAAGGAGAGGGGGAGGAGGATGGCGTCCCTACGCCCCCCCCAACAAAGTGATATTAAAACTGCTCCTTGTTAGCCAAAAGTGCCCAAAGGTCTAGAGAGAACTGTAAAAACTCCAAGCCCTTATGGCTGCATTCACTGACAAAGAAGGAAAAATGCATAAACAGGCTAACATTCTTGTGGCTGCCCTTCAGCAAGAAATCACTTACCATAAGAATACGGGGGCCATCCAACTGCTGTCAGCTAAGCCTCCAAAATGTGTGTGCCTGAAAGGGTGTGTTTACGTTGTGAAATTGTATGAGTTTGTCTTTTTCCCTCCCCATTGCCCAAATCTCCCCTGTCATGTTTCAATAAAAGCCTCCGTTTTGTGCGGTTTGAATGCTGTTTTCCTGTGTGTGTGCGTAACTATCTAGGCTCTGCCTTCTACCCTTGCGGGGGAAGAGGAGGGGGGAGAAATATGCCCACATGAGCTCTGCCTCCCTGATATGAGCAAAACTAGAATACTGAGAAGTAACAGGGAAAATGCACACAGAAGTTCCTCTCGCCTGTGTTGGCTCCCTAGAAGCATGTAGATAGAACTGGGAATTTTCCGGAAGATGGGCGAGGAGACAGGGGAAAAGGCAAGGATTTTCCGCTGCACAAGGGGTTGATAATAAATCAGCTAAACTTTGGACCCCTTTACTAGAATTTTATCTGAGTCTTAACTTATGAGTGTGTGGTTGTGTGTGTATGTTTTCAGTTTGTTGAACTGTGTGGTGTGTGAATAACAAAAAGAGAGAAGAATTTTTTATTTCTGAAGATTTTGGCAATAATGGAGCCTCCATGGATTGGCATAGTCTATCTGAAGGTTTTTTTTTTCTGTTTTTGAAAATTTTTACTGCAAAAGCAGTCTACTCCTTACATTACATTATGTCAAATGCTCATTCTCATTCATCCTTCTAGGCATGTTTTTGGATTCTTTTTATTTTTATGCATGTTCTATCTCACACATCAGAAGTTGCTGATGTGGTGAGTGCATGCGTGGGGGAAAGGAAACATATACTGGGAGATTAAGGATTTTGCATACCCTGAGCTATTTGTTTTTGTTTCTGTAACACTCTTAAATGCATTATTTGACTATAAGCTATTTGGACTGGTTCAGTAATATTTTCACTAATTAGGGATGCATTGTTTTTCTGGTTTTACTTGCTCTGGGAAATCTTCTTTTCTCTTTGATTCCAAATGTCTTCCATTGATGGGATAACTGTTATTACCACACGTTGCTTGAGCCCAGCCTTCCAAGGTAATAGTAATTACTGGGTATTACTACTCAGGTGTGTTCCTTATGAGTGCACCCCTTTGGTGGGCTGGCCTCTAGCGAATAGCATTTCGCTTGTTTATACAAAGGGTGAAATGTAAGGATTAGCTTAGCATAACCTACGCCATCAGCCTGGCGAGTGGAGAGGGACCCCGCCCAACCCCTGAGGCTACCCTTGCGTGAAACCAGATGAAAGGTCTCCCCTTCTGGTGACACTCCGGAAGCTGTCCCTCTACGAACGGGAGACGAAGCCAGGGCATCTCACCCCTTGCAGGTGTTGCTCCAGAGGCCAACACCCGTCGCACGGGCTATGAGGCTCCTCTCTTATTTGGTTGCAAAAAGGGGGGGCCCACGGGATGGATGCACGCCAAAGGTTGAGAGCCACTGCTTGCATCCGTGTGGGCCTCATGCCTTCCATCTGGGTGGTTGTCATTCTCCTGATAATTAGTATTGTCATTAACTTCCTTTACCTATTCAGCATTCTGCTTGCGAAAGGGGGGAATGGTGACGAGGGTGGCGATGGGCCAGGAGAGACAACTTGTGATTGGGTAACCGTAACCCCGCCCCCCGAGGCCCAGCCTGAAACTCCTCCTCCAGGAGATAGCTCCCCAGGTGGGTGCTGGGACTCCCAGGCACCTGCACCAGTTCCCCTCCTGGCTCCGCCCCGAAGGCGACGAGTCACCCGTGCTGCCACACAAAGTCCAGTTAATTGTTCGCAGTGCGTTACGTGGGCCCAGGTGGGAAACGTCAAGCACCACACCCTCTTATACCATACCCAACGCCCACCGGACTGCACGCCTCAAGGGTCCTGTGCTACACAGGGAAAGGTGTATAAACTGTGTAAAATGAAGGAAGAAAAGATCACCTGCTACAACCCTCAGACTGAGGTTAGGTACAATGTCTCCGTGTGGGCGGGCCTGGGAATGGTGTCCCCCAATGGGGTCCGCCCGACCTTGTATTACCTAAACCACACAGTAAGCCCTAACACCTCTGCTGGCTGGAACTTGGAGTTTGACGTTTGTGAGGCCATGGATAAAATAGCTTACACCTCCTGTGGAAGCCAGGCCTGGCAGGACACATATAAGCGTAACAGCAAGTATTTATGTGCCAGAAGCCCGCCCAGACCAGCGGACTCTCCCTCCCCTGACAACCCTTGTGGTTGGTGGCCACACCCCGACCACCCTCGCTCTTTTGCCTGGGCTACCATGTGTGCGGGGTCTTTTCGAGGCTTCAATAAGTTTGGGTGGGTGCTGCAATTTGACGTCTGCCAGGCAATGGCCAAGGTGGCTTTCAGGAACTGTGGTAGCAAGGCTTGGCAGGATACCTATTGCAACACCGACAAGTATCTCTGCACCAGGAGGCTACCCTCCCCCATTGGACACCCGTTTTTGCAGCCCTGTCTGTGGTGGGACAATTATGATCCAAAAGTAGTTCACTGGGGAGCCCTTTGTGCCCATACAGGAGGAGGGTATGCTGGGTGCTATAACCCCCTCAACACAGCCCAGTGAACAATCCGGCAATTCGCCCGAGTTGCAGTGGAGGAGCTCTATGAGGGGCGAATTGAATCCACAGGGTGGACAACTTATAATAGGATAATCCGGCTGCAAGCTGTCCTAGACCTAGCTGGCCGCCGCATTGGTCAAGCTCTAAACCTGTTGGCGGATACCACAGACAAAATTCGCACTGCAGTCTATCAAAACCGCCTGGCCCTAGACTACCTGCTTGCTAAGGAGGGTGGAGTCTGTGGTAAGTTTAACCTCACCAACTGTTGCCTGCAGATTGGGGAGACTGGCCAGGTCGTCCACCAGCTAACCACCGAGCTACAACAGCTCACTTATAACCCTCCACAGGAGTGGAAAGGGTTTACCCTTCAAGATTGGCTTGATGGCTGGGGCCTTCCCAAACTGCCAGGGCTTAAGGTAATTGTTGGCCTTGTGGGCCTCATCGCCGCAGGCTGTGTCATTCTCCCTTGTGTCCTTCCTATCTTTGCTCGAACAATTTCTACCTCAATCTCCCTCCTCGTAGATAAACAGGCCGCAGTGAAAACTATGGCCTTGTGGAACTACGAGATGCTTACTACCTCCCGAGAGGACAACCCCTACGCTGAAATAAGTGGAACTCCACAGTAATTAGGGAATTTTGGTGGAGTTCCAAAGGGGGGAATGAAGCAGGCAGGCCAGAATCATTCAGTTTTCTCTAGCTGCTAGGCCTGTGTTCTGTTCTATTCCACTCTATATCTAATCAAATTAAATCAAGCAGGTATCCTCTTGGCAAAATGCTCTTACCCACATCCTGACCTTTGTAATAGAGGCTAAATGCTTTTACCCACATCCTGACCTTTGTAACAGAACGCCATGGACTCTTGGAAGTTCCTTAAAATGCTACAGATGGTGTACGATAAGTTCCCCTTTTGTTATCCTGTTTTTATGTTCTAAGTATAAACTGCTGAGCTTGTGACACGTAAGATGACAACTGCTGATCCTGTCATATCCTGATTGTCTGAACAATCTGTCTGAACAAGCTGAGTTATGATGTTTTAGATACCACCTGCTAATGTTGTCATATCCTGACTGTATTGATTGCAAAAGCCTATAAAGGATAGACTCCGGGTGTGACCCGGTGTTCAGAATTTGCCAAGTTATTACTCTGAACCTTGCTAGCAATAAACCTGTATTCTCTATCTCGCTGGTCTCGTGTCCCGTCATTGGGAAGGTGCGTTTTCCCGCTACACATCCACAAACACCAACTAACAGTCAGAAAACACTATGAAAACTCCTTAATCTCACACATATGGACAGACTCAACCATACTTTCAACTGGGAAACTGAGCATCTTAAACCAAGCCAAATCCAAAAACGCTAGAGAATTCCTGGAAGCTTGGCACTCAGACAAAGCAGCCATGAACAGACACACAGAGGTAAACAACATTTACATACCATTCATAAGAGACAATAGAAAAGCCAAAAGACCAGAACACCTCCTTGCCAGCAATCAATACCCAGATATGCAAAGATTAACACCAAGATTAGCACCAGAGGAACAATCAAACAGCACAATAGACCCTAATCAAGGAACTATTAACTCAGTCAATCAACCAAGCAGCAAACAACAGCCCAATCAAGGAACCCCTAAGGGCAGAACAACACCTCCACCAACACAAGCAGGACAAGCCATGGTATTTATTTATTTATTATTTAAATTTATCCCTGCCCATCTCTCCGAATAGGGGACTCTGGGCGGTTTACAGCATATCCATAGTTAAAATCTATACATATAAAACTACAATATAACAATAAATAGATAAAAATAGGTAAAAATTCGAGAGATGGTATATAAACAGAGAGCAAGTCCCACTCCCTTTTCACACTGAAGATGTTGCCTAGTCTGGCAATGAAACGTCTGCAAGAAAACAAGGCTCAGAGAGCACCAAGGACTACATAGACCAAATAAATAAATGCAGAGGGTTGATGAATGGGACTCAGTAGCTGGCCTTTTCAGTTGTACTCTCCCAACTCTGGGGTACCCTCCCCAGTGGTTGTGCCTGGAACCAATATTATTGTCTTCTCAGCACCCAACAAACATGTTTTTATTCTCCCACATTTTAATGAATTAATGTTTTAATGTTAAACATCTATGATGGATACAAACCCTTTACTCTGACTGCTGTTCTTATTGTCTTATTGTTTATATTATCATGTATTTTATTATTATAGTTTGTTGTGCAACTTAATTATTATTCCAAACTTTAATTTTGTGATTTAAATGTGTTGCAAATCACCCTGGAAAAATGGTTTTGAAGGTTAACATACATATTCTTCTAAATAAATAAATAGATAGATAGATAATTAAATGCCTATAAAACCTCTTCCATTTCTATGACCCTATAACTGGATGCTTACAATATCTAAAAATATAATTTGTTTATGTTTGAGGCAAATGCTAAAATTCTCAAAATGCTAACTTTGGCTCAAATAAATATATCTGCATAATACAGCACATTTATACAAAATTTTAACATACAAACTAGCAATTTCAGATTACTTGTTAGCCACTAAATAAAATTGCATAAACTATCAAACATGCCAAACTATAAGCTTATAAAATATAGCCAAGAGTCTATTATCTGATTTACAGAAAGCTGAAGTTTTAATTCAGTTCTGCCTAAAAAAATTAGCTTCTTTCAAAACTTTTATTGGAATCATTGTGATTTTTGCTTGACACTTTATTAAAAGCTAAGAATTAATTTGCCTTTGACCAGTGTCTAGAAATAGCATCTAGGGTAGCTATGAGACATATAATCTTCTAACAAATCAGAAGTGTGACAGCTCTCTGGAGTTCCAGGTACTGAACTTCTGTTGGCAAAGTTGTTTGCTTTCCAAAGTATATTTGCATCAGATAGAATTCTTTTTAAAGGTAATCAAGCACAATTCACATTTTTTAAAATTAAAACTTAAAAGTGATAACGTTAATAGGAGTAATATATGGATCCTTAAAGTTTGCAAAATTTATTTTGAAGTGATAAGTATAGTGCAGTTTTATGAGATTGACAATCAACCTGATACTATGTTTGCTAGTTAGCTTTGGGACAGAGAACAGCTGCATATTCCTCAGATGGGCAAGGATAGTATAACTTTTATGTATTGTATCCAAGTGAAGCAGTTACAGATGCTCCTTAAAAAGTTAAATTTTATTAGCTGATGTGACAGAGCTACCGGGAGAATCATTTAGTCCATTGCAAGTCAACAGCCCTACATATAAACCCAGAAACGTTTTCAATCCAGTTAACTTTCCTTTCCCAATTGCTTATTAAACATACCTTTTGTCCTGCAATGACAACTCGATCTCCCAGTTTTAGACCAAGGGATTCAAGCATGTCTTTTCCAGTGACATTATCATAATTTGGAAGCATTACATTGGAAAGTTCACAAACCAGAGGTACCGCATCTAAAAGCATCTGCTTGATTTCTTTAGCACTTGCTGCTGCATCCGCCATCTCCAGTGGCATGTCTACTGGATCAGGAACCACATCAGCTGGTGTCTGCCCTTTGTCATTCTGTGGAGCAATAACCACCAAAACAAGGAAGTGAATTCAGAAACAGTATTAATCCAAAACACAGCTATTAACATACTAATAACTATTAAATAACTAATAGCCAAAGCTTAAACAATTTTTATAGAGCAGAAATGAAGATTGATGATGATGATGATATATAATATATCATCATCATCATCATCATCATCATCAAAGGCAACTGCTCAGATAGATCCTAAAGTTTTATTGCTGGCATCAAGGAATTTCAGTTATTTTACAGAAGTGTCTAAAGACAAACAGAAGTACAATTGTAATTTACACATAATTAATTTCCTGTACATTTTTGATATATCATGTTTCCAATATAAAACTATGCAAAGGATTTTTAAACAATCATCGTAATTCCAATTCAGTCAAGTAAAACAAAAATTTGGTAAAATTAACATCTCACCCTGAAAGCAGGGTTAGCGCCATGTTCCAATAGACACTTTACAGCTCCGGTACACAAGTTGAAGGCAGCAATATGCAAGGCAGTTCCAAAATCGAAGTCACTGCAGGTGGCATCAACATCTACAATTAAGAACCAGATAGATAAGGATATAGGGGCAGAGATCAATGCTTATCCTTAATGACATGCTATGAGCAAATACAATCACTAAACTTACATTAGAAATAGCAATAGAATTCAAAATAAAGAGGTCAAACAGTAGGTCACCTACTGACAATATCAATTTGCTTGAATGCAATCCATGTGTCAGATAGATATAGATATAGAGATAGAGATATAGATATAGATATAGATATAGATATAGATATAGATATAGATATAGATATAGATATAGATATAGATATAGATATAGATATAGATATAGATATAGATATAGATATATAGATATAGATATAGATATAGATATAGATATATAAAATAGCTAGCTAGCAACTTTAAGACTACCTAAAAACACTGGGACCAGAGAAGCTGGGATGTGAGAATTCAACACTGGCAATAACAACAACAAAAAGTGGTAGCAAGAAAAATTCCCCTCAAGCAGGAAACTGCTTGTTTCCTCAAGATAGGAAAAGAAAGGCCAAGTTGAGGGGGAAATTTTAGCAGGACCTTTGAAGGAAGGAAGTCCTGTTAAACTCTACCTCCCCTCCCACAGCTATTTTTCCACTGAAATCATCTAAAAGTACAGAGGAAGAATTGATCCTTAAAAATGCCTGAGAACTATTTATTGGCCCAGTTCCCACACCATGGTCAGGAGATAAGTGTGATGAGGCTGAGAAATTAACACATCAGTCAAGTATCTCGACAAATCACAGCATCAGTTCAATTCCCTGATCTATACAGGAATCCAAATTAAAGCATCTATCGCAAACGGAAGTCTAGGCTCCAGATAAACACAATCAATGGAGGGGAGCTCACTACTTCTCTGGGTAACTGCTTCTATTGCCAGACTGGTTCCCTTGTCAAACTGTGCTTCCTTTAGAAAACCCTCCTTTCAACTGGAATCTGCTTTCTTGGAATTAAAATCCACTACCTATGCCGTGTTTCCAGGAATGACAGAAAATAGCCCTTAAGACTTCATCAGCATCACATTTATTCTTGTGCTTGAAAAATTGTATATTTCCTAGTCTGGTTTTCAAACTAGCTACACATCCATTTAATAGTCATACCATCCAGCATATGCTCAACTGGCTTGTAATCAGAATGTCACAGGGAACTTTGTCAAATGCTTTATTTATTTATTTATTTTTCAAATTTATTCCCCGCCCATCTCCCATGCAAGGGACTCTGGGCGGGTTACAATAAAAATTTAAAACTATACAAAATATCTAAAAACACAAACAAAACATAATAAAATAAAATCCAGGATGGGCTTGGACCCGCAGAATAGATAGTAGAGCTATGGGGCCAGCCAACCCCAGGAGGCACTACCACCTCCGTCGTCCCAGGCCAGGTGGCAAAGCCAGGTCTTAAGGGCCTTCCGAAAGGCCAGGAGGGAGGGGGCCAGTCTCACCTCCGGGGGCAGAATATTCCACAAGGCGGGCGCTATCGCAGAGAAGGCACGCCTCCTGGACCCCGCTAGATGGAATTGTCTTGTTGAGGGGGTCCGAAGCATGCCCTCCCTGCATGTACGGGTGGGGCGGGTCGACGTTATCGGGACGAGACGGTCCCTCAGGTACCCTGGTCCTATGCCATGTAGGGCTTTAAAGGTAATCACCAACACCTTGAATTAGACCCGGAAGCAAACTGGCACCCAATGCAGCTCGCGTAGCAGAGGTGTTACATGTGCCGATCTTCTGGCACTCATAACTGCTCGCGCCGCTGCATTCTGCACCAGCTGAAGCTTCCGGATACTCTTCAAGGGTAGCCCCATGTAGAGCGCATTACAATAGTCTATACGGGAGATGACAAGGGCGTGAGTGACTGTTCGGAGGGCCTCCCGATCCAGGAAAGGGCGTAACTGGCGCACAACTCGCAGCTGTGCAAAGGCCCTCCTGGCCACGACTGCCACCTGCTCTTCAAGCAGGAGTCGCGAGTCCAGGAGGACCCCCAGATTCCGCACTGGATCCGAGTGGGGTAGTGCAACCCCCCCCCCAGAACCAAAGATGACAACTTCCCGGATCCAGGGGGGCCATCAATCCACAGCCACTCCGTCTTACCAGGGTTCAGTTGAAGCCTGTTGTTCCCCATCCAGACCCCCACAGCCTCCAGGCACTGAGATAAGGCATTAACCGCATCATTTACTTCACCCGGGACAGAGATGTATAACTGGGTATCATCAGCATATTGGTGATACCTCATCCCGTGGTGACGGATGATCTCGCCCAGTGGCTTCATGTAGATGTTAAATAGGAGTGGAGAGAGAACCGACCCCTGCGGCACCCCACAAGTCAGGGGTCGCGGGTCAGCTCTCTCTCTCCTTTAATGAATCAACATGAATCAACACCTACAGCACTTCCACAATCTATTAGGGATGTTGCCCACTTAAAAAATGAGGTTAATTGACAAAGCCATGTTGACTTCTAATCATCATCACATTTTCTAATATTTTAATTTGATTGCTTTATTCACATTTGCTCCTTTTTTAATTATGTCAAAATAGCACCTAATACATCACTTCCATTTATACAGATTTTTTTGGGATGGAAGTATTGAATGTGGACATTTAACGTTTAAAAAAAAACTCTCCTTAAATATTACAAATATATCCTATCAAACTATTTTGTTTTATTTCGCTTTGGTGTAGCTTGCTTTCTCTTTTTTATTGTTCATCTTTTGTTCATTACTGTATACTTATGTATATTTTAAAAGATTGTTCTACCATGTAGATTAAACAATGCCCTGGGAATAATTAGTATTTCAATTATATATATCTATTAGGCCTGTACAGGGCATTTATTTATTTATTTAATCTATCCCGCCTTTATTATTTTTATAAATAACTCAACGTGGGGAACATACCTAATACTCCTTCCTCCTCCTATTTTCCCCACAACCACCACCCTGAGAGATGAGTTGGGCTGAGAGTGTGTGACTGGCCCAAGGTCACCCAGCCGGCTTTCATGCCTAAGGCGGGACTAGAACTCTGAGTCTCCTGGTTTGCCGTTGGCTCCTTCCTAGGGCTGAGAGTGAGTGACTGGCCCAAGCTCACCTAGCCAGCTTTCATGCCTAAGGCGGGACTAGAACTCACAGAGTCCTGGTTTCTAGCCCAGCACCTTAACCACTAGACCAAACTGGCTCTCATTTGAAAGGGATTCTTTACAAAGTGCATCAATGTGAGCAAAGCACTCCTCAAAGTGTCAGATCAATTGTGATCTCCAAAAGGCTAGGCACAAGAACTTTGAAACCTTTCCCCAGTTGTCTCCATGTGCATATTTATATTTCATGTTCATACCCAATTAGTCCACTTTGCTGGTATTCCCACAGGAAGTGTTATCTGTGGATGCATATGCTGATGATTTAGATTCACCATCATTTTTTTTTAAAAAGGCAGATACAAATTTTTTCTTGACTGGACAATTTAACTCTGGAAACCTATGACTGTGAATTGTACACAAAGTATCCAAAGGGAGCTCTCAGTTGCACATAAGTGGCCTCTATATTTAAAGACAGGGTGAACAATGATAAAAGGGAACAAAGCTAATATATTCATCTTAGCTCCTTCTCATGGATAGAAACTACACACACATTTGACCTGACTGAAAGAAGGTAATGTTTAGGCTGAATCTGCACAATGCAACAACTGCAGAATTATAAAACTTCTAATACAGGTGAGCAATTTGTTTTGCTTCTACCACTGGCCGACTTCCAGATTCTGTTGCATAATAAAACATTACTTGAGATTGCAAAACAAGAATATAGCAAAGGAATCCAAGGATCATTTCTCTATATTTGCAAATGTCAATTCCCACATCTGCAACCTGCATTCCTGGCTGTATGCCATTATGAAACTATTTTTTTTAATGCAATACATCTGAATATCCTTTAGTTTGATGACATTTATCAGGCATTCTGCATGGCTGAAACTTGTAAATGTGTGTTCTCTACCTTTCTGGACACAATCGACTTAAGTCCCAACAATTGTACTTCAATGGTTTAATTAGCATAGAGAAATGCTACTCCACAAGCTTAATTACATTCTATTTATAGATAAAACTCTTGGATATATTTAAATGAATGCCATGAGTCAAATAAAACAGATTGTTGAAACTTCATCCAGATTTTATTTTCCTTGGTTAAAGCTTTTGGAAACCAAGCAAGTAAACTTCTCTTTTACATAAACATTTCACCTTTTCTTTAGACAAAAGAAGAATATGTGGAACAAGGTACAGCAAACCTTTTTAGCATCAGAGAAAATACTACATGTTACTGGCAGTCCTAGTGGCTGTTAACTTTACATAACAACCATGTTGTTTTTGATTGCTGATATTGGTCCACCACTGAAGAACTTGCTCAAAGTCATCCTCTATGAGCCAATACTCCCTCTATGGAAACCTATAGGCTTTACAAAAAACAAATCAATCTTATCAAACAGCATGAATGGTTGCGCAGGGAAGATACTCAGCAGTCTGGGCTCACAGGGAATACTCTTCTGTGTGATTGCCACCACGTAACTAATTCACACTGTCAGCCTCTTACAATATAACCTTACACTATCAGCTGATATGTTTGAGGAGAGAGAAAGAAGTTCTGATCATCTACTGGAGAAGTGAAGAGCTGGAATGCTTATAAACTTACTCCTCATCATCATCCACATCACTCAAAGCAAATAAATAAGCTACAAGAAGCTGGTAATATTACGCTATTGACGCAGAGAAGCTGGATTTATCAGTGTGGTAGAAATTCTGAAAATTTTTGAAGGAGAACAGTGTATTTTTCAGTTTGGGAAGAAGCGAAATACAGAACAGGGAGCAGGAAAGAATAGTCTGTTTCTAATTCACAGTTTCAAGCTGAAAGCCAAAGTAAAAGATTATGAATATATTAATTCTTCATAATTCTAAGTGATGAAAAGAAAAGAAAAACCAATTTGACATGAAACCTCATAAGATGATCAGAAAGCAGTCATTCATTCCCATATTCCACAAACTCAGTATCTTTCTGAAAATAAAAGAGGGTCGGTGGGGAGGATAGGACCTTAACTATAACTATGATTGAGCTATGTAGAGGAAATGTTCAAAATTAATAAATAACAAATATAGAAATAAAAAGAATGTGATGTCAGCATGTTCTACAGTACATCTATCTGAGACAACTCCATTGAGCATGAACAAGAAAATGGCCATCTCAAGGAAGGGGAGATGTGTTGTCATATGTTCCTAGGAAAACAAAGAGGGATACAATTTTCAAAATGATCAATATGTTGCACATAATATATGAATGCCATTTTTTATCCCAGTTGCCTTTTTACTGATTTACCTTGTAATGTACAATGTAATATATCTGTACACCAAGAAAATTTCAAGTATATGGTAATTCAAAGTTTCCATTTAAAATACTTGCAATTGATCTGGAATGTTAGGAACTGACAGAGTAAACAGGAATTCAGATATTTAGTATGGAAAAAGTGTATGTATTTTATAAGTCCAGATAATATATATATAATTTTTAGTATTTCTTTCCATACTCATTGTAGGATATATATCTTAGAGTTAAATTATTTCACTTTTAAAAGATAATTATAGATATCTTAGTAACATTAGTATGTTCAGCTTAATACAAGGATGGTAAATATCAATGATCTGGCTATCTAACCATTGTAAGGGCAAAACATTTCCATTTCCCTTTCTACCCCTTCCAATTGCCAGTAACAGCATAGACAGGAAAACCAGAAAGCATGAGGACATTAAGGTACTGCAACTAAAATGACTGTAAGAAGCAGGTATGATTACTATTATTACAACATCAAATTATGTAACTTATGTAACTTTATAATTACAAATTATGTAATTATGTAACTTTGTCTAAGTCTAAATTGTCCTCACATTCAGGGAGACGTAGTTTTGGAAAGAGTCTTACTGACAAGGGAAGGGAACATTTTATTTATTGGTATTACATCTGGCAAGATTTACCTTTCGGTTTTGCATTTTTCAAAATGATAGTAATGAGTTCTGGAACATCAAAATAGGCAGCATAGTGCAGAGCATTCATATTTGTCCAGCGACTCCTCAAGCTGATATCTGCACCCAAGTCAATAAGTTGAGAGGCAAATTTTGCAGCTGTTTCCACATCCCCTGCAAAGCAGATATTTTGAAAAGATAGCTTACATGTGATTTTGTGGTTTTCCTGATAGGCTCTCACAACATACTAGATAATGGAAGACTATGTCCAAAGAACATTGGCAAGTTTCCACATGGCCAGTCCTTACGAGATGTTTCCTTACCAGAGTTTGGAGGTTAGTCAGACTGTAACTAAAAATGAGGAAAAAAACCAAGAGTTTTATAGTACTTTTTATATCAGCCTTTCTCTCTGGATGTGCAGGGCTGCAGCTTCCATGATCCTAAATATATATGGCCAATGACTGGAGGTCATGAAAACTGTTATCCCAACACATCTAGAGAGGGTCAAATTCGGGAAAGATTGTTCTACAGATACTTGCAGCAAAAAGATGCTTGGGTTTTGTCTTATTTTCTATAGAAAAACACAGTTCCTTATACACATTTTACGATATGCCATGCAGCTTCCAATGTTTGGATTTCAGTTAAATTGTCTAATACAGCAGAAGCACTGCAGGATCCTCTGCATCTCATACAAGAAGAATAGACCTACAAGCAACAATAATTCCTCCCTTGCACAGATGCTGGAATAACAGTTGTTGTGATAATAAAAATAATAATAATGGCTTACACATCACTTCTCACCAGGCTAATGGATAACCAACCAATGGTAGTGTGAGTCCCATATCAATGAAGCAATGCCAAAAGACATCTGACCAGAATATTAGTAAAATTATACATATGCTATAACTTCAGTAGGCAAAAAACATTGTTTTTATTTATACATAGCAATTAGGACTAAAACTATTTAGTTCAACTGTTAAATTATTTCACAATATTTCATCTGTACCATGTACTGACAAG
This sequence comes from Charina bottae, assembly GCA_023362775.1. Lineage (NCBI taxonomy): Eukaryota > Metazoa > Chordata > Lepidosauria > Squamata > Charinaidae > Charina > Charina bottae. Next base: position 52,358,658 of record JALMGJ010000001.1, on the reverse strand, counting down.
TTGTTCTATTATTTACTAGGATTTTCAAACGATAAAATGTAAAAAAATTTGTCTATTTCCACCTCATTAATTTTAAATTGTTGCTGTGTGTGAGGCCACAAAGCTACAGAATAGGGAAATGGAAATGGAAATCTGACTATTTCAGCTTAGCAACAATTCAATTTAGAAAGTTTGGAGAGAAAAGGCAGCATACACACAAATTCAGTACAGTAAGTATGCACAAGTCTACACAAATTTTAAAGCAACATTTGAGGTATCAGGACAACTTAACCTATCATCCATCCAAAGGATTACAGGAAACTATCCAGTGATGCTCTGATGTCACTAAGGGGCATGACTTGGGGGGGGGGCACTGAAATTCAGTCAAGTGATTTTTGTGGTGCCTGGGTGCAAATGAGATACTGGGGAAGACATGTGGCTCATGAATATCAGGATGGAGGCTGAGTCCGATGAGTTCGATCTGGAAATGGAGGGGCCAATAACAATAGAAACAGGAAAGAACAGAGTTGGCGCGAAATTTGAATTAGATTCAGAGCAGCTGATTGGAGGCAACCCAGAAGGAGACTCGCCTCCACCTATTAGCATGCGAGAATGGCAGTGGGAAAGGCAGGCAGAGCAACGCAAGGCACGATTGGCTCCGGCTCACAAACGGCACGAAAATCAGAGAGATAAAAGGCAAGCGCAGCGTGCACCCATTGCTGGAGACAACCGTTCACGTTCCATACAACCTCCTGGAGTGAATCGCAATCCCGTCGCCGTGCTAGAATCCCCGCTTGGACCTCGCCTCATTTCCACGCCAGAGCCTTGCCATTCAGTCCAGCCAAGCCTCGTGCCAGAGCCCTGCCTTTTCGTCCCACCACGCGCCGGAACATTGCCCCGCAGCACAGCTGTGCTTCAGGCCTGATCCTAGCCTTGCCGCCGCGCCCCGTCCCGCGCCAGAACCCTGCCCAGCCTCCGAGTCCAGCCTCGAGCCAGAACCTCGCCTTGCAGCTGCCGTGCCCAGTCTCGTACCGGAATTGTACCTCGCAGTCGCATCAAGCCTCGTGCCGGAATCTTGCCTTGCCTTCGCACCAAGCCCCGAGCCAGAACCCCGCTCTGCAGCCACCATGCCCAGTCCCATGCCGGAATCGTCCTTTGCAGTCGTGCCAAGCCTCGTGCCGGGATCTTGCCTTGTTTTCACATCAAGCCTTGAGCCGGAACCCCGTCCTGCAGTCTCCACGCCAAGCCTCGTGCCGGAGCCACGCCACACCGCCGCGTCAAGCCTCGTACCGGAGCAGTTCCTTGCAGCAGCGGCAAACCTCGTGCCAGATTCACACCCCGCTGCCATGCCAAGCCTTGTAACGGAGCCATTCCTCGCTGCAGCACCAAGCCCCGTGTCAGAACCTTGCATAGCACATTGTGGTTGCCCACGTGGATGCCAACCGGGAACGGATCACCGCAAGCCACTTGAACATTGTGAGCATCTCGTGTTGCCTTTGTTTCTCTAGATTTATTTTGTGTGTTTTAATTGTAAATAAAGGACTTTATTGACACCTTCCTGCTTCAGGTCTTAGTCCGGACAGGACAATGAATGGCCTAAGAAGGTGGGGGTACTGGTGCAAAAGCTCCAAACTGTTCAGCATGGTAGAGGTGGTCCCAGAGGGATATGGAATTTGCAATATATTAGAATCTTACAGACAGGTCATTTGAAGAGGCATGACCATTCATTTCTCTCTCTATTGGCATGGGGAACGTAACTGGGGAAAGATAGGAAAGACAACTACTACTCCTGCTATAAAAACTAGCCACAGAAAATTTCCAGTTCCTTTCCTTACCAATACCATGAGCTCCTGATTTGCAAGTATAGTGCAGGAGAGTCATGTCAGTCAATCCATCTCTGTCATTCACGTTACAGCCTCTCTTAATGATCTGTTAAAAAAAATAGATCATTTATGATTCTGATGCAGCAACTCTTATTTCCTGGAAGTTAAAATATATCACTCTCATAGTGATGCCTAAGAACAAATTACTTTTTACTGTATTGCCAGAGCAATTAGCTGATACATTTCACAGCAATGATGACATAAACACCTGGGTTCATGTGATTATCAATTTGCATTTTATCAGTTCAATTTCTATATTCTGTGGAATACTAACTTAGTTAAATAAAAAAACTTGCCAAAATTATGTAAAACTAAAAAGATATGTAGCCCTTCATGCACTTTTTACAGAGCACTCTGCTGTTAGCAGATCATGAAAAAAGTTACTTAAATTTCTAGCCAATAAGGATGCAGATGTAATGACACATTTGCTAACACTAGATTCTAAATAAAAGTTGAAGAGATATTTCCATATATTAAGTGAGGACACAAAATAAAAATTAATTAGATTTATAGATATACTGAGGAAATCAATAAATGTCTCACCTCATTTCCTATCATATCAATGTTTTGCTGAACTTGGGGAACCCACTGTCTTAAGACAGCAAATAATTCAGACACAGAAGTTTTGGGGTTGAAAAGAATTTCCCGGCATGCTGCATCTTTTGGATCGAAAAAGGAGAACTCTGCAGGAATGAAAGAAAGATTTAGTTGCTAAAAAAACATCAAAATGTGTTACCCTCTCATATTTTCCCACAGAAAATCTTTCTTCTTAGCACAGAAAATCCATTAAGGTGTACAAGTGGCATCGAAAATGGATCCACAAATGACAGGCTACGAGAATGACATGGAAAAGAATGTTTCACTGGACATACATAAGAAACCAGTTGATGTTTTAAAAATCAAAAGGGAAATACAAATAATAAACCAAGAGAGTGACCTGGATAATTTTTTTTATATTGGATTTACAAAAGAGGCTTGTTAAAGCTTTGAAGAGTCTTGTGAGAAGGGACAAAGAAGAAATGAAAAGAAAGCAAATTCTATGACATTATTTGAATGGACTAAAGATTAAGACTGTTAGAAGTAAAAGGAAGGAATATAAGTTGATTTATTTGATCAAGGTTAAAATAAAATATGTTGTTATTTCCGGTAATCCTTAATGGACTTTCTGCTGACATTAGGACTTTATGGACTAGTCTATAGATAAGAGATGGGATATGGGATGAAGAGATCATTGGTTGTAAACTAAGAGGGGATGAAGAGTTACAAAAATTGTTTATACTTGTTGTGATGAAGGTTGGAAGTCACTTCTTTATATATTTCTTTTCTCTTTCTTTACTATATTCTTACTTTTCTTTTTGTCTTTTTTTCTGTCTTTTTCTTCTTTTGCACCTTTTACTCTTTCTATTTTTCTTTCTCTTTTAGTTTGTATTAGATTTTACTATTGTAATTAAAATCCTATATATAATATTATTTATATTTATATATATATATATATATATATATATATATATATATATATATATAATATATGAAATCCATTAAGGAGTATGAGATGAAATGACTGCACTAGAACTTTCCTGGAAATGCCTACTATAGTTTTATTGATATTCAGAAATATCACTATAGTTTTATTGGTATTTTTAAAAAATCTAAAGAATTATCAGTGTTTGTGGAGACAGGAATGGAACTCTTACGTGGTAACATACACTTCATAGCACAATAGAGAAAAATAAGTTACTGTGCAGTAGGAAAACACTTTTGACCAAATTACTATTGTGCAGAGTTCCCCCTGAAGAGGATGCACTTGTATGTGTGGTGGTTGGGGGGGAAGGAGTGTTTTAAATTAAATAGAAGAGATCTAGACAATTTTAGGTTCCTTCACTCTTGGATTCAACAGCAAGCACCTCTTTTTAATTTTTAAACAAGAATATGTTAATGGGAAGCATCTATGGATCTGGCTGTCATGGGAGTTCTATGTGTTAAGCCCATAAATATTATAGTTAGTTAAATAAAAATACTGGAGGACTAGACTGCAACAACAGGGAAGGGCAAGAATCTACATACGAACATTTAAACTTACTTTCATAATCCAGAATCTCTCTCATTAGGAACAAAGCTTCTCATCAAAAATCTAATTTAGATGTCTCCAACATTTTGTTATCTATTCAGAATTTAGTGTGTTTACGTCTTAGTTCACTACATTTGTTGTCAGGAATATTTACGGATGTGGCTTGAACAAAAATCTATCAATATCAACAGCTCTTGGAGTAGATAAACAAATTTATTGACACTAAAAGAGTTGTACTGTTGAAGTTAATTATTTTTATGGCACAATTAAGTATTTTTAGTGAATGCAGAGTTAGGACAGTCATCATCACAATGTCTAACAGGTAAACTAAAAACTAACCACCATCCCACTTGGCTCAATAAAGATTTTTCTAATTAAGCAGATCTGCTTTGGCAATTGCCTTATTCCCAGCATAAAGTGGAACATCACACAGAACCAGAGTGATAAGAATGATCAATGAGAATGGGAAAGACTCTGTAGCATTTCCCACCTTTTCCAAAATGGGAAAAAACAATTGCAGCAGTCTTCCCCAACCTGCTGTCCTCCAGATGTGTGGTTCTATAATTCCTATTAACATGGCCTGCATGACTTTGCAGGGCTGTTTGTATAGGCGGATTGAAAAGGACTTTTTTCCCACAATGGACTTAAAGAGGAGAACCAGCCTTTTTTTTAAATGCATAAAAGATGGGCTGACTAAGGTTATGCCAATCAGATAAGCTTGTTGAGCAGCTTAAGAAAATGGTACTTAAACAACAGGAACTTAACTGGGGATATTTTCAGAGAAAAAGATTTTAAATGTTTAAATCCATTGCTTTTCCACTATAAATTACAACTGGAATTGCAACCAACCACCGCATGTTTGAGAATCTGTTGGTTGTATTATGTGTCTGATATATAGCTGAGTTGGCAGCCTTCATCCTTCCCCAACCCTCCATCTTGAAGCAACCAGATATTCTGTTCTTTCCTTTTTGCATTTCTTCAGTGCTAAAACTGCTGCTCCTTCTTGCTTGCTCAGTACCTTTTTTTTAAAGCTTGAGCAAAAGATAACCTTTTTTAGCTTTGTGCTCTTATCACAAATACAGAAAATCCTATCTCTATTTAAATCATATCTCTATTTAAATCATCATCATATTATTCTGAACTTTCTTCCCAAAAATGCCAGCAACATGAGACTCCAGGATTGCAGCTTAATGTCCTTTAGAAATGCTAAATTCTCTATTTATTTTATAGACAATCTTATTACAAAATCAAATCTAGTAAATGTCAAAATCCTTAACTGTCATTTTCACAAAGCTGCTACAGAACATATTTGATTTATAATGTTAAATGCAAAGCATCTTTTAATTCTTACTTTTTTAAATTTTTTACAATTCTTACTTTGGTAGATCAGAATTCTGTACATTTTTAAAAATGACAATTGAATAATAAGAAAGAAGGGGCAATTGCAAACGATCCTTTCCCTTTTATGTACTGTATTTTCCTTTCTTTACCTTTTAAAAATTATTATTATAAACTTGCCTTACTTACTGTGTCAAAATTTTCTGTGATAAGGAAAAAATATGGAAAAAACAGTAGATACACATGGGTAGCTAATAAATGGTAGCCTACCTCACATCCTCAGATAGACCCATAATTAATCTGGATGAGCTTCTATCACCAGAATACAATTCTTGGATTACAACTAACTTGATAGTTATTTCCCACCCAAAAGTCACATTTCTGCAAGTTGAGTGGTTATATAAATCTTTAAATAAATAAATGAAATGACCCTGAAATGACCAATTAGCTAAACCAGTTTAATGCCTTTTAACGTCTGAGATCTGTAATGCTTTAAAAGTACATACAACTAAAACTGATTGGAATAGACTCTTAATACTGGAAGCTTTTAGATCACTGGTAAGGAATATTAGACCATATTTAGTAGCCCCTGACAACAGAAGAATTCTATGTAGTCTTAGAATCCATGGTCCAAAAAAGAACCTCATAAAAAAGAGACACGCTTGTCAGCTAGCCAAGAAGGCTAATTGTTTTTTTATAAATATAAAATGAGGCTATTTCGGAATTACTTATGGACTGCATCTGAACTTAAAAAAAAACACAAATTGAGTTCTGGAAAATACTTAATGCAGATATGAGATCTCACTTTACCAGAACAGTAACCATTTTTTCCCAGAACAAATAGATACAGTATGTCATTTTAAATCTATCTTTAATACAGGAGGAGATAATTATATCCTCTAAAATTTATCTTACACCCACTTGGTATCCTATTACAGATAACAAATTAGTAGCTATTCTTACCACTTGACCTTCCACTAAGGCTCAGGTACAGATTATAAGGCAAACTATACAAAATAAAGCTGGATATATAGTGCCAATTTTTGTAAAATCTTTTATTATAAAAATTGACCAATCATATCCCCACTGAGTGGAAATTTAAGCACATGGACCTTAAAAGCTTGCTTAAAAGCTTTTATTTTTTTTTAAAGTGGGAGTAGGTAATTGCCCATTAATTAAAGAACAATTACTTTGATAGAGATTGTGGCTGAGATACTGTATATGTGCAACTTCTTTTAATAAAATTAGAGATCTTGGCAGAGGCTAATATATTTTCAGAACAGCAAGCAAAACATACAGTAGGTTTGCATGTACCCTAGTGTTGGTAACTCTTTTATTTTAAATAATTTATTGAATAAATATACACAGATCAGGAAGGGCAAATTATTTGCTTTCTTTGTTGATGTTAGGGTGGTATTCAATACAATTTATACAGAATTTCATCGGAGGAATTTTTTCCTTCATCTTCTATATTTTGTCCATGCCTTATATTTTAGAGGCCTACTCCTCATTGTGTCCTCTCTAAACATAGTCTGAAGCTTCAGCATAAATTGGTCTTCACACCACAAAACTATTTTTAGTCACTCTAGTTCTTAGGATTATTAAGTGGCTACAATTCTTTTTGTTCTTTCTCAGTTTCATTCTTAGATTTAGTTCAGTTTAACAAATATATTTTATTTATTATGTATTAACATAGTATTGCTTCACTTTGTATTAAATTATATATATTACTATTTATTGAACTGCCTTATTTAATTAAAATATGCTTTAATTAATTGCAATATATGTAAATATGAGATAATTTGTTTTTGTAAGAGCTTATGACTAAATAAAGCCATTTAGTTGCCTATTATACTGTATCAGTTTTTTCACATGACTAGCATATAAAATATTGTACAACAGGCTCCCTATGACACTTGTACAAATATTTCACATAGCACTCAAAATTGATCTTGATGCCCTGGTAGGGAAACAATTTTAAATGCTTCACGCTAAAATACTACTACTTCTGTGGGAAACCCCATGACTTTCCAAGATGTGTGTTATCTTGTGAAGAGGAACATGCATATTTTATGTACTATTTACATAATAAAGCTATTCTGTCAGAAAGATAATTTACGGTATCTAGCATATAGCACATTTTAAGAAAAGAGAATTGTAATATTTTCAAAGAGAATGTTGATCCATTTTATTTTAAGTTCTAAGCATTCCTTTGGAATCAATCTCTACTCATTCAATATTTTGAAAAGAGCTCTGCAAGTTCTCTCCTTCTATAAATATTCTTACCATATTCTGAAGGCATTGGTGCAGCAGAGACTGAATGTGTGATTGGATCTTCGGAGCCTGAGATAAAATACTGATGTCGTCTAGTCAATGAAACTCCTTCTTCAGAAGGGTCAGGCAGATCCTCTATGGTCATCTTTTAGAAAGTCACCTTTGGCTAAAAAGGATTTTTAAAAAATGTCTCATCAAATCGACCAATGACTCTAAACATTCTTTGCCAGTGTAATACATATTTCTATTACGTACAAATACACTGTGTAATAATTAAGAGATTCCAAATATTTTGAATAGAAGTTGTTGCATCATCATACAAATCATTTCATCACTTCTAAATATTAGAATTTTGTCACAAGGTTTGAGATGAAACTAGAAGGCAGTGGAATGAAACTTTTTGTTGTTGTTCAGTCGTTTAGTTGTGTCCGACTCTTCATGACCTCATGGACCATAGCACACCAGGCCTTCCTGTCCTCCACTGTCTCCCAGAGTGAAACTTAGCAAGGCATTATTAATTGAAAATATGGTACAGGGTTAACACGGGTTCTTATAATATAAATCCAAATATAATACTGCATATGGTCTTAAGTCTGAAAATTAGTTTCCTGTGGTTTTCTAAATAAAATTTATTTCTCACCTTGCTTGAAAATTATGCAGTATATGGCCAAGAATACACTTGCTAAAGACATAAAAATATGAGAGACATGTGATCAGATATCCATTGTTTCAAAGAGAAAACTTCTTTGAAGTTCTTATTTTTTTTGTTTATGTACTCTATTCCTTTCAATAGTTCCTGCCAAATCTTTCAAGACCCATTTGTTCCAATTAATCTAAATTTAGAAACTATTTGTAGAGAATTGGGGAACAGAGTGTAGGAAAGGTTTCTCAAAGAACAGTTACTTTTTCTCCTTCCCAGAGATTTGCTAACATTAACAGCATTGCATTTTTAATTTTTAATTAAATAATATTTACTTTTCAACGGAAAAGACTTTAAGGCCACTTTTAAGTAATGTAATACTTTTTCCCAAATGTGATTTTATATAGACAGATTAAGCTATTTTTGTTCATTGTTTTCTGTGTATTTTTTAAAAAATGCAACAAAACTTTAAAAAAATAAACTCATAAAAGCTTTCTTTGTCATTGAACAGTATTTTCATGTTCTTTATAGTATCACGGATTAATATGTAGGGATGGTTTTAGATAGAATGAAGAATGATAAGATGACTACTATCCGCATGTAAACAGAGTTATTGTTGATCACCTGAAACCATTATTCTTTGTGAACATATACCAACTAAGCTGTGGGAAATTACTGTATGAGCCAATCTACAGCATTTGTCAAGATAAAAATGCTTTCAAGTAGTATTAAAGTCAGACTTGCATAGATTTGATGCAGCTAAAATTGAAGGGGGTTGTTTCTCATTCATGGGAAAAGAAAAATAATTGTATAGTTAAGTGCACGAGAACCAATTCTGTGTAATGGTTAAGGCACCAGGCTAGAAACTAGGAAGCCTTAGGCATGAAGCCACTGGGTGACCTTAGACCAGTCATTTCCTCTCAGCCAGAAGGCGGCGGCAATGGCAAATCTCTTCTGAAAATCTTGCCAAGAGAACTGCAGGAACTAGTCCAGGCAGTCACCATGAGTCAACACTGACTCCAAGACCTCCCTCCCCCCAAAAAACTGTTAAATGCACCAAAGAAGACGTATCACTCTTAATATAATACTTTGGCATCATATCACTATTCAGCAGCTATTAGCTTTGAATTTGCCAAGATATTTCAGTTGTGGAAAATATTTCCATAGCACAGCATAATTCACAGAACATGAACACTTCTGCTGTATACAGGTAGTCCTCAGTTAACAACAGTAATTGGGACTGGAATTTCCATCGCTAAGCAATGCGGTCATAAAGTGTGACATCATGTGACTGCATTGCTTAGTGACAGAAATCCCAGCATTCCCTTGATGTCATTAAGCGAGGATCACAGGTCATTAAGTGAGTCCCAGGTGGCTTGCAAGCAAGCCAGCAGGCAGGCAAGGTGTGATGTGCCACACAAGCACGGCGGGGCCAGCTGTTGCCGGGTGGGGAAGCGTGCACAAGTGGCCAGTGTGAGTGCGGCGGGGCCGGGGGTAGCTGCTGCCAGGCGGGGAGGGTGCAAGCGACTTACTGGAGCAACTTGTGACCTTCCCTGCCAGCTTCCCCATTGACTTTGCTTGTGGGAAGCTGGCAGGGAAAGTCACAAATGGCGATCATGTGACTACAGGATGCTGCAACCATAGTTAAGTGTGAGCCAGTTGCCAAGTGCCTAGATCATGATCATGTGACTATGGGGTTACTGTGATGGCTGGAACTTCAAGGACTGGTCATAAGTCTCCTTTGTCAGCACCGTCGTAACTATGAACAGTTGCTGAACGAGCAGTCGGTAAACGAGGACTACCTGTACTGAACAGAACTTTGAAGTGTGGTTTACGTAAATAATCATGAAAAAACGGGGGGTGCGGAGTTTTGCTTCCGGGCGTTGGAGTGAGCGGTGCGCTGAGCTGAGGCTCTAAGCCGAAAGCTCCAATGCTTTCCGTTTGTGGCGATTAAAAAAAAGAAGAAATTGCCGAAATCACCCTTGAAGAGAGGGTGAGCAGATGATTACCCACAAAGGGTCACCGGACTCTCTGCTCTTTTCCGACCCCTGTATTTCCACCACGGGGGAAGGGAGATTGAAGCGGAGAAAGGCGGCTGGAATCGTCAAGAAGCTCTGCGGAAGCCTTGAAATCTGACCAAGATAAGTAGCACCTCACCCAACCTTTTAGAATCACTTTTTATTTTTTGAATATTATTTGCCTTATTGATCTAAGATTTACCTCTGGACTTGATTAATAAATGCTGGTGTTTTATTTATTTCTTGCCAAGAGACTGTTAAATGTTGGGAGTAAAGAAGCTATTGACTTTGCCTGGAATGAAATGAGTGACTTTCCCTTTTATTTTTACTTTATTATTATTATTTATTTATCTTATTTATACCCCGCCTATCCCCCCCCTAATGGAGGGCTCTAGGCGGCTTACAATCATGTAAATTCAATTTTATACAATCATATCATATATTACAGTACCCGCGTGATTAGGGAGGGGGTGAGGGAACCGGCTCTTCTTTTCCAGGCATCGGAACTACAAGCCCCAGAATGCCTCGCTTTCGGAGCCGGCTGCTGACATCCCGGAAGTTGTAATTGGGATCCGTCGTCCTCTGCCGCCGCCCTCAGCCGCCATCCACGGGCTTCTCCAGATCTTCGTCTTCGGTTCCGAGGCGACTCCCCGACAGGATGCCAGCCTATTGCCCCATGTGAGTGGTACCCATTTATCTACTTGCTATTTAGCTTTTGAATCGCTGGGTTGGCAGAGAGCTAGGGCTAGTGACGAGAGCTCACCTCGCCACGCGGATTCCAACTGCCGACCTTATGGTCGGCAGACTAACAGCTCAGCGGTTTAACCCGTTGAGCTACTGCGCCCCACTTTGATTTACTTTACCACTTATGGATAAATAAAAGTATTCTTTTTTTGGAGTTATTATGCCTGGATTTTAAGATTTTATGGAATAGCGAACTGGTGATTTAACATCCTTTCTTTTATCTTTTTGTGATGCTTGCCAAGAAAGAACTTTTCTTTCCTTCTTTCCCTATTTTCTTTTAAACTTCTGGAATATCATTTGGATTACAAGATGCCTTTTAAAAAAAATTATGTTTTAACTGGACTTTCATTTTATTGAAATTTGATTGTTTAAGGTGTACTCTGGGTGAAAAAATAAATTGGATTATTGTAGATTCTTTTTTGCTTTCTACCTTTTTCTTTTTTTATGGTTGAATTGGAGGGATGTAAGCTGGCGTGAGAAATCTTGGAATTGTTTATTGTTTTTACTATTATTTTGCCTACAGTTCAAAGAAGTTTCTTTCTTCCTTTTTATCTTTTGTTTTTACATTTATATGGACTCATATACCTAATGGACTACAATCTTGTTACTACGACAACTATTTTTTAAAGGATTTTTTTACTTTTTGTATTTCTTTACTCCCTCCTTTTTGTAAACAACCATTGCAACAATCATCTCTCTCCTTTTTTTTATTTCTCCCTCTCTCCTCTCTTTTTTCTTTTACAGGAATATTATCTACATTATGACGAATATGGCATTGAGGATGAAGAGAGACAAAGAGAAAGAAAAAGAAACTAGAAGTGCATCTATAGAACTTTCAATAACTGCAGTATTAATGGAAGATCCACCATCAGAAGAGAAAAAAATCCTGGATGCAATTCTGGATGCAATTACTTTATCAAATAAAAAAAATGGATGCATTTATAAACTTGGGTCAACAAATCAACAAGCAGATGGAAAATTTATTTACTTTAGAAAAAAAGATGGACAAAAAGATGGATTTATTGGGACAACAAGTAGTTAAGAAGATGGAAGAGGCGAAAGAACCAACCCAGGAAATAAAACAAGAATTTAAAAAAGAAGTGCAGATAGTTAAGGAAGTGGTTAATACCTTATCAGGGGAATTTAAAGAGATGCAAGGCCAGATGCAGAAATTAGAGATTAACTCAGAAAGTGCCATTAAAGAAGTTGAATATAACTTAGATACTACTGCTTTAGCAGAAATGATAGAAAAAGAACATACTTTGAGATTGAGTGCATCCCTAGAACAATTAAATGAAAAAGCAAGAGAAAGGATTGTTTTTGAATTAGTTAAACTTCTAGAAATGAGAGAACAAGATTTGGATTTGGAAATAGATAAAACTTTCAGAGCTAATTCATGGTATACTAGAGAAAAGAAAGTGTTCAAAGGGCAAAAGTTAAGGATAGCCTCTACTTTAAAGTAGGGTTGAAGGGGCGTGGTGGCTCAGCGGGTAAGACACCAGGCTTGTGGATCGGAAGATCGCAAGTTCGGAGGTTCGAATCCCTAGCCCTGCGTGCGGAGTGAGCTCCCGCACTCACCTCAGCTCTTGCCAACCTAGCAATTCGAAAGCATGCAAATGCAAGTAGATTAATAGGTACCACTTTGGTGGGTAGGTAACAGCGTTCCACGCGCATCATGCTGGCCACATGACCGTGGAAGCGTCTTCGGACAACGCTGGCTCTTCGGCTAACAAACAGAGATGAGCACCGGCCCCTAGAGTCGGACACGACTGCACAACTGTGCGGGGGGAACCTTTACCTTTTACCTACTTTAAAAGTAAAAACATTTTTAGAGAAATATAAGACAGATATGAGGGATGCACCAGGAGAACGCAAGAAGCATTTCATAGATAGAAGTAAGAAATAGAGATAAATGGCTGATTTAGGAGGACTTCTTAAAAATTGGGAAAATTAGATTTTACCAATGACACAAGATTGGATGTTAAAATTGATGGATTGGCAGAAAATGATAAATTGATATGTTTATTAAAAGAAAATTCAAATTATTATTTTATTAAGGAGTGGAAACCATTGATGGACTATTTGTAACATGCAGGGGGGGGCAAAGCTTATATGAGGTATTGAAGATTAAAACATATACAAATTGATATATTAGACAGGAAAGGTTTTTTGAATGTTATATATCAGGGCTTGAAGGGCGCTGGCCCTTCAAGGGCTTGATCAGGGCTTGATCAGGCCGCTGGCGACACACCCGGCGGTAGCGCGGGGGGGCGTGCGGCGGCACACGCGCACGGCGGCGGGGGGGCGTGCGGCGGCGCGCACGGCAGCGGCGGCACGGGGGGGCGTGCGGCGGTGCGCACACACGCGGTGGCGGCGCGGGAGGGGCGTGCGGCGGAGAGCGCGTGCATGGCGGCCGCCGTGCACGCGCGCGCCGCCGCTTCTGGGTAGTGTGGTGACACACCACGCTGTGTGTGGCGACACACTTTTGTGTCACAACACACATTTTGGAAAGCTCTGTTATATATAGAACTAGCATGTATGATAAATCTGTTAAATTACTATGACCAGAGATAAATCGGAAGCTAACCAATTTCTATTTCTATCTTTTTCTTTTTTTCTTTACTTTACTGCACTTTTTTCTTCTTCTTTCTTTGATTTGTATTTCTATTTCCTTTTCATTTCTAACTTTTACCTATGTATATCTAAAACTTTAATAAAATTGATAAAAAAAACGGGGGGTGCAAGACTCAGAAAACACATTTTTTCAAATGAAAAGTTTTCTCAGCAGCAAACAATAGAATACTCTTTTGTCCTTTTATTTTTATCATTTTCATGGACTTAAGAAAACATAAGGTTCTCTAACCTTTTATTTGTTTGTTTGTTTCTTTCTTTCATGATTTGGCAGAAATATCTCTAAATTTTTATCAATTTATTTCACAAACATTCTATGCATTGCATGAAAAGAAAACATTTGAAAATCAATTTATTTCCATTTTTCTTTTTGGGAAAAAAGGCCTTGGATAAAGCAGAAATCTCTTTCCAAGTGTCTTGGATTGCATATATTCTGTTTTAGCACTGCTATCCCATGATCCTACATCTCCTGATTATTCAAAGTTAAATATAGAAAAATATACTAGGACAACTTCTGAAAAGCACTGTTTTTCTACATTTCTAGAGAACAGTCCTAATTAGCTTGATTCATTGCAATCTGCTAACTAAAGTAGATCTGGGTCAATGACTATAAAGCATCTGAGAATTATATTCTGTGGACCTCACAAGACAATGAGTCGATTTCAGTGCATTGCAACAACACATAAAGCAAAATTTCCCAGTAAAATTATTTATATATATATATATATATATATATATATATATATATGTGTGTGTGTGTGTGTGTGTGTGTGTGTGTGTAAACACATATATACAGTATATATAGTGTATGTATGTATGTGTGTATATATATATATACACACACATACATACACACACAGTATATATGTGTGTGTGTGTATATATATATATATATATACACACACAGTATATATATATATATACACACACACACACACAGTATGTATATGTACATATATATATATACACACACACAGTATGTATATGTACATATATATATATACACACACACACACACACAGCATAACTGAAAAAAGTATTAATATTCCTTAAACACAATTAGAGCGTCAATTTTTTATTCTTACGTACACTTGGAGATATCTGCTGTTTTTAACCAATAGATGGGTAAAATGATATATCAAATGAGAAGGCAACCTCCATTTCTGTCCTTTGATCTAATTTTTTTGTTAAAATTCCAATTCCACTAGTACTTTGAAGGCAAAATTTTCAACATTCTACATAACTTTATTTACTGATTTAATATGTTTATAAGGCCAGCTACTTCCCTGATAGACATATTAAATCACAATTCTTTACTTCAGGATATATACTTCAGGAATCTGGGGGTCCTTCTGGACTCACAACTCCTGCTCAAAGAGCAGGTGGCAGTCGTGGCCAGGAGGGTCTTTGTGCAACTTTGTGTTGTGTGCCGGTTACGCCCTTTCCTGGATCGGGAAGCCCTCCAGTCACTCATGCCCTGGTCATCTCCCATACAGACTATTGCAATGCGCTCTACATGGGGCTACCCTTGAAGAGTATCCGGAAGCTACAACTGACCCAGAATGAGGCCACCTGGGCAATTCTTGGTGCCCCAAGATCGGCACATGTAACACCTCTGCTGAGCGAGCTGCATTGGGTGCCAGTTTGCTTCCGGGTCCAATTCAAGGTGTTGGTGATCACCTTTAAAGCCCTACATGGCATCGGTCCAGGTTACCTGAGGGACCGTCTCATCCCCATTACATCGACCCGTACCACCCGATCATGCAGAGAGGGCATGTTACGGACCTAAGAGAATTCCGTTTGGCGGGGTCCAGGAAGCAGGCCTTCTCTGCAGTGGCTCCCGCCCTGTGGAACATTCTGCCCCCGGAGGTGAGGCAAGCCCCATCGCTCCTGGCCTTCCGGAAGACCTTGAAGACCTGGCTCTGCCACCGTGCTTGGGGTGGGGCGTGGAGTAGTTATTCCTGGGGATGGTTGGCGCCTTAGAGTGCTCCCCACATCTATACAATCTTTTATTGCCATCTGGATTGTTATTTTATATTTATATGTTGTATTTGTATGTATATTTTATATATTATTATGACTATTGTTTTTAATCTGTTTTAACTTGTTAGCTGTGTTGTAAACCGCCCAGAGTCCCTCTTTTGGGGGGAGATGGGCAGTGGCAAAATTTGAAAAATAAATAAATAAATATCTAGATATTGTGAGCTATATAATTAAATCAGGTATCTCAGAAGTATGATGCAGAATATTGCACATATTTCAGCATAAAGTCTTAGCGCTCATCTCTCAAAGCTGAGTGGAATGTACATTTGACAAATTATTGACTTTGAAAATGACTTCTCTCTGGATTATACATAACTTCAGGACACGATCTTATCATTCTGTTTACTTTTAGTCTACCCTACTCCTTATGTCTACAAGTTCAAAATGGCTTGAATTCTGTAAACTGTGGAAGACTATTCTCATGTGCAGTTCTGAAGATAATAAATTGGGATTCCTCATTAGAATAATTATTTCCAGGTAAATTTGGGAATGATAAGGAAACGCCCCTTTGGTGGCCATTTTTCCAATCCTCTTTTATAGTATTGTACACTATCCAATATCTCTGAAACGGAAAAAATTATTATTTTAATTTCTAAGGCTGTACACTCACCAATAACTCTGGGTAGATTATAGAAATATTTCCTTAAGTTATCAAAACAGAGAGTTCGTAAATTTTAAGTACAGTAAGCATTATTTATTAGCAAAAGGCTACTTCAATAATACTTGACAGAGCTTCATAAGTGCATTGTAGCAAAAGAAAAGCCAAATAAGACTTTGACTTTTATAGCACACCTTCTGTTGAACAGAGCTCTGGATTTCTATTTCTGTATAGAACAGCTTCACTTTCAATCTGTGAGATGCTTGTCCTTGATGGATTTGGCTATGAGTCACACCTTCCTTTGAAACAAGTTTTGGCTTTTCAACTCACCAGCAGCAAGTAGTTATCTGAAGGAAGCCAAGCTGTACGTAACTAGGCTCAGATTCTTCACTCACTGGATATCTTTCAGTGAGTCCGTTCACTCCTTGGAGGATGGTATAACAGATTCCACGTCTTAAATGTGCTAGCCCTATGTCTATGATTCCACTTAGTTAATGACTAAAGAATTCAAAGTCTGCTGAAAAAAAACTGGTCTATATGTTTCAGTAGTTGTGCATGTTTTAGGCTGTATAGAGCATAAAGCACCATTAGGTCTTATCATGCACTACTAAATATAGCACAGGCTTTACCAGCTGCAACCAACACTTCTGCTAAAAAGTTACAGCATGATGCATGTGCCTGTTAAACCAGTATTCTATATCGTGATAACTGCCAAGAGTTGTTTGGTTGCAATGGGATATAAAGGTCGGTCATACATAAAATAATAATAATAATAATAATAATAATAATAATAATATCATCTAATTATTCTCAGAAACACAGATTTCTAATTTGACATGAAAGGCATTTATTAATCTTCATAGGTTAAGATAAGTTTCCTGTCCTGACTGCTATTTCTGGATGTTCCAAAATATACATGATAAAACAATGTTACAGTATCTACTCATTTAATAGAGGGAATATTGGCAGAAAATTATTAATCAACAGAGATTCTGGCCACAGAAAGTTTGGTCTCTTAAAGAAATAACCAGGCTAGCTCCGCAAAATAGAAAAAAAGTACTAGGACTGAAAGCTGCTCTATCTTGCTGCTTTATACATGTGACAATATTTCCATTAACTCAAATTAAATCCTACTTCACTTAATCAGTAGCCAATGCACAGAGGAAATACTACAGGTAATTGCAATGTCAGTCTGTTTCCCTATTCTTATTCTGCAGTTTTAGCTTAAGAGCCCCCCTTTAAAAACATTACATTTATTAAAGCTTATTACTCAGTCTGTAGCTTGAATCATGTCAACTGGATTTCTATTTTCTCAGTGGAAACGTTTCGCTCCTTATCCAAGGAGCTTCTTCAGTCTGAGCAAAGTTGGTAAGGGAATCCTAAATATGTTTCTAGGTAGCTGTGTGACCTTACACCTGGGGGCATGGTTATATTGAGATGTATTTTAAGTCCTTTTATTATCTAAAATACATCTCAATATAACCATGCCCCCAGGTGTAAGGTCACACAGCTACCTAGGAACATATTTAGGATTCCCTTACCAACTTTGCTCAGACTGAAGAAGCTCCTTGGATAAGGAGCGAAACGTTTCCACTAAGAAAATAGAAATCCAGTTGACATGATTCAAGCTACAGACAATTCCACCTGGATGACTGAGAACCTTCATAGACTTATTACTCAGTGAAATTGTTCCTTCTTTCCATATCTTAGGCAGGCAAGGAAGCAGGTGGGCTGGGAGATCAAGTCTGACTTAAAGTCTTGGGCCTTAATAAAAAAGATAAGAGCCCAACTATTTGTACAATGAAATTGATACAGATGCAAATGACTAGGCGAAATGCGGAGACCTCCTTCAGAGGAAAGCACACCAGGCCCCCCTCTTCCTTCCTAAAACCTCTTTTACATAACGCTTTTATACATTCAGAGGCGCATTCCAGCTCTGCCTGCCTTTGCTTCCAACTCTCTTCCTCTCTGCCCCGCAGCTGCACGCAAACATCGCCACAATTCATTTCTCGCCCCCACCCTGCTACAACCCTGCCTGGCTCCCGAAATCGGCAGTTAGAGCGCACGCCACCGGCTCCCCCGCGCCACCCGGTGCACGTGCACCCAGGCGGCAGTTCTCCTTTCAGACGTTCTCTCCCACATGACATGAGGACCAGCACTTCGACGCCCCCCCGTCGACCCCTGACATCACAAAGCTGGGCTGACACATCCTCGCCCCCCAGCGCGTCATTATGCCCCCGGTCCACACCCACCCACGCCACGCCTCCACTTTGGGGAATGAGGATCAGCCCTTCGGCGCGCTCTGCCCCGAAGTCTTTCCAGACAGCCCGCACGAAGGCAGCAACGACGCCCCCTCCGTCCTCACCTGCCGTCCCCTCCGCAACTGCGGCTTCCCGATGCTCCAGAGAAGCGAGGGGAAGGGCCCCGCCCACCGCTCTGGGGCCCCGCCCACCGCACAAGCGTCGAGAAAGGAAGATTCAGGTAGTCCGGCTGGCTTCCTACGCCCCGCCCCCAACCACCCCGTGCAGCAAAGCGGCAGCATCAGGCTCCTCCCACTCGCTGACCTTTCTTCCCCCTTCACTCCCACTCCTGCACTCTGCTGTCCGGCCTAGCCAATTAGCATCGTTAACCCCACCCCTTATCTGAGGTCTTTTACATATCCAGGAGTCCTCCGACTGGCCTTTGCCATCCGATGCGCCTCGTGCGTGGCTTAGCTCTCAGGGAAAAGCACCTGGAGTCACGCCCACATCCGATCTCCCCCTTAATGTTCTTCAGCTTGATGAAGACGAAGAAAGAGGCGCGCATGTGCAGACCTCGATGGGAAGGCAGCTCGAGGGGATTCATCGGTTCGCAGCAATCTGTGTCTTGTTTCAAAGCTGATGGGTGGAACGACTTTCGTAGCGTCATAAATGTTGCAAAGCGTAGGCTCATAGAGGCATAGATAGGATAGGCAGTCTAAAAGCACTTTGTTTTGTAACTGCATCTAGAATTCTTTGATTACTACATCTCCAACACTTATTTTTTGTCCTTTTTTTAAGGACTTACACTAAATAGGACGCAGTAAGGTGTTCTCTTTCACAAAATAGCTTCATCTTATTGCCTCGTATAATACTATAAAAAGAAGCATTTTACAGTGCAGCCAAGTATGCATATACTAAGGAGTAAGCCCTTTAGACGGGGCCTTTGAATAAACTTGCTTAGTAAAAAGGTAAAGGTACCCCCTGCACATTTGTGCAGTCGTGTCCAACTCTAGGGGCCGGTGCTCATCTCCGTTTGTTAGCCGAAGAGCCAGCGTTGTCCGAAGACACTTCCACGGTCATGTGGCCGCATGACGCCGCAGAACGCTGTTACCTTCCCACCGAAGTGGTACCTATTAATCTACTTGCATTTACATGCTTTCGAATTGCTAGGTTGGCAAGAGCTGGAGCTAGTGCAGGAGCTCACTCTGCACGCAGGGCTAGGGATTCGAACCTCCGAACTTGCGATCTTCCAATCGACAAGCCTGGCGTCTTACCCGCTGAGCCACCACGCCCACTTGCTTAGCATTGTACTATTAAGTTATAAATTTGTGCTGGCTCTCCTATTAGATGGAATGACCGGTCCAGCAAAGTTGACGTTGGATGATCGTTGTTTCAATGCTGGTGGTTTTCGCTTCTTCTAATAGGCTAACATTAGTCCGCCTATCTTCCCAAGTAATTTGCAGAATTTTTCGGAGGCAGCGTTGATGGAATCTTTCAAGAAGTTGGAGGTGGCGTTTGTAGAGAGTTTGTAGAGAGGTGGAGTTTGTAGAGAGGCGTTTGTTGTTTGAATGCGAGCAGCTACTTTACTCCCAACTTAAGAATGGAAAACGGAATATTGGTGGACAGCAAAAGAGATTCAAAGATACTCTCAAAGCTATCATAAAACTAATGGAAATAACTCAAATGGACAGATTAACAAACTTAATTAAAGATGAAGAATTGGAGGACTATGAGTCGATATGGAACCCTTTCCTAAAATATATACAAAAGGAATACATGATTAACTTAATTATATAAAATTATAAGTAAAAGAAAAAATAAGAGAAAAGCAATTGTATTAGAAGATCTGAAATGAATAAGATATAGAAACATGAAATATAATGAAATAATTATAAAAAGGAAGTATGAAGAGGGGGGAAAAAAGGAAAGGGGGGAACGGAATAAGAAAAGCTATGTAAATCAATATGAAACAAAAAATTCTTCGAGAAGAAAACTGGAAGTATTTTAAAAGTTTATATGTTGTCATTTATTTCCTTTTTTCTCTCTCTCTCTCTCTCTTTCTCTATCCCTCTCCTCTTTCCTTTCTTCTCCCCTTTTTTTTTATTTTTTTATTTTTTTATATTTTTTTTTTTTTTTTTTTGCCTCTTCTCTTTTTATTGTCCTTTTTGTAGGTGAAAATGTCTGAAATGTAAATATGTTGTATACATTGTAAGTATATGTATAATTGTTTATATGTTTAGTAAAAAATAAATATATTATTTAAAAAAAAAGGATACTCTCAAAGCTAATTTAAAAAAATGTAATATCAACATTGAGAGCTGGGAAGCCCTAACTCATGAGCGTTTCAATTGGAGGTAATCCTTTATTAATGGCGCTATGGACTTTGAAGAAGCATGAGTACAGGGCGAAAAGGAGAAAAGAGCTAAAAGGAAGGCACGTCAGGCAAACCCTCATCATGACCGTCTCCCACCCGGAAACCTATGTCCTCATTGTGGGAGGTTGTGCGGATCCAGAATTGGCCTTTATAGCCACTTACGGATCCACCATTAAAACTTTACCTTTGGAAGACAATCTTACTCGGCTACGAGTGATCGCCAATGATTAGATGGAATAAAACTACAGTATTCTTATTCTTAGATGAAATAAAACTATTCTTATCCTATTCTTATCTCCTATTAGATCAGGGGTGGGCAACGTACGGCCCATAGGCCGTATAAGGCCCGCGAAAGCAATTCGTCTGGCCCGCAGCGGTGGGTGTGGCGGCAGCAGGCGCAGCAGCGGGGGTGTGGGGGCTGGCGCGGCCAGGCGTGGTGGGAGCTGGTGCAGCAGCGGGGGCGCGGCGGGGGTGGCAGGCATGGCAGCAGCGGGCGCAGCAGCAGAGACATGGCAGGGGCGGCGAGGGCAGGCGTGGCAGCGGACGCAGCAGCAGGGTCATGGTGGGGGCGGGGACGGGGGCGGCAGGCATGGCAGCGGGTGCAGCAACAGGGCCACGGCAGGGGCGGGCGCGGCAGCAGGGTACAGCAGCAGAGGCATGGCAGGGGTGGCAGCGGAAGGCGCGGCAGCGGGCGCAGCACAGGGGTGTGGCAGGGGCGGCGGCAGTAGGTGTGGCGGCAGCGGGTGCAGCAGCAGGGGCGTGGTGGGGACAGGTGCAGCAGGCATGGCAGCAGCGGGCGCAGCAGTGGGGGCGTGGTGGGGTGGCCGGGCACGGCAGCCCCCCAGTGCGCACAATTGGCTCCTGCCTGCAAACCCCGCCCCCTCCATGCAATTGGTTCCCGCCCACAAACCCTGCCCCCTTCCACGTGATTGGCCCCCGCCTGCAAACCCCGCCCCTTTCATGCAACTGACTGAACAACAACAACAACAACAAAACCTAATGAAATGAGCAAGCAGAGACAGGTATAATGGATGACACATGTTGACATGATGCACAAATGTTGCTGCTGCGTTGTTGATGCACTTTGCAAGGCACCCTTTTTATCCCGTTGCACAGCCCTGTGAAGGTTTTGCTTTTAAAAATAACCAGTAATGCAGCATTTAGCAGCCAATATTTTATTTATGTTCAATTGTATGTGCAAAAGGGGGAGGAGCCCAATGCCCTGCTACCCTCCGTTTCTTTGCTTTGCTTCTTTAGATTATAGCTCCTTGTCTTGTCTTGCTCTGATCTAGAACTCTACATTTAATTGGGCAAATTTTCCAGTTGTCTTTTGCTTTCCACCTTTCTTCAGCTATTTCCAATGTATCAGCAGATGGTAATTTCACCTTCTCATGCTTTTTGCATTTTGGGTTATTTTTGTTTACTTTACCTTTTATGTCATATATTTCAGACCAGAATTCTTTAGGCATTCTATCTTTCTAACATAATCCATTAATGTATTATTTATCTTTGCCAAAGAACATACGGAATACTGCTGAGGTTGTATTTGGTGTTGTGTTAACAAGGTGTTGCAAGTCATCATAGAACTGTTAGCTTCCAATTCCTTTGCCTCTAGTTGAAGCACAAACTTGGATTATCATAAAATTGATTGGTTTCCCTGGATTCAAACAGAGATCAACCTGTCATTTTCAGGGTTGCATCTGGACACTGGTACCCTTTTGATAATGGATAGCCCTTAAAAACATGGGTCTACTGGCCAAGGTATGATGCCTTAGTACAAGGCTTTCCAAACTTTTGCCGTTGGTGACACACCAACGGCCGGCCCAAAAAAACCCAGAAGCGCCACCACCAGTGTGGCGCACAAAAACCCGGAAGCGCCGGCGGCGGTGCTTCCGGGTTGCCGCCGTGGCAGCAGTGGCTGCCCCTTCAAAAGGGCAGGCTCCAGGGACCCCGAAAATGCCCTCGGTTCCGGCAGGGAGGCGAAAAGCCTTGCTGCGCGCACACGCTGCTGGGCTTTCCGGCGCTCAGCTGATCGGCAGGGAGAATTTCCACCCCGCCCCCCCCCCGCACCGATCAGCTGTGTGCCCGAAAGCCCGGCAGCGCGCGCGGGGTGGCTTTTTGCCTCCCTGCCGGAACCGAGGGCATTTTCTGGGTCCCCGGAGCCTGCCCTTTCGAAGAGGCAGCCGCTGCCGCCGCGCAGCAACCCGGAAGCGCCACCGGCATAGTCACAACCTAATGAGCAAGTTTTCAAGTCCTCAAATGTTTTTCATCAACCAAAATGGTAAATAAAAGATTCTAGGGAAAGAGGAGAGAAAAAGAAGTGGCTGGTGTCTACATTTAAAACTCTTATTAACTTGAACCTTTAGGCAAAGTTTCTCTAGTAAGTGGAAAGCCGAAGTAGGGGAACATTTTTATATTGAGAAAGTTGGGGATAATTTAATGTGGTGTGCTATGTGAAAGAAGAAAAATCACTAAAAGCCAGCTTAAGTAATATCTCATAGTTGGAGGAAATACATCTTCAAAGAATAAAGTTTCAGCTTCAAGTGGCATGAAATCCTTCTAGCGTTTCTATTGAAATGGCTAAATTTTATATTCTTGGAGTCATATGAAAAGCAAACAGCTGAACTGGATATGAGGAAAGAAGTCATATTACAGCCAGTTCTTGGTCTTTTTGAGTTCTAGGTAATCTATTAGATGCTAAAACTATCTAATTTCTCTGTACTTCCTGGTGCTTGTTTGTCTATTTAATTAATTATGGTTCAAGACCAATCATAAATATAGCAGGTACAGTAAATAAAAGGATAAAAGTACATGAAAATCCTGAAACAATACTAAGGAGGAAATACTAAGCAAATTCTAAACAGTATAACTATTAATAGGAATTTTGCAACCTAATAGGTTTCGGATAATTGATTAAATAAAAAAAGTGATAACCTCATAACCACAGGAGCACTTGAAGCTATGTGTTTTGATTGCCATTAGGAATATAATGGACATTGTAATAGCACACATGATACAGATTCACCCTCTGTATTTGAGCACAGGAAAGTGTGACTGGCTGATTGTCCTAATGGGTAGCACCTCAGCTGTGCCTTGGAAAAGATCTGTGAGAAGCATGTTTAATATTAAAGAAATATTGAGGGACAGTAGAAGATTATGCTGTAGAAAAGATTGTGTAGGAGGAGAACTGTGTTAGTCTAGGTGGCAATATTGGAGATAGCTTTGACGGTGTGGTCAGTGAGTTAGAGCCAGACATCCTGAAGAGTGAGGTTGAATGGGCCTTAAGAAGCATTGCTAATAACAAGGCAGCAGGAGACGACGGTATCCCAGCTGAACTATTTAAAATCTTGGAAGATGATGCTGTCAAGGTGATGCATGCCATATGCCAGCAAATTTGGAAAACACAAGAATGGCCATCAGATTGGAAAAAATCAACTTATATCCCCATACCAAAAAAGGGAAGCACTAAAGAATGTTCAAACTATCGAACAGTGGCACTTATTTTACATGCCAGTAAGGTAATGCTCAAGATCTTGCAAGGTAGACTCCAGCAATTCATGGAGCGAGAATTGCCAGATGTACAAGCTGGGTTTAGAAAAGGCAGAGGAACTAGAGACCAAATTGCCAATATCCGCTGGATAATGGAGAAAGCCAGGGAATTTCAGAAAAACATCTATTTCTGTTTTATTGACTATTCTAAAGCCTTTGACTGTGTGGATCATAACAAATTGTGGCAAGTTCTTGGTGGTATGGGGATACCAAGTCATCTTGTCTGCCTCCTGAGGAATCTGTATAACGACCAAGTAGCAACGGTAAGAACAGAGCACGGAACAACGGACTGGTTTAAGATTGGGAAAGGAGTACGGCAGGGTTGTATACTCTCACCCTACCTATTCAACCTGTACGCAGAACACATCATGCGACATGCTGGGCTTGATGAATCCAAGGCTGGAGTTAAAATCGCTGGAAGAAACATTAACAATCTCAGATATGCAGATGATACCACTTTGATGGCTGAAAGCGAGGAGGAGTTGAGGAGCCTTATGACGAAGGTGAAAGAAGAAAGTGCAAAAGCTGGGTTGCAGTTAAACCTCAAAAAAACCAAGATTATGGCAACGAGCTTGATTGATGACTGGCAAATAGAGGGAGAAAAAGTGGAGGCAGTGACAGACTTTGTATTTCTAGGCGCAAAGATTACTGCAGATGCTGACTGCAGCCAGGAAATCAGAAGACGTCTACTTCTTGGGAGGAGAGCAATGGCAAATCTTGATAAAATAGTTAAGAGCAGAGACATCACACTGACAACAAAGGTCCGCATAGTTAAAGCAATGGTATTCCCTGTAGTAACCTATGGCTGCGAGAGCTGGACCATAAGGAAGGCTGAGCGAAGGAAGATAGATGCTTTTGAACTGTGGTGTTGGAGGAAAATTCTGAGAGTGCCTTGGACTGCAAGAAGATCAAACCAGTCCATCCTCCAGGAAATAAAGCCAGACTGCTCACTTGAGGGAATGATCTTAAAGGCAAAACTGAAGTACTTTGGCCACATAATGAGAAGACAGGATACCCTGGAGAAGAAGCTGATGCTAGGGAAAGTGGAAGGCAAAAGGAAGAGGGGCCGACCAAGGGCAAGATGGATGGATGGTATTCTGGAGGTGACGGACTCAACCATTGGGGAGCTGGGGATGGTGACGGCCGACAGAAAGCTCTGGCGTGGACTGGTCCATGAAGTCACGAAGAGTTGGAAACGACTGAATGAATAAACAACAACAACTAGGTGGCAAAAAATCAGGAGTCTGGTAGCACCTTTTCTAACTAACCAATTTTATTAAATGGCATAAGCTTTGGTGAGCATTTTAGACAGATTATCATTACCTTTTTAATTAACAATTCTAATGTGTTAAAAACCACTGTGTTTGTTGAGACCTCTGAGATTGCCTGAAACCTTTTTATATATGTGAGTTCAGCAACCTCTCATTCAGTGGTGCAGTTGGTCCTGTTTTTCCAAAACAGTCACTTTGAGGTCTGCCATAAAGTATTGTTTGTCATATTTGTCAATTCGAATATCCACGTCCCAAATTATGTGCTTTAATTCAGTCAGCATTTTATCAAGGTCAAGGGCAGATAGTGCTATCAAGGAAAGGCCTCAGAATACCAAGTCATTATTGATTTGTCTCCTTAGGATAGATCTAAACCTATCTAACAAGGTTTCATGGATCAAGGAGGTTCCCCAAAAGACTTGCTTCAGCCAGAATATTAGTTGGCAGAATCTTACTCTGAGTACTTCTGAGCAAGACGAATTCAAAGAATTGAAAGAAGGTGATTAATAACAATGTGGGTTTCTCTGACAATCTGAAATATAACATAATTTTACCACCTACTTTTTGAGTAGGAAGCATTAACCCCAGGTTTTCCTTAAAACTTGCTGGGCAGCGAGGATTTTTATCAGTTGAAAGAAGAAAAGCACAATCAGGTTGGTAACTTGCATAGCTAGTTAGAGCAGGCATTGACTTCTATGATATCATAGAAAAAACAGGAAAAACAAGGGTTGGGCCCACATATATAGCAACCCTAACTGCTAATTCTGGAAATACGTGTCTTATTGGATACTAAAACAAGAGCAGGCCTGTCTATTGAAACTAAGTAAGGAGTAATTTTTCTCTATGTTTAGTTTCAGTACATTGTTCTGGAGCTAGAATCCGCCTTTTATGCATGCACTGTTGTGGCTTTAGCAACATGTACTACCACATTCACCACATGGAGTCACCTGTGTTTTATAGTAGACCAATATATCATTTCTGATAATTTCACAAAGGCACATCAAGTATGATAGAGGCAAGATAGGACTTTTCTATATCCTTATTGCAATCAGACTTGCCCCTAGTTTGGTGCTGACCCTGTCTTGTTTGTCCACATTAAATATAAAATCTAGGCTGTATCAGAAAGCTGTTACTTTTCCAAACTGCATATTGTATTCAAAGCACAATTGGATAACACATAGCTTTCCAAACTGTGTGTCGCGACACAACCCGGAAGTGGACGTGCACGGCGGCGGTGCAGGGGCGCGTGCAGCGGTGTGCATGGCGGCAGCGGCAACAACGGCAGCGGTGCGCCATCAGCGCTTCCGCATTTTAGCGGAAAACACGAGGCCACCGCCACTGCCGCCACCATACACACCGCCCCCACCGCGCGCCCCCACGCTGCCGCCGTGCACACCCCCGCGCCGCCGCTGCCGCCATTGGTGTGTCACCAACGGTGGCAGTTTGGAAAGCACTGGGATAACATTTATCCTGTGAACCTCTGTTGTGTGAACTCAGCCAATCCATTTAAAATAATCTGTATGCTACATGGGTTCTATGTTTCTTTTGGCTCAGAGCATTCTGAGAACTAGTTTTTTTTATCCACTCAGGCCTTCCGTCTCTCTAGCCCAACTTTCTGAAGGCACGTATAGATTCCAGTAGCCACCAAACTTTCTGCATGACACAGATTTAAGAAAGATCCTTCAAGCAGCATTTTCTAGTTAAATTTGCCTTGTTTCTGATAAAGTATGACATATTTTATTTTTCTACTGTAAGCTTGAAGGAACAGCTACCATAATATTTAGGTTTTTATTTATTACATTTCGTTCTGCATTGTCCTTTGGGAGTTTAAGGCAGTGTACAGGGGAGTCTTCCTTCATATTCTCCCCACTGCAGCAATCCTGTTGTGTAGGTTGGGCTGAAAATAGAGTGTTCATCTTAAAGGGAGCTCCATAATCCAGTGGAATTTAAATCTCGGTCTTCTCAAGTTTATATCTTAACCATTTCATTACACTTCCCTTTGCAATGTACATGTTAATGCCGTTAATAATAACATAATTATGAGTAATAAATTATATATTCTAGTGTTATTAGTATTAGCATAGTCAGTTTGGATGCTGGCAAATGGATTTGGCACAAACATAGCACTGCTTCTGGGTTTCTCTTCTGCTAATGAAAAAAAATCACAAAATACATTTTACCTAACTTTAAAACGCATAAAAATTAGCATTCAAGATATTGCTACATTTTCTTTCCCCCAGAACTTCTTTACACTCTGATCGGTCAGAAATACAAGGTCCAGGCACATAAGAAATAAGGAAGAAACTGACTTTTTCCTTTTAACACAAAATCTACATTAATGCCGATTTTCTGATTTACTTTTAAGGGGCACAAACTTGTATGTGAGCTTGCAGCTGCTAAGTTACTATGAACTGAGTTGCTAAATTCACTGGCTAGCTACTTGTACAGTTTGAGAAACTGCTTCTCAGTTAAGCATTTCAGCATACCTTCTTCACTTCTGTGTAATCAAAAACTAGTATTGCAGACCATTACTGACATGCAGAAAGAGGATCCCACTGTTTTCAGCACACATAATAATATTCTTTTTCTCAGAATTTCCCATTCAAGACACTTAAATTTCAGCATAAATTTCAGTTTGCACTGCAGGTAAGTCTCAAGTACCTATAAAGTAGGAGTGGAATGGTTCTATTAGCATTTTTCATTATCTTGGCAAGCAGGGAGCAGGTAGATCAGTAGAAAATAAATTATATTTCAAAATCTCTTGAGAGAGATCCCAAGAAAGTACAATACCATTTCAGAATAGTATATTTTGGAGTAGTTAGAATGTTGTTTTAGATACGCACACTTTGGATTCATCTCACGTACCATGAAACTTCTTGGGTGTCTTCGATAATTCATATATCTTGCAACATTTTTGTAAGAATAAGATGTAT
Organism: Charina bottae; assembly: GCA_023362775.1. NCBI lineage: Eukaryota > Metazoa > Chordata > Lepidosauria > Squamata > Charinaidae > Charina > Charina bottae. Next base: position 52,330,078 of record JALMGJ010000001.1, on the reverse strand, counting down.
ATTGATTGAATCAAAAGCCTGTCCCATTTTATATCCCTTAACTAGGGAATGGCATGAATAAATAGCTATCATAAGTGTCATTAATAGCACAATACTCCATCAATTTGTCTAATCTTTTAAAGCCTTCCAACTGTATAATTATCTCCATGTCTCTTGCTAACAGTACACGTTATATAGATTATACAGCATGTGAAGGAATTCTTCATTTTCAGTGTCCCATATGTTCCACCATTAAGTTTCATTGAATGACCCTGAGGTCTAGCATTATGACAGGGGAGACAAACCTCTCCTTTCTTTTTCTCCTTTTCATTATCAACTTAAACCCATTGCCCTAGAAATAATACTAAAAAGGTAAAGGTTCCCCTCGCACATTTGTGCAGTCGTGTCCGACTCTAGGGGCCGGTGCTCATCTCCGTTTGTTAGCCGAAGAGCCAGCGTTGTCCAAAGACGCTTCCACGGTCATGTGGCCGCATGACGCGCGCGGAACGCTGTTACCTTCCCACCGAAGTGGTACCTATTCATCTACTTGCATTTGCACGCTTTCGAATTGCTAGGTCGGCAAGAGCTGGAAATAATACTAGGTCCCCAATATTGAATTCTTTCTGAGGTCTAATGTCATCCACAGCAATTCTGTGAAGTAAGAACGGTAAATTAACCAGGACACTGGAAAAAATAACTAAAGATTATTCATAATAATCCAAGCATTACATGAGAATAGATCTACTGTGACTGTGAGACATTTCAGTGGCTTGTTCAAGAATCTGATCTGTATTCAGACAGACAACACCTCTTGTTTGTACTGGCTGTAAAGTGATTGGGAACCCCTCCAAGATCACATAAAGGGCATTTTCATTAGACTAATCAACTGCACCTGGTTGCGTTAATCCAGCCTTTGGGCAAGAGAAGATTACTGAGCGCTCTTTTGATGCCGAGAGACATCACTCTGGTGAATAATTCATAGACTCCCATGGACTGCTGCAGGTGCTCTTGCACTTGAAGAAATCAAAGCAGAGCTGGGGGGGAAAAGTGCATGCTGAATTGGGATCATTATTTAACTCTGAAAAATAGAATTATGCAAAACAGCATTATCATTTTGGAAACTTAAAAGGGAGAAGAGCTAAAACTATTCAAAGCATTCTTGGAGAAAGTCCTCAAGGAAAGGAATATGGGCACGTGCTGATCTTGAGGTCAGATAAGTCTGAATGGCTAAATAAGCTTTTTTAATGCTGCTTTCTTTTGGCTTTGTAGATTGTGTTTCTTCCTAATTGGCATTAGCCCTCCAAGGTTATGCTCACCCTTTTGGGTGAACCTTTTGGGTGACCATGCTGTAGCATTTTGCCATGCAAACAGTATTCTTGGAACTGACTTAAAACTGCATCTGTCTTTGGAATTTCAGACTGCTGAAGAAAGTTTAGAAATGAAGCACAGGGAGAACCCATTGCAGTAGACCAAACACCAATTTGTAAACTGCAATGTGTAACAGGAATGTCCTGTTACAAATGGAACAAACTAGCTGTGGGCTTCTTATCCTAATTAGCTTAAAGCCTTCTTTCTGGTTGACATCTGTTAGGGCACAAGCAAGATGCATAAGCACCCTTAATCCCCTAGCTCAATCTAAAATGCCAGTGACTTTTTTCATAGAGGAAATTGTTAGAGGGGAGGATGCACTGACCAAGCTGGGGCTGGCGGTTGCTAACAGCTACCAGGGCAAGCCGCAAAGCAGTGGTTCTTCGAGATGAAGTTTTTCTCAAAAAGTGCCAGATCCCAACATCAGCTAAACTTGTAAGTTTTCATTCCTTTTTCATCTTTGCTTGATCAATTGGCTACCCTTCAGTAGTAAAGAAACTTAGGAAGACGGAGCACAATGGGGTGTACTCCTTCACGTAGTGATCTTGTTAAGAGTCATGAAAAACATGGAACAAAGTTGATGAATAAAAGAATTCAGTTAGTTGACCGGGGAGGTGAAGGTTTTTCATTTCCTTTGCTGATCAAAGGCTCCTCTTCTTATGATACTGATGGGATAAGACAGGGGGAGGCTCAAGTTAAAGAATGCTTCTTCAAAAATTTATCAAATGAAGAGAAGGATGTTAATTTCTATTCCTCCTCTGAGGACCCTTTGCTACCTGAACTGGACCAGGAAGAGAAAGAAATTGAAAAGGTAGTCTCAGAGACTGAGATAGCCATTTCTGAATTGATGGAGTCAGACAAATATATAGCAGAAGCAATTATGGTCAAAAAGCAAAAAAGTTGTGAATCAGAAAAGATTGATTTTACTGTGGAAGATAAAAGTGAAAGCAACAAAAATCAAAAACCCCAAAATGGGAAGAAGCAAAAGAACAGGCAGGGAAAACCAGGCCGGCCTTGCAAAACTAAAGAGAAATCCAGTCCTTCTGTATGTAAGCCTGAGAAAAAGATAGATTTCCCAGATGCACTTGTTAAGGCCCATCAGAATACATATGCCTATCTCAATCCCAATCTTTCCAAATATGAGGCTATCTTATGCATGACCCACCAGGTCATTGAAACACAACTAATTGTGCAACAAATGGTGAACTTTTTGCTTTTTCGTTTTGATGAAATCAACCACCTTTTAGAAGAAATTACTGAAGATGGAGAAGATCTACTCAAAGAAGTAGGAGGGAACCTGGCTTGGCCAGCTGGCAAAGAAAACCCAAAAGAGCAGCCAGATCTTTTGCAACAATTACTACAATACACAGTCAACAAAATGCAGTTGTTAAACGGAACTGTGGCTTCTTTAGCCTCTGATGTCCTACAGGAATCTTGCAGCTTTTTGCAGTCTGCAAGTAGCAGCTTAGAAGAAAAAATGAAAGCAAAGCAACATTTTGATGAACGCTTGCTCAGGATAATAAAACTTCTTGAAGAATCTGCAGTTGGATCTCCCCATCCTTACCTTGATGATATGACTCTTTATTCTGAAGACAGTGGAATAGGCATTGACAGTGAATCAGTGAAAGATTTAAATCTTACTGATAGGCATGGAATGGAAACAAATTGTGATTCCTATTCACATGTTCATACATCCCTAAATCAGAACAGAAAATCAAGAGAAAACAAATGTCCATGCAACTCCAGGGATGGTATAACCAAGTCCCATGACTGTGCGCTAGAAAAACAGTTTAAGAATATATCTTGCTCACCTCCACAGACTAGGAATGCAATGTCATCATCTGAGGTAGCATCAGAAAGTGGATCCACCTTTCTCCAATATCAAAACATCTTGAAAACTTTTCACTCTGGGCACTGTGATATAACCCATGAAAGTAATAGTTTCAAACAGAGTGAATTGGCCAGTATTTCTTCCACAAATGAAAACAGTAGTGCCAACAGTTTATCTGAGGAAGAATGTGACACTATAAGTCTGTCTGAAACAGAAAAAAATGCTTTATCTAAAAGATCTACGTCTTTTCCTGCAGCAAGAGAGAATAAGAAGAAGCCTTCCACCAAACGAATAGATAGCCCAGATAATGAAGAGATAATACTCAAAATGAAAGATGCCATTAGTGAAAAGATAAAATTTGTTCCAGCTAAAAGTAGACAAAGGGGGTGGATGGAAGATGAAAACGGAAAAGAATTTCCAAGACCTAGTACAGCCTCTGGGTGCCAGAAGACACCGGTTAAACAGAAGCGGTCTAGGTCTGAGGAGTCTCTGAAAAGTCATGCTGAGGACCCAACTCTTTTGGAACTTCAAAGGACTCAAAAAGATCTTGACAGAAGGCTAGAATTATTTTATAAATTAAATAGAAAAGAGGAAATCAATGATATATTGGAAACATTGAATCCAAAAGAATTGTGTGACTTACAAAATTTTGAAAGTGTTACTCATAGACCTTCCACTAATAAACTGAGAGCATCTTTTGCTAAAAATTTCAATATACTGCCTGATCCTTCATGTAGATACAGTGAAAATGTAAAATGTAGAAAATCTGTCACAAGTGACATGTCTTCAGAAGATTTGATATCTAGAAAAGAACATTATTCTGGGACACCCAAACCGAACACTCCTCGTAAATCTGTGAAAAAGTTAATTGAAACATTTAGCTCATCTGAAAGTCTGGTGAAACCCACAAGCTTAAGAACATTGGGCCCAATAAAATGTGTCAGAAAGTTTGGACTTCAAAGTATTTCTCCCAACCTTCCACTTCCTAGAGGACTTGTGCCCTTCAATCACAAACATAAAGTTTCACCATTAGAAGATACCAGTTGCAAAAACATCAGAACTAGACATTGTACTCTTAGTAGCAATAGCTCACTTGTACTTGCAAGTAGCCATGATACAAATGAGGATTCTGGTGAGATTGATATGGAAAACATGCCTCCTCCACCTCCAGAAATGTTAATGGACATTTTACCTGAATCAACTGAATCTGCAGAAGATGTAAAGACAGAAAAAAACTATTTGGAAGTAGCTGATAAGACTGCCAAAACAAATGAACAGTGCACCACTAAGAAAATTACTCAGGTTTCTCAGCGGATGAAACTTTCCCTCTGTTCAATTGACTTGTTACCAAATAAGAATCTTAGAAATCCCCCAGTTGTCGACAAAGCACCAAATAATGGGGTGGAGACCATACCAAATAAATATTTCGTGGAGTTGAATTCAACTCATATGTCTGATTGCCGCAAAAGGGATCATGAAATGGAAAAAGTTGCAGATTTGTATAAACAGTCTTGTAAAATAATACCTCTTCCAAATCCTAAAGAAACATTAGAACAGAATGGGAGCAATCCAGGAAACAAGAATAGTAGTGAATCTCCTCCAGCTGAAAAGCAAAGTTCCCCCGATTTATTAAAGAAAAATGAGAAAATGTCAGGTTTTATCAGCCGAGTATCACCAGTAAGAACGCCACCTTCATCACCTCCCAATCAGAAGAGGTTTCCAAGCCCACCAGTGTATCACAGACATATTCATCAAGTTTCTTCTCCCACTCTGCATCAACAATCTGGACCCCCAACTCACTCCAGGGCAACAAGCCCCCCAATACAGAGGAAGGTGGTTTCCCCACCAATGCAGCAAAATCTCCCTAATCCTCCAGTGATACGCAAACAACAAAGCCCCCAGAGTCAGAAGGTGTCCAGTCTACCACCCCATGACCAAGAAGCAAGCCCACCTCCTTTTGCAACTACTCCATCCCCATCTACTTCCCCATCTCAGTTGCATAAATGTTTACAAAACTATATGGACTCCAAGGGTGAGCAGTATTCTGCCTCCCCAAAGATCGCTAGCAATGCTCACTCAATATTTTGTCCAGCTACTTCCTCTTTATTTGAAGCCAAGCCAGTGGTGTCATCAAACATCAACCCAGCGGGGGTGGCTGTGGCCCAGCCTGAAGCCTCAACGTGTGCACGGAGAAACAGCATGCAGCTCAGGCAATTTGTGGACCAACAGAGGATGACCATCAGTGCTGCCAGTCCTCAGCCTTTCCTCAGAAGGAGCTTCTCTGACCACAGGCCTGGGTTCCAGCTTCCACTGCCATTGTTTGTTACAGCAGAGAGTGATCCTGTGCTTAACCAAGCAAGGTAAGAAACCTTAATTTCAAAGCCTTTACACTGCATTTAGATGTACTGCCTGGTTGTCAGGATCAGCATGGTTTATAATTCATAGCTCCTTTCTGACAAGCCATCATTCTCATGAGTAAAGGATTGTAGAATAGAGGAACATCTTCTTGGGGCATATCTGCACATTGGTTTTGATAGTGCATAACCACCCTGCCCTAATTTCTGACAAATTCTGAGAGCACAGACAGGCTGACCTCAGCATTGGCCAGGCTGCTTCCTGATTGGGTTTCCTTGTGATGCTACTGGGAGAACTGATTTCAAATTTTCTCATCTTTGAAACTGACTGGATGGCTATAACACTTTTCTGGGTGGCTACATTTCACAAAGTTAGGCTGAGGCTAAAGCTCTGAACTTCTTGGAGAAAAGGTAGTGTGTTGATGTAATAAACATATGAACAAAGATGGAGAAATTTTGCTTACCACTTGAGAACCTTCTACTTTTGGTCAAGTCATCTCTACTGGCCTAAGTGTTTTACATATATTTGATAGTCTAAATTCCTCTTGATAGTTTCATGGTCTTACTGTTTTACCAAGGCTAATGCAGTGTGCTGGGTTTTCTTACTGTTTCCTTACTCATTATTGCTGATCATTCTGGAATCTTTTTGCATAGAGCGTAAGTTCCAGTGCTTAAAAATCTAAGAATACTAGTAGACCTCCAGTTGAAACTGAGCAAGCAGTGTGATGCAGCAGCTAAAAAGGCCAGTGCAGTCTTTGGCTGCATCAGCAGAAGCATTGCATCCAGATCATAGAAGATAACAGTTCTGTTGTTCTCTGTGCTGGTTAGGCCACACTTAGAATACGATGACCAGAATGGTTAAGGATTTGGGCATGTTTAGCTTATAAGGGAGGTCTAAGAGGAGATATGATAGTGGTCCAGGAATATCTTAAAGTTTGTCACCTGCAGAAGGGAGCAAATTTATTCTCTGCTGCAACTGAGAAGATAAGGACTAGCAGATTGAAATTAAAAGAAAGATACTGTATATTCATGCTGAATAATAGTAGGAATTTCCTATCATTTATTTATTTTTATTTATTTATTTATTTGTTTAATTTATATGACCGCCCATCTCCCCCCATGGGGAACTCTGGGCGGTTCACAATAAATAAGTTAAAAATAAAATCTAAAAATATATAAAACCACAATATATACAATACAATAAATAATTATAAAATCATTGCTGTTGAGAATGGAAGAGTCTGCTTAGAACTGTGGTGGCCTCAGTCTTATTGGAGGCTTTCAAACAGAGGGTGAAGAAGGGCCATCTGTCAGGGAGACATTAGTGATTCTTGAACTAAGCAGGTGGTTGGACTAGATCAGTGTTTCTCAATCTCAGCAACTTTAAGATGTGTGGACTTCAGCTCCCAGAATTCCCCAGCATACTGGGGAATTCTGGGAGTTGAAGTCCACACATCTTAAGTTGCTGAGGTTGAGAAACACTGGACTAGCTGACCTATATAGTCCCTTCTAACCTATACATTATATGACTGTGCATTTTATTTACCAGTCACATTAGTGAAAGCAACAAAGGAGGCACGAGACTACTATTTATAGTGGAGGCTCTGCTCATCCTGTAACAACCAGTTAAGCCCTCAATGGAAGTCTACTAAAGCTTTCAATCTAGGAGAGAGACTCTGTACTTATTGCTTCTATTTTACTATGGGGCCATTTTTTTTTAGGGAGAAAAGAGCCCTTAGTTTATTTTTGTTTTTAATCAGCTGTCTTCAACCTTGGATTCAGCTTGTCAGCTTTTAAGCAAATAAATGAAAAAACCAAAGCTATTTGACAGATCATTATGTCAACAAAGTGGGTAGCAGTTTTCTATGGAACATACACACTCCCGTTAAATTCTGCACTACAACAAAGAAATGGGTCACGGGTCCCAAATTAGAACTCTAATGTCCGTTACAGTTTCCTGACAGTTTCCTTCCTCTGAATAACAAGGGAATGGAGTTTCAGAGTTTTAAGCTAATGGAACCAGCAAACCTCTGGTAATGGAATGGAAAGAAGAGGTTGATTACTTTGTTCTTCTGTCTTTAAATTCTGGGAATATGCCTCCAAGTCACTGGGATATGGATATGCATAGAAGTGTTCTGTAAAACTCTCTTATATTATTACTAAGTATTATTTTAAAGTTAAATCTGTCAATAAAATTAGTTAGTGATATAAAACAGATTACATAAAATGCATAAAAAGTCCAATGGGTGACTTTAAGGACATGTACAAAACTTGGATGTAGATGTATGCCTATACACAACTTTCTACGTATATATTTATATAGATGTTCTGTGTATTTTTGGAGTCTAAAAAACCTGTTCCATGTACCCTAATTCCCTTTTTTTAGTTTTCTAACAATATTTTGCATCAGTAGTCCAAAATACATTATTATGGTTTATTTTATTATATGTGAGTATTCATCACTACATGTAGGCATTTTGCTGTATAAGAGGTATAAGAGATGGGACCTTCCCTAATAAAATTAACCTGCCATGCTGATAAGGATTGAAAGTAATTCTTAGGAAGTGTATACCTGTAGAAGGACACATTGGGTAATTGTGGTTGTGATGCAACCACAAGGGTTCCAAAGGCGTTTCATCGAGTTTTGTCCATCTGCACTGTGATTTTTCTGTTTTATGTGCCACTTTTAGGCAACTGGCTATGTGAATCTTGAAACTGTGGCTGACCTTTTCCATGTAGCTTCTCTGCCTAGTCTTGCCTGTAAAGAGGAAAAAAAATGTTCCACAGCCATCCACTTTCAAGGCTGTTGTCATTTGGGACTGATGCAGCATCAGTATGAAAGAGAGCTGAACTCATATATGTTCCTAGCAGTGTAGCCAAACAAGAGTACAGCTAATACTTATTTGTGTATAAATTGATACAGAAAACACTGAAGTAGTAGTGAAGGTGGAGATATGGCAGAGAGTGCAACCTGGCTATAGCTGAGAGGGGAGGGCTGACCAGTGCCTGGCCACTCTTCCTTTCAGGCTGTGGCCTAACCAAAGGATTCAGGGGGCAGCATTCATCCTTCTCAACAATGTCCACTGGGTAACACCAGGAAAAGTATGGAGGTACTGTAATTCATTCACTGGGCTCTGTATTTAGCAGAGCATGTGCATGTGAGTAAAACTAAGCCCATTGTGAATATCTGTGCCGTTCGGGAGAAAGAAACTTCAGGTCCAAAAGGACAAGTAAAGTTCAGCAAGGAAGTTTCATAGCCCAGCAGAAAGTCTGCATGTCTGAGCCCTCGACAGAAGTAAAATACTCTGTTCTTCCTGTAGGAAGTCAGATCCAATTGCTTTCTCTTTGGCAGTAATCCTGTAAAATAGGTCATACAGCAGACAGGATGAGAAATAGGGCACAGCCAGATGGCCACATTAAAGCGCTCTATGCTAGTCTTTGAGTCGTCAGAAAAGTATGCCAGTATGAAGTCTGCTGCCCCAGTTGCCGACCCCTGTTCTGCCACAGTAATTAGTCTGGTGACTGGAGTTCTTTTAGTTTAATGCAGGACATGTTAAAAAAAGAAATTAGTGGATTTCCCTGGCTTTGTTCTTCTTCCAAAATATAGAACCTGCCAGTGAAGAAATAGCCACCAATCATTCTCCCTAAAGTGGCCAAGTGCAGGTAGGTGCTTAGAATGGTGTGTTTAACTACCTGCCAACCTAGCAATTCGAAAGCATGCAAATGCAAGTAGATTAATAGGCACCACTTTGGTGGGAAGGTAACAGCGTTCCGCGTGCGTCATGCGGCCACATGACCTTGGAAGCGTCTTCGGACAATGCTGGCTCTTCGGCTAACAAACGGAGATGAGCACCGGCCCCTAGAGTCGGACACGACTGCACAAATGTGCGGGGGGAACCTTTTACAAGTTGCATGACTAACAGTTCACCGGTATGGAGGTCCTATCAGTCAAGTTATTTCTAAACACAGATGTCACACTCAAAGAGTTCTACATCCATGTGCAAAAATTGCCTGGCTGGCAGGTTGCAGGTGCAGAGGAGAGGCACAGAGTGAAGCAAGAGGGATTGATAGATAATGAATTAGCCCCACCCTTGATTCATCTGCAGTGGAATGGCAGTGCTGGCAGTGTGTCCAGTTCTGTTCTTGTGCCTGGAAGGAGCCAAAGGATGGTCATGGAGCCAGAATGGAGTAGAATGGAGTAGGAACAACGACACCGCCTCCCACCTCCCCTTCAAAGTAATGAAAACAATGAAAAGTACGGCCACACAAAAACCTTTTGTGGTAAAAGCAGGAGAAAGCCTATAATGTATCCAATGGTAACAGAATAGCAATACAGCTGGCCAAACTTGATGCTATCCCTGTTGTTTTAGTGTCTGATCTTTCCTGCATCCCTGCCGAAACAGGCATGGAGGGCAGATCCCAGAAGCAGGAAGGGGCATGCCCACAGCAGTTTAAGGTGGCTAATAGAAACTGGGGCGATCCTTCCCTTGAATGCATTAATAATCCCATTATTGGTGAAGCATGTTTGGTTGTATTGGCAGGCAAAATTGTATAAGAAGAAGAGTCTATGAAGGTTCTCAGTCATCCAGGTGGAATTGTCTGTAGCTTGAATCATGTCAACTGGATTTCTATTTTCTCAGTGGAAACGTTTCGCTCCTTATCCAAGGAGCTTCTTCAGTCTGAGCAAAGTTAGTAAGGGAATCCTTAAATATGTTTCTAGGTGGCTGTGTGACCTTACACCTGGGGCTAGGTCATGGTTATTTTGAGATGTTATTTCTTTTTTTTTCTTTTTCCTTTTTTTTAAAATAAATTTTATTAAACATCGTTAACATAGACATAAATCAACAATAATACAATACAACATACAACACATATTATACATTATACAATGTATTGTATAATTTCTAAATATATACATTAATATGTTAAATACCTTTAAATATATTACAGCTCAACCCTTTACCCATCTTATTTTCTCTTCTTTACACCTTCTTCAAAATCTGTATTCTTTTCTTTCTTCCATACCTCCAACCTCTTCAATCAAACCAAAACATTCTAATTAACTTTCCACTTTCTGAATGCATTTAAATACAGTTTCTCATAGGACTTTCAGCCTTTAACCCTTTACCTCCTACTCCTCTCAACATACTTGTACCTTCTAAGATCTCATCTTTCCCTTCTTACCCTTCTCTTCTTTCTGTGATCCCCTAATTCTCTGTTTTCTTTCTTTCTTATAATTTTGCTATGACCGAACAACATAAAACAGAAACAACAAAACAACAAAATAAAATGGACTTCCTACTTTTTCATCAAAAATTTCTACAATAGGTTCTATATGTTATATAATTAACTATTTATACAATTTTATATCTTATTTACATTGAATTCACTATTTGTATTTTTTGAGTTTTTTCTATATATCTATAAAATGGGTCCCAACATAAGTTAAATTCTTCTTGATTCTTATCATTTAATAAATCTGTTAATTTTGCCATTTGAACTAAATCCATTGTTTTTAATAACCATTCCTCGATTGTAGGTAAACAATCCTCTTTTCAGTGTTTAGCAAATATAATTCTAGCCGCAGTTATTAAATAAAATAGTAATTTCCCATATTTCTGACATATCTCAAGTTTTAAAAAACCTAATAGATACATGTCTGGTTCAATTATTAGATCATCTTCCAATATTTCACTTATTGTTTGATGTACTTTTAACCAATATTTTTTTGTTTCCTTACAAGACCACCAAAGATGGAAAAAAGTGCCCACTTCTTTTTTACACTTCCAACATCTGTTAGATAGTCTATTATTCATTTTTGACAGAGTGTTTGGCGTTAGATTCCACCTATACATCATTTTATAGAAATTTTCTTTCATGTTATAATTCAATGTGAATTTTAGATCTTTTAGCCAGATATTTTCCCAGGTTTCAAATTGGATCTTGTGACCTATTTTTTTTTCCCAATTACATATACATTTCTTTTTTTGTATATTATCCGAATTATTTGATATTAATATCTTATACATTTTTGAAATTAAGTGGTTTTTATCTTTCCATAGGACGGTATCCCAATTGTTCGCACTTTCTTTAAATTTAAAGTTTTTATTATCCACTCTGAATTGTTCTTTGATTTGTGCATATGAAAACCAATTGCACTTTATTCCATCTTTTAGTAAATTTTCTCTTGATTTTAAATTATAGTTTGATCCTTCAAATATTAGTAGATCTTTGTATGTTATCCAATTACCTATATTTAAATTTCCATACCAAATAAAAGCTTCATGTGGTGAAATCCAAAGAGGTATATTTGGTAAGATTGTATTTTTATATTTATTCCAAATTCTTATAATTGATTTCCTAATGGGATGATGATTAAATGCTACATTTGCTTTAATTTTGTTATATCATAGGTATCCATGCCAACCAAATTTTAAATCATGACCTTCCAGATTAAGTAGTTTTCTATCATCCAGTCTTATCCAATCTCGAAGCCACCATAGAATACATGCCTCATAATATACTTTTAAGTTAGGAAGATCAAAACCACCATTCTCTTTAGTGTCTTGTAGGAATTTATATTTTATTCTTGGCTTTTTGCCTTGCCAGATAAATTTTGCCAACTCTTGTTGCCAATTTTGAAAGGTTTTTTGGGTTATAACAATTGGAATAGTTTGGAATAAAAAAATAATTTTGGTAATATATTAATTTTTATTGTTGAAATTCTACCCAGGAATGATAGATTTAGATTTTTCCATAGTTTTAAATCATTTCTTATATTGTTCCATAATTTTGTATAGTTATTTTTAAATAAATTTGAATTATTAGATGTTATGTCCACTCCTAGATATCTTAGTTTTTTAACATTTACAAAACCTGTAATCTGTTCCATATTATGAATAGTATTTTGGTTCATATTCAAATTTATCATCTTTGTTTTATGATTGTTTATTTTGAGCCCTGCCAATTCACCAAAATCTTGAATTTTTTTTAATAAATGTTTAATCAAAGTTTCTGGATTTTGTAGAGTTATAACCATGTCATCAGCGAAAGCTCTTAATTTATAATTTTCCTTTTTTATTCTTATCCCTTCTATTAAATTATCTTTTCTTATATTTTCTAATAAAACTTCTAATACCAAGATAAAAAGGAGTGGTGAGATTGGGCAACCTTGCCTGGTGCCCCGACCTATATAACATTCCTGGGTAGTATCTCCATTTGCTACTATTTTGGCAATTTGCCGTGTATATATGGCTTGAATAGCTTTTATAAATTTGTCCCCATAGTCCAATCTTTCTAATATTTTAATCATAAAATCCCAATTTAGATTGTCAAAGGCTTTTTCTGCGTCTAAGAACAACAGTAGAATTTGTTTTTCTTTATGAACTTTGGCATATTCAATTAGATTTATAATAGTTCTAATGTTGTCTTTGATATGTCTTTTTGGTAAAAAGCCCAACTGATCCATATTAATTACATCTTGTAAAACCTCTTTTAATCTATTTGCCAAAATACTAGTAAAAATTTTATAATCTGTATTTAATAATGAGATTGGTCTAAAATTTTTACATGAGGTGTGGTCTTGATCTGGCTTAGGAATTAATATTATGTTGGCATTTGTCCAGGTTTCCGGTATTCCATTTCCTGTCATTATTGAATTTAGTAATAAATTGAATGGTATTAATAAATGGTCTTGAAACACTTTGTAGTACATAGCGGTAAATCCGTCTGGACCTGGAGATTTGCCTGATTTCTGCCTTTGAATTGCATTTGAGATCTCTTGGATAGTTATGGGTTCATTTAATCTGTCTTGATGTAATTTAGATATTTTTTGTAAATTGCTTTCTGTTAAGTATCTGTCTGCTTTTTCTACATCCAATTGTTGTTTTTGATATAATGTGGTATAAAATTCATGAAATACTTTTTTGATGCTGGTGTTATCACTTAATTCTAGCCCTTTATCTTTAATTTTATTTATAATTTTTTTCCCTCTTCTTTTCTTAACTTAAATGCTAACCATTTGCCCGCTTTATTTGCATATTGAAAATTTCTCTGTTTAATATACCTCAGGTTTTTTTCCATTTCTTCAGTTGTTAATATTTCTATTTGCTTTTGGAGAATGATAATTTGGTTTTTTATATCATTATCACCAGGTTTATTTTGCAGCTCAGTTTCTTTTGTTTTAATTTGTTCACATAGTTTCATAAATTTTTGTAGTTTCATTTTTTTGTGATATCTACCTAAAGATATAAAATGGCCTCTCATATATGCTTTGCTTGCATCCCAAATGGTGTTAATATTTATATTATCTTTCATATTTAATTCAAAAAACTCTATTAATTTAATTTTACTCTCTTCTATATATTCTTTATTTTTTAAGATGGATTCGTTAAGTCTCCATCTATACTGTGTTGAAAATAATTTTAAATCTAGTTGTACCGCATTATGATCTGATATTGTTCTCGCCAATATTTTAACATCTTGAATTTTGTTTAGTAAATTTTTTGAAGTCCAGATCATGTCTATTCTAGAATGAGAGTGGAATCTGTTAGAAAAAAAAGTAAAATCTTTAGCATTGCCCATTTTATATCTCCAAGTATCCATCATTTCTAAATTGTTCATAAGGTCAAAAAAAACCTGAGGTAGTTTACCTTGCTGAGCTTTGATATACAGTATTTGTCAGATTTTCTATCTAGAAATGGGTTAACGACACCATTCCAATCACCCATCATTATCCAATTTTTATTAGGCAGTTCTGTTAGACAATTCATCAATGTCTTAAAAAATTTGTTCTGATTATCATTTGGGGCATAGATACCTACTAGTATTATTTTTGTATTTTGAACTTCAATTTCAATTAAAATGAATCTTCCTTTATTATCTACTTTTATTAGTTGTGGTTTTAAATTTGGTTTAATATAACATACAATCCCATTTTTTTTTGTCATTTATCGTTGCAAATTCTACTCCTAATTTTTTATTACTTAATAATTTACTATCTTTATCTCTAATGTGTGTTTCCTGTAAACAGATTATATCCAATTTATATTTATAAAGAATATGGAAAATTCTATTTCTTTTAACTGGAGAATTTAACCCATTTACATTCCAAGAAAGTAGGGTGACCATATGTCCCGTTTTGAACGGGACAGTCCCGTTATTTTAGCATTTTTCAACCGTCCCGTCGTTTTGATAAAAATCTCAATTTTGTCCCTTTTTTAAACCCGGTGGGAAGGAGGACAGGAAGACAGGAAGGAGGACTGGAGCCGGACTTGCCATTGGAGGCAGCCCGGAAGAGGCCCTATCAGCGCGGCAACTGGAAGCCCAGTTGCCATGTGCGATCCCAGCAGCAGAAGCAGCACCACAGTCCAGGTTCCTGCCTCCTTACCTGATCAGGTACGGGAAGGTTATGGAAAGAGGGTGCATGTGTGTGTGTGTGTGTGTGCGTGTGTGTGCATGCGCGCAGATTACTTGCTCAGTGTAATCGCGCGCGCACACACACACACACACACACACTAGGCCAGGGCTTTCCAAACAAAAACACGGAAGAGCCGGTGGCGGTGCTTCCGGGTTGCCGCTGCTGCCACTGCCCCTTCAAAAGGGCAGGCTCCGGGGACCCCGAAAATGCCCTCGGTTCTGGCAGGGAGGCAAAAGCCTCCTCCCCGCACGCACACGCTGCCATGGAGCCGGGGTGGAAATTCTCCCCGCAGAACAGCTGAGCGCTGCTTGGCAACATGCGCGCGCAGCCTCCCTGCCTAAACTGAGGGCATTTTCGGGGTCCCCGGAGCCTGCCCTTTCGAAGGGGCAGCACTGCTGCTGCCGCTGCCGCTGCCCCTTCAAAAGGGCAGGCTCCGGGGACCCCGAAAATGCCCTCGGTTCTGGCAGGGAGGCAAAAGCCTCCCCTCCCCACATGCACACGCTGCCGTGGAGCCGGGGTGGAAATTCTCCCCGCAGAACAGCTGAGCGCCGCTTGGCAACATGCGCGTGTGCGCAGCCTCCCTGCCTAAACTGAGGGCATTTTCGGGGTCCCCGGAGCCTGCCCTTTCGAAGGCGGGGTTTGCAGGCGGGAGCCAATCGTGTGGGGTGGGGGCGGGGCTTGCAGGCGGGAGCCAATTGCGTGGACTGGGGGGCGGGGTTTGGAGGCCGGCATGGTGGCATAAGACCCTGTCCCATTTTGCCATCCCCAAAGTCCCGTTTTCGTCTGAAGGAAATATGGTCAGCCTACAAGAAAGACATCTTACATTATTCATTATCTGATTGACTATCTAATTCTTGAGAGCCCACTGCCTGAGCAAAAATTTTAAATTTTTCTGATATTTTTTCTTTTGGGGGGCTTTTTCTTGATGAAAGTTTAATATCTTTTTCTAGCTTTCTAAGAAAGTCTTTTGCTTTTTCCACTGAGTTTAATTTATGCCTTTGCGCTTTGTACAATACATTTACCCCTTCCAGGGTTTCCCATCTATAAGTAATTTTTTCCCTTTTCAGGGCTTCTGTCAAAAAATAGTATTCTTTTCTTTTTTTCAGTATGGCAGCAGGAATTTCTTTAAACATTTGGATATCTCTCCCTTCTATGTTTATTTTCTTATCAAACTTTGTTTGCAAAATCAAGTCTCTCAGTTTTTTCCTACTAAACTCAATCACCAGATCTCTTGCTGTATTGTGTTCTCTTGCATATCTTGAATTGACCCGATACATTAATTCTATTTCTTCTTCTAGTTGTTCTTTTTCCCAGTCTATCAAATCAGCCAAGGCTTGGGTAATTGTATTTTTAATTTCAATTTCTTTTCCTTCTTTTAGTCCTCTTATTCTTAAACAAGTCTCTTTTTGTTTTAGTTCCAGTAGAGATAATTTACTCCATTCCTCTTCTTTATTTTTTTCCATTGTTTTCATTTTTTCTTTCATTCCTTTTATTTCTGTTTGAAATCTCTGTTCCAAATTGCCTAGTTTTTTGTCTAAAGATTTTTCAAAGCCTTGTATTTTTTCTTCAAGTATTGAAGTCACATTTGCTGTAATGCTTTGAATGGCTTTCTTTGTAAAGTCTTCAAATAGTGGCTTTAGCCATTCTCCTTTATCTTCAGACGAGTCTGAATTTCTCCTTAACATTTTCTTTGAAGCCATTTTTGATTATATTATAAATCTCCACATATAGAACAATAGTTTTAGTTTAATTTGTTTTCTTGAACACAGTTAAAGATGGCGATTTTAAATAATTAATTAATAAATAGTCACTTTTACCTACTTGTCAGCAACTTGACGTCTCAGCCGCTTTCTTTGGACCTCTAAATAAGGGATTTTTGATGAGAAAGTTTTTATTAATTTGAAATAGATTTAGTTTGAATTTTGAAGCAGTATAGAAGTGTAGAAGAAACAGCAGCTAACCCGAACAGGAAAAAACGAAGGCAGTCGCTCACCCGGCTTCTCAGCTTACTTTCACTGTAGATCGTTTGCTGGCTGAGAAAGTGAAAGTACCTTAATTGCAGCTTGCTTTTTCTCCGCCGCCGCTCAGAAGCTGCAGGATTTTTTGTTATTTTCGGGTTCACACTTTTTTTGGCTACCCAGCCGATTCTCCGCTCCTCCGAAACGCTCACGAAATCGACCAACTTTCTCCGTTTCTTTTCAAAAATATGATGAGCTGTTCTTCATGCGTCCGCTCGCCATTTCTCTACACCGGAAGCCCTGAGATGTTATTTCTAAGTCCCTTTATCATTTAAAGGAGGATCATTAAGATCACCATGCTGCTGTTAAGACCATTTCGCAAGCTCAACAGCAGCATGGTGATCTTAACGATCCTCCTTTAGATGATAAAGGGACTTAGAAATAACATCTCAAAATAACCATGACCTAGCCCCAGGTGCAAGGTCACACAGCCACCTAGAAACATATTTAAGGATTCCCTTACTAACTTTGCTCAGACTGAAGAAGCTCCTTGGATAAGGAGCGAGACGTTTCTACTGAGAAAATAGAAATCCAGTTGACATGATTCAAGCTACAGATAAGAAGAAGAGATATGCTACTCTAAAATTGGAACACCTAAGACAATTTTAGGCTGCCTCAACTATAAGTTGGGGATAAGATGAAGGCAACAACATAAGGACTGGCATAAAAAGCAGTTACTGGGGCATGTTCATGCTGTGGTTAAGAGGATGCGATGATGAGCCCATAATGATGTACTGTACATACTTTTGTCATTTTGATGGTTCTAATAAAGGTAGTTCTCAACTATGAATTTGGATTGTTTTTCTTCATCAACCATCATAACTCGCTTTACTTTTTACTGAAGATACTGTGGTAAATTCCCTTCTTCATTGCCCCTAAAAATTTATCAGAAGCACATACTGTATGTCAATTTTAAATAGGATTACAGTATGTATCCTATGATTCTACTGAAATTCAGGAAAATTGAATGACACATTATTGGATGTAAAATTCAGCATTCTAATCATCTCAACTTGCCTAGTTATGGTAGAATTCTTGAAAAAAATTATATTGTCTGTTAGTATAGATCACATCTTTCCTCCAGTAGCCCATACACAGCACTTCCTCCTACCATTTTTTCCACAACAGCCCTATGAAGTGGGCTGGAATGAGAGCACAACTGACCCAAAATCAGTCAATAAACTTCCATGACTGAAAATAAACCTGAACTTGGATCTCCCCAGACCTAATCCAACACCTGATCTACTACACTACACGGACCTCTCTAAACACTTCTGGGCACAATTACTAATAATTCTAACACGGTTGTAATTTCACTGCCTTTCAGAGCTTCCTGACTTTTCACATAAAAAGAATACTTTATTTTAAAAATCCAGTCTATGAATGTGTGTTTAATTTGTGTATGCTTTACACAGGTCACTGAAATCTGATATTTGGGATGAAAAATGTTTGTGCTAGGAATTCATGTCTTCCAGGGAATTTTATTGATATTTTGTTTTCTACAAAGAAATTGGAATTAAAAATGAACTGATAATTGTGTTCCTTTCCTAGATTAACACATCGTCTGTTACTTTATTTGAAATACTAAATTTCACTAGGCTTTTTTCTTTCGCAGCATGGAAAATGGCCATTTGAAGGAAGGAGACTCTTGGAAAAGCAAGTATTTCTTTGAGGGAAAAGGAACAGGCAAGTCATCTTCTTATCCTGAACTCTACATTGTGGGCCAAGGACTCCAGAAGGCCTAAGTGGAAGTAGTAAATCCAGAGGTGGAAGTCACAATCCAGACTAAATATTATTTGTATGTTGGCCTATGGAACATACATTCCATTTACTAACCATATCAAAGAAGCCAAGATATTGGGTAGAATTTGACAGCTGAACATTGTGAGGTTCTGAAAATCATCTGGAGAAAAACAGCTTAGAAAAATGCATATTCAAAATATGCAATGGTCAGTATTTGCAAGCCAGAAAGCATGTAAAATGCCAGACGTTTCCTACACAACACCTAATTCTAGACAACTCTAGTAGTAAAGAAGTAAAGCCCACATAGTTTAGGGTGTATGTGTATGTGTGTTTGTGTCAGAAGCACCAAAGCGCTTCTGTAGTGAAAGGATTTGCCGGTGACATCACCATTGCCCAGGGGACACCCAAGGAGGCTCCTTTCATGTCCCTGTGATATCTCCCACCAGAGTGGTACCTAATTTATCTAATCGCATTTGCATGCTTTTGAACTGCTAGGTCGGCAGGAGCTGGGACTGATTTTTACTAATTGCCGGTAGCTCACTCCAGCATGCAGCTCACGCTCTCAGGTTTCGAACTGCCAAGCTGTCAGCCTTAACGGCTTCTGACTCAGCGTCTTAACCACTGAGCCACCGCGGTCCCATAATTTAGGGTATGACAAGAGAAAGCAACCCATGAGAACACCTGGTCTAAGAATCTCCTTTATCATATCTACATTTATGAAAGCTTGTTGTGGGCACTAAAAAAAATGGCTGCCATGGGAGTGGGCTTGCCTATTCAACAAAAGGCTGCCATGGTAGACACAGCCAGTTGCAAAACACCTACAGTATTTTACTAGAAAACAAAGACGTGGTTGCTCCTTGCCACCCCCTCCAGTCTACCCAAGATGCTCCCTACCAGCCTATCTTACCTTTGTCTTCTTTTCTGTCCATGTGGGCATATTTCTAAATAAAATACTGACTCCAGACATTCACCTTTTTATTTCTATGGGTTTTACATATCTCAGAGGCAGTCTTGTAAATCAAGATGATGCTAACAAATGGCACTTCCCATTGCCCCATGCCAACAACCATGTTTATAAATTAAGAACAACAATGAAAGAATTAAGTCAAGAGTTTCCTGAAGTCTGATGAGCACCAAGGAGGTGTCCATAATCATGCTAATGCTCATGGTCACTTTCCATCCTGATCTACAGCAGTATCTTCTGATGGACTACAGAAAGCTTAATAGAGAAGTAGCAATGCCTGCTAAAATATCTGGAAGCACAACTCAACATTGTACAAAAACCTTTCTTGGAGGAAGATAGATGATAGAGATAGATAGATGATAGATAGATAGATAGATAGATAGATAGATAGATAGATAGATAGATAGATAGATGATAGATAGATACAGACAGACAGACAGACAGACAGACAGACAGACAGACAGAGCAGCTATAGATAGATATGATATCTATTACTAAGAGCAGTGAGTTCTGTCTGCAAATGAAAGTAGATAGAACATAAAGTATAATATAAATAACTATGATGAGCTATGCATTGGAATAGTAACCCCAAAGCAGGTCTTAGCCCTGGTGATGATTCCATCTTTGGCCAGTCCATACATACTGCAAAACTAGGTCATGTATCACCTAGTTTTTGACTGTGTATCCATGTATTCTAATTAGCTATGCATCTGAGTTTTGCTTTATTCTGCAGTGGCATCATTAGTATGTAAGGGACTAAAAATCAAGTAGCTGATGCACAAGAGTATCAATTATATTTAATAATTATCTCTTTAAAGTCTGCTTTTTCAGAGGTAACCTCAGTCATTATATAGTCTCATTGCTTCCATGTTTCAGGCTTCATCTTGATTAGATCAAATGTGTCACACACAATCAGACTTTTTTTAGGAGCTCTAAGATACGGATTTGACAGAAGAGTTTAAGGCACAATAAACCAAATGTTTCTTACATTCCGTTCAATTTCATTTGATTCACAATGTGGAATTGCAGACAGAGTAGAATCTCATTGCATTCGTGTTGATGATGTTGTTGGATGGGATACATGATTTAAAGCATCCTCTCCCAACATTGCATACACCAGATGGATTGGACAACTAGACATCTAGATTATTCCTTTCCAGTAAGCCCAAAACAGTATAAAATCCAACAGATCTAGAGGGCACCAGCCTGGGAAAGTTGGTTTAAAATAGAAAACAGTGTACTTTGGGAAACATGCAAGCCATAGATTTTATTTTTCAAGAAGAATTATGTAAGCACAAACACTTGCTACTAAACTGTTTTATAAGGATGATTTTTTAAAAAAGCCCTGTAAAACTATTTTAAAAATTTAACAGTTATGCATATTTTTTAAAGATCACTTCAAGTTTTCTCCACATGTATATGATTGTGAACATGACTTAGTAAACCAATTATAAATATAACTTGATAATATATTTGTTGTTTGTTTTTAAATGTACTTTAAGAAACCTTACAATGGAGGAAATTCTCTTTTTTATTATTAAGTCTCTGTGTTTTAGACTGTGTTTGTGTGGTTTTAAATCAAGGACTGATTAATACAAGTGTTAGGCTGAAACTAAAGGCTTCTGTTGCATAGGCAAATGTTCAGATCTTGCCTAATGAAACCCTACCGTCAGTGTGGAGTTTACTGTAGCTTCAGAGGCATGCACAGGTTTTCACTGCTTTCCTTAGAAAGACAAAAAGTGTCCAGCAGTTGTCTGTAGCTTGAATCATGTCAACTGGATTTCTATTTTCTCAGTGGAAACGTTGTTAGGTGATGGTTAACTATGCGGGGTTTCAGGCTTGAAGTAATCCAAACAACGTGTTGTAAGGCTAACAATATCTTTATTGATAGCATAAGGCAATAATGGATGTATAGTGCATTATTGCAAAAAGGTAAAATCAAAGCATAAGCAGAGTTCCATCACCAGAAGTGAGGAAAGAAAAACATGATGGTCTGTGCAAAGACCAGGCATGGTTACAGTTCAGATACAAGTACATGTAGATAGCAGTCTACATAAAGAACAGAAGACATATGTAAAGAACATAAGTGAGAACATAAGTATAAAGGAATACCCATGGTTCATAGCTCACATCTGATTGGTTCAAACATGGGCATCTCTTTCAGCATAGCATTTTTGGTAGTGATTGTACTTACTATAAAGCGTCACACGATGGCAGTGTTGTGTATTGGCCTTCCTTTGAGCTATGATTGTTTTGAGAACAATCGTGCTTACAAGTTTATTATGTCTAGCTAAAGGGACATCTACATCTCACCATCTGCCATCTACGTCTCAGATGTTTTGAGAACCAAACTTACAATGCGGAAAACAATGTAGATTGTTTTCACTTGTATTTTTCCACTCTCTGGCCAGACACAGTGGAAGAAAATGCCATGCGTTTAATTCTGCATAGAATGCTTTAACCAAATAACCTTAACACCCCTTCCGCATGGATTTTTTGAAACGCTGTGGGGGAAAACTGTTATTTCAAAAGCACACAGAGACACAAATGATTTTATTTCAGACACATTTGCTCCAACCCCAATCTGGTTACCATGGTTGCATGCTTTGTAGGAGAAAGTGCTTTCGTGAGAACGTCTGCGATGTTCAGCTCAGATGGACAATACTCTAATTGTATAAATTTTTCCTGAATTGCATGTCTTACATTTTGGTATTTTACATGGATGTACTTCGTGCGATTATTGACATTTTCCGAAGCAGCTAGAGATAGACAGGATTGGGAATCTTCATACATTGTTATTGGTGTATTTATATTTACAGATAAATCTGTAAACAATTGTTTTAACCAATACATTTCATTGATTGCCTCACTGAGGGCCAAAAATTCGGCTTCGCAGGTGGAAACGGCAATTAAATTTTGTTTTCTTGCTCTCCAGGCAATGGGTGTATTTGCAAACAAACAAACAAAACCACTCACAGACTTTCTGTCTCTCTCTTCTGCAAAAGAGCTGTCAGCATAAATCACAGGCATTTCAGCCTTGGTGGCTGATATTTTAAGACAAAAATAAGCTGTGCCTTTAAGATAGCGTAGGACCCTCTTTAAACCTTTCCAATCCCGCATGGATGGTTTGGCAACCTTACGACTAAGCACTCCAACTGAGTAAGCTAAGTCAGGGCGTGTCCATTGTGTTAAGTGTAGCAAACTTCCTACAGCTGAGTGATACAATGCAGGTTGAGGACAAGGTTCCTCACATGCATCACCCTTTAGGAAATCAAGAGTCATTGGTGTTTTGGTTGGTTTTGCATTTGACATTTCAAGTTGACTCAACAATTGGTCAATTTTTCTTTTCTGACTCAGATAGAACTCACCACTCTGAGCTCTAGTGACTTCAACACCTAGATAGTATTTCAGATCACCTAGGTCTTTCAATTGAAAGTACTGTCTCAATTGTGTTGCAAACTCTTGTACAAGGTGCAAAGAACCAGTTGCTAGGCAAAAATCATCAACATACGTTAGCAACACTGTGTAATCACTTCCAGAACCTCTTACATACACACAAGGATCAGCAACAGACTTCTTAAACTTTAGCTCTAACAAAGCCTTATCTAAACACTGATGCCAACAACGTCCGGCCTGCTTCAATCCGTACAGCGCCTTGCGCAGTCTGTACACCTTCTGAGAATTGTCACAAGCATAGCCAGGAGCCTGCTTCATGTACACAGTTTCAGGGAGCTCTGCATTCAAATATGCTGTGTCAACATCAAAATGATGGACAACAAGTCCACGCTGTGCAGCCAGAGAAAGTACCATACGTAAAGACTCTGGTCTAGCTGTGGGTGCATATGTGAGATCATAGTTCAAAAACCTCTCCTGTGCAAATCCCTGAGCAACAAGCCTGGCTTTGTACTGCACTGTATTATCAGGAAGAAGCTTCTTTCTGAAAACCCATCTGGAACCAACAGCTTTCTGGGATGGGGGCAAATCAGTGACCTCAAACACCTTTTGACTCACTAATGCCTCAAACTCCTTATCCATCGCTGTGTTCCACTTCTCTTGCTCTTCAACAGGCAGAAGCAACATCTCCTGGAAAGACTGGGGTTCACAGGTAATCTGACACACTCTCACCTGCTGAATCACAAATCTGTCAGGCTTCACACCCTTTGTGGAGCGTGCAGACCTACGAGGAATTACCACTGCCTCTTCCTCATCACTGTCCTCTGCCTTTTCACTACCTGAATCCCCCTTCAGATCCTGAACCTGCTCAGGTGAAATTTCTTCTTCCTTCACCTGAGGGGATCCTCTCACCACACTAGGAGACTGGGAACCAGAAGGCAGCTGAACTGGTTGTTGTCCAGCCACAGGAGCATGGACAGTTGGCTGTACACTAGATTGCAACAATACCTCTGAACTAGCATTCAACCTATCCCAACCAGTAGGGTGCTCAAAATTAGCACTTCTGGAGACTACCACACGACCATAGCCTGCAGAAAAACGGTAACCCTTAGATCTAGATGAATAACCAACAAACCTTAAGCGTTGTGCTTTTGGCTGGTTCTTCCTTCGCTGAGACTTAGGAATATGCACATATGCAAATGTTCCAAAAACACGCAGATGCTTCAGCGAAGGGCGCTTGCCAAACAAAAGGAAATAAGGAACTTCATTCACAGCTGAATTCCACACCCTGTTAGTCAGATACACTGCAGTCATGGTAGCCTCACCCCAAAAACGGGCTGGCACCTGGGCATCTAACATCAGGCTATTTCTAATGGTATTAACAACACCAATCTTCCTTTCAGCTATTCCATTCTCAGCAGGAACACCAACATTGGCAAGTCTATGGGAGATTCCTTTTCTACGAAGCCAATTCTGAAACTCATGGCCTAGAAACCCTCCTCCACAATCCGATTGAAATTGACCTACTTGATAGCCATAGTGTCTCTCCACCATTGCAACAAACTCCTTAAAGCGAGCAAAAGCCTCCGCTTTAGATTTGAGCAAATAACAAAACGTATAGCGAGTATGGTCATCCACCAAAAGGAACATGAAACGCGCCCCCCCTTCACTAGGAGCATTGGGGCCGGCTAAGTCTCCATGAACCAACTGAAAAGGCCTAGTTGACACTCTGTCACTTTTTCTAGCAATAGGAGCAGCCTTACTTTTAGATTGTTTGCACACAGTACAATCAAGAAAGTCATCACACTTTTTGGATCCTAACTCAGGATACACCTTGGCCAGTTGGGACAAACTTCCCCACCCGGGATGTCCCAGAACTCTGTGATAATAGTGAATGCATTTGTTATGTGGGGGAACATTGGAAATACAATTTCCTGACACAATCCCCTGCTTAGGAAGCATTTCATACAATTGATTCACTAACTTCCCCCTAGCACATTCTATCCCATCTTTTTCAATAGAACATCCAGTACCCTTGAACACAACAGTATAACCAGACTTTACCAGGGCTGGAACGCTAAGGAGGGAAAAGTCAAGTGTAGGTACACACAACACATTTTGCATATTTATCCCCAAACAAGGAATGTATACTTCACCCTGAAAGGACACATCAGCCATAGATCCATCAGCCAGAGCAACCTGTTGGACTTTAGGCTTGCTTTTTGATAACAACAACTGTTCATTGTTGACAATGATTTGACTACAGGCTGAGTCCAAAAGCCAAGTCTCTGGGGAACGTCTACTCACAGCCGTGAGCAAAGCAGACACCTGGGTACGTTGTCTAGGCGCTTGTTTCCCCTTCTTTCGCACGAACCTCTTTCCACTGGCTCCACCGGCTGGGCGAGGTGGCTGGGGACAGTCTCTCATGAAGTGTTGGGTCGAGTTGCACCGGAAACATCTCCTCACAGCACACGCAGCCTCTGTTCCAACTGGAAAACGCTGAGCTGAAGCCTCAGGAACAGCAACAGATGACTTACTCTGCATCTTCTCCAAATCACGAGCTTGCTGGATTTCTTGCAGGCGATTTGTAAGATAATCCACAGTTAGGTCTTGGGGCCTCAACGTCTGAGTTGCCTCGATGAGCATGTCAAAGCTCTTGTCCAAGCTTGACAGGATAATACAAGCTCTCTGGGTATCAGGGATCACAACATCCCGGTCCTCAAGTTCAAGAAACAAAGTCTTGACTTTATGGAGGTGGGTCATCACGTTTCCACCGGGCTGCAGCTTCAAGTTGTAAAGCTGATGTGATATACCAACAATGGCAGCAGAGGTTTGCTTGGAATAAAGGGCTTTAAGAGCTTCCCAACAGGCATGTGCAGTCTCCAAATTACTGATATGCAGTAGTTGTGATGATTCTAGTCCCAGAATCAAATTGCCATAAGCACGATCCAAACACAACTGCACTTCATCAGTAATAACACCGGTTGGAGGTGGGTCTTTCACATACTTCCACAAACCTTCTTTTAGGAAGAAAGACTTGATCTTCACACACCAGGTCCGATAGTTTGTGCCATTCAAATGCTCAAAGGGCAGACTGGTTAGCCCTGCAGCAGCAGCCATGCTGACCACTCAAAGAAAACACGTTTACTTCAAAATGCAGCCTTAAAAACAAACCCCGTTGTTACAGCTAGATCCAGCGCAGCAAAGAAAAACGCAAAATTCTCTCTGGGCCCATAACCTGTTAGGTGATGGTTAACTATGCAGGGTTTCAGGCTTGAAGTAATCCAAACAACGTGTTGTAAGGCTAACAATATCTTTATTGATAGCATAAGGCAATAATGGATGTATAGTGCATTATTGCAAAAAGGTAAAATCAAAGCATAAGCAGAGTTCCATCACCAGAAGTGAGGAAAGAAAAACATGATGGTCTGTGCAAAGACCAGGCATGGTTACAGTTCAGATACAAGTACATGTAGATAGCAGTCTACATAAAGAACAGAAGACATATGTAAAGAACATAAGTGAGAACATAAGTATAAAGGAATACCCATGGTTCATAGCTCACATCTGATTGGTTCAAACATGGGCATCTCTTTCAGCATAGCATTTTTGGTAGTAATTGTACTTACTATAAAGCGTCACACGATGGCAGTGTTGTGTATTGGCCTTCCTTTGAGCTATGGTTGTTTTGAGAACAATCGTGCTTACAAGTTTATTATGTCTAGCTAAAGGGACATCTACATCTCACCATCTGCCATCTACGTCTCAGATGTTTTGAGAACCAAACTTACAATGCGGAAAACAATGTAGATTGTTTTCACTTGTATTTTTCCACTCTCTGGCCAGACACAGTGGAAGAAAATGCCATGCGTTTAATTCTGCATAGAATGCTTTAACCAAATAACCTTAACAAACGTTTCACTCCTTATCCAAGGAGATAAGTTTCCCTTACTAACTTTTCTCAGGCTGAAGAAGCTCCTTGGATAAGGAGCGAAACATTTCCACTGAGAAAATAGAAATCCAGTTGACATGATTCAAGCTACAGACAATTCTACCTGGATGACTGAGAACCTTCATAGACATATGTCCAGCAGTTGATGCATGAAGAGAGGCAGGGCTTGCATCACGATGCTATGTCGTTGGGTGGGCAGCCTATACAGTAAATTGTATAAATAAATATCACACTGACATCCCTTCCTTCTGTCTGGACACCACACTATGGCTCCTGAAGTTCACATTTCAAAGAACAGTTTGTTTTGCTATCTTTGCAGTTGAAATTTTCTAAATCTGCTATCAAATATATCAGCTGTTTAATGGAATCAGCAGAGGAATTTGGAAGACTGCTAGAAGGCAATGAAAAATTATCCCTGTTCTCTTGCCAAGAAAACTACATGGATGTGTTCATGAAGTCAACAGGAGTCCAACTCAACTCGGTGACTTGACTTGACTTGACTTGACTTGACTTGACTTGACTTGACTTGACTTGACTTACAACCCAGAGTGCTAGTAACCCTGTTTCTGCTCATATTTCAAATCTTCATGTGGACGACATTTGATGGGTAACAGAGTTGTAACATTGGGGCAGCCTATGCATTTCATAAAATAAATAAATGTTTCATTTCAGCACTACTGTTTGCAAAAATATAGATGCCATCTTGAAGTGGGGGAAAAATATTTATTTGTACAGTGTATATCCAGTATGGTATTTTTAATTAGAGTAACATCTACCTACCCACATCTGATGAGTCCCAATAGGACCAAAACAGTCATGTGGTGCCTCCTGGTGGTCAATGAAACTAAAAACACCATACAGGTTATATACACTGTGTAAAAATAGAGAAGTTTTCCTCCCCACCCTCCTGCTTTAAGAGGGGAAGTCATAACCCTGTACATGCGATTATGACATAATACCTGCATATCTCTGCTCTGAGAGTTTAAGGGAAGGTGGATTATATATTCCATTTGATCATTCTTTCTGATGATGTGGCAGTGATGTGATGATGTAACCAGAAGTGGTGGAGCCATAATATTGGCTTTGGAAGGTAGGGAAATAGTATATTTTTAGAGTTAGTATTAAAAGATGTGTTAAGCCTATTGGAAGCTTAATGCACCTACAGTATTCCTTTCATTTCCCATCAGCGTAATTGAATAGTTTCCTGTTGAACTGAGAAGAGCTTAGATCTGCAGGTTATCTACCATTGCCTTGGATTATTCCAGGAAGCCACTCAAATATACAGATTTTTTAAATTCATCATTCTGATATTCCACTTTTCCCTTCCAATTAAGTGCACATCCAGGCAGCCCGTGAGGTGACCCTAAGGTATGCCACCATCGTTTGCTCTGTCCTCACAGCAAATCTCTATTCTGCCTCAGTAACAAGGGCAGCAATGGGGGCCGTCCGGACAGTTTAGTGCCAGGCAAATAAGGTACAGTGATTGATGTGTTTCCTGCCAGCAAAGAAATACCCACTAATCACTCTCTGTAAAGTGAGGTGAGGCTGGGTGGGAGGTGACAGAGGTGGTGACACAGGGTGGGGTGGGCTTCTCTGCCTCCCCTACTTTCCTGGGAAGCTTCCATTCAGTCTGCAGATAAACTGCAAATTATCTCTCACTCATTCTCTCACTATCTTGCTCACTCAATCTGTTCCATGTGCTTTCTCTGGCTCTCTTGTTCTCACTTCTGCTTGCATTTCTTGATCACTCTTCTGTCTCTCACTCACTTGTATTCCTTGATTCCTCACTCATTTCTTGCCTGCCTTTCACCCTTTCTCTTGCTCTATAGCTCACTCCTGCTTGATTACTCATAGTCCCTCACTATCTCTTTTGCTGTTTTTGTGAGCTGCCTGACAGTCACTGCCTGTCAGATTTTTACAGTCAAGGGAGATGTGAAGTAACACACTAGAACACTATTGCAAAAATTGCCCTGTTCTTCTGACAATGTGTTTCCCAATTTCTACAGATTTCTTTTAAATTGTGTGCTGCATCTTTTTGCATCTATAGAAAGACCAACCAGAAACTCATCTCTCCAAATTATCTTACCATATTTCCTCCCTCCCTCTCTTCCTCTCTTCCCTTCCCTTTCTCTGAAACCCTCCATAGATATTATACAACTTCACAAAGAACTCAAGAACACATTTCTACTCTGAACCTCTGATAATCCAGAGAAAAAGACACAAGGTAGACCAAAGAGAAAAAAATACTGCACATAGTTATTCCAGTTGCCCAAATTTAGTAAGGTACAAGGAATAGGTGACTTCATGGGGAATGTGGCATTGAAGTAAGAGAAGTAGTACTATGGATATATTTTGGAAGACAGTTCCAGGAATAAGAGGAAAGCAAGAAAGAAACACGTTGGTGGGAGTAGAAAAAGAGAAACCAATAGATCTAAATAAGGAATGGTCACCAACAAACATGTTTTGAGATATGGAAGATCAGGGAAGAAAGAGGTTTTCACAGGATGCAGGAGTCAATAAGAAGTCAGTATAGACAAGGCAGCATATGCCCAGAACAATGAGGCAACTGGATAACTTTGGCAACAGAATGATGAATAAAGAATGGCAGTGTGGTAGAAGATCAGAAAGAGGAAAAGAGAGAAGGAGACAACCACCAGGGAAGGCTGCAGTAGCTAAGGAAAGTTCAGAGAAAAACTGCAGGACTCAGGATGAAAAAATTGGGAAGCAAACTTTATACCAAATTACCCAGACCTCTTCTGCAGTTGTAATAAAAAGGTGTTTTTGCTAGCTTGCATACCCTGCTGGGTTAACCCCCTGCTGAATTTCACTGAGAACCCAACAGCAATATAGGGTTGGCTTTTCTCTCTCTCGCTTGTTCTTTCATTTTTCCAGATTAAAAATATGTTCATAATCTATTTGTTTTTACTTCCGTTAGTAATATATCCTTTGGAAACCATCCTTTTCAGTACAACATCCACACATCCTGTAGATAGCTAGCATTTTAAGCCTGAAAAGTATGAGCCTTTGTGGCCTTTTCCTCAGGATGCTGGGCCTGTTGGCTTCTTCAACATTCAGACAAAGCCTGCTCATTTGGGAAGCAATTAGGAACTTCTTTTATTTTTAATGGGAGATACCCTATGGCTTGTGCTGCTACAGTAACATCTTCAGCATTTGAAAATAGAATGAAAAGTGTGAGTTTTAGCCTACCCTGCAGAGCTTTGGGCCTACCAATTTTCAACATGATGTAGGGTACCCATTTTACAGACAAGGGAGATAATTCATTTGAACTAAAAACACCAGGTTTCAACAATTCAGGGCTCACCTACCTTCATACTTTGATCTGTCATTTGAACTGAGATGAATGTATAATTGTAGCATTATGGTTCCAACGGATGTGAAATCTGCAGACACAATTCTATTCCCTGGCACCATCATACAAGTCAAATTTAAGGGAAGACGGACAAAGGGTCCATGCTGATTTTTGACAATTTTAAACTCATTTTGGGGTGGATCTATGTGTGCGCTATGCAATCTTTGAAATGAAGCAGAGTTTGAAAAATATCATTGTTCATTTTCAGGGTAAGGCAAAGCAATAAAATTTCTATGGTCATCACCAGATCACAACATTATTTTCAATACAAGAATTGTAAGCAAAGCACTTTGACTATAACTCTATCCATTATTTCCTGGTAGTAATTCAGATTAAACTCAGTCATGCATAGAACTGTGCTATCAATATCCTTTTTACAGGCTACAAGACCCAGCTTTGCCACTGTGATTGGTTTCTGGAAAAGGTAAGGACTGGATGAACATTGGAGAAATTTGTTAATTTCAGAGCCAATTTATCACTGAACTCTTAAGCAGTTCCTTCATGTTTTCTCCAGTTGCCAAGGAACAGTATTATGTAACATAAAGTTCAAACTAGCAACTGAAGCAAAATTGATCTGAATGAAGAATGTGAATGATTTTTTTTAAATTGTGGATTTATTTTTTATTTATTAAATCAAAATTAAAATAGGGCTCTGCATTTCTTTATTTGGGATAAAACATACGCAAAACTCTAAAACAGGGCTTTCCAAAGTTTTTCCCGCGGCGACACACCAACCGGTGTTGGTGTATCGCCGCGGGAAAACCCGGAAGTGCGGCAGCGCGCAAAAACCCGGAAGCACTGCTGCTGCTTTCGGGTTTTGCGCGTTGCAGTTGGTGTGTTGCCGTGGGAAAACCCAGAAGCGCTGATGATGATCAGCGCTTCCGGGTTGTGTGGCGACACACCAGACTCTGTGTGGCGACACACTTTTGTGTCGCCACACACAGTTTGGAAAGCTCTGCTCTAAAAGTTACTACACATTAAAGCCAATTTCCAAAGAACGAGTAGCATTCAGTATCATTTTATGCTTGTTCTTATTTTAGAAATAAAAAAGGATTTAGTTCATTTTATTAACGGTTGTTCCCAGAATGTTAGTGAGTTCAAGTCTCCAGTTTCATGGTTAGCCAAAAGGATATACCTGATTTTCACAATAAACAAGTGCAAGTTTAATGTGGCTATATAGACAGTATTATAGCAGGGAACCTAACACACAGTGAGACTGTTCATTGGCTTCTCATCACATTTCATTACCTTGTATGAAAGTTTATGGGGTGTCAGCTTCCCAATCAGGAGTTAAAAGTTGGCAAGGACACAAAGTAAAGAGTTCCTAAAGCATTTTGTCTTCAAAGCTTTACCTGTGCAATAGCTGTATTGGCACAGAGGCCATATATACCCTGCTTAAATCATGCAGCTTGGACAACATGAAATTCACTATGCTGAGATCTAAATCAGACGTACTGTATGTGGCCAAAATGTTTTTATTTCCTACCCCTTCAAGGTATGGGAGCCCTACCTTTCTTTACGTCTGGCCAGAATCATGGTTCAAGAAAGTGGGATCCTAAGTGGGATCCTAAGACAAATGCAATATCATGCAACCTCCTTACTTCAAATTGATTAATTATGTGCCATCAAGTTGGTGTCAACTCTTAGTGAACACATAGATGGATTTTCTCCAGGACAATCTGTCCCTAATCCTTCAGATTTTCCAGTGGTGTACTATTGCCACTGTAACTGACTCCATCCACCTTGCTGCTGGTCATTCTCCTCTTCCCTTGCACTTTTCCCAGCATTGTAGTCTTTTCAAGAGAGCTAGGTCGTCACATAATGTCTCCAAAATATGATAATTTAAGCCTGATTATTGAGTATGAGCCATTTGTTTATTTGTTTGGCTATCCATGGTATTCTCAGGAATACTTACTTTGAATATATTTCTTTAAATGAATATATTTTTCCATCAGGGTAATAACATTTTACAATAAGATTCCATGGCAAAAAAATTAATGATGGTAAGGTGACCATGCAATCCCATGGTTTGGAGAATAACTGGGTACCTTAGGACATATTGCAACAGAAGCCTTGCATGGAGGGCAGATATTTTGATCTTTTAAGCTGCTTCCTCTCTTGTGATTTGTCTATGAAGGTTCTCAGTCATCCAGGTGGAATTGTCTGTAGCTTGAATCATGTCAACTGGATTTCTATTTTCTCAGTGGAAACGTTTTGCTCCTTATCCAAGGAGCTTCTTCAGTCTGAGCAAAGTTGGTAAGGGAATCCTAAATATGTTTCTAGGTAGCTGTGTGACCTTACCCTGGGGCTAGGTCATGGTATAACATCTCAATATAACCATGACCTAGCCCCAGGGTAAGGTCACACAGCTACCTAGAAACATATTTAGGATTCCCTTACCAACTTTGCTCAGACTGAAGAAGCTCCTTGGATAAGGAGCAAAACGTTTCCACTGAGAAAATAGAAATCCAGTTGACATGATTCAAGCTACAGACAGTCTCTTGTGATTTCTTTGCTAAAAATGGTTCCACAGTACTGCCTTAATTTTATTCTACAGGGGAACATTTGATGTATCTGTATAGTTTTCTTCAGCAACAAGAGAGAAAGAGGTGGAAAGGAATTAAAATTTTATCTCCTCCCAGTTCCTTGCAGTTTTCCAGTTTCTCTTGTAGTCTGCAGCCTTCACAATTGCTTTTTTAAAGGGAAGAGACTTAGGGAGAAAACTGGATGTCACTGGACATATTCTCCAGTTTGGCCTTGGGGAGAGAACGTTTGCTGCATATCTGGCTAATGGTTGAAATTTTCTTGCCTGTACAGCCATTCCAGGTTCAGAAAACATGTTCTTCCTCTGTGTGTGTAACATTCTCAACCAAGAGCAGTCTAAATTCAGCAACAGGTGGGGAAGGATTGTTTGGATCTATTTATAACTGTCTCCTTCTCCAGTGGCTGCTTAGTCAGGCCCATAGGGATTGCTGAACTTGTCAGTCTCTTTCTGGTCATCTCTTTCAGCCACACTTGAATGATCATCTTTGTATCTGGCACCTAATACTAATAAGGCCCATAACAGCACTAATAATTCCGGCCCTCTGGGTTCAGACCCAGGCCCTGGACAGCAGATTCTTGGGGGCCCTGGTTTCCAGCTGCTCCTTCTCAACGCCAGGTCAGTCAACAACAAGCCCCCCCTCATATGTAATCTGATCACGGAGGAGGGGGTAGACCTGGCATGTATTACTGAGACCTGGCTGGGCCCAAAAGGAGGGGTTCCCCTTTTGGAAATGTGCCTGGCTGGGTTTCAGGTATGGCACCAGCCAAGACACTGGGGCAGGGGAGGTGGGGTGGCGGTTGTCATCCAGGAGTCTCTAGTGGCCTTCAGGGGTACTGCTCCACAAGTGGCCAGCTGTGAGACCATTTTTCAAGTTGGGTTCCCAAGAACAGTTGGGAGTATTATTACTGTACCAGCCTCCCTGCTGCATAACAACCTCTCTGCCTGAGCTGCTGGAGGCCGTCTTGTGGCTGGCGGTAGAGTTCTCCAGACTTATGGTTCTGGGGGACTTCAATCTGCCATCCCTGGGGTGTGCCTCGGAAGCGGCTAAGGAGTTCATGGCTACCATGGCAGCCATGGGCCTGTCCCAGATTATTTGGGACCCGACTCGAGACAGTGGCCTCACGCCAGACTTAGTTTTCTTGTCAGAGCAGTGGCAATGCGATCTGAGGGGAGAACTACATCTGTCCCCACTGTCATGGTCAGATCATGCCCTGGTGGCCCTGAGATTCTCTTATGTCACCCCCCTCTGCAGGGAGGCAGGACCCATTAGATTGGTCCACCCCCGGCAACTGATGGACCTTGCAGGGTTCCAGAGAGAGCTGGGGATTATACCCGAGGATCTACTGCACGGTCCAGTGGAGGCCCTGGCTGCAGCCTGGAATAGGGAGGCGGCCAGGGCCTTGGACAGGATTGCACCTGTGCGACCTCTCTTGCCCCATTCAACCCGACACTCCCTGTGGTTCACGGAGGAGCTGAGGGTTTGAAGAGGGTTAAGAGACGTCTAGAGGACTGGAGGAAGACAAAGAGCGAATCTGACTGAACACAAGCTAGAGCCACTGTTAAGGCCTACCTTGTGGCAGTAAGAGCGGCAAAACGTCAATATTTCTCCGCTCTTATTGCGTCCGCAGAATTTCGCCCAACGGCCCTGTTTAAGATCACTCAATCCCTTTTGGGGAAGGTTGGCCTGGTGACCCACCTACAGGGCCATGCAGAGGAGTTTTCTGAGCATCTGCAGGATAAAATTGCTTGCATCCGTTCCTAGCTGGACTCCAAGCATGAGGCATGGTCTGGGGAGATGCCGAGGGAACATCCTTGCCTAGTTATCTGGGAACAGTTCGATCCTGTTGGACCCGAGGAAGTGGACAGGATCCTCCAGACTGTAAATGTCACCACCTGTCATCTAGATCCATGCCCCTCCTGGCTGGTGAAGGCAGCCCAGGAGGTGACGTGTGCTTGGGTCCAGGCGATGGTTAATACATCCTTGAGAAAGGGGGTGTTTCTGGCTGCCTAAGGAGGCGCTGGTGCCCCCCTCCTCAAGAAGCCATTGCTGGACCCTACTGTGCATGACAACATTTGTCCAGTCTCCCACTTCCCCTTTTTAGGGAAGGTGGTTGAGAAGGTGGTGGCGTTGCATC
The DNA here is from genome assembly GCA_023362775.1 of Charina bottae. Taxonomy (NCBI): domain Eukaryota; kingdom Metazoa; phylum Chordata; class Lepidosauria; order Squamata; family Charinaidae; genus Charina; species Charina bottae. The sequence continues at coordinate 52,295,008 of JALMGJ010000001.1, read as the reverse complement.
TCCAGAGGATTCTCGATGAAACAAATTAACTGGACCCCTTCCAGTCAGGATTTAGGCCTGGATATGGGACAAAAATTGCATTGGTCACGCTTATGGATGATCTCTGGTGGGAGCGGGATGGGGCAGTGCATCCATCCTGGCTCTTCTTGACCTGCCAGCGGCTTTCAACGCCATCAACCGTGGTATCCTTTTGGGGTGGCTCAGGGAGTTGGGGTGGGCAGCGTGGTTCTGCACTGGTTCACCTCCTTCCTCTATGGCCGGTCCCAATCGGTGGTGATAGGGAGTGAGAGATCCGACCCCTCCTTTGTGGGTTGCCGCAGGTTTCGGTTCTCTCTCCTCTCCTATTTAACATCTACAGTACATGAAACCACTGGGTGAGATCATCCATCACCATGGGATGAGGTATCATCAGTATGCTGATGATACCCAGTTATACATCTCCGTCCCAGGTGAAGTAAGTGATGCAGTGACTGCCCTCTCTCGGTGCCTGGAGGCTGTGGGGATCTGGATGGGGAACAACAGGCTTCAGCTGAACCCTGGTAAGACGGAGTGGTTGTGGGTTAATGGCTCCTCTGTATCCAGGAAATTGTCATCTTTAGTTCTGGATGGGGTCACACTACCCCAGACCGACCCGGTGCGGAATCTGGGGGTCCTTCTGGACTCATGACTCCTGCTCAAAGAGCAGGTGGCAGTTGTGGCCAGAAGGGCATTTGCGCAACTTTGTGTTGTGTGCCAGTTACGCCTGTTCCTGGATCGAGAGGCCCTTCGAACAGTCACTCATGCCCTGGTCATCTCCAACATAGACTATTGCAATGTGCTGTACATGGGGCTACCCTTGAAGAGTATCCGGAAGCTTCAGCTGGTCCAGAATACGGCTGCACGGGCAGTTCTTGGTGCCCCAAGATCAGCACATGTGATACCACTGCTCCGCGAGCTGCATTGGGTGCCAGTTTGCTTCCAGGTCCAATTCAAGGTGTTGGTGATCACCTTTAAAGCCCTACATGGCATGGGTCCAGGTTACCTGAGGGACTGTCTCATCCCCATGACATCGACCCGTCCCACCCGGTCATGCAGAGAGGGCATGTTACAGACCCCATCTGCAAAAGAACTTCATTTGGCGGGGTCCAGGAAGCGGGCCTTCTCTGCAGTGGCTCCCGCCCTCTGGAACATTCTGCCCCCAGAGGTGAGACAGGCCCCATTGCTCCTGGGCTTCCAGAAGAACCTGAAGACTTGGCTCTGCCGTCTCGCTTGGGGTGGGAAGGGGAGCAGTTATTCTTGCGGGTGGCTGGCACCTTAGAGCTCTCCTCACTTATTTAGATCTATTATGCCCACTTGGATTTTATACTAATTTTATATTTATGTTTGGTAAATTGTATATTTATATTTTAGATGTTTTTATACTTATTGTTTTAATATGGTTCCTATTGTAAACTGCCTAGATTCCCCCTTTCTGGGGGAGATGGACAGTGGCAAAATTTGAATTATAAATAAACAAACAAACAAACAAACAAACAAATAAATAAATAAATAAATAAATAATATGGGCAGTATTCATCCAGATTCTACCAACACTTGATTTTACATCTCCGTCTTAAAAATAGGATCCAAGCAGATCCTACTAACATTTCAGAATAGGGAAAAGATTTTGTTATTATCTCTCTGCTAGATGTTTATACATGCAGGAAGTTTTAAGCGAGCTGCTCAGCTTAATTATCATGCCTACGAGTGAAGGCAGACCCACTGGGAACAACAATTGCTCATAAAGCAATTCTGCAGAAGGGTGGGAAGGTTTCAAAGACAACCAGGAGAAAAATCTTGGTTACATCGCCCACACAAAACATAGGCCGCTTGCTTAATATCAGCTATAAACAAGTATGTGTAAATACACGTTTCAGTCTTTTTCTCAGGTGTTATGAAGGAATAGAAATAGGGGGAAGCATAAGACCCCGCAGGTTTGCAAACTTGTGATTTTTGGAATCTGTGTGTGTTTGCTTTATCTTGGCATTGTGAGAAGAAAGACGCTGAGGTGTTTGGTATCCAAATCAGACAGTACCAGCCTCTCAGCTAAAGAGCTGGTGTACAGGCATTCATTAAAACTTTCTCAGAACTAAAATGGAACAAAGTTGGATTACATAATGTCAGGCATCTTTGCTGAAGAGACTGAGGATCAAATCTTACAAGGTATTCCCTCCTCCTCATGTTATTTTAAAGTTTAGAGCAGTCCTTTCTAGCCTCCTGCCCTTGAACTTCAACTCCCATAACTGCATTTATTGTTATTTATTGTGATCGCCATAGGAAGAGGATTTATACCTCCAATGAAGTAACTTGATTTGGAAATTCTACCCCCACATGCGCACCTACACACATACACACACCCACATTTTGAAAAGAAATATGGGCATTTTTTTTTAAACTACTAAGCAGGGTATACACAGGGTCTTCTGGATTAGATGCTATTTGTTGTTGTTCTGTCGTTTAGTCATGTCCGACTCTTTGTGACCCTATGGACCATAGCACGCCAGGCCTTCCTGTCCTCCACCGTCTCCCGGAGTTTACTCAAATTCATGTTCGTTACATCGGTGATGCTATCTAACCATCTCATCCTCTGCCGTCCCCTTCTCCTTTTGCCTTCAGTCTTTCCCAGCATCAGGGTCTTTTCCAGTGATTCCTCTCTTCGCATTAGGTGGCCAAAGTATTTGAGCTTCAGCTTCAGCATCTGTCCTTCCAATGAGCAGTCAGGGTTGATTTCCTTTAGGATTGACTGATTTGACCTCCTTGATGTCCAAGGGACTCTTAAGAGTCTTCTCCAGCACCACAGTTTGAAAGTATCAATTCTTCGGCGCTCAGCCTTCCTTATGGTCCAACTCTCATAGCCACACATTACTACTGGGAAAACCATAGCTTTAATTATATGGAAATAGCTATTAAGATCCCATTCTTAAAACTCCCCACTGTAGCCTTTTCCACACAGCAAATCTGAGGCAGCAAATCTATAGGCAGTCCTACATCTTTCCATGAAGTTGTGCATGAAATGGCATGGAAAGATTTAAGACTGCCTGCAGATTTGTTGTCTCAGATCTCAGTTTGGGGAGCCTGAATGTCTTTGGAGAATAGAGAAGATGGTACCTACCTCAAGCCAACACAGCCAGACTCTTTTTCCATCTAGCCCAGTATGGGCAACTCTGATGGCTGGATGTTCTCCACAACCTCCAGAAAAGCTTTTCCACATCATTTGCTACCTGTTCCTTTAAAAAGTGTTTGTTCTTCCCAAGGTGAGGGTCCCTCCTAACATATTTCATGCATATTTCATATATATATATACACACACACATACATACATACACAATATATTCATATATAGTCATATATGGAAGTCATTAAGTCATTAAGGAAGATAGATGCTTTTGAACTGTGGTGTTGGAGGAAAATTCTGAGAGTGCCTTGGACTGCAAGAAGATCAAACCAGTCCATACTCCAGGAAATCAAGCCAGACTGCTCACTTGAGGGAATGATATTAAAGGCAAAACTGAAGTACTTTGGCCACATAATGAGAAGACAGGATACCCTGGAGAAGAAGCTGATGCTAGGGAAAGTGGAAGGCAAAAGGAAGAGGGGCCGACCAAGGGCAAGATGGATGGATGATATTCTGGAGGTGACGGACTCAACCATGGGGGAGCTGGGGATGGTGACGGCCGACAGGAAGCTCTGGAGTGGACTGGTCCATGAAGTCACAAAGAGTTGGAAGCGACTGAACGAATAAACAACAAAGTCAAATATAGTCATATATAGTTATATATAGTTATATACAGTATATTCATACATATATATACTGTATATACAGTATGAGCCAAAACGTGACAAAACGTGGTCCACTGGAGGAGGGAATGGCAAACCACTCCAGTATCCTTGCCAAGAAAACCCATGGACAGTATCAAAAGGCTAAAAGATATGACGCCGGAAGATGAGCCCCTCAGGTCGGAAGGTGTCCAAAATGCTACTGGGAAAGAGCGGAGGGCAATTCCGAGTAGCTCCAGAAAGAGTGAAGAGGCTGGGCCAAAGCCGAAAGGACGCTCAGTTGTCGATGTGTTTGGAAGTGGAAGGAAAGTCCGATGCTGTAAAGAACAATATTGCATAAAAAGGTAAAGTTTCCCCCCGCACATTTGTGCAGTCGTGTCTGACTCTAGGGGCCGGTGCTCATCTCCGTTTGTTAGCCGAAGAGTCAGCGTTGTCCGAAGACGCTTCCACGGTCATGTGGCCGCATGACGCACGCGAAACGCTGTTACCTACCCACCGAAGTGGTACCTATTAATCTACTTGCATTTGCATGCTTTTGAATTGCTAGGTTGGCAAGAGCTGGAGCTAGTGCGGGAACTCACTCCACACGCAGGGCTAGGGATTCGAACCTCCGAACTTGCGATCGACAAGCCTGGCGTCTTACCCGCTGAGCCACCACGCCCCACTTAATATTGCATAGGAACCTGGAATGTAAGATCTATGAATCAAGGTAAGCTGGATGTGGTCAAACATGAGATGACAAGATTGAACATCAACATCTTGGGAATCAGCGAACTAAAATGGACAGGAATGGGCAAATTTAATTCAGGAGACCATTATATATACTACTGTGGGCAAGAATCCCTTAGAAGAAATGGAGTAGCTCTCATAGTCAATAAAAGAGTGGGAAAGGCAGTACTGGGGTACAACCTCAAAAACGACAGAATGCTTTCAGTTCAAATCCAAGGCAAACCATTCAACATCACAGTAATCCAAGTCTATGCCCCAACCACTGATGCCAAAGAAGCTGAAGTTGACCGGTTCTATGAAGACCTCCAACACCTTCTAGAAGTAACATCAAAAAAAAAGAAGATGTCCTTTTCATCATAGGGGACTGGAATGCTAAAGTGGAAGTCAAAAAATAACCGGAATAACAGGCAAGTTCGGCCTTGGAGTACAAAATGAAGCAGGGCAAAGGCTAGTAGAGTTTTGTCAAGAGAACATGCTGGTCATAGCAAACACTCTTTTCCAACAACACAAGAGACGACTCTACACATGGACATCACCTGGTCAATACCGAAATCAGATTGATTATATACTTTGCAGCCAAAGATGGAGAAGCTCTATACAATCAGCAAAAACAAGACCTGGAGCTGACAGTGGCTCAGATCATGAACTTCTTATCGCAAAATTTAGGCTTAAATTGAATAAGATAGAGAAAACCACTAGACCACTCAGGTATGACCTAAATCAAGGGTCGGAAATGGCGGCTCACGAGCCAGATGCGGCTCTTTGGCCCCTTGAGTGTGGCTCTTCTGCAGCTGAACTCACCCACGCCCCTTCCACGCGATTGGATCCCGCCCCCAAACTCTGATGGCCGGCGCTGGAGGAGGGCGATTGATTCTTCCTCCTCCCGCCCTCAGGAGCCTTCCAACTTTCACCAGAGTCGGGCAGCGCTTCTTCAAAGTCGGCGGGTGGGGAAGTTGGTTGGTCGCCGCCGCCACCTCTTCCTCCACCCACGTTGCAATGGCCGCCGCCGCCCCGAAGCGCTCGCCAGGCAGGCAGGAGAGCGTCGCCATGCTGGGCGTGCTGCGAGAGGAGACAGCGCAGCTGCTGGGCGACTACCTGCAGCACCGGCTGGGGGACGCGGCGCTGCCCCCCAGCCGCACGGCCGAGACGCTGCAGCGGGTGGCCGATGAGCTGGAGAGGTGCAGCGGGACGGGAGCATCGCCGGCGGCCCGCGAGGACCAGCCAGGGAAGGCGTGCGGGCGGAGCTGCCTGCCTGGCACTCGGGCGCTCCGGCTGGGGTGCAGCGGGATGGGAGCTCCGCCTGCACGCCTTCCCTGGCCGGTCCTTGCGGGCCAATCGTGTGGAAGGCGCGTGGGCGGAGCTGCCTGCCTGGCACTCGGGCGCTCCAGCTGGGGTGCAGCGGGACGGGAGCTCCGCCCGCGCGCCTTCCCTGGCCGGTCCTCGCGGGCCAATCGCGTGGAAGGCGCGTGGGCGGAGCTGCCTGCCTGGCACTCGGGCGCTCCGGCTGGGGTGCAGCGGGACGGTAGCTCCGCCCACGCGCCTTCCCTGGCTGGTCCTCGCGGGCCAATTGCGTGGAAGGCGCGCGGGTGGAGCTGCCTGCCTGGCACTCGGGCGCTCCGGCTGGGGTGCAGCGGGACGGGAGCATCGCCGGCGGCCCGCGAGGACCGGCCAGGGAAGGCGTGCAGGCGGAGCTGCCTGCCTGGCACTCGGGCGCTCCGGCTGGGGTGCAGCGGGACGGGAGCTCCACCCGTGCGCCTTCCCTGGCCGGTCCTCGCAGGCCGCCGGCGATGCTCCCGTCCCGCTGCACCCCAGCTGGAGCGCCCGAGTGCCAGGCAGGCAGCTCCGCCTGCGCAGTCGTGGCAGCAGGCATGGCGGCGGCGGGCACTGCAGCGAGCATGGCGGCAGGAGGCCCTAAGTGTGCGCGATTGGCTCCCGCCCGCAAACCCCGCCCCCTTCCATGCGATTGGCCCCCGCCCGCAAACCCCACCCCCTGGCTCTCGAGCATGTCAAAATGCCCTGGAGCATGTCAAAATGGCTCCTGGCATAAAAAAGTTTGCCGACCCCTGACCTAAATCATATCCCTTATGAATATACAGTGGAGGTGAGGAATAGATTTAAAGGATTAGATCTGGTAGACAGAGTGCCTGAAGAACTATGGATGGAGGTTGGTAACATTGTACAGGAGGCAGCAACTAAAACCATCCCAAAGAAAAAGAAATGCAAGAAAGCAAAGTGGCTGGCTGATGAGGCTTTACAAATAGCTGAGGAAAGAAGGGAAGCAAAAGGCAAGGGAGAAAGGGAAAGAATGCAGATTTCCAGAGAATAGCAAGGAGAGATAAGAAGGCCTTCTTAAATGAACAATGCAAAGAAATCAAGGAAAACAATAGAATGGGGAAGACTAGAGATCTCTTCAAGAAAATCAGAGATATCAAGGGAACGTTTTGTGCGAAGATGGGCATGATAAAGGACAAAAAAGGCAGGGACCTAACAGAAGCAGAAGAGATAAAGAAGAGGTGGCAAGAATACACAGAAGAACTATACAAGAAAGATCTTAATTTCCCTGATAAATATGATGGTGTGGTCACGGACCTTGAGCCGGACATCCTAGAGAGTGAAGTCAAGTGGGCCTTAGGAAGCATTACTAACAACAAAGCTAGCGGAGAAGACAGTATCCCAGCTGAGCTATTTAAAATCCTAAAAGATGATGCTGTTAAAGTGCTGCACTCAATATGCCAACAAATTTGGAAAACTCAACAGTGGCCACAGGATTGGAAAAGGTCAGTTTACGTTCCAATTCCAAAGAAAGGCAATGCCAAAGAATGCTCAAACTACTGTACAATTGCGCTCATTTCACATGCTAGCAAGGTTATGCTCAAAATCCTACAAGCTAGGCTTCAGCAGCATGTGAACCGAGAACTACCAGAAGTGCAAGCTGGGTTTCGAAGAGGCAGAGGAACTAGAGATCAGATTGCCAACATTTGCTGGATCACGGAAAAAGCAAGAGAGTTCCAGAAAAACATCTACTTCTGCTTCATTGACTACACTAAAGCCTTTGATTGTGTGGATCACAACAAACTGTGGCAAATTCTTAAAAGAGATGGGAGTACCAGACCACCTTACCTGTCTCCTGAGAAACCTGTATGCAGGTCAAGAAGCAACAGTTAGAACCGGACATGGAACAACCGACTGGTTCAAAATTGGGAAAGGAGTATGACAAGGCTGTATATTATCACCCTGCTTATTTAACTTATATGCAGAGTACATCAAGAGAAATGCCGGGCTGGATGAATCACAAGCCGGAGTTAAGATTGCCGGGAGAAATATCAACAACCTCAGATATGCAGACGATACCACCCTAATGGCAGAAAGTGAAGAGGAACTAAAGAGCCTCTTGATGAGGGTAAAAGAGGAGAGTGCAAAAGCTGGCTTGAAACTCAACATTAAAAAAAACTCAGGTCATGGCATCTGGTCCCATCACTTCCTGGCAAATAGAAGGGGAAGAAATGGAAGCAGTGACAGATTTTATTTTCTTGGGCTCCAAGATCACCGCAGACGGTGACTGCAGCCATGAAATTAAAAGACGCTTGCTCCTTGGGAGGAAAGCTATGGCAAACCTAGACAGCATATTAAAAAGCAGAGACATCACCTTGCCGACAAAGGTCCGTATAGTTAAAGCTATGGTTTTCCCAGTAGTAATGTATGGCTGTGAGAGTTGGACCATAAGGAAGGCTGAGCGCCGAAGAATTGATGCTTTTGAATTGTGGTCCTAGAGAAGACTCTTAAGAGTCCCTTGGACTGCAAGAAGGTCAAATCAGTCAATCCTAAAGGAAATCAACCCTGACTGCTCATTGGAAGGACAGATACTGAAGCTGAAGCTCAAATACTTTGGCCACCTAATGCGAAGAGAGGACTCACTGGAAAAGACCCTGATGCTGGGAAAGACTGAAGGCAAAAGGAGAAGGGGGCGGCAGAGGATGAGATGGTTAGATAGCATCACCGATGTAATGAACATGAATTTGAGTAAACTCCAGGAGACAGTGGAGGACAGGAAGGCCTGGCGTGCTATGGTCCATGAGGTCACGAAGAGTTGGACATGACTAAACGACTGAACAACAAAATATATGAGCCAGTTTGGTCTAGTGGTTAAGGTGCTGGGCTAGAAACCAGGAGGCTGTGAGTTCTAGTCCCGCCTTAGGCATGAAAGCCAGCTGGGTGATCTTGGGCGAGTCACTCTCTCTCAGCCCAACTCACCTCAAAGGGTTGTTGTTGTTGTGGGGAAAATAGGAGGAAGGAGGAGTATTAGGTATGTTACCCGCCTTGAGTTATTTGTAAAAATCATAAAGGCAGGATAAATAAATAAATATACAAACCGCATGTACGTACAGTACATTAATTCTGAACATGGAGTTGGAACCTCAGTTTCAACACCCTGAATAATGTAACTCATTCACAGAGAAGTACTTCAATAATTGCATATCTCAGATGTGATTTAAAAATATATAAAATGTTAGTTTTGCCTATTTGGTGCACTATAATTCTTATAAATATGTGTATTTGCTATTTCAAGCATTTTTTATATTAGGTGCTGTATGATACTGTTAGACAGCATACATGTGGTTTGGTTTGGTTTGGTTTGGTTTTCTCTCTCTATTCTTCAATCCTTCCTTTTTGTTGATTATTACTTATTTTATTATTCCCTTTATATCTGCTTTCTACTGGAGGTTTAAGGTGATCATGATGGAATTTCTATTTTATCCTCATAACAGTCCTCTGAGCTAGGTTGGAGTGAGAGATATTGACTGTCTCAGAATCATTCAAGGTGCCATTTCACAGTTAAGAGGCCATTGCAAAGTTAATCTGTAGGAACGAACAAATAGTTGAGAGCCCAGTTTTAAATTCTCTATTCAGTTTTAATACACATTCACTGTAAGAAAAATATTAACTATATGCTCTTATATACTGCTATATGGCTTATTCAGAAAAAAAAACCAGGATGTAGCAGCACAATAATGAGTCAGTTAAAGCTGGCTAACCAAAGATTTTTTTCTACTTTTCCCCACTATGAATTACACCCTTATGTGCTCTGTGTGCATTGAATTACACTCTTATCTGCTATGTGAGAATGTGTCTGTGTGTTTATATGCATGTATGTGTGTGGGTATGCGTTCGTGTGTGTATATATGTATAATGCTGCTTGCTGTGTCCTTGTGAAGGTTAAACAAGAAAATTGGAGTAGAAACTGGCACACTCTGTTTGTCAACAGGGTAAATTTAGCAGAGGCTGATGAAACCTGAGCATTTGCACAACTCTTGCCAACTAAAACTGCCCTGATATTGACTGATCGTTTTGTGGGGGTGCTAGGTAAGTGTGACTGTGATTCATACTGCCTTTGCAGAGAGAAAGTTGCAGATTATAATGGTTCTATGTTTTAAATGTATATTGCCGTGAAACTAGAGAATTGCCTAAGAAAAGGATATTGAAGAGAGTGAAGAAAAGTGAAGCATGGATGCAAGAGAAAAGAAAAGTCTTTTCAAAATGGTGCATAGAGCATATCTTTATCTGGCCTACATTAAAGCAGTATATATATTTATATCAAATTCAAGTGCTCAGTGGGTACAGAAAAGTGAAGTGGGAATTACTGCCCCACAGCAAAATTCTCCTGATTCTTTTCTTGCTCCTGCTCATTTAATTTGATGAAAGAGAATTGCATTTCTTTTGAAGAAGAAGAGACTTTTTGTGAAATTCTCATAGATGGACTCTGGCGTTTCCGCACTTACAAAGTAGCCAAAGATTTTTCATTGTACAATCATCTTTCCAGGTGGCCTGCAGCTTCCTTGAATTCCTAAGCGCCAACTAAATCTTAAGGGAAGACATGAAGAAGGAACTCTTCCCTCTGGACTTTTTCAGAATGGGGCCCGTGGGCAGCTAAGGAGGGTTCAAGGTGATGGAAAAAAAGATGTCTTACAGAACACAAGGAGCACCGTCACCTTAGGTGTCTGGTAGAAGCTACCATGAAGCCATAGGTCTTGACATCACTGTACAGTGACACAAAATATGTAATTATATAATTTGCATCTTTTACATAGTGGCATCATGACACATGTAACATACGATGTCCCCCTTGATTTACCCGGCAGTTACCCATGCCAGCCAACAGTAAAGTAAACTTAGAAATAAATCCTAAAAATATTTTCAGGCATCCTAAGAATGAGGTAGCAGAATAGGGTCCTTTTTAGTCAGTAATAAAACTTTAGAAATTGCAAGGCAGGTTTCAGGGTAGCAAAAGATGGGATAGCAAACTAATTAGTTAAAAAAAAAACAAATTCCCAGAACCCCTGATCAAAAAGCAAAGCCCCAGGCAAAAGAAAATCGGTGGTTTATCCTCTACCACCACCTCCTCCTCCTCCTCCTCCTCCTCCTCCTCCTCCTCCTCCCATACTTTTCCTTCTCTCTCTCTCTCTCTCTCTATATATATATATATATATATATATATATATATACACACTGTGTGTATGTATGTATGTATACACACACACACACACACACAGACACACACACACACACATACACATACATACATACATACATACATACATACATACATACATACATACTGTATGTGTGAATGGGGCGCGATGGCTCAGTGGTTAAGATGCCAGGCTTGTCGATTGGAAGGTCCGCGGTTCAAGACCCTAGCCCCATGTGATGGAGTGAGCTCCCGCACTCGCCCCAGCTCTTGCCAACCTAGCAATTCGAAAGCATGAAATGCAAGTAGATAAATAGGTACCACTTTGGTGAGGTGGTAACAGCGTTCCGCGCGTGTCATGCCGGCAACATGACCGTGGAAGCATCTTCGGACAGTGCTGGCTCTTTGGCTAACAAACGGAGATGAGCACCGGCCCCTAGACTCGGACACGACTGTGCAGCGGAAACCTTTACCTTTACTTATACTGTATGTGTATATACTGTATGTGTATATAGTGTATAGTGTATATAGCAGAGCTTTCCAAACTGTGTGTCGCGACACAAAAGTGTGTCGCCACACACAGCATGGTGTGTCGCCACACCACCCGGAAGCGGCGGCACACGCGTGCACGGCGGCCGCCATGCACGCACGCGCCGCCGCATGCCTCCCGCGCTGCCACACGTCCCCCCGTGCCGCCACCGTGTGCGCACGCGCTGCCGCACGCCCCCCCACGCCGCTGCCGTGCGCGCGTGTGCCGCCGCACGCCCCCCAGTGCCATTGTCGTACGCGCGCGTGCCGCCGCTGCTGCTGGTCTGTCGCCAGCGGCAGCACTTTGGAAAGCCCTGGTATATAGTGTATAATGTATATAGTATATAGTATATAGTGTATAGCAGGGGCTTTCCAAAGTGCCACCGCTGGCGACACGCCAGCGGCGGTGCGGCGGCGGCGCCACAGGAGGGCATGCGGCGGCGCACGCGCGCACGGCAGCAGCGCAGGGGTGTGCGGCGGCGCGCGCGTGCACGGCGGCGGTGGCAGCAGCCGCCGCTGCCACTGTGCACACGCGCGCCGCCGCTTCCGGGTGGTGTGGCGACACACCACGCTGTGTGTGGCGACACACTTTTGTGTCGCAACACACAGTTTGGAAAGCTCTGATGTATAGTGTATAGTGTATAGTGTGTATAGTGTATAGTGTACAGTGTACAGTATACAGTATACAGTATACAGTTTACAGTATACAGTATACAGTATACAGTATGTGTATATCAATGGCTTAGTGGTTAAGACACCAGGCTTGTCGATTGGAAGGTTGGCGGTTCAAGACCCTAGCCCCGCGTGACAGAGTGAGCTCCCGCACTCGCCCCAGCTCTTGCCAACCTAGCAATTTGAAAGCATGCCGGCCACATAACTGCAGAAGCGTCTTCGGATGGCGCTAGCTCTTCGGCTAAGAAATGGAGATGAGCACCGCCCCCTAGAGTCGGACACGACTGTGCAGTGTAAACCTTTATCTTTATATATTAAAAAAAATTCCCTTCTCACCCCTATGGGTGGTATGTGTTTTCCTCAACCTCGGGTCCTCTACCAGAGGCCTGGGAGTTTGAGGGTTCTGTGCAGTATCTTAGCTGTTCCTAGCATTGCACTCTTCTGGACAGAGAGCTCTGATGTTGCTCCTGGGATTTGTTGGAGCCACTCTCCCAGCTTAGGAGTCACAGCCCCGAGTGCTTCTACCGCCACTGGGACCACTTTGGCCTTCACTTTCCACATCCTCTCTAGTTCTTCCTTCACGTGCTGGTACTTCTCCAGCTTCTCATACTCCTTCTTCCTGATGTTCCTGTCACTTGGCACTGCTACATCTATCACCACCGCCGTCTTCTGGTCCTTGTCTACTACCACGACGTCTGGTTGATTGGCCAGTACCTGCCTGTCTGTCTGGATCTGGAAGTCCCACAGGATCTTAGCCCTGTCATTCTCCACAACCTTCTGTGGAATTTCCCATCTGGACTTGGGAGGGTCTAGCCCATATGTTGTGCAGATGTTCCTGTACACAATGCCAGCTGCTTGGTTGTGCCATTCAGTGTATGCTGTTCCTGCCTGCATCTTACACCCTGCCACTATGTGTTGGACTGTCTCTGAGGCCTCTCTGCACAGTCTGCACCTTGAGCCCTGTCTAGTGTGGTAGACCCCTGCTTCTATGGATCGGGTGCTTAGTGCCTGTTCTTGTGCTGCTATGATAAGTGCCTCAGTGCTGTCTTTTAGTCCAGCCCTTTCCAGCCACTGGTACACTGGTATATATTGCATATATAGTGTGGATGGTGTTAGAGATATCGGGTTTCAACCAAGCACATCTCACACAAGCTTGAAGGAGGAGGCAGCCTCTGCTGTAACCTAATCTTACTTGCTTTGTGTGGGAGGGGCTGAATCCTGGTTTCCTGTTTCCTGTTCCCTTCTCTTTCCTCTCTTTCTGCTCGAATCCCCTACCAAGGAGGATGGGTCAGCTATGGCCCCAAGTTGCTCATACCACTCTAATGTACCTATTTATTTATTTATTTTTCCAATTCCTATCACCACCCATCTCCCCCAAGAGGGGCACTCTGGGTGGTTTACAATTTAGTATTACTAAAGGAAGTGCTGTATAGATACTTTGCTATTTAAGTGAGGAGAGGTAGATTCAAAAACAATAAATGGAAAAGAGTAACAAGTTATATAATCTCCGGTTTCTAACATAATATCAGATAAATAAGATTTTCTTGGTACTTCCAGACAGCAACCAGACCTACCTGGCAAAAGGCACTGTATAGCTGTTCCATTTTTTTCTCCTTAATGGGTTTTATTATGCTAAGGGGGAAAAACAATGAAGAAATGAGAATATACTATGCCAGTGTTCAGTGGATGACGTCTGGAAAAACTGTGTATCTTCTCCTCTATGACAGGTCAACTGAATGGGGAAAAAATATTGTTTGGAAGTGTCTTATGCATTTTGTGCCCACCATTTATGTTTCAGATTTCCTCTTCCGCCCTTCACAAACTTTTCCAGTAACTATCTGTCAGGGCCAACCCAAGAATGATGAGTCAGTGCATTCAAACTCCAGTTCTTTATTGCTCTCACCATACAGACAGAATCTTGCCAGACTAAAGCTACTCTAACTAACCTAAGCACAAATAACCTGGGAGACTCTAGGGCGGAGCTACCCTGAACCTCTTAACTCTCCCAGCAACAGTCTCCGGACTGTGAATCCTCTTATCTGCCTGGAATGCGCTCCCTCCTTCCTGGGAATCAGCGGCAGCGCCGAAATCCACATCATCCCCCCTTCAGGAACACATTCCATCACATCACCCCCCTCTTCAAAGTCAGTCTCTCCCTCTGAGTTCTCGGGGGAACTGGGAAGCGGGGGTAGAGATGGAAGCGAAGATGCAGTGCTCCTCTCCATTTCTGATAACTGCTCCATGCCAGGTGGCTCTTCCTGCAAAACAGCTACACGATTGGAAACATTCACCCCCCTCCCCCTTGGGAGCTGGATGCCCGAAGTCGCCCTTCAGGAACACATTCCATCACACCATCTAAGGAATAACTTCACTAGGCAGTTTACATGACAGTTTGGAAGCCACCGTTAATTGGCATTTGCTCAAGCAGGAAAAGCTCAGGCTGACATGTTTTTGTGGTCATGTAATCCACCCTCCCTAACTGGCAATCCATAGTGGTAGAGGCAGTATTATGGTTTAAAGTTTACCTCTATCACTTTATCACATAATTTCGACAAACATGTATTACATAAATAAAATTCTCTTTTTTATACATATAAAAGTTACAGCTGTGCCATTTATGTATTATTGTCACTAATAAAATCTCTATGGGTCAAAAGTTGAGGAGCTTAAACCTTAAAAAAAATAGGTGATTTAATTCTACAGCAAAATATATACATTTTCCATTGTAGATTACTATAAGCTTTCAACAGGAGACTCTTACACTTAAAAAATAAAAAGGTTAAGTAATAGCAAGTTCCATATCATTGTCCACCACATCATTTCTGTTCTCCCTTGAAATGTCACACCATAATTGTCCCAGAGACAGTAACAGGCTTTCTTCACTGGAGATCCATATCTAGAAGATCTTGAAAGAGTTTGATCACATGTTGTGGTTGGTTGGAAGCATATTCCTCAAGTTTCAGCCCCATTTGTTTGTGCAAGCTTTTAGCCAGTTTAGAGACCACAGTTCTCACGTTTCCACTCTTCCCAGGTAATACCCCATTACCAATCATGTTATTCAGGAAATACCAGAGAACAGGAAGTAAGTGACGTTCTGCAGCTTGAGGCTTCCGTGGATAAGCAACAGCCACAAGACCTGCAAAGCAGAAGATTGCAGATCTTTAAGCAACTAGATAGTTGCTCACTTTTATGATCACATTCACAGCACTGAAATTTGAAGAGCTGTAAAGACAATTTGCTTTTCAATGAAGAATTGTTTATTTGGTTATGTTTGCAATTATTCCCCTCAAATAAGCATTAATAGTATTGCACAATGTAACATTAACTGTTATTTATTTAAATTTAAGCCTCTGCCTAGTATTTCCACATGTTGATGTTTAGGTATAAATCAGAACATTTTAAAAAGGGGAAATATTTCAGGAGAATATTCTGCTATCTGCTTTGGTAATAGTGGCATCTTTTCTTCTCGTTGCTGCGTTTCCTCCATCCCTTGATTGCTTACATAGGCAATCCTTGCCAATTGGACTGTATCAATGGACCATGGCAGTAGAGACATAAAGTGGTTTGAAGGGAAAGAGTGAACATGGGGTCATCTTTTCTAATAAAGTTGTCAACAGCTGAAATAAGATTTGTAATAGAACAAGAAGATCTTGCAGAATTGCTAAAAGTGTTGAAATTAGTCCCTATGGAAGTATCCACAAACATCTTAAGTCAGAGCTTTCCAAACTGTGTGTCACGACATGTTAGTGTGTCGGCTGCAGTGTCTGGGTGTGTTGCAGCTGCTGCTGCCTCCGAGCCCTGCCAGGATTCCGCGCAGGTCCTAGTGCCTGCCTTGTGCCTTGCTGCCTCCAAACCTGCCCTGCAAGGATTCCACGCAGGTCCTAGTGCCTGCCTTGTGCCTTGCTGCCTCCAAACCTGCCCTGCCAGGATTCCGCGCAGGTCCTAGTGCCTGCCTTGTGCCTTGCTGCCTCCAAACCTGCCCTGCAAGGATTCCACGCAGGTCCTAGTGCCTGCCTTGTGCCTTGCTGCCTCCAAACCTGCCCTGCCAGGATTCCACGCAGGTCCTAGTGCCTGCCTTGTGCCTTGCTGCCTCCAAACCTGCCCTGCCAGGATTCCGCGCAGGTCCTAGTGCCTGCCTTGTGCCTTGCTGCCTCCAAACCTGCCCTGCAAGGATTCCAGGCAGGTCCTAGTGCCTGCCTTGTGCCTTGCTGCCTCCAAACCTGCCCTGCCAGGATTCCACGCAGGTCCTAGTGCCTGCCTTGTGCCTTGCTGCCTCCAAACCTGCCCTGCCAGGATTCCGCGCAGGTCCTAGTGCCTGCCTTGTGCCTTGCTGCCTCCAAACCTGCCCTGCAAGGATTCCGCGCAGGTCCTAGTGCCTGCCTTGTGCCTTGCTGCCTCCAAACCTGCCCTGCCAGGATTCCGCGCAGGTCCTAGTGCCTGCCTTGTGCCTTGCTGCCTCCAAACCTGCCCTGCAAGGATTCCACGCAGGTCCTAGTGCCTGCCTTGTGCCCTGCTGTAAGAGTGTGTCGCGAAATGATGCCCTGTTGTAAGATTGTGTCGTGAAATGATGCATGTCTAAAAAGTGTGTCACCAACATGAGAAGTTTGGAAAGTTCTGTCTTAAGTAGTGGAATATAAGGTCTGGCTGTTTTAACAAACTTTTCAGTACTTTAGGCTGGTATCTAATATTACTGCTATCTATTTCAGATTTTGACTACTGACATGCTGCCACAAACTGGTGTGCAAATTGTGTGCTACACTGGCACGTTGCATGAGGGGCGAGCACCAGTTGCAAGTTAGAAAAAAGTCATTATTCGGGCAAAACGTGCAGCTGAATAGAAAACAATGTGCTCTGCGCTGAGAAGGCCACACATCCCATCTGATCAGAGTCCGGTCTCACCCGCTTTGTTTCCAAAGCCATGTGGCACGGTTACATAGAATGAGACCGCCCGAGAAAGAGAAGGAGCTACAATTTCAAAAACACAGGCTCGCAGACTTTGTACATGTACAATCAGCCACAGGGATCAGTGACAGAACCTATACCCACGATTAATAAAGAAATTTGCAAACTTAAAAGCTAGGAAAGTCAAAATATGTTAGAAACAAAAACTTACATAAATGCGATTTGAATCTAAATTATGTTTTATTTTTGTTATTTTATTATTTTTTACATTTTGTGCATAATTTCTGTTCTGTAACTATATTTAATACATTTTGAAAACTTAAAAAGTGTTTTGGGGCACTAAGTGGAATTCTGCACAAGGGCACCTTGTATGTCTGCAGCAGCTCTGACTACTGATATTTGGTTATTCTTTAAAAAAAAAGAACTTAAATTAATTAAGAACTTAGTTTTGTTCTTAATTTTATCTTCCGCATTTGTTTGCATTACTGTGATTACTGTGATAGAGCCAGTTTGGTCTAGTGGTTAAGGCAACGGGCTAGAAACCAGGAGACTGAGAGTTCTCGTCCCGCCTTAGGCATGAAGCCGGCTGGGTGACCTTGGGCCAGTCCCTGTCTCTCAGGCCTAGGAAGGAGCCAATGGCAAACCAGGAGACTGAGAGTTCTAGTCCCGCCTTAGGAATGAAAGCCGGCTGGGTGACCTTGGGCCAGTCACTGTCTCTCAGCCCAACTCACCTCTCAGGGTTGTTGCTGTGGGGAAAATAGGAGGAGGGAGTATTACCTATGTTATACTATGTTATATATGTTATATATAAAAATAATGAAGGCGGGATGGAAAATAAATTAAATAAGTAAATAAATTTTCCTTGAGCTAAGGTAGAAAGAGTGGGATAAATATCCTCAGGTTATTTCACATACTCTAGGAATCTGCAACACCACTGTATATGTCAAAAACACCAGCCTCTCCCAACCTGATGCACTTGGCTTAGCCTCCCCGGTGGTTGGAGGAAGCTGAAATGTACCTTCTATCTGTTGGACAGGGGGAAGACACTTGCTAAATTTGGGGTGTTATTTTTGTTGTGGATTCTCACTTCAGCTATGAGCCTGATGGTGATTTTAAGGAAGTTGCTGTCACTTAGCCTGCAATGTGAGATAACAATGACCTACCTTATATGGTTGTTAGAATTACCAAAACAATGTATGTCAAATGCATTGCTCATTGTAAAAAGTATAGAAATGCTAAATAATAATTTCTGCAACATCCTCTGGACATTTCTTGCCAAGTTACCATTAATATTCTGGTCTCTGGCTTATGATGATTATGGCATAGTTCATATATATTTTCAAGAAATATAATTGTTTATTGTTTATTCAAATAGCCGGGAGGACAGTATATTACATCAAGTGCTGTGTACTCAAAATATAAACTGTGAAAATATAGCTATAGATTAAGCCAAAAGAAAAGGTAGATATGCACAGGCCATACAGGCTTTAAAAAGAATGTTATTTTCTTCCGGAACATTTCATAAGCAGTAAAAAAAAAATTAAATGAACAGAAGTTGGGAAAGTGTTCCTCCAATAACAGTTCTGTGCTGTTATTGTTGCACCACTTCATTTATACTGCATAAAATTGGGGATTAGAGGAATAGGGTAAATACTTACTGTTTTACTATAAAACCATTTTTATGGAAAAACACTCAGAGTTTGTTAAATCATGGTTGCCTATCTAAACCTTTATACTGTGTTTTAATTCAGACTTCTTGTCAAAGCTTAAATCAGTTTCTTCGTTCTGTGGTTTCTTCAATGTGATCCAACTACTTTAACCAGAACTGTAAGTACTATCATCATTCATTGGCGATCACTCGTAGCCGAGTAAGATTGTCTTCCAAAGGTAAAATTTTAACGGTGGATCCATAAGTGGCTATAAAGGCCAATTCTGGATCCGCACAACCTCCCACAATGGGGGCATAGGTTTCCGGGTGGGAGACGGTCATGATGAGGGTTTGCTTGACGTGCCTTCCTTTTAGCTCTTTTCTCCCTTTCGCCCTGTACTCCTGCTTCTTCAAAGTCCATAGCACCATTAATAAAGGATGACCTCCAATTGAAACGCTCATGAGTTAGTACTATACTAAACGTTCAAAGACTAGAGGGGAAGGAAAGTCCTAGTGGAAACAACACCTACTTATTGGATCACATCTGAACTGCAGCTAAAGTGGAATATTTCATTCTATCAAATATTCATAAAACTGACCCAAAAATTTGTGGAGAAACTGATTTTTGCTGATTTTTGGCATCTTTATTTGGAAATATACTCAACTAAATTCAGTGGAGCTCACTAATTGCCCTCCCAAGAAAACCCTCAACAGAAAAAAAAATGGGACAACATTTAAATCTCTTTGGAGTAAATCATTTATATAGTTTGGCAAGACATTCTTGTCTGTTTTGGAGAAATGGGCCCAACTGATTCAACTCATTTTGATGCCAATATTTTCAAAGTGACCGTCCTGTCAGGATGTTCCTAGAAACAACACCTCTAAGATTGAGACATGTCTGTGCTAATAGGTCAGAGATACTCCAGAGAAAGTGTTGGCCCATATACTCAATAAGCAGTCATTCTCATTCCAAGTTTGAAAAGTTGTTAATAGAAATATACTGCCTTGAGCTGTGAACAAAGGAGCTCTTTGTCTCCTACTGTTATCCAAATTATTGTTCAGAAAAAACCTCACACCACACACAGTCTTTTCTGACCTGCCAGACGATCCGTGATATCCTGCAGAGCTCGGCCAGTGATAAAACGCACCCTGCTGGCACATATTTGAAGCAGCAACAGGTTATCTGAAAGGGAAGAGCATATTGTTTGGATGGAAACCATTACCAACCACTGAAAAATGGATGTGGGAGGTTACAGAAGTTATCACATAATAAACAATGAACAGTTTCAGGTTTTGTTGTGCTTGAATTGAGAATAATTTGTTTTTGCAAGTTTAGACTTGGTCCTACAACTTAGTATCCTTCATTAATATATGCCAGTCTTCCCCAACTTGGCACTCTTCCAATGTGTTGGGACCGCAATTACCAGAATTCCCCAGTAACTAATTTTGTCAATTGAAGGCTTTGAAAAGTACTGAGCTAGAAGCAATATGACTACTGTATGAACATTTTTTATTTTATTTTTATTTTATTTATTTTCTATCCCGCCTTTATTATTTTTATACATAACTCAAGGTGGGGAACATACCTAACACTCCTTCCTCCTCCTATTTTCCTCACAACAGCATCCCTGTGAGGTGAGTTGGGCTGAGAGAAAGTGACTGGCCCAAGGTCACCCAGCCGGCTTTCATGCCTAAGGCGGGACTAGAACTCTCAGTCTCCTGGTTTCTAGCCCGTTGCCTTAACCACTAGACCAAACTCTGATACTGCATCTGTGTCAACTTGCAAACAGAAGTAACAATTAAAAAGTTAGAATCATAGCATTGCTTTTCTTTGCAAATAATCTAACTAGGCATCAGTGTATCTTGCTTGCCCAGACATTCTTTCTCAGTGCATCCAAATGTAATCAACAGTCCCATTTTCACCTTGCAATAATCCATCTCACACTATTAAAAAGCAAACTATTTTAAATAATGATATTTTTAAAAGCGTACTGAACAAACATTTTTTCCCACAAGCAAATTGCCAAATGTTACACATCTGTATTTGTTGTACTGAGATGAAGTAATCAGACGACGGCAATCCTGGATGCAATTTTGAGAAGTCAGGGGAAACAAACAAGCTTGGAATGATTGTCAGTAGATGGACAGTTTGGAGGTTGCAGTGAAAGAGTCATTCATTGGCGATCACTCGTAGCCGAGTAAGATTGTCTTCCAAAGGTAAAATTTTAACGGTGAACAGCAATTAGACTATATTCTGGGTTACAGTGAAGCAAAGTGCCAGCAGTTAGGGGACTCAAAAGGTACCAAATACAGTAGGCCACTGAGATATGGCAAAAGGCAGTCTACATGCTTGCAGAAACAATTCCTCTCTTGGGACTCTTCTACATGGCCATCAGCTTTGCTCTCCCAACCACATTGCATTTTTGCACTGCTCTGCAGTGCTTACCAAGTTTCTCCATCTTCCTTTCTCTAAGATGGCCAGCACTTGCTCTAGCTGGCCAATGGGGGAGTGTTAAAATGGCTGCTAGCCCCCTCTTCCGTTCCTTATTACTTTGCCATTCTTCTTTTTGTGCCAAGGCCAAACATGTAAGTTTTAACTGGCCACTGTATAAGGGGGTGGCAAATCCACTCCTCAATGCATCTGTTGAGGAAGGACGGATGATGGCTAGGTGCATTAACACCTCGGAACCTGGAAGGGGGGCAATTTAGAAACCAGGAGCTGGGAGTGCCCACTGATGGAAAACCACTCATCCTTCAGTTCTCAAGAAAAACACTGCCAAACTGTCTTTGGAGCATTTCCTCTGAAGTAGAAGCCATTAATTAGGAGCTTCTGAAGCCCCACAGATATCCAACAAAATTTGGGGATGGGATAAGGGGGTGGCAACAATCTCAAATCTGTGAAGTTCAAGATCAGTTGACCTAAGATGCAATTGATATAAGATATTCAGAGAGAAGCATTCTCGCTCTATCTAGTTGGTCCACTTAACTCAGTATAGTTTATTTCAGAGCTGCTCCAAAAGTTGGGTATCACTTGTATACAAGCAAGCCCTCTCACAGTTGACACTAAATATGATAGAAGGGGAATTTTTTTAAAAAAAAAAAAACCATGGACAGTAATATTAATTGTAATCTTCATGCAATTTTAACTACATTTAAATATAATCAAATGCAATTTCTGAACAGGTCCCATCTGTTCCTTGGTTCTGACTCAGTCTTCTTTTGAAAATGCAGCCTCCAGCATGCTCCAGATTGCACTCCTGATGTACTCAAGCCAGCATCCACAACTCTTCAAGGTGGAGTATATTTAGCAACCTTTTACTTAAAGTTCTTTCAGCTATTATGCAAGTGTTTGATGCAAAAGGTGTATGACCCATGGTTCTTCCACACCAATTAGTAAAGAGTCATGAAGTAGCATTGGTGGAGTTTCCTTAGGACTGTGGAGTTCCTGCCCCAAATAATTACCAATACCTTTAGAAGTCTTTTTGGGGGGACTGTAAGGCATCTGTATGTTAGCTGGCTCTTGACAAGCCAGGATCTGGCATTTAACATGAGCCAGGTTTCAGACTTTTTTTCTCCCATATGACTTTATTGAATAGATAGCATGCTTATTTGATTTTAAATGCAATCTATCCCAAGCCATCATAATGGAGGGACATGGGGGCTTCCGGTGGGAATGGCAAACTGAACGGCTGTGCCTGCTGGTTCAGCAGGCAGAGCAGACAGCGCGGTAACTTTTTTCCGGCTCAGGCAGGTTTTCCTGAAGCCCAGAAACATTCTCCAGATCAAGGAGAATACCTGGAATCATCCCATCTGTCCTCCGGACAGCTGCTTGCAGCCAGAAGATTGTAAACAGCGTTTTGCATTTGACTGGTAAGAGTCAGCTGAGAGGCGGGGATTTCATCACTTTACAAACCGCACGGTAACCTTAAAGGGACACTAAGTCCGACCACCCCATTTCTAAATCACCAATTTATTTTTTTTTAAGCATATGAACCCTGAGAGGCTTTCTACAGCAAGGAGAAGCTGGTTCCCTTGGTGCTTAACGTTATTTTTGGGATTACTTTTTTAAAAAAAAAATTATTTTAACTTTTGGAATTCGTTTTCCTTCCAAAGGAAATTCCAAAGATTGAGACTAAAACAATTGTCTTCCTGTTGTTATTTTTGTGGTAAATTTGAAGATATCAGCATTTTCCTACACGTTGAATCGGCTGATTTGAACCTTCAGCTTTCTGTTCACTTTCCCTTGACTGTCTGTTATCTCACTCTCACTTTATGTAAACACATTCCGGAATTCCTTCATATCTTTGACTTTCCCTAGTTAAGCTCCTAGGGGGTGCCATAAT
The DNA here is from genome assembly GCA_023362775.1 of Charina bottae. Lineage (NCBI taxonomy): Eukaryota > Metazoa > Chordata > Lepidosauria > Squamata > Charinaidae > Charina > Charina bottae. The sequence goes on along the minus strand of JALMGJ010000001.1, from coordinate 52,271,925 downwards.
CTACTGCTTGAGACATGAAGGATTTCAAACAGATTCTTTCTGGCCTTAACCAGGATTTTAAACAGATTTCTTCTGACTTCTATCGGGCTTTTATGCAAGATATCCAGGATATAGTGGAAAATATGAGATAAAAAATGTCCCATCAGGTTGGAGATGTGGTGGATGAAATTGAGGAACTTAAGAGTGATAGAATTTTTTTTTCAAGACTGAGATTGGGATTTTTATCAAGATGCTGGATGAAGATTGGATAATGGAGTTGGAGAAATCTAAGGGAGAGAATGATATGCAAGCCATAAGTAAAATTGATCTCCTGGTGGAATGCCATGAAAAGAACCTGGAATCTTTGAGGAGGGCAGTTGGGCTGTCTGGTTTTTTCAAGAGGAAAGCTTTGTGCATATTGTGGGGATATGTAACTCCTTTGGTTTATTTTGAAGTGGGATAAGGGTTGAAGAATGTTCATCTGGTTTGCTTTATTCCCTTTCAAAGATAATGGAATTACTGTTTTGAATTGTTTCTGGTTTGGGGTTTATTAAGATTGGGATTATTAAAATTGTTGTATTATTAAGTATAATAGCAGACAACTTATGTGCTTTTTAATTTGATTCTTATTATAGTAGACAGAAATGCATAGAATAGTGGTAGGAAGGGAATAATTAAATATGTTTTATCTTTTGGAGGGGAGAAAGGTTTAGGAGGTTTATATGAACTTTTTTTTCTTTATTTTAATATAAAGGGGAGGAGTAACTGTACTTAGTGATTTTTATTATGTGTTAAAGTGGAATGACTTATAGAAATAATGTGGTGTTTTGGTTTAATATAGAGTAAGAGATTGATTATGGAAATGCTTGTCTATCCTTGCTGTTAAAAGTCGGAAGCCACATCTTTTTGTAAATTTGAAAAAAAAAATTGTGTTTTTGCTCTTTTTAAAGTTTTTTTTCTTTCTTTGTAGTTTTTTTTGTAGTTTTTATTCTTTTCTTCAAACTTAATAAAATTTACTACAAAAAATAATGGAGGGACATGGTACAGCAAATAAATACATATTAATTAAATGTGACAAAGGTAGGTTGGTTGGTTGGTTGGTCATATTTTATATATATATTCATTCCTAGCTTGTTCCTTCCCAGATTATGCAGCCAAGAAGAATCAAAGAGAACAAAGTCGCAAAGAGCAAAACATCCACATTCTGATCAATGCTGTCCATTTTCAGATAGCCATGAGGAAGAGGATGATGTCTGTGCTGAGCCAGGCAACTCTGTTCTTTTAGTGATTAATGGAAAGTATCACCATTTGCTGCAGCAGGATGAACAACTGCTTTGAAATGCTAATATCACGTGTGGAGGAGTGGGTGTTAATTATTGATGATCATTGCCCCCTTATTAGTATCTTTAAAGATGTTAGTTCACTTGTAAAACTGCCTTTCAAAACTCATTTTAAAGCAAAGCACAATATTTCTCCTTTATTTGTCTTCCAGAAAGATGTGCTGTACATTTCAAAACATCTGAGAATCATGAAAGCCCCAATAAGCCATTGATGGGAGATTAATTTAGAGCTGCTTTCCCAGAAGGTCAAGAAATGGGGAGGTGCAATGTTTGACAGCAATGTTTTTCTTTTTATCTATTGCAGCCAGCCTTCACAAAGTGAGGGATCAGTTACCAGATGAGAAACTCAAATCCTGAAATGGGTTATGTCAATATGAAAATACTATACTGGGTGAATAGGACAGACATACTATAGGATTTCATGAATCAGGACTGACATAACAGTGGGAGGACACATCCCTTTTGAATTAGTTTTGTTCTTGCATGATTGCATGATTGCATGATTGTCATTTATGAGTATGGGGTTGTATGAACCTTGGAAATCACAGGTTCTAGATGTTACTGGACAGAAGTCTTTGGATTTGAAAAATATAATGAGTTCTTAATAACTGGCTTCATAAATGTGGTTAACTGATTGTAATATATTATGGATATTTCCTAAGACATCCATTCAGACAGGACCTTTCTGCAAGAATAAATCTAATTGTATATCTTAAATGTATTACTAACATTGATTATTACTTTAAGCTATCTTTCTTGCTTGCTCTGACCAAAGTGGGGGAGTTTCTCCACATCATCTCAATCTGATATTCTGATTCAAATAGCCTTTTCATAAAATCAGTAGAAGGAAGGTTGCTATATGCTTTATATTTTGCTGCATGGAAGATAGTACCAAGAAAGAAAATGAATATATAAAGTAATGAAAATCAAGCCCAGGAAGGAAAAAGTGTCTTAGGAAATATCCATAATATATTACAATCAGTTAACCACATTTATGAAGCCAGTTATTAAGAACTCATTATATTTTTCAAATCCAAAGACTTCTGTCCAGTAACATCTAGAACCTGTGATTTCCAAGGTTCATACAACCCCATACTCATAAATGACAATCATGAATTCCCCTGGAAGACAAAAAAATATATACACATACTGTCCTCTTGTGGTGGAAGGTCCTAAAGCATCCATAGATAGGGTAAGCGGTTCCCAGCCCAGTCAAGGAAGGGAAATAATTTTATTCCAAATTCAGAATTTACACAAAGAACTATAATTTCCAGAGTCTCAATTATCCTGATCCATAGAAATGTTGATGGACATTTTTTAACTTAATCACAATGTCAGGGTTATTTTTCTCAGAAGTAGCGCACTGGGTCCAGTGTAAAAGAAGCCAAAAATTTAGATAGTTCAAAGGAGAATACTCTCTGTGCACACCCAAGTCTCTAGCCATGTATAGGCAACTTGTGCATATGTTGCTAAACTACAACTCCCAGCTTCTCTCAGCATTGGTTATGCTTCCTAAAGATGCTGGGAGCTGTAGTTCAACAATATCTAAAATGACACAAATTAGCTATCCCTCAGAATTAGAACACAGGAAAATTAATTTCTGATTCTAAATTCAGTGCTCATATTCTTAAATATAGGCACAGAAATACTACATGATTTGAATATAAGTAAATCTACTAGGACATCTGTATGTTAGTAGTAAACTACAGTAAATCAGTCCTGATTCATGAAATCCTATAGTATGTCTGTCCTATTCACCCAGTATAGTATTTTCATATTGACATAAATCTATGTGGTGTGAAATTTATAGCAGTCCTTGGTTGTGTAGTTATTGGCAATTGCAATTTCTGCCTATGGAGAACAATGTTTGAAAGAAGCCATCATTTAGACATGGATTTATGCTTGTTTGTTCTTCAGGAATGAGCTCAGTAATCCATAAATTTCATTTGAAGAAGAAGAGTACGCATTGGAGATATTTATGGATTACAGACAGGCGAATGAGCTGGATAAAGCTCGTAACTTAGGGCTTCTATGAAACCAGCACAGAAGAAGCTTATTTGGGAGATTGTCCTCACATCAAGAGCAAAATAACTCATGGGCTACATTCACACAACACACATAACCTTGTCCCTGAAATTTCTAGATTTGCACAATACATGGAACCATAGAGTAACCAAAAAAACTGGCTTCACATAACACAGTAAGCAATGCAAAAGCAAACCAGGGTTCAAACTTACCAAGCTTAATTTTTTTATTATTATAATATGGTTTTTTATGGCTGCCTAGTCAACAGGTGACTCTGGATGGCTAACAATCAGTAAAACATCCACATTAATAATTAAAAACAAAAAGCATTATGCACATGGATAAAAACCCAACAAAACAAATAGTTATTGCATTAAACAGGTCTACCTAATACCCAAGTCCAATGCTTAATGGAAGATCCAGGTCTTTAACATCTTTCAGAAGGCCAGCAAGGTTGAGGCCATCCAAATTTCAGGGAGTATGCTGTCCCATTGGATAGGCAGTATAACAGAGATAGGTCCCATTAGATGGCATTGTTTAATACAGTGGATCCAGAGCATGCCCATGCTTTGTCTATATATATACATGCTGTAAACTGAGTTTAGGAATAGAGTAGCAGAATGGAGTATCACATTGGATTGCATGTAGAAGGCATTTTTTTTTACTCTCCAGTTAAAAATGATCATAGAAAAGAGATGGCTTAATTCTTCTGCTAGCATTGAATTTTACATGATGGAGCATCAAAATGGTGTTCTACTTCTGTAATCTAAAATTATATTGTTAGCTTCTTATGATTCTGCTGCCTAGTTCTAATGCATATGCAGATCTGGCCTCTCAAGCAAACTTGAGATTCCAGACTACCCTGCAAAGAACAATATAAAGAGAGCTCCATAGCTATAGCACACAGGTCATCTGGGTAGGATATGTTTTCACTGCAGTATCATCTTTTAATGGGGCATAATTTCCCACAAATCTGCAATAATCCACTATAAAGGCCTTTGTTATTTCAAATCCAATACTGCATCCATCCATCCATCCCATATACGTACAATTTCTTTTCTTGCAAGAATTTAGAGGAGGTGAAAGATGGCAGTTTTACAGAACCAGAGATGAGTTTATTTTATACCCAGCAAAGAGAGTTTATTTTATACCTAGCAAACTGAGAGCCAGTTTGGTGTAGTGGTTAAGGTACCAGGCTAGAACCCAGGAGACGGTAAATTTTAGAAAGTAAATGCACTTATATACTGAAATCTGTAGCTTGGGAGGCTTTGGGTGCAATCTGTAACTCAAAAGATGTATGTCCCAAAATCTATACATTAAGCTAGCACATTCACAGTCTTCCTTCTTTAAAATTCTATATGTCTCTTTCTCAATAATCTCTGCTGGGCTGAAAGATATGATATAAAAGCAAACACAAAAATACACAAATGTGACAGGTAGATAGCCATTACCTAAATAAGTTATCATTGTGTCCAGAACCTTTACTGCTGCACTGTAAATCCCAGAATTCTTTGAGTTTAAGTTGTCAATCACTATAGTCACCACAGAGAACAGGACTGGATTTAAGCCATTTTTAAGGACTGGAATCATGGAGACAACTGATTCTAATGCATACTGGTTCACCTTCTTGTTGGAATCCTGAAGCCTCGGTGTAAAAGTATCAAAAATCTGTTAACATGAAGAAAATAAGCAAATAAATTCTACCATAAACAACATACACGGAAATATGGGAATTATTCCAATGAGTTATGAGCCAGTACATGAAAACTTTGTTTTAATACATTTTTCCAGTGAAATATCTCTTTTGTATTTACCCTCATTTATCAAGTGTTAATAGAGAGGTCATTTGCAACAAATCAAACCCTAAATCTGTGAGCACCTCGGCCCTTACTCCCCTTATCTGATGATCATTCACATTTTGAAAATTTGCACATTTTGTTGATTGGGATCAGCAGTAAAACATCTATAGTAATTAAGAAGTGGTGATTATTTGAGTTCTTGATAAGAATATTCTACTGTACATCTCTGAAATCATATCATATTAACTGCCCTTCTAGACCTCTTGTAAATATAAGACATCTCCCAGAAAACTGGGATTTCTACTGCTCTTAGAGATAATAGTGTAGAAAACTGTAGGAAATCAGATAATTCCAGTTATCATCCTCCAATTCATTCACCAGGGCCATATTTAGCATAGAGCATAGATGTGACAGTAAAACTAAGCCTGCTAATGTTTAAGATACAAAAGGATAATTTAAGTTTATTAAGGAAGTTACATGGTATGATACTATGGTGTTGGAGGAAAATTCTGAGAGTGCCTTGGACTGCAAGAAGATCAAACCAGTCCATACTCCAGGAAATAAAGCCAGACTGCTCACTTGAGGGAATGATATTAAAGGCAAGAGTGAAGTACTTTGGCCACTTAATGAGAAGACAGGATACCCTGGAGAAGATGCTGATGCTAGGGAAAGTGGAAGGCCAAAGGAAGAGGGGCCGACCAAGGGCAAGATGGATGGATGATATTCTGGAGGTGATGGACTCGACCGTGGGGGAGCTGGGGATGGCGACGGCTGACAGGAAGCTCTGGTGTGGGCTGGTCCATGAAGTCACAAAGAGTCGGAAGCGACTGAACGAATAAACAACAAAGAGAAAACAATGTTCTACTATGTACATTGTATACATGTTGGATCTCCAACAAAGAGAGCCCATGTGCCCCAACTATTTTGAATAATTCTTCATAAAAATAGCAAATTAGAGAAAAGTAAAATAAGCCTAAGATTAATTCATCTGGCTAGGTACTAGGGTGATGTGGCCCAATGCAACTTTAATAAATTCATATTTGAATTAAGGATACTGGCATTCATAATTGATACCTGCACAATCTTTGAGGAGACAAACTGAGGGTTGTTCTTGCAATGCTCAGTTAGTAAGGCTATTCCATCTATTCGTATCTGAAATTCCTTTGCCATAAGCAGCTTGTTCAACTCCTTCAGCTGCTCCATTACTTCTATACTGCGAAGCGAGGAGCAACGAGCTGTAGGCTGCGAGAGGTTAAGAGCATCAGAGGTAGACCTGGAGTTGAAAATTAAACAGCTTTTCACCATATTTCTCAACCATATTATATTACAGTAAACAGTTTTATCTAGCATTGAAAGGAAGCACAATTTGTGGTATGCCAAATACATCGTGCAAGTTAAACAATGTTCACTTAACCTTCTCTAAGTCATTCCAGATGCAAGATGGCTGAGTCTGAATCAAATTCAGAATAGTATGGTAAATTAGGGAAAGGTGGAGTTTAATTTATTTCCTTTACTTTACAAATATATTGCCACCCATTCCTGAATGATTCTGGGCAACATATAAAAGATCTAGCTGACTAATTATATAATATTACAAAATCATATATGCAAGTAAAAACAACGCAACACAATTAGTAGCATTTTAAAAAATCTCTAAACACTCTAAAAGGCCAGTGGTGGCTTGTTCCACAATAAAAGCCTCATCTCCCAGAAAACGGTTGCTGTTTGACACATCTATAGTGAGACCTGCAAAAGATCTGAGGCTGTGGGGCACATTATACAGAAGTAGGCAGTGCTCTAGGTTTCGTGGACTTAAACTGTGTAAGACTTTCTACAACAGGGCTTTCCAAACTTTTCAGTTGGCGACACACCAACGGCGGCATGCGAAAACCCGGAAGCGCGACTGCGGTGCTTCTGGGTTTTCACGCGCCGCCACCGCCACGGCACTTTTGGGGTTTTGTGCGCGGCGGCAGCAGCGGCAATATCCTAGTGTGCCGCACAAAAACCAGGAAGCGCTGATGGCCTGCCACCACCGCGCGCACTGCCACGCGTGGCGGCGGTGGCGCGCCATCAGCGCTTCCAGGTTTTTGCGCGGCACACCTGGGCCCCACATGTGACACAGTACTGTGTCGCGACACACAGTTTGGAAAGCTATGTTCTACAACAAAGTAAGTGCTTTAATTAATCTTGGAAATCAACTGACAACAAGTGTAGCTGTTTCAATATAAGGGTGACTTTGAGAAGCTTCACTTTGCCAACCACATTCAGGGATAGCTGCAATTTCCAATATGTCCCATTAAAAGTACATTACAATAATCCAAATTTAAGAACATTGTGTAACTGATACACATCTCTCTTCCCCAGGTAGGGACACAACTGGTTTATCAACTAAGCTGATAAAAGGGCACCTTTGACACAGATGTTATGTGAGTTCCAGTGTCCACACTGGATTCAAGAGGACCTCAGACTGTGAACCTGTTCCATCCAGAACAAGCATATCATGTGACTCCTAAAGACTGTCCCATAGAAACAACAACAACATCTTGGCTGAATTCAGCTTCTCCTTATTCTCTCACATTCAGTCCCTTGAATTCATTGCAGGAATCTGTAGGATAATTCCAAAAGGGTGGAACCAATGTTTGCCAATGCCTTCTTCAGAGAGCACCAAAAGTGATGAAAGTGGAATCTCCACAAAGTGGTGTCTCCAACTTTTTGGCTTCAAAAAGATAATTATATATTATAATTATATAACAACAGTTGAGGTGAGAGATCCAGAAACATTAACGGGGACTAACTCTACCATCTCTCACCTTGCATAGATCTTTTATCAGACATCTGTATGCTAAATCCAGAACTTAATTCAGACTGTAAAGGTCTGGAGAATCTACTGTATTTCCTCTATCAGTTTTTACACTGCCACTGCCTCCTCCTTCAGCTTAGTTAAACCAGGGATGCTGAACACTGACCTGTAACTGCTGAAATGGGCTGAGGAAGCTTCTTAAGCAAAGATCTCACCACTAACATCTTTAAGGTGGTAAAGTCTTAAAGGTATCCACTGTTAGGTAGTCAATAAACATAATTATGAAAGAAACCCACTTTTTTTCTCCCATCATAAGCACGGCCTAGGCATAATAATAATACCTATGTATCTGATTTGATTCATCCCTAGATCTGCACCATAGTTCCTTAAGCTTCTTGCCTTCACACCTCACTATGGGTGATCATAGGTTCACACACAAAAGAGGCAACTCTCAGAAGTCACCATATCAAGCATAGGAGAAATATCATTATTGCACATTTCAACTAGGTTGATGTTAAGATGGTCAGTTGGGTTAAAGAAAGCATTCCCAGAGCCACTTGGAAACCAATTGGATCTATTAATGTCTAGATGTGTTCCAATCTAACCTGATCTCTGCCCTGCAGAGGAGAACGTGCTACAACAGCCTAATCTTCACCACAGAAAGACCAATCTAGGGCAAGAGTACATCCTGCCAGTCTCCTTCAAACACAGCTGGTTGTCCCCTTGACTTAATATAAGATCAGGGATACTATTCTTTTTCCTAGAGACCAAACTATCATTCAACAAAAAGAAGTATCAAGAGTTGAGGATGCTCACTCTGACTCCTCAGATAACCTTGGTAGGTATAAGATGTGGATATAGAAGGTATTATGACTGAATGGGTTCTACCTCCCCACACAGGACTGCCTCTTCTCTGTCCGCTATAAGTCCCTTTGCTCTTACTCTTTTGATAAAGGCACCAGTCCTATTGGAAGAGGCTAAACATCTCATACCCAGGCCACAAGTAGAAGAATAAGAATGTTAAATATACAGAGAAAATGGGGGTAGGAGGAGAGGGAGTCCACTGAGAAAAAGAACAATTTGTAAATTTGAAGAGTAAATTTAGAGAACAGAGAAAGGAGGAAAACTTTCTATTCTTGATGTCTTGTCGAAGGCTTTCACGGCCGGAGTTCAATGGCTGTTGTGGGTCTTCCGGGCTGTGTGGCCGTGTTCTGGAAGTTGTGGTTCCTAACGTTTCGCCAGCATCTGTGGCCAGCATCTTCAGAGGGCAGGAGCACAGACAGAGAGATCGCTTCTGTCTGTGCTCCTGCCCTCTGAAGATGCTGGCCACAGATGCTGGCGAAACGTTAGGAACCACAACTTCCAGAACACGGCCACACAGCCCGGAAGACCCACAACAGCCATTTCTATTCTTGGTTGTGGAAATGATTTCAAATTATTAAAAACACAGAACCTAAAATGTTCCTAAATACTTCCTTAGTTAAGAATTATCGATTTTCCGCTCCCTTCCCCTAAAATATCCTGTTCTTCTTTATTCCTTGCTGCTCTGTTATTGCTGCTGGTCTTGCTAATTGCTAAAATTTATGATTGCATGCCCCAGCAATGCCATCCAGGTGAGGTCAATGTCTCTCACTCCCTGCCCAGCAAGATGGCCTTCCACCAGGCAGAGAGTTCTGCAGCAAAGGGCAAGGAGGCAGTGTGTATGTCCAAAACACTCCTCCCCAAACCATCAAGACCTCTCTGCAGCTCAAGTGGGAAGACAAATGGTAAACGCAGCTGGCAATTTGCTTCCTTGAGATGGCAGACTTTGAAGAAGCCTTATTACAGGGCTTTCCAAACTTTTCCCGTGACGACACACCAACGGCGGTGCGCACGAAAATCCGAAAGCGCCACAGTGGCGGCGGCACGCAAAAACCCGGAAGCGCCGCCGCTGCCATGGCACTTTTGGGTCTTTGCGCGCCACCGCCACTGCGTCGCTTTCGGATTTTCGTGTGCCACAGCGGTGGCGGCAGCGGTGTCCTTGTGTGCCATGCGAAAACCCGTAAGCGCTGATGGTCCGGCGGCACACCATCAGTGCTTCCGGGTTTTGACGTGACACACCTGGGCCCCGCAGGCGACACAGTATTGTTTCACGACACACAGTTTGGAAAGCTATGCCTTATTAGCATTCTAGGGAAGGGAGAAGATTAGCATCCTAGATAGGGCTAGGCTGCCAAGTCGGGGTGCCCACTAAAAGGCAGCAAAGAGACACAGTCAAATAACTCTTCACTGGCATCTACTGGCTACCTGGAGTGTGCTGCCTGGAGGCAGAAGCTCTGTTCTAGGGGACAGACAAAACTTTTCACAAGTAACAGTCTTCTCTCCCAAATTAAGGGTTTTCAGCAACGGCATAAACTATGAGGGAAATGGGAGACATCATGCATCCCAAGCAAATGAGTCATGTTTAAAAGGATAGCAGAGGAAAGGCTAGGGAAAGGGAACAAGCTTTCCCCTTGACTCTAGCCTCTCAACATGCAATGGGATATATCAGGCACCTGTTGGCCTCGCGGGGCAAGCCAGACAGCAATCACAACCAAATGAGCTAATTCCACTTTATTGTAAAGCTACATTGACAGAATCTTGCAAGTCTGAAAGCACAGTTCTCACCCCCGTTTCCTTTACAGCCTGAGAAGCTGGGGAGAGTCTCTTCTGAGCCTCTTGCCTTGCCCACTATCCAGCTGCGGGCTCTGCTGTCTCTTATCTGACCATTCCCTTGGCAGCGTCTCTTGGCCCAATCTCCCAAGGTCTTTCCCACATACCATTACAGCACCTGAGCTTTAAAAAAAAAGTTACAGCATGTGTCCCAGTGACATGCCCTGTGTCGTTCTGGAATCCAGATAATCACAGAAGCAGATGATGCTCCCCACCTTACCCATCGCCTGAAGACAGGCTGTCCAGTGAGATGGTCACACTGCCGCTCTTTGATCCTCGGTAGCTTTTGGCAGAAGGAGCATGGGAGGCCTGATCTTCTGTCCCCTATACAGGTCAAGTCACACAGTCATTTTAACATTCTGGTCAATTACACACATCCCACCTTTTCATATGGACTGATTTGTACATGATGTTAAACCACAATGTGGTTCGGCTGGTTTGGGCTAAGCGTGTTATACAAAACCAGCCATTGTGGCTTGTAAGCCATGGTGCAAGTATTGAGTTGGGTGAACTGTGCCAGTTATGGTGTATTTAATAAAGTAGAGTTAAGGAAACAATGGTTTTACTGCCACAAGTGAATGCAGCCAGTGTATTATTAGTTCTTTATGTCACTTCTGAAAAGTACCCAGTTGTGCAGTTAATGCCCATGTACTGTATCAGATCTTCTGATTCCCCTTTCAATCTATACATTTCCAAGGTTGTCCCTGGGCTTCCATACTCACTTTCTGTTTAATTGCAGCCATGACATCCCGCAGGTCATGTGATGGTAGATTTTGTTTCAAATACCCATCAAATTTTGAATGAGACATAAGCATGTTCAGCATCTTCCGGCCATAACATCTAATGGAAGAAAGGGAAACCTTATTAAGATCACTGGAGAACAAAAGTCCATCTTCATTCAGGAGACGGCATTTCCTGCTGTTACCTTGTGTCTTGATGGCAGTCCTGAGCCACCTTGACTAACGTCTGCACTAACATCTCTGTACTCTCCCGGTTGCCCGAGAGCAGTTTCTCAGCCCCAATTTGTTCCATGACCGTCAGTAAGTGTCCAGCAGCACATTTTCGAATGAGGGGGTTTCGGTGGCTGCAACGAAACGATCATAACTGTCAGAAATAGGGCACATTTTGTATCCAAAGTAGAAAGCTGCCAAGCTGTAGGCTGATAGCAACAACTGTTCTAGCTCACCTTGATCAACAGCACCAACTTCATCTATTCTACACTGTAAGCTTTTCTTAGAGTATGAATGGGAAAACTCTTTCCCATGCAAAGGACAGGAATCATAGTCTGCCATGGGCAAAGGCAATTTCCAGCATAATTTACAGGGTTGCATAGCATTCTTTCTGTTTTTATCTGCCACTCCATTTCATGGACAAGTGCTTTAAAGAATAAGCATGGGTCCAGAGAGCTGCAATGCTAGGCCAAATCTCTGGTTTCCACTTATAGGTTCATACAGAAAGATTCAGCCATCTTCTTGCGGGGATGGGGAAAATTTGCTCCCCAGATGCTGCTAAACTACAACACTCAGAGCCCTCTCCATCATGGCCAATAGTGAGGGATGCTAGGAACTGTAGTCAGCTACATCTGGAGGGCCACACATTTCCACAAATTACTCTAAGGAATAATTCAGAGGTATGGAATTATCTCCTCCAGCAATTGCCTTCTATTTTGCAAATTCAAGCACTTGCTGCTCATGCCCATACACCAGCGAGGATCAAGATTGCAGATGAAAAGGCAATATACATACTTCACTCCATTGGCCATGAGGGCTGTCATCGCTCGTGAAGGAGTCACACTCTGTGCCATGATACCTAAGGACTGGTCAGCTGCTCTCTGGATGAATTCGCTAGTATCATCTGCCTTCTGGAGCAGGACTCGAGAAATCTCCTCAACCTCTTGATCCATGTGCTTCCTCATGGCTTTGAACAATTCAGCAAGTGTCCCGATAGCAAACCTAGACACTTTAGATCGTAAGTTGCTAACCTGATAACAGAAAGTCATATGATCTTATTTACTTTTGCAAATTGTAAAGAACAACAGCCAAAGGACCAACACAGGGCCAATTTCTTGTCCAAGTAAAGACTCCAGAATTCAACAGTATGCAAAATCCTTAGATCAGATGTCTAAAAATAGTGTTCTCTTACTTCTACTTCTACATAGGTAAAGATAAAGGTTAAGGTTCCCCCCGCACATTTGTGCAGTCGTGTCCAACTCTAGGGGCCGGTGCTCATCTCCGTTTGTTAGCCGAAGAGCCAGCGTTGTCCGAAGACGCTTCCACGGTCATGTGGCTGGCATGATGCTTGCGGAACGCTGTTACCTACCCACTGAAGTGGTACCTATTAATCTACTTGCATTTGCATGCTTTTGTTCTTCCTAGTTTATTACAGTCACTGACCTGCTGTGCGCAGTGGCAGTATCGTAGCCAATGAGGTTTATCCGAGGTGCAATTATTGCTAATTGAAAACTTTTCCCAATCTCTGGTTTCTCTTCAGATCGTATAAATCTTTCGCATGCTTTCGAATTGCTAGGTTGGCAAGAGCTGGGGCTAGTGCGGGAGCTCACTCCATCACGTGGGGCTAGGGATTCGAACTTACGATCTTCTGATTGACAAGCCTGGCGTCTTACCCACTGAGCCACCACACCCCTTCTACATACAGAACTTTATTGAATATGTATTTAATTTTTACTGTTAAGTTCCATGAGAATTTGTACCAGGGGTTGTATGTACTTGCCTAAAAAGCTATTATAAACCTCCCAACTCTAGAATATTCCTTGATACAAGAAACAGAAAACCTATATTTCTAGGTTCCGTGTGAGAGCCAGACCTTGCCTTGCCTTTATCTTCACTCACACTTTTAAAACTCCAGAATAAAGTCTATATTTACAATAATTTTAGAGAAAAGTGGGAGATCATAAATTATGCCAATGGTTTCCCAGTATTTGCTGTAGACAGAAGGCATAATGGCCTTTGAAAACTCTGCTGTTAGCAGCCTATCAGCTGTTCAAACAATGAGCAGTATGGAGATGGCCTTTGTGACTTTGCTTAGCTTTTGCTTTTTATTAGAAGGGTTTAAAATGAGAGCAATAAAACCTCTCCATTAAGTGGTCAAATACTGTAAACAGGAAGGCTGCTGCAAGCAGCTCCATGAAATCAGCTCCCAGGAATGCAAGAATTGGCTAGCTCACAGCATCCAGCATGAATTCTATAGGAAGGCCAAACAATACTTAGGTCTGGGAAAATGCAAGTACTGGGTAGGTCTGTGTAATTTAGGTGTTATTTCTCTTTTCCTTGGGAGAATGATAAGAATCAGTGACATTCAGTTGGTAGAATAGAGAGAATTAAGACGTTTGTACTTAAGGCACAGCAGTCTTTCCTTCAGAAGGCTTGGAACTCTATAGCATCGTGGGGGATCTCTGTGATAAAAAATGAATGTTTTTGCCAAGAATGGTGTTTTTGTTTCAGACAATACCTGTTTTCACAACAGATGTACCATTTAAACAATGGCAAAAAGATATATCAAAATTTATATGGCAAGGGGAAAAAAACACAAGTTAAATATAAAGTGTTACAAGATGCAAAGGAAAGAGGAGGATTGGGTTTACCAGATTTAAAAGTATATTTTGCTGCTTGTTGTTTGGTCTGGATGAAAGAATGGATGTTGCTGAGAAACAAGAGGCTTTTAGTGTTAGAAGGTCACGACCTGAGGTTTGGATGGCATGGATATTTATGGTACAACGACTGCACAAATGTGTGGGGGGAACCTTTACTTTACTTTAAAGTTAAAGTTAACGTGGATTTCAAAAATCATTTTATTAGACGTGCTGTATTGAGAATATGGAGTAGATATAAACCCAGGTTGTGCCCGAAAACACCCTTATGGATCTCAGCTCAAGAAGAAAAGAAAAGAAAATAGAAAAGAAAATAGAAAAGAAACAGCAGACAAGGACAAATGGTTGACGTATCGGATATAATTGGAAAACCATCAAGGGGAATTTAAAATTAAATCAAGAGAGCAACTAACAGCAGAAGGATATAGTTGTCAATGGTTTTCCCATTTACAGTTATCAGAAAGATTCAAAATGGACAAAAAGATTTATGGTATGGAGCAAAGTTAGACAAAATTTGAAGTACAATTGTTTGTAGAGGGTCCGTGTTTCACAGGCGTACAGAAGGGTTGGTAGTACAATGGCTTTGTAAACAAGCATTTTGGTCTCCCTGCGAATGTCCCGATCCTCAAACACTCTACGCTTCATTCGGGAGAAAGCTACACTCGCAGAGCTCAGGTGATGCTGAATTTCAGCGTCGATGTCGGCTTTTGTAGATAGATGGCTGCTGAGATAAGAAAAGTGGTCAACATTTTCTAGTTACACACCTTTAAGCTGGATTGATGGCGCTGCAGAGGGATTGGTTCGAACTTGCTGGTAAAGCACTTTGGTTTTTTTAATGCTAATCGAGAGGCCGAGCTTTTCATATGCTTCTGCAAAGATGTTTAGGATAGTTTGAAGATCTTCCTCGGAGTGTGCACAGACTACGTTATCATCAGCATATTGAAGTTCTATAACAGAAGTTGTAATTACCTTATTTTTTGCTTTCAGCCTACTAAGATTAAAAAGCTTTCCATCTGTTCGATATATATGTCTATGAAGGTTCTCATAGACATGTTCGATATATAATTTCGATATATAATATAATGTTCGATATATAATTTCTACACCAGTAGGAAGTTTCTCTTCAACAAGGTGTATAATCGTCTGTAGCTTGAATCATGTCAACTGGATTTCTATTTTCTCAGTGGAAACGTTTCGCTCCTTATCCAAGGAGCTTCTTCAGTCTGAGCAAAGTTAGTAAGGGAATCCTAAATATGTTTCTAGGTAGCTGTGTGACCTTACACCTGGGGCTAGGTCATGGTTATATTGAGATGTTATTTTAAGTCCTTTTATCATCTAAAGGAGGATCGTTAAGATCACCATGCTGCTGTTGAGCTTGTGAAATGGTCTTAATCTTCCTAGGCACAGAAGACAAAGCAGGGAGGAAGATGGGGGAAAGATTATGCCTGAGGCCCCCACCTCTATTCAAGGAAGGATTTTCCAAGTTGGCATAAATGGATTCCTTGACCCCTCTCTCAAACCACCTATCTTCTCTGTCTAAAATGTGAACATTAATGTCCTCAAATGAGTGTCCTTTTTCCTTTAGATGAAGATAAACTGCTGACTCTGGTCCTGTGGTGTTACTTCTCCTGTGTTGGGCCATCCTCCTGTACAAAAGTTGTTTGGTTTCTCCAATGTAGAGTTCAGAGCACTCCTCACTGCACTGGATTGCATAAACTACATTGCTTTTCTTGTGTTTTGGAGTTTGATCTTTGGGGTGTACAAGCCTCTGTCTCAGTGTGTTGGTGGGTTTGAAATATACAGGTATGTGGTATTTGCCAAATATCCGTTTTATCTTTTCAGACACGCCAGCCATGTAGGGAATGACCAGGTTCTTTCGTTTACTCTGAGTCTCAGCCCTATCTGTTGCTGTTTTAGGTCTGGTAGATTTAGATTTGGTGAAGGCCCAATTTGGATATCCACAGGCCTTCAGAGCTGTTCTCAGGTGCTGATTTTCATTCTTTTTGGAATCCATGGAGGTGGGGATGGTTTCTGCTCTGTGTGACAATGTCCTGACGACTCCTAGTATGTGCTGCAGTGGATGGTGGGAGTCAAACATCAGATGTTGATCTGTGTGTGTGGGTTTCCTGTAGATCCCTATTTCTAGCTTGCCACCGGTCCCAATGAGGACTTCACAGTCTAGGAATGCCAGTCTGTTGTCCTTGGTGTCTTCTCTGGTGAAGCTAATGTTGGCATCTATAGTGTTTATATGGTCCGTGAAGGCCTGTACTTCCTGGGCCTTGATTTTGACCCAGGTGTATAATCACAGTGATGAAGATAGCGAATAAGGTTGGAGCAATAACACATCCCTGTTTAACGCCGGATTCCACTTTAAATGGATCGCTTTGAGAGCCATTGTTATCCAGGATTGTTGTCATCATGTCGTCATGGAGTAGCCGCAAGATGTTCACAAATTTATCAGGGCATCCGATTTTCAGAAGGATGGTCCAGAGAGCAGTACAATTTACAGTATCAAAAGCTTTAGTCAGATCAATAAACGCCATGTACAGAGGGCGGTTTTGCTCCTTGCATTTTTCTTGAAGCTGTCGTGCAGTGAAGATCATATCCACTGTTCTCCTGGAAGGGCAGAAGCCATTTTGCGTTTCAGGGAGGGTCTCTTCTGATATAGATAGGAGACGGTTTGCAATGATCTTTGCCAGGATTTTGCCTGCTGTGGCTAGAAGGGAGATGCCTCGATAGTTTCCACAGTCTGTTCTATCACCCTTTTTAAGGAGAGTGATAATTATGACATCCCTAAAGTCTGCTGGAATCTCCTCCCTCATCCAGATTTTTTCGATGAGCTTATGAAGTTGTGTAAGTTCAGGCCCGCCTTCTTTAAAGACTTCAGCAGGAATCCCATCAGGTCCACTAGCTTTGTTATTTTTCATTTGTTTAGTGGCTTTACTGACTTCCTCCAAACTAGGGGGTACTGCAAGCTCTTCTCTTATTTGTTTTTGCGGGATTTGCAAGAAGACTTCATCAGCCACAGTAGAGTGACGATTAAGGAGATTGTAGTAATGCTCTTTCCAGCGCAGTGCAATAGACTCTTTGTCTATGAAGCCCCATGCATCATGAGCATCTGCAAAATGTTGGGTTTCTTGGGCTTTTTTTATCCACGATATGTTCTTAAGTTCTCTAGTTCTTCTTTGGACTTCTGCCTTTGCACTGGCGTAGATTTTTTTCTTAACGGCACAGTTAATATCTTTTTGCCATATCTGGAAGGCTTTCCTTTTCTTGTCAATAATATGTTCAATCTCACTATCGTTCTCATCAAACCAGTCCTGATGTCTCTTAGTTTGGTATCCGATAGTTTGTTCACAGGCTGAAATAATAGAAGTCTTCAATTTAATCCAGTGTTCCTCAACATTTTCAGGGAGTTCCATAGGCAGATGTTCCTTGAGAGTTGATTGAAAGCAAGCTCGTTTAGTAGAATCTTGAAGGGCCAGTGTACTCATTTTACGCCTTGGTTTTCTTCCTTGGAGCCTACGATGAGGGACAATCTTTATGGCCATCGTGGATCGAATTAATCGATGGTCTGTCCAGCAGTCATCGGCGCTCATCATGGCTCTAGTGAGAAGTACATCACGGCGATCTCTAGCACGGACAATTACATAATCTAAAAGATGCCAGTGCTTCGACCGTGGGTGCTTCCATGATGTTTTAAATTTCCATGATGTTTTAAATGCACTGGATGCTGTGATCCTAAGCCAAAAACAAATAAATTCCATTCTCATTCAGCATTATGTGCAAGCCAAGTCTATGAAGGAATGGTTCCTTGAAACCGTGGATAACCTTCAGTAGCAAGGTCTTTGGTGAGACAATATTTGAGAACCTTTCTGCTACTACTTTTTTAGATCAAACTTCAGTTTTGATACACAATGGGTTAGTTACCAGAGCACATGCAGAGTGCAACTGTACAACATGACATAAATATATATAAGACTAGGTTTGTTTAATGCATAAGAACGTGTGCTTTCACACATTGGACTGCATATAAACAAATTAAATTAAAAGTAAAAGTAAAAATTGCTCCTCATCCAGTTTCAAATATACATATGCAGAGGACTTCCCCTTTTCCTAACCATTGTTTTATCTCCTTCATAACCAACATGATCTGGAGATCCAGATTCCTAAGTTTTATTTATTATTTATTTTGATGCCTTCGAGTCAGTGTTGACTCTTGGCAACTGCCTGGACAAGTCCTTGCAGTTATCTTGACAACATTTTCAAAAGGGGTTTGCCCTTGCCTCCTTCCTAGGGCTGAGAGAGAGTGACTGGCCCAAGGTCACCTAGTTGGCTTCATGCCTAGGCAGGACTAGAACTCACGGTCTCCCGGTTTCTAGCCTGGTGCCTTAACCACTGCACCAAACTGGCTCTCATAGATTCCTAAGTACTAAAACCAAAATGTTCAATTTCTTTCTCTCTCTTTTCTGACAGATAACTTACCAGTTTTATTTTACATGTAGAACGTATTTATTGTATAAAATTGTGGCAGTGTCTATGCCATATATCTTACACAGAAGAAACCATAACTCAGTGGAGAACATATGCTTTCTATGCAGAAAAACACCTGTGCTTGCACTTCTAAACCTGCTTCCATTAGACTTGACAAAATATATATGCTTTCACAGTTAGACATGTTCCTTAGGCTTCTACTTAGCTCTCTAAGATCTGGGGAATTTGTCATGAGTAGGCTACCTTAACAAGCATATCCCAGTCTGCAAAATACAATGATGCTCCGTTTCTAGCCACTATCTAAAACACAATTGAATACTGTGTAGAGTGAATGTTCACAGTGGCAAGAACAGATTTTATGCCTTAAAATCCTAATTGGTTTGTGAGAAGAGAGGCCTTTCTCAAGACAGGCCTCTCTTTTTTTGTTCACAGGCGCCTCCCCTGAATCAAAAGGACAGTGAAACAACACAATTGGATACACTCTTGGTTATTTGAAGGACTCCCTTGGTCATATGAATCTGAGGAGAGGAGAGGACAGGAGCAACAGCAAATGGTTTGCTCATCACTGGGGGAAAAAATTACAAAGAAAGCTGGTTTTTAGATCCTACACCATAGGTAACTACAGTATGGGGGTAAAGAACTTATACAGCATATGCCTGATGTGTCTGTATCTATCTATACCAGGATGCACACCATTGAACCCAGTCCTTAGCTAGTAATAGTGGCTGCAGAAGAGTCCAAAATGGCCCCATAGACTGGGGAGGAAGGGAAAAAAATCACTGGCTTGCAAAAGCTAGACGCAGTCCAGACACAAAAAGATACTCTAAAGTAGCCTTCCTTCAACTAGATCCCTTCAGATATCTTGGGACTCAAGTCTCAGCATTCCACCTGATTAGAAATATGAGGATGGCAGCAGGATGGGAAGGTGCTGTAAAAATGTGCATAGGAAATGTACAGCTCTGTTCATTTCTTCTCTGCACTTCAACCTACTGAACCATATTCATCCATCCATCCATCCATTTTATTCCTGCTGCAATCAATTGGACTCTGGGAAGTTTACAAGAATTTTATAAAGAAAATAAAATAATAAAACATCCATAGTTTATTTTTAAATATGTTAAAATCAAAACAGTAACAATCAACAATCAACTTATTATTCCCAGGTGTTATCTCAGACCCTATAAGCCTTCTGAAACAGCTTCCCAAAAGCTAACGAGGTGGGGGAAGTCTTAATTGTACAGCACAGGCATGGCCACTAAAAACAGTGCCTCTGAATTCCAGCCTCTGTCACTTTGCAATGGTAGAAGTGGGACCCTCATATCTGCTGGAATGCATGGATCTTTACACTTCATTCTGCTCCATTCTCTCCATCTTTTGCTCCTCTATCCTTCTCATCAGAATAATGTATACATTATCTGAAAGCATATTTTTCAAAAACAGTTTTATACAAATACAGATATGTGCACATTTGATTGCTTTGTATAGCTGTTTTCATGAAATTTTACTCCCACCCTGGAGATAATAAAAAGTTTATTAATTAACTTTTTTTTCAGTATAGATAAATATAAATAGCACATTGGGCAGACACACAGGTGCACAAAAGTATGAAAGCTGCTTCAGACTTACGGTGGGAACATGGAGGACTGAACAGCTGGCATCATGGCAGTTTTTTCAGGCTCAGGCTGGTTTCTCCTGAAGCCCAGGAGCATTTTTCCAGATCAAGGAAATGCTCGGAATTGACCCATCTGTCCTCCGGATGGCGAATTGCAGCCAGGAGATCATAAGCAGCATTTGCGTTTGACGGGTAAGACTTCGCCAGGAGGCTGGGACGTCACCATTTCCAAGCCGTGCTGCAGCCTTAAAGGGACGTTAAGTCCAGCCACCCCATTTCTAAAGCACCCAATTAATTTTTTAAAAGTATTTGTACCCTAAGAGATGCAAGTAGATGAATAGGTACCACTTTGGTGGGTAGGTAATAGCGTTCCGCGTGCATCATGCTGGCCACATGACCGCGGAAGCGTCTTCGGACAACACTGGCTCTTCGGATAACAAACGGAGATGAGCACCAGCCCCTAGAGTCAGACACGACTGCACAAATGTGCGGGGGGAACCTTTACCTTTTACCTTAAGAGAGGGTTTCTACATTAAGGAGAAGCAATCTCTCTTGGTGTTATTTTTGTGATTATTTTTTTTTAAAAAAAATATTTTTAAGCTTTGGATCTTGCTTTCCATCCAATACTAAGGAGGGTTGAGAGTATATTATCATCTCCCTGTTATTATTTTTGTGCTATTTTTGAAGATTTTAGCATTTTTCCTACACATTGAATCTGACGTTCTGAACCTTTACTTTCCTGCCGCTACTTTCTCTGGGAACTGTCTGTTATCTTATCTTAACTCAGTTCAGAAACTTTCCATTACCTTTCACTGTTGCCGGTTAAGTATCCAGGGGGCACCATAATTTACTGCGTGAGACATGGATGATCTTAACCAGGCTCTCTCTGACTTACATCGAGATATTAAAGCAGGGGCGTGGTGGCTCAGTGGGTAAGACGCCAGGCTTGTCGATTGGAAGATTGCAAGTTCGGAGGTTCGAATCCCTAGCCCTGCGTGCGGAGGGAGCTCCCGCACTAGCTCCAGCTCTTGCCAACCTAGCAATTCGAAAGCATGCAAATGCAAGTAGATGAATAGGTACCACTTCGGTGGGTAGGTAACAGCGTTCTGCGCATGTCATGCGGCCACATGACCGTGGAAGCGTCTTCGGACAACGCTGGCTCTTCGGCTAACAAACGGAGATGAGCACCGGCCCCTAGAGTCGGACACGACTGCACAAATGTGCGGGGGGTACCTTTACCTTTTTATTAAAGCAGATATTAAGCAGATTTTTTCTGATTCCTGCCAAGTTATTATGCAAGACATTCAGAGCATTGCGGAAAATATGTGGTCTAAAATGTGCCATCTGGTTGAGGATACTCTGGACGAAATTGAAGAATTTAGCAGCGATGGAAATGTCTCTTCTAAGAGCCAGATGGGGGCTTCTGTTGAAATGCCGGATGAAATTGACAATGCTGAATTGAAGAAGTTTAAGGGAGAAATTGAGTTGCAAGACATGAGTGAAATTGGCTTTCTGATGGAATGCTATGGAAAAGCAGGGGTTATTATGTATAGGAGGTTTTTTGAAGAGAGGTCTGTGTTTGTGAGGGGAGCAATTGGGCTGTTTGATTTCTTTAATAAAATAGCTCTGTGTTTATTATGTTGTTGTTTATTCGTTCAGTCGCTTCCGACTCTTCGTGACTTCATGGACCAGCCCACGCCAGAGCTTCCTGTCGGCCGTCACCATCCCCAGCTCCCCCATGGTTGAGTCCGTCACCTCCAGAATATCATCCATCCATCTTGCCCTTGGTCGGCCCCTCTTCCTTTTGCCTTCCACTTTCCCTAGCATCAACTTCTTCTCCAGGGTATCCTGTCTTCTCATTATGTGGCCAAAGTACTTCAGTTTTGCCTTTAATATGTTTATTATGGGGATATGTAAATGCTTTGGTCTATTTTGAAGTGGGTTAAGGGGCTAAATATATTTATCTGGATGTTCTTTTGGCTTTGGATGATTTTACTTATCGTTAATGATTGGGATTAAGATTATTAAGGTTTTTTTTAACAAAATTAATATTAATTCAGGTTTCTTGTATTATTAATTATAATGGCAGACAATTTACATGCTTTTTTATTTTTTATTTTTATTACAGTAGACACGAATGCAAGGGGCATGGTGGCTCAGTGGGTAAGATGCCAGGCTTGTCGATCAAAGATTGCAAGTTCAGAGGTTTGAATCCCTAGCCCCGCGTGATGGAGTGAGCTCCTGCACTAGCCCCAGCTCTTGCCAACCTAGCAATTCAAAAGCATGCAAATGCAAGTAGATGAATAGGTACCACTTCGGTGGGTAGGTAACAGCGTTCCGCGCGCGTCATGCGGCCACATGACCATGGAAGCATCTTCAGACAACGCTGGAGATGAGCACCGGCCCCTAGAGTCGGACACGACTGCACAACTCTGCGGGGGGAACCTTTACCTTTACCTTTTAGACAGGAATGTATAGAATAGTAGTAGGAAGGGAATAATTAAGAATTGTTATTTTGGGGGGGAAGTTGATTAGGTGATTTGCACTTTTTCTTTTCTTTTAATATAAGGGGAGGGAGCAATGGTATTTAGTGATTTTTATAATGTGCTAAGGGGTTGACTTATAGAAATAATGTGATTTTGGTTTAATATAGAGTAAGGGATTGATTATGGAAAATTGCTGTATATCCTTGATGTTTAAAGTCGGAAGTCACTTCTTTTTGTAATCTATTTTTTAAAAAAAATTTCTCTTGTGTTTTCATACTTTTTAGTTCTTTTTCTTTTTTTGTAGTTTTTTGTTTTCTGTATCTTTTATCTTTTTCTGAAATTGAATAAAATTCTTTTAAAAAATGCGTGAAAGCTGCTTGGAGGCACACTGACTAAATAGAAACAGAATGGAAAGCATCAGGTAATCCACCAGAGAAGATTGATTGGACATATGTTAAATATTCATTTCGCACCTCTTTTGTAGCTGCCAAGGAAACATCATGAAGTCTACCCTGCAGAACTTCTGAATGGCAGGTAGCCAAGCATATGATGTTGAAGAGCCCTTTCTCCTTCAGGTGCCTGAGATAGTTATCAGAAAGAGGGAAGGAGAGAAAAAGAGAAGAGAAATCATTAGTCTCACCTGGCATTTTGCAGAAACCTCATTTCTCACAGTGGTGAGAGGGTGTGAAAATGAGATATGTCACAAAAGTCACTCGGTAGAACTATAGAAAAGCAAAGACTCTGAATTTAACAGTTCTCATACACAGTGGATTTTAAAACTACTGGTGGGAAAATGTCTTTCATCACCAGTGTATATGCCAGACAGCATCTCCTGCAAATTAAGCTGAGTAAAAGAGGATGATTGATCTATTAGTTCTGCACGATAGGTTCCATTCTTGGAAAAGGCTGAGACCAATGCAGCAGAGTCTCTCTCCTCCAGAAGAGAAAGCTTTCATTCCGCCTCCCGCCACTTTGTTTTTGTTGACCCAAGTATGCTCCCCGGCACCATCTCTCTGTATTAACAACTCCACTTGTTAGTGACAAAAAATGAAGATAGGTGATAAATTCCCAAAAAAAATGGTTGGGTTCCTTTAACTTTCTTGTCATCCAACCTTTTTGTATGATTTTCTGTTTCTCGTGTTTTTAAAGAAATTTTTACTGTTGATCTTAGGTTTATTAGCAATGTTTTTATACCCACTTGCATTTCTCTGTGTCCCTTTTCATGCTCTTTGTTCGGACAATGCTTCGGTTTTCTGAAGGAATGTTTATTCTCTCAGATAGCTTCTTTGACGTTATTCATTAACTGTGCTTGCAGCTGCATTCCACAACTTCTGGCTCTGTCCCTCCAAACTGAGCTGCATTTTCATGTGGTTGCATGGCATTCTGGGAGTATCCTCAGCAGAAGCATGGGGGGGGGGGAGTAAAGTGCAGCTGTGCAATCTAAGCCCAGCCCCTTTTAAATTGCATGTGCAGGGCCTTGCCATGCAATTGTAGCACCAACTTCACTTTTTTGATCCCTTCTATAGATGTCTCTGCCTCAGCTTCTTCCTCCCCTAGACTGGCCAGTCCCACCAGCTGCCCTGTGAGGGAGCACTAAAAATTACAATTACATAGAACCCATCCCTCTTCCTTGTTTTTCCTTCCTTGCATTGGCTTTTTGTGGTGAGAAAAAAGTAAGCAGTGGCCACATTAACTGGCCACAGTGCATGGCAAAGCCAAGTCTCAAAAGAGCCACAGAGTTATGGGGAGTCACTGCAAGGTACCATGATGCCCTCACTTTGGAGGGGAGGGGAGGGGAGGGGAAATCACAGGAGGTGGAATGAGGCATACATTCATGCCATTGGGGACCTACTTGCTCTGTACCTACAGGAAAAAAAATGTAGTAAATCTATCCATGCTGCCTTTCCTCCTGGGTGCAGGGTGTGAAAACTGCCAGAAGCCCCATAGCATTCTGAAGACACAGAAGTTATAATTATGTGGTTTTGGGGAACCCACACATCTGAGAAAGTTGCCACCCTTTCCCATTGTCTTTTTTTCCATTTCCCCCATTTTGAAGATGTTTCCTCTTTTGAAATGAACCATAATTGTATTATACTTCCTGTCCAACCTTCCTTTATGCAGAAATTACAAATATTAACATTTTGGTTCTTTCTGCAATATGTACATCCTGCATTAGCTCCTGAGCATCACAGACTTTCACCCAGCTTAGAAAATAGTGTTCTTTCTTTCCTTACCAATCATTGCTACTAAGCCACTTCAGAGCATCGACTAACTCATGTTCTGGGTGAGACAAGGGCCTTATCTTAAAGGCATCCCTATTTACAAGGTCCTCTTCCCATTCTGGAGAGTGCTGGAGATTTGCTGGCAGGGAATTAGCTGTAAACGTAAAATAACAATCAAAACATATCAATGGATATACTGTATATACGAGTCACATCCTACTGAAAACATGATAGTTTTGCACGGTTCAGGATAGGAGAAGTAGACTCAGCAAATGCACATCTTTTCCTCCCAGGTTCTTTTAGGGGTGTGAAATAAAACCCCTCAGGACTCAAAGATGGAGTTGCCATTGTCTGCCACCAAAGCAGCAGTCATATCCCAGCAACTCAGGCTGCAGGTGCATCCTCACAACAGCATTTCTGGCCTCCTAGCTTTTGTCTTCCCAAAAGTAACAATAGTCATTATCCCTGAAACAGACAAATTGTTCTCTTGCAACTTTTCATCCTTCAGGTACACTAGACTACAATTCCAATCATCTCCAACTAGCCAACCTGATGACTGGGGGCCAGGAAAGTTTGTAGGGCAACAAATCTGGAGAGTTTTAGATTGGAGAAAGCCATCCTCTTATCCTTATATGGCTGCTTAGTATTTTTATTTTGCCAGGAATCCTCTCCATCAGACTGGGAGACAGCTTTTGCAGCCCTGAAGTTGCCCAACTGGGCAAACTGCTGCCTAACAATTACACTGCACTATGTTGTCCCAATACGGAGAGACACAGAGGGTCTAGCTCTTGCCCAGGAAGGTCAAGCAAAGGGTTGATGTGGCATTACAGCCAAATTGATCTTAGTTATGTGCTGCTTACAAGGACCTTGAAAATACTGACTGGGAAAATTCCTTGATCCTGTCTCAAAAACAAAATTCAAAGTTGTCTCCCCCCTTTTATTGGTCATTCAGAGGGTAAAAGGAGAAATTAGAAAACAGGAGATATGCCCTCAAAGAAACCTTAACCTAGCAGGCAGGGGCTACTTTCCTGATTTCTAGCAGACACCAAAGCAGATCTGAAGCTACTGGGAAGGCCAAATGGGACATGTATGCTGTCTCTCAACATTGCACAATAACCCTCAGGTAGCATTGCTGCCCAGAAAAGGAAGAACCGTGCCATACAATTAAGAGCATTGTATGATGAATATGTTTTTCTGGATGTGCCATTCAAAGGGCAGATGATAATTGCCAATTTGAATGCCCTCCTGTATCAAAAAGGACTCTGCAAACATTGAAATCAAGAATGACAGGAAGGTGCCTGTCCTAGAAGAAGTGCTCTTCTGAAAATATCATCTGCATCCTTTCAACCATGTTTGTTAGTTTGATGGAAAGGAAACTACTTTCAGGTTTGTTTTCTAAAGCAGAAGAAAATTTGTGTGTATGTGTGTGCATGTGCACATGTTAGGGTGACCATATGTCCTGTTTTGAACGGGACAGTCCCGTTATTTTAGCATTTTTCAACCGTCCCGTTGTTTTGATCAAAATCTCCATTTTGTCCCTTTTTTAATCCCGGTGGGAAGGAGGACAGGAAGACAGGAAGGAGGACTGGAGCCGGACTTGCCATTGGAGGCAGCCCGGAAGAGGCCCTATCAGCGCGGCAACTGGAAGCCCAGTTGCCACGTGCGATCCCAGCAGCAGAAGCAGCACCACAGTCCAGGTTCCTGCCTCCTTACCTGATCCTGAGATTGTCTGCCCAGCAGTGGTGAGGCCAGGGAAAGCAGGCACGGGAAGGTTGTGGGAAGAGGGTGCGTGTGTGTGTGTGCGCGCGCGCAGATTACTTGCTCAGTGTAATCGCGCACACACACACAAACACACTAGGCTGACCATACGTCCCGTTTTGAACGGGACAGTCCCATTTTTTAAACAATTCTGGAGCTTCCCGTCATTTTAATAAAAATACCCATTTTGTCCCATTATTGAAAGTTCCTGCAGCGAAGCGCGCGCGAATGCGCGCCCACTTTCTCCAGGGTCGTTTTTTACCTCAAAGAAATATGGTCAGCCTATCCAAGCGGGGCTTTTCATGCCGGTGCCGTCCGGGGTTTGCATCTGACCACGTGACTGGGGAAGTTGTATAGGAGCCGAGATTAACTGTGGGAGTACAAACGTCGCTTTTATCCCCCACTTATTCTCACTGCTGCTCGGGCTGCCTTCTGCTTGCAGCCTCCGCCGGCTTCCCTGTCTTTAATCCCTTGCAGAAATGTCAGGCGAGGAGAAAGAATTGGCTTTAACTCCCAAGGAGGGAGGCTTGGGAAGCCGCTATAGATCAGGAACAGTGTGCTGTAGATACAGGGAGGGAGGGAGGGAGGAAGGAAGGAAGGAAGGGGGGAGGGGGGAGGGGAGGAGGAAGAGGAAGAGGAGAAGGAGGGAAGGAGGGAAGGAGGGAAGGAAGGAGGGAAGGAGGGAGGGAGGGAGGGAGGGAGGGAGGGAGGGAAGGAAGGAAGGAAGGAAGGAAGGAAGGAAGGAAGGAAGGGGAGAGAAGGAAGGAAGAAGAGGGGGAGGAGGGAAGGAGGAATAGGAGAAGGAAGGACAGAAGGAAGGAAGGGGGAGGAAACGGGAGGAAGGAAGGAAGAAGGGGAGAGAAAGAAGGAAGGAAGGAAGAAGAGGGAGAAGGGAAGGAGGAAGAGGGGAAAGAAGGAAGGGAGGAAAGGAGGGAGGGAGGAAGGAAGGATATGAGAGCCACACTATGGCTGTGCAGCTCTTTGGATCACGAGGTACGAGGAAGCTTCTAAACCTGCTCTTAGAAGTATCTTTTTGCCTTTAAATCCAAAGAGCAACTGATCCATGGTTTATAACATGCAACCTCCTTGGTGGTCCCCTGCAAAGACCTCCAGAAAGGGTTAGCCAATTATCCTTTTCAACATGACAGAAGGGGAAAATCATTATCTTCAGGACTGGGCAGTAATATTATCTATGGCACCCATTAAATGTACATCAAAGCAATCTGAGCTTTCCACAAGGCCGCATCCCCTCCTTTTGGAGCGTGTCCCTCCCAGCGCACCATTCGAGGGTCAGTGCAATCCTTCAGTTGCAATCCTTGGTGGGACACCAAGTGCAAAAGATTAGGAGAAATGCTAGTGCCCCGTCGAATGATCTGGGTAGGAAGTGTGCCAGCCTCACAAAACAAAAAAAAAGCTGAGCAAACTTCCCGCTTGTCTCTAGCAATCGTTCAATATTCCTCTTGTCCTAATAAGGGAGGGGGAAAAAACTATTTTAACCCTAGAGTGGGAAATAAACATCCCTCTTTTTCATTAATTCCTTCTCGCAAAGCTAGACAATCTCTTTGCTGCTATGGTTTTAATTCTATTTTTTTTCCAGTTTCCAGGGGATATAAGGTCTCTTAATGCACCTATTCCACTTTGAGGAAGGGCATTGAAAACAAGCACACACCTGCACAAATGTGCCCCTGAATTTCTTTCGTTTGCTGTGCAATTTTGGCCATGGGACCTTGGTGGGGCTTGAAAAAAGGGCCTGCGATTTACAGAAGGCCATAAACCCTGGTTGGCTTATCCTGTTTTAGCTAGTGGTGTCCCTTTCTCTATAAAGATATAGATATAACTATAGATTAGTTATACAGTGTGTGGGATATTGAGAGCCAGTTTGGTGTAGTGGTTAAAGCAACGCGCTAGAAATCGTGAGGCCGTCAGTTCTAGTCCTGCCTTAGGCACAAAGTAGGCTGACCATATGTCCCATTTTGAACGGGACAGTCGCTTTTTTTAGCATTTTTCAACCGTCCCGTCGTTTTGATAAAAATCTCAATTTTGTCCCATTTTTTAAACCCGGCGGGAATGGCGCGGAAGGAGGATCTGAGCCGGAGCTGCCGATTGGAGGCAGCCCGGAAGAGGAAGCCCTCCTGCCTGTCAGCACGCAGCAAAGGAGGGCGGAGAGGTGGAGAGGAGGGTGATTGGCTAGGCGGGAGCCAATCGTGTGGACCGGGGGTGGGGTTTGCAGGCGGGAGCCAATCACACGGACCGGGGTGTGGGGACCCGTCTTTTTCATGAATACGGAATATTACATAACACCCCGTCCCGTTTTGCCATCCCAATGTCCCGTTTTTGCCTCAAGGAAATATGGTCAGCCTATATAGGACCAATTGGCAGCAGGGCAAGGTCTGGGTCAAGGTTCCCTTTGACAGTCAATATATATATTTCCAGTCTCACCCTATTGCCAAAGGGAACCTTGACCCAGACCTTGTGGGTGATCGCAAGTCTTTTTATATAAACAGTAATCTGTTTAAGCAGGGGTACCCAAACTTTTTGGCACGAGGGACCAGTTTCGTGGAAGACAGTTTTTCCACGGACTGGGGGGCGGGGTTTGCAGGCGGGAGCCAATCGTGTGGAATGGGGGGCGGGGTTTGCAGGCAGGAGCCAATTGCACAGACCGGGGGCGGGGTTTGCAATTGGGAGCCAATCAGGCGGAACGGGGGGCGGGATTTGCAGGTGGGAGCCAATCACGTGGACCAAGGGGCAGGGTTTGCAGGCGGGAGCCAATCGCGCAGGGCGGGGGGAATATTACATAAGACCCTGTCCCATTTTTGCCATCCCAATGTCCCGTTTTTGCCTCAAGGAAATATGTTCAGCCTAGCACATGTGTATGTTTGTCCTTGTAAAATCATCTCTCCAACAGTGAGATATAAATCCTAAGAGGAGACATGGTCCAACACCCTCCTTCCATGGGGGTATTTTAGACCAGTAAGCAAGGAGCTGGAGAGTGATAGAAAGATGAACAACAGAACAAACTTCAACAGCATCTCACGGCAATGAAATCAGCAGATGTGCTAGTTATTTGGAGTTTAGATGCCTAGAATAGTTTAGGATAGCTTTCTTTGTAGTATACATTTGTGGTCATCAGATTGTTTAAAATGTACTATTTAAAAACATCTCAAATCTCCCCCTGTGTCCTTGAAATCTTTTTTCCCCCATTTGGACCCTCCTAATAAATATTGGATAATAAATTAATGTTGGGAGAGGCAAAGACACATTTGCAACAGTGCTGGGGGGAAAGCAGACAGAAAAGAGTTTCTCTGACACTGAATTACATCTTCTTTTCCCTTCTCCATGTGGTTATACTTTTGTTCCTCTGCCTATACCAAACACAGGAAACACAGGAAACACAGGAAATTGCTTTCTCTGCCCACCACCCACTTCTGTGTTTCCATGTACAGCTCTATTTGCATCCTAGTGTCTCCTTTTCCAGACTGCACCACCATAGGTTTATTATCTCACTTATCTCAGGGAAGGGTCTACAATCAGCCTACTGATCTTATATTTTGCAAACCTAGTTTTACACATAAAAAGACCCTAAAATTAAAACATGGTTTTGCATCTTTTTCATAGCAACTAGCATGCTGCTTCAATAAAATAAAATGCTATTCTGGTTCTGTACCACCCAAGGTGCCCCAATCACTTTCAGCCCATGCAGTCTTGTGCCAAATGTTAGCATCATCACTGAAATCATGTTGATTGGCCTACAAAATTCTTTTAAGCTTTCTGATGAATAAACCACCCTGTCAAAATCCGAATGAGAGACAGCATTGATGTCATGAAACTATCTAACATTATAACATTATATTTCCCGTCCCTAGCTTGGGACGGGAAAGGTAATAGCTCCTCCTGGGGGTGGCTAGTACCATAATGTCCTCCACACTCTTAAGATCAATTCGCCTAGATTGGATTTTATACTTATTTATTATATCATATTGTTTATTGTAATTTTATACTTGTATTTTAATTGCCCGGAGTCCCCCGGTTGGGGGAGATGGGCAGTCATATTAAATAAATAAATAAATAAATAAATAAATAAATAAATAAATAAATAAATAAAGCAAGCAAGCAAGCAAGCAAGCAAGCAAGCAAGCAAGCAAGCAAGCAAGCAAGCAAGCAAGCAAGCAAGCAAGCATAGAGCAGGCACCTTCTTTGCAACTTGTTTCTAAGGAACAAATGTATGAAGTCCATGAAATCCTTTCCCATTAATATTATAGCAAAAGGAAAAGGGGTACATATAAGAGGCTGGCAGAATTTTTATGTCACACCTGATGCATGTCTCAAGAAACTGCTCTCTTGGCTGACAGCAGGGATGCTGGGCAAAGAGGGCCGGTTCACTCGTTTCCTTAAGGCCATTCCGACAGAAGCTCCGCAAGGGTTCTTCAGGTTGAGGGTAACAGGGATGGCCCCACTGTTGTTAAGCCAGCTGGATCCTGCAGAAAGTAATTTAGGGAGGTCAGTGAAGGATGGAGGAAGAAACATCTGACAGAACATACCAGCGAAGGAGAAGACAATTCATCCATTGCACTGTTGGACCAATGGATGTTCACATTAGTAAAAGATCAAGACTATTTTACTATCCTCATTAGGGAGGTATTCCAGTCTTATAGATTTTTAAATTATTTTTTAATCAGGAAAAAAAATCTTAACTGCTTATGATTGTACCACCTCCTGACACACCAAGACACACATTATCCTTTGCTGTATGTAGCTGTTAACATAAAGTGATCAAGAAAGTGGAGGTTTTTTTAATGCAAATCACCCTGGTTTCACCTTTTGACAAGGAAGTCGCTCCAATGTCAGCATTTAAAATACAAATTTCCCCAATGTAAGCTCTTTTTTAAAAGGTTCTAATCACTATTTTCTGTAAATCTCAGTCGTGTGCCTTCTTTTTTCTTTTCTTTTCTTTTCTTTTCTTTTCTTTTCTTTTCTTTTCTTTTCTTTTTTTCTTTTCAGTGAGCTGACCAAAGATTTAGTTTGATAATATTTTTATGCTATGCCTTAGCGCAGGGGTTCCTAAAGTTTTTGCCATCACACCTCCCTTTAGTGTAATCTTAATGTACACACCTCCCCTAAAAATCCAAACACCAAAATGAACACAAATGGATAATCTAGGAAGGGATCTAGGAAGTTATCATCTTTGGTTCTAGAGGGGGTGGCACTACCCCATTCGGAGCCAGTGCGGAATCTGGGGGTTCTCCTGGACTCACAGCTCCTGCTTGAAGAGCAGGTGTCAGCTGTGGCCAGGAGGGCCTTTGCACAACTTCGAATTGTGCACCAGTTACGCCCTTTCCTGGACCGAGATGCCCTCCGTACAGTCACTCATGCCCTTGTCATCTCCCATATAGACTATTGTAATGCGCTCTACATGGGGCTACCCTTGAGGAGTATCCGGAAGCTTCAACTGGTCCAGAATGCAGCTGCGTGGACAATTATTGGGGCCAGAAGATAGGCCTATGTGACACCGCTGTTGCACGAGCTGCATTGGGTACCGGTTTGCTTCCGGGTACAATTCAAGGTGTTGGTTATCACCTTTAAAGCCCTACATGGCATAGGGCCAGGCTACCTGAGGAACCGTCTCATCCCCAGAACATCGACCCGTCCCACCCGATCAGCCAGAGAGGGCTTGCTGCGGACCCCATCAACTAAAGAATTCCATCTAGCGGGGTCCAGGAGGCGGGCCTTCTCTGTGGTTGTGCCCGCCCTTTGGAATATCTTACCCCCGGAGCTGAGGCTAGTTTCCTCGCTCCCGACCTTCCGGAAAGGCTTAAAGACCTGGTTCTGCCGTCTTGCCTGGGAGGGAAATGCCAATAGTTCCTCTTGGAGATGGCTGGTCCCTTGAAGCCTCTCAGTACGCCATTTTTAACATTCTTATACTTGGATTTTATATTAAGGATGTATTGTAATTTTATACTGATTTTTTAAATTATGTTTTTATTGTGAACTGCCCAGGGTCCCTGACAGGGGAGATGGGCGGTAATATAAATTTAATAAAATAAATAAATAAATAATGAAATCAATACAAGGAAATTTTGGGAAAGATGGATATATTGTAACAATATAACTAAAAGGTTCTTCACACCTTCCCTGGACTCTGTCTGCACTTCCCAAGGGAGGTACACCTCACATTTGGGAAACCCTGCCTTAGAACATCTTATTTCACTTTCTTTTCTTTCATTTCCATTTTAGAGGTAAATCCTGATTGTGACTTTATTTGTGGGTCTCACCGGTTATCTTTTTAATGTGACCCAAGTCCCACTTAGAAGTGGAAGAAAAAGAAAACATTTGGGGAAGTAGGTCAGTCCATAGAACTGGGTGGATCTATGCAATAGCTTTCCAAAGTGTGTGTCGCTTTCCAAACTTTTGCCGTGGGCAACACACCAATGGCTGGCGCGCAAAAACCCAGAAGTGCCGCCGCCGCGCTTTTGGGCTTTTGCACGCTGTGGCGGCTGTGGCGGCGGCCTGGTGTGTCACGCGACAACCCAGAAGTGCTGATGGCCTGCTGCTGCTGCGCATGCTGCCACCGCTGCACTTCTGGGTTGTTGCGCAACACACTTGGGACCCCCAGGCGACACAGTACTGTGTCGTGACACACAGTTTGGAAATCCCTGCACTACTGTGTCGCCTGCGGTGTCCTGGTGTGGTGTGTCACGCGTAAACCCGTAAGTGTTGATGGGGGAACCAGAAGAAGCGCCCCCCTGCCAATCAGCCCCGCCGATTGGCGAGGGTGCCACTTCTTCTGGTTCCCCCGTCAGCGCTTCCGGGTTTGCGCGCAACACACCAGGACACCGCAGGCCATGCCGCCGCCGCTGTTGGTGTGTGTTGCCAACATGAAAAGTTTGGAAAGCTCTGATCCAGGGCTTTCCAAAGTGCCGCCGCTGGCGACACGCCAGCAGCAGTGCGGCGGCGGTGCGGGGGCGCGCATGCGCGGCAGCGACACAGGAAGGCGTGCAGCGGCGCGCGCGCGCACGGCGGCAGCATGGGGGCGTGCGGCGGCGCCCGTGTGCATGGTGGCGGCGGCAGCGGCTGCCGCCGCCACCGTGCACACGCACGCCGCCGCTTCCGGGTGGTGTGGCGACACACCACGCTGTGTGTGGCGACACACTTTTGTGTCGTGACACACAGTTTGGAAAGCTCTGCTCTGATCTATGCAATCAGGTAGTTCAAGCCCTCTGGTAAGGCAACTTCCACCCATCTTTTCCTGCTACATATCTTTTTTTGTACTTGCCCCAGCCCAAGGGGTAGAGTCTGGTTTGCCTGCCATGCTTCATGTCATTGTAGCAAATGCCTCCACTCCTTTCTGCCTGCCCCCTTCAAGGAACTTCAACAATAACTCCACACACACACAAACACAAATAGCTCAACAATAGTTTTAAATTATGCATACATATATCACTCTGGCATTCTTTCTCATATGAATCAAAAGGTGAAATGTTTCAGATTTTGGAAAAAGGAAATAGTGAAGCTACTACCTAATTAATCAGGGATGCTGTCTTAATCAAGCAGAAGCTTTTTAAAAAGTTGATTTAATCAGTGTATCAACCAAAGATGACACCATTTAATCAGTGTATCAACCAAAGGTGATAGCATTTTGAGCTCAGTAGGATAACCTTCATTCCACACATACTGTAGGTTCCAGGGGATCACTTTAAAAGGCATCAGACTGAGCAATCTGCCTGAAAAAGACCCCCATTTCCCCCTAGTTCTGAGATGCCAGCCCCTCCTGCCAGCAAAAAACAAAACAAAAAAGTGACCGGGCACAACAGTCTGGATTAGGCAGAGTGCTGACTTGCACCTTTCCCTGCTGCAGCACAGAGCATGGCCAAAATTTCTTACAAACACCCCCAAACTTGTAATACACAGTTCATAGAAGCAACATTGATGCTCTCTCTGAAAGCTTCACATCTTAAGAGCATGCAGATATTTAAAACGGAGAAGCACTTTCTACAAATGTAGTATAATTTTAATTTGGGTGAGATTAAAATTAACTTTTGTCCTGGACCCAAATACTTTTTTCAAATTCTGGGTTGCTGGGAAGATAATCTATTGCTGGACAGAGAGTGCTACTGCTGCTGTTTTGAAATATGTGGTTTGGGCAAAACGTGATATTGGATCCAGCATTGTCCTTGACAGGGACTCTCTATTTAGACTCTACTTAGACTCTCTCAAAATTTCTATGGATATAGAACCCATAGAAATTTACCTGATGTCATGAATTTTTCTTCCTTTCCAGCATCTATATTCAGAGTAAAGGCAATCTTATCTAATCTCAACCCTAGTAAAGGTAAAGGTAAAGGTTCCCCCCGCACATTTGTGCAGTCGTGTCCGACTCTAGGGGCCGGTGCTCATCTCCGTTTGTTAGCCGAAGAGCCAGCATTGTCCGAAGACGCTTCCACGGTCATGTGGCCGCATGACTTGCGCGGAATGCTGTTACCTACCCACCGAAGTGGTACCTATTCATCTACTTGCATTTGCATGCTTTCGAATTGCTAGGTTGGCAAGAGCTAGTGCAGGAGCTCACTCCGCACACAGGGCTAGGGATTCGAACCTCCGAACTTGCAATCTTCAGATCGACAAGCCTGGCGTCTTACCCACTGAGCCACCACGCCCCTCTATCTCAACCCTACATAAACACAATCTTGAACCTTCAGAATCTCACACCATGCCATAGTCCAAAGGCCTTATTTGGGAAAGAAGAGTTCTGAGATTACCCACTACCACATCTATAGGGGTCTTCCACCTCTTGCATGCTAAAGTGTCTTCATGCTAGGGGAAATCTATGATGATGCAAAATTCCATTCAAAACCCAGCATGATGGGGCCAATACTGGCGCACATGGGTTCCAGGAGCCCGGTGGTATACTTTCAATTGTTTTAATTTTAAAAAAACTTTTAAAATTCATTTTTAACTGGCACTATTAAGAAAACAGTGGTGTAAAGCAGCTACCACTATCAGAATTTAATTTGCCAATATAATACCCAGCTACCATTCTGCTGGTCTCTGCAGCTTCAGATCAATTGCCCAATATGCTTACCAACAGTTTCACCTACTTTTCCCACTGCTATCTAGGGCTCCTAAGGGGCGTGGTGGCTCAGCGGGTAAGACACCAGGCTTGTCGATCGGAAGATCGCAAGTTTGGAGGTTCGAATCCCTAGTCCTGCGTGCGGAGTGAGCTCCTGCACTAGCTCCAGCTCTTGCCAACCTAGCAATTCGAAAGCATGCAAATGCAAGTAGATGAATAGGTACCACTTCGGTGGGTAGGTAACAGCGTTCCGCGTGCGTCATGCCGGCCACATGACCGCGGAAGCGTCTTCGGACAGCGCTGGCTCTTCGGCTAACAAGCGGAGATGAGCACCGGCCCCTAGAGTCGGACACGACTGCACAAATGTGCGGGGGGAACCTTTACCTTTTTATCTAGGGCTCCATTTTAATCCATATTATGGTCACTAGAGGGCACCATGGGGTGGGGGGAGGCTCCTTAAACTTGGCACCAGAACAATTCTGTTGAGACCAGACAAAATAAGCCATCTGCAAAAGTAGATTTCCCCCTTCCTTTACAGGAGCTACATACCCTCCAGAGCATTTCTTGGCTGTTGTTCCTGGATTTTTGTGGATCTTTCCTTTTCTCTCTCTTTCTCTTTCTCCTTTTCCTTTTCTTTGCGCAAGAACTGTATCTCCTTTAGCTGTTTCTGACGCATTTTCTCCTGAGCTGACTTGGATATTGTCACATGAATCTGGACACAATAGAAGCATACACAGTTCATACAAATTTATATATGCATGTGTGCACGTGCATACAAAGAGAAAGAGAAATTTGTACACAATAGCAAAGAGACAGATCAATCTGTTATATTATTATTAATCTATTATAACTCAAAATAAATATTTTATCAGCATGAACGATGGTTTCACACTCTTAATTTTTCATTGGACTCAACCCGGATAGGTAGCCATGGAAAGTTCCATCAATTTAGCAAGTATAATTCAGGTTGGGTTTTTTTAAAAATGAGATTCAAGCCATATTAGACATGAGTCATGACATGGCAAATTCTCCCACTAGATCTCTCAGCATCCTTACAAGTTTCTATAAAGGTGCAAGGGGGAGCAGCGCTGTCAGAAGAGACTTGAATGCCAGCCATTTAATCCTCGATTTAAGTCTGAAGCTAATTGCAAAGCAGAGAGGGAAAATGCACCATATGTAACAGAGGTACCTGTTGAAGTTTCTTTCATGCTTAACAGCAGCTATGGGACCAGGAGCCCAATTTACATTAGTGAAATGGTGCAGGATAAAAAGCATTAAAGCCTAGTTCCTAATGACACAGAATCAACCCAATTTGTTATACTCATACAAACACACCAACTGCTTTTCAAAGGAAAAAACATAAGGAACTCTAATCCTGTATTCCCCTTATCTCATTTTATTTGCTACCCAGAGTTGGAATTACTAGACAATGCTTAATTTGAGGCAGATATTGAAGCATAAAAAATATCAAGGGAGGTTGTACAACATCAGAAGAAATAAGGCCAAGAAAAAGGACCTGAAGCATATTTTTATATAAGTGATTTCTTATGACATAATGTTAGTTTTGGGCTGATATTAAGCACATACTGAGTCTAAAGCTGTTTCAGCCCCCCAGATAGAAAAGTTTAGCAAGCACAATGCTGAATTGATTAGAAAGAATCTGACTTGGGACAGGCAAAATGCAAGAGATGGATTTTAGTATATCAGGACATATCCTTCATAATTAGTTTAGCAATGTCTTGAACATAAGTTGCTTGTATCAAAGGCCAATGTTGCATCCACTACTCCACATTTATTATAGTTATCACACATTTTCAAAGTGGCATGTATTCTTTTGCATTCTAAAAATGCAATGCTTTACTTAAATTATGTATTCATTCTGATTGCTGTTGCTGTGTGGAATATGAGTGTGCAGATATCGTATGGACTTTGTTGACATTCCACAGTAATTAATAACAAATGACTCCAATTTACACATTCAGAGTCAAGCTGTTTATAAGCCTTTTGGTAAATCTTTGAAAAGAACCAATGTGGTGAAGAAGTTAAGATGCTGGAATGGACTGGAGACAGCCAGCTTTTAGTCCAGCCACGAATACACACTGGCTGATTTTGAGTCAGGCACTATTTCTCAGCACAGTCTATCTCACAGGGCTGTTGGTGGAGGGAAAAGTTAGAGGAGAGAGACTGTCTTGAGCTCCTGGAGAAAAGCCCATTAAAGAAGGGAAGGAGGATGGATGGACGGATGGACGGATGGACAGATGGATGGAAGAAGATTCCATTGCTGCACAAGGCCAGCCAAGGCCAGCCCTATCATTAGGCAAAATGAAGTGTGGGGAAGCCACTAAGGTTTTAATTATTTAATTCATTATCCCTGCATTTCTGTTGGAGAGGGCTGTATGACTTAGAGTACTCTGCACCAGGTGTCAAGAGGAGAATCCAAAAAGTCAAGATGGTGGCTTTTCATGTCTGAAGTGCATGCAATGCACATTTTAAAAAGGGCGGGGCTTTGATCACATTGTCACAATGCCACCTTGACCGTTTTTATCTCTCTCCCAGGAACCCCTGCTCTATACATGACTTGAATTACATAGATTCCATGTGCTACCATAGATGTGGACATTGAGGGAGATATGCCCACAGATATGCAGCAAAGGGTCTTAAACAGCCCTGACTCTTGCCAGGGGATATTTCTATCTCTATTTTTATATGTGATAAACAGGAATAAAGTTACTTCTCTCTCCAACAGAAAGCTAAATTTCATGGACCAAGACTCACCCAAGCATGCCTGTTACATGGATGAGATATTTTAAGCTGTCGTTGGCAAAAGCAGTGCTTTCGTAAATTGTTCTACTGTATGGGGAAAGGTCCACCTCACAGGACTGTGGGTATATCTCCCTCAGTGTCCACATCCATGGTAGCACATGGAATCTATATAATTTTAGTTAGCTTGAACACCATATCTCTTTCTGACACACATACTACTCCTTTATCTCCGTATTATTAGGAGGCATCAGATTATTTTACAATGTGTGGTTACTTCTCCCAGGGATGATGGCTGAACTCCTGCCTTGTTTGTCCTGCCACTATCAGTTCTGGGCTTAGGCCCAGCTCCCTCCATCTCCTCAGTCCTCCTCCTCCACAAATTCCTCCCCTAATCTTGAGGGTTTACCTCTGGGGGAGATTCACCCCTTATTCCTCACAATGACAACCCTAGCCTGACAATGCCAGCTGTGTAATGGCGGAGCCCAGCCTATCAAGCTCAGCTATGAAGCCCTCCTTCAAAATAACATTCCCAGTAGCCCTTCATGCTAGTTTGGGTCCTTCCCATAATATTCTCTTTACTTCTTGCTGCTAAAGGCCAACCTTAACATTCACTTTGGCCTTCACTCCAAAATGCAAAAAAGGGGAAACGGACACATACCCTTCCATTGCTCGGTTTCCACTCATCGTCTTTTAACAGGGGAGGATTTGAAAGCAGGCCTCCTTCCTTGGCCAGACTGAGGGAGGAGGTGGCCAGTGGCAATAAGGATTCCGGTGGTCCTCCAGCAACCTTCAAAGCTGCAGGCCAGCCATTTTGGAAAGCAGGTTCAGACTTTCCAGTTTCTGACAAGCCAATTAAAAAAATAAGGAATATATTACTGTTAACTGTGACTATGTACGAAAATTTAAAAAGTGTTTGTGAAGACAGTGAGAGCCAAGAAATCACATCATGTATTATTCATTCATTCATTCATTCATTCATTCATTCATTCATTCAATTTATATAGCCGCCCATCTCAAACCAGTGACTCTGGGTGGCTAACAATCATATAAAAAACCCAGTCAAATAATTAAAACAATACAAAAAAATTAAATATAAATACAGCCAAGAGATATTAAAATCCGTTGGTATCAGCACAACCATGAAACAGGGTATTAAAACAGAACAAGGGGGAACTCCTACAGATTGAATAATCCACCATAGATGAAGTTAAAGGGCTCTTCCTCATGGTCAGGTTAAAGCATTATACCAGTATAAAATTTGCTGTCCCCATTGGTATCCTTATCCTGCCATAAGCACAATGCCAGTAAATGGTGCTGTGCTTGTTTATGGAGTTTAGGGAACAATAAGATCAGGAGTTGGTGATTCCTCTGGCTTTCTTTCCATCTCCTCCTATCAAACTTCACCCAGCATGAAAATATCCACAAATCACTTTCCTTAACACAGAATTGACTGGGCAAGGGAGGAAGTAAGTTTTGATAGATGGCTAGACTGGCAGGGTTCGTCACCTGTCAAAACTCAATCTGCCTTTGTGCAAGGATTTTGCATGATTGTGTTCAAAGCAACCCCAGCTGATAGAGTCCGTTCAGACACAGATGTAATGCAATTCCAGAACAGCACTAAATCCATGTTCAAAGGAGCCTGAACAACTCAGGTCTGGGAAAGGTTGTCAATGACTATAAGCCATTGATAAGGGAATTATTAGGAATCCCTCTACCTCCATTTCTTCACTTGTGAATGTCTACAAGCATGGAACCTTTTATCTGACCCAGAGGTAGGTTTCCATATATGTTTACTCTGATTTCACTACTAGATTGACATAAAACATTTTTCAGTTACATCACCTGGGATTTAAAAATTTATGCTTCCCAACCATCAACTCCATGGGAAGGTTGAAATAAACTGGTTATTTCTCTCCTGTGCACAGAGTGACCTGCTCACACTTTCTAACTGTGTTAGTTCCAGGGGATAATTATTTCTGTCAAAAATTCTCTCTCTCTCTCTCTCTCTCTCTCTCTCTCTCTCTCTCTCTCTCTCTCTCTCTCTCTCTCTCTCTTCACACTCAGTCTCTCTCCCTTCCTTCAGCTCCTGAAATACAGAGTAAGTAGCCTCTTTCCTTCTTTCTTACTCTTCTGTCAAGAACTGGCAAGTTGAATTATATAAGGAAAGTTTTTTGCTTGGCAGTACAGCAATGATTTATTCCCTGGACTGATAATCACAACCTAAGGGCAGAGTTCAGGTGCAGAACATGTGTGTTCTCAGATTCCAGGCTCAATTCCAAGGCAACCCATCTGAAATCCTGGAAGGAGCTGCAATCAGGCAGCACTGACCCTATTGAGCTAGACAGGCCAATACTCTGATCCTATAATAGGCACAAATAAGTCAAAGCAGGGCAGAATTAGATAGGAGAACAAGTAAAGGTGAGTCAGTTAATTAATGGGTAAATACACTCTAAAGCTTATATTATCTAAGAAATGTGAACATTTCAAGGTGTTTCTCACATCTTCAAGGTCATCCATTAGCTACTGCATTTGCCTGGTTGGCTGAATGCTCCAAAGATCCATTCTCTTTGTACCTAGAGCTGCTTATATACCTAGGAGCCCCTTCCAAATGCCAACTTGGGAAGGTAACTGAGTGTGCAATTTGCAAACCTTAAGAGCTTCAAGGATTCAACTTTCAAAAAGTCTGGTTCACAGTATGTTCTTCCCATTCTGAGAAAGCCAAGCAAGAGAAACTGCTGTTTAAGCACGTTTAAAATCCAGCCAAGAGGACAGGACTTCCTACCAGTACGAACAGTTTGGCAGTGGATCCAGTTACCCGGAAAAGTGGCGGGCTCCCCTTCACTGGAGGTGTTCAAATGGAGGCTAAACAACCATCTACCAGGGACGCTCTTCGCCCAGGCCTTTGGAGAAGATGATTGATGCCCCTTTCTTCCTTTCTGTTCCCCTCTGGATTCTTTGCCATCATTGTTCTTTTGTCTTGTGCTGGTTTTTGTTTTTGTTTTGCATTGTTCTTTGTTTTTAAATGTTTTAACAATTATAAACTGCCCAGAGTCACTGGGAGTCAGGTGTCATATAAATTTAATACATTATTGTTGTTGTTGTTGTTGTTGTTGTTGTTGTTATTATTATTATTATTATTATTATTATTCTGCACAGAACAGGGATTGGACAATGGCCCAAGTGGCCTTTCAACTGTATAATTCTATTTTATTTATGCCTAAGGTCAGGATAGAAGCAGAGAAAAGAGTAAATTAATAGCCACAGGAAACTGTAAAGACCTCAGACAAAAATAACAAGAGGGCTGCTTTCCTATGTCACTGTACCCCAGCTTAAATGCTGTGTGAATGATTTACTGAAAACAGCAAAGATATTAGATATGCATTCTAACACTTTTGCCTGCTAGATACTGGATCTAAGCTCTAGATTTTGGATCCAGATGAAATACAGCCTGTTCATCTTTGCGAAGAAATTAAATTGCATCATAAAAGAATACAGCTAGTTTAAAGTAGTTACCACAATAAATTCTTTCTCAAGCCATCCCTGCTGTGGAATAATTATCAAGGCAAGCAGCTTTACCCTTTGAAATTAACACCTTTGACCAGGCAGTCACCCCAGGGATAAAATGTGACATTTCATTTTAACACACAACAAGGGATGACTTTCCAGCTGAGTTTTTTGTACCAGTGAGACCTAAAAAGGATCTGCTTTAAAAAGCAATGAACTCAAGCTACAAGCCAATCATAATGTATACAACGTTGTTTTAAAAATCTATAACATATTTTTGTGTGTTTAATTCATTCCAGCCTGGAGCACTTTTACTGCTAAAGCTGCCATGGAAAAAAGCTATAATTTTCTTGTTCAGCAGATCAGTAATATAGTTTCATGCTTGCCTGTACAACAACACAATGCCCAGCACTATGACAATAGAGATAGATTCTCTCAGCTTCATTAATTTTTATTTATTACATTTACATTTATCTACTGCCTTTCTCCCTAGAGCTCAAAGTAGCATACAGTATATGATATATTCTCATAACAATCTTGTCAGGTAGCTCAGACAGAGAAATAAAATTAAGATATTACACAAGTAAAAAGTTCCTAGTGTTCAACTTGGTGAGATGCAGATGGGAACACCCAGCCAACCTTGGCTAATCTTGAAAAAAACAGGGTCCAACCTGGCTACAACATAGGTAGAAAAATATCCAGAATTCCAGGACTAAAAGCTAGACTGGGATGTTGAAAAGAATCTGCTAGAACAAGACAATGGTATACCATTTCCACATTGTCATTAAGAAAACTATTGTACATGGGTGTGCCCAAGAAGTTACCAAAAGTTTTCCAAAAGTTATATAAAATAATTTTTATTTTTAATTTCCTTTTATTAAGGTACAGTTGAGTGTTTTCATACAGTCAGCTCTGATTGACCCTATCAATCAGAAGGAGTTTGACACTTGTCCATCCTTCCCACTTTATGGTAAGGAAAAAAAGAGGGAATTACCCACTCACTGCCCAGCAGAATTCCGTGAATGAGACAGGGCATCTCCACTATAAAAAGCTTACTTTGAAGCACCTTTAACTTATCCTGAAATCTCCAACCATTGTTTAAACTCAAATAAATATACTATCTGTACCTACCCAGTGTTTTTTGGCTGTTGTCTTCACCATTACCAGACTCTGACAATGACCTTAAAGACAATTGGGAGGGGGGAAATGAAGAAATGTAGATTAAATTGTCTTTCGCAAAAAAGGCAAATATAATAATTTAACATTTATAAAGGGCTTTTAGATGATAGAAGGAACTTCACATACAATAACTTGTTGGCACTCACATTTTGCAGGGAGTGTCTGGAGGGGGCCAAGACAGTAAGGCTAATCAAGACAATGAAATGCCTAACCCATAACTAGCTTGCAGACACAGGCAAAACTGAGATTTGAACCAAGAATTTCCTAACCCATTGTTCAGTTATTGTATGATGCCATAAGCATCAGGTCTCCCATCACAAGCTGCTGCAAGCAAGAACAAGAGAGGACATCAGCCTTGTGGGATTTCTAGAGGCATTTGGTTTCCACTATGAGAACTAGAAAGACTTTTGGTCTCATTCAGCCAAACTCTCCTTTTGTTCAGAATTATTTAGAAATTTACTTATTTATCCATTGTACTGCAATGTAACTCATGTTTCTATTCGAATGAATGAGATTTACAGTGGCCTGTTGCTTCATTAAATTGAGAAAATTTACACGGGACAATTCATAACCTACTGGAGAAACCTTCTCCAACCTTGCGTCAGCATGATCCAGATGTGTGGAAACTGTATAACTCCCAGAATTCCCAGCTAGCCTATGGGAAAAATCCTGGGACTTGCAATGCCAGTATATCTGGAAGGTGTCAGTTAGAGAAGGCTGTCTTAAAATCAACCAATGAGGCTTTTTGGATGTGACTTTGAAAGAAAGCTAACGGGAACAGCAGAAAGGGCTTACCTGGTTTTGGGACACTCATCTATAGTAAGTGGAACAGATTCTATCTGTGACAAGCTTGGAAAGGGTTCTGCAGAGTTCTGAGGATTTTCTTCATATCCCTTTGCTAACTTGGGAATGGGTGGGATCAAGGCAGCACCTAAGGACTTTCTTGGGTTCTCATCATGACCATGCAGGATCTACAGGGAAGGATGGGAGAAAAAAATTACTTTAAAGCTCTGCTCAAAGTCACTCATGCCTTAGTCACTTCCTGAATGGACTACTGTAACACGCTCTACACAGGGCTACCCTTGAAGAGCATCTGGAAGCTTCAACTGGTGCCAAATGTGGCGGCGCAGGCAGCTATGTGTGCCCCTAGAATGGCACACGTTACACCTCTGCTCCGCGAGCTGCATTGGTTGCTGGTATGCTTCAGGGTTCAATTCAAGTTGCTGGTTTTGACTTTTAAAGCCCTACGTGGCATGGTACCCGGTTATTTGAGGGACCACCTCTCCCCAGTTGCATCTACCTTTCCCATCAGGGCCCGCAGGAGGGGCATGTTACGGTCCCATCTAAAGAGTATCATCTGATGGGAGCCAGGAGATGAGCCTCTTCT
This sequence comes from Charina bottae, assembly GCA_023362775.1. Classification (NCBI taxonomy): domain Eukaryota; kingdom Metazoa; phylum Chordata; class Lepidosauria; order Squamata; family Charinaidae; genus Charina; species Charina bottae. Next base: position 52,227,215 of record JALMGJ010000001.1, on the reverse strand, counting down.
GCCGTAGCATCCGCCCTTTGGAACATAATTCCCTCTGAGGTGAGATTAGGCCCGACCCTATTGGCCTTCAGGAAATCCCTTTCAAATGGTTCTTTCAGTAGGCTTGGGGATCCCATGGAAATAGGGAGCCTGTGAGATGGTTCACTGTGTGTGGGATGCTGGTCCATTCTCCTGTGGTCTTATTTATATTTGTGTTTAATTGTGTTTAATTGTTGTTTCAGATTTGTTTTTAACTCTTTGTTTTATTGTACTCTGTCTAGAGTCATGTTTGTGAGATGGGCAGCTCTATAAATTTAATAAATAAATAAATAAAGCAATTGTTAAGTGCATTGACTTATTGCAGTATAGGTAGTCCTCACTTACTGACTGCCTCATTTAGCGACTGTTCAAAGTTGCAGTGGTGTAAAATAACCCAGCTTTGTGACCAATCTTCACATTTATAACTGTTGCAGCGTCCCATGGTCATGTGATTGCCATTCAGGCAGTTCACAACTGCCGCACATTTACAGCCATCATAGCATCCCGCAGTCACATGATCACCATTCACATGCTTCCCAACCGGCTTGCAACAAGCAGAGTTAATAGAGCAGGGCTTTCCAAAGTTTTCCCGCGGCAACACACCAACCGCCGTTGGTGAGTCGCCGCGGGAAAACCCAGAAGTGCTGCCATTGCGGCAGCGCGCAAAAACCCGGAAGTGCTGCTGCCGCTTTCGCTTTTTGCGCGCCGCCGTGGTTGCGGCGCTTTCGGATTTTCACGCGCCACCGTTGGTGTGTCGCCGCGGGAAAACCCAGAAGCACCGCCGTTGCGGCAGCGTGCAAAAACCCGGAAGCGCTGCTGCCGCTTTCGCTTTTTGCGCACCGCCGTGGCTGCGGCGCTTTTGGATTTTCGTGTGCCGCCATTGGTGTGTCGCCGCGGGAAAACCCGGAAGCGCTGATGGCTTCCAGGTTTTGACGCAACACATCTAGGCCCTGCAGGCGACACACTTTTGTGTCGCGACACACAGTTTGGAAAGCCAATCAGATCATTCAGAAAAATAATGTAGGATGCACCACTTCATAATGCTCATCAGAGCCACATTATGTTCTCATATATAATACTTCCTTACCCGTAGGAGGTAGTGCAATGGAAAAGAAAATGCCAGGAAAATTGGGCTAATCTTACATTTGCTTTTCCTTGAAAACAAATAAATCAAGGGGAAAATGAGGTGTTTTTTCCCCCAGTTAAACCAAACTCCGCTTCAGGAGGTAGCAGCACTTGGCCAACATTGTCGAGCTCAAAAGCTATGCAGAGTCAGGTCTGAGAGCCTTGAATACTTGACTGGGAGACCACCACCGCTGTAGGCCAGGCTGGAAAATCGAAAGACATTCTGAAATAAAGCACTGGCAAGCCACTTCTGTACCACTGCCAAGAAAACGGCAGGAATGTGTTGAGGAAACCAGCAGGACTTGAGCCCAACTTGAAAGGGTCATGCTAAACTAATCCCTATTTATGCAGAACCTACATTTTTCAGTTACACAGGCATCTTCAGGAAGCAGAAAGATGGGAGAAAAAATCTGCATAGCATGAAAGTTGTAGTATTTCCTTGTTTTCGAGGTTTTAACTCAGTGCTAGCTGTAGAATAAGAGCTCCCTCTACTTGTTTTTCCTGTCTTCTTTGCCCTCAAAGTTTCAGCTCCTGACTCCTTTAAAATTCTTCATTTTTTAAAACATTACTGGAATAAATTTAGCTCTCACTCTCCAGGATATATCTATTATTCCTGCCAGGCAGCCTTGAGTCCTGGCCAATTTTGCAATTCCTTTGACCTTCCATCAAAGTCTGCTTTTCAGAAAAGAAGTCTATTAATTTTTTGCATTAGTGCTCCTCCTGCTGGCCCTCATCAGCTTCTCAGCCTAAATGATAGGATCCTTGGTCCTCTCCAAATGTCATTTAATAATTGTCATAGCTAAGTTACTGCAAGTTATTAATTTCAGAAGAGCATCATATCTCATTGACTGTGCTATATAAAATATAGACAGTCTTCCCCAGCAATTATTCCTGCATCAGGAATGGATTTCTAATGCAGTGCAGCTCGCTTTGCTGATTCTCTAAATAGGCTGGTTTAACTTCTTATTTCAATGATACCAAAGCAAGAGAACAAGAAGGGGATCTGTTGAAAAGCTGCCAACCCAAAGCTCCCCTGGAATTGTGCTCTGATATTCCCAGCAGCTATATCAACTTCCTGAACCTGGTGTCCTCACCCCCGTGACTTTGCAGGCTGGGAATGACAGGAGTTGTAGGGCATGGGACCAAGCAGTTGAGCTGCCCCTTCTCTGGAACCAATAATTAGCAAGGAGAACCAACAATCCCTAGATTTAAACGTTTGTCTATTTTGTGTTTCTGTATTGCATGCTCTCAGTCTCTAGGCCAGTCCTCAGCGCTCTGTTGATGTCTTCTTTTGTTCAGCACAAAAGCAAACAGAGGTGGCTTGTTTTTGTTTCATATTAAAAAGAGTTAATTCTAGTAGTACAGAGCCAAGACAAATAGGACCGTAACACTACTAGCCATATATTACAAGGATTTAATGCTATACGAGGGAAGTGGAGTTAAGCAAGGACTGCTTCGCTTAGATTATCAGAAGGCCAAAGCATGGTCCTAATGGGGAGTTTAGGGGCTGCTTTGGCTGATAGCTCTGTAGAATAATGGATTTCAGTTACAGGAAGGCAGAACTAGTTCAGTGCTAGGGAAAAAATAAGCCTTCCGAAAGGTCAGAGCAGTTCATTTGTGACTAGAACTACAGAGAGATGGTGGGCTCTCTTTTTTGGAAGTGTTGAAGCAGTTTCAGCAGGGGATTCAAATCAGTGGTCCAAATGGCCCCTTCTGACACTATGATGCCATGATTACATTTTCCCTAATCTTGGATCTCAGTAGAACTTGCTGATTTTTTTCCCCTTGAACATACATTTCTGCTATTTTCAGAACAGTACAACTTGAATTTCACACACACACACACACACACATTCAAATCCTCATTTTTAATAGCAGATATATAAAATAAAGCAAGTTATTTTAAAAACTTCACTTTCTTAAGCACATGCAACATATGTTTGATGTATACCTGCTGGGTGGATGTTGTCAATTCTGGATTAACCCCTTCAACCCGTAAAGCGCCTGAACCATTCTCCCTCACTTGTTGCTCTCTTTCCTGAGCTCTGTTAGTCTCTGGGGTGGTCGGTATGCTCTGAATAGGAGGCATGGGCTTGGAAGTGACCAGAAGTCTTTGAGAAGCAGACCTGGAAATGGCTGGTTTCAGGGCAAGTCCCTTGGGAACAGCAGAGTCCAGCAAGCCTGCAAATCCAAAAGATAACAAATGTGACTGTGGGAATATTTGCAGGCTAATGTCAAACTTCAGTACAATATCTCTCAGCAGCACCAAACTGATTGCAAAAGGAATTATCACTTGTTTTACATATCAGTTTTGTCCTACAGCGGATCATTTTCAACACCAGGAAGTGCCCTGAGGAAGGGCATGGTGCATACTTATCCTGCAGTTACCTCCATGCGTACAGAGGTCAAGGTGCCAGGTTCATCCAACCCTTGCAAGAACCATGGGCTCCCAGAAGTGAATCCATGGAACAGCTGTATCCTCTTTCTCCATAAGTGGCAACTGGGCCTCCCTCCTAACTGGAATGGGGCAGGAAAGATCAATACCTTTCACAATTAGCTCAATGGCACAAGATCTAATGGTATGCCATACCTAAAAGAGTGAAAAGGAATCCAGTAGAGCAGTAAAAAGATCTTTGGGCATTACAATTTTAAAGCGGGCCTGTAAAAAAAAGGGGGAAGACAACCCAAACTGCATCAGGTGCATACAACAAACTCACACAAAGCTTGGACACACAAGTAACATGCAGCAAAGAGCCAAAATTGGTAGTTATACCTACTGCATGGATCTGGCAAGAATTAGTCCTCATTTCACTTTAAGCAACCTTCCGTGTTGATTTGAAAATAGTTGGTGTGCAAAATGGCTCTCAGTTGCCCACATATTGAGGTCAGTAAACCAAATCAAATCTTGATTATGGTTATAGACCAGCATAATGAAGTCAGTATGTTATGGCATCACCTACTAAAATATTGGAGAAGAAACTGCACTACACAGCACATGTTGTCCAGCACACTTCTTTTCACTTTAAATTAATGTGTTATTATTTGGGGTCCAATTGCCTTGCAGATATATGTTGCCAGATTGATTGATAATTATGTGTACTAATGGCAGATTTTAATTACTATGTATTTGTTCTCTCTAATGATGTAGCTTAACTGACTGTTGAGCTTTAGACCATGGAGCCAATGATTCGAGAATTATGGTTTCACTGGGCAAGTTACTCTGGCTCAGCCTCCAGCTGTAAAATTAGAATAATAGCAACTTATCCAAACAAGGCTGAAAGCTATACTTGATTTAGAGCAATTATATATGAAAGTAACTGATAATGTATTCTTATCAGGATCCATCATACCTTTTTTAGATGCCAGTAGGCCTTCGGACATTCTCCTTTTTTTGAGCTTGTCCTTGATCTGAGCAGTCTCCATGGCTGCACTGTTCACGTCCAACTCACTGAGACTGCACTTTAGCTGGGCACTCGGAATCTGTGAAGAGTCATCCGTGACTGTGCTATCTGTATTCTTCTGAAGGCCATTTCTACTGTCCCAGCTCTCCAGAGAGGAAACATCTGGAGGTTCTCCTTTGCTTCCCCACAAACATGATTGCTTTTTTAAAACTGAATGAAGAGATGCTGTGGAACAATTTAAGCAGAGCAGCTTGGTTACTCAGTCTGAAATTTACTTCTCCAGAGAACTAGGAAGTCAGGGGCTTTGATCAAGAACATCAGAGGCAAGGATAGTAAGCTGATCAGATGCAAAACAAGATGTGGCTCCTCTTCCTTTACTAATCCTGTACACAGTAGTAAGACATTCTAAAGATTTAGCTTATCATGCAGGGATGGGAAAAACAACAGCTACTGAAAGACCTTAGAATTTGCAAGACTATTGAATGGGATAGAGAGAACACTATCTAGAAATCAAAGCAGCAATATCATGATGCCAATATCTCTACATAAAATTCCAATGTCTTTGTGTTTATAATATGCCCCTGGTTTGAGAGCAGATAAGCATTATTACCGCCCAGAGTCCCCTCCGGAAATGGGGGGAGATGGGCGGTGATATAAGTTAGAAATATATATATATATATATATATATATATATATATATATATATATATAGTAGTATATTGTTGAGCTGCTCCTGACACTTTTTCCCATGAGCTAGACTTAAATTTGCAAACATCACACATGAAAGGTTCTGCTTCTCCTCCCAGTCTAAGAGTATCCAGCCAAATAGATTCTTCTCTCAAATTGTCTCAATACTTGCAAGTTCCCATCAGATTTCACCCATATTATATTGATAGCCGTCTTCTGGCTTCATACAATGCCACAATTACTGCCTCAAGCAGCAGTCCCTTGGAGATCGGCATGTGCCTAAAAGGCACTGGAATCTGTCTGAACATACACACAGAGTGGGCAGTAAAACACATACACAGCTCTACTGGATATCAGACAAAATCATCTTAAGTCTCATTTCCTACTTACCAGGCTCACAAACCACACCCACATCTAGACTGCCAATCATACCCAGGGCAGTGTTCTCACCTTCATTTGCTGTCATCCATCCATTTCCATGGAGCTGCAAACTGGAATCAATGCTTCCTCCTCTAGATGGCTTGCATCCGGATTTTAGTTTGGGAATGCTGCCACAATATATTGCGACCTGAGCTTGGTATTTGGCTATAAAATAAATAAAATAAATAAAACTCAATGATAGACGGTAGACAGGAAAACAATCATTTGCTAAATCCTTCCATTTCTGTAATGACTACTTTACTGTAGTTCATTTCTTCATTTCTTCCTGTGGTCAGACTCCACATTTTTCATTGTAGGATTCTTTCTGATTTAAAAATATTGTTGTAAGAAAATATATTTTGTCCATGCTGACACTGTAATTTGGGCTAATTTGGATTCCTAAGTGGTTTTGTGAGCATGACTGGTTTTGCTGGAATTTTTTTTCCTTTGAGAAATGGGCAGCCACCTAATGTTGCATTAATAAAAGCAACAAGAAGACAGTGGTATAATAAGAAATAAATGCTCATGTCTGCAACATTTGTGACTGAGAACATTCAGAGAACTGCATTGATTGATTGATTGATTGATTGATTGATTGATTTGATTTGATTTGATTTTTATCCCGCCTTTATTATTTTTATAAATAACTCAAGGCAGCAAAGCTTGAATCATGTCAACTGGATTTCTATTTTCTCAGTACGTTTCCACTGAGAAAATAGAAATCCAGTTGACATGATTCAAGCTACAGACAATTCCACCTGGATGACTGAGAACCTTCATAGTCAAGGCAGCGAACATACCTAATACTCCTTCCTCCTCCTATTTTCCCCACAACAACCCTCTGAGGTGAGTTGGGCTGAGAGAGAGTGACTGGCCCAAGGTCACCCAGCCAGCTTTCAGGCCTAAGGTGGGAATAGAACTCTCTGTCTCCTGGTTTGCCATTGGCTCCTTCCTAGGCCTGAGGGACAGGGACTGGCCCAAGGTCACCCAGCTGCCTTTCATGCCTAAAGTGGGACTAGAACTCACAGACTCCTGGTTTCTAGCCCAGCACCTTAACCACTAGACCAAACTGGCTCTCAGTATTATACTATCAACCCTCCTTGGGTGGGAGATGGTGTTCACCCATCTTTAAGCCCTGACTACGTTAGCTGGGGCTGATGGGAGCTGGAATGCCACGACATCTAGAGGACATAAGTGGCCCATCCCTTTAAGGGAACAGACTAAAGCTTTGGTCCTCAAACATTTTGGTCTCAGGACCCCTTCACATTCTTAAAAATGATTGAGGAACCCAAAGCACTTTGGTTTATGTGGGTCATCTCTATCAATATTTACTGTACTAGAAATTGAAACTGACAATTTTAAAAATATTTATTTAACTTTGCAGACCCCCTGAAATGGTCCACACTTTAAGAACTGCTGAACTAAAGCATGAGGAGAATGCAATGAGACTGTTCAAATGCCTTAGGCATGAAAGCCGGCTGGGTGACCTTTGGTCAGTCACTCTCTCTCAGCCCAACCCACCTCACAGGGTTGTTGTTGTGGGAAAATAGGAGGAGGAAGGAGTATTAGGTATGTTCGCTGCCTTGAGTTATTTATAAAAATAATAAAGGTGGGATAGAAAATAAATTAAATAAAACATTAAATAAAAAATAAAAAATGTGGGCTCAGGCTTCAACATGGGAAAGAAGATTGTCATTTTACTTCAGGCACCAACAGTCCTGTAATTAGCCTATAACCTTTTAAAAAGTGGAAGAGATCAATAGTCATTATCTCCTCCAATTTTATTACATTGTACTTTTTCTGGCATGAATAGAACAAGTAAGTAACACTTGCACAACTTCTTCTTGTGCAAAGATTCCTGTGGAGTAGTCCCAAGCTGGGAAAAACAATGCAACCAAAAGTAGAAAGTACGCACAATGCTTACTAGAGAAAAGATGAACTGTTTGAGGACTTTCTGTCCTTTCGTTCTTGGTTCTTCGTTTGGTCTTTCTCTTTGACTCAGTTTATCCTTACTTCCTCACTAATGAGGGATCTCACAGGTCTCATTTTCCCCCAGACTGCTACCTCCGGCCCAGCTCTGACACATTCATATGCTATTACATAGCTTTCCAAACTGTGTGTCACGACACAATACTGTGTCACCTGCGGGGCTCATGTGTGTCACGTCAAAACCTGGAAGCGCTGATGGCGTGCCACCACCGCCATGCGCAGCCGCGCGCATGGTGGCGGCGGGCCATCAGCGCTTCCGGGTTTTCGCACGGCACACTAGGGCACTGCTGCCGCCACTGCTGCGGCACGTGAAAATCCGAAAGTGCTGCGGTGGCACGCAAAAACCCGGGTTTTTGCACACCGCCACAGCAGTGGCGCTTCTGGGTTTTCTCACGCGCCACCGTTGCTGTGTCGCCACGGGAAAAGTTTGGAAAGCCCTGTGCTATTATATCCTTCTCAATGACTTAGGGCTCATCCATGTGCTCTGCTTGCTCTAGTGCAGACACCCACTAACCATTTATTTAGCGCATGAGCATACACTATTGTCCTCAACCTGACCCTGTCCTCTTATGAAGGCAATCCCGCCCCCTCTCCTTGCTCTGCTTCAGAAGTGATGTCTCCACTTCTGCTGGCACAAGCCTTGCCAAGTGGTCTGTCTGCAGTGAACGGTTCTGAAGGAAGTTTAGGGGTGGAGGCATGGCCTGTTCCTATTGGATCCCTAAAGCTCCTGCAGGCATACACATACCCCACTGGTCTCTGGTCCCTGGTTTTCAGGGGCATTCAGCTTTGGTAGAGGAAGTGTCAGCTCTCCCACTGTGCCAAAAAGCCATATCTACCACCTCTCTTGCCAACTCATGGCATGCCAACTCAAAGTGGGGGAAGGCAGAATGTGGATCATTTAGATGCCAGTTCTCCTGGCACCACAAAGACCTGCTTTCCCCCACGAAAGGTCTACTTTATCACAGGGGTGCTGCCTCCAGAGGGTCCTCCCCCGTGGTTCAGCTGATCTCTGGTAGCTTAGGTGCTGCTGGGAGGGTGGGGGGGTGCTTTTTATACCCATGTCCAGCAATCTTCTGGAAAACTGCTGGGCATGTGTCAAGAACAGCACCCAGGGCTTCAGCGAAATAGTACCAAAGAAGGAGGCAGCTGTACATAGGGGGAAGTAGCACATCCTTGGTAAAGCTGCCCCCCTCCTACATCTTTGATACAATAATGCCAAAGCTGCAAAGGGGGGAGTTCTTGACAGCCATGAGTGTGCCAGCAGAAGTTGGCAGCAGAAGAGCCTTCTCCATCTCTCCTCTCTCCTCCCTTACTTCTAGTGTGGACAGAACCCTTACTCTCCTCCATTGCTGAGGCAGAGCAGGGTTTGGAAGTGGAATTAGCACTTCTTTAGGCCAGTTTTCTATCAGCTCCTGTGCTGGATAACAGCTCTTTAGTGCTGTTCTGAGAAAGAGCTCTCAGAACATCATTTGTTTGTTTATATGATTTATATGGGTAGTTGATATAGGGTTAAAATCATAAAAACAACAAATAACGAAACACAACAATACAGCACAATTGAGGCCAAGTTGCAGTCTCAAAACCATTAGTGGACGGGCTCATCCAATGCTGTGGCCCAATGTTCATGGGAAAAGCTAGGCATTTAAGGCATTATGAAAGGCCACAAGGTTGGAACCATCTGGATCTCGGGGAACAGGCACTGTCCCAAAGGGCTAGCACTGTGACAGAGAAGGCAAGCTTCCTGGGTCCCACTAGGTGACATTCACTCATAGAAAGGACGTGAAACATGTCTGCCCTGCCAAGTCTCATGGATGGGCAGAGATGATAAGAGACAGGTAGTCCCACAATAACCTGGTCCTGTGCAGGTAATAACCAGCACCTTGAATTGCACCCAGAAGTTTATAAGGAGGCAGTATGGCTTGTGAAGTTGTGGTGTTACATGGGCGTACCATGGTACACCCATAACTACCCACACCATTGCATTCTGGACCAGTTGCAGATTCCTGAGGGTCTTTGAGGGCAGCCCCATGAAAGGCACATTGCAATAGACCAAGGCATGAGCGACTGGGAGCATGGTTTCCCAGTCCAGGAATAGATGCATTTAGTGCACAAGTTGGATTTGTGCAAAAGCCCCCTTGATTATGGCTGTCACCTGATCTTCCACTAGGACTTGAGAGTACTAGAGGAACCCCAAATTGGGCAACAGTTCTGTTATGGGAGTGCCACCCCTTCCAGAACTAAAAATGGAAAGTTTCCCAAATTGGAGGACTCCAAATCCCACAGCCATTTGGTCTTGCTTTGGTTAAGCTGCTGCTTGTTCTGCCCCATCCAGACCCACACAGCCTCCAGACACTGGGAAAGAACCTTGAAAACATCACTTGGTCAGTGCAGGCTACAGATGTATAATTGGGTGTTATCAGCATACTGGTGATCCTGATCCTGTGCTGGTGGATGACCTCATCCAGCAGCTTCATGTAGAGGTTAAGTAGGAGTGGAGAGTGGAGAGTGGAGAGCCCTAGGAACCCCACAAAGGACTAGAGCTCCCCTCCCCTACTAATATCGACTGGCACCAACCCCAGAGGAAGATCACTGCAAGACATGTCTCCCACTCCTAACCCCTGGAGCCAGTCAAGAAGGATACCATTATCAGTGCTGTCAAAGATCATGAAGGATCAGGTTGGAGGCACCACAACATCCCAGCACAAATTAACATAAGTTGCTTATGACTTATATGCTCATTATATTCATGTTGTCTTGAGATCTATAATCATATTGACTTTGAATGTAAGGTGCATTTTATGATTTCCTTCTTGGAGACTTTGAGCAATTCTCCCTTCTTGATGCACCAGTCATTGCATATTTATTTATTTATTTATTTGTTTGTTTATTTTTTTATTTACTTACTTACTTACTTACTTACTTACTTACTTACTTATTTAACAGATTTATAAAGCCGCCCAACTCACACATGGTGACTCTGGGCAGCTTACAGAATTAAAAACCATAAAAACACAATAGACACCCCCCAACGGCAGCAAACACATTCATACCAGCCACTTGATTGGCTCCGAAGCAGCTTGGGGTCCCCAGGCCCGTTGACAGAACCATGTCTTCAGGGCCTTCTGGAACAGGAGCAAGGAGGGGGCCAATCTTATATCTGGGGGAATGATTTTACAAAGGGAGGGAGCCACTACGGAGAAGGCCCTTTTCCTTGGTCCCACTAGATGTACCTCCCTAACTGAAGGGACACGCAACATGCCCTGCCTCCCCACTCTGGTAGGCCGGGTGGATGTGACTGGGGAAAGGTGGTCCTGCAAATAACCTGGCCCCAAGCCATGTAGGGCTTTAAAGGTGATAACCAGCACCTTGAATTGGACCCGGAAGCAAATCGGCAACCAATGCAGCTCCCGCAAGACAGGTGACACATGCGCTAGTCTAGGCTTGTGCAAAACTATGTGGGCCGCTGCATTTTGAACCAATTGAAGCTTCCGGATACTTTTCAAGGGCAGCCCCATGTAGAGCGTATTACAATAGTCCAAACGGGAGGTGACTAGGGTGTGGGTGACTGTGAGAAGGGCCTGTTGGTCCAGGAATGGGCGTAGCTGGCACACAACATGCAGTTGTGCAAAGGCTCTCCTGGCCACAACTGCCACCTGCTCTTTGAGCAGGAGTCATGAGTCCAGGAGAACCCCCAGGTTATGCACAGGGTCTGTCTGGGGCTGGGCAACCCCATCCAAGACCAAAGATGGTAATTCTCTGGAAACCAAAGAGCCCCGAACCCACATATCCCTTGCTTTGCCTCAGGGTGGCTCCACTCAGGGCAGAATTTTCAGGGAGGGATCAGGGAAACTCACTGTGTGAGTAATCTTCTATTCTGAGAATTTGCAGAAAAGGAAGGAAGGAAGGAAGGAAGGAAGGAAGGAAGGAAGGAAGGAAGGAAGGAAGGAAGGAAGGAAGGAAGGAAGGACTTTACCTGCTGTAAAATCATGTGTTGCCATGGGTCTGGAAGAGCCTGGGATACCTGCACACTTCTATTCCATTTTGCTGGACCCAGAGCTGCTGTTGCTTCTTTTCCAGAACATCTCAGTTTCTGCACAAAGGGACAGTATAAACATCACCATGTGTGGCATGAACTTTATGACTCTTATATTCTTATCTGCCAGCAAAATCTTTAAATACACAATTGTTGCTATCAATTATTTTGACTGTTTTAGACATAAACTGCTGTGGCATTTTTAATAGGAAGTAGAGCATAACTTTATTAATAAATAAATAAATAAATAAATAAATAAATAAATAAATAAATAAATTTAAGAACTGAGGACTGTTTCATACATTTAAAAAATCGTACACAAAAATAATCTTTCTATTTAAAAATCATGCAATTGCCATATTGAGTGAAACAGGCATATGAGTATTAATCAGGCTGCAAATGCAGAATAGGAAGTTAGGAACAGGTCTCCATGGTGGCAGGGTATGGAATCCTGTGGTAAGTAGATGTGGATGTGAAACTGGAGGTTTGATGAGCTGCTTGCGATGAAGACGTTTTCTATGGCCCCATGGAACCTGATAAATCAGAGACTCTTTGGGTTGATGCTTCTGAAAGATGACACCTGAGACGTTTTGCCTGAGAAGCCTGATGATGGTGGAGCTTCTAACACCTTAGAAAGAGCAGGTTTATAATTTGTGGGTGCTCCTGAATTCCTAAATGTCCATAAAGGCCTAAGAGGAAATTGTCATCTTCGGTTGGTACTGTATAGCAGATATGTCAATAAGGACAGCTTTCTCTAGCTACAAAGGTACATGCGCTGGTAACCTCATATTAGATGCTGGGTTACTCTAGTGTGCTCTGGGTAGAGCTACCTTTGCTCTTTGCCTGGAGGTTGTGGGTGGGCAGAACATAGGGGTCAATGAGCTGAGTGGGACACCAAGTAGACATTATATATGATTTGTAAACCGCACAGAGTCCCTTGAGGGAGTTGGGCGGTGAGAAATCGAACTAATAAATAATAATAAATAAATATTATTAGTTTTTGTTGTTGTTCAGTCGTTTAGTCGTGTCTGACTCTTCGTGACCTCATGGACCATAGCATGCCAGGCCTTCCTGTCCTCCACTGTCTCCCGGAGTTTACTCAAATTCATGTTCGTTACATTAGTAGTTTTAGGCATTGGCTATTAGTAATTGAATCAAAGATTTTGCTTTTGGCATATACTGCCTGATGCCATCTGAAACCACAGTAAATTGCAGATGGCCTTCCTTCCCATAGAACCAGATGATCGCTAAAATCAGCAGAAGAGTCCCTGCTGCATCTGGCTCTTGAAGACAAACAGGCCTTTTCTGCAGTGGCACTTACTCCTTGGACCGCTCTTCCTCCTTGTCATTCAGGAGACGCGTACCGTATCTTTTAAGTACATTGTTAAAAACTAATGTATGAATCCAGTTTTTCCTTTCCCTTCCATCTTTTTAATGCTTTTATGCTTAGTGGTTTGTTATTTTGTGTTATTATGCTTCATATTTATTTTAAACTGAATACAGTGTCTATAGTTTTGGACGTGATATAAAATCTGCAAATAAATACAATATTACTTTAATACATCTTATTACAAAGTTTTCAGCCAAGAACCATTGCATCAAGAATTTCAGAGCAGTGCAAATTCCACAAGATCATTAGGTCACAAACTTCACATTTCTCTTGGAGGTGCAAATCAGATCAGTTTATGTCCATTTTCAGAAAAATCGAATTTATCAGTCTTCTACATACTGCACACATCAAGGCTGCCACTTCACACTGCCTAATGGTAGCAATGGCCCAGATCTAAACCATGCTTTCTTTAAGAATATGTAAGAGCAACAAGACAGTGATTGATTCATGACAAAATTACAGTATCCCAAAGTCAGATTTAGTACAACAGATTTGCCTGATCTGAGCCCTAGACCTGCATTCTGGTTATGAAACTCCTAACCCACAGAACCCACTCAAAAAAATTGCCACCAAACTAATTGTTAATGTGGCAGGAAAGGAAAATCATTACATACCCAAGGAATCATCAATAAACAGTATTTAATTTACTTGAATGAAAATTAAATTAATTCATGTTTATTTGTAGTTGTGTGACTCTTCCACTTCACAAAAATGGTATGAAAATAGTATCATGTGGTGATTTCAAAATAAGTGCCAAACGTCCTCTGTGGAAATGGCCCACGTGAAACAGTCGTTTGGAGAGACTAAATTCCGCAGATGTTAAGATCATATGGAAAGAACCATCAATGTTCATTTCAATGATAGGCAAGCTTGATTATTATGAGAAATAACTTAATTCCACAGTAGAAAGAAGAGCCATTTCCACAATAAATCAACCCGGTCAATCACTGCAAGGGGATTGGCTTGTGAAGACAAGATCTGGGAAGACAAATTGAGTGCTTCATGCTTGCTTAAACCATGACAGTAGAATGTGAACCTGGGATAGAACAATCAGAAATATTGATTCATTCTTCCAATAAAAATGAAATATTGAGAATGTCTCTATGTATGCCTCAACATGAAATCAGCCAATTAACTGTACATTTAGATTACTTGACTACGTATACTTTATTTCTCCATTTATCATGCTATAACCTGACAGCCATTGCTTAGGCCTCTTCCCTATGCAAGATTTCTCTTCTTTTGCACTCTGCTCCATGAATCACTAAATTTGATCATATGGAGGATTAAATAAGATAGTTTCAAATGCCAAGACAAATTGAATGTTTCATGCTAAAAAGCTGCCTGTTTTAAAAAGGAAACTGCACTGCGCTGAAACAAAGTTCCCATTACTTCTTCTTTAGTCTTAAGGGTAGTGGTCACGTTTCCAAGCAAATTTATTTTTATTTTTATTTTATTTTATTAAATTTATATTACCGCCCATCTCCCCTGTCGGGGACCCTGGGCAGTTCACAATAAAACATAGTTAAAAAAACATAAATATAAAATTACAATATAATAAATAATATAAAATCCAAGTATAAAAACAAGTTAAAAATGGTAATACTGGGAGGCTTCATGGGACCAGCCATCCCCAAGAGGAACTGTTGGCATTTCCCTCCCAGGCAAGATGGCAGAACCAGGTCTTTAAACCTTTCCAAAAGGTCGGGAGCGAGGAAACGCACCTCAGCTCTGGGGGTAAGGTATTCCAAAGGGCGGGTGCAACTGCAGAGAAGGCCTGCCTCCTGGACCCCGCTAGATGGAACTCTTTAGTCGATGGGGTCCGCAGCAAGCCTTCTCTGGCTGATCGGGTGGGATGGGTCGATGTTCTGGGGATGAGACGGTCCCTCAGGTAACCTGGCCCTATCCCATGTAGGGCTTTAAAGGTGATAACCAACACCTTGAATTGTACCCGGAAGCAAACCAGTACCCAATGCAGCTCGCATCAAATCAGTCATCTGTAGTTGCTCACCTTTTTTATTTTTTAAAGAAGGTTATGAGGCTTCTTTAGGGGTCAGAGGCATTCTCAAAATTAAAGGTAATTCTAGAACTACCACCCAGGCTTTGCAGCATGCGAGCTTCCTGAATGATTGATTAATTGATTGATTGATTGAATAATGTAAAAATCCAAGTGGAACAGGGAATGTATAAGTACAAAAGTACAATAAGTACAATAAGTCCATGTTGGGAACTGGGTTCACAAAAAAGTAGCAAAGATGGTTGACAGGAGGTGAGAATTAAATCTACATACAACATATATTCCCGTATAAGCCCATCCTCAGATAAGACGACCCTCAAATTTATCCTATGTTTTAATTTTCACAATTGGCTTATCCATGGGTAATCCATGGATTATCCATTTTTCATGGTATTTTGGTTAAAAATTTGAGGGTCAGCTTATCCGTGAGTATATACAGGATATAAGGGTACTTTTTAAAAGTATTACCATATATACTCGCAGATAAGCCCATCTGCAGATAAGCCGAACCCAATCTTTTGGGTCTGTAGCTTGAATCATGTCAACTGGATTTCTATTTTCTCAGTCAAATCCAGTTGACATGATTCAAGCTACAGAAAATTCCACCTGGACGACTGAGAACCTTCATAGACATATTGCCAATCTTTTGGGTGTATTTTGGCACCTAAAATTCTTGGGTTATTCTTGAGTATATATGGTATGTTTGGCCTGGAGAAAAGGACACCAAAGAGAGAAGAGAAATTCCTGAATGACCCTCACCCAGCAAAGGGAAAAGACCTGTTCCTTGGAGGCCAAAGAACCCAGAACTGATTTAAGAGGATTTACAATATAGGAGAGTAGATTTTGGTGAAATATCTTACCTCCTTGAAGGTAAGTCCCTTGTGACAAACAGAACTACCAGGAGCAGATATTTGCACTACAGAGAAATCTGATTTTTTAATTTATTTTTATTTACTTATATATCAAATTTATTCACCGCCCATCTCACTCAGAGAGCGACTCTGGGCGGTTTACATAAAATAGGAATAAAACATTAGTTAAAATACAATAAAACAATAAAACAATACAGTAAAAACAATCTTCTTAATAAATAATATGTTCCAAGGGGTAGATGATAAAAGTTCTTAATTTAATTTCCAGGGAGCGTCTTTAGGGTGCTAACCACCCCCAGGGTCGGTTACCCCTCTTCACCCCCCATGCGAGATGGCAGAGCTAGGTCTTCACTCCTTTCCAGAAGGCCGGGAGAGTGGGGGCTCGCCCCATCTGGGAGAAGAGTGTTCCATAGGGTGGGGGCAACGGCAGAGAAGGCCCTCTTCCTGGGACCCACTAGATGACTTTCTTTCAGAGATGGGTCCGTAACATGCCCTCTCTGCCTGACCAGGTGGGACGGGACGATGTAATGGGGATGAGACGGTCCCTCAGGTAACCTGGACCCATGCCATGTAGGGCTTTAAAGGTGATAACCAACACCTTGAATTGGACCCAGAAGCAGACCGGTACCCAATGCAGCTCCCGCAGCAAAGGTGTTACATGTGCCATGTGAGGGATTAATGCAGCACATCCAACATTGGGAGCAGAGTTACTCAGCACAATCCTGTTTTCAGATTGTGTATAATTGTCATTGGCGATCGCTCGTAGCCGAGTAAGATTGTCTTCCAAAGGTAAAATTTTAACAGTGGATCCGTAAGTGGCTATAAAGGCCAATTCTGGATCCACACAACCTCCCACAATGAGGGCATAGGTTTCCGGGTGGGAGACGGTCATGATGAGGGTGTATAATTGTAACTACCTTTTGAAATGCCCAGCTAGAGTTTTCATGACTTACCTTTCTTTTTAAAAAATCCAAAGTAGAGAATTATTAAAAATGCAAACTCAACAACAAATCTATTAAATCTAAAACCTTATACCTAGCATTAAAGTACAGTACAATCAAGTAATAAATTACTTGTTAAAAGCTTTCCAATAAAATAAATTGTAACCTTGCTTATGTTCTTAATTCTTGAACTCCCAGAGTAAACAATTCTTTAAAAGAGTAGCTATATTAAGACGTTGCATACAGCAAGTTAATCACAAAGTAACCACTCTTGAGAATTTTTTTTTATTATTTATTTTCTATCCCGCCTTTATTATTTTTATAAATAACTCAAGGTGGCAAACATACCTAATACTCCTCCCTCCTCCTATTTTCCCCAAAACAGCAACCCTGTGAGGTGAGTTGGGCTGAAAGAGAGTGACTGGCCCAAGGTCACCCAGCCGGCTTCCATGCCTCAGGCGGGACTAGAACTCTCAGTCTCCTAGTTTGCCATTGGCTCCTTCCCAGGGCTGAGAGAGAGTGACTGGCCCAAGGTCACCCAGCCGGCTTCCATGCCTCAGGCGGGACTAGAACTCTCAGTCTCCTAGTTTGCCATTGGCTCCTTCCCAGGGCTGAGAGAGAGTGACTGGCCCAAGGTCACCCAGCCGGCTTTCATGCCTAAGGTAGAACTAGAACTCTCAGTCTCCTGGTTTCTAGCCCGTTGCCTTAACCACTAGACCAAACTGGCTCTCACTAGATGATTACAAGCAGAATCATGAACCTGAATAAGGGTGGGGACAGGCTAACTGGTTTTGAATCCAAACTCTTGCTGTAATTGGACACTTCTATGGAGTGGCAAGTTTCGGACATTGCAAATTATTCAAACACTGTGCCCAATGTTTTCAGAGTACATATTGTTACTGCCTCCACTAGAGCTGTGGCTAAGATACATGGATTTCTGAAAGGTGGCTGATGGATTGTTCAACAAGTTTTCATAGTTAAACAAAGATACAAGAACAGAGAGTATATTCATCCTTCTTAGGAACCATGCGGTCAATGACATGCTTCTTTTCACTTCAATGACTTTTAGATCAGATTCTTATCATGAAGAAGCTCATAAAGGTAACAACTTCCATTTCCTCTCACTACCCGTTTCAAAATTGAATCAGTCTATGAGTTGCTGTTTTTGTTCTTTGTGAGAAAGGGGGCTAGTTCACACATACACCTTCTTTCAACATGTATTCAACATTCAGCGATGATATGCAGGTATGTTCACCACAAATACAGCCCCAAATACAGCTGAATATCAGGTCTCCCTATTCACCAAGAATGCTTTCTGTTTTTTTAAAGCCACTCCCATCATATTGGATATGTATTTAATACATTTCCTCAAAGCTGAGCCAGGCAGATCAGTAAATAGGCAACTTTTAGTAGCTCAAGTACAGGCTAGATACAGTTATATACGTTCTTAGGGAAATTTTCATAGTTGAATGTACCATTGAAGCACTGGAAGCAGTGAGTGTTTTGCATTTTGACATCTGCATGAGTGAAGATCTTTTTGTTCCTAGCTAAACTGTACAATCAAGGACAAAATGGTCCTGAACCTGATTTCATCACTGTCTATAAGAGCTGGGGCCTATACCTGCTGGCATTCAACCCACCATTTACTTGAGAACCACCCAGTGCTTTAATATGCCACTTCTTTGCGAAGTTTCCAGTTGCCTCTCTAGTCTAAGGAATGGACTAACAGAAGGGCCAAAATCAAGTTCCCACCTGATTACCCTTTCCATTACAAAAAGCTGGGCCATTTGTATATTGTCTTCATGATTTGACTTTCCTACCCATTACTTTCTGCATGACTCCACAAGCTGAAACCTCACTTTTGATGCTTCATAAATTCATGTTCATTAAATTATTTCTTCAATGGGCTAGTTAGAGTTCACCTAAAAATATATTTCACTTACACTGAAAACTGCAGGGAGATCTCTTTTTTCAATATTTAGTCTCTCCTGATTATTTCCTACGGAATGTTCTTGCATTGTACATAGGAGAATAAGATTTCAATTTTGGACATAGTGACTATAATCCAAGATAACAATAGGGAGACAGCTGTTTGCTGCTCAATGGACAAGGGGACCATCTGGCTACCAACTTTGCTTTGCTAGGTCATATGCACCATCTGTAATCGCTGTGAACCCACTGAAAAGACAAGAAAAAGGTGACTGAAATCCAAACTACATGCATTTCCAGTTGGTTAACTCCTATGAGCAGGCACCATTTCATATCTTGTGTAATGCTGCTACTTAAATAAATGTTAAATAAGCATAATGCTATCCGGAATGCTGGCCCAGCCATACTGATCAATATAGCCATCCCATTTACCAAGCAGAAAGATTGCTTTGGGAATGACCCAGAATATTTTGGCATGTAAAACTTTTCTTTAATCTAAAGGGAGGGAACAAGGTGTATGTGTAAAAAGGAAAGATAAGGAGATGGAACAGTCAAGAAAGAGGAAGAAAGAGTTAATTGAGCATTTTGAGACAGTATGTGTTCCATAAAAAATAATACTGTTTGTATAGTCTGCGGTTCTACAGAATCAGCCCACTAATCTTGGCTTTCTTTAAATGCAAATTGTACACTCTTAATGTTATAAGAAAGGCAAGTTCCAACAGGTAGAGGCAATGACTGGTGGCATTGACAGGGGCCAGACCTAAGGAGCAGTCTATGTAGGAGTCCAGGCTCAGAAGGCAGGATGCATCATTTTTTGCTCCTCCCATTAAGTAACAGAAGCCCAATAAATTATGAGTATATAGATGAGTGTATGAGTATATAGACATGCCTTGGATTAAAAGGAAGAATTAAAAATTGAAATCCATAACTGGGTAATAAACGCATATTAGGACTAACCCAAATGACTAATAAAAGAGCTAAAGCAAGTTTTTCCGATATTTCTTAACACAGAAATTTAGATTAACATGGTAATGAATTGTATATCTTTTTATCTATCAGTTTTTTCCATAACCAGGACAGGGAAAACCTGTTCCAACTTCTTCTCAGAACCTATAAATGTGCAGACAGAAGTAATAATGCAGCTTTTTTGCCAAAGGTGTACAAGAGCCAACATTAGAGATCAGTAGTTCTGTTTTGCAATTCAAAAGTTGACTTGAGACAGTCAGTTTTTAGGCATCCTGCAAGGATTAATGGATAGGCTGACCATACGTCCTGTTTTGAATGGGACAGTCCCATTTTTTTAAGCATTTTTCAACCGTCCCATCGTTTTCATAAAAATCTCAATTTTGTCCCATTTTCCGAGCCGGAGCGTGGACTGGGGGGCGGGGTTTGCAGGTGGGAGCCAATCATGCAGACCGGGGGTGGGGTTTGCAGGCGGGAGCCAATCATGCAGACCCGGGGCAGGGTTTTCAGGTGGGAGCCAATTGCACGGACCGGGGGTGGGGTTTGCAGGCGGGAGCCAATCGCGCGGACCGGGGGGCAGGGACCTGTCTTTTTCATAAATACGGAATATTACATAAGACCCCATCCCATTTTGCCATCTTGAAATATGGTCAGACTATTAATGGATGACTATATTCTGATAGCACAGACAGCACAGTTTGATAGAGCCAGTTTGGTGTAGTGGTAATGGCAGTAGTCCTGCCCTGGGCACAAAACCAGCTAGGTGACCTTGGGCCAGTCACTTTCTCTCAGCTCTAGGAAGGAGGCAATGGCAAACCACTTCTGAAATCTTGCCAAGAAAACTGCAGGGACTAGTCCAGGTAGTCTCTGAGAATCGGACACAATTGAACAACAGAAAAAATAATAATCTGATAACCCTAAAATATGTATAACCAGGCTCTAAAGCACAGGCCTGCCACTTGGGTTTAACTAGTCTAAGGCAACAGATGGAGCAGACAGTCTGGAATTGAGACCATGCTCAAGGGGACAATGAATATTTAATTAATTCTTCCCCAACCTGATTCCTTCCAGATGTGATGAATTTCAAATCCCAGAATCCTCAGCCAGGATGGCACCAGATTGGGGAAGGACGAATGAATTCATTTTGCCAAGAGTAACACATGGAACCAAAGACTACTTCACATAAACTAGACTACAAGAAAGAAAACAGGATGCCTCAGTAGTTTAAATTTACTTGATCCTTTATCAGGGAAGGATAAAACTATTTCACACATTTTAAGTGAGTGAGCCAAGAATGATTGGAACATCTCTCAGTGTTCACATCTCTCGATGTAACTTCTGATTGTCTCACAGTTCATGAGGCCAGAAGATATTATTCCAGAGTGGCCAACTGCTTAGAAACAGCTAACCAGGCTCACCCTATTCATTAAGGATAGATTGATTAGTTGATTAAAAAGCTCCCAGTCTTAAATTGCTCGGATATTTTGTTGTTCCCCTTACCCACCAAAGAGAAGATCAGGAGGGTTAGGGCTGTTTTACCTTTTTGTCTACGTCTGCTTCTTAAATGCTTTTCAGTACTTGGGGGCAAGAGATTCTAGGCCAAAGAAAGGTTGTCTTCTTCATCTCTCCAGCTCTCCGAAGCAGCTTCCAGACTCAGAGCTGAGACACACTCTACTGAGGTTGTAGCAAGCACCAAGGCTTCTCTCCAGAGAGGGAAAGAGTACCAGCAAACATCTCTAATAATGTCCTGTGGGAGCATCTGCCTCATAACCCCTAGGGAGCTGAAAAACTCGGAGCTTTCTTGTCAATGGCAAGAGAATGGCACATCTAAAAATTCCTTTTTCAGGCTTTGTCTTACAGATCTTGGAGCTTGTATCTATGAGTCAAATCAGCTCCTTCAAAATGGGCCTGGGATTTACTATCTGTACTAGGGAGGCTGCAAGCTGTACATATGCACAAAATAATACTTCACTATCCAGCCCTCATTCAGTTCACTTGTTTTACTTACGCAGTGCTGACACAACAGGGATTTCCAGAGAAACTTAAACTCTAAAATTCAAGAGAGAGATAGAGCACAGGAAGTAGAGATGGAGGGGAAGTAGAAGAAGAGTCTGAAGTTCCTTCATACACTTAGACTTCCTTAAGGGATCAGTTACAGTAAGGCAGTGTTTCTCAATCTTGGCAATTTTAAGATGTGAGGACTCTGACTTTCAGAATTTCCCAGCCAGCTTGCTGGCTGGGGAATTCTGGGAGTTGAAGTCCCACACATCTTAAAGTTGCCAAGGTTGAGAAACACTGCAGTAAGGTATGGAAACCAAGAGACTTTGAGGAAGAGCTTGAAGGATGTAAGAATGATGGCATCACACAGACATTCAGAGAAACAGTTCCCAGCATTAGGAGCAATATGAGAGAAAGGCTTGAATCTTTTGAGGAAGTAGAAAATACCATGGGTTTGCGTTGCCAAAGTGCAACGAACAACACAAGAAGAGTGGCATCTCTGCAACGTTTCTCAACCCCCCTCAGTAAATAACCAAAGACATTGATCCATATTGTTGGACTATCATAAATTGCAAAATTATTATTTCAATAACACAGCCATCAAAAACATTATTGCTCCTTAACTGCTCTGCAGTTAATACTTTAGTAGTCCGGGTATCCATAATTCTGGGAATTTTCTGAAGCATTGAATTGGAATGGTGGAACAATCATGGCATTGGTTTCAATGGGCAAGTTTTATATTCAGTTTCTGAAGGAAGGTCCAAAGAAATAGAAAGCTTATGAGGTTTTTGGTAGAGCTTCCTATTTCAAGGCAGTATGACTTAAATTACCCTTACTTATTTAAATTCTAGGTTTAAAAAAAAGGTAAAGGTTTTCCCCTGCACAGTCGTGTCCGACTCTAGGAGGCAGTGCTCATCTCCATTTCTTAGCCTAAGAGCCAGCGTTGTCCGAAGACGCTTCCGTGGTCATGTGGCTGGCATGACATGCGTGGAACGCTGTTACCTACCCACCGAAGTGGTACCTATTCATCTACTTCCATTTGCATGCTTTCAAATTGCTAGGTTGGCAAGAGCTGGGGCGAGTGTGGGAGCTCACTCCATCACGCGGCACTCAGGCGTGATATTTCAAGGCAGTATGACTTAAATTACCCTTACTTACTTAAACTCTAGGTTGCTTGAACTCTAATAGAAGGGCATTTGAGATCATCTACTTTTTTATTAGGAATTTTGGTCCCATGGGCTGGAAACTCCTATGTATATGCAGGATTTTCTTTTCCAGAAAAATGCCACAGATTATCCATAATGCAAAGTATCTTCAGGAACTATCTTTCCAGAGAGTGGCTGGGCTTCAACTCTTCGCACATTTGACAAAAGCAATTTATTTATTATTTATTTATTATTTAAATTTATATGACCGCCCAACTCCCCCAACGGGAGACTCAGTTGGCCATATTTAAACAGATTTGGTTTATTTGGTAACACACCAGAGTAGTTCACGCATAATATTAATCGACAGTTGGTGGATTTGTATGTCACATTAAGACAAGAGCAAGCAAACACTGCCTAGTGTAACTTGTGAATTTTAAGTGACAGTTCCACCTGGGCAAGCCTGTAATCCTGGATGCTGTAAGTGGGGAAGTTAAGTCTGTTCTGGGATGGATAATCTGTGCAGCACATGGAAGACAGACCTCTACTACAATCTTCCCAACATGGATCCTTGATGTGTTGGACTTCAACTTCCATAATCCTCTGCCACAATGGAGAAGCCTATACACGCACATTTCCACCTGATTGTTTTTCCCTCCAGCATTGTACTTCACAATTTATGCAACTTAGAAAAAGATAAATTTTTGGCTGGCTGGTAGATTACTCTGAGAGCATTTTCTGCCCTATGATGTGGAGGTTATTATGCATCTACTGCACTGTTACTCATTTTCACAAAGGGAGATGCAAATTTCTACCTATTTCATCTGCCACCAAAAGTAAGAGCTTGTCATGTCCTCAACTCCACTCTTACATTGCTCTAGCACCAGCACCTTGGAGCAAGGATCTCTTGGATGGCCTTTTTTCAGTTTTTTCAGTTTCTGGAGGATTTGTATAGCCTCTCAACCTGGGAAGCCCTATACTGGATCAGGAACAGCACGTATCCCTAAATTCAGAAATAAAGGCCAAATGGCTTAGGGGCTGCATGACAGGTTCTACAGGCTGTGTGCTTGCGGCAGAGTAAACAGCCTTACAGGAGAGAGCCGATCCCTCAAATAGCAATGAAGGCAGTCCTTGTCACTCACCTGCTCCAGTCTTTCATGTCAAGATCCTGAACAAATGTGCCATCTGTGGCAGAGCCTCAGAAGCTGGACATGAGTGCTTTCCTTTCCCCTCAGTAACTTCGGTCTTCCTCGGCAGCTTTCAAAAGCTGTGGCTATCTCTCCAAGGCCAACCCTCTTCGGCACCAGGCTAATAAGCTCGCACTTGCAGGTTACACATGCAGGGCAGCAAGCAATGTCACCTACCGTGAACAAACAAGGCTGCATAGCAACCACTTTTTCCAAGGAGTCTTGAGATACGGTGTGAGGAAGAGATTTTGCTGGCCTGTCTCTCCTGGGGGTTTGCATGACAAGCACTGGAGTGACCTTAGAAGCACCCTAACTCTGAAAAAGTCTCAACAGCAATAGGAAAGGGGGTTGCGTGTGCTGGGAGCTGGTAACGCACATCCCCAGCAGAGTAAAGATGCTTTAAATTCTCAGGGGTTTGTAAAAGAGAGAGAAAAAACCCATCTTCTGCTCAGTGAGGGGACAAAATAGCCAACTCACAGCCTTTCCTCATTCGTGCTTTCTTTTAGGTAGGAATTACCGAGTGGGTTACAGTTCTGCCTAGGGGACAAATTGTTTTGCAATTCTCCTGTCATATATCCCACAAATAATCCTGTGAAGTAGATAACATGAGAGGTTGATGACAATGCCTCCATTAAATCGGTGCTTACCCATTTTTGCATAAAAGTTTAGAATCACAGAGTTGGAAGGGACATTAGAAGTTATCTAATCTAGCCCCCTGCTCAGTACAGGATCCAGTAGTCTATCTCTGGCAAATGACCATCCGGCCTCTGTCGGAAGACCTCTAGCAAAACTGAACTCCCTACTTCATGTGGCAGCCTGTTCCACTGGCTGAGAGTTCATGCAGTGAGGAAGCTCCTCCTCACATCTAACCTGAGTGTACTTACTTGTAGTTTCAACCCATAGGTTCTGCTCCTGCCCTTTGGGACAGTCAAAAAGAAGCCACACTTTCTTCTATGAGACAACTCTTCTGGTATTTGAAGATTACTGTCTCCCCTCAGTCATCTCTTCTGCAGGCTAAACACACCTAGTTATTTGATTCCCCTTTCCAATATACCATGACTGAGTATGCACATTGTATTATATGGTAATTTTTATAATCACAACTGACCAGGTTCCCACATAATTATGTTGTCGATAACACAATTTCTGAATTGGAATGGAATTGATTTGGAAGACCAAACCCATTTCTTTTCAGGTAACCCATAACCATCCCAGTTCTTCGTGTATTTCTAGATGTTCTCACCTCACTTCCCCCATCCGTTTTGCTATAGCAATGATACGTGTTTCTTTTTTCTTTTCCACCATGTAGCTATTGTTTAACATCCTGGAAACCTTTTCTGAGAACCATGTCCCATCCACCAACCCACACAAATCAGTGTCACCACTGCTTGGCAGCATGAAAGGACTGGAAATCTGCTGAGCTAAAAACTCTCATGGTTTTATCACGGCAAGAAACAAGTTGCCCTGTATAGACCCACAAGCCAAAGATTCTCCGTTTTGTGGTATGAGATACAAGGCTTTTTCGGTCATGGCATCATTGTTCTAGAATCCGTCCCTAAGGAAGCCCATCTCAGCTGGCCTCATTCAGTTGTTTATTTTTAAAGCTTATACCTTACACATTATTGAGATAAAAATATAGCTATCCTACACAAATACACATGTGAGTATTTGTGCCTCTCCAGAATTAGTTCCTAGTCAGTCATTTGTGTTTGGCTTCTAGGCTGATTAGCGCTAGCTCAGGGAATTATATCAGAAATAACAACAAAAGAGAAAGGAATGTCACACAGTAGTTCTGTGTTCAGGTGGGTCTTCTGGTTACTTAATAGTGAGAATTCTTCTCTCATCCTGCCTCCCCACTCCCATCTCCAACTGATAGTATTCTGCCCATAGCTCCTTAAAAGGGGCCAGGTGGCTTGACGGTTTTACAGATCTACATAGCAACCCTGCTGGTTCCACTTTAAAATGCAACCGGCATTGATCGGAGCTATTTTGGCTCTCTGCAGATTCTTGCAACATTCCCCCAGTGCACAGTACTGTAGCTAAGGCGAGAGAAACAGGGTGAAGTTAAAATGGATTATGCCTGTTTCCTCCTCTCTTCCACCAGGAACCAGTTGCTGCCAAGCACCTGGTTTCTTTAAGCAACTGTTTTGTGGATAGGGGAGGAACTACTAGCAATTTCCCTTTTTTTGTTGTTGTAGTTATAAGGCAACCATCAATGTTCCTGATGTTCCTGACACAGTCAATTCTCAATATCCCTGGTAGTTATGTTCTATAAAGTCACCACAAATATTGAATTAAAAAGGTAAAGGTTCCCCCCGCACATTTGTGCAGTCGTGTCCAACTCTAAGGGCCAGTGCTCATCTCCGTTTGTTAGCCGAAGAGCCAGCGCTGTCCGAAGACGCTTCCTCGGTCATGTGGCCGGCATGATGCACACGGAACGCTGTTACCTACCCACTGAAGTGGTACCGATTAATCTACTTGCATTTGCATGCTTTCAAATTTGAATATTTGAATTTCGAATATTGATATTCGAATTTCGAATATTGAATTAACAAGTGCTGAAACCTCACCTGGGAATGAGCGCATCTGGCAACTCAAATGTTTTGCTGCTCTGCATGCCCGTGAATAACTGCGAAAGCACCACAAGTATTGGTTTTGCAGTTACAAATCCATTTTAGCAAGTAAGCGAATTTGCAAATATGGAATCTGCGAATAATGAGAATTGCCTGTACCTGTTTCTAGATATACCTGGCTATACATCTTTGGTATGTAGTGGAGAAAAACAAATCTAACAAACAAAATGGAGGCTGCACTCTTTTCCTCCCTGCGTTTTGGACATGACCAGGGTCAAACCCAACTCCTCTCTTTGCCTAATCCAGTCAGACCCAAATTGACCCTCCCTGCCCCAAATAAAGCCCCCTGCAACCCCATCTAAACTAAAGAATAGAAGCCTCCTCACCTGCTCACAGTACAGTCCAAGGGCAGACCTAATAAGGGAGTTGCAACATCGGTAAGCTGAGAAACCCCAATCTGTGTGGTTACCTCTGTTGGAGATTCTGGCAAATCTAGCATGCCTCGTCAGCATATGGATGGCTGCTCTAGGATGCAAGCTCTCCATGCTTTTTGAGGAAGCTGTTTGTGGCCACTCCCACTTCCTTTCTCTCTCCTCCTTCAACCGGGAACAAAGCACACGGCTGTGTGCTGCTCCATCTTAGGCCATGGATGGGCCTAGGAGATTTTTCCCCCTTTCCACAGGCATCTCTTGCCAGCAATGAGGGGCAAGAGTTAACTAAGTTTAGGGAACAGGAAGAAGAAATGGAACATCATTTATCTACTGAAAATGCTGTACCTGCAATGAATAAACGTAAGGACTCTTTTGTACTTACTTTTCATAACTGCCATGTCTAAGCGCGTGTTTCTTTATGCTAAGGTGGGCTAAAGGTGTAAGACTAACCTGGATCTCTCTAATATGCTCATTTTGTTGTTTATTCATTCAGTCGCTTCCGACTCTTCGTGACTTCATGGACCAGCCCACATCAGAGCTTCCTGTCGGCCGTCACCATCCCCAGCTCCCCCATGGTTGAGTCTGTCACCTCCAGAATATCATCCATCCATCTTGCCCTTGGTCGGCCCCTCTTCCTTTTGCCTTCCACTTTCCCTAGCATCAGCTTCTTCTCCAGGGTATCCTGTCTTCTCATTATGTGGCCAAAGTACTTCAGTTAATATGCTCATGGGCTCTGTTTTTAAACAATATTCTTTTTCTGTACATGAGTTTAGCAGCTCTGCTCCATTTCAGTAGTTCTAACAGACTGCTAAATGGGCTTCAACCTCAAGTCCCATCTCCTTATTAATGGGCTTCCCCAGCAATGCTGCCCTCCTGAAAGGGCCACTTTGCCTAACAATAGAAATAACCTCAGGGATAGGGGCAAGGCCCTGCCTAGCTTCCTCAAAAGTTGCCAGCAAATCAGATCCCAAGGATTTCCCACCTTGGAGCCCTCAACTTCTATAAAAATTTTGCTTTTCTATTGTTCAGGCTCCCTCTTTCTTGAAGGCACCCAACATTCAATGCTGTGTAATTATCAGCGCAATAAACATGGTTCTTCTCAGTCTTATGCTCTGTACTTCTGAATTTTCCATGACAGGTATCATCCCTTCCTCCAGTCTAGCCACCAAAGCAACTTCCATGATTATAGCTACTGGCAAAAGCACCGGCTTATAAAAATGCTAGCATGTTACATTTTACCATCACAGGTAGCAAAAGGCTTTCAATGTAACATAGAGATGGTGCTTTGACAGCTTTATAGGAAATGTTCACTCCCCCCCCCCACACACACACACACAATAAATAAATAAATGCACAGAAATACAGATTGGGCGAGTAGTTTATTATATATTTTTTTGCGTGTGGAGTAGAGGGTGAGAGGATGTTTGTTGCTTTACAATCTCTAGTAGCTTGGAACAAGGTATTGATTTAATGAGTTTTTTCACTCCTTGATTGCTCAGCTAGAGGGAGAGTAAGATTAACTCCGTATTCTTTGCCTGTTCTCCGTGCTCCAGCTTCAGAATGACTTGGAGGGACTGAGGAGTGGAAACTGTGCTGTCAGAAAATGCCTTTAGTGATCAGCAGCACTGACTACTTTTTAATTATCTTGCTGCTGGTTATAGGAATTGTTTTGTTTGCTTTGGTAGATTGTTACTTCTGGTTATTGGAAGGTTGCCACCACCTCCCAGTGTTTATTGTTGATTTAGACATGCATTTTATAGCCACTTTGCCTCTTTTTGTTGAAGGCTGCAATCTTATGTGCATGCATATGCATCATCTTAGGTACAAGTCCTCTTGAATCCAGTTAAGGCTTACTTTGGAACAGACACGCATAGGATTTCACTCCTAATTAAAAGAAATAAACAGTACCAGGAGGGAAGAATACACGTTCAATCAATCAGTCTACTTCTCATACCACACACTGTTTAATAAACCTAGAGCAACAAAAGACAATTAATTACATATCATGAAAAGCCAAATGGAGTCCTGCAGGGAGATTGGGAAATGGCTGTGCCATCTTATTATATAGCAAAACATGAGATCAACTTTTGACAGAAAGAAGCATTCTGGAATAATAGATTAGAGAGACTATATCTAATATTTACTACAGAACTAACAAGGAAAGCCTTCATCTTCTTTGATTCTGCCCATATTCTACCCTCACAACCAAAATTTCCCTGCTGTAATAGAAAGTTTGAACAGTTGGCTGAATGTATTTGCAGACATTTGGACAGTGGGGGAATAAAACAAAAGGAGTAATACCTTGGAGTAGGCAGCATCTAGCTGACCTTGGCTAAGAGCTAAGTAAGATTGGACCTGATTAGCACTTGGGTAGGAAAGTACTAGGAAATATTAAAGGTGTAGATCAGGCTGCCAAGTTGGGAAAAAAATTCAGAAGGAGGTAGTGGGAAATCACACCTGTTTTGTTCCCAAATAAAATTAAATGGAAGCATCCGTGAATCATCAGCAGTAGAATGGAAAGGGTTTTACCATTCTCCAAATACAATCTGCAGTTCCTGGGGGATCAAAGGATCGATATTGAAGGTTATTTTACACTGCAAGAAAGATCCGTGTTTATTAAAAGTGTGGGAAGGTGTATTTTCATTCCTATTCTCCTTCAGAGTCTTATTCCAATTTAATCTCAGTTTTATTTGTTTATACTATGTTTTAGACAGTCAAAAGAAACCTGAATTGTTCAGGGAAAATAAAATTCCCATCCATGCATATGTTTGCATTATCTACTCATTCCCAATTCACAGAAGCCACAATTCTGTATGATCCAGCTTTTGATATATTGATATAAATATCCTCCTCCAATTGAATTTGCATAACGTAACCATGGTGAACTAAACGCTAAACAGAACTGCATCTGGTTAGTACTTCAATGGGATCATGTTTTAATGTATGATTTATTAATTGATTTAACTGTTGCTTTATTTATTTATTTATTTATTTATTTATTTATTTATTTATTTGTTTGTTTAAATTTATATAACCGCCCATCTCCCCCAACGGGGAACTCTGGGCGGTTTACAATAAAATAGTTAAAACAGAATATAAAACATCAATATACAATATATAAAAATAATAAATAATTATAAATCCAGATGGACGATGGAATTAAAACGAAGGACATTATAAAGTTAAGGAATTAGCCACCCCCATGAGGAACTATCCTTTCCTCCTTCCCATGCCAGGCGGCAAAACCAGGTCTTCAGCTCTTTCCTAAAGGTCGGGAGGGAGGAGATCTGCCTCAACTCTGGGGGCAAGATGTTCCACAGTGTGGGCGCTACCACAGAGAAGGCCTGCCTCCTAGACCCCATTAGATGACATTCTTTAATTGATGGGGTTCGTAGCAGGCCCTCTCTGAATGACCTGGTGGGGCGGGTCGATAAAATGGGGATAAGACGGTCCTTCAGGTATTCTGGCCCCATGCCATGTAGGGCTTTAAAGGTAATAACCAACACCTTGAATTGTACCCGGAAGCAGACCGGCACCCAATGCAGCTCGCGGAGCAAAGGTGTTATATGTGCAGATTTTGGTGCACCCAATATTGCTCGCGCAGCCACATTCTTCACCAGCTGAAGCTTCCGGATAGTCTTCAAGGGTAGCCCCATGTAGAGCGCATTGCAATAATCTACATGAGAGATGACGAGAGCATGAGTGACTGTTCAGAGGGCGTCGCGATCCAGGAATGGGCGTAACTGGCGCACCAACCAAAGTTGTGCAAAAGCCTTCCTAGCCACGACTGCCACCTGCTCTTCGAGCAGGAGTCGTTAGTCTAGAAGGACCCCCAAGTTCCGCACCGGTTCCGAATGGGGCAGTGCTACCCCATCAAGAACCAAAGATGATAATTTCCCAGAAGACGCTAGGCCATCAATCCACAGCCACTCGGTCTTGCTAGGGTTCAATTGTAGCCTGTTGTTCCCCATCCAGGCCCTCACAGCCCCCAGGCACTGGGACAGGGTGATCACTGCATCACTTACTTCACCAGGGATGGAGATGTACAATTGAGTATCATCCGCATACTGATGATACCTCATCCCATGGTGTCGGATGACCTCGCCCAGAGGTTTCATGTAGATGTTAAATAGGAGAGGAGAGAGAACCGAACCCTGCGGCACCCCACACAAGAAGGGCCGAGGGTCAGATCTCTCCTCTCCTATTACCACCGACTGGGAGCGGCCTCGGAGAAAGGAGGTGAACCAGAGCAAAACTACGCCTCCCACCCCCAACTCCCTAAGCCGCCCCAACAGGATACCATGGTCGATGGTATCAAATGCCACTGAGAGATCCAAGAGAGCAAGGATGGATGCACTACCACCATCCCGCTCCCGCCAGAGATCATCCGTAAGCACGACCAATGCAGTCTCCGTCCCATATCCCGGCCTGAAACCTGACTGGAAAGGGTCTAGATAATCCGCTTCATCCAGGGTCCTTTGAAGTTGCAACGCCACCACTTTCTCAACCACCTTTCCCAAAAAGGGGAGGTGAGAGACTGGACGAAAATTGTCCAGGATGGTAGGGTCCAGGGCTGGCTTCTTGAGGAGGGGGTGCACCAGTGCCTCTTTAAAGGCGGTTGGAACCACCTCCTCCGCCAAGGATGTATTAATCATAGCCTGGACCCATCCACATGTCACCTCCCTGGCTGATTTTACCAGCCAGGAAGGGCAGGGATCTAAATGTGGTGGAATTAACAATTCGAAGGATCCTGTCCACTTCCTCAGGTCCAACAGGATCAAATCATTCCCAGATAACAGGGCAAGACCATTCTCCCGGCATCTCCCAAGACTGCATTTCACGCATGGAGTCCAACTTAGACCGAATCCGAGCGATTTTATCCTGCAGGTGCTCAGCAAATTCTTCCGCACGGCCCTGCAGGTGGGTGGTCGGTACCACCCTACCCAAGAGAGATCGAGTAATCTTGAACAGGGCCGTCGGATGGCATTCTGCGGATGCAATAAGCACGGAGAAATATTTATTATTTATTTATTTATTTATTTATTTATTTATTTGTTGTATTTATACCCCGCCTATCCCCCCCCAACGGAGGACTCTAGGCGGCTTACATACATCGTATTTCATATATATTTATACATTTCATATATCATACAACGTTTTAACCGCGCGCTAAGGGAAGGGGTAAGGGAACTGACTCTTTTCGTGGGTATTGGACTACATGTCCCAGAATACCTTGCTTCAGAGTCGGCTGCTGACGTCCTGGATGTTGCTGTTTCGGGATCCGTCGTCTCCTCTGCCATTCACGAGATCTTCTTCGTTCGGTGGGCGACCCCCAACAGGACGCCAGCATATTCTCCCACTTAAGGTGGTACCCATTTATCTACTTGCAAAGCTTTCGAACTGTTGGGTTGACAGGAGCAGTATATATTCACGTTTCGCCGCTCTTACCACCACAAGGTAGGCCTTAATAGCAGCTCTAGATTGTGTTCGGTCCGATTCCGCCTTCGTTTTTCTCCAGCGGCGCTCCAGACGTCTCTTCACCCTCTTCAAGACCCTCAACTCCTCCGTAAACCATGGGGAGTGACGGGTCGAATGGGGTTGGAGAGGTCGCATCGGCACGGTCCTGTCCAAGGCACCGGCCGCCTCCCTGTTCCAGGCTGCAGCCAATGCCTCCGCTGGACCGTGCAGCAGATCTTCAGGTATTACCCCCAGCTCCCTCTGAAACCTCATTGGGTCCATAAGTCGCCGGGGGCAGACCAATCGAATAGGTCCTGCCTCCCTGCGGAGTGGGGCGGCATAAGAGAATCTTAGGGATATCAGGACGTGATCTGACCATGACAATGGGGATAGTTCTAACTTTCCCCTCAGGTCACTTTGCCATTGCTCTGACAAGAAAACCAAATCCGGAGTGAGTCCACTGTCTCGAGTCGGGTCCCGAATAATCTGGGACAGGCCCATGGCTGCCATGGTAGTCATGAACTCCCGAGCCGCTTCCAAGGAACGCCCCAGGGACGGCAAGTTAAAATCCCCCAGGACCATAAGCCTGGGGAACTCCACCGCCAACGCTGAGACGGCCTCCAGCAGCTCAGGCAGGGAGGTTGCTACGCAGCAGGGAGGCTGGTACAATAGCAACACTCCCAACTGTTCTCGGGCACCCAACTTGAAAAACGGTCTCACATCCGGATACTTGTGGAGCAAGGCCCCTGAAAGCCATCAAAGATTCTCTGATGATAACTGCCACCCCTCCTCCCCTGCCCCGGTCTCTCGGCTGGTGCCACACCTGAAATCCGGCTGGGCACATTTCCGAGAGGGCTACCCCTCCCTCTGGGCCCAGCCAGGTCTCAGTAATACACGCCAGGTCTGCCCCTCTCTCCATGATTAATTCACTTATGAGAGGGGCTTTGTTGTATACTGACCTGGCGTTGAGTAGCAGCAGCCGAAAACCGGAGCCCTCGAGGATCTGCTGTCCAGAACATGGGGTTGAACTCGGAGGACCGGAACACGCCACCGATACTAAACATCGGGGGCGCCTTCCCCGAAGATGGCCTGTCCTCCGGTTCCCGCCATAATATCTCCTGCCCATCACCACCTCGATCGAATTACCCACATTACAGTCCCCAGAGTTCCCTGGCCCGATCGCCTCCACTCCCGGAACCCTCGAAAACCTGGATCTAAGCGGGGATCTCTTCCATCCATCCATCCTTTCACTCTCAAACTTCCTGGGGAGTCGTAGGCCACCAGCGCAACCAGCAAAAGCTCTCGGCACTGGAAAGCCTCAACCACCCCAATCCATTCACCAATCCAATCACTCACTATGCCCCCTGTGGCCTCTCTCACTAGCCAAAAAGGGGCAACCAGTCACTCTTACCTACCCTGTCTCTCACTCAGGGTTAGGTACTCTCTCAGTCCCATACAATCCTGGACCCCCTCCCGCCACTCTTACTTGCGGGGGGGAACCACACTCGCACAAGAGACCCCGCAATTTCGTGCCGCCCTGGCAGTGGGGGTGGTTGTCCTTCAAGTAACCAACAAGCTAACGCTATTGGGAAGATCTTCATTAATCCCAATAGTGGAGTCCAGATATAATGTATATAAAAATTTACAAGTCCGTTCAATCTCGGGAGCACCCCAGTTCCAGTTCATCAATCTTTGGGAAGCTGCTTCACACTCCACAGCCCCCGCAGTCGTCTCGGTGCCAGTGCCATTTCTAACTGGTCTCCACCGGCCACCATAAGCGTCCCTTCTCTGGCTGCTGGGCCACAGTCTCCACAGCCACCCATTCCTCGCTGGGGTCCCCCCAAGTCTGCCGGACCTGTCGGACTCCACCATGCTGCGTCGCTCCGTCCGGGAAGGCTACCAGGCTCCAGGCTCCGTCAAGCCCTGCTGGGCCCTGCTGGGCCGTGACTCTGGCAACTCCGCTGGGCCCCTGGGCTGCCCCTCCCACCTCTATTGGGCCTACCAGCTCCACCAGTTCCGCTGAGGTTCCGCTGAGTCCCGGTGACTCCGCTGGGCCCAAGGGGGAAGCCTCAGGTTGTGCCAGGCTCCGCCCGGCCTCCACCAAGCTCTCCCAGGCCGATGGCTCCACCAACTCGTGGTCCCAACCACCGGACTCTGCCACCGGACTCTGCCGCGGCCGTGGCCCCCAGCCGTCAAACTCCGCCGAACTCAGCTCGCCGCTTACCACTCCCTCCGGAGACGTCCGCTCACCCCAAGCCCCGATACAACCTCTCAAGACCCCAAGGTGGGATTTGTGGGGTATAAAGAGGTTTTTTGGGGGCTTTTGGGGCTTCTGGCTCAATTCTCCCGGAGCAGAAGCCGGCGTCCGCTTGCGGTCGCCATCTTGGATTTTTTTTTTTTTAAATGTACTGTAACCGCTTTGAGTTTTTTTAAATTGGAATTGATGCACATAACTTTTACATAAATGAATAATCCTATACTTGGCAGAAAATTACCCTGGATATTGCTAGACTTTCTCCAAAAGCCAAGCAGTTGTGAGAACAGATGCCTATTCTCTTACGTAGCAACATGTTTGCCTGAGATAAGTTACTGAAGGACATTCTTGGCAAGGCACTAATATCGATGTTCTTGATAGATGTGCAGGAAAATAACATATTAGCTGAAATATCACGCAGAGTCCACCATTCCTACTGTAGAAAAGATTACTGATTTTTCCACAAAGCTTGTTCTTCTGCTTCAGGTCAGGGCAGAGATAGGTCAAGAGGGTGCCCATGATTACATGATCCAAGCCATCATCTTGATCCCTGCCTCCCATGGATACCCCTGGCTTAGCGATCTTTAATTCGAGTCCAGGGCAATTTTTCATCAAGGGCAATCTGTGGCAGCAATATCATCAGAGCCAAAGCCAGTAACCATGTGTTGCCAGAGGTCTGAATTAACCTTTGGAAAAGGGCTTTTTGCAGCTCTGAAGATGCTCATTTCTGTTCTAGCTTTACTAATACCTTTCCCCAAAGGAACACGCAGGAAAGAAACAAGAAACCTTTATACGGAGGTGATGAGGTAACAAAGCAGCCAAGTACTGTATGTGAAGGAAAAGAATGGGAGGACGAGAGAAGAAATAATGGGAACATTACAAATTCCCCTCGGGAAGCAAGCAGCAGCTCGGAGAAACGTCTTTGCAAAGAGTGGCAAAAACTGCTATGTGATTGATTCCTTCTAGTAGTAACCATAGGGAAGAGGGGAAATTTTACATTTCCCTCTTTTCTTATTGCCTCCCCCATCTTGGTTTTTCTGATTCTCCCATCCCCATGCCCCTGTACCGAAACAGTGGAACACCCAAACAGTGGAACACTGTTGTCAGGGATGGGGAGTGGGGAGAAGAAAGACCAGTTGAACTACATTGAATTAACATTTCACATTGGATTCATCTACTGGCAGAATGAGCCTGTCAAGTCCTTATTCTACACGGAACATTAACCAAAAGCTAAACTGAGTACATACAGCAGGTTCAGTTATGCGAACCAGCTGAAGTATAGGGGCTGTATAAGACATTCAAGGGTACCTTTTCCACCAGTTATGCTTTAATCGGCTTGCCACATGATTG
Organism: Charina bottae; assembly: GCA_023362775.1. Classification (NCBI taxonomy): domain Eukaryota; kingdom Metazoa; phylum Chordata; class Lepidosauria; order Squamata; family Charinaidae; genus Charina; species Charina bottae. The sequence continues at coordinate 52,191,035 of JALMGJ010000001.1, read as the reverse complement.
GCTTCTGGGCACAGAAGTCATATGATCTGGAGAGAGCCTCATTAGGCTTCCTCTGTCATTAATCCAGTTAATTGTACGTATTGTCTTAAATGCATGGTTAGCTTAACTTTGCGGCCAGTTGCACAGTGCCAATGTCTCTTAGAAAGAATGCATTCACTCTGGCTAAGACAGAAGGGGAGAGAGGGAGAAAATACACTTTTAATCAGTTCTAAACAGTATTAAGCTGTTAATTAATAAATAAACCTTCAGAAATAGTTCCCAGTTGTTGTTTTGAGATGTTGCTAGGACATGGCCTAAACCAGTCTTTTATACCCAATGTTTATTATGCAACACTTTTTGTTTACAAAGCAATGCTTAAAATTAGGGGATGTGAAGAATCAGGTTTCTGAATCATTAAGGATCCCTTCAGGAAAATCTGACCCCTGCAGGCTGGACATGAAGTCCTCCTTAGGAAAGCTAACTTTGGAAAGTATTGTCTTTTAATTCTTCTTCAGGATAGCTCTAATCCTTCATATCTTATCTGATTTAATTGCTGATTAACAGCACCCTATCCTGAATAGTCAGCCATTTTGGATTGCCAAACTTTGTGAGTTTGGGAAAGAACAGGAAACAAATACAGACCTTGAACTACTATTTAAAAAATATAGCTGTTTTGATGGCCTTTGGCAGGCTTTCTCCACATTGTTCCCGGCACTACTTGAAGTCTCACTGCCTGCACAGAAAAAAAATTAACAGCACATAAACAGAGTCCCCAGGTATGGAGGAGATGGGCGGTGATACAAATTTGAATGAATGAATGAATGAATGAATGAATGAATGAATGAATGAATGAATGAATGAATGAATGCACCATTTTTTTTCCTGTGCCACAACCTGAAAAACCATGAAAAGGGAAGCTGAAAGTTAGGCTCATCTGCTCTTTTAACTAACTTCAGAAGAAGGGGCTCCCCTAGTTGGGAAAATCAGACAGAACAAACTTTATTAATACTAATTAAGGAGTGGTACAACATATTTTTGGAGATTCAGCAGCCAATGAAAGAATCTTATTTGGGCTGGCTTAGAAATAGAGTGTAGTTATCAAGGAGGAGTTTAATAATGATGTCTGTGCTTTTTCCAATACAGGAGCTGAAAGGAAAAATCAGCTGCCCATTCTTCCAGCCCCTATTCTGCTTTAGCAACAAAACAGGATAGAAGTTCTGTCTACATTAGGAGGAGGAGGAGGGAGGAAAGTGGTGGGGTGGAGAAGGTCTCTTTGGGTGCCAATTACTGGAAGGAGAAGACCGGAAAGTCTTCTGCTGTAGTTCTCCAATCCCATGAAGTCAATGCTCTGTGGGATCAAAGAACTGGCACCTTCCTCCAGGTAGAAAACCACCACCATGTACTAAACTCTTTTGTTATCTCTCTAGTCCACAGCTTTCCAAACTGTGTGTCGGGACACATTAGTGTGTCAGCTGCAGTGTCTGGGTGTGTCGCGGCTGCTGCTGCCTCCGAGCCCTGCCAGGATTCCGCGCAGGTCCTAGTGCCTGCCTTGTGCCTTGCTGCCTCCAAACCTGCTGTGATTCCGCGCAGGTCCTAGTGCCTGCCTTGTGCCCTGCTGTAAGAGTGTGTTGCGAAATGATGCATGTCTAAAAAGTGTGTCACCAACATGAAAAGTTTGGAAAGCTCTGCTCTAGTCCCTCACAGCCTGACGATCTGCTGCCAGGTCTGGCATGGTTGGTAAGAGAAATGGGGGAGATGGTTCTTTGGCACCATAAAGGAGCCTTGATTCTCCAGAATTATAGAGTTGGAAGGGACCTAAGAAGTCATCAAGTCTAACCACCTACACCCTGTAAGGTTCACAACACCTGTCCTGTCTCGGGCCAGGCACACACAAATACACGAGAGGTAGTTGGGAGGGGGAGGCAATTCCGAGTCCTCAACTTCCCTGAGCAGCAGCAGCTGTCCCCGCTGACCGCTGGCCAATCACCTCTGCCTGCTCAGGTGGATGCTCGTCCAGTGACCCCAGAGCTGACTGCTCGTCCTCCAAGGCCACTTCAGGAGCTGGCTGCCCTTCTTCGTCTTCTGACTCTAAATCCGAGCCCCCCATGATAACACCATCCCCAATAGATGACTATCCAACCTCTCTTTGAAAACCTCCAGTGAAGAAGAAAAACCCCCCCCCACGCTGGCTGGGGAATTCTGGGAGTTGAAATCCACACGTCTTAAAGTTGCCAAGTTTGAAAAACACTGGTCTATGGCATCCTCAGGTGGCCAATAAGGAACAGTCAGGTCCATGCCCCTATCCTTTCTTCAGTAGGAGGCACCTTGATGTGCCGGAAGAAGCTGGAAAACACCTTTTTGGAAGTGAGCAGGTAAACCCAAGTACAGGCTGCTGTTAAGCCCCACACAGCTGAGAACTACAGAGGCTTCATTATGCTTTCTTTAATGCAGGTCTTGGGGTAAATACAGAATCTTGGAAACTGCAAAAAGATTTCCCATCCCTCACTGATAATGAGTTAATGAAGGTGGAGTCTCTCTGAATGATTTGGAATGATTCTTCCTAGGTTTCTGAGTTGCCATTTATACGATAAACTGCCTATGGACTCCCCTTCTATCTCATGATTGTTTAAGTTTATTCTCCCTTTCATTACTTTCCCAGTCTCCCCATTTTCTCTCATAGCTGCCTCCATGATTGGTCTGAGGCAAGTTGAAGGCAGCGTCCATTTATGTCAGTGTTTTTCAAACTTGGCAACTTTAAGATGTGTGGACTTCAACTCCCAGAATTCCCCAGCCAGCATGAAGTCCATGTTGGGGATGAGATTAAATACTGGGAGAGGATATATTGTTTGGATATTATCCTTCCTTTCTCACGTAAGTGAGATTAGCAAAGCATCATCCCCGGCAGCATATAAGGTTGGAAACTGAGACAAGGTTGGTTTAACCTTCTATAAAACAATAATCCTTACAGTGCTTGTAAATCAATTTTCTATTTTTGTGTTTGTTTTTCTTTATGTATTTTTAAGGTAAAGGTTCCCCCCGCACATTTGTGCAGTCGTGTCCGACTCTAGGGGCCGGTGCTCATCTCCGTTTCCTAGCCGAACAGCCAGCACTGTCCGAAGACGCTTCCACAGTCATGTGGACGGCATGACGCGCGCGGAACGCTGTTACCTCCCCACCGAAGTGGTACCTATTCATCTACTTGTATTTGCATGCTTTCGAATTGCTAAGTTGGCAAGAGCTGGGGCGAGTGCGGGAGCTCACTCCGTCATGCGGGGCTAGGGATTCGAACCTCCAAACTTGCGATCAACAAGCCTGGCATCTTACCCGCTGAGCCACCATGTCCCTATGTATTTTTGGGTATGTACTAAAATAAAAGATAAGGATAAAGATGATAAAGGTTTAAAAAAGAAAGGATAAAAAAAGAATACAGGTATCTCCTATTATCACTTAAATCTCATAGTGGTGTCTCATTGTTTAGTTTCAGCAACACTATGCCATCAAGCTCCTGCAGACCTCTATACCAGATGACTGTAGTTCTAGGAACAGAAGTCCTGTGCTTCAAGACAATTGTATTTCAGTAGAAATAGGTAATACGTTCAAGAAAGCTATCTGTGCTTTGTTTAATTCATGTTCTGTGTTGTGTTTAAGTCTCATTGCCTCCCTGTTTTCATTTCTTTGTACAAGTTGTATATGGAACTTTTACATTGTAGGTACACATTGAAGGATTCAGATATTTTGGTTGCTGAGTGTTAAACTGAAATACCTCAAAGAAGACTTGTTCCTGACTAAAGATCCTTATGAATGAATCTGCCAAGCGGTTGTCATAAGTTCCTCACATGTGTAGGACCAACTCAGAGAGGTTGGCACTAACTGCCTCTATGCTTTCCAATCATAGTGATCCTTGCAATGCACTCTTCTTCATTCACGCACACTCAGCCTGGCTGGTAGGTTTCCAGCTGCTGCAATGCTTAAAGCATCACTTCAGAGCAGTCAACAAATCCTATTCAGCTTTGATTTTCCTAGGAAAATTCAACCTACTTAGCAAAAGGCCAATACTACAAAGCAAAAGGGGCAGAGTACAGTATAGCTTTATTGATTAGTCAAATGACCATATCAAAAAATGGGCATCAACCACAATAAAATACAGTAAAATAAGACAGGTAAAATACAATATGATATGGTAAAATAGAATCTAGCTGCTCAAATCTTGCTCTGGTAAGAGCTATCCTATGGTATTGAGTCAAACCCATTGTCAGGTATTTTTCTGTCTGAAAGGACATTTTATTCTTGGCCAGCCATTTCAACGACCTAATGTTTGCAAGTACCTCAATGTCGGTTTGGGCGTTAACATCCAACAAAAAAAAGGGGCAGAGAATACAAGAACATAAACCTACCTCCTCCTGATTCAGGTAGCCTCAGGTATCACTGGGAGGTTTGGTAGATTTCCAAGAGTGGGCAGGTCTGAACCTGGGGTACGGCACTCTTCTCAATATCTATCACCCCTCTATGACCATCATCCTCTTTCCCTCTGGAATTTTTGCTGGAAGCAGACCCCTGCTATCACTTAGGAAGGCATTAAATCTAGCAGCACGTAAAGAGATTCATTAATGCATTAGGCAAGTCTGATCTGATTGGCTCCTTGTTTAGGACTTTGGCTTGGAAGACACAAGCAGATCAGTGGACCAGGTGACTTGCCCAGTGACCTGCCACCACATCTTAGCTTTGAAAGAGAGAGAGAGGAAGAAATCCAGTGCCAGTTTCTAAGTGCCTGAAGAATTCACAATCAAAAAAACAAGTAAGGAATGTCAAGGAACAACCGTGGCTGACTTTTGACATGGGAAACCCACATGAAACATTTCCCAGAGACACTAACTTCCCCCCTGCCATATTTTTAGGGAATATATGGATCCCAAAACAAAAAAAAATGTTTCTCTTATTTCACCCTTTATTTCCTGGTACTTTGGCTGCCCCTGTTTTTCTGAACAAAACTAAGAATCGTTTGAGCCAGCATAGGTTAGAATTCAGCAATCTCTACCTCGTTATGAAAATGAAGTATGACAGTTCCCACAGCATGGTTCCTTCAAGCTATGATGGACAATATTCCATCACCACCAGCCAACATGGCCAACAGCCATTCTGTTTTGTTTATAAGTGGGCTTTGTTTTTAGGAACTAGACCCTGGATCAAAGGCAATCTGGTCTAAGTCCTGGATATTCTGAAAGACAACTCGCAATCTTGTATCCATTTTGCAAAGTTTCAATATTCTTGCTCCAAACCTAAGTTGGAGTTCAGTAAGGACTGATCTGCTAAGGATGCAGATCCGCAGAAGACTCTGCTTTGGTTCAAAAAAACAGTTCCATCAGTTCTGTGATCCCATACTGTAACTTCAGTTAAGATTCACAGATGATCCAATTTCTTGCTGGTTCAATTATGATATAACCCAGATCACACACACACACACCAAAAAACCCTATTGTTTTGCAAGACTGAAGCTCAGCAGAGCTGGAGAGCAGTCCATTTTACATTGCACACGCACGCACACACCCCTCGCAGCTTCTGAGCTTCAGCCACCCAAGTAGGTCTCTTAAGGGGAATGCTGGCTTGATTTATCAGTAGTGAAATTGACAAAAGTTCTGTTTCTCACTTCACTTTGGTAAGGGATGAACAGAAGTGGGTTTGGTTTGGTTTGGTTTGGTTTGGTTTGGTTTGGTTTAAATTCCTTTTTCCTTTTGGGTGATGTGAGGGATGGGGGGAGTTTGGTCATTCCAGGGAGGTGGAACTGGTGACAGTGTGGAAAGTGCCTTACAATGTGCTCCAGCAATCAACACCCAGATAGGCAAAGATTAACACCAAGATTAGCCCCAGAGGAGCAATCAAACAACACAATAGACTCTAATCAAGGAACTGTTAACTCAATCAATCAAACAGCAAACAACAGCCCAATCAAGGAACTACCAAGGAGAGTACAACACCCCCACCAACACAGGCAGGACAAGCCAGGGTATATAAACAGAGAGCAAGTCCCACTCCCTTTTCGCACTGAAGATGTTGCCTAGCCTGGCAATGAAACATCTGCAAGAAAACAACAAGGCTCAGAGAGCACCAAGGACTCCACAATGTGCTCCAGATCCTGAAGCCTAAAAAGTAAGCATTTTGTTTAGAACATATAATCCCTCCTCCTTACTTCAACCATTGTTGCAGCCTGCAGCCATGGTGAAAAGTTGGGAGGAAAGCACCTGGCTGCATAATTAAGATCCTGTCACTTGTACAGCTCTCAGTGGGATTTTCAGTAGGATTATCGGGCTGCTGCAGGGAATTCGCTGCTGCTGCACAATCCTGAAAACAGATTCAGATGCTTTACTGAATTGCATCTCATGAGTTCTGCAGCAATTCTTCCAAATCAAATCTAAAGCATTGACCAGCCCCAATCCGTGATACTGGAGGCAGGGTGTCTGCAACGTATGGTCAAAAAAGTCAAGATGGCAGCCACAATAGTGTGAACAAAGCACCACCTATTTTGTGTGTTGCATGTTGTAGCCAGATAACTTCACTCTATAACAAGCCCCTAGCAAACATTCAGAGATTATTTATCAACCAATCAATCAGACGTCTACCCTGCTGCAATCAAAACTGCTCTCAGCAGCTTTCAGTTTATATAACCAAAAATTAAAACATTCATGGTTAGATTTCTTGGGGGAAGGAGAAGGTTAGCAATTTCTTTTATTTCCTTTTTGTGCAGAGGGGAATGAGGAAATGTTGTTGCTCCAGAAGAGACAGTAGTTTGGGCAGAACGCATGATGATCCCACATGAGGAGCTGGGGGAGGGCAGATGCCAATGCATCAATCATCATGATGCAGATGATATTACTTGTATGTACTTGCATCAGATTTCAAGGCAAAAGCACACAATTGCATCATTGGTACAGTGAAGTCATGATGCACATGTTGTTATTTTGACATCATTGGTTCCTGTTATGGACACTTGTGCCAGGGCATCATCTGTTTTGTTTTGTTTTGTTTTGTTTTGTTTTGTTTTGTTTTGTTAGTGTTGAAGGTCCCAGCAAATCAGCATGCCTCATTAGCATGTAGATGAGCGTTCTAGGATGACTCTCTATATGCTTCCAGAGGAAGCTGTTTGTTGCTCCTCCCACTTCCTCTTTCTCTCCCTCTCTCTGCCTCCATCCACCGGAGGAGGAAGCAGCATGCTACTGCTCTCTCCATCTTGAGGCCATGCGGCCTAGAATCAGGAGGTTTCCCCCCCCCCTTTCTCCATGCAGCCCCTGGCAGCAAAGAGGGCCAGGGGTCTACAAACAGTTTAGGGAAACACAGAAGAAGAATCATTCCTAACAGAATGGATGTAACTGTAACTGGACCAAGTAAATGTAAGAACTCTTTTGTACTTACTTTTGGAACTGCTTTGTCTAAGCGTGTGATTCTTTATGCTTGGGTGGGCTAAGTGTGTTAAGATCAATAACCTATGTCTCTCTGGTGTGCTCATTAATGCAATTTTGATAAAAACTCTTTTCTGTGCGCTTATTGCTTTCCTGCACTAAGCTCTGCCCCATTCAGTGGTCCTAGCAGTCCACTAATGGCATCAGTTAGTACCTGTTGGTCAAGTGGATGAAGAGCACTGATTAGGTATTGAGTTCCTGGCACATTCTCAGCATTCCAGTTCCAAGGTAAGCAAGAATGAAAATGCTCTGCAGGTCTACCTCTAAATAGATTGGAGAGTTTGGGGAGAAGAAACAGTGACATTTTGAAGTGATATTAAAGGCTTATTGAAAGCTAATGTAAAGAATATGTCGATGAAGTTTCTCAGTCATCCAGGTGGAATTGTCTGTAGCTTGAATCATGTCAACTGGATTTCTATTTTCTCAGTGGAAACGTTTCGCTCCTTTTTATCCAAGCTTCTTGGATAAGGAGCGAAACGTTTCCACTGAGAAAATAGAAATCCAGTTGACATGATTCAAGCTACAGACTAATGTAAAGAAGAAAAATGGGAGGGAAAACCTTGCTGTTGGATCACTCAGATGATTACAAATGCAAGTTTTCAGACTTATAAGTATATAAGTCTATATGCCAAAAACTGTATATCAGAGTACATGCCAAACTTCAATTTTAATGAGGAGTTTTGCTTGCCTCCTTTGACTTGGTTTAACTGGTTTCCTGAGGATCATTTTGGATTAAAACAGTGAGGGAAAGAACCTCCTTTGCATGTTCTGTTCAAAGCTAATATAGAAATGCCAAGTTTTGTAGGTTAAAAAATGCTACCACAGACATCTAGTTTTCACGTTCAGATAGGCTTGTGTATAAAAAAGAGGAAAACGCTACTCTATAACCACCTTGATGCATCACAACAGGAAGTGAGTGTTCCTTTGTGTTGGGCAGGTTGCACAAGTGATGGATGCCATGGTTTCCTTTCTGACATTAGCCTCTACACCCCTGTGGGAGAACGTATTTAACCTAGCCCAGGATACTAGGGATAGGACTGGCCTAATTAAAATGGCACAAGCATCCCTTAAACCTAAAGTTCTGCACAGCACTGTTGGCAGATTGATCCTGAGTGGGGATGGGAGATACCCTGGCTTCGTTCTGGATAGGTTGTAGATTGGTGATGCCCATAGTCTGTGGAAGAATTAGTGACAAACACAGTGCAAGATTTCAAGTCCAGTTTCAGAATCTCAATGCCTTTGATCCTAAAGGGTCTGGCTGGGAATTAAGGGAGCTATCATCCCCAAACATCTGGAGGTTGAAACTTGTCTCAAAATACAGCCCAACTCCCTGTACAGAAAGAAACTGCTGAGGAAAGTAGATCAAATGCCCCACAATGAGAACAAATACATCAGGCCACCTCCAGCCTACCAGAGCATCCCAATCCTGGATTTACTCACAGAAATTTAAGCCCATGATGTCTGATCTTAATGAAAACAATTCCTGGCACACTCAATTAAAAGTTTATGTTTTAGCTACTGCAGTCTCCCCCTCTGACAAATCTCTCGCTAAATTTCTTCTTGCTGATCTCGCAGTTACTTCTGGCTTTGCAATCAATAACATTTAATTTCACCAGGTTTCATAAACAATGCTGACAAGGAATAGCAGCAACTCTGAGATCAGATAAACACCCGAAAGGCAGAGATGGGTGGATACTGATCCCCACTGCAGTGGCAATCAGTAATCCACCTTGCGCCATGACAGGCCCAACTATATATAACCAGAAATTAGACAGGGAAGCTCCACAAATCATGACATTTTCAGAGTTATAAAACTCCACGTGTCAGGCAGAGACTATTCAAGGAGTAATTGGAAAGGGAGAAAGGAAAGAAGTGTTACAAAGCTCTTTCTAAATGGTTATTTCCTGTAGTGCTAATTTCCCCTCAAGGAAAGCATTCCTCGTAGAAACAGAGAACATCCAGTCAAAGTGGAGACTTTAAACTGTAATGCATGGGGAGGTTCCAAGGTTTGCTAGGCTTTGTTTGCTGTACAGTCCATGTGTAAGAAACTGTGTTCTCGGTCTACAAGGACACTTGATTGCTTTCAAGATCAGAATGAGTTCCACACTCTATCCTGACAAAGAAATGCTTCACACTTTGTTGCTTCACACATTAATCATTCTTTTACAGATGAAACCGTCACTTTAATGGGCAGAATTGTAGCTCAGTTGTGCTTCATATACAAGGTTCGATCCCTAGCTGATCTAGAGAGGGGTGGGACATCTACTGTCTCAGACTCTAGAGCAGTGTTTCTCAACCTCAGCAACTTCAAAATGCTGGACTTCAAAACAACGTGCTGGCTAGGGAATTTGGGGAGTTGAACTCCACACATCTTAAAGTTGCTGAGGTTGAGAACCACTGCTCGAGAGAACTGCTCTTAGGAACACAGAGGGGATTGTAGCAGATGGGATAGCTGTTCTGCATAGCAATCCAGTATATTAACAGCCTGCAAGAACATATGAGTATCTGGACTGTCTGTCAATAAATTGGTGACATCCCAATGAGCAGAACTTCATTTCCCAAAACATTGTCTCTGATATCATCCAACCTGACATGGCAGGTATGGAACTAGAATCAGTCCACCACCACCACCATCACTACCCAATCCCGCTGTAGACAGCCTGAGTTTCAGAGCCCACACTAAATCATGGATTGGGCTAGATGACTTCCCAAGTCCCTTCCAATCTAATGAACCTATTTTTCCCCCAATAGTCCTCCATACTTCTGTGATGAATCTATTCCATGTTGTAATTTCACAGGAAGAATGCTGAGCAGGCCTCCGCTGTCTTTCAGCTTTAAAATGAATCCAAGTCATTTCCATGCCTCAGAGTAACAGGTTGACCTTGGATGAGTGGCTGCTACCTCACATGAAACAGGCACTCTTGAAAGCCCCTCTTCTCTACAATTCTCCTGCACTATGGAAAACCTTGGATCTAACTGGAGAAGCATCTATTTTCCCCCTGCAAGAGCAACCACTTCAACAACCCAGTCTCCCTCACCCTTATGGCAGTGGCAGCAGAAGGGGGAAAGGGTGTGAGGAAAGCAGCGGGGGTCAAGAAGCCCCATGGAATGATAAGAGCTCTAATGCAGAGGTTAGTTAAAAGAGTCACAAAGCCTTTGTCCTCAAGAAAGTTATTTAGGGGGTGTGTGCCTGACCATTTCAATTGAACTTACCTCGATAAAAATGTAAAAGTGACACACATGGTCTTTCCAGCTGGATCGAAGAGGCTCTTCACCCCAAACTCATTGATGCAGGCATGAAAGAGATTCTTGTTGATCCCAGTCTCTCACAGCAACTGTTGCCATGGTTATAAATCATTTCTTATTGCCCTCCCTGGTCAGTAACAGAATATTAAGAATGGATTTACTGGGTAAGCACACCCAGGCTGGTTCCTCTCTCAGAGTGAAAGTGGGTAGTAATAGACTCTAGTCACTTTTATTGCCAGCACTTCCAAATCCAATTTAAAAAATAAAAGGAAAAGATCTAAAGGAAATGAAACCAGAGCAACTGATCAGCATCTACAGACATATGAATGAAGAGGCCCATGCGCTGTTGTTGTTGTTGTTGTTGTTCCATGAGCAGAAGCAGTACAACTGGTGGGGGAAATGGGAGAAAGAAGGATCCACGTGTTCTTTGTGGAACATGGAGTAAGTTTTTATTTTAATACTAGTTAGTGGATTGGCAGCTGCCTGATTTGGTTACATGCAAAGAAATACTTCACTCAGGGAAATGTAGTCTTGCATTTTTCTTTATCTTGTACTTTGAAGAATTTAAACAACAATAGAATTTAAACAACAATAACAAAAGTCATGTACAAATTGGAGGTATTGGGTCTGGCTAAGTGGAAAACACAGGGATAATCCTGTTATTTTCTGAAACTAAGGAGTACGGCAGGGTTGTATACTCTCACCCTACCTATGCAACCTGTACGCAGAACACATCATGCGATGTGCTGGGCTTGAGGAATCCAAGGCTGGAGTTAAAATTGCTGGAAGAAACATTAACAATCTCAGATATGCAGATGATACCACTTTGATGGCTAAAAGCGAGGAGGAGCTGAGGAGCCTTATGACGAAGGTGAAAGAAGAAAGTGCAAAAGCTGGGTTGCAGTTAAACCTCAAAAAAACCAAGATTATGGCAACCAGCTTGATTGATAACTGGCAAATAGATGGAGAAAAAGTGGAGGCAGTGACAGACTTTGTATTTCTAGGCGCAAAGAATACTGCAGACGCTGACTGCAGCCAGGAAATCAGAAGACGTCTACTTCTTGGGAGGAGAGCAATGGCAAATCTTGATAAAATAGTTAAGAGCAGAGACATCACACTGACAACAAAGGTCCACATAGTTAAAGCAATGGTATTCCCCATAGTAACCTATGGCTGCGAGAGCTGGACCATAAGGAAGGCTGAGCGAAGGAAGATAGATGCTTTTGAACTGTGGTGTTGGAGGAAAATTCTGAGAGTGCCTTGGACTGCAAGAAGATCAAACCAGTCCATACTCCAGGAAATAAAGCCAGACTGCTCACTTGAGGGAATGATATTAAAGGCAAAACTGAAGTACTTTGGCCACATAATGAGAAGACAGGATACCCTGGGGAAGAAGCTGATGCTAGGGAAAGTGGAAGGCAAAAGGAAGAGGAGCCGACCAAGGGCAAGATGGATGGATGATATTCTGGAGGTGACGGACTCAACCGTGGGGGATCTGGGGATGGTGACGGCCGACAGGAAGCTCTGGCGTGGGCTGGTCCATGAAGTCACGAAGAGTCGGAAGCGACTGAACGAATAAACAACAACAAAAGGAAATGTAGAAGTTCAGGTAGACCTATCAGTATTGAAATTTGTATTGTGCTCTAGCTCCTTTGGAAGGAAGGAGACCTCAAGCAGCCAGTTGTGGCATTCTGTACATTTTGTGTATCTTATAGAGCAGTTGCAACTGCAAGAGTAGGTACACAATACAGGGGAAGGTGGAGATTGTAATCTGAATGGATTGCAACAGCAAGGACAACAAAGTTGGGGAGAAGCAGGGACAACTTGTAGGGGAGGGTCAAAAAAGTCAAGGTGATAGTCATGACCATGGGTTTAAAGCCCTGCCCCTTCTAATGTGCATCAATCGTGGAGTGTTCCAGTTTGTTTTAGTTTTACTAGCAAGTTTTGGCCTGATTAATTTCTTGGATTTTTTTAAATTATCGTTTTTAAATGTTTCCACTATTACGCTTTCTTAAAGCAACAGCATTATGCCAAGAAAAGGAGGAATACCTAAAATAAATTTTTAAGTCCTTACTTTACTGCCAAGACCAGACATACTCGAAAGGAAGCTGAGATTCTCACAGTGCCAAATTCCATGCTGGAGTTTGCACTGGCAGAACAACCTGATAATGTGAATATAGTACAGACCCTAAATGTTTCTAAAACATCACTCCAGTCATCAAGGAAACCAAATGTTCACCATATAAGTAAATGTTTAATAATGAAGCATTTCTAGATCCCAAAGGGGTCTGCTCATCCTCCTTACTCTCACCTGCAGAGTCTCTGCACTATCCACGCTAATTTCCTGACAAATTAAGCTAACAAGTAGAAATATGAATTAGTCACTACCAGCCTCTTAAAATGAAAGTGCTTGTTGTATTTCTAAACATAGGATGCATCCATAAAAATCAGATGTAATTTGCACAGAGTTACAATGATGCATGAATACAGGAGAACTCAAGGGAAGATTCCCCTTCTTTGCCATCCCCTCCCCCAAGAAAGTTAGGGTCCTTGCTTTTTAATCCTGGAGGCTTGCGGTGATTTCAGGTCATGTGATTAGAAAACCAGGGGACATGTCTGTATCTGACCAGAGGTCCATTGCATTTGGCTCTCCCACGTGGTCCAGAGCTATGTACACCCCAGGAGTCTCATTTACTCAGCTAGAATGTAGAGAGGCACCAGGGAATTAGGCACTTGCATAAAGCAAGTGCCAATTCAGAGGTAAGGAAAAGGGGCAGATGAGCACCGGCCCCTGGAGTCAGACACGACTGCACAAATGTGCGGGGGGAACCTTTACCTTTATTTATCTTCTTGTTGTTTGTTTCTTTTATCTGATGCCCCTGGATTGTGAGGAACAGCAAAAAAAGAGAGCAATATTTGTAGAGCAGGAGCGTATTAAACCGAGGAAGAGATGAAAGAGTTCCCTGAAGCTTAGAGTTCCCTGAAGCTTAGAGTTCCCTGAAGTACACAAAGGACCTGGTTGGTAAGAGAGAACATGTGATTGTTTGTACATATGCGTGTACAAGGTAAGTGTTGCTCTAATGAGTAAAAGCACTGCAACATTTTCAGCAGCTGCAAAGATGGTGAAAAAGAATGCTTTTGAACTGAATATTTACAGTATGAGTAAAAGAGGCTCAGGCAAGTGTGAAGCCTCCGCAGCCCACAAAGTTCTTTAATTCCAGGTTTGACATCTACTTCATTTATTCTTTATGCACCCAATATCTTTAGAGTAAGACTTAGATGACAGGTAAAACTAACAGGAAAACTCATAGTTCATTTTACTTGTGAAGATACCGATATTCCCCAATAAAGCCAAGGCGGACCAGTGGGTGGCTGCACCTGAAAGATCTGGAGAAGGTCGTTTGGTTTTCCATCTAGGTTCTATGGCTGGAACTGGGAAGGTGGGTTAAAACAGGATATTTTTCTTGTTGGAGTTCAGTCTCTGTCCTGTTTTATTGACCAAGCAAGAGCAGGTACAGAAAGCTTTGAGTAGTGATTGAAAACCAACTCAATCTAATTCAGAGGTTTCAATTATTACCAGTTATAGAAGCCAAATATATATTTTCCTATTCATTAGTCTTCAGAGCAGGGAGATCCAGAATCAAGATCCAGGCCCCCCGCCATCACCTGAAAATTCCAGGTAGAGATCTTGTCTTGGTGAAGAACTTTGCTTCTTATCCTCTAAATATTGTGCATTGATTGCATCCATCATATTTCTACATAGGAAGTTTTAGAAGTATGTCTGAGATTTTTATTTAAACACCTTATTTAATACCCTGCATTTCTATTTTAATATATTACTCAATACAGATAGCCACAATTTGAAAGCCAATTTAGAGAATCAAAGCAATTTATAAAAGCAATTTTAAAAGAATAAGGGAAAATGAATCAAATAAAACAGCTAAAAACTATCCGTAAAGGTAAAGGTAAAGGTTCCCCCCGCACATTTGTGCAGTCGTGTCCGACTCTAGGGGCCGGTGCTCATCTCCGCTTGTTAGCCGAAGAGCCAGCATTGTCCGAAGACGCTTCCACGGTCATGTGGCCGCATGACGCGCGCGGAACGCTGTTACCTACCAACCGAAGTGGTACCTATTCATCTACTTGCATTTGCATGCTTTCGAATTGCTAGGTTGGCAAGAGCTGGGGCGAGTGCGGGAGCTCACTCCGCACGCAGGGCTAGGGATTCGAACCTCCGAACTTGCGATCGGAATCGACAAGCCTGGCATCTTACCCGCTGAGCCACCACGCCCCTTTAAAATAAAAACTATCCATACTACAGATCAAACACTTTTCAGAATAAGAGCCCATCCAACTGTAGCTTATTCAACAAATGCTGGTTATGCAAACATAGCTTAAAACCATGTGTGAACTTAAAACAATGTATGAACTAGTCATAGCCCTGACTAGGCAAAGGAAGAGCAAAACATAACAAAACATATTGTGAACTGCCTAGAGTCCCCCGGCGGGGGGGATGGGCGGTAATATAAATTCAAATAAATAAATAAAATAACAGGATAAGGGCCTGATATGTTCTTAGCATAAATTTAGAATGAAGGGCTTTTTAGTCTGATTCTGGAGGCTGAATTGAAACTTTGGATTCCCAGCCAGTTCCTGGATTCCACTTAATAAAAAGCCATGCTTCTGAGAGACCTTTTAGGAAGAAGTGTTTGGAACAAAAAGGTATACTGAAATGTGACCAGAGGCCAAAAAATGAACCTGCTAAGCTAATTTATTAAGTGGCAAGAATGCTTTAAAGATTTGATCTTATTTTCCACCAAGGCTTTTGTTTGATCAGTTTAAATGCAGCTACAAGAGACTGGGCTTATGACTCGAAGACAGAAGATACATGAGAAGATCGATTTCCCAAGCTTTGTGTACTGCAGAAGACAATCCATCCAGCTCAGTTAGGAAAGAGAACATACTAGTCCTGAACTAGTTACTAGTTACCTATAGGCAAGACTAGTTACTAGTTACTAATTATCTATAGGCAAGGAAGCCTAAGATGTGATCTCCAAGTCCTCTTGCTTGGAGCTGCCATGTGACCCTTGCTTTGCAGCCTTTCCCAAAACAAAAGACGAGAAGTCCAGATGCCAGGGCGATGTCACTAAGAAAAGCAAATTAAAACCCATTTCTTTGTCACGAGTAGCTGAAGAACCATTAGCCCTGTGATGCCCAATAGGGTATATAGCAATGTAGGGAGCATGGGGTTCATGTGGTTAGCACTGAGCCCCATCAGCCCTCCATGAGCCACCCCACTTCCTCATTTCCCAGTCACCTTGTGTTGAACAGGGAGCTTTGAAGGGGTTTCCATTAGCGTTCGCTGGGACTTGTCTGGGACTGCTGGGACTTGTCCAGGCAGTTGCCAGGAGTGAAAACTGACTCAAAGGCACGCACACACACGCACACATACGGCCCGGCAGAAAAATGTCTGAAACCCACGGACAGTGCAATTCCCAAGTTCATATGACAGGGATGGGGAACCTACGGGTGTCTGGATTTGCAGACCTCCGATTTCCAGCAAGTCTAGTCTAATGGCCAATATGAGCAATGTTATACTCACACAGTAGAATAGTAGTTCAGCAACCTCTGGAGGAGGAGGAAGGCTAGAAGTGGACTGGCCAAAAGCCCCCAAGTACAAGGGGTTGTAGGAGAGTGTTTACTGCATAGAATAACTGCTGTGCCCAAATCCTGATCTTGTTGCAAGCGGGAACTCATGGAGAAGCTACTTCTTTCAGTTTTGAATGTACCAGACTCCGAAACTATAAACCTTGTTAAGCTGGGTATACTCTTTGTGGAGGAAGGCAGTATTCTGGCCCTTAGAGAAAGAGCTAAAATCCTGCTATGGAACATGGATTGTAAACCAATAAAGAAAAAGCTGAATTGAGAGCAATGTTCCCATTCTGTTTATAGATGAACAGTTTTGTTTTGCTTTTCCCCATGGAATACATATTGCACAACTATTTGGATCATAATGCTCTTAAATGTAAAATTCTTCCCACAGTGATGGCAATATTAACAGGTCAACATTTTAAGTTGGTCCGGTCTCACTTGTTATTTGACTTACAGCAGCATCAGCTCCTCTCATGGCCTTAGCACTGCCACAACGTTTTCTGAAAGCAATCAAGAAGTAATGATATATAACAGAATATTAATGTTGCAAGAACCAGTTTATGTACACCATGGTACTGGCACCTTGTATCATTTTGCCAATTATTTACAATTATTTGGCAGCACGTATGTGACACCCAATGGCCATCTTTAGAATTATCTTTCTAATGCATTAATATGGTTTTAGAGGACCCATTGGGCACCCAGGGACCTGGATGTTAAAAACTGATTCCCTAAAAGCCAACAAGCAGAAATAGACCCCCCAAAAGGAAAACCAAACAAAACAAACAGTGTGTCATAGTATATTCAAGAGTAAAGATTTATATACCATATGCACTAGAAAGCAAGATGCGTTATACAAATGTGTGCATACAATCAAATGTTTTCTCCCCATTACTTATTAGATTTATGGACACATACTGTATACACACACCCCATTTGTTACAACACTGGGTGTGAATCTGTGACAATTTCTGAATGCAAACTTTTATATCATATTTCATCCTAGGTGGGGGTTGTTTTTTAAGATAAAGATTCTCTTGAGTCAAGTTCAACTCTCTTACCACAGAACACATCCGTGTAATTTTTACTGCAACATTCAGAAATGGTTGGACATTGCCTTCGTGTGTGTGTGTGTGTGTGTGTGTTTAAATTTTCCAGTCTAGTTTATCACCCTGGGAATTCCTGTAGTCTCCCATCCAAATACTAACCAGATCGGACCCTCCTTTTCAAAATCAGCCAAGGTCAACTCAGTGCTGCCACCTGCTTGGGTTAGGTTTATTGTCTTATGTATATCTATCACAAGACGTAAAGAACACATCCTTGTCTAACTCACATTCCCATTTTTTTAGTTGCAATTGCTGCAGTGGCTCATAATTTTTATAAATTAAATCAATCACATTTACAACTCAACTTCAGTTGTAGCCCCTGCTGGCTGGCTTCCGGTGG
The DNA here is from genome assembly GCA_023362775.1 of Charina bottae. Classification (NCBI taxonomy): domain Eukaryota; kingdom Metazoa; phylum Chordata; class Lepidosauria; order Squamata; family Charinaidae; genus Charina; species Charina bottae. The sequence continues at coordinate 52,173,264 of JALMGJ010000001.1, read as the reverse complement.
GAATATGGTGGACTGAGCAGCTTTGCCCGCGAGCTCTACGGGCAGAAATGGCAACGTGGCAGTTTTTTCGGACACAGGCTGGTTTCTTCTGTAGCCCAGAGCGTTTTTCTGGATCAAGGAAAACGCTGGAATTGACCCATTTGTCCTCCAGACAGCGAGTTGCAGCCAGGAGATCATGGACAGCGTGCGTGATCGACCAGTAAGACTTCGCCGGAAGGCTGGGGTTTCACCATTTCCGAGCCGCGCTGCAGCCCTTAAAGGGACAGTAAGTCCGGCCACCCATTTCTTAAACACCCAATTTATTGTTTTTTTCAAGTTTTTGTACCCTAAGAGAGGCTTTTCTACAGAAAGAAGCAATCTGTCTTGGTGCTTATCGTTATTTCTGGATTTAACTTCTTAATTTTTAAGTTTTGGCTTGTTTTTCCATCTAAAGATTAAGGACTGAGAATAAAGAATTGCCTTCCTGTTACTACTTTTGTATTGAATTTGAAGGATTGATATTTCCCTACATGTTGGATTTGTTGCTTTGAATCTTCAGTTTTCTGTTCACTTTCTTTGGGATACGCTTGTTAAGGTATCTATGTCTATTGCTTGTTAAGGTACTTTCCCTTGTGCCAATTTCATTCGGAACTTTTCTATTAACCTATTAACTCCTATCTGTGTGAGTCAAGTATTTAGGGGGCGCCATAATTTATTGCCTGAAATATGGAAGATAAGGTTTTTTCAGAGTCCTATTATGAGCCTGAGCAGACTTTCAAAGAGATCTTTTTAGAGTGTTGTCAACCCATTCTGCAGACTATTCGGGACTTTGGGGAAGAAATTACTTCTAAGCTGTGTTATCTGTCTGAAGATGCTATGAAGGAAGATTAAGATTTTAATAAGGATGGAACTGATAGCAAGACTGAAATAATCCCGGACAAAGATTACATTTTGGTGGTGGTGGTGGTGAAGGCGACAGTCTGAGCTGCAGTTAAGGAGAGCTGTTTTTCTGTGGGATTGTTATGGGAGAGAAGAGAACTTGTTTTGTGGGAGTTTTCTTGCTGAGAAGTCTGAGTTTCTAAGGGGCGTCAGTTGGGCTCTTTGATTCTTGCAACAAGTTTTGCCGAGAAGTCTGATTTTAAGGGGGGCATAGGGGAAGTATGTAAATGCTCTGGTATACTTTAAATAAATGTTGTCTTAAGGGGGAGGGAAGTTTATTTAGAAATTTATATAAATATACATATTTTTTAAAGGGGAAGGAGCAATTGCATTAGTGATTTGCATATGTGTTAATGGGAAGATTTATAGAAATAATGTTTGATACAGAGTAAGGTTTGATATAGAGTAAGGGATTGATTATGGAAATTGCTGTATATTCTTCCTGTTGAAAGTCGGAAGTCACCTTTCTATGTAATCTACAAAAAATTCTTTTTTCTTGTGTTTCTCACTCTTTTACTTCTTTTGGTAGCTTTTTGCTTTTTTGTAGTTTTTATCTTTGCTTTAAACTCAATAAAATTATTGTAAAAAAAAAAGTTGTAGCCCCTGCTGAAACACCAACACCCTGACGTGAGGAAAACAGCTAGCCTTGATTTCAATATCAATATCAGATCAGGTCTGTAAAATTCAGAGGACAACAAAGCGATACAGAAAAGTAACTCTGCCATATTTCAAGTTCATTCTCATAGTAAAATCAAATCAAATCTTTATTATGGCCTTTAGGCCAGAGAACACAATAAAAATACATAAACCTAGTAAAATGTATTTCCTTTTCCCTTTGACCTGGAAAACCAAAATCTATTACCTGGCTAGCACTGTACAGGATGTAATAAGTAGTTTCAATCCCACCATACTAGTAATTTGGTAGATATCCATGAACATCATTTCAAATATGCTAGCTGGCCTCAAAAGGTTGGGGAACTTCGACCTTAGTCGTGCACTATTTATTTTTTTATCCCTTTATTATTTTTATTACAATTGTTGCAACCACCAGTAGCAAATAACTTGTTTTCATCAACATTCTCTTCTTCCAGAGTAAGACTAAAACAGATGCATGAAGCCTCCCTTTGGCTTAATGTATCCATTTGGTCTTTAGCTCCAAAGATGAAAACATAAAATGCAAAAAAACTTCAGTCCTGCCTCTCCAGGGACATCTCCACATCAGCAGACTATGGTCCTTAAAATTCCAAAAGTGTCAACTGGGCTTGGCCCAAAGTAGTTGAAGATCTTTGGACTACAATCTCTCCAGTCTGAATGGCAAGGAATGATACAGGGTATTGAAGAATACCATCTTTGAAAATTTCGTTGACATGGTGTAAGATGGCCTGAATTTATTGCCATGGAAGTCTTCATGGTATATCTGGAAAGCATCTCTGCCTTAATCAATTAAAACTATATTCATATATGGGTTCTTTGGTTTGGCTTGGCATTATATGGGAACCCATCTCACTTGACTTACTAAACACTGATTGAGTATACCATTACTTAAGTTCATCTTAAAAGTAACTTAAAAGACAAAAAATTTTCAGAGTTGCTCAAGAGATTTGTCCAAATAGTCATGCCATCACCCCTATCAATGTCTATCCTAGTTAAGGTTTTATAAGGGTTGCAACACCTCCATATTTTAAAAGTACCAAACTGGGGGAACCTGTTCTACCACCAAATCCTATATATATTTAAAATATTACCTTTCGAATTGTGACAATTTTCCCACCCACAATTAAACGCACTGCAGCAAAGTGTAGTCAAGTACTCCTAGATAGCTGATCATCAGACAATTCAATAAAATAAAACTTCAAGCAACCAATGTGCCACTGTAATTAATATTGTTTACAGCCCCAAGTGATTAATTTTCAAAAATGTCTGATTTTGATCTTCAGGCCTGTGCGCCTCATTCCATCAGAAGTGAGAAGTTAATCCCTCCTTGCAATGTCCACTCAGCTGCTATTTAAGTTTAGACGCGCAAAGCTTATCCACATCCCATACATCTTCCTGTTTGGCCATCAGTGGACAGAAGGGATAACAAAGCCCTGCAAATTAACTTTTTATGCTTTGTATTCTACACAAGAACTCAGTTGATTTTTTCCCCTGATCACAGACCTCAGCAATGTGAAACTGGGCCACTATAAAAGACAACAGCAAAAAATGCACTTCACATATGATAATATGTGAACAAGAGAACTCAGGATAATCAGTCCTAGGCCTTTTAGGGAATGGGGAGAAGGAAGTTGTTAAGGGTGGAAGGAGGAGTGTTTTCCCTCCTAGAGCTCTTACTTCACTGCCAAACCTTAGCTGTCAAATCTTAGCAGGCTCTTGATGGTTAACGAGATATTTCTATACTGATATTCCTACAGTATATCATTTCAGTGCTTTACACAATACATTGTAAGAGGTAATTTCCAGTTTCACATGTTGTTCAATAATTCAGTTTCTTTTTCTCTCAGCCTTGCGGTATATATACTCTAAAACTGCAATTCAATTAAGAATACTATGGATAAAGATGCAGTTATCCCACTTGCATTCAGCAATACTACTACCAGGGCTGTGCAACAATCTGGATTCAAATGGCAAAATGCAATTTGGAGAATGTGTAAACACTCATGCAGTACCTGTCAGAAATACCTTAAAGCAGCTGTTCTTTTTCTGGCTCACACAGCTGTTCTGCACAACTGGTATGCAATCATGGAAAAAGGTGCATTTGGGGTAAGGTGTTCCCAGGTGTCACAGATGTGCTCTGAATCCCATTCTGCCTTTCAAATCTGGATTACTGCAGCCCAGGCAATAAACAAACACTACTAAGTTGCAGAAAACGAGAAAAAGAATACAGGTAGTCCTTGTTTAATGTCCACTTGTTCGGCGACCAAAGTTACGATGGCGCCGAACAAGAGGTACTTACAACAGGTCCTTGTAGTTATGGCCGTCACGCTGTCCCCATGGTCATGTGACTGATTCAGGTGCTTGGCAACCAGCTCACAATTACGACACTGCAGCATCCCAGAGTCACGTAATCACCATTTGTGACCTTCACTGCTAGCTTCCGACAAGCAAAGTCAATAGGGAAGTCAGCAGGAGGTTGCAAATGGCGATCATAGGACCACAGGGCACTGCGGCTGTGTGGGATTTGTCTTATGACGGCAACTGGGACTGCCAGAACTGTCATTGTAAGTTAGCACAGTCATGTGATGTTGCGCCTTACAACTGCGTAACTTAGCAACAGAGTTGGTAAGTTAGGACTACCTGTACGATGCAACAAGGCAGCTCTAAAGAACTAGAATTTCTTCCAAATATGATAGCTTGCTCCATGAGAGCAAAAAAGGGCTTGGTGCATCTTCAGTACAAAACTCCAGTTACAAGCATTTCACTATATTCCACACATCACAGACTAATACTTGATAAAGACAATGTATATTTATTCACTTTACAAAGGAGAGCAGCATTAGGTTGCAACAGCTCCAATTATAGACAAATTAATCTGTACATTATACTGGTGAATGGCTCAAAAACTTTACCCAATTTTACTCTAAATTGTTTATACCACTTCAGCTTAACTGAGCTAATAACAACCCCCTTCTTCCCAAGATTAAAAATTCATAATAAATGTATGTTTTGTGTAACATTATTCACAAGTCTCTGCCCTCCCCATTTTCATTATTTTTCCCCTTCCAAAGATGATCTCTCTCTGGGTCAGCGTTAAACTTATATACAAGCGCAATTAAAACAAAAAGTTAGGATCAAGCACGAGTCTTTTTTTTTAAGTACATGAAAAATGATGATTTACACACACATATAAAAAAGTCAGTTTAGTCTTAAAACCTGGTTTGCAATGTATCATTGCAAGGGATGAATAATTCTCTTATGAGAGAATGGATGTTGTTGTGGAGGGAAGAGGAAGAACTACCAAGAAATTCAAAGTAATGTTTTTGAGTCTTACAAAAATATTTTCTTCCAAAAATTGTAGCAAGATGCCAACTAGGAAAGTACTTAACTAAAGCAGGTTAAAAAGATAAAGTGGTCTTCAATCCATCAGAATTTGGAACTGATAAACAAAGCTGCAACAGGGGCCAACAGGGCTCAATAAGCTATTAGACTTGAGCTGTGAAATGAATGTCCAAGCAAAAGAGGTAATTTGCTTGCTATGTGGAAGAAAGACGTTTCACTGTGATCCCTAGAAATATAGAACAGAAGAACAAGAAGGATGGCATCATTATACACCCCAGGCTTGGAAACAGTTTTCCAATATGCCATCAGACATATTAGGGTATCAAGCGTGCACTCCCTTATGTGACGCAAGTGGCTTTCAGCATGGCAATCAAGAAGTGACACATTTTGGTAGCCAGCTCCAATAAGCTTTCTTTCTTTAAAGTGTATGCTATTCTTCTTCACTTTCATTTTCTGGATCCAAATCTGAGTCTCCATTGATTTCTTTTTCTATTGCCATCTCTTGCTCATTGTCTGACTGTTCATCTCTCTCATTGTTCTCTTCATCTTCCTTCTCTTCATCTTCATCCCAGTTTTCCTGAAGGAGAGCATAACAAAATATGCAGTCACTGCAATCACTTAATCATTCCACTTCTGAGTAAGTCACTGAACTTTACTTACATCTGAATCTCTGTCTGCAACCATCTCGTCATCTGAACCATCCTCTGATGATTCTGTGAATAAAAAACACCAATGTTTGATGTAGGCTTTCTCCCCAAATAATTAATACATGCAAAAGATGGAATTAAAGCCAAATTCAAATAGCTACAGTCCTCAAGTTGTTAATCCAGAAGGCTACTGTTGATTCAAATCCTTGATGGGCAGTTTAAAAATATAGAATAAATATATGTCACCTGGTCTCAAACCAATAAAAGCAATACTTGTGGCTTACTAAGGCAATTTATGATCTGAAATAAGTTTTTTTACAAATAAACCCAAGAAAATTAGATCCATTTGTGACAAATTAAAATACACCCTGTATACAGAACATGTCCTACTGCAAACCATTTCAATTTTGAGATTTCTAACTGAAATAAAAAAACATGGCCCGCTGAAACCAAAAATGCATTTGAGAAGTTTTTTTAGCATCATGGGGTATATCTCTCCAGTATATCTACAGGTAGACCTTGCTTAACAACTACACTGTTTAGTGACCGTCTTTACAACAGCACAGAAAAAGTAACTTTACGACCAGTTCTCGCATTCAAGACCGTTGCAGCATCCCTGCGGTCACATGATTGACATTCAGGCACTTCCCATCCGGCAGGTGTTTACGACTGTCACAGCATCCCACGGTCCCGACTGCCATTTGTGTGCTTCACAGCCAGCTTCTGACAAGCAGAGTCAATGGAGAAGCTGGCAGTAAAATCACAAGCTGTGGTCACGTGATGTCTTGCTTGGCTACCGCGTTGCTTAGCGATGGAGCTGCCAGTCCCAATTGTCATCGCAAAGCAAGGACTACCTGTTATCTTGTTTTTATGGAGTAACTCAACAGAAGTCATGTTCTTATGAACTCAAGGATTCTGAAAAGACTGATTGTCCCACACTTTTTTTGAAGCTTTGTAATATTGACATGGGACAGAGTACAAATATATTCCAACAAACCCATCTTTGGTTTTCTGAGATAAATGTATAGCATAAGTATTCCTTTCAAGAGAAGAAAACTAATTTTCTTTAAATATATATTGAATTGGGGCATGCATGTCACAGTGTCAAATTTGGCATGGTGATAGCATGGTCTCTGCCTGTAGCACAGAAGAAAAACTCCTAGATGCTTTCTGCAGGGTAGCAACTCACCCTAAAGCAGCCAGCCACAGAGCTTCCAGAGTTTTCACTTTCTGGTTTTGACTGAACATTTAGGTATTACAAAATGTAATTACAAAACTGCCCTTTACTTAGCAGATGAGGTAAGGAACCTGTGCTTCTCCAGTTTTGGGCCTACAACCTCATCTTTTATACAGGTAGTCCTTGCTTACTGACCACAATTGGGACTGACAACTCCATCACCAAGTGCTGCGGTTGCTAAGCGGAAAATCATGTGACTGTGCCAGACTTGCGACCTCACTTCTGCTTCCACAGTTAAGTGAATCACTGTGGTTGTTAAGCAAGACATCACGTGACCACGACTTTCGATTTCACTTCTGTGTTCTCCATTAATTCTGCTTGTTGGAAGCTGATTGTGAAGCTTGCAAATGATGATCACGTGACCATGGGATGCTGCGATGGTCATAAATGCTCGCTGGTTGCGAAGCACCCGAATGGTGATCACATGACCGTGGGACACTGAGACAGCCATAAACGCAAGGATTGATCACAAAACTGTTTTTTACCCAATCATTGTAACTTCAAACAGTTGCTAAACAAGGCAGTCAGTAAGTGAGGACTACCTGTAATTACCCGCAATACTGAGGGAAGTTCTGAAGGTTTATGCATATTTTTTCTTCTACATCTTCAGGTTGTGCATAGAAGATTTGTGTCTATTGTCCACATGCCAAAAATCTACACATTCCATGAACTATCTGATAAGCCTCTCTTTTCAGACATCCCACTGAGGGCAGGGAAACACAATTTTTCTCTATCCCCCAAGCATTAAATTTTAATTGAAGATTCAACTGAAAGATGCTCAGCTAAAAACAAAGAACCAGAAAGTATACCGAGTTCACTATCATATTTTCTGACTGTTCCAAAGTGATTTCTACCAAAATTTGTTTTGCTTACCTTCCTCATATACTAATTTTGCAGTCTGATCAATGTCAGGCACATCCTGAGCCTGTTCCAATGCAGCCACCTAAAAGAGAGTATTTGGTATCAACAGGGATTGTAACATCTATCTAGGCCTTTCAGCTTGCATAGAATTCAAATTATATTATACCAAGTAGGTACGATTAACTATGTATGATTTTTAAAAAGTGCTACTCTGTACCCTACTGCTAATTTGTCAGATAACAAAAAGGTTTAATGAAAGTAAAGTAAGTCAGATATTTTTTAAAAAATAACATTTTCACAAGTTTAGTAATACCCGTTTCTTTTTGAATTGTAAAAGCAACATTTGTTCTATATTTTCAGCAAAATATTATCACACACTATTGTATCAAACATACCTTTCCAAAAAATCAGAGTACCCTTGTTAGTCTGTAGCAAGTAATAAAGGCATATTACAAACTAATAATGTCACTCGACAAACTTTTTAATGTCTGTGACTAGAACCCACATTATCTTCTTTACAAAATGGTACCAAAATGGGGTCTAACTAACTAAAGCTTTTGTCTAAATGGAATGATTAGCCTGCAACTAAAAGTGATGGTAAATCCAGACTCTGTTCAGTGCTGTTATATAATCAAGATGGTAAGTAAGTACACATGTCCCAGGAGAAAAAAAAATCTGGAGAGAAAAAGATAACTGAAGCTCCAACCCAAATATTAAAAATGGCTGTGCTGAAAATCCACAGCTTCCCTGCTGGCATTAACCAATGGTTTCTCTACTCAAAAAATCAAATTGTTTGTTTCTGCATTAATAGGACTCTGCAGCATCTGCAACAAACTCTTTCACTACAAGAGCTGAACTGAATTGATTTTGGCATCAGAAAGAGAAACAGCAGCTGCTACTAAATTACATGGAACAATGACCATTGAACATAAAAATGTTTTAATCTATGTATCTTCCAAGTAAACGTCATTACAGACTTTACTAAGGTTGTTCTATTTAATTTATTGGATTAATGTCCTGCCTTTCTATCAATAAATATATAATTAGGTAGCGTTATGAGAACACGAACACATAATGTTCTCATGCTTTAGCATTTACCTGAAAAGAAGATGACTCTGAATTTATTATAACCCCCCCTCTGAAGATTAGGACAAATAAACTTTGTGCACCTTCATCACTGTATTCTCAGTGTAAAACTTCGATACTGAAACGAAACTATATGGGCTACTAGTGGGAAAAAAGACTTTTTGATACGATGCCCCCAATTAAAGGATGGAAGTTCCCTAGGTGTTTTAACAAAAATCTTTTATTTTTCCCAAGCTTCTTTATCTTTTATGAGGATTGTTAAATCACCAAGATGACAGAAATTGTTCTGCAGCCTGAAATTCCGTCAATGGGAAGCTACCCTTAATGTTGGGAATCATCTTTTATATTTGAAAGTTATGCATGATGACTCTACTGTTCTGCAGAAAATTCTTATTCTTGGAAAGCTTTCTAAGTAAGAATGCTACAGCAGAGATCACCTGTAGCTTCATTCTCCCCAAAAACACTCTGAGAGGGTCATCAGAGTTCCTTCGTATTATTCTCATAAATCCAGGCGCACCTGCAACCCTTCCCACATTTGATAGCAGACCTCATTGTTATCAGTAACATACCTCCACACTCTATGTTCACAACAATACTCTTTCTGGTGGAGCAACATTATCAACTTTAACTTACTTGGGTGATAATAAGATATAGTTTCCCATGTAAGCGAGAGAGCTTCTGCAAAGTTTTTACTCTGCTTTCCATTAACTCATATAATGTTCCAAGCTGGGAGGCTAGATCTGGCAACTGTGAAGGGGATAAAGAGAAAAGAGAGAACAGTCAACAGAGAACCAGGAAAGACACATGTAATTGTAGTCCTAAGCCATTTCGATATTAAATATACAGATTTAGATTTATTTAAATTTACAGGCAGTCCTCGCTTAATGACTGCCTTGTTTAGCAACCGTTTGAAGCTACTATGGCGCTCAAAAAGTAACTTTACAACTGGTCTCCACACAACTGTCACACCGTCCTTGCAGTCATGTCATTGAGATTCGGGTGCTTCACAACCAGCGGGCGTTTGCAACCATCACAGCATCCCGAAGTCATGTGATTGCCATTTGCAACCTTCCCACAAGCAAAGTCAATAGGGAAGCCGGCAGGTAAGGTTGCAAGTCACTCCTGAGGAGCCCCAGTAAGGAGTATGAGATCCCAGGTATCTCGTACTCCATAGCGCCTGCTTGCCGAGCCACACTCATACCCTCCCCCCAGCCCACACACACCCTCCTCCGCCCAGCCTCACTCCGAAGCACTTACCCGCCCGCTGGCCTGCTTGCGAGCCACCCGGGACTTGCAACTTCCTGCTGGCTTCCCCACTGACTTTGCTTGTGGGAAGCCAGCAAGAAGATGCAAGTCACAGTCACGTAAGGTCCTCACTTAATGACCCATGATCCTTGCTTAATAGCAACGGGGACTGCCAGGATTGCCATCGCTAAGAGATACGGTGACATGATGTCATGCTTTACAACCGCATCACTTAATGACGACAATTCCAGCCCCAATTACTGTCGTTAAGCGAGGACTGCCTGTACCTGTATTAGCTGCCCAACTCCAATGGGCTCTGGGTGGCATACAAAAACATTAAATCAGATGGCGGGGGGGGGAATGCTGTTTCAGAGGGATGGGACTACAACAGAGAAGGCACGCTTCCTAGGACCTAAAAGATGGCAATCTTAAATAGGGAGGACCTGGAGTGCACCCACTGTGCTGGAACGTACTGGATGGGCAGAAACGATTGGATACAAGCTGTCTCCCAGGCCCTATGCCATACAGGGCTTTATGGGTAATAACCAGCACCCTGAATTGCACTTAGAAGCTGACTGGCAGCCAATGCAGCTCACGTAGCAGTGATGACACATGGGAATACCAAAAGGCGCCCGTTACTGCTCGCGCTGCTGCATTTTGAACCACTGTAGCTTCTGAATGGTCTTCAAGGGCTGCCCGTTGTAGAACACATTGCAATAATCCAATTGTGAGGTGACCAGGGCATGAGTAACTGTCTGAAGGACCTTCCGATTGAGGAAAGGGCGCAACTGGTGCACAAGATGAACCTGTGCAAAGGCCCTCCTGACCACAGCAGCCACCTGCTCTTCAAGCAGCAGCTGCGAGTCCAGAAGGACCCCCAAGTTGCACACCAGTCTTCAATGGGGAAGTGCAACCCCATCCAAGACCAACGATGGTAACGTTCCTGATCCAGGTGGTCCAAATAGCCACAGCCACAGCCGCTCAGTCTGGTTAGGACTGAGCCGAAGTCTGTTCTGCCCCATACAGATGCGAATAGCACAGTGTGTCAATACATCAACAACTTCACCTGTGTCACTCGGGGTTGAGATATAGAGCTGGGTGTCAGCATACTGATGATACCTTACCCCAAACCAGTGGATGACTTTGCTCAGTGGTTTCATGTACATGTTGAATAGGAGAGGGGAGAGTGTCAAGCCCTGAGGCACCCCAGACATGAGGGGCCGTGGATGCGATCTCTCTCCCCATCAACACCGACTGGAACCAACCACTGAGGAAAGAGATAAACCACTCGAGCATAGTGCCTCCCACTCCTAACCTAGGTGGCCAGCCCAGAAGGATGCTATGGTTGACAGTATCAAAAGCTGATGAGATCATGGAGTACTAGGATGGATGGATGTATCCTGGCCTGAAACCAGACTGAAATGTGTCCAGATATTCTGTTTCCTCCAAGATCCTCTGCAGCTTGCCCATGCCCACGCCTTTCAGCTTAAGATCTAAAATGTATTATATCCCTATGACAGAGATAACACTGATGACACAAATATTAATTAATGAATTTTGTTCTGGGTTTTGCAAAGGGAGATTCTACATCCTGTTATCTCTCGCCTATCTTATTGCACAATTTTTAAACGTGTCCACTGGGCAACTAACTCAAGCTAGGCTACAGTGCATTAAAACTTACCTCTGCATCCTACCACAAATTTGTCAACTTTTTCATTTTAAAGGCAAAAATTATACTGTCATATTATGCATTTAATATCAAGTTCACCTAGTATCAGTGAACTTTGGAATAGGGGTGAAATATGTTATACAATGCCCACTGTGCAGGGAATTCACCTTAAACAAAAGAATTAAAGAAGCACAAATTCAAGATGGGGGGGGAAGAATTGTATGCAATGACTGCAGAAGCAAAAAGCAACTCATGAAAACTATTTTCCTCTCCTCTCTGTTTAAGGTCCGTCTAGCAGATTTGAGTCAGTTCTCCTTTTCTTTAGCAATCCTATGTAGTACAGCCCACATTAATCAGCAGGCGAGAAGCAGGAGTGGATGGGTCTGGATATGCCTTCCCTTCATGCATCCATTCAATGAAACCAAAATGGAAAAAAAGCCCTGGGTATTGGAGTACTTACCGTTGAAAGGTAGGATGCATGCAGGGTCAGAACAGGCTTTAACCATCGAACCATTTGTGAAGCACTAGAAAGTAACAGCAAAGACCTTCATTTATTGACAAGGGTCAAAAAAAGTATAAAAAGACTTCATATGTCAAGATGATACATTTAAGCAGCATATACAAGGATACACAGATAAATAAACTGTCATGCATCAGGGATAAATAGTATTATAGATAAAAGTATCTGTGGCATAACCTTTATCAGCTATATAGTTCACAGGCATCAGCAACCTTATTTTTCTAGAACAGATGCATATACAACATAAGACTATATGAAGTCAATATTATCTTTTTTGACCTTTTAGAATCTCAGGTATAAGGCAAACATTACAGCTCTAATCTATAGTTATATAATTCAATACAGCTTTACAGCTTAAGAAACCCACTTATTAAAGTAAATGTGGCTCTTAAAGCAGTGGCATTTTTTTTCCAGGCTCCTGTAGAAATCTGTAAAGTTGAGCTGGTTTAATGAGCAACAAAGTGCTGCGCTTCCACAAATTCTAAGGGATTTTTCAAGTCATCTTTGAACCATGTACTAGTTGTATAATTTTAAATTAAACAAAGAAATCAGATACACAAACAGCAACCTATACCATATAGCATAGCTTTCCAAACTCTGTGTTGTGACAAAACCCGGAAGTGCTGATGGCGCGTCACCACCGCGCCATCAGCGCTTCCGGGTTTTAGCGTGAAACACGAGGCCGCCGCCGCCGCTGCAGCCGTGCACGCCGCCATTGGTGTGTCACCAACGGCGGGACTTTGGAAAGCACTGCCATATAGCTTTCAAGTGAACAAACAATGCAGCTCAATGCTTTAAACAGTACCAACTATAACCGATGAAGGCCACCGTATATATTATTATCAGACAGAGGTTTATGTAATCTATGCTTACCTATATGGATGACCTTGCAGCCTTTTTGTCAGCTAAAACAGAAGTGGAGAAAGTAAGGACTGTGGTGCATTCAGATTTTGATAAAAACTAAAAAAGTGACTAAACTTTTCATTCATTACTTTATGTAGTATTAGAACAAATAGTTGGCAATACATATTATTGTTATTATTTCTAGAAAAGTATAATTACCAGACCACACAAAGCATATAGCAAATACATAGTATAGCAAATCAGATCCTATTTCTCTGACTGATGTCATTGGATAAAGATTCAACACCAAGTTCTTTTACATTTCACAAAATAAGACCTTTGGTTAAAAATAGGCTTATTCAACATGATTGCTTATAATGCAGTATATTTATTGAAATAGTGGAATGATATCTGATACCTATTCAAGTTGAAATACCAGATTGAATCCTGTGTCTATTTTCATGAAGGAGAGTAGGGGTGTGTGAAATTGATCTGAACTGATTCAAATTAAAGAAAGCATTCTGTCCGACATAGAAACTGTTTTCAAGTTCAGAACACTTCCAATATGATCAAAAGAACACCAGAATTCTGGAGAAGGTCAGGACAGCCGTTTCAAGCTTATACTGTTTCAAATTTGAAATGTTTTGCATACCACTAGAAAACAGGAGCACACACGATATAGCACAATGATACAGCTTGGTATTCAAGAGATGTCTAAACCAAACCTAGCGTATATATTATGGAGGTTCAAGTACAAACTCTTGTTTGACTCCTGCACTCATATCTGACCATCAGGAAGAGCAAGACCAAGCGTTCTTCATTGATCTGAGTAATATACAATGAATTCAATGTTAATTAACGTCCTGAGTATCAAAGGGCAATCTCCTCATCTATGTGTGTTGGGACAACCACTCAAGAACAGAACAACAAACTGCATTCATGTGGCAGAATATATTGTATGCACAGATACTGCACATCTGGACTGGATAGTGTCACAGAGAGGGTCATAAAGAGATTCTTTGTAATACCTCCAGTGCTACTTGTAGCTCCAGAGATTCAAGATACTTAGAAATAAATGCAGTGTTACAACTTCTACTATTCACTTCCAAAACTAAAACCTTCAAATCCTTCTACATACATACACACATCCCTATATATCCCAGCTCAAATATTATTTTGCCAGCTTGAGTTTGAGGTTCCAGAAATGAGATGGAAACACACCATGCATAGTAGCTCATTCTGTGTGATGGCTCTAAGTAGTACAGTTCCCGTTCACTTTTGTAACAGGACTTGGCCGGACTCAGTTAAGCACATTTCTCACATCTCTTGGTGCTCTTCTATTTGAGTGCCATTGCCTTATCCAGTTCATGTGGGAGCCACCTTTGTTGAGTCTTCACAGAGGTCTTCATTCTGGTATTTTTCCATATGCAACGTAAGCTGAAATCTATCAGAACAAACCCTTCTGCCTCTATGGCCTGCTTTGAGGGTTTCTCTTGTACTCCTTCCTTCATATGTGCCCATGCAGATCTTCACACAAATACATGGCCAAAGGTACACAATATATACAGGAACCAAATGGCTACAAAATCAATATATATAGTAACTACATAATAGTATTGATAACGATTTAGTGACAACAATAATTCGAACATAAGTAAAACAATTATATAAGCTAAATAAACTATACAATGAGTTTTCCCCCCCACAATGACCATTAATTCACTTAAGTACTGCATCACACTGAAGAAAAGTTTACCTTGTGATATATAAATAAACCAGTGAATTTCCATTAAAAGTTAAATTTCAAGGTTGACTTTGACAAGGCAAGGCAATCCACAAATTTGGAGAATCAAAGATTACCTTTTTTTACATGCACTGGATCACAAATACAGCAGTTCTGTTTATTATGTAATTAGCATAAGCAGCTAACATTTCTAAAAGTCCACTGAAAAGCTAGAATTACAGTAGTTAATATGAATTTTTTTACCTCGCGCAGTAGTGGAATAACAGCATGCACAGGCATTCTGGCTACCGTTTTCTTTATTACTGCTTCCTTCTTGGTTTGAAGCACTTTCTGTTAAAAAAGAAAGGGGTTAATGATGGAACCGTGTTACCAGTTCAAGACTGACACCCAAACTACCAGATGCCAATAAAGGTGAGGCCTTATGGATGTCAGAAGGGACATTGTTCCACAGGGCATGCATGGCTACTGACAATGTGCATCTGTTAAGTCCCACAAGATGCCAAAGGGACCTGAAGTATACCAACTTTTCCAAATCTTAACAGTTGGACTGCACACATTTGTGCAGTCGTGCATTATAACAGTCCAAACAGGAGGTGACTAGGGCATGAATGACTACGAAAAGGGCCTCCTGATCTAGGAAAGAACATAATTAGCATACAAGATGGATCTGTGCAAAAGTGTTCCTGGCCATGACTACCACTTCCTCATTCAGGAGGAGCCAAAACAAAACAACTCTCAAATTATGTACCAGTACCTGGGGCAGTGCCACTCTGTTGAGAACTGAAGATGATAAATCACTGTGACTGGCAGCTCCTTGAAACCAAAACAATCAAGCTTGTCAGGATTGAACCTAAACCTGTCCCTCCCCTTCCAGATCTTTATAGCCTCTAAGCACTGAGACAGGAACTCCACAGCATCACTTTTTCGGCCAGGGATTGAGATGTAAAGCTGGGTATAATTTGTATACTGATGATATCTGAACCAGAGTCAGTGGATAACCTTACCCAGAGGCTTCACATAGATATTGAATAAAAGTGGGGAAACCATTGAGTTTTTGAGACCTGCAAAGCATAGGTCTTGGCTAGTCTCTTCCCACCTACCAATACTGACTAGAACCAGCTGCGAAGGAAGGAGAACCACTGTCAGAGTACTGTACTAAGCTTTGGATGGCTTGGATGGCCACATGGATGCAACAGTAATACAATGCAGCCCTAGAGAATCATGACAACTCAAGACAGAAGAACAAAGGAATGTTTCAGATCACTGGAACAAAAAGGCAACTCCACATGCATGGTATGGGCAATTTCAAGCTGTTCCTGCAGTTAGCAAAGAATCAAGAGAGACAGTGACATTCAGTTCCCATTTATGAGTTGACAAAGTAAAGCAGCTATGCATGTTCTCTGTGACACTTCCCTGCTCAGTTAGATATACTGCCACTAAAGTGATGCTCTCAAATTTTAGTAATAAGGCAAAGAAGAGGAGTGGTTTGAGTTCTGCTTGCTGAGGTACCAGATCTACCACTGAATTGCCCATAGTCAGAGGTATCACCTTCTGGGCCAGTATGGACTTGCCAGGACAGAGGCATAAAAATGACAATTATTGAGAAGCAATTAAAGTAAGTAGAAAATTCAGCATCCACCACCACTGCAATGAATTCATTATGTAAAGCAGAGCTTTCCAAACTGTGTGTGGCGACACAAGAGTGTCGCCACACACAGTCTGGTGTGTCGCCACACAACCCGGAAGCGCTGATCATCATCAGCGCTTCCGGGTTGTCCCGCGGCGACACACCAACGGCAGCGCACAAAAATCCGAAAGCGGCAGCAGTGCTTCCGGGTTTTTGCGCGCTGCCGCAACGGCAGCACTTCCAGGTTTTCCCGCAACGGTGGTTGGTGAATCGCCGCGTGAAAACTTTGGAAAGCCCTGATGTAAAGCATAAGATGGCTATAGAAGCTATGACCACAAGCTGGACTAAAGTCTACAAAGCATGTTGGTAACATCATCATCTGGGGGCAAGTAGACTGATTCTGGCCTAGAACCAAGGAGATAGTGCCAGCAAAACTGAATGAAGGATTAAAAACTTGCTTTTTAAGGTGACAGGGGGAATACTACTGTGACAAACATGAAATGAAAAAATAAGAAACATAGTTTCATGACTAAATAAATCCTGCATTCCAACTAAAAGTTCTGCTGAATTAGAAAGTAGAAATTGAATGAATAAATAACGTAAACGTTTTTGCACTACAAAGTGATATTTCCTCATGGTATCAAGCAAGAAACTTGAAATTGGTGGATTCCTGCATAGCGCTGTTTTCACATGGAAAAACACTTACTGTACTGTAAATGAGGGCTGTAACTCAATACACTGCTAGGTCCAGCACCCCAAACTTTCCAGAGGTAAAGGTTGCACTTCAGGGTGAAACAGCTTTTCACCAAAAAATGCAAAACAATGCCCATTCTGTTTGATAAATAATCATAAATATTCAATATTTACCAGAACGTATTTATTTTTTCATTTCATGTTTGTCACAGAAGTATTCCCCCCGTCACCTTAAAAAGCGAGTTTTTAATCCTAACGTAGATATAAAATTTAGTTTCAATTTTTTCCTTCAAGAAGTGGCAATGTAGATGATTTTGAAAAATTGAAAGTCTAATTTAGGCCATTTAGACAAGAAAGAAGCAAGCTTCTCCTTCAAAATACTTTTACTAAAAATTTCTATGTCACCATTCCATAACACTTGCTGTGCTGCTATAAAGCAGAGCTTTCCAAACCGGGCTGCACCATGGAGGCTGCTGCTGCCTTGGAGCCCTGCCAGGATTCCGCGCAGGTCCTAGTGCCTGCCTTGTGCCTTGCTGCCTCCAAACCTGCTGTGATTCCATGCAGGTCCTAGTGCCTGCCTTGTGCCCTGCTGTAAGAGTGTGTCGCGAAATGATGCGTGTCTAAAGTGTGTCACCAACATGAAAAGTTTGGAAAGCTCTGCTATAAAGAAACAAAACACTGCAACACTCTAAATATAATGAAGTTTCGAGTTATGATAATTTTGTTATGTTATAGAGATCCTCCCCAACCATCACAATACTTTTAATACTTACATTTAAAATCACAGGATCGCTGCTTTCCAAACCCTGAACTAAAAGTACTGCAAAATTATCAGTCTGTGGAAGGCTTCCGGATGGCTGTTTTACTTTCATCACATCAATATCCATAGCACTAAGGCGATCTTCAATACTCTCCTAGACATTAAAAAAAAATTACACAGCAAGAAAATTCAGTTAGTATTTTTTGTGCCACCTACTGAGGTGCAAGTCTCTCCTTTATAACACTATAAGTGCATGTAACAAGACAAATCACTCATTATGCTTCATGGTTTGAGGGCATGGTAAAATTCAGAGATAACTGAGGTTAAACTGTCAGACTCGCTTTGCTTGCCTGCCATGTGTGTGAGCCAACACGTGTCAAAGCCGACTCGTGTCAGCCTCCTTTGTAGACAGCTACTTTGCACCGAAGAGAACTGCCTCCCTCACATTCCTTCGATGACTGGGAAAAACCAAGGACACTGATAAGACACCTGAACTCTCATTAAACTTAACAAGTTGGGAGGGGGGAAGAGCAGGACTGGGAAAACAGCTGTTTTGAAACTAACAAGGGATGAAGTCAGAGGGATGTTTTTAAGTTCGAATGCTTGGCACCAAATCTGGTATTCAGAGCTTTGCAGCCGTTCCATGTAGTTGTATTTTAATAAATGAATTCTTTTAGCATTCTGATGAACTGTCTGGAGAGTTTCTTAAGTTAAGATACTGGCATTGGGACCATCACATAAACGTAATTCTATCTGAATTTAGCAACCCAATCCTCAAAAACAAGAGCAATAGTAAATGTATTATAATTTTATCCAATGTTCACTCTAGCTATAGGTAATGGGACTTGTAATCCAATACAGAGAGAAGAGGTTTGGTCAAGGCTCGCTGCCACAGAGCACATTTCCATCACTAACAGAAAAATCAGTTTTGACTCCTGAGTTATTGATCTACATAGCACCTTTCTTGTGCATGTTGTATTCTTTATTTCTTATTCTAGACAATGACTGGATCTAGAGCCAGACTTACTCTACTGTTCTCCTTCCACTCACAGAAGAGACAGAAATGAGTAATGTCCTTCTTCCCACTGGAGAAAGGGATGGCATTGACTTAACAGCCACAGAGGTTTCTCAAAATATTTTGGTGCGCATATTTTGTTCATGTGAAATTATACCCTTGGACTTTGCTACTGCCTACACGAAAAAAGACAATGTTTAGAATGCACCTAATATTCTCCAGTGGTGGGGATACTTTCTTTCAGGAAAATCTATGTATTATTTCTCCTCTCTGAGGAAACTAAAGATTCTCAGAACCCAGCCTGAAAATTAATTATATTAAAAACAAAAAAATTCAGTAAGTGCTAATTTACAATATGCAGTGTAACAAAGCAGATGACTGAATATCCAACAATTGGCTTAGGTTAAATGTACAATACTGTATAGAGACCAATTTACCTCTTTGCCATCTGTCTTCCTTTTATTTTTATCTCTGCATACTGAAGATTTCACAGCTGCACTATGACCAGGAATCCCAGGGACTAACATTTTGACCTCTGAGTTGATTACAGGAGTTTTCACCTAATTTTAAAAGGAAGAAAGATATTTGTATGCATCCAAGTACAACTGCCTCCTATATTTCCTAATATTTTGGTCAAACTGAAAATCTGCACAAATAATTCATTTGAAACTCAAAACTTTTCTTTTGTAAAAATTGCACTGAACAGCTAATTCGTATACATGACACTTTAACAATCCTAGAGAAATTCCCAAAAAATTCCCATTAGTAGATTGCATGTTTATTCATAATTATCATAAATTCATAAATTTAAGAGCAGCCCTATTAAGGCATCCATAGATACAAACCTGTTATCAATTCTTCATTAATTGACACACACACACTCGTTCAAAAACATGCTGTGGTATTTATTGAGAATGCAATTGTATACTTCATTCTCCAAAACATACAATCAATGTTCTATAGTCCAGATAAGGGTTTTGTTCCAATGATAGGAGGTAAAAGCTAGATAAACTCTGATGAATTCTTTAGATGTATATTGATTTAAAGGGTGAAATATGCCTCATCTTCCCAAATATTTTTATGCCCTTTCTAGCAAAATTCATAGGACCTTCCATTATTTTCTTGTATTTAACCTACACTGAAACATTATGAAAGAATAAACTCCCTGGAATTTATATGCCTTATTTTATTTTATTTTATTTTATTTTATTTTAAGTTATGGAATACTACCAGGAGCCCCACGGTAGCTATTTTACAATAGTGAACTCCTACAGTGGCTACACATAGAACTGCTGATTCCCACTGCGGCACACAATTTACATACTATGCCTGTTACAGAAGATATTTTCAAAATATAGCCTATGGTTCTAAATCAGCTTAGTTTTCATAAGAAATAAATGTTCCTTAAAAATTCAAACTTTGCTATCTAGTTGTTGAGGATTTGCATCCTATTTTCTTTGGAAATACCCAAAGTTATGTATATTATTACAGATGCTACAGATTATTTCCAGAAAAAATGGTACATTAAAATCATAATTATATGGATCACATTTAAGAGACTTCAGATAGAACCAACACAAGCTGACTTTGGGTTTCACCCTTAAATAACAGAAAAGTTAGTTGTTTGACAAATCAGTCCAGTGAATGTACACTATGAATTTAAGAGATACACCTTCCACAAAATGATCCATTGAGGTTTTACTATACAGTGCAGAAAGTTATGGGGAAAGGTTATTATATTCTATAACAGCAAACCAAAGTGCATTAGACAGCAATTCTTTTCTACCCATTATTCTATCCAATTGATGTGCTCAGCCAGCCAAGAGGTGTCATCAGAGAAATTCAGTGATAAGTGAAACCAATAAGGAGGTCATCACAGCACATCCAAGGATCCATAAGCATTCTCTGTCCCATGGATTAGCATATCACAAGCCATGTAGCTAACTCATAGCACTGATTTGTTCATCCACATAAGCATGCAGGTAAACGAAATATGAGTAACAATAGAAGAGATGTGTAGCGCAGGGTTGAACTGTGGAGTCCTTGGTGTTCTCTAAGCTTGGTTATTTGCTTGCAGACATTTCATTACCCGACTAGGTAACATCATCAGTGCTAATGAGTGTGGTGTTTGCTCCCTGTTTATATGCAGTAGCTTACAAATGATCAAGCAAAAAACAATACCCTAATCAAGGAACTACCAAGGAGAAAACCACAACCCCACCAACACTGGCAGGGCAAGTTACTGCATATAAACAGGAAGCAAACACCACACTCACTAGCACTGATGATGGTACCTAGTCGGGTAATGAAACGTCTGCAAGCAAACAACCAAGCTCAGAGAGCACCAAGGACTCCACAAATATGAGTAAACAAAGCATGAAAACATCTTGTATGCACTTTTAATGCAATACAGATGTTTAACCCAATCACACTGATTGGGATTGAATACGCTGAATATTACTGAAGTAAAGCAATCAAAGTAGTTTAGGTTTACTCGTTTACAAAACATCTGTATTTAAAAAAACATCTGGGATACTGTTATATTTTTATCCCTTTAAACTCCATTGCATTTCATAACAACTGATATATCTAGTTAGGGAACAAATATGGATTTCAAATCTCACCTTTGTTACAGCCATTTCTGTTTTCAGGGTCAGGGTCTTCTGAATGTCCCTTACAAAGCAGATGTGTGTTTCTGTAGTATTCAAAGACTATTAAAAGAGGGTGCCAAAAACAATGTTAATGCCTTTGTTGGTCTTTTTTTTTCTCAGAGCACATTTAAATGGTTTAAACAATTAGCCTATACCTTAATAGTCCTAGCAAAGTATCATTATAAAAATGTAAATGTTCCCCCCGCACATTTGTGCAGTCGTGTCCGACTCTAGGGGCCGGTGCTCATCTCCGTTTGTTAGCCGAAGAGCCAGCGTTGTCCGAAGACGCTTCCACGGTCATGTGGCCGCATGACGCGCGCGGAACACTGTTACCTTCCCACCGAAGTGGTACCTATTCATCTACTTGCATTTGCATGCTTTCGAATTGCTAGGTTGGCAAGCAAGCAACAACTTTATTGATTAGTCTTACGACCATATCAAAGCTAGGTTGGCAAGAGCTGGGGCGAGTGCGGGAGCTCACTCCGCACGCAGGGCTAGGGATTCGAACCTCCGAACTTGCGATCTTCCGATCAACAAGCCTGGCGTCTTACCCGCTGAGCCACCATGCCCCTAAAAAAGTATCATTACCAAATAGCAAAAAAAAACCCCGTGTGCAAGTTTAAGAATATATATGAAATACTGCTTTTTTCACTCTGAAACCAATATTTCTTGAAGAGAACCCATAAAATAAGGAATTTTATTTAGAATGCACATTAGAGAAAATTAATTTTATTTAGAACTTCAAAAATTCTCCATTGTTAAAATACCAGCTTGGAATTTAAGAAAGCCATACGTACCACTTTCTCAATAACAGGCTGTAAGGAATTCCCATACACAAGTAGTAATGATTCTTTATCTGAACAAAATGCAGCTGCTAGGATAGGGACTGGCTTTGGTGTGGAATCACTTTCTTCTCCAGGTGTTGCTATCTGGATTGTACATTTGGATGTCAAGGGCTTTTTGCAATAGCTACAAAAAAGCAGTTTGTTGAACAGATAAACATTGCAACATTTATATGTATATTTATTACAGACATTTGAGTTCTTACTAATTTAATGATTTCACTTACTATGAAATAACTGAGTATCATTACATTTTTAGTAACCGTGGTATGAATAAGCTTGGACGCAAGCCTATGTAAATTCAGTGGGTATGATCTAATGTTATATGATGCAATAAGTTATATAAGGCATTTGTATGGGCAGTTGGTTAATACACACACACACACACACACACACACACACACACACAAACTTGCTGAAAATTAGGCAAAGATCACATCATAACTAAGAAAATTCTTCAGATTGTTAACCACTCTCAGAATAATAACTGGAGCTAGAAATCAACATGGACTTTTTGTTGTTTTATAAAATTTGTGATCAGAGTTATGTAAAAATATTGAGACAAGCTTGCAGTAAAAAAACGTTGCTTTTTATTTAAAACAAAAGAACATAGGAACAAACCTTGAATCATCTTCTTCAGCCGAAGAGAAGCACATGGCTGATTAACATAGCTATTTACATAGCAGCAGAGAGCAGAGTAGAGAACAAAAGGCATTTACATTTTAAACCTTAACTTGAGCAGCATCTGAGTGGATAGGATCTAGCATGTGACCAAAACACCTAGGCAACATGTCGATGAAGGTTCTCAGTCATCCAGGTGGAACAGTCTGTGGCTTGAATCATGTCAACTGGATTTCTATTTTCTCAGTAGAAACGTTTCACTCCTTATCCAAGGAGCTTCTTCAGTCTGAGTAAAGTTAGTAAGGGAATCCTTAAATATGTTTCTAGGGTGGCTGTGTGACCTTGCACCTGGGGCTAGGTCATGGTTATTTTGAGATGTTATTTCTAAGTCCCTTTATCATCTAAAGGAGGATCGTTAAGATTACCCTGCTGCTGTTGAGCTTGCGAAATGGTCTTAATCTTCCTGGGCACAGAAGACAAAGCAGGAAGGAAAATAGGGGAAAGGTTGTGCCTGAGGCCCCCACCTCCATTCAAGGAAGGATTTTCCAAGTTGGCATAAATGGATTCCTTGACCCCTCTCTCAAACCACCTATCTTCTCTGTCTAAAATGTGAACATTAATGTCCTCAAATGAGTGTCCTTTTTCCTTTAGATGAAGATAAACTGCTGACTCTGGTCCTGTGGTGTTACTTCTCCTGTGTTGGGCCATCCTCCTGTACAAAGGTGGTTTGGTTTCTCCAATGTAGAGTTCAGAGCACTCCTCACTGCACTGGATTGCATAAACTACATTGCTTTTCTTGTGTTTTGGAGTGTGATCTTTGGGGTGTACAAGCCTCTGTCTCAGTGTGTTGGTGGGTTTGAAATATACAGGTATGTGGTGTTTGCCAAATATCCGTTTTATCTTTTCAGACACAACAGCCATGTAGGGAATGACCAGGTTCTTCCGGTCAGAGACTCAGAGTAAACGGAAGACTTGCAGTCTTGCATTTTAAAATCCTCCAGCAGTTTCTTAATTTTACTACTCTGGCTTATGAGAAAACTGCCATCTTTTTCCCTCTGAATTTCTAATCCTAAGTAATTGTTGACTGCTCCAAGACATTTCAATGTGAAATTGTTTTTCATACAAACCTCAAAAGCACGCTTTTGTTCATCAGATGAAGTGAGCAGCAACAAATCATCAACATACAAGCACAAGTACATTACACCTTGCTTATCATTTTTTACATACACACAAGGATCAGCAATTCCCTTCTGAAACCCAAATTTTTGCAAAATATTATCCATCTTAATATTCCAACAACGCGCGGCCTGTTTCAATCCATAGATGGATCTCTGCAATTCACACACAAGATGTTTTTCTTTTTCATAACCAGGAGGTTGTTGCATAAACAATTTTTCCTCCAAATCACCATACAGAAAAGCAGTTTGAATATCATAGTGATAAACAGACAGTTTCTTCATGGCAGCAACCTTTAAAAGCAACCTGATAGATTCAGCTTTTGTCACTGGAGCAAAAGTTTTGTCATAATCCACATTTTTCCTTTGAGCAAAACCTTTTGGTACCAACCTTGCTTTGTACTTCTGAATTTTACCATCAGAATCTTTTTTCAGTTTGAACACCCACCTACAACCTAAAACCTTCTGATTGGGAGGCAAATTTACTAATTTCCAAGTTTTATTTTCCTTTAAGGAATCCAATTCTTGCTGCATGGCTTCATGCCAGCACTTAGCTATTTCAGCTGGCAACTCTTTAATTTCATCTAAAGACTCAGGCTCTGTGTGAATGTGAAAAGCCTTCACAACATCTACTTGATAACGATCAGGTGGAACTCCCTTATTAATCCTTTCAGACCTGCAAGGTAGGACAGGACTTACATTCTGATTCCCACCATTGTCCTCAGAAACCTCTGATTTTCCAGACAAGTCAGCTTCCTGCTCATTGACTTCACTAGGTGATTCCTGCAAATCACCATCAGCAAGACTTTGCTGCTCTCTCATGGATAAATCAACTGAAGAACTAGAGTTTATTTTATCCCAATTCTGCTCAGCAAAAGAAGCACTTTTACTAATTATCAGTTGATTATCCAGTATGAACTGTAGCTCCTCTGACTTTGTTCATACCCTACAAAGATTGCTTTCTTTGTTCTGGAAGCCCCCTTGCGCCTCAGCTGTTTTGGAATGTACACCCAAGCTGTGCTACCAAAAACTCTTGAGGTGGTTTACTTTAGGCTTCACACCATAGAACAAACAAAATGGCACATCCTGAATTGCACTGTTAAAACAGCCTGTTCTGCACATAACACACTGTAGAAACAGCTTCTCCCCAATACCTAAAAGGTAAACTAGCATCCTTCAGCAAACACATCATTGCTTCCTGCAGTGTTCTTCCTTTTCTCTCTGCAACAGAATTCTGTTCTGGAGTGTAAGGGTTAGCTAAAATGTGTTCTATCCCTTTTTCTAACAAAAAGCTTTTAAACTTTGAGGATAGATACTCTCCAGCTCTGTCTGATTGCAAGGCAGACACTGGCCTTGGGAATTTTCCATTTCCACCCCTACCCCCACCCCAAAAAAACCCTGTTGCAACAAGTCAACAGAGTTTCTCATACAGATATGGGTAGGAGGCTTATCAAATGCAGGAGGAAGGAAAGGAAGAAGGTTCTTATGTAAATGGAATTCCAGTTGATTTATAAGGAATGGAACTCACAAGTCATCTGCTTTAGCTTGTAAAACATTTAGATGCACAAATGAATGGTTATTATTACTGGTTGAATTTTATTACAAATGAAACTTGTCTCAGTAATTCTCTCTACAGGTTTGTTTGTTTTTAAAAACAGATTAAACATATGATAGTTTTTAAAATCCTAACTTACCCATTCAAGACTTGCTCAAATAAATGCAACTGTCCATCTCTGCATACCACTGCTATCTTCACTGGCTGAAAAGAATCATTTCACCATCAATTCAAAATATGGCCAAAATCCAGTATATCCAATTTTTAGTAACCATTTATCTTAAATAGAATGAGTAGATTTAAAATAAAATCAACTTAAATATATTAAATACCCTCAAAAGAGACAAATTTAAATCAAAATTTCCTATTTTAAAATTCATCAATTCCTGAAACAGCTGAACATTCTCTTTTTCAGCTCAGTAAAAACTTCATGCAATCTAAGAGCATAAACTAAGGCTAGACTCTTCAGTGCAATACCTGTAGGCATCAATACATCCAACAAACACCTCCCTTGGGTCCATCAGACTCTCCATCTCACAACATTAATGGAAAACTTTCCATAGTGCAAAGCAGAGCGCCCAACCTTCGGCATCATCTATTTCCAAGAATGCCACTGGCGTACACCCTCTCTGGCATTCCAAACAGACTGGAGGAGGACGACGACTTTGAGTTAATGGTGTCATAAAAGTGGCCACACCCATTGGAATGTTTCAGCCAAACTTTTCAAATGAGCTGATTTCTAACAGTTGTTTTAAATATTTTAAGAGACTGCATCTTGAATTTGACTAGCCTACAATATACACCTGGTAACAGATGCAACTAAAACATGCACTGATTAAACAGTACAATCTGGATGCTCTAGCAGCCTCCAAGGAACCTGCAATTTTAGCTTCCTTTAGAGATGCAGGGCTTGAACAGAAACAAATAATTTTATAAAGAATTAAAAAGTGAAAAGAAAGGCAATATTATATATCTCAACTGTGGAATGGAAAATGTGAATATTCAATTTTGGAGAATCTATGGTCCAGGTCATATTTAAGAAAATGTGAAATATACTTACAATTTCAAAATGAACATCATTAATCTTAAAGTTTTTAGTGTTTATTGGACACCACAAAGAATGTTTAAAAAAGAATGGAAATCAAGATTTTTTTTATGCTAGCAATATAAGAAATTTGAAGGTTCTTTAACTCATATGATTTGGACTTGTTCTATAATAGTCTTGCACTGGTTTCCCATCTCTACTAATATTAATACAATTTTGGGAAAAATATTATAGTTAAGGATATCCTTGTGATGTGATATTCCTAAAATAAGGAATTTGCTATGCTGTCTGATTAAATTATAAGCTTAGCAATTTAATTAACTTTCGTCGTATTTAGTTTATAATAAATATACTTTTTTCTTCATATTGTAATCACAATTTTTAATTTGTCCTGGTGACTTTTTGTCCCACTGAAAAAAAATAAGACACTTGGGATAAAATGGATTTTAGTTTTTATCCAATAAGACCGTATCCATAAGACCGTATCCATGAGAGAGATGGACCCTAAGCCTCAGTCCAAAAACATACAGCAAGCCCAATAGTTAACAAACAGCACAATGTATCACAATAAGTGAGTAATGCTTATGATACCTCATTTTAAGAAGAGATGTAACATTTCTATCTCAAAATGTTCCAAAGTTAAAACATTTTGAACATTCTAAGCAAGGAACAAAACAACTTCAAGACTTTTATTCTCAGCAAATGAAACAAAACACAAGTCCATTGAGAGCTTTGTTTTGACTATGAAAAAACATCCCTTTTTTCTGAGCATGAAACAAAATACGTTTTTAAAATTTCATGCATATCCATAATGGTTAAGTTTAAGTATTTCTCTTCATGATTCATTTCAACAGAAGTACCAGTTTAGATGGATATATGTAAAGCCAAGTAAAGAACTGTTCTAATTATGGCTTGTTTGGGAAACTCTTGTTTGGAAAACTTCCTTTTCATTCTTTTGACATTATTCAGATTTTGGGCAATGTAGATAAAAAAAAACAGAAATAAACCATGATTCCCTTTTCAGACATAAAAACCAGAATTTATAAACCAACTATAACTACAATTGCGAGTTATTTACTACAAAAAGGACTATGGATTCTTTTTTGGGATGATTTACCTATCACATCAAGCCAGAAACTCACAAATCACATTGACATGATTATGTGTGATCCAAATCACTGTGTTTGAGAGAGATAATAATTCATTCTTTTCATTTCCACCATTTAAAAAAATGTATTTAAAATTATATAAATGAAAATGATGTAAGTAAAAAATATATAAAAACATAGAAAACAAAAGATAAGGTATAGTTATCCCTATTGAAATTGAACTTACTGGTTAACACAGTTGAAATCACTAACAGAACTATAAACAGTAAACAATATATTAAATCAAAACCAACGAAATAGAAATGAAATAGAAATATGATTCTATGAAAAAGAAAACCCAAATTTAAAGGTGGCAGAAAACTGAGATCATTTATTCATTTTAATTTGCCTTTAAACCAGATTTTTAAAAATCACTGGCTTTTAATTTACCTTGATAGTTACCTAAAGTGGTTTCCATTAAGTTGCATTAGAATATCAATATTGAAAAATAAGCTACATTTCTTACCTGTTCTTTGCTTTCTGATATTGTCAAGTCAATATGGACTGGTTCATCTGTTACTGTGAAACTCATCACAGCATTCTTTTCTTTCCTCTCTGATCTCACCTGCCTTGAGATAAGCAGGACATTTAAAAAAAAACTGAAAAGGCATATAAACAAAAACTGTTTTGAAGAACGTAAGAACATAAGCAGTGCCCTGCTGGATTGGACCTCTGGTCAATCTAGTCCAGTGGCCAGCCAACTGCACAAAAAGCACACTGGTCACCCAGCAGATGGCCTTCAGAGGCAGTCATACTGCCATCAAGGCTAACAGCCATGGATCCCCATGTCATCCATGAACTGCTCCAGCCCTTTTTCGAAGCCAGCCAAGCTGGTCTTCAGCACCACATTTCATGGTATCAAATTCCATGAACAAATTATGAACCATGTAAAGGATTATTTTCTTTTCTCTGTCCTGATTCTTCCAAGATTGAATTTCATTGGGTAACCCCTGGTTCTAGAATTTTGGGAATGGGAAAATAGCTTCTCCTTGTCCACATTATCCACACCACACATAGAGTTCAACTTGTCAAAGCAGCCATTCATGCTTGCTATGAATAAAATAATCACAAAGCAGAATGTAGAATATTCACAGAATACCCCAGAAATTCTCTTCTACAGTGATCTGCAAAGGTCTGTACGTTAATTTTATATTATACTTATGCACTGCAATGATCCACAAACCTCATTTATATCATATTTTTATTTCTTACTTTGGGGCAAAAGGTTATCATCAAACAATGCTTGTTAAGAGTTTGAAAAAAATACATACCACACACTGAGTAACCGGTCATGCATTGCTCCAGATAAGAAATAGAGTCCTGTAATTCCATCAAAGGGTTGATTTTCACTTGGAGGCCGTACTGTGATGAACCTAAGCATTGACACTGCTGTAGCATGTCCTGTGAAATGCTGAATAAGAAATGTCATTTAGACTGATCAGGGAAACACAGTGGTCAAAATGCATAGAAAAATCCAAAGTTGAGATTCTACATCCCAACAAGAATCCATTAGCTCAAAAATAGCATCTCACAAGATACTCATTTTTTTAAAAGGAGGGATTGAATTTAGCTTCAGGGTGAAAAGCAGCCTGGATGGAAGGGAACCCTTTTCAGATGTAATCACAACCAGGAATTTACAGTGGGGCGAAAAAGTATTTAGTCAGCCACCAATTGTGCAAGTTCTCCTGCTTAAAAAGATGAGAGAGGCCTGTAATTGACATCATAGGTGGACCTCAACTACGAGAGACAAAATGAGAAAACAAATCCAGACAATCACATTGTCTGATTTGGAAAGAATTTATTTGCAAATTATGGTGGAAAATAAGTATTTGGTCACCTACAAACAAGCAAGATTTCTGGCTCTCACAGACCTGTAACTTCTTCTTCAAGAGGCTCCTCTGTCCTCCACTCATTACCTGTATTAATGGCACCTGTTTGAACTTATCAGTATAAAAGACACCTGTCCACAACCTCAAACAGTCACACTCCAAACTCCACTATGGTGAAGACCAAAGAGCTGTCGAAGGACACCAGAAACAAAATTGTAGACCTGCACCAGGCTGGGAAGACTGAATCTGCAATAGGCAAGCAGCTTGGTGTGAAGAAATCAACTGTGGGATCAATAATTAGAAAATGGAAGACATCAAGACCACTGATAATCTCCCTCGATCTGGGGTTCCACGCAAGATCTCACCCCGTGGGGTCAAAATGATCACAAGGATGGTGAGCAAAAATCCCAGAACCACACGGGGGGACCTAGTGAATGACCTGCAGAGAGCTGGGACCAACGTAACAAAGGCTACCATCAGTAACACACTACGCCGCCAGGGACTCAGATCCTACAGTGCCAGACGTGTCCCCCTGCTTAAGCCAGTACATGTCCGGGCCCGTCTGAAGTTTGCTAGAGAGCATTTGGATGATCCAGGAGAGGATTGGGAGAATGTCATATGGTCAGATGAAACCAAAGTAGAACTGTTTGGTAGAAACACAACTCGTCGTGTTTGGAGGAGAGAGAATGCTGAGTTGCATCCAAAGAACACCATAGCTACTGTGAAGCATGGGGGTGGCAACATCATGCTTTGGGGCTGTTTCTCTGCAAAGGGACCAGGACGACTGATCCGTGTACAGGAAAGAATGAATGGGGCCATGTATCGTGAGATTTTGAGTGCAAACCTCCTTCCATCAGCAAGGGCATTGAAGATGAAACGTGGCTGGGTCTTTCAGCATGACAATGATCCCAAACACACCACCCGGGCAACGAAGGAGTGGCTTCGTAAGAAGCATTTCAAGGTCCTGGAGTGGCCTAGCCAGTCTCCAGATCTCAACCCCATAGAAAACCTTTGGAGGGAGTTGAAAGTCCGTGTTGCCCAGCGACAGCCCCAAAACATCACTGCTCTAGAGGAGATCTGCATGGAGGAATGGGCCAACATACCAGCAACAGTGTGTGCCAACCTTGTGAAGACTTACAGAAAACGTTGGACCTCTGTCATTGCCAACAAAGGATATAAAACAAAGTATTGAGATGAACTTTTGATATTGACCAAATACTTATTTTCCACCATAATTTGCAAATAAATTCTTTCCAAATCAGACAATGTGATTGTCTGGATTTGTTTTCTCATTTTGTCTCTCATAGTTGAGGTCTACCTATGATGTCAATTACAGGCCTCTCTCATCTTTTTAAGTGGGAGAACTTGCACAATTGGTGGCTGACTAAATACTTTTTCGCCCCACTGTAAGTCTTCTGTTGAGATAAATGAAGAGTGAAATTGATAATTTATTTTCTACCATAAAGAATGCAATTACTTCTGTTGAGCTGCAACAAGTCTTTTAAACACTCAATTTCAGTAGATTCAGTCATTATCACTCAATGATGTTACTTCATTCTATCAATCATTCCTTCAAGTTTCCATGGAAGGTAACATTAAACAGTATTTGGGTTTAAAAACCAATCAAACGTCTAAGAATAACTGTAAACCGCCCAGAGTCTCCCGTTGGGGGAGAAGGGCGGTCATATAAATTTAAATAAATAATAAATAAATAAGTAAATAACTAGAAACTGGTAAACATTTTTACCCAATGACTGACTTACTAACTAACTAGAAACTGGTAAACATGTTTACCCAATGACTGACTGACTGACTGACTGACTAACTAACTAGAAACTGGTAAACATTTTTACCCAATGAGGTGCTACTATCTTGGAACAGAGGTAGCCCTCTTTCCATTCCTTTGTATTTATAGAGGATGGGATCAATATTCAATTGGACTTCTGGTGGGGGATATGGCTGACTGAACAGCTGTGCCCACGAGCTCCACGGGCAGATCTGACAATGCGGCTTTTTTATGGGCTCAGGTAGGCTTTTCCTGAAGCCCTAGAGCATTTTCATGGAGAGAAGATACTCAGAATCATCCCATTTGTTCTCCAGAATGGCGCCTCGTAGCTAGAGGATCGCGAACTGCATTGGCGAGAATCCGGTAAGAGACGCCGGGAGGCTAGGACGTCACCATTTCCAAACCATGCTGTAGCCTTAAAGGGATACTAAGTCGAGCCACCCCATTTCTAAATCACCCAATTTATATTTTTTAAGTTTATGTACCCCAAGAAAGGCTTTCTACATCAAGGAGAAGCAATCTCTCTTGGTGCTTATTGTTATTTTTCTGGGTTAATTTTTAAAAATCTTTCAAAGTTTTGGCCTGTTTCCCCATTTAAATATTAAGGAGGACTGAGAATAACTAAGTGCATCCCTGCTATTATTTTTGTACTGAATTTGAAGAATTTGATTTTTCCCTACACGCTGAATCTGCTATTTTGAATCATCAGTTTTCTGTTGCTACTTTCTCTGGGAAGCTGCCCCTTATCACTTTTACTTTTGTAAACACTGCCGGAAATCTTCTATTATCTCTTACTTTTGACAGTTAAGTATCTAGGGGGCGCCATAATCTACTGCCTGTAACATGGACAATTTTAAGCAGACATTCTCAGAGCTTCTTTGTGAGATCAAACAGATTTTCTCTGATTCCTGTCAAGCTATTATGCAAGATATTCGGGACATTGTAGAAAATATCAGCTTTGAAATGTTTCATCTGGCTGAGGAGGTCGTGAAAAAAGTATCAATTTTTTTTTCTTTTCTTTTTCTAGTGAAGATGGAGATGTTTCTATCTTTGCTTTAAACTTAATAAAATTCTTATAAAGATATTCAATTGGACCAAACTTCTGATTGCTGTATTTTCCAATTTTTTAAAGATTATCTTCAAATCAAAGTAATTAAGATGTATTCAAATTGAGGTAAGCCCACTTTTGATTTTAATTGGGGCAACTAGATATGGCTTTGGTGTTCTAACTCGCTTTATCAAAACAAGACAGGAAATGGCTTTTCAATGACTGAAACTGAATTTTTGGTATATAGCAACTGATTCTTACTATTCTTGAACTGACCCATCTATGTCAGTGTCTTGTGAGGAGGGAAGCATGGTCAAATGTACAATTAGCCTGAAGTATATGGAATTCCTAGAATTAACTATTCACACATAAGTACAAAGAGAGGACTAGGAAACTTAAGGAAAAACTGCTGACACACTGATCTGGAACTGCACTGAGTTACTTTGCACTGAATACTTTTTTAAAACTAGGAAACACAAATTTGTAGGGAGAGAATGAGTATGAAACCTCTATATTCCGTATTTTCATACGAGTCTCAAAGATAACTGTGGAAACAATGATGGTTCTGTGAGATCGGGATCAGCCATGGCATCTCACATGCATATTACGATCAGGAAGCTATAGCTGGATCCATGTAGATGTGTCAATGTAAACATGTATGGTCCTGGACTGCAACCTTTGGCCAATGCATTTAATATGGGTATTCTACAACTTTGCTGTACAACATGGTGTTGTAGTATCTTTTCCTCTGCTGAAATCAATTCTAGGCATGCCACAAATAAATTGTGCCCTGATGAACATTACTAGATTTTTGGTGGTTTTTGGGAAGGGAGCATTACCATTTTCCCCAATTTTTTAAAGAGTATATCATGATGAGTATACCATGAAAAATTGACAATATTTATTACAGACCACAATTGTGGATATTATTTATTATTTATGTTATGGCATAAGTACAGTAAATAAAGTACTGATATATAATTTTTCTTATTAAGTATTATGATTGTCTAAAGAACGTAACTGCAAAAGTATGTCACAATTATGCACTGTGATGAAGAATATTTAGGACCCTCTTATTCTTTAACAAGAACAAATATTTCAACATAATGAAAGCTACATGAAGCTGCAGGAAACAAGATTTTTTTCAGTTTGGGTAAAGAGCAATTTCCATTTGTAGACCAGGCCATTAAATAATTTTAAGTAGTTGAAAAACAGACATATTTCACTAAAAGTTTCATTTAGTCACACCATTTGGATCCTCCAGATAGCATTATACCAATACCCATCCTTATCATAAAAGTACTGTAATGATAAAAATAATGATCTTTTCTAAAGTAATGGGTTCAAGAATCAGTAATGCTTTCAAAATTAACAGACACCAGACCAGGCATCATCCATGTGAGGTATATGGCATGAGAGTTTTCAGGAACTCAGATTAATGTTGCCAAGTACAGCTGCTGGAGCAGTGCTCAGACACAGCCAAGGAATTTCATGTCCTCATTCAACTGTCAGCCAGCTGAAACCACATTTTAAAAGTATCATCACAGCACACTGTCCATCAGTCTCCAACTATGCTAATGATCTTATTAAACAGGATGAAGTAAAGCAATTCATTAAGGAGTTAACAATATTTAGATTCCCTGTGCCCCCAAATACATACCCTGTAGACTTCTTTGGTCTCCAAGTCCCACAGTTTGATAGTCCGACCTGCTGAAAGTAGTACTTTCCCATCAGGACCGATGCACAGTGAGCTCACACTGCTGTTATCTCCTTTCCATTTGCTAGGAAATTTGAGAAAAATAAACTAAAAATTAATTCAGACTTATTTAGCAAACCAGACAAAAAATAAGAAAAATATATAAATATACAGAATTCTATAAGATATGGGAAATTTCTAAGATATGGGAAATAGGACTTTCAATCTCCTGAATCACTAAGACTTTGGTTTAGAATCTAAACCCAAACATTCCTTGGACGGGCAACTTCTGAGCAGCTAGAGAACTTCAACCAAGGAGTGAAGGTACGTGTTAAGCTGCTTTTACATGACAAAGCAAATTTATATTTCATTTTCATGAAATTAAATGAAAATAAAACTAACCAGTATATAGGCCTTGACATTTATATTTTTAAAGAAAATATAGATATACTTGTGCAACGTGAGAGACCTACTGTCAGTAAGTGTCTTTGACCTACTGTCAAGAGCGGAAATCTTTGAATTTGTGTTTAACTATTATGTAGTTCTGTTTTTGTCAACTGATAAAAAAATTAATGTAGCTCTCACAGAAATGAATAAAGTCAGATTCATTACTGAAATGATATTATAAAACATCTCAAAACTGCATGGATATAAATTCTACAGACATCTGAAACATTTCAACCTCTGGTATACAGCTTATAACCAAAAAGGGTATGCATCTTGATTATTACAAGTGACTGGCATAGCTTATGCAGCCATATCTATTCTAATATTTCTGGTGATGCTTAATTTGGAAACAATAAAGTCTCTTAGGTTTCAGTGCACACAACAAACGCTCTTTAAAATAACTGATACATAATACAAAAAACAATCAGATTCAAACTTTGTTACTGCTGGTGAAAGGTAGGAAGATGATTTGCCAACTCCTTCTTACTTTCTGCAAAATTCTGGAATAGTGTAGGGCAAGGGTCGGAAATGGCGGCTCACGAGCCAAATGCGGCTCTTTGGCCCCTTGAGTGTGGCTCTTCCGCAGGCAGGCGTGGCGGGCGTGGCGCGGCAGCGGGCATGGTGTGCATTGCTGTGGGCATACCCCTGGCAACCTGGCAGCCGTCTCCGGCAGCCATCTTGACGACGGGCAGGGCTTTCCAAACTGTGTGTCACGTGACAAGCCGGAAGCGCTGAAGGGAGTGGAAATTCTCCGCGCCAATCAGCTGTGCGTCGGGAAGCCCAGCAGCCTGCCTGCGCGATTTTTGCCTCCCTGCTGGAACTGAGGGCATTTTCGGGGTCCCCGGAGCCTGCCCTTTCGAAGGGGCAGCCGTTGCCGCCGCAGCGAAAACCTGGAAGCGCCGCCGCCAAAGCAGTCTAGCCTCTCTTTCCCTTCTTCTTCCAAACCTCCCCCACCCCCTTCCACGCGATTGGCTCCCGCCCGCAAAACCCGCCCCCTTCCACGCGATTGGCTCCCGCCCGCAAACCCCGCCCCCTTCCACGCGATTGGCCCGCGCCCGCAAACCCCGCCCCCTGGCTCTCGAGCACTTCAAAATGTGCACGAGCATGTCAAAATGGCTCCCGGCAAAAAAAGTTTGCCGACCCCTGGTGTAGGGGGTAGCTTTCCAAACTGTGTGTCGTGACACAGTACCATGTCACCTGCGGTGTGCAGGTGTGTCACATGAAAACCCAGCAGCACACGTGGTAGCGCCGGCACGCCATCAGCGCTTCTGGGTTTCGCGCAAGAAACCTGCACACCGCCGCCGCCACGCGCACCGCTGTGCCGCCGGCGGTGTGCGTCACCAACAGGAAAAGTTTGGAAAGCTCTGGTGTAGGGTATGGTTCTGTAGGGTGAAAATGACCCTTCCAATCAAGCTTTTCATGGATGGAAAAAGCCTCTTGATTTGATGACAAAATCTGAATCCAATCCAATATATATTACTAGAGATATATTACTAAAGTTTAATATAATGTCTAATCTCCAGAAAATTCATCTCTATAGTCAGTAAGGTGAGACTAGACCCTTGTTACTAATATAACCGCCCAGAGTCCCCTGTGGGGGAGATGGCGCGGTGATAAAAGTCTAATAAATAAATAAATAAATAAATAAATAAATAAATAAATAAATCTTTCCCCTTTGTCATGGTCAGATCACACCTTGAGATTCTCCTATTTATTTATTTATTTATTTATTTATTTATTGAATTTCTATAACCGCCCATCTCCCCCTCAAGGAGGGACTCTGGGCGGTTCACAACACAATTATCAACAAAATATAATAAAAACTATGATAAAAATAGAATTACAATAAATTACAATAAAATACAATAAAATAAAATCCAAGAGGCAGATAGTGACGTTGACTATGATTAAAATATTTTAAATATCTAAGGTGGCTCTAAGGGATCGGCCATCCCCAGGCTTGACTGCTTTCCTTTTTGCCCCAGGCGAGATCACAGAGCCAGGTTTTTATCTTTTTTCTAAAATCCAGGAGCGAGGGGGCCTGTCTTATCCCTGGTGGAAGGATGTTCCATAGGGCAGGAGCCGCTGCAGAGAAGGCTAGTCTCCGGGACCCCGTTAGCTGGAATTCTTTCATAGAAGGGGTCCCAAACATGCCCTCTCTGCAAGATCGGGTGGGACGGGAATGGGGATGAGGCGGTCCCTCAGATAACCTGGTCCCAAAAAAAAAAAAAAAAAAAGATAACCTGGTCCCGTGCCATGTAGGGCTTTAAAGGTGATAACCAACACCTTGAATTGGACCCAGAAGCAAACTGGCACCCAATGCAGCTCACGGAGCAGAGGTGTTATGTGTGCAGATCTTGATGCACCTAAAACTGCCCGTGCCACCGCATTCTGCACCAACTGTAGCTTCCGGGTATTCTTCAAGGGTAGCCCCATGTAGAGTGCATTGCAGTAATGTATATGAGAGACAACCAGGGCTTGAGTGACCGTTTGAAGGGCCTCTCGGTCAAGGAAAGGGCGTAATTGGCGCACAACACGAAGTTGAGCAAAGGCCCTCCTGGCCACGACTGCCACCTGCTCTTCAAGCAGGAGTCGTGAGTCCAAGAGGACCCCCAAGTTACGCACCGGGTCTGTCTGGGGGAGTGCAACCCCATCCAGAACTAAAGATGACAAAGTCCCAGAAACTGAGGGGCCATTAATCCACAGCCACTCCGTCTTACCAGGGTTCAGCTGAAGCCTGTTTTTCCCCATCCAGACCCCTACAGCCCCCAGGCACTTGGACAGGGTGGTCACTGCATCACTAACTTCACCCGGGATAGAGATGTATAATTGGGTATCATCGGCATATTGATGATACCTCAGCCCGTGGTGACGAATGATCTCGCCCAGCGGTTTCATGTAGATGTTAAAAAGGAGCGGCGAGAGTACCGAGCCCTGCGGAACTCCACAAAGAAGGGCCCGTGGGTTGGCTCTCTCGCTCCCTATCAAAACTGACTGGGATCGGCCCTGGAGGAAGGAGGTGAACCAGCGTAAAACCACGCCACCCACCCCCAACTCCCTGAGCCGTCCCAGAAGGATACCATGGTCGACGGTATCGAATGCCGCTGAGAGGTCAAGAAGAGTGAGAATGGATGCACTGCCTCCATCTCGCTCCCGCCAAAGATCATCCATAAGCGCGACCAATGCAGTTTCCGTCCCATGCCCCGGTCTGAAACCTGACTGAAAGGGTGTCTAGATAATCCGTTTCATCCAGAATCCTCTGGAGCTGCAACGCCACCACCTTCTCAACCACCTTCCCCAAAAAGGGGAGGTGGGAGACTGGACGAAAATTATCCAGTATAGTAGGGTCCAGCGATGGCTTCTTGAGGAGGAGGAGCACCAGTGCTTCTTTGAAAGCTGCCGGGAACACCCCCTCACTCAAGGATGTATTTACCATCGCTTGGACCCAACCACAAGTCACCCCCCGAGCTGCTTTCACCAGCCAGGAGGGACAAGGATCAAATTGACAGGTGGTGGCATTTACAGACTGGAGATTCTCCTATGCCACCCCCCTCCACAGGGTGGCTGGACCTATTCGATCGGTCCGCCCCCCTGGCAACTGATGGACCATACTTGGTTTCAGAGGCCTTGGACAAGATTGTCCCTGTGCAGCCTCTCTTATCCTATCGAACCCGACACTCCCCGTGGTTTACGGAGGAGCTGAGGGTTCTGAAGAGGATTAAGAGGCGTCTAGAGCGCCGCTGGAGGAAGACAAAGACTGAACCCGACCGAACACAAGCTAGAGCCGTGGTTAAGGCCTACCTTGTGGTGGTAAGAGCAGCAAAACGTCAGTATTTCTCCGCTCTTATTGCATCCGCAGAATGCCGCCCAGCGGCCGTTCAGGATCACCGGATCCCTTTTGGGGAAAGGTGATTCAGAAAATCATCTGCAGGGGCGTGCTGAATTGTTTTCCAGGCATCTGCAGGATAAAATCACTCGGATTCGCTCTAAGTTGGACTCAAAGCGTGAGACATGGTCTGTGGAGATGCCTGGGGATTGTACTTACCCAGTTATCTGGGAACAGTTTGATCCTGTTGGACCCGAGGAAGTGGATAGGATCCTCTGGACTGTAAATGCCACCACATGCCAATTAGATCCATGTCCCTCCTGGCTGGTGCAGGCACCTCAGGAGGTGACGTGTGCCTGGGTCCAGTTGATGGTAAATACATCCTTGCGGGAGGGGGTGTTCCCGGCGGCCTTCAAG
Organism: Charina bottae; assembly: GCA_023362775.1. Lineage (NCBI taxonomy): Eukaryota > Metazoa > Chordata > Lepidosauria > Squamata > Charinaidae > Charina > Charina bottae. Next base: position 52,134,317 of record JALMGJ010000001.1, on the reverse strand, counting down.
GAGGCGCTGGTGCGCCCCCTCCTCAAGAAACCATTGCTAGACCCTACAACACTGGGCAATTTTCGTCCAGTCTCCCACCTCCCCTTTATGGGGAAGGTGATTGAGAAAGTGGTGGTGTTGCAGCTCCAGAGGATTCTGGATGAAACAGATTATCTAGACCCCTTTCAGTCAGGTTTCAGACCGGGATATGGAACAGAAACGGCATTGGTGACACTTATGATCTCTGGCAGGAGCGGGATGGGGGCAGTGCATCCATCCTGGCTCTCCTTGACCTCAGTGGCTTTCGATACCATCGACCATGGTATCCTTGTGGGACAACTCAGGGAGTTGGGGGTGGGCAGCGTAGTATTGCACTGGTTCACCTCCTTCCTCCAGGGCTGGTCCCAATCGGTGTTGATAGTGGGGGAGAGATTAGGCCCGCGGCCCCTCCTTTGTGGGGTACCACAGGGCTCGGTACTCTCTCCCCTCCTTTTTAACATCTACATGAAACCGCTGGGCGAGATCATTCCTCTACATGGGATGAGGTATCATCAATATGCCAATGATACTGTTATACATCTCCATCCCGGATGACGTAAGTGATGCGGTGGCTGCCCTGCCTCAGTGCCTGGAGGCTGTAGGGGTCTGGATGGGGAACAACAGGCTTCAGCTGAACCCTGGTAAGACAGAGTGGCTGTGGGTTAATGGCCCCTCGGTTTCCAGGAATTTGCCATCTTTAGTTCTGGATGGGGTTGCACTGCCCCCGACAGACCTAGTGCGTAACTTGGGGGTCCTCTTGGACTCACGACTCCTGCTCAAAGAGCAGGTGGCAGTCGTGGCCAGAAGGGCCTGTGCACAACTTCGTGTTGTGCGCCAATTACACCCTTTCCTGGAGCGAGAGGCCCTTCTAATGGTCACTTATGCCCTGGTCATCTCCCATATAGACTATTGTAATGCGCCTACATGGGGCTACCCTTGAAGAGTGTCCAGAAGCTTCAACTGGTCCAGAATGCAGCTGTGCGGGCGATTTTAGGTGCCTCAAGATCAGCACATATAACTCCTTTGCTCCACGAGCTGCACTGGGTGCCGGTTTGCTTCCGGGTCAAATTCAAGGTGTTGGTGATCACCTTTAAAGCCCTAGATAGCATAGGGCCAGGTTACCTGAGGGACCGTCTCATCCCCGTTATATCTACCTGTCCCACCCGGTCATGCAGAGAGGGCATGCTACGGACCCCGTCTGTAAGAGAATTCCATCTGGCGGGGTCCAGGAGGCGGGCCTTCTCTGCAGTAGCTCCCGCCCTTTGGAACATCCTTCCCCCAGAAGTGAGGTTGGCCCCCTCTCTCCTGGACTTCAGAAAAAAACTGAAGACCTGGTTCTGTCACCATGATTGGAGTGGGGAGTGGAATAGCCATTCTTGGTGTTGGTTGGTTCCTTAGACATGCCTTGGACCGGCCTAACCTGCTCATGGGGTGAAGTAGAACTGCCATTACTTGGATTTGACTGTATTTTGTATTTTTATTGATTACTGGTATTTAATTGTGACTTTTATTGAATTTTAAATTGTTTTATTGTGAACCGCCCAGGGTCCCTCCTTGTGGGGGAGATGGGCGGTGATATGTGACAAATAAATCAAAACGTGTGTGTGTGCATGCGCACGCATGCAGGCACTTGAGTCAATCTTGAATCCTGGCAACTGCCTGGACAAGTCCATGAGGTTTCCTTGGAAATATCTCTGGAAGTAATTTGCCACTGCCTTCTTCCTGGGGCTGAGAGTGACTGGCCCAAAGTCAACGAGCTGGCTGGCTTTGTGCCTAAGACAGGACTACAGTAGAACTCACTGCCTCCAGGTTTCTAGCCTGGTGCCTTTAAGCACTACACCAAACTGTTTTTTTACTATACACCTTAATACCCAAATAATCAGAGATACTGGACTGGTGATTAAACATGTGATTTCCCAATGAATTGAAGAGTTCTTTATTACAGTGTTGCTTGCTGATTGGTGAAAACCAGTTCAGCAGAATAACACCAATACTATGGGAGCTGCATTGGCTACCAGCACGCTTCTGAGTCCAATTCAACATGCTGGTTATTACCTATTATGCCCTTTATGACTTAGGATCTTGGTACCTTTGACACTGCCTGCAGCAGGTAGAAACTGCCTGCCCAATAGATGCAGGCTTTAGAGTATAGCTTTCCAAACTGTGTCGCGACAAAACCTGGAAGTGCTGATGGCGCGTTGCCGCCACAGCGCACCATCAGCGCTTCCGGGTTTTAGCGCAAAACACGAGGCCGCTGCCGTCTTGCACACCGCAGTGCGCGCCCCCACCATTGGTGTGTCGCCAACGGCGGGAGTTTGGAAAGCACTGCTTTAGAGGGTATGCTGAAATTCCTCCATTCTTCCAAAATGTTCTGAGTCCAGGAGGAGGCGCTGTTGTTGTAAACTGCCTGATATTAGAATAGCCCTTCCCCGTAATCATGTAGGAAAGCTTTTCAGGCAGCCTTTGAAGCGGAGGATACAACATGATTTGTGGCAACATTCTACTGATGTTTCTATTTCTGATATGCCAGGTTTATTATGTAAGCCAAGTAGAACTGCTAGGTGAGGAGGCACACAAATAAATAAAACAGCACAAACACCACATAATTTGCTTCTCTCAAATAATTCTGTTTTTGAAGGTTTTTCCCCCAGATTTCCCAGGCACTATCTAGGGATAATACAAATGATATTATCTACTCCTATTATACCATTTAGCTGGAATAAGTTCACTAATTCTGTTTTTTTTATTTAAATTTTATTTATTTTTATTTATTATTGGATTTATATTCCACCTTTGTTCTGTACAATTCAAGGTGGCATGTATAATATTTCTGCCTCCTATTTTCCCCACAACAACTAAATCTGATGTTTTGGTGAACTCTTTTACGTTAGCAGTACGCTACCCTATTTGGGTAAGAAGGACATCTGTAATTTTGAGAGCATGTACACAATATGACTGCCTTGAAAGCTATGCTTCTTCACAAACTGGCTGTTACAAACACGCATTCCATTTAACTGAAGGTGATGCTCTTCTCAATGAGAACTTTGTAGAGCCCTGAAAATATGTGATGCTAAAGCCTGGTAATTGGATTCCTAACATACCAGCTTCTTATTTAATGTTTTAATTCAATTTGTGTTATTTATATTTTTATTTATTTATTAAATTTATATGACCGCCCAACTCCCCCAATGGGAGAATTTTATATCTAGAGAGACTTGAAAAGTATTATGCTGTCTCTACTTTCACTACTTTTAAAAGCTATTCTGTCCAACCGGCTCTTATTTTAACATTGAGAAATTGAGGAAAAAATGTGCTTAATTCTGGACTTTTCCTACTACATACTTACTATGCTATTGGATAAGCTTTAGCTCCTCACCCAAGTTATTAAATTTTGAGGACATCCTGCTCAGACAGCCAAGAGGAAACCATCCTCACTGGGTATCAGAAGTGAGTGAAACCAATTGGATATCATCACAGCAGAATATTTTTTGTTTGAAAGTACTTGAAGACTGCACTTTAGAAATTAATAAAATAAATGAAACAGGCCAGCTTATTTATGCAAGAAGTGTGTTTACTGTTTTATTCTTCATATATAACCAGCAGTTTGAAGAACAGTTTCTATACAAATTCCCCCATTTACTGCTTACAAAAAGTGAAGTTCATAAACAAATGAGCTTTATCTACCAAACAAAGGCTTCAAGTTATAGTGCTGGATTTTACATTATATCTCAAAAAGATGTCAAATATAATGTGGCTTTCCTCTCTTGCAACTTTAAGCTATTTTCCCTTCAAGACAAACTATAAGCAAATATTTATTACACCTTGATTTAAAAATCAAGTACTAGATATATTCATGAAGCCCACAAGATGATAGTTGCATATTCAGGATGTTATAATGCTAGCTGTGTTAGTTAATTGTTCCATGGATTGAAAACATTTCTAAAATTAAATAAAGGAATTGTGCTGCTGAATAAAAATTAAATTAGGATCCAAGCACTTTAAATGAAAAAGCAATCAAAATTATATTGATTCAGAAACATCCCATCTAAGAATGCAAACAGGCTTATTCACAATGAATGGATATTTATCTGAAAACAGAACCATACAGGAGTTCCAATAGCATGGCAAATGGCATAGCTCAAATATGATAGCATGAAACCTGAAAACCAGGGAATGCCAAGGAAGAGAACATCTAGCACTAAGTCCATAAACTGTGGCTTTCTGGCATCAGACAATTGTATCAGAACTGATCCAGAGTTAGATGAAGCTTAAATAAAATGTAAATTCAGCTTAGCTAAATCTGTCTTTGAAAAATACACTTGTTTTTAGGATTCACTATACAAACTTAGTGGAATTTTAAGCTTCTTCTAATATCATCATGAGCTCTCCTCAGAATTAAGACTTTTTATGAAAATTCTAGCTACCTTGAATAAAAAAGGAATCTTATGCACACAGATCTACAAAAGTCCAATTAAAATAGATGTATAAAAATGAAGGAGGGGCGTGGTGGCTCAGCGGGTAAGATGCCAGGCTTGTAGATCGCAAGTTCGGAGGTTCGAATCCCTAGCCCTGCGTGCGGAGTGAGCTCCCGCACTAGCTCCAGCTCTTGCCAACCTAGCAATTCGAAAGCATGCAAATGCAAGTAGATGAATAGGTACCACTTCGGTGGGTAGGTAACAGCGTTCCGCGCATGTCATGCGGCCACATGACCGTGGAAGCGTCTTCGGACAACGCTGGCTCTTCGGCTAACAAACGGAGATGAGCACCGGCCCCTAGAGTCGGACACGACTGCACAAATGTGCGGGGGGAACCTTTACCTTTTTATAAAAATGAAGAGGCAGTACATATGCCATGGAACTTTGAATTCTGGCTGTGGCCTGACCCAAACTTCTTGTGTTAGAAAACAAAAACAGAGTGTGAGAAACTAGAGAAGGAAACAAGAGGGGATTAGGAAGAGAGAAGTTTGCTCTAAGTTACTGATCTAACCTCTCCAAGTATAGTAAAAATTCTTATAGGAAATTATCATAGCAGGGAAGAAATCACTTCTTTCTTTTCCTCAACAAGAAATAAGTAGAACACTTAACAAAACTTCCACCCCTGCTTGCCAGTTCCTGACACTCAGGAACATTATAGGCCAAGTATGGCACTAAACAGTATATGAGAGTATAACAAGAGCTACAGATCAGCACCCCATCTCCGGATAACAAGGAGAAGCAAAGCAGGAGACATATTCAAAACAACGTCCTACTCATGTTGGCCATCAAACAGAAATGAGAGGCCACTTGACTCCTTTACCTGAGATAACAAAAAGCCATTATAACTGGTAACCACAAATACACTTATCTTCTGTAAATAATCCCCTTTGATTACAGCTATCTTAGGAGCCATAATTTCCTTTGGTGAGGGCAAATGTTGTGAGTTAACATCTTGTGTGAAGTTCTTCCTTGTTATTTCTTTCCTGATTTTAGCTTATTTCAACAAGTCTGAGATTCTGACTGACCACCTGTCTCCCATACTGTTTGCCCATCCTGTTTGATCCAACAGAGCTGGCATGCTCCAGGGTCTTCAACTAAGCTGCATCATCGGATGGGACTCAGGAAGCAGGTCTTCTCCGTCACAGTGCCTGCCTCTATAACAGCATCTCCCCAGAGGTTTGTACTGCCCCTAACCAGCCTTGTTCAAGTGAGCCCTTAAAACCTGGTTCTTAACCCAGGCCTTGGGTTAGATTGAGAGGTGGTCTCTTGGTGGGAATGCTGTATGTTTGAGACAGTGTTTCTTTCTAATGTCCCTGGGTTTTTTTTCATTCTTATTGTAAATTTGCTTTTAATATTATTTAATAAGTAAACAATCTTCATTTTAGTATTTGGAGAAGAAAAAACTTACCCATTCTTTACATCAGTGCTTTCCAAACTGCCGCCATTGGCGACACACCAACGGCGGCAGCGGCGGAGTGCATGGCGGCAGTGCGGCCTCCGCTAAAACGCGGAAGCGCTGATGGCGCACCACTGCTGTCATCGCTTCCGCCGCGCACACCACCACCGCGCACACCACCACCGTGTACGCCCCCGCCGCTTCCAGGTTGTGTTGCGACACACCAAACTATGTGTTGCGACACACTAAAGTGTCGTGACACAGAGTTTGGAAAGCTATGCTTTACATCTTACTCAATTCCACCTAAGCTAAACTGATCTGATGATAGCAAAATAGAAATTCCAAAAATCTTATTATATAGGCCAGACTCACCATTTCACTTTACATGTCTGTACATTCCATTCCACAATATGTTTGTCATCTGAACAGCTATATAAACAACCGTTGTCCTGATGCCACCGTACACAGTTTATTTTGTTGTCATGCCCATTCTAGGTAAAAAGAAAAGTTATCAGAAAGTATCATGATACTTTCATTGAACTAGTTTATCTTCTGTGTGACCAAAATGCTTTATAGTATTATACGATAACCATGTCAAAGGATACTTATGGGTACTCTGCTCTAAGGTTTAGAATTTGTTTTTTGTTTTAAAATGTTACCCTCATTTGTACATATGATCATTCCTGCCAGCACTGTTTCCTAAACAAACAAACAAACAGACAGACAGATGATAGATATAATTTATTTTATTTATTAATTAAATTTCTATGACCGCCCATCTCCCCCTCAAGGATATATACTTAAAACTATTGATCACAAAGCAGAACTTTGGGAGACTTCCAGTGGGGACAAGGCAGACTGAACAGCTGTGCTCACAGACTCCGCAGGCAGAACTGACAACGCGGTGGGGTTTTTTGGGCTCAGCCAGGTTTTTCCTGAAGCCCTGGAGCATTTTCACAGACAAAAAACACTCGGAATCATCCCATTTGCCCTCCAGAATGGCGACTTGCAGCCAGAGGATTGTAAACAGTGCTTGCGCTAATCTGGTAAGAGCCGCCGGGAGGCCGGGATGTCACCATTTCCAAGCTGCGCTGTAACCTTAAAGGGACACTAAGACCAGCCACCCCATTTCTAAATCACCCAATTTTTATCTGTTTAAGTTTATGTACCCTAAGAGAGGCTTTCTACATTAAGGAGAAGAGATCTCTCTTGGTGCTTATCATTATTTTTGGGATTAATTTTTAAAAAAATCTGTTTAGGTTTCCGCTTGTTTCCTATCTAAATATTAAGGAGGACTGGAAGTAAATATTTGTCTGTTATTTTTGTATTGAATTTAAAGATTTTAATATTTTCCTACACACTGAATCTGCTGCTTTGAACCTTCAGCTTTCTGTTTCTACTTTTTCTGGGAAACTGCCTGTTACCAGACTCTCACTTTTGTAAACACGTTCTGAAAACTTCCCATTATCTTCTACTTTCGCTGGTTAAGTACCTAGAGGGTGCCATAATTTACTGTGTGAGACATAGAAGATTTCAAGCAGACTTTCTCAGAGTTCCATCGAGACCTCAAACAGATCCTTTTGGATTCTAGTCAAGTCAGGACATTGTGGAAAACATTAGTTCTAAAATGTGTCATCTGTTTGGGGATGTTGTGGAGGAAGATGAGGAATTTAACAATGACAGAAATGTCTCCACTAACAGTGAGATTGAGGTATGTCTATGAAGGTTCTCAGTCATCCAGTTGACATGATTCAAGCTACAGTGAGATTGAGGCTTTTGCTGAATTGCCAGATGACTGGGCAGTCGACTCGAAGAAATTAAAAGGACAGACTGAATTGCAAACCATAAAGGGAATCGTCTTTCTGATGGAATGTTATGGGAAGGGGTTGTTATCTACGGGTGGTTTTCTGCTGAGAAGTCGGGAGTTCTTAAGAGGGGCAGTTGGGCTGTTTGATCTTTCTGTGAAAAATGCCTTGTTTTTACTGTGGAGATATGTGAATGCTTTGGTCTATTTTGAAGTGGGGTAAGGGTTTGAGAATGTTTATCTGGATTGCTTTTAAGGTATGTCTGATGTCATTCTTCTGTAAGGATTTGGATTAAGATTAATAAGGTAAATAATAAATGCTTGGTTTTAGGTTTAATATGATCAAGATTGTTATAACTGTAGTAGTATTAATTATAAGGAAAAATTTATATGCTTTTTAGTTTGATTCTTATAGTGGACAGAAATGTATAGAATAGTGGTAGGAAGGAAATAATTAAATAAGTGTTGTTTTTGTGGGGGGATTGTTTAGGTGGTTTATGTTGGGAATATCAGGAATCAACTAAGCATTGTCTCACAAGCATAAAGGAGGGGCTTTTCTAGTAAAACGTATCTCTACTATGTTTGTGGGATGTTCCTGAGTCACCTGATTTCCGCTTCCTGCTTCTTCCCCGCTTTGGAGATTCTGTCTTCACATTTTCTTCTTCCAACACAAACGTACATGCAGGAGGGCCGCTAAAAATGCAGGTCTCGTCCAAATATCTCGCTTGCACACACCGGAGATGATTAAGTGTTTTTCTACCATGAATCTGCTTGTAACCAGATCTACAGAATAAATGTAAGCTATCTTTATCTTTCTCCATCTAACTAATGTGTGAAGACTGGATTTATTTCTGAACGCAATTAAGCTTTATGTGCAAGCTTGGATACATGCTTTAACTCTGCAAGATTGTTGTTTGCTGCTTGGGAGTTTTTTTTACTAACCTTTAACACTCCAACAGTTTATATATTTTCTTTTTCTTTTAATATAAAGGGAGGGAGCAATTGTATTTAGTGATTTTTATAATGTGCTAATGGAATGATTTATAGAAATAATGTGATTTTGGTTTAAGATAGAGTAAGGGATTAATTATGGAAAATTGTTGTACATTCTTGATGTTTAAATTCAGAAGTCACCTCTATGTAATCTTTAAAAAAATTCTTCCTGTGTTTCTACACCTTTTCAGTTTTTTTTCTTTTTGTAGTTTTTTTTCTTTTTTATAGTTTTTATCTTTGCTCTAAACTTAATATTCTTATAAAAAAAATAACTGACTAAGCCAGAGATAAGTAACCAATAAAGAAATGTTTGAGGGAGAAAAAAAAAACCAAAGCAGAACTTTGGGGCATATTATCATTTACAGGTAGTCCTAGTTTAGTGACTGCCTCATTTAGCAACCGTTCGCAGTTACAACAGCGATGAAAAAGTAACTTCACCACCAATCCTCGCATTTATGACCTTCGCAGGTCTGTAAAGCAAAGTTGAAGTAAGATCATAAACGAAGGCAGTTTCACCTAGCGGCTGCTTCACTTAACAACCAAGTTGCTCGTCCCAATTGCTAAATGAGGACTACTTATATTACATTTTTAAAAACATTTATTTGCAATCATACACCGAGGGCTGGACATTCTTCCCTTCTCCTCCCAAAAATACTAAATTAGATTTTTTTCTGAAATATTTATTAATTTAACTACACTTTAAAGATATCAAAGGCCCAATAAATGTCCAAACTACAATTTCTGTTTTAAAAGTTATATAATGCACATATAATTTAAAGAATAACACACTAGTTTTCATTATTTTGTTTTGAACAGTTATTCTAGTACCACAAGCATTATTTAATAACATTTCATAAATACTGCAGTCTTCTCCAGCTATCAATATGATATCTTCCCCAAAATTCAAGTAAGAAACAAACTACAATTTCAAGTAAAATAAATGTAATATAATGACATGGGTACATTAGCTGTTCAAGGCCCTCTGTGCCCCCTTTAAAACCCCCAAAATCCCCCTCCCAAACTAGGCCATTTTTTATCACACAGAAAGGTTTTAAGAGGCAAAGTCAGTACCTTAAACTGCTGTATTTCTGAAAGCACTCTTAAGCCTCCCCCAAACCGAAAAATATGTTTGAGCATCTTTTTTACATTGTTGTAACACTCCCAGCATGTTTTGAGTTGGGAGGACTGTAAAAACTGTGAAATAAATAACTCCAATCACTTTGCAAATGTTGTAATACCACCACTCTGCAGCCCTCAAGACAGATTTAAAAATCACATTGCTGTCCCCAGACTGAAAAAACATTGCATACTTCAGCTATTCTTTAACAACTTTAAGTAAAATGTCTCTTAGCAGAAAAATAATGTTGCTGCAAGTCATACTTACTAGTTTACTCTGTAATTCTCCTTTCACTGTGCTGTATAATAAAATGCTGCCAACAGCAGTACCAATAGCCAAAAGATCTAACTGTTCACCTGCTTCTACAACTTCAGATTTCCTCTTCTTCCTTTGAGGACCTTCCTGTAAAGAGGTTAAGAGTTAATAGTCTGTAAAGAGTTAATAGTCTGGCTATTAAATAAGAATTTTACAAGAGATATGAAATAAAAGCATATTCAAGTTGTCAGGGGTATGAACACAGAATCCTCGTGCCTTTGTACACTGTATACACTTGTACAAGAGTGCTGAATTGCTGTATCTGCCAACACGACCCAAACTCAAGCCTAACAGTTATCTTTATCTCATTAAAATCCAGCTAATATAAAGAACCTTCATTTCCGCTAAGCAAACAACATGAACATTCATCATGCACGGGGTCAGTGACCATAATAAATATTGATTTAATCTGATAGTCATGATGAATTAGGCATATTATTAATAGTAGGTAGGCACAATTCAAAATACTCAAATCCAGTTATCTTTTTCCAACTTAGGAGGGTGCCTTGCTTTACTAATAGTGAACAAAGTCTTTCTGCAACGTTGGTTGTTTTATAACAAGTTCTTGGTTAACTTCCTTTTTCTTCCTCTATCTAACCGAATCATCACTCCTCTCTGAACCTATTAATTCCCCATGTATATCCCATTCTCCTTTGTAGACACAGCCTCCTTCTGCTACTGTTCACCACCAGTCTACAAGGCCCCTTTTTTCTAAGTCCCTCTGCATTGATCACTGCAACCCTACTTCTCAGCTCCCATATGTTTAGAATTAAAATTACTTCTATCTCTGACCTGAAGCTCCAGTTCTTAAACTCATGTATAATTTACTGTATGTTTGGAATTAAAAATTATAGAATCCATAAGAATTCTACTTTCTAGTTCCCCAAACACCCAATAAACTACAATATCTGATTTCAGAGACCTTAGATTAACGTGTATAGAAGTTAATACACATTGCTTCAAACACACCAACACTTCACATCTCATTTAAAATTGTATCTCTAAGCTAAAAGGTATAATCACATTAATCTGTTTCAGACATATCTCCCAAACCCAGTTTGGCTGTTAGGAACACAATTCAGGCTCTTCTGATTCCACGTCCTGCTCACTCCAATATCTTCTCTAGTTTCATAGTTTGTCTCCAAACTAGAATTGGAAACCACAACTTTAAATAAGTTTTCAATTCTGATTTAAAGAAAATCTACTTGCCCAAAATGTTGTTTCCCTGAATCAGACATCATAGCAAATTATGGTTTCTGCATGTTTGTGAATTACAATGTGAAAAGAATCATGTCAGGAGCTGTAATAATTGTATCACCTATTATATTAAAGCAGTATCACACAATAAAACAACAAAATAAAAAATACACAGCTTTCAACTTTATGTTCATACCATTTATACAATGGTATAATGTATAACAATGGTGTCATCAGAATGATTTAAGGGTTTATATCTTAAAAAACACTGTGAATAAATGATATAGAAAACAGAGCTGATGTAAAAGTCAACATGTTAGTTAGAATAAAACTACCTGTGTTCTTGATATAATATGTATACTTTTTCAGGCCCTGTTCCAACTCTGCAGATCATCAGAGCCCTCTAGAACATTTTACAAGTTTCAGATTTCTACAGAGAAGGCAGCATCAAGTAAGGCTCTCAAAGAAAAAATAATTAATTCTTAGTTAAATGTGACATCACTGGGGAAATAAAACACCTTGAAATTAAGCACTAATTAACCATTCATTAATGCCAATTCACAGTATCACCTAGTCTTAGTAGCAGAGTTATGAGAACTGCAGTCCAACAGTAAATGGAGGGCAATATATTGACTATTTGAGACTAAAGTATAATGGAAACTGTACCGAATTGTGAACATGGAATTAAAAAACTGGATTTTAATATTTGTACAAGGATAAAAAGTTTTCCACAAATAAAAGAAACTTTGCATTACTGAAAGGATGTGGTAATTGGATAAACCTTTAGATTTGCTACAGCTTTTAGAAAAGTGAGGAATACACAGGTAAAGTTCAAGTAACAAAAATTGGGAAACAAGGCAGAAACATGCACTCCTTTCCTTCCATTACAATCCTTTCCTTTTCAGGGATGTCTACTGAGCAAAATGATCCTTTTCATTTATATTTCTAAGTCTCCTTTGATGAACTGGCAAGCTTCCCTCACCAGTAACAACCTATACATCATTCACTCTCAAGCAAACACATACAGGATTGCAATCTCAACAGAGCGGCAGTACTCCCACAATCTCACTCTATTAATACATACTTTATTTTGCCATTTTATTTCTACCTATTTAAATAAAAACAAATGTATATGGATATTGAATTAGTTTGATGTCAACTCTATCCTTGAATCCATTTCTGATAAGCTTGAAAAACTAAAAAAGGTAGTTGTGACTGCTAAAAAGCTTTTACATATATTCAAAAGCATTTTAATTGGTTGAATTCATAAACAGATACTATAAATTACTTTTAAATACTTTTTAACAATTAAATGTTATCTCATTATCTACAGACTGTTCAAGTCTGGTGGAGTGGAGAAGTATTCAATCCTTTTCAAAGTGTTATATATTTTATAAAAAGTAAAAGAGCACAACTGAAGGAGATGTCTGTATATATGTGTGTGCGCGTGTGCATGTGCGTGTGCATGCACGTGTATATAGGAGTCTCAGATACAGTCAGGCAGCCAATCAGAGACTGTATACAGGCTTTACACTCCAAATCTATCCATCTAAATTGGAGTAACTGAAGAGGTCAATTAGGGCCACAACTGGAACAGAGATCAAACCTAAAAGATGCCTTTAGAAACTCCAGTCTAAAAACAAAACCCACTTCTAGCTACACATTTCTTGATGGCACTAAAGCTGAACAGAATACCGGGACTTTGTGTATGTGCATACACATGGACACATCGTATGTGCCACCCCATGTCAGAATCATTAACTGAACTGAGGAAAAGCAGAAGTGGACCCCAGATTGGCAGCAGGGCATGTGCCTTGTAATGCTCAACTGGCTAGACCCGCACCAGGTTTCGACATGACTTTTTTTCGTAAGATAGATGCTCCTATCTTCCCAACTTTTAATTTTGTATGAAGTACCGGGTGGGGAAGGAGAGAGAGAACTAAATTCCTTCTTAAAGCGTGGTTAGGCCACCGACTCATGGGTGGCATTAACCCTGACGCATTTTGAAGCCGCGTCGTCTTTCCTTTCTTTTCCCCAGCCTCCATGCGACGGGGAAGGGGCGGAGCCAAAAGAGCACACATGTGCTGCTTCGGCCCTGAAGAACTTCGGTGGGGATCGGGGCTGCTAAAACCAGAGGCCTGAGCCGCGTTCAGAAAAGAGACGCGATCCAGGGGGAGCAGATCCGTTCTCACCCACCCCTCCGCGCTTAAGAGAGAACAGGGGGGCTGGGGAGGGTCCCAGCTGCGCTAGACTCCAATTGCACATTAAAGAGGAAAAAGCAGGCACGGGTTGCTGTGATTTTATCCCAATTGGGGGGAGAGGTGACTTTTCCCCCTTCTATCCACCCCGCCGCCCGTACAGTGACAGGGCCCGCCTCGCTGCTGGGGACGGGCGCTTCCACATGGCCAGGAACGGAGGCCCAGGCCCCGCAAACGCAACCCAGTGTGCTTTTGCTCGGTGCCGCCGCCAGGCAGGCCCACCCCTTGAATACCTTGCTGGGAGGCGGTCGGCCTCCACCGGCGCCCGGCGGTGCCCAGGCCAGGCAGGTACAAGCGGCGCTGAGGTGGGCAGAGGGCACGTACTCGTGGTGGAGGCGGCTGCTGGCCGTCTCCCACACGCGGAGTCGCCCGTCCGGCCCGGAGAGGGCCAACAAGCGCTGCTCGTGGGGGGAAAAGGCGCAGGGGCTTCCTGTCACGAAGATGGGGGTCTCGAAGGCCGCCGCCTGCTCCCGCTCGCTCGCCGAAGCGCCCGCTCCTCTTGCTGCCGCCATGGCGCCTGCTGCAGGCCCGGCCCTCTCTACTCCCAGCAGGCAGGCAGGCAGCCACGTGGTCGGCCCCCCGCGCAGGCGCAGTCTCCGCCTCCCGCCCCGCGCTCGGCTCGCCGCCGCCCCTTCCGCTCTCCATCTCGACGCGTTGCGCTCCGTCATCCTCCGCCGGAGTCGTCGAGGGTTGACGTCGGGAGGCCGTTTCTGTAGCCTCAGGCTGATTAATCTGTCGGCTTTCTTTTAAGTGAATCTGCCCGGGAATGCAGCAGCACAGTTGAGAACCGATTTAACAATCAGGGACTACTTGAATTTGGCTGCTGGAATCCAACCGTAATTGCTCACAGAGTATTTCATCGTAGTAACAGGAGACCAGTTACAATCAGTCTAAACCAGTGTTTTTCAACCCGGCTGGGGAATTCTGGTAGTTGAAGTCCACACATCTTGAAGTTGCCACGGTTGAAAAACACTGGTCTAATCCGCACCAGCAACGTGAAGAAATAAAGGTGTGGAGGAAGACAATGCAAATGTCACTTCTCCATGTTGCCTGTTTTTGTTACAGTCCTAAATTCATTTATTTGGAATAAACACCAGGGATGTATAAATCCCAGTCAGCAGGATGTATATCAGTAGACCAGAGCTTTCCAAACTGTGTTGGGACACGTTAGTGTGTCGGCTGCAGTGTCTGGGTGTGTCACAGCTGCTGCTGCCTCCAAGCCCTGCCACGATTCCAGGCAGGTCCTAGTGCCTGCCTTGTGCCTTGCTGCCTCCAAACCTGCTGTGATTCCGCGCAGGTCCTAGTGCCTGCCTTGTGCCCTGCTGTAAGAGTGTGTTGCGAAATGATGCATGTCTAAAAAGTGTGTCACCAACATGAAAAGTTTGGAAAGCTCTGCAGTAGACATTGATAGCAATGTGCTTTTAATCCCATTATTTATTCCTCACGTTTATATCTACTGTCTCAAAACCGTAGGTGGTTAAAAGAATAGGCCTATCATTCGTGTGCTTCAAAAATCTGAGCTCTGCAGCCCAGATATGATACACCTAATACAGTTATCCCTCTTACAAGAACCTTTTCTAGATTAGGCTAGAAAAGAACACAGAATGAATTCACGTATCAAAATACTTGCAACTTAAGATGCTTTTCTGAATGCTTGTTTAAGCACTTATTTTCCCCAACTGGAATAAATGTGCTTCAAATTTTAATGTCCTTATTTCTCTGGTAAACATAACATTTTATTGCTGAGGCAAATCAAATATTTAATCTGGCTTTTTGAAACCAGGAGTCATTTTAAAACCAAGATTTGAAGAAACAATAAAGCTTTACTTTATCTTTTATATCATTCCTAAAAATGCCTAACCTTGTAAATGTTTAGGTTACAGATACATTTCATTTGCATCTATTTTTATTTTATTTCTATAATGTATAGAAAGAAAAACCTGCTTAGCGCAGGGCACCAAATTAAAGCATCCCCCCCCCCAAATGTTGAAAGTCAAGGTGTTGGTTATGACCTTTAAAGCCCTACATAGCATGGGGCCAGGTTACCTGAGGGACCGACTCGTCCCTGTTACATTGACCCGTCCCACCCGGTCATGCAGAGAGGGCATGTTACAGATCCCTTCCGTAAAAGAATTCCATCTAGCAGGGTCTCAGAAGCGTGCCTTCTCTGCAGTTGCTCCCGTCCTCTGGAACATCCTTCCCCCAGAGGTGAGACAGGCCCCCGCACTCCTGGACTTCAGAAAAACACTGAAAACCTGGTTTTGCCACCAAGCCTGGGACGGGAGGGGAAATAGTCATTCTTGGGGGTGGCTAACACCCTAGCACGGATGGAGAGCGGCCCTTACGCTCAGAATTTGAGAAGAACTGTAGCCATCTTGATTTTATTCCATATTATTCTATTTATATTGTCTAAGAATTTTAATGATATTTTATATTTTGTGTATTTGTTTTAGGACCGGTTTGTATTCTAATGTTGGTTTGGTTGTGAACCGCCCAGAGTTCTCCTTGTGGAGAAGATGGGCAGGCGGATGGATGGATGGATATGTATATGTGTGTGTGTGTGTGTGTGTGTGTGTGTGTGTAACATATATAACACACATAATAAATATATATAAATATATAAATAAATGAATGAATGAATGGCTGTCACGTCTCTATATATCCAGTGAGAGAAGCATATTATCTCTCTGGGTAACAGGTTCTACTGTGGAAGTGTTCTTACGATTGGAAGGCTTTTTAAAAATCCAGTAAGAAACTCCCATCCTGTGAGATAAATCCACAATTCCATGTCCTGCACTCTAGCATACTGGAACTGTTCATCCTCTATAAGACATCCTTTCACATATTTAAAGTGTGGTATCCGTGCTATTTCTTTATCCTTAGGAAATAACATGTATAGCATGTTTTAAATACTTACAGCTCCTTTATTCTCTCATTTAAAAAAATATTTGTTTTTAAAGATCCTTAAAGAGTTAAAACAGAAAAAAGTATGAAGAAAAATGCATTAAGATTTACAAAATATAAAATTACATAAAGAATTCCAGACTTTTCTCAGAAATAGATAAAACATGTGTTATACTTACTAATTGGAAACTAAGTATTATGTACCAAGTCTTTAAAAAGGACAAGCAGGAACCTGCCAAATACCACCCAATTAGTCTTCTAGATATCTCCTCTAAGCTTTATGCCCTACAGCTCTTGAATAAATTAGATGATTGAGAGGAAGAAATATTTTTTTCCCATACACAACAGGCAGGATTCGTAAAGCACAATGGATCACTGTGTTATTCTAAAGCAGTGCTTTCCAAACTGTGTCGTAACCCAGAAGTGGTGATGGCGTATCGCCGCCGTGCCATCAGCGCTTCCGGGTTTTACCGCAAAACACGAGGCCACCGCCGCTGCCGCCGCCTGCACCACCACCACCATTGGTGTGTCGCCAACAGCGGGAGTTTGGAAAGCACTGCTCTAAAGCATGGGTGTCCAACCTTTTGGCTTCCCTGGGCCACATTGAGTGAAGAAGAATTGTCTTGGGCCACACATAAAATATATAATATAGTTAATGTATATAAGTACTAAAACTTCATTTATTTTTTTATATTTTTTATTATAAAATTAAAAAAAGAGCAACATAAAACTAGTGGGATATTTGACCTTGTTTTTGTGAAACTAATGCATCAATGTCTGGTTCGATGAAAGTGTCTGCAATTCTCCGAGTTCTCAAGGTGCTCGTCAGCTTTTACCTGGGAGAACCATCACCCATTGGCGACTGCTGCTAACGGCGTGTCTTTCTGCCAGAGCCGCTGGCGGCCTCCCCTTCCCGCTCAGCATCTCGGCTCTGCTCCGAACGGCAGCCTCCGCCAATCTTTGCCTACTAACTACAGACGCATTAATGGTAGAGCGGCGGACTCCGCTTGGCTTGCGAGACAAGTTGCAAAACTGACTTCAGCAGCTGCTCGTAAACTGGCGGAAGTCCGCTGCCTGCCTGCACTGGAAGCCAAGAGGAGAAGCGGATGCCCTATGCAGGCAATGTACTACCCTGAGCTTTGTTTCTGTCTCAAATGTACCGGGATTGTCTATTTTTGGCGTGGGCCTGGCTGCAAAACAGAAGAGAGAACGGCAACCAAAAAATCGCGAAATAATGTTAAAAGTTTACGATTTTTTGGGGTCACATTACTAGCTGTTCAGGGCCGCGGCTTGGACACGCCTGTTCTAAAGCAAGGTTTCTCAAGGGTTCCATGGAACCCTAGGGTTCCATGAGAGGTCACTAGGGGTTCCCTGGGAGATCATGATTAGTTTAAAAATTATTTCAAATTCAGGTAACTTCACATTAAAGAGGTAAGTTTCATTCTTTATTTTTAGTTTAAGAATACTGTTAGTGGATATATACAGATTTACACATGAAACGAATATAATAATTTTGTAACTTCTGGCCTATATTTGAGCCTGAATGTGCAGGGGTTCCCTGAGGCCTGAAAAATATTGCAAGGGTTCCCCGGGGACAAAAGGTTGAGAAAGGCTGCTTTAAAGGCTCTTATCCATAAAAATATCAATGGACATACTAAACAACTCTATGTCGCATTCATCAATCTTACCTCTGCCCTCTGCCTATCAATTGATAGGTCCCAATTATGGGAGAAATTTTCAAGGACAGACATCGATAGGCACCTTTTCAAACTAATAATTGAATTATATACTGATATTGTGGCCAGAGTAAGAATAAGAGTAAGAGCCACAAAGTTGTCAGATCTCATTTTATTGGAGAGAGGAGTCAAATAGGGCTGTTTACTTGCTCCTTTTTTATTCAACTATTATATCAATTATATTTAGTGACCATGAAGTCAGAAAGTTTCTTCTCCCCCCACTTAGTGGATGGAAAATTTCAATTTTAATATATGCCGACAACATAGCTTTCATTTCCTGTACCGAGATTGGCCTTAGAAGATTGTGGCCAGATTAGATGATTATTATGAAAGGGAAAAACAGAATTATAATAAAAACAAAGATAGTGGTCTTCGATAAAAGTAATATCAAACACAGATAGACAATAAAGGCCCAATAAATAGAACAATGCACCTCTTTTAAATATCTAAGTATCACTTTTGAGAAGTCCTTTATATGAAAAACACATTTATCCACTGTTTTAGAAATTGCCCAACTTACAGCGGGCACTATCCTGAAGTTTTTCCACTCCAGAGGACGACAGCTGGTAGCCCCGCACTTAAAATATTCCAGGGCAAGATAGCCCAGATGTTGTATGGGGCTAAGATCTGGGATGGGATGAGAAGGTTATTGCCCAACTGGAAGTAGTCCAAAATTTATTATTTATTAATTATTTGGATTTATCACCGCCCATCTCTACCATGGTAGACTCCGGGCGGTTTACAATCGTATTATAAAAAGTTAAAAACCTATACATCTAAAATCTACTATAAAATAAATAAAAAATCCAAGAGATGGTGTGTCTCACCTCTGGGGCTGGCAAATTCGAAGCGTATCAAGGAATTTGTCGTAAAGACAAATTAGCGGAACTGAAAAAAAGTCTGTCTCAGCAATTTTTTTTTAAAAAGTCACAACTCAAAAGGACTCTATTATAAAAGCTAGTTATTTGGTAGCAAATCTGACTGCAAAAAAATCAAAAACATTTACCAATGGTGAGTTTATTAAGCAATGTATGGAAAGTGTGGCAGATATAATTTGTCCTGATAAAAAAAGCGATTTTTCTAAAATCAGTTTGTCTCACCAGACTATAGCCAGATGAAATGAAGAAACAGGAAAATCTATTGAAAGAGGTTTGAAAAGTAAAGCTGCTAATTTCAAATATTATGCTTTGGCAGTGGATGAAAGTACTGATGCTACAGATACGGCTCAACTTGCCATTTTTATTAGAGGTATTGATAACGAATATAATGTCACTGAAGAAATGGCTTCTTTGGTGCCATTAAAAGACACAACTAAATCTCTTGATTTGTACGAAGCAGGAAAAATGACATTAAAGCGATTTTCTTTAACCATTGTCAACATATCTGGTATATCTACTGATGGCGCCCCGGCGATGGTTGGTAAAAGTGAGGGACTTACAAAATTGATAGAAGACGATGCAAGTGCCGCCGGCAACTCACGTTTGAGGAAGTATCACTGCATTCTACATCAAGAAAATTTATGCGCGAAACCTTTAAAAATGGATAATGTCAGGCAAATTGTCATCAAAGCAGTGAATTTCATAAGGGCCAAGGGACTGAATCATCGCCAATTCCAGAAGTTCCTTAAAAGTATGGATGCTGATTATGGGGACATCATCTACTTTTCTGAAGTAAGGTGGCTAAGTCAGGGGAAAATGCTGAAAAGATGTTATGATTTGCGAAATGAAATCAAGTCGTTTATGGAATCAAAAAGAAAATTTGTGCCAGTACTTGAAGATGAAAAATGGCTCACAGATTTAGCATTTTTGGTGGATTTGACCGCTCATTTAAATGAGTTAAACATGCGTCTTCAAGGTGAAAACCAACTTATCACTGCAATGTTTCAAACCATAACAGCATTTGAAATGAAACTTAAAGTATGGCAAGCTCAAGTTATGGAAAATAATTTTATACATTTTAATACATTGGCTAAACACAGTCCTGTGAACAGCGAGAAATATGCAGCCTTGCTTTTCATTTGATACAGGAATTTGAGAACAGGTTTCAAGATTTCCGGAAAAATCATCAATATTTTGGTATATTTTCGACTCCATTTTCAGTCGACATAACTACATTACCTCTGAATTTCCAAGTGGAATGCATAGAGTTGCAATTAGATATTCAACTGAAAGAAAAATTTGATCATGTCTTTCTACTGGATTTTTATAAGACCTATCTTCCCAGAGAAAAATATCCCTCGCTTCACAATCACGCCTTATTCATGACATCGCTTTTTGGCAGCACGTACATTTGTGAGCAACTATTTTCAAGGATGAAGCACATGAAGAGTAAAATTAGAATTAAAATTTCTGACGAGCACCTTGAGAACTCACTGAGAATTGCAACCACTTTCATCGAACCAGACACTGATGCATTAGTTTCACAAAAACAAGGTCAAATATCCCACTAGTTTTATGTTGCCCTCTTTTTTAAAATTTTATAATAAAAATATAAAAAAATAAATGAAGTTTTAGTACTTATATACCCAGAGTCCCTTGCATGGGAGATGGGCGGGGAATAAATTGAAATAATAAATAAAAATAAAATAAAATTAACTATATTATATATTTTATGTGCGGCCCAAGGCAATTCCTCTTCACTCAATGTGGCCCAGGGAAGCCAAAAGGTTGGACACCCAAGGTTTAGGGCTTTAAGATATAATAGAATCAAAAGCAGAGGTTGACACAAGTAGCCAAAATAAGAATTACCAGGAATTTTAATTAATCTGACACAGTCCATTCTTAACTTAATGGCCAGTCAACAAAATCTGGTATTTTAAAACCTTATGTTGAATGAACCTAAACTTCAGATGTAGCAGAAGACTATCTAAAAATTATATGCAGTCTCCAAACTGAGTTAGTATCAGATTTATTTTTAGATATTTAGTTATTTTTTACCACAATGCATACTTTCAAAGCTTAATCTGCCATTCCTCCAATGAAGAACTGAATGTAATTTCCAGTGAGAAGCATAGAGGTATACTTTGTAGGAATTGTAAGGGTTGGGTATACTTAACAGAAAAAACAACAACTCTGTCTTCACACGACTTAATTTCTAGTTCCCTGATTATCCTTGTTGTTTTTTTGAATCTTTTCCAATTTATTTGAATCTTTAAAGCAGCCTTTCTAAAACTTTTTACCCTGGAGGAATGACTCTGGACAGCTCACAATACACCAAACCAATATAAAAATAGTATAACAGAAACAAACAAATAACAGAATCAGACTCGGACAAAGAAAAAGGAAGAGCAAAATGAGAAACTCCAAAACATCCTACCACAACTAACATCCAATAAAGGGGTCAATTTCTTTTTTTGGACAGTCAATAGCTGAAATACTAACAAGAAGCAGAGTCGGTTCGCGACTATAATTATTCGCCTCCTGAATAAACAAATAAATAGTCGATCGATCAAAAGAAAAGTTCAAAAGGAAATGGAACGAGAGGCAAGCCCAAATATAATTTACTACAGTAGAAGAATCAAGACACAGCCCAACACGAGTTCGCTGAAGAGTCACGTGAAACTACGCCGGCGCAGGCCATTTACATCATCGCTTGCGCGTTTCTCCCCACGTGGCTAAAGGTCGAATGGTTTTATATCCAAAAATCCTGTTCCCAATTACAGTTAATAGTCTTCCATATGCGGGGCAAGACCACTATATATACGTAGAATTTAAGGTAAAAAAAACATGCTTAAAGTTTAGTTGTTGGTAAAGTCGTAAAGCAGAAGCCAGACACCTCCACTCCGGCAGGTTATGCATGGTTTAAGTTCAACGAAAGAAAACGTTGAGTTTGTTGTGTTTCTTCCATTCCGAGGACCCGCGTGATACAGATTCGTTCTTCGGAAGCATTGGAACCCCTGGACACGGTTTTTAGATTATTACTGCCTGAAATTCAGCAGACAGATTTTCCCGTCACGGAGATGCACGCAGCAGTGAAGAAAGCAAAGCCGGTTAAACTCCTGCCTTGGAGAAGCGTAGAGAAGCACAATTCAACAGGCAGTGAGAGAATAGATACTTTGGGGAGGAGCCCCATTTCTTCCAAACCTTTTAACGAACGGCGTCCTTTCATCCTCCTTTCGCTTAGTATTTCTATTAATATGTACTCTCGCTGCCTTTTGCCCTCCACTGACGATTCCGTTCATAACCGGAAGCTGAAGAAGAGGAAAGCTGGTTCTTCTGAAAGGCCTCTGATTGGATTGCGATCGGCTCCGTAGCAAGCCCGGGAAGAAAAACTCCCGCCTGCGTCCTGCTTTGCCTTGCATCCTGCGTGGTGGCGCGAGCCGCCTGTGCCTTTGGGGGAGTTGTCGAACGGTGGATTCTATTAAGACCAAAAGAACCTAAAAGAAAGCGATTGGTTAATTGGCGTCTTCCAGCTCTCCCCAAAGGTCAAGGGAAAGCACCGAAGCTACGATGGCGTGCTGGTGGCGAAGGTTGGGTTTGCGGGCCCTGCAAGGGGGGACTTGGGCATCGCTCCGGACCAAGATGAGAGAGGGTCGATCCTTACGCGACGCTGGGAGAAAAGGGCTCAATCTCCGGGCTGGAGGCATCAGTCATTCCAAGGCGCACCGGCACCAGCTGCAAGGAGCGCCTAGAGTCGACTCCCAAGGCGTCAGTCTCCGGGTGTTTTCTAGCTCGGCAAGGGACAGAGACGGAGGGGATGAGCCACAAGAGCAAGTTAGCCCTAAATCGTCGCGGGACTCCGTTAGGTTGACGGAGAAGAGCAGGGCTTGGAGAAGGTCGCTGTCGCCTTTGGAAAGGCTGAGCCGGATGATTCCCGAGGAGCTCCTTTCTGCGGAGATCAGAGCCCTGAGAAGCGCGCAAGTGAAGGGAGCCAAGCCGCAGGAACGCGAAACCGGCCTCGCAGAAGAGAGTGTTTCTCCTGGGACAGATTCCCAGCTGGATCGAGGCTCGCTCTCCGAGAAAAACCAGAACGCGCCTTCCAAGAACTGTCCCTTCCGGGTTGGGGAGCTGATTCTAGTAGAGGCTTACCGAAAACACGGCTCGGAATTGAAGACCCAGTGCCTGCTCACCGATACCGGAATGTGTAATACTCATTTCGGTTTCATTAGATTCTCAGCGATCGTAGGCAGACTCCCCGGGCAGCTGTTCCAAACGTCCCGGGGTGAAATCTTGCTAATTAGGAGGCCGTCCTTAGAAGAATACGTGCTGCTGATGGATCGAAAACCTGCCATCATCAGTCCGAAGGTAAATATTGTTAGCACTCCCCAACTCCCATCCTGGGGGCTGCCAAATATGTTACAGTCCCCATTGTTAAAGCTGGTTCCATTGAGATCTTATGGGCCCATTCTGAGAACAGGGTTGATGAAATAGGCCTTGGTTTTTTGGGACCCAACAAGACTTTCCCACCCCACCCCCCCGAGTCTTTTTTAATTATGCCAGATGTACAGTGCATCCGGAAAGTATTCAGACCCCCTTCACTTTGTTCAATTGTGTTATGTTGCAGCCTGATACTACAATCGTTCAAATTCATGTTTTGTCACATTAATCTACACTCAGTACCCCATAATGACAAAGTGAAAACAATTTCAGAAGTGTCTGTAAATTTATCAAAAAGGAGAAACTGAAATACCACATGTATGTAAGTATTCAGACCCTTTGCAACGCTTGAAATTTAGTTCAGGTGCCTCCCATTTCTCTTGATCGTTGCTGAGCTGTTCCTACACCTTGATTGGAGTCCACCTGTGGTAAATTAAATTGATTGGACATGATTTGGAAAGGCACACACCTCTCTATAGAAGGCCTCACAGCGGACAATGCATACTGTATTGGAGCAAAAGCCATGAGGTCAAAGGAACTGCCTGCAGAGCTCAGAGACAGAATTATTGCAAGGCACAGATCTGGGGACGGCTACAAAAGAATTTCTGCTGCACTGAAGGTTCCCAAGAGCACAGTGGCCTCCATAATTCTCAAATGGAAGGAGTTTGGCACAACCAGGACCCTTCCAAGAGCTGGTCGCAATCGGGGGAGAAGAGCCTTAGTAAGAGAGGTGACCAAGAACCTGATGGTCACTCTGACTGAGCTCCAGAGAGCCTGTGTGGAGATGGGACAAAGTTCCAGAAGGACAGCCATCACTGCAGCCCTCCACCGATCTGGGCTTTATGGCAGAGTGGCTAGACGGAAGCTTCTCCTCAGTACAAAACATTATAGCCCACTTGGAGTTTGCAAAAAAGCACCTGAAGGACTCTCAGACTGTGAGGAACAAGATTCTCTGGTCTGATGAAACCAAGATTGAACTGTTTGGCCTCAATTCTAAACGTTATGTCTGGAGGAAACCAGGTACCGCTCATCACCTGCCCAATACCATCCCAACAGTGAAGCATGGTGGTGGCAGCATCATGCTGTGGGGGTGTTCTTCAGCAGTAGGGACTGGGAGACTGGTCAGGGTTGAGGGAAAGCTGAATGGAGCAAAGTACAGAGATATCCTCAATGAAAACCTGTCCCACAGTGCTCAGGACCTCAGACTGGGCCGAAGGTTCACCTTCCAACATGACAACGATCCTAAGCACACAGCCAAGACAACACAGGAATGGCTTAGGGACAACTCTGTGAATGTCCTAGAGTGGCCCAGCCAGAGCCCTGACTTGAACCCTATTGAACATCTCTGGAGAGACCTGAAAATGGCTGTCCACCGATGGTCCCCATCCAACCTGATTGAGCTTGAGAGGATTTGCAAAGAAGAATGGCAGAAAATCCCCCAATCCAGGTGTGCAAAGCTTGTCACGTCATACCGAAAAAACTTGAGGCTGTAATTGCTGCCAAAGGTACTTCAACAAAGTACTGAGTAAAGGGTCTGAATACTTACATACATGTGGTATTTCAGTTTCTCCTTTTTGATAAATTTACAGACATTTCTGAAATTCTGTTTTCACTTTGTCATTATGAGGTACTGAATGTAGGTTAATGTGACAAAACATGAATTTGAACGATTGTAGTATCAGGCTGCAACGTAACAAAATTGAACAAAGTGAAGGGGGTCTGAATACTTTCCAGATGCACTGTATATATTTCCTATTTTTTCCTTGACTAGAGATTTAAAGGACATCAGACTTTCCCCATTTTTTTAGCCCACCTCCTGTATGATGCCCCTTGTATCCCAATGATCCTTTCATTTCAATAGTGCAGTGTTTCTCAACCCCAGCAACTTTATGATGTGTGGACTTCAACTCCCAGAATTCCCCAGCCAGCATGCATGGGAGTTGAAGTCCACACATCTTAAAGTTGCTGGGGTTGAGAAACACTGCAATAGTGGGTCTAAAGCTGAGAGAAGGTGATAGGTGTATGGTATCCTTACTGCTTCATCTTGTTATTTAGGCCATCCTTCCCCAACTTGGACATTCTTCAGACACATGGACTTCCCTTCCTCCCAGAATTCTCCAGACAGCATAGCAATTGCTGAGAATTTGCAGAGTTGATCTATATATATAAGGTGCCTGGGCTAATTTAGACTGCAAACTGAGCTTGCAGTGGGGCCGACAGATTCTAGCTGGACTTACTTCTATGGCTACATATACAGGATTATACTCCTGATCTCTCTGCAAGAGTTGTGTGTGAACAGCTGCTCCAGCTGCTGCTGCCCAGTTATACTGAAGATTAATTTATCTGCATTGAAGCTGGACAGACTAAAGAAAAATCCCCTCTCAATACTGTTTGAAGAGTAGCTTTAAGTCTGTCATCTTTGTTCTTTTAACCTATAGGATGCCAATACAATGCTGCTGCTAATGGATGTCACTCAAGGGGACACAGTATTGGAAGCTGGTTCTGGTTCTGGCAGTATGAGTTTATTTCTATCAAAAGCAGGTAAAATGTCAGTTTTCGGAGAGGATTTTCATTATTAGTTTCAGCTGACAGAGCTCCCATCTCTTTCTGTTTCTTTATACTAGATCAGACTGTTTGTCATCTTAGTCCTATACCGACTGCACAGCTTTTACTGGGCTTCAGGCGGAAAACTATATTTCATTCCTGCTACTTTATTTTTTTAATAGGAGAAAGCAGGGGTTAATACCAGGATCTTCAAGCACAGAACATAATCTATTCTTCTTGTGGTTATCATGCCCCAGATTATTCTTAAATATAATGTGGGGTTTTGGGTTTTGCCTTAGCTATTTTGATTTGTAATCCATGGTTTATGTTTTAGTATGTTGTCTGAACATGCCACTGTAGTGCTATCTGAAATGAACAGAAAAAGTATTATGCACCTTTTGGTGGTAATGCCACATTGAAAATGAAATAAGAGAATCAAGATACTTTTCTTTTTCTATGGTGTTTCCTTCTGTAACTTTCCCATGTTTTCCTATTATTTCTTCCTTGTGTTTTTTCTTACCAGTCCTACAGTTCGGTGAAATAAAGCAGCTGCTTAAGAGCTAAAATAGGGTAGGTGACAATCTGGAGGGTAATCACCTATTGCTGACATCCCTGGAGAAACTTGCCATCCTACAGATATTATTCTGAAGGGTCATTTTACTATATATTGCCATGAGGACTTCTCCAGTCAATGGCTATGGGTCACCTGGCTAGTAGCTAGCCAAAGGTGAATGGCAGGACTGCTAAAATTAGGGAAGGGGGGTATGGGAGGGAGTAGTTAGAAATGATAGCAGCAGGAGGAAGAGTGATGGGCTAGTCTTAGTGGCAGATCTTGGGCCTGCCTTGGCTATTTTATTATTTTCTATGCCATTTATGAAACCATATATATAAAAAGGAAAATAATTCAGTTGTATTCTGTTCGTTTTCAGTTGGGTCTCAAGGACGTGTTATAAGTTATGAAATCAGAGAAGAGTATCACAAATTGGCAAAGAAGAATTTTTGGCAATGGCGTGATACATGGAAAATAGGGCATGCCAAAGAGTGGCCCGATAATGTGGATTTCATTAATCAAGATATTTTGACTGCAGCTGAAGATCTGAAATCTGTAACACTTGATGCAGTAAGTATTTGTTTTCTAAAATAAAGTCAGAATTTCCTGTTCTAACTCCAAAGTGGCTTAGAGACTTAAAATAGATAGCAGCACTATGTCTATGAAGGTTCTCAGTCATCCAGGTGGAATTGTCTGTAGCTTGAATCATGTCAACTGGATTTCTATTTTCTCAGTGGAAACGTTTCACTCCTTATCCAAGGAGCTTCTTCAGTCTGAGCAAAGTTAGTAAGGGAATCCTAAATATGTTTCTAGGTAGCTGTGTGACCTTACACCTGGGGCTAGGTCATGGTTATATTGAGATGTTATTTTAAGTCCTTTTATCATCTAAAGGAGGATCGTTAAGATCACCATGCTGCTGTTGAGCTTGTGAAATGGTCTTAATCTTCCTAGGCACAGAAGACAAAGCAGGGAGGAAGATGGGGGAAAGATTGTGCCTGAGGCCCCCACCTCTATTCAAGGAAGGATTTTCCAAGTTGGCATAAATGGATTCCTTGACCCCTCTCTCAAACCACCTATCTTCTCTGTCTAAAATGTGAACATTAATGTCCTCAAATGAGTGTCCTTTTTCCTTTAGATGAAGATAAACTGCTGACTCTGGTCCTGTGGTGTTACTTCTCCTGTGTTGGGCCATCCTCCTGTACAAAGGTTGTTTGGTTTCTCCAATGTAGAGTTCAGAGCACTCCTCACTGCACTGGATTGCATAAACTACATTGCTTTTCTTGTGTTTTGGAGTTTGATCTTTGGGGTGTACAAGCCTCTATCTCAGTGTGTTGGTGGGTTTGAAATATACAGGTATGTGGTGTTTGCCAAATATCTGTTTTATCTTTTCAGACACACCAGCTATGTAGGGAATGACCAGGTTCTTTCGTTTACTCTGAGTCTCAGCCCTATCTGTCGCTGTTTTAGGTCTGGTAGATTTAGATTTGGTGAAGGCCCAATTTAGATATCCACAGGCCTTCAGAGCTGTTCTCAGGTGCTGATTTTCATTCTTTTTGGAATCCATGGAGGTGGGGATGGTTTCTGCTCTGTGTGACAATGTCCTGATGACTCCTAGTTTGTGCTGCAGTGGATGGTGGGAGTCAAACATCAGATATTGATCTCTGTGTGTGTGTTTCCTGTAGATCCCTATTTCTAGCTTGCCACCGGTCCCAATGAGGACTTCACAGTCTAGGAATGCCAGTCTGTTGTCCTTGGTGTCTTCTCTGGTGAAGCTAATGTTGGCATCTATAGTGTTTATATGGTCCGTGAAGGCCTGTACTTCCTGGGCCTTGATTTTGACCCAGGTGTCATCCACATACCTAAACCAGTGGGTGGGCACCGTTCCCTGGAATGTGTTGAGTGCTTTCTTCTCCACTTCTTCCATGTATAAATTGGCCACAATGGGTGACACAGGAGAACCCATGGCACAGCTGTGTTTTTGTCTGTAAAAGTCACCTCTGTATGAGAAATAAGTGGTGTTAAGACACAGGTCCAGAAGATGGCAGATCTGGTTTGGGTTGAGATGGCTTCTCCTTTCAAGGGTGCTGTCTTCTGTGCCTAGGAAGATTAAGACCATTTCACAAGCTCAACAGCAGCATGGTGATCTTAACGATCCTCCTTTAGATGATAAAAGGACTTAAAATAACATCTCAATATAACCATGACCTAGCCCCAGGTGTAAGGTCACACAGCTACCTATAAACATATTTAGGATTCCCTTACCAACTTTGCTCAGACTGAAGAAGCTCCTTGGATAAGGAGCAAAACGTTTCCACTGAGAAAATAG
This sequence comes from Charina bottae, assembly GCA_023362775.1. NCBI lineage: Eukaryota > Metazoa > Chordata > Lepidosauria > Squamata > Charinaidae > Charina > Charina bottae. Next base: position 52,105,369 of record JALMGJ010000001.1, on the reverse strand, counting down.
AAATCCAGTTGACATGATTCAAGCTACAGATAGCAGCACTATTAGCACCATAAACAAACACATTTAGTTTATCATGACTAAGCCATAATCTAGCCAGTCTGACATTATGGTTTGTTTGTGCTGCTATAAACATTGAGGTGCTTTATGCCAAAACAAGTATACTGGCACAAGTCTTAGAGTACAATAAGTATGTCTAATACAAGTACCCATTAAAATCAATCCCTTGTGTTTTACTTTAGATATTATTTAAACGGTTTTTTTCCCCCCTTTGGAAGGTAGCTCTGGACATGCTTTCCCCTCAGAATGCTTTGCCTGCAGTTTTCCCAAGTCTTAAACAAGGTGGGGTCTGTGTTGTATACTTTACAAAGTAAGTATTTATTCTTTTAATCTCCATGTTTGGTTTTCAGTGCCTAGAGAGTACAATTGTGGGAAACATTTGAAAGAGCACCTCTCTTCAAACTTTTAAAGCAGACAAATCTTTTGCAAGACTACTATCACTGCCTTAAAGCTGCTCCTGGCTCCCTCACATATGTGTACATGCAGAACCACTTCGCTTTGCAGGAAAGAATGCAGTGAAGTGGCTGTGATGCACATGTATATGAAATCAACTAGGAGCAGGAACCACATGAATCTTGTTGCTATACGTTCAAACTGTCACACACTGTGAAACATCTCACTCAAATGCCCTACCCAGTTCTCCTAAGGTACCTTTATGAAACTTAAATGGTGTCATGCATTTGGTATCTAGATGCAGTCGTTAATAATGTTGCGTTTTTCAAATACCTGAATTAACTGATGATGGCATGGTTCAATTACAATAAGCATGGTCCATGATTATTATATCATAGAATTGTAGAGTTGAAAGGAACCTTGGAGGTCTCTTAGTCCAACCCCTTGCCAGGTGTGGAATCCTCAGACCATCCCAGGCAAATGGGTGTTCAACCTTAGTTTGACTACCTCAAGTGATGACACACCCACAGTTCCAGGAGGCAGGCTGTTCCATTGCTTAATAGCTCTCATGGTCAGCAAATTCCTCCTTATTTGGGGTTTGGCTCTCTCTCTCTCTGAAAAGCTTCCACCTGTTGGTTCTTGTCCTACCCTCAGGAGCTGTGGAGAATAATCCACATCCTCTTCCCTGGGGCAGCCCTTCAAGTATTCAAGACTGGAGTCCTTGGTGCTCTCTTCAAGTATTCAAGACTACTATCATGTCTCCTTCTCTTCTTTAGGCTAAATATACCCAGTTCTCTTAACAAATCTTCATAGGATTTAACCTCCAATCCCCTCACTATCTTTGTGGCTCTTTTCTGCACTCTTTCAAGTTCCTGGATCCTTCTTTTATTGTTGTGATCAAAACTGGACACAATATTCTAGGTGTGGTCTGTCCAGTGCAACACAGATCAGAACTATCACTTCTCATGGTCTTGACATTATACCTTTATTGATGCAGCCTAAGATTGCATTGGCTCTTTTGGCAGCTACAAAACACACTGCAGCTGCCAAAAAGAGAGAGAGAATACAGGAAAAAACAGTTCCCCTTCTAGTGTGTTTATATGGCAAACTAAGCCAGGCTTAATATAACTTTACAAACACCTCCTGGATAACAAAACAAACTAATAGCCAACTCTGTTTTAGCCGTTTCCTTTTGCCATGGTCCTCCAGAGTGACAAAAAACCTGTCTACTCTGTGAATTCAGAACCCCTCCTTTAACTTCACTCCTAAATGTGTTTAACAGATTCCTCTGACCAGGTATTATCACATTACCAGGGTATTATCCATATTCTCCAGGCCCATCAATTTGTTCTAGCCCCTTTCATATGAGATCCAAACCTTGGTTCGATACAGATTGTTATAAAGCAAGAAAAGCCCTCCTCTCTGCAGTATGTACTATTCAATCTAACAACTCATTGGGTTCCATTCAATCACTGAGAGAATACAGTAAGATCTATAAAGATCTTTTTAAAATCTAAGAAACAGCAAGTGTCGAGAACAGATTGGAGCAGATTAGCTACAGCAGCTAAATTTAAAAATCCTATCTGGTTCTCGCACTTTGTCAACTGCTGTGTTACGAGTAGACATTCAGGTCTTATTTGCAAAATCCTGCCGATATTTGGGAGAATTACTTTCGGAGCATTTTACATGTAGAATTATTAAATTACCAAGTGGTGCTCCCCCATTGTAATGTACCTCCCAAATGGCTGCCTGTGCCTATAGCCAAGGTTAAGGGTTTCATTACATCTGAAACCTGGGAAAGCTCCTGGAGGGGATTTCATCCCTCCAGTTACTAAAGGAAAATAAAGGTTGGTGGGCCCCAGTGCTGGCTAATCTATTTACTTATATTAGCAGCACAGCACATTTTCCATCTGAATAGAATGAAGCCATTGTCATCCTTTCTGTTAAAATAAAAAAAAATAAACTTGACCCTGCCAAGTATAGACCTATTAGCTTGCTTAACACAATAAGCAAGTTATATGCAAAATACCTTTATTTAGAACTATTGGATTGGGTCCAAAATGAAAATATTCTTGCTGAAGAACAGGAAGAATTCAGAGAAGACCATTCAATCTTGAAACATAGTCTGGTCATGTACCATCTGGCTGAAAAATACTCCTCACCATCCAAAGGTTCCCTTTTTGCAGCCTTCATGGATTTCAAATCCGCTGTTGATTTAATTCCAAGGGAGAGGCTATGCAAAAACCACAGAGTTCCTTAGTGGGTAAAAGATTCTTATCCAGACTCTTAATTGTAATCTCACTGAGAGTTAGATAGTTCCCCTGGGAGAGTTTTTCTGGAACTGATACCAGAGAGGGGTAAGGCAAGAGTGTATTTTAGCCCCCTGTTTTTCAATCTGTATATTAATTCAATAATTCAGGCTCTCATGTCTGCTTATCACCCTCCGATGTTAGCAGATTGTGCAATTCCGGGCTTTGTTGTATGCAGACGACATGTGCAATAATTTTATCTGTTTCCCAGATGAGAATGAGAAGGGTACTGAGGGCTTTGGCTTCCTTTTACCCAAAAGAACAGCTTGTAATAAATTATTTAAAAAATTAAATTTTGCATGATTTGGCATGATTTCGAGAACGGTGGGTGCGGCCTTCTCGCGAGATTTCAGAAGGCCTCAGAAGCCTTCTGAAGCATCACGAGGACATGGCGCGCTATTTGGAGAACAACGTGAGCGCCCTCGGGAAGAAGGCCGGCGTAGCCAGCAGCTGCCTCAAATAGGGCCAGGCCGGGCATGTCTTGTCAGCAGTGGGAGAAAGACAGCAAAGGTCAGCTGGGTGGGCAGGGTCTGCGGAGCGTAGGGCAGCGGGGGTGGCTGGGGCTTTGCACTATGGCACTAGGGTGGCTGGCCATGGCATGGGGCTTGAGGCGGTACTCCTCGGCCCGGGGGCGGACAGCTTAGACTGCTGAAGGCCCCAGGCCTCTACTTCAGCCCCAGTGCCACTGAGGAGTGCCACTGTACAGGGCGGCCAAAAGGGCAGAGATGGAGGGGGAGATAGGTGGGTGGGGGGAGTTGAAGAGGAGGCAGTCCCTTACCTTAGGCTTGGGGCTGGGAGGGACCAAGCTGGGAATGGCCTGGATTGGGGCAAGTCCTCGCCCAACAACCAGTGGGATTCACTTAACAACAGCAACGGGGTCTGCCTGGATTGCCGTTGCTAAACAATGCAATCATGTGACGTCGCACTTTACAACCACATCGCTTAGCGACAGAAATTCCGGTTCCAATTACTGTTGTAACTCAAGGACTACCTGTACTTAGATTTCACTTAAATATAAGAAAGAACACCATATGATAAGATATGTGTAACAGTGGAACAGTCTACTTATGGTGGTTGAGAATTCTCCATCTGGACAGACACCCCTCAAGGATGGTTTAATTAGTTTTCTGTACATTTCAGAGAGGTTGGAAGAGATGATCCTTATGCTCCCTTCCAACTCCACAATTCTATGATTCTGTCTTTAACCAAACTGAAAAGTAAGGTTCAAGCATCATGCTAAGATGTGGTTTAACCCTTGTTTATTAAACCATAATGGCTGGATTCACATGGTAGTCTAAGCCAAAGCAAACAATCCACATTATGGCTTAACATGTATGAACTCAACATGTCTGCAGTTGTATAAACATTTACTGAAAAATGAATCTCACTAATAACTGTGGGACTAGACTGAATAAATGTGCATTAAGATTGGGCTACAAGATAAATTCTATCTTATATACATTTTTAGAAATTCATTTGCAATACACATAATTGCTTATTTCTCTACCAGTATCACTCAGGTTATTGAACTGATTGAAGCAGTCCGGATCAGGAAATTAGCCCTTTTCTGTGAAAAGGTTTTAGAAGTAACACATAGAGATTGGCTAATATGCCCAGCTACATGGGAAAAGAGATATGTTTTTAAAAATATAGCATCTGAGCTAAACATCGATGATGAAACTGCTTGTCATTATGAAAATGATGTTTCTGCTGAAGAGAGAGGAAATGAAGGTAGGAAATAAATTATGGTAGGTTCTTTGCAATAGTAACTGAAATATTGTATCCTAGTCATGTGTCTCATTCAGAAGATGTGGATCATAGATTGGATTTATGCTTCCTTCTTAGCTTTTTTATTGTCTCTTTTGAATGGTGTGTAAATATGGTTTATTTCTATGCGTCTATTGATGGCTGATTTGTCTGAATGCCAAGCTTCCAGGAATTCCCTAGCATTCAACCCTGAGCTACATATATTCTCTTCCACTGAAATTATGAAACAAACTATATTAAGACTTAGCCTGATGTCTGACATTGTTTTCCTTGAGGGATGACAATGTGAAATAAAATTCACATCCTCCTATGGGAAAGGAACAGGGAAAGTGGCTACGGTGCCCAGAGCTGGGGAGAAAAGAAAATGAGGTTTGACACAGGGATGGGATGTTCCATAGCAGATCTATTTCAGGAACAAATTAGAATTAAAGGATATTGGTCATTTACATATTTTATTTTATCTCAACAGCTCTTGTTTCTGCCAATGTAAAACCATCTTACATTGCTAAACCTTTCCCATATCAAGTTGGTCACACAGGTAAGAATGACTTAGCAAAAATTTTATAAGTTATACATTAATTATTACTATGTTATTCATAAGCACTATGAAAGCATTTTTAGAAATGAGAAATGAATAATAAAACACTATGCTATTGTCTATTAAATCATTAATTTTTCTCCCCTTCCATATAGTATTCCTTGTCAAGCTGAGGAAATTTAATTCACTATATCCAAACACTGCTTCAGATGGTAATCTGCCAATTTGAAAATTATACTTCATCGGAAATAACACATTAAATTGTCTTCTGCTATGTGTTTTACAGTGACTAAGATACAGTATGTTTTAATACACTGTTGTGTTTAACAAATAAAATAAAATAAATAATAAACTTAGCCAACAAATATTTTGACTCGTATTTTGTGTTTAGTTCAATTAATTGCATTTCCTACTCATTTCCAAACTTGTTGCGTTTTATTATTCTTCATTTCCAGTAAACCAGTCCATGGATTTATCTCGACTATTTTTTTTCCCGTTACTAGGTACTTCATTAGAATCTGTAAAAAAAAAATGGAAGTATATGGGAGCTTAGAGTGTCATTATGGATAAACTAGCATGTTTTCATTCAGAACAGGTTACATAAATAGGAACAGTAGAATGAAAAACCCAGCTAGCAAAATAAAATTGAAAAGGCTTTCCAATGAACTATACAGTTACTTAGAATACTTCCTGTTGTTCTTGCCTTCAGCTCATTACCTCTTATGTTCTTGGTGAATTATTTATTTATTTATTTAACTTGTATGACCGCCCATCTCCCCCAACGGGGAACTAGATGTTCTTTCATTACCAACTCCTGGGTTCTATCACATAGTAAAAAGGACAACAGATCAAAGGCTTTTGTGTTACTTTTTTTTACAGCTATATCAACGTTGATATTTTTGTTTGGTACCAAAACCATCAATAAGACTTTATGGAGTAATCAAGAAGTCAGGAAGAATGAATGCAGATTGCTTACTGACCTAAAAAAAATGCCTAAATCTAAGTAACTTCAGTATTTTCAGTGTCCCTAGCATAAGGATTCCATGGCTTACTATGTAAATAAATTTCAGAAATTAAGTTAATGAATTTCCAGAACAGTATACTTTTCACAATCCATTTCATTTTTACATTCACTGTATTGGTACCACTTACACACTTCCTCATCCTTAAGTTGTTTGTTGTTCTAGGTTTATTAAGAAACAAACATTGCACCCTTATTCAAAATGAATGTAATAGTACTTGCTTGGAAGTTGATAAATTGTTTTGAGAAGGAATCAGCTAGGTTTACTTTTCTGCTAAACTTTGTTAGCTTTGTGCAAAAAGAATTAAGTCTATAGGTAAAATTATACAAACTCACAATTTAAAATGAGAAGCATTTACGTATGGTCATACTTTTCAAGTACAGAAACAATGTGAAACTTCTACCTGAATTAAAAATTGGCAGGAAAATAACGGCAATACAGGATGATGTGAACACAACAGTCCCCTTGTGCAGGCATCAGCAATAGATTATATTTAGGGCAATGGATGTAACAATAACTTATCTAAAAGGCTTCATAGTTGTTGAATCAATAGGTTTATCACTTTTTTTTAATCCGTTCAATCATGTACGATTCTCGGAGACTGCCTGGACAAGGCCCTGCAGTTTTCTTGGCAAGATCACAAGTATAATGTGAATATTATTGAAATCATGATTCATCTAAGGCCTGTGGACTCAAAAGCAAGGTTTCACTCTTTTCTATAGATTGAGAATCACAAATGCAGACAAGGGATCAGCAGTTTATGGAGAAAAAATAAAGCTTACATTCTTATTTATTTATATTTAGTTCTTTTAGTTTCTATATTCTATTTAAGCCATTTATATTTAAATATTCCATACATCTTGAAGGGGAATAATTTTTCCATTCATAAAACAAATAAAATCCTGATAATCCTGATAGAATAATTATTTCCCACTTTGTTTTTGAGAATGTGAATTTTATCTAAGGCCTTCTCAAGCAGGACAATCAACCAAATCTGATTGAACCATTTTTCAAGTGAGAAATTATCCAGATATTTCCATTAGTAGGTAATGATTGACTTTGCTACTATAAGCAGGTAAACTAAGTTTTTTGTTTTTGTAATTTTTTATTCCTTCCAGCCAATATATGTAATAAGCCAAATTTTAGTGAGAGGTCTGTCTTTGTTTGGTTATTGCTGTCATTTTCTTAAAAACCTTCAAAATTTTGAAATTTTACTGCATTCTCACCAAAGATGGAATAAAATCCCTTTTTGATTGCAAACCCTCCAGCATCTCATAAAGTAATTGTGTACTATATATATATATGAAATTCTTATAGAGGTTAAATGCCAGCAATGTAAAATCTTCAGGGATAGTTCCTGCCTTGAAGCAGTTAAGAATTCCCTGGGCTGTTAAGAACTTCCACAAGGGCTGCCGTATTGCATCATCTAACTGCTTGGCTACATTTGACTCCTAAACTTGTTTCAAACTTAGTGCAGGATTATCATTATCATTATTATTATATTTATTTATTTATTTATTTATTTATTTATTTATTTATTTTATATGACCGCCCAACTCCCCCAGCGAGGAACTCTGGGCGGTTCACAATAAAATAGATTAAAATGAAATATAAAAGATAAACAACAATTTATACAATCAATATGATAAATAAATAGTTATAAAATCCAGATGGGAGGTAGTATTAATAACAGAAAGGACATTATAGACTTAAGGGATTAACCACCCCCAGGAGGAACTATCATTTCCTCCTTCCCATGCCAGGCGGCAGAACCAGGTCTTCAGTTCTTTCCTAAAGTTCGGGAGGGAGGGGATCTGTCTAAACTCTGGGGGCAAGGTGTTCCATAATGTAGGTGCTACCACAGAGAAGGCCCGTCTCCTAGACCCCATCAGATGACATTCTTTGATTGATGGGGCTCGTAGCAGGCCCTCTCTGAATGATCGGGTGGGACGGGTCGATAATATGGGGATAAGACGGTCCCTCAGGTATTCTGGTCCCATGCCATGTAGGGCTTTAAAGGTGATCACCAACACCTTGAATTGTACCCGGAAGCAAACCGGCACCCAATGCAGCTGGTGGAGCAAAGGTGTTATATGTGCAGATCTTGGTGCACCCAAAATTGCTCGCGCAGCCGCATTCTGCACCAGCTGAAGCTTCCGGATAGTCTTCAAGGCTAGCCCCATGTAGAGCGCATTGCAATAATCTACATGGGAGATGAGAGCATGAGTGACTGTTCGGAGGGCGTCGCAATCCAGGAATGGGCGTAACTGGTGCACCAGCCGAAGCTGTGCAAAAGCCTTCCTAGCCACGACTGCCACCTGCTCTTTGAGCAGGAGTCGTGAGTCTAGAAGGACCCCCAAGTTCCGCACCGGTTCCGAATGGGGCAGTGCTACCCCATCGAGAACCAAAGATGATAATTTCCCAGAAGACGCTACGCCATCAATCCACAGCCACTCGGTCTTGCCAGGGTTCAACTGTTGTTCCCCATCCAGGCCCTCACAGCCCCCAGGCACTGGGACAGGGTGGTCACTGCATCACTTACTTCACCTGGGATGGAGATATACAGTTGAGTATCATCAGCATACTGATGATACCTCATCCCATGGTGTCGGATGACCTTGCCCAGCGGTTTCATGTAGATATTGAATAGGAGAGGAGAGAGAACTGAACCCTGCGGCACCCCACACAGGAGCGGTCGTGGGCTGGATCTCTCCTCCCCTACCACCACCGACTGGGAACGGCCCCGGAGGAAGGAGGTAAACCAGCGTAAAACTACGCCGCCCACCCTCAACTCCCTAAGCCACCCCAAAAGGATACCATGGTCGATGGTATCGAAAGCCGCTGAGAGATCCAAGAGAGCCAGGATGGATGCACTCCCTCCATCCCGCTCCTGCCAGAGATCATCCATAAGCGCGACCAATGCAGTCTCCATCCCATATCCCGGCCTGAAACCTGACTGGAAAGGGTCTAGATAATCCGCTTCATCCAGGGTCCTCTGAAGTTGCAACGCCACCACTTTCTCAACCACCTTTCCCAAAAAGGGAAGGTGGGAGACTGGACGAAAATTGTCCAGAATGGTAGGGTCCAGGGATGGCTTCTTGAGGAGGGGGGTGCACCAATGCCTCCTTGAAAGCAGTTGGAAACACCCCCTCCGACAAGGATGTATTAATCATTGCCTGGACCCATCCACACGTCACCTCCCTGGCCGATTTTACCAGCCAGGAAGGGCAGGGATTTAAATAGCATGTGGTGGAATTAACAATTCGGAGGATCCTGTCCACTTCCTTAGGTCCAACAGGATCAAATCATTCCCAGATAATAGGGCAAGACCACTCTCCCGGCATCTCCCCAGACTGCATTTCACGCATGGAGTCCACCTTAGACCGAATCCGAGCGCTTTTATCCTGCAGATGCTCGGAAAATTCTTCTGCACGGCCCTGCAGGTGGGTGGTCAGCTCCACCCTACCCAAGAGAGATCGAGTAATCTTGAACAGGGCCGTCGGACAGCATTCTGCAGATGCAATAAGAGCGGAGAAATATTCACGTTTCGCCACTCTTACCGCCACAAGGTAGGCCTTAATAGTGGCTCTAGATTGTGTTCGGTCCGATTCCACCTTCGTCTTTCTCCAGCGGCGCTCTAGACATCTCTTCACCCTCTTCAAGACCCTCAACTCCTCTGTATACCACGGGGAGTGACGGGTCGAATGGGGCTGGAGAGGTCGCATCGGCGCGGTCCTCCCTATTCCAGGTTGCGGCCAGTGCCTCCGCTGGACCGTGCAATTCATTTCATTTCCAAAAATGAATACATTTTAATATTAAACCTTTAAATCAAAGGCTTAAATCCTTCCAATACCATTTCTCCACTAAATAGCGACTTCAGAAAATTACTTTTGTCTGCATGCTAAATATGTAGCTTTGGTTGCTGCTGAGGTGCTCTTTTATACAGTATCTTTACCATACACAGGATTGTACTCTGAATATTAAATATAATCTGATTCTGTATAGCAAAATGGAATTCCCATCATTGGCCATTGTGACTATAGCTTTAGAAAGTTTGACAGTATTTTACCCATTCTGTAGTATTCATGTGGACACAAAACATTGCCAGTGAGAGGGACATGTGAAATATGTGATCTCTAAACATATATAGCCCTTTTGACTTCTTGGCTAGAGGTAGATTAGAAATTTAAGCATTACAGTAATAAATTTATTTCTATGGACACTTATCCTACCTTGGGAGTTACAATGATAAGATGGATCAGGTAATCCAGGAGTGATGTTTTGCTCCATCATTTCCAGAGTGTCAGTGGAGGAAGAGGATGATAATCCCAGCCTTATATATCGTGATTTTTTCCCACAAAGCAAACAGTCTGCAGGTGTGGCATTGGGTCCTCGAGGCAGCTGTACTTCATTTCCGCAACTGTTTCTTGTAGCTCCACTATGATAGAGAGAACGTTCTCGCTGCCATACATAATGTGTTGAAGCAATTGCCATTACCTGTGTCAAAGAATCTTACCTCAGAAAGGACTGCATCAGAACTATCAGATAGCAAATATTGCACAGAAATCATAAAGGCTAGTGGGCAAGATTGATTTTCTTAACAACATCATTATATACAATATATAAAAAAACCTATTTATAAGCAAAGTTGGGCTAATAGGTATAGAGCAAGGGAAACAGTAAAAGGGAAGGGACTGCTTTCAAAAGAGTGCTAGATCTGTGTTCAGAAAAAGCCCAACTAAAAGGTCAAAAGTGCAGAAGAGAGGTTTCAAGGAGCATTGAGGGCACTCCTTACAGCTTCATCCCATGCCCCTCTCTTTGTTGTTCAGTCGCTTCCGACTCTTCATGACTTCATGGACCAGCCCACGCCAGAGCTTCCTGTCGGCTGTCGCCACCCCCAGCTCCCCCACTGTCGAGTCCGTCACCTCCAGAATATCATCCATCCATCTTGCCCTTGGTCGGCCCCTCTTCCTTTTGCCTTCCACTTTCCCTAGCATCAGCATCTTCTCCAGGGTATCCTGTCTTCTCATTATGTGGCCAAAGTACTTCACTCTTGCCTTTAATATCATTCCCTCAAGCGAGCAGCCTGGCTTTATTTCCTGGAGTATGGACTGGTTTGATCTTCTTGCACTCCAAGGCACTCTCAGAATTTTCCTCCAACACCACAGTTCAAAAGCATCTTTCTTCCTTCGCTCAGCCTTCCTTATGGTCCAGCTCTTGCAGCCATCGCTTACTACAGGGAATACCATTGCTTTAACTATGCGTACCTTCAGGGATGGAACTAGGATCTGTGTCACCCGCCCCCCCCCATGGGTTATTTTTATTTGTTTGTTTGTTTGTTTGTTTGTGTATTGTTCAAATTTCTATCACTGCCCATCTCCCCCAATGGGGGAGATGTCATTTTGTCATTTTGGCACATACCCCAGTACGGCACCCGGGGCACATGCCTCGCTTGCCCCCCTCCCTAGTTGCGGCCCTGTGGAACTTTGTTGTCAGTGTGATGTCTCTGCTCTTAACTATTTTATAAAGATTTGTCATTGCTCTCCTCCCAAGAAGTAGACGTCTTCTGATTTCCTGGCTGCAGTCAGCATCTGCAGTAATCTTAATCTTTTGGGCTATGGCTAACAGGCATGGAGGAGGGGAATGGAATGAAGCAAAGTGCTTTAAAGGTATAGCAGCACTGGCAGTGAGTGGCTGTGACTAGCTATATCTGGAAGTTGCCCAGGGAGTAGGCAAAATGGCACTCTCCCCAAGTAATAGAAACAGTAAAAAATAAGAGTCACGTGAAACCCCTCTTTGGCAGAAGCAGTGGAAAACCTACAATGCACTCACTGATAACAGAACCAGCAACAAACAACTGGCAGAATCCAGTACTTTTCCCCAATTTTGAATTGAACTTCTGTGCAACACTCTCAGGAGAGCACTAAAACTATGATTCATAAACATATTTATTATAATTTTATTTATTTATTTATTTTACTGGGTTTATAGGCTGCTCCAGTTGTGAAATATTAACATATTGATATTCAAAAGAGTGATAAATCTGTGTATATAAGAAACCCATTTAAGACTTGATAAGTTATTTGGAAATGCATTATATGGGCTTAAGCTCTGTGGAAGCCCAGGTACTAGACAATTCTGCATCTCAAGTCAAAACAACTAAGGGGAGTATCTAGCATCTGGACGAGAAGAGACATACCACAAAATAGCCAACAGATCCCAGCCCCTGCCCACCACATCAACCACATTGTTAATGAAGTGTCCTAGATTATCTACAGCAAAAATTGTATCAGATGAAGAGGGAAAACACTTTATTAGAACTGTAATAGCTAATGAGGACTTTAAGCTGCCTCAGCTATGGGCTGAGGATGAGAGAAAGGCAATGTTACGAGAACATGTCATATAAAAATGGTTACTGGGACATGTTTGTGCTGCACTTAGGGGACATGAAGATACAGTGAGCCCATAGAATTACAGTTTGACATCCTAATCCTGTGTAAATTTACTTTTGAGGGAGATCATGAATTCAGTGAGGTTTACTTCAAAATAAGCGTGAAATGGATTGTTCTTAAAGCTAAGATCAAATGAATTACAGTATGTAATGTACACTGTCTTCATACATAGGTTATTTCATATTTTCCAATAAATGCTAGTATCATGTTTTCTGAAATGTGCACCCACTTTGATGAAGATCAGTTATTCATTAGAGTGCTTTGAAAATATGGTAACAACCAGCAATTAAACTGAGTGACAATAATTTTGAGGGTGTTTAAAAATAACTACTAGATTGTTGAAAACACAGAAAGGTGCTCTATTTAAAAACAGAATTTGCTTATTATAATTCATCTATCCTCTTTCTTAATACATATAAAACATAATTTTCTTACCTCCTCACAACAACGTCTGCTTACTATAGCCCTATAGTCCATCTTACTCCATAGTTCATCCCTCAGAACCAAGAAATCTGGGAAGAGTTTTCTCCAAGTTTTTCCTAAAGCCCATGGGAAAATCTCATATTTTGACTCTTCATCATCTTCTTCAACTGTATTTGCAAGGTACCTACAATAACATGTACTATGACAGTTAAATATAACTTTAGTCAATTTTTTACCATTGTCCCCCATCTATTTTCTTACCTCTGACCCCAAGTCATTACAGATTGCTCAAAACAATTTAAGTTTGGACAAATGTCACTAAGCTTATTTTTTATAGTAAGAAAATAGGTTATCATTTCTGACATTTGCTTATCTTAACCTAATATTCAGAGCTCTAAACTCAGAGCTATACATGGAAAGGAAGTCAAAAGCCAAAATACAGAATTAGATACAAATTCAGCATCCTGAAAATTTCAGCTTTTGAAGAAATGAAATTTCTAAGTCTTGCAGCTTCAGAATGCAGAAACAGTGCTGAATGCAAATTAAGCTAAAATGCCTGTGTAGTTTTGCATAATTGATATTTCTTTTATGCATGCATTTATTTAAAATATTTATATGGCTGTCATCTTACACAATACAACCCTGGGAGGCTAAAAACAATCTGATCAATATAAATATATTATAAACACAAACACAAAACTCAAGACCATCACACTCTAATGAAGATACCATAACAACACATCAGCTGCCCACACCAGCTAAGCTCAAGTCCTGGCCCAGCACCTGGGGGAAAGAGCCAGGTCTTCAGGGCCTTCCGGAAGACCAAGAGAGTAGGGGCCCTCCAGATCTCAGGGGACAGACTGTTCCATAGGGCAGATGCCACTACAGAAAAGGGGCACCTCCTAAGTCCTGCCAGATGGCATTGTTTGATAGAGGGGACCTGGAGCACACCCATCCTGTTAGATTTGGTGGGATGGGCAGATACCCTCAAGGAGAGATAGTCCCGCAAATAACCTGGCCCTGTACCATTCGGGGCTTTAAAGGTGGTAACCAGCACTTTGAATTATACTTGGAAGGCAACTGGGAGCCACTACAGCTCACACAGAAGCGGTGTAAAATGGGCAAACTTTGGAGCACCCAGAACTGCTCCTGCCACTGCATCCTGGACCAGCTGAACCTTCTAGGGGGTCTTCAACAGCAGTCTTGCACTGCAGTAGTCCAATCAAGAGGTGACCAAGGCATGAGTGACCATGAACAGGGCCACCCGGTATAGGAATGGATGCAATTTGTGCACAAGTTGTTTTTGTGCAAAAGGCCCCCAGCCATGGCTGCCACCTGCTCCTTGAGCAGGAGCTGAAAGTCCGGGAAAGCCTTTAAACAATGCACCCCATTTAGTGTTAACGATAACAGATCTCCAGACCCAGGGTGCCCCAACCCCAAAAGTCTTTCCGCCTTGATAGCGTTGTGTCATAGCCATTCTTCCAGACAGTCACAGTCTCTGGGCACTCCAACAACATCACTAATCCAGCCTGGGGTGGAGATATACATCTGAGTATCATCAGCATACTTATGATACTGCACCCCATGCTGATGAACGACCTCACCCAACAGCTTCATGTAGAGCCCTGAGGCACCCCGCATAAAAGGGGCCTAGGGCTAAATCTCCGCTCCCCCCCCCCCCCCACAGCACCGACCAGAACCAGCCGCAGAGGAAGGAGATGATATTGGATAGATTTCTTTAGCACTGAATTTTACCTAGGTAAAGGTAAAGGTCCCCCCCGCACATTTCTGCAGTTGTGTCCGACTCTAGGGGCCAGTGCTCATCTCCGTTTGTTAGCCAAAGAGCCAGCGTTGTCCGAAGATGCTTCCACGGTCATGTGGCCAGCATGACGCACGTGGAACGCTGTTACCTACCCACCGAAGTGGTACCTATTCATCTACTTGCATTTGCATGCTTTCGAATTGCTAGGTTGGTAAGAGCTGGGGCGAGTGCGGGAGCTTATTCCGTCACACGGGGCTAGGGATTCGAACCTCCGAACTTGCGATCTTCCGATCGTCAAGCCTGGCATCTTACCCACTGAGCCACCACGCCCCCTGAATTTTACCTACCCTAGTACAAAATTTTTATGTACTGTATGTGTATGGATAGAGCAGAGGCTTGACAAAAATTCAATGAAACAATTGTTATAAAACATTAAATTGATGGCTGTCTTAAAGTACTTTGGAATCTGAGCATTTTAGAATTTTGCTTATTTTATTCACTTATCAGGATAATGATTGCATATAATATAAAACAGTTTATATAATTTATATTCTATATTTATTATATACTATAGTTCAGAGCTTTCCAAACTCTGTGTAGCGACACAAAAGTGTGTCGCCACACACAGTCTGGTGTGTCGCCATACAACCCAGAAGCGCTGATCATCATCAGCGCTTCCGGGTTTTCCCGCGGCGACACACCAACAGCGGCGCGCAAAAACTGAAAGCGGCAGCAGCGCTTCCGGGTTTTTGTGCGCTGCCGCAACGGCGGCACTTCCGGGTTTTCCCGCGGTGACACACCAACAGCGGTTGGTGTGTCGCCGCGGGAAAACTTTGGAAAGCCCTGCTATAGTTGATATAATACATTATTATATAGGGCTGTGCAAATCCTTAGACATAGGTGCTTCTCAATTTGCAGGAAGCACTTTGAATCAATAAAGAGACTGCATCTTTTTGCACAGTCATACTTGATTTAAATGCTTCTTCCAACTGTCTTTGTATATCTACAGCTTTTTGTTTGAACAGCACAGGCAGAGTTGGAAGCTGGAAGCCACTTATGAAGCAGCCAAGGAAACCTGGAAAAAATATGTTTCTGTTTTACTGATTCAAATACTCCTGTGTATTGCAAAGCATCTTTTCTGACAGATTTACACAGCCCTATGACATTGCTATATAGTACATTTCTGGATTTGTCTTGAAAGTATTCAGCCCATCTTAAATCCAAAGCAATCTGAGACAAATGGGGGTAGTCCTGAACTTTGCTAGTCCCTCAGAAAGGTTTTCTTCTTTTAACCAATCTACTGTAAATCTTCTCCCAAAGTTTCCATACCCGATTGACCCAGACTCAGGAGAGACACAAAAGCCCTGGACCCTGGACATGTGGCTTCTTTATATCTCCCTATAAGGGTTGGGAGATGTTTTATTTTGTAAAAACAAATATATAAAAGTGATATGTGAGTGCTTCCTAAATTCTGTTCTATTGCTATCTCTATACTATTAGTATGATAATTACTGTTACTATGACCATTTTTTTAGTTTTTTTTATCCTGCCTTTATTATTTTTATACATAACTCAAGGCAGCGAACATATCTAATACTCCTTCCTCCTCCTGTTTTCCCCAGAACCACCACCCTGTGAGGTGAGTTGGGCTGAGAGAGAGTGACTGGCCCAAGGTCACCCAGCTGGCTTTCATGCCTAAGGTGGGACTAGAACTCACAGTCTCCTGGTTTGCCATTGGCTCCTTCCTAGGGCTGAGAGAGTGACTGGCCCAAGGTCACCCAGCCACATTTCATGCCTAAGGTGGGACTAGAACTCACAGTCTCCTGCTTTCTACCCCGGTGCATTAACCACTAGACCAAATTGGCGATGCAATGCGATGCTATTACCTATTACAATTACCTATACTGTATACTATGCTCTATATCAGGGGTGGGCGTCAGGCCACCCGCCTGCAAACCCCGCCCCTTCCACGCAATTGGCTCCTGCCCACAAACCCCGCCCCTTCCATGCAATTGGCTCCCGCCTGCAAACCCTGCCCCTTCCACGCAATTGGCTCCTGCCTACAAACCCCGCCCCCAGTGCTTGTGATTGGCTCCCGCCTGCAAACTCCGCCCCCGGTCCACAGAAATCCCAGAAACCCCACCCCTCCCCGGTCATAAATATCCAAATGGCCCTTTGCAGAAAAAAGGTTCCCCACCCCTGCTCTATACCATAGCTTTCCAAAGTGTGTGTCGCGACACACCAGTGGGTCTCCGGGAATGTCCAGGTGTGTTGCGCGATGACCCAGAAGTGCTGATTGGGGTGATGCACCGAGCGGCAGGGAGGCTTCCTCAGGGACCACGCTGCCGGCTTTTCGCTTCCGTGCCGCTTGGTGCAGCGTTTTTTCGCAAAACCGAGGGCATTTTTGGGGTCCCTGGAGCCTGCCCGTTCGAAGGGGCACCCTGGCGGGGCATGGGGTGGACTTCCCCAGTTTTGCTCCCTGTGGTTTTTTCGACCCCTACCAGGGTAGCTCCGGTGCACCTCCGCCTCCCCGCCGCACAGCTGATCGGCGCGGATATTTTCTACCCTGGGGCGCCCCCCCCATCACTTTTTGCGTTGATCCGAGGCTTTTTCGCCTCGCGGCCGCAGCTTTTCTTAGCAAAGGCAAGGCAAGGCAGGGCGGGGCAGGGCAGCCGCAGGTTGGGGCAGGGAACCCTGCCCTGCCCTGCCCTGTCCAAGGCAGAAGTCAATCGCGTGGGCCAGGAGGCAGGGTTTCCACCCGGGAGCCAATTGCATGGGCCAGGAGGCAGGGTTTCCACCCGGGAGCCAATCGTGTGGGCCGGGGAGCCCTGTTATTACTGTGTCACGAAATGATGCACATCTAAAAGGTGTGTCACCAACATGAAAAGTTTGGAAAGCTCTGCTCTATACTATTACTAGTATGCATCAACGTTTCTTTCTTAAGCATGTTCTGTCTTAAGTCCCCTCTCTCTGAGAATTCTTTTTCTGTTAATGGCCAGCATGTAGAGCTCTTGCACCTTGTTTACATTGTGCTTTGTCTTGCTAGGTCTCTATACTTCTTTTCCTCTCTTTTGGACCATCCACTCCTTCTGGAGGAAAAAACAACTTCTTTTGTTTGGCTGCTATACTCTGTTTGCTGGTGGCTGCAAAGCTGCAAAACATGTGTCCCCTCTGTTCCCCTCCTGTCTCCTCCTATACCTGTGTCAAGGTTGCAGCTTTATTGGCAACTCTGCTGTGCTGATGCTGGGGGTAAGGCTCAAATGGGAGGGAAATAAGGCAGTACAGGTACCTACAAATTTTTCAAGCAGCCTGCTCTTCCACATACCTCACCCCGTTTGAAAGAAAGAAAAAAAAATCAACAGAGTCTTTGATTTCCCTTTTTCTTTTCATGAGGTTAGTGAAATTTCAGTGTGTTTATCACACTGCGATAAGAAGTCAGCAATGAGGTTTTGCTGTCCAGCTCAATTTATGATATTAAATCGTTGTAGTGTCAGGTACCATCTGATCAGACATGAATTGGTATTCTTCATTTGTTGCAGCCAAGTGAGTAAATATATAGAAATATACAAGTGAGTAAATCCACAAATATATTTAGTTATTTATAACTAACAATATACTGGAAACTATAAAGTCCACAACATTTTTACATTCCTTGTTGATTTTTCGGTATTTTATTTTTCTATCCCTTTTTCTTGGCTGTTTTGTTTTTATGGTTGTTTATATATCTTCTTTAATGTCTAATAAAAATACTTTAAAAATCCTTCCCCAGTCATCTGGAATAGTCTTCTTTAAAGGAGTTAGACAATTAGAGAGAAGAAAGAAGTTTACCTTTGTTGTTGCTGTTCAGTCGTTTAGTCGTGTCCGACTCTTCGTGACCTCATGGACCATAGCACGCCAGGCCTTCCTGTCCTCCACTGTCTCCCGGAATTTACTCAAATTGATGTTCATTACATCGGTGATGCTATCTAACCATCTCATCCTCTGCCGTCCCCTTCTCCTTTTGCCTTCAGTCTTTCCCAGCATCAGGGTCTTTTCCAGTGAGTCCTCTCTTCGCATTAGGTGGCCAAAGTATTTGAGCTTCACCTTTAACATCTGTCCTTCCAATGAGCAGTCAGGGTTGATTTCCTTTAGGATTGACTGGTTTGACCTCCTTGCAGTCCAAGGGACTCTCAAGAGTCTTCTCCAGCACCACAGTTCGAAAGCATCAATTCTTCGGCGCTCAGCCTTCCTTGTGGTCCAACTCTCACAGCCATACATTACTACTGGGAAAACCATAGCTTTAACTATATGGACCTTTGTCGGCAAGGTGATGTCTCTGCTTTTTAATATGCTGTCTAGGTTTGCCATAGCTTTCCTCCCAAGGAGAAAGCGTCTTTTAATTTCATGGCTGCAGTCACCGTCTGCGGTGATCTTGGAGCCCAAGAAAATAAAATCTGTCACTGCTTCCATTTCTTCCCCTTCTAGCTTCTCAGTAATATTCAGGAGTTTCCAGAAGACTGTAGCCAGTTTCTGAAGTCAAAAACACTGTTTTGCCATCAAATCAACAGTCTGCCTTTACTGTGCGCAATTTAAAGATGGGTTCAACATTCTCATTTTGTGATGGCTCTGCTGAGGTGAAAGGAAACTCTTGTGCTGTTCAGTTGCATAGTTGTGAGAGGGGTGCAGGCATGAAATCTTCCAGTCCAGCCAGATTTGGCAGGCTTAATAATTAAAATTTGTTACTTAATAAAGGGAAATCGCCACTTTAAAAAAAGTTGTGTATTCTTGATTTAATATCATGCATGAACCTAGGCAATTGTTGCTATTTAATAAATTGTGCTAAAGCAAATTCCATAACACAGTCATGAGTCTTACCTACCAGCTAGCATTCTAAGGATTGCTTATAACTACTGCCAACATCTGGCTTTATCCTAATTAGCTATTCACTTAGACTGATGCAAATTGAGCAAAAAACCTTTTTGGTCCAAATATTGGGTTTTTAGAATGTATAATTACCTAATCTTGTACTTATTTGTCTGAAATTTAGAAGGGTTTAGTTTTGGAATATGAACAATTTTCATTAAGGATTTTTAAGTTGTAAACATTTATTGATTTTTCCCAATGTAGTCATTGAAGAAGTCACCTAAAGCTTTGGAAAATGAGATGAAATGAAGTTTTCACCTTATACTTAAGGTGAAATGTGAAGCCCATCCAAATCACAAAGGTTAAGCACCTAATTGGGACAGAGAACTCCAAAAATATATATCAAAAAAGAAATTGAACCTTAGGTAATCATTCTGGTAGAGAATTAATAGGGCCCTCCTGTCCCTGGTCTTTCTTTCCTGAACAAGGTTACACAGCAACACTATAGTTTTTTGTTTTTTCCAATGAACATAAGATATAAATATTTTCATTCTTAACTTTCATTTTGAAATAATATTAGAAACCTGCAGAAATCAGCCACTCTTCTACTTAGTTTTGACAAACAAGCTGGGTTCACACATCACTTTACAAATCTATATGTGTACCAGTCTATTAGTCCCAAAGTGCTCCAAGAACACCTCATAAATACCTATTTTTTGGAGCAAGGAAGGATTTTTTTCTAACCACTCTTCTCCCAAATAATGAATGCCCTCTCTTGCACTTTAATTGCAATCATAAAGTTTAGAGTTACTTACAGAGCAACAAAGAAATTAAGCCTGGTGTGTTCGTTTATACTATAGCCAGCCCTCTTGAAATAAACAAAAGTCATTGCCAAAAGATACTGTTGAAAGAAAGTAGAATATTAATGTTCCTCTTTTCTTTTTGTCCTAAAAGTGACAAAAAAGTCATTTGATAAAATCAACAGAAAAAATATTTTTATCAACCCAAAAAAGAACATTATTATTTTTTATCAATTGCCAAGCACAGTGTGGTTTTAAAAACCAAGTGAATCACACCTCCCATTAGATTTTTCAGTCATGCACTGCTACAGAAACTCTGCCCCATGTTCTTACCATCCTAACCTCTCACTAATAGGACATAAAGTAGGACCTCAGATATACTGTAGATCATAACTAATAGGTATGTTTATCCAGGATCAAGTATTTTTTCAGTTATCCTGGAAGTTTAGAACTTTATACTATAACATCTACACCTTCAGCTGGACCAATGAACAAACAGGAAGCTGATGTATAACTGATATAAAGGAAAAGGGGCCAATAAACTGCAACTACTGGCCTTCTTCTTGTGCTGCAGAGTGAGGTGCTGCTAATTACTTAATAGCCGGTCACAGAAGTTGTTAGCATACCATGCAGTGTGCCACCTTCTCCACAATCCTGTGGTGGTGTGTTGGGTGCCAATACCCATGGCTGCTGCTCCAAAGTTCTTCGCTGTTTTCTAAGCCCTAACATATGCAATGCAGCAGAACTCAACTCTCCAACAATATTTTATGAATATTGGGTGGGTTTTGAATAGTTAAATATTTTGTCAGATGTTTAATTCAGCAAATGAATAAAGCTGTAAGATGCAATTATTTAGGCAAGCATCTAAGACCAAACTAAAATCCATCTCCTGTCTTGCTGCTTGGTTACTATCTGTAATGTTTATATGTGTGTGTTCCTCTTTCCCAAATAAAGCATTCTAGAGTCACTCCTGCTTATTAGAAAGGAATGTCCAGCATGCATATATTAAGAATTGGCCTCACTTTCTCATTTACATTCCAGTAAGAGTTTATGAATAAATTAATTTTATTTAGATTTGTAAAATGTTGATTTGTATTATTAAAATATTGATCTACCTAAGTCATATCTAATCACATTATTTTTAAACTTTGATATATGTTATTTAAAACAATAATTGAATTAAGTTGAAATGAACAAGACATGAAACAATAGGGTTTGGTAGATGACAACAGAATATAAATCCTCTGTTTTTTAAAGTTATACTGACTTAAAGACAACAAGCCTACCTTGTCTGCAATTTTACAGCAACAGTCCATCCACAAGAAATCTTGTATCAAATCATCATCTGCAAAATAAGGCAGCTGTGACAAACTAATTATAATCTCAGGAAGCATTCTTTGAAATTACCCTTTTAACAATCAAATTATATTTTTTCATAATTTCTGATGTTGAGGTATAAAGCCACCAGCTATTTGGGGGGGAAAGGATGCTGCCTCTTAAAAAAATCAAAACCAAGGAAAAATGGTATGAACACAAAATGGAAACCTCTGTACAGTATATGGATTTATGAGCCTCACCTCCTAATTCCCAACTTCCACACAAATGAAGGTTACAGAAACACAGTCATTACTATAATTGAATTCTGTAAACACAGGAGATTTTTATTTATATTATATTTTGGTTCCAATGAGAACCAAAGCAGAGTGTTGAAGAGTTTTAAGTTTGTGAGAGTTTAAGTTACCTCCCTCTCTCTCACACACAATCAGTTTGCACATTTTATTGAAATGTGAAATATTATGTAATGTGTTTGTGTATTAGGTGTGTATGAATGACTTGATGGCACATAATCAATCAATATAATATGTATAAAACTATGTAACCCAGCCATGTGCACTTGTTCATCCAGGTGTACATGCCGGTCCCAAGCCCGGGAAAATGGGGAGGGTTAAGGACAGACCTGGCAACCTACCTTGTAAAAACTTTTGCCAAGAAAATTCCATGAAAAGGCTCTCAAATGATTTTGATATGCTGCCCAGTGGTGAGACCCTCAGGCCAGAGGTACCCAACGAATGACTGGGGAAGAGCAAGGACCTATACCAAGTAGCTCTGGATTTTATGACATGCCTGGGGCAAATCCAGTAGGAACCTCAGGTGCTGATGCTACCAATAGTGAAAGCAAGGGTCTGCGCTGCACGAAAATACAATGAATAGCAACTTGGAACATCAGAGGAAAGAGCCAAGGTAAATTAGATATTGTAAACCGAGAAATGGTCAGGTTAAAAATTGACCTCCTTGGCATTAGTGAATTACACTGGACAGACAACGGCTATTTTCAGTCCGAGGAATTTACCATCTATTACTGAGGACATGGTCCAGCAAAGGAGATTGTTACCTTGTCGTGGTGCTGGAGCTTGAGCACCTCAATGAAACCATGAACTAAACCGTGAAGGGAAACCCAAGACGGGAAGGTCATGGCACAGAGGTCAGACTAAATATGATCCCTGGGGAAGGTAACAGCAACCCACCCCAGTATTATTGCCGTGAAAACTAAATGGATCAGTACAACCAGAGATATGTCGGTATACCATCGGAAGATGGGACTCCCAGGTCGGAAGATGGTCAAAATGCTACTGGGGAGGAACAGAGGATAAGTTCAACTAGCCCCAGATGTGATGATGCAGCTAGCTCAAAGCCGAAAGGACGGCTAGCGGCCGACGGTGCTGGTGGTGAACGACGAATCCGATGTTCTAAAGATCAACACACCATAGGAACCTGGAATGTAATATCTATGAGCCAGGGCAAATTGGATGTGGTTATTGGTGGGATGGCAAGATTAAATATAGACATTTTAGGTGTCAGTGAACTGAAATCGACTGGAATGGGCCACTTCACATCAGATGACCACCAGATCTACTACTGTGGACAAGAGGACCACAGAAGAAATGGAGTAGCCTTCATAATTAATAATAAAGTGGCTAAAGCAGTGCTTGGATACAATCCAAAAAACGATAGAATGATCTCAATTCGAATTCAGGGGAAGCCATTTAACATCACAGTGATCCAAATATACGCCCCAACCACAGATGCTGAAGAAGCAGAAGTAGATCAGTTCTATGAGGATCTGCAGCACCTACTGGATAATACACCAAAAAGAGATGTTATTTTCATTACAGGAGACTGGAATGCTAAGGTGGGTAGTCAAACGACACCTGGAATTACAGGCAAGCATGGTCTGGGAGAACAAAATGAAGCAGGACATAGGCTGATAGAATTTTGCCAAGACAACTCACTGTGCATAACAAACACTCTCTTCCAACAACCTAAAAGACGACTTTATACATGGACTTCACCAGATGGTTGACACCGAAATCAGATTGACTACATCCTTTGCAGCCAAAGGTGGCGGACATCTATACAGTCGGTAAAAACAAGACCTGGAGCTGACTGTAGTTCAGATCACGAACTTCTTATTGCACAATTTAGAATCAGACTAAAGAGAATAGGGAAGACCCACAGATCAGTTAGATATGAGCTCACTAATATTCCTAAGGAATATGCAGTGGAGGTGAAGAATAGATTTAAGGGACTAGATTTAGTAGATAGGGTCCCAGAAGAACTATGGACAGAAGTTCGCAACATTGTTCAGGAGGCGGCAACAAAAAACGTCCCAAAGAAAAAGAAAACCAAGAAGGCAAGATGGCTGTCTGCTGAAACACTGGAAGTAGCTCAAGAAAGAAGGAAAGCAAAAGGCAACAGTGATAGGGGGAGATATGCCCAATTAAATGCAAAATTCCAGAGGTTAGCCAGAAGAGATAAGGAATTATTTTTAAACAAGCAATGTGCGGAAGTGGAAGAAGACAATAGAATAGGAAGGACAAGAGACCTCTTCCAGAAAATTAGAAACATCGGAGGTAAATTCCAGGCAAAAATGGGTATGATCAAAAACAAAGATGGTAAGGACCTAACAGAAGCAGAAGAGATCAAAAAAAGGTGGCAAGAATATACGGAAGATCTGTATAGGAAGGATAATAATATTGGAGATACGTACCTTTGACGGTGTGGTCAGTGAGTTAGAGCCAGACATCCTGAAGAGTGAGGTTGAATGGGCCTTAAGAAGCATTGCTAATAACAAGGCAGCAGGAGACGACGGTATCCTAGCTGAACTGTTTAAAATCTTGCAAGATGATGCTGTCAAGGTGATGCATGCCATGTTGTTGTTTATTCGTTCAGTCGTTTCCGACTCTTCGTGACTTCATGGACCAGTCCACGCCAGAGCTTTCTGTCGGCCGTCACCATCCCCAGCTCCCCAATGGTTGAGTCTGTCACCTCCAGAATATCATCCATCCATCTTGCCCTTGGTCGGCCCCTCTTCCTTTTGCCTTCCACTTTTCCTAGCATCAGCTTCTTCTCCAGGGTATCCTGTCTTCTCATTATGTGGCCAAAGTACTTCAGTTTTGCCTTTAATATCATTCCCTCAAGTGAGCAGTCTGGCTTGATTTCCTGGAGTATGGACTGGTTTGATCTTCTTGCAGTCCAAGGCACTCTCAGAATTTTCCTCCAACACCACAGTTCAAAAGCATCTATCTTCCTTCGCTCAGCCTTCCTTATGGTCCAGCTCTCACAGCCATAGGTTACTACAGGGAATACCATTGCTTTAACTATGCGGACCTTTGTTGTCAGTGTGATGTCTCTGCTCTTAACTATTTTATCAAGATTTGCCATTGCTCTCCTCCCAAGAAGTAGACGTCTTCTGATTTCCTGGCTGCAGTCAGCGTCTGCAGTAATCTTTGCGCCTAGAAATACAAAGTTTGTCACTGCCTCCACTTTTTCTCCCTCTATTTGCCAGTCATCAATCAAGCTCGTTGCCATAATCTTGGTTTTTTTGAGGTTTAACTGCAACCCAGCTTTTGCACTTTCTTCTTTCACCTTCGTCATAAGGCTCCTCAACTCCTCCTCGCTTTCAGCCATCAAAGTGGTATCATCTGCATATCTGAGATTGTTAATGTTTCTTCCAGCGATTTTAACTCCAGCCTTGGATTCATCAAGCCCAGAATGTCGCATGATGTGTTCTGCGTACAGGTTGAATAGGTAGGGTGAGAGTATACAACCCTGCCGTACTCCTTTCCCAATCTTAAACCAGTCCGTTGTTCCGTGCTCTGTTCTTACCGTTGCTACTTGGTCGTTATACAGATTCCTCAGGAGGCAGACAAGATGACTTGGTATCCCCATACCACCAAGAACTTGCCACAGTTTGTTATGATCCACACAGTCAAAGGCTTTAGAATAGTCAATAAAACAGAAATAGATGTTTTTCTGAAATTCCCTGGCTTTCTCCATTATCCAGCGGATATTGGCAATTTGGTCTCTAGATGCATGCCATATGCCAGCAAATTTGGAAAACACAAGAATGGCCATCAGATTGGAAAAAATCAACTTATATCCCCATACCAAAAAAGGGAAGCACTAAAGAATGTTCAAACTATCGAACAGTGGCACTTATTTCACATGCCAGTAAGGTAATGCTCAAGATCTTGCAAGGTAGACTCCAGCAATTCATGGAGCGAGAATTGCCAGATGTACAAGCTGGGTTTAGAAAAGGCAGAGGAACTAGAGACCAAATTGCCAATATCCGCTGGATAATGGAGAAAGCCAGGGAGTTTCAGAAAAACATCTATTTTTGTTTTATTGACTATTCTAAAGCCTTTGACTGTGTGGATCATAACAAATTGTGGCAAGTTCTTGGTGGTATGGGGATACCAAGTCATCTTGTCTGCCTCCTGAGGAATCTGTATAACGACCAAGTAGCAACGGTAAGAGCAGAGCACGGAACAACGGACTGGTTTAAGATTGGGAAAGGAGTACGGCAGGGCTGTATACTCTCACCCTACCTATTCAACCTGTACGCAGAACACATCATGCAACGTGCTGGGCTTGAGGAATCCAAGGCTGGAGTTAAAATCGCTGGAAGAAATATTAACAATCTCAGATATGCAGATGATACCACTTTGATGGCTGAAAGCGAGGAGGAGTTGAGGAGCCTTATGACGAAGGTGAAAGAAGAAAGTGCAAAAGCTGGGTTGCAGTTAAACCTCAAAAAAAACCAAGATTATGGCAACCAGCTTGATTGATAACTGGCAAATAGAGGGAGAAAAAGTGGAGGCAGTGACAGACTTTGTATTTCTAGGCGCAAAGATTACTGCAGATGCTGACTGCAGCCAGGAAATCAGAAGACGTCTACTTCTTGGGAGGAGAGCAATGGCAAATCTTGATAAAATAGTTAAGAGCAGAGAAATCACACTGACAACAAAGGTCCGCATAGTTAAAGCAATGGTATTCCCTGTAGTAACCTATGGCTGTGAGAGCTGGACCATAAGGAAGGCTGAGCGAAGGAAGATAGATGCTTTTGAACTGTGGTGTTGGAGGAAAATTCTGAGAGTGCCTTGGACTGCAAGAAGATCAAACCAGTCCATACTCCAGGAAATCAAGCCAGACTGCTCACTTGAGGGAATGATATTAAAGGCAAAACTGAAGTACTTTGGCCACATAATGAGAAGACAGGATACCCTGGAGAAGAAGCTGGTGCTAGGGAAAGTGGGAGGCAAAAGGAAGAGGGGCCGACCAAGGGCAAGATGGATGGATGATATTCTGGAGGTGACAGACTCAACCATGGGGGAGCTGGGGATGGTGACAGCCGACAGGAAGCTCTGGCGTGGGCTGGTCCATGAAGTCACGAAGAGTCGGAAGCGACTGAACAAATAAACAACAACTGAGGACATGACAACATGCATAGGAATGGAGTGGCATTCATTGCAAGCAAACATTTGGCCCAAGCATTAGAAGGCTTTTCCACAGTAAACGATCGCATAATAACAATCAGAATTTGTTCTAAACCCATCAACATCACCGTTGTCCAAGTTTGTGCTCCAACAACTGATGCAAATGAGCCAGAAATTGAGGATTTTTATGCCACTATTGAAGTTACACCGAGGACAATCCCAAGAAATGACATTATTTACTTACTTGGTGATTTTAATGCAAAAATGAACTGCTGGTGGCCAAGATCAAAGTCAAACTCTGTAACCTCAAGAGGACAACGCCACCAAAAAAGTTTGATGTCACCAAAATACCTTCCACATATGCAATTGAAGTTAAAAATAGGTTTGAAGTTTTGGACACTGCTGAGAAAATGCCTGATGAACTATGGCAAGAAGTTCAATTGCTTATCATTGGCGCAGCAGATGATTACATAGTACGCAAGAAGGCAGAGAAAATGTGTAGATGGCTCTCAGAGAATACCATCCAAATAGCCGAGAGGAGAAAGGCAGCTAAAGCAGTGGACAATCGTGTAGAAGTAAGAAGATTGAATGCTGTTTTCCAAAGGGCAGCAAGGAAAGATAGCGAAGTTTACTGGGAGAAACGTTGCAAACAATTTTTGTTGTTGTTGTTGTTGTTCAGTCATTTAGTCGTGTCCGACTCTTCGTGACCTCATGGACCATAGCACGCCAGGCCTTCCTGTCCTCCACTGTCTCTCGGAGTTTACTCAAATTCATGTTCATTACATCGGTGATGCTATCTAACCATCTCATCCTCTGCTGTCCCCTTCTCCTTTTGCCTTCAGTCTTTCCCAGCATCAGGGTCTTTTCCAGTGAGTCCTCCCTGGAAACAGAACTAGAACCAGCCATCCTTGATGAAGAAGTCAAGTGGGCAATGAACCAACTGCAAAACAACAAGGCCCCAGGAGTTGACAACATCCCTGCTGAATTGTTAAGGCCAGTACCAACTGCAATTATCAGAGCTTTGTGCCAGAAAATTTGGGAAACCAACACATGGCCACATAACTGGAAACAATCAGTGTTTATTCCATTGCCAAAAAAGGGGGATTCAAAGGAGTGTTCTAACTACCACACTGTTGCTCTCATATCTCACGCTAGCAAGATTCTACTGAAAATCATACAATAACGCCTGGCTCCAATCATCGAAAGGGAACTGCCAGATGTCAAAGATGGTTTCCGACGGGGCTGTGGCACCCGTGATCACATTGCAAATGTTCGATGGATAATGGGAAAATGTCATGAATATCAAAAGAATATTTATATGTGCTTCATTGACTACAGGAAAGCTTTTGATTGTGTTGACCATGATAATCTATGGAGAGCCCTAGCAGACCTTGTGGTGCCACTACATTTATTGAAGTTGATGAAATCACTGTATGTAAATCAGGAAGCCACTGTACGAACTCAATATGGTGACACTGATTGGTTCAAGATCGAGAAAGGTGTGCAACAAGGTTGCATTCTGTCACCTTTCTTATTCAACTTGTATGCCGAAGTGATCATCAGGAAACTGGAGCTAGACGAATCAGAAATTGGGGTAAAAATTGGCGGAAGAAACATCAATAACCTTAGATATGCGGATGATTCAACCCTCGTCTCAGAAACCGAGGAAGGCCTAAAGCACCTAATCATGAGACTCAAAGAAGAAAGCGAGAAGTTTGGCCACTTTCTGAATATCAAAAAGACCAAAGTCATAACAACTGCAAAGAATGGAAACATCAAAATAGTAATTGATGGAGGTGAGGTGGAATATGTGGAAGAATTCACCTTTTTAGGATCAGTGGTCAATCAAAATGGCGAATGTAGCCAGGAAATTAAACGCCGAATCATGCTGGGTCGTACAGCAATGATGAGTATGAATCAAATTTGGTAAAGCAAGGATGTCAGCTTGATGAGTAAGTGTAGACTAGTCCACACTATCGTGTTCCCCATAACTACTTATGGCTGTGAAAGTTGGACGATGAAAAAGTTGGATAGAAGGAAAATTGATTCTTTTGAACTATGGTGTTGGAGGAGGCTCTTGCGAATCCCTTGGACTGCAAAGATAACGAATAAAGAAGTGTTGAAGCGCATAAAACCGGACATGTCACTAGAAGGAAAAATAACAAAACTTCGACTTAGTTACTTCAGTCATGTCATGAGATCAACATCGTTGGAGAAAGACATTATGCTTGGAACAGTCAGTGGCAAAAGATGATGAGGACGCCAAAGAACGCACTGGTTGGATGTAATCAAAGCAGACACAGGCCAAAATTTAAAGCAACTGAAAGAAGTTGTACAAGATAGGAAATCATGGAGAGAGCTGGCTTATGGAATCGCCAAGGGTCGGATATGACTGAATAGATAATTCGATTTGATAAAACTATGTATGTATATATGTGTGTGTATATATGTATATATAGAGAGATATAAGATTTCATTAGTGAGTACGAAGAAACCTACCAAATAGTTTTAAAAAAGCTGTCATTTCCTGACGCTGAATAATTAGACATGAACCTTTTGACTGTTTTGGCTTAATATTATGATTAATAATGTTTTTTCCAGAGGTCTCCCGGCAGTCTTTAAACTTAGGGCGTTTAAGGGCAAGTGTCTTTTTTTGCTGATATGATTTAGATTCACTTGGTTTCACATGAATGGTAATAGTGGGAGGCGTCTGACAGCAACTCTGGTTATGTTTCATTTTCCTAAATGAAGTTACCTGTTGAAATAAAAATAAATTGTTAGCTAAAATGAAAGTTATGGAAAGGATATCATGAAAAATACACTATGAATAAATGTTATTTATTTATTTATTTATTTATTTTTCAAATGTATTCCCCGCCCATCTCCCATACAAGGGACTCTGGGCGGGTTACAATAAATAAAAATTTAAAAACTATACAAAATATCTAAAAACACAAGCATAAAATAAATAAAATAAAATCCAAGATGGATTAGGAACCGCAGAATAGATTGTGTAGCTACGGGGCCAGCCAACCCCAGGAGGCACTACCACCTCCGTCGTCCCATGCCCGGCGGCAGAGCCAGGTCTTAAGGGCCTTCCGAAAGGCCAGGAGGGAGGGGGCCAGTCTCACCTCTGGGGGCAAGATATTCCATAAGGCGGGCGCTATCGCAGAGAAGGCACGCCTCCTGGACCCCGCTAGATGGAATTCTCTTGTTGAGGGGGTCCGAAGCATGCCCTCTCTGCATGCACGGGTGGGGCAGGCCGATGTTGTCGGGACGAGACGGTCCCTCAGGTACCCTGGTCCTATGCCATGTAGGGCTTTAAAGGTAATCACCAACAACTTGAATTGGACCCGGAAGCAAACTAGCACCCAATGCAGCTCGCGTAGCAGAGGTGTCACATGTGCCGATCTCCTAGCACCCATAACTGCTCGCGCCGCCACATTCTGCACCAGCTGAAGCTTCCGGATACTCTTCAAGGGTAGCTCCATGTAGAGCACATTACAATAGTCTATATGGGAGATGACAAGGGCGTGAGTGACTGTTTGGAGGGCCTGTTATAAATTGTTATATATTATTCATAGTGAATAATAAATGTTATATCTTTATTCATACACTATGAATAAATGTTATATCTTTTCCACATTTTTGCTACATAAAAGTTTTAAAAAGTTAAAATACAATATAATTGAATTATACATATATTAGACTCATTTCTGCAAGTTACTACAGTATTTGTTGCTTTAAAAGGTTATATATAAAAGTCAGTGAGTAACTTAAGTTAACTGTATTGATCATTCAGTACAGTTATTAATGGATGTAAGTAGTTATAAGTTTGGGACAGTGGACCTCACCACTGATATTATCAATATATGCTAATTTGCAAATCAATGACCTGTTCCAGATTAAAAGCAGAATTACCCATGTTCCTGATGGTGGTAATTCTATACTGTTATATTTTTGGACAAAGTGCACAGCCACTGTAAATAATTCAAATATGAACACATTTCACAAGATAAATTTAAATTATGATAATGCACAATCTTCCTCATATACATTATTTTACTGAGAGTATCTGATAATGCATTCTGAAGGACTTAATTAACAATTTGGCCTATATAATGCATCTCATTATATATCAGTTTTACATGTCCTTAT
The DNA here is from genome assembly GCA_023362775.1 of Charina bottae. NCBI lineage: Eukaryota > Metazoa > Chordata > Lepidosauria > Squamata > Charinaidae > Charina > Charina bottae. The sequence goes on along the minus strand of JALMGJ010000001.1, from coordinate 52,074,070 downwards.
GTAGGTTGTTAGTGGTATTATGAAAAAAAGTGAACAAGCCAATTAACTTTGTTGTCTATTTGCCCTTCCTCTACTGGGGTTCTCTTTTAATATATTTTATTGAATTTTAAATATACATAGATAAAAGTTAGAAACGGAAAAAGAAACAGAAATACAAATCAAAGAAAGAAGAAAAAGGGTGTAGTAAAGTAAAGAAAAAAAGACAAAGACGAAACATAGAAATTAATCAACTTCCGATTTATCCCTGGTCTTAGTATATTAGAAAATTAATCTTACATGCTAGGTCTATTTATAACATTAAAAAACATTTCTTGTCTAATATATCAATTTATATATATATTAGTCTTCCAATCCCCATATAAGCTTTGCCCCTCCTGCATTTTGCAAGTAGTCCATTAATGGTTTCCACTCTTTTAGAAGGTAATAATTTGAATTTTCTTTTAATAAACATGTCAATTTATCATTTTCTGCCATGTCCATCAATTTTAACATCCAGTCTTGTATTGTAGGTGTGATCTGATTTTTCCAATTTTGTGCATATAAAAGTCTTGCGGCTGTAATCATGTATTGCATAATTCTTGTAAATTGTTTTCCTATTTGTTCTTCTCTCCTGGGGTTCTCATTGCTGCTTCTGTTACACGAGCTGCATTGGCTGTAGTTAGTCTCTAAGTGCAACGCAAGGTACCGGCCATCACCTTTAAAGCCTTACATGGTTATCCCTGTGGCTGCCTTTTCCAGGCTGAAACTGCCTGCCCAGTAAGATCAGGGAGAGAGGGCTTGCTGCAAGTCTCACCACTGAAAAAATGGCCTCTCCAGGGATCTTGTAGTCCAGCCTTCTTGGAGATGGTTCCCCTCCTCTAGGACAGTCTATTTCTGGACACCCAGACTACCCCTCCCTATTTTGTTTCCACTGAGCCATGTTTTTATGGCTCTTTGGAAGGGCTTTTGTGGATGAGTAAGATCATACTACCCCAAAATGGTGGTGCATCAGACTGTTGCAATTTTTATGGATGGATTATATTATAAACATTAACCCTATTTGTTGGTATACTGTAAGCTACTAAATTTTTGGAAAGTAAGTAAGTAAGTAAGTAAGTAAGTAAGTATATAGTTGCCTCCACTGAAATAGCCTTCCATCCCCTGTGACTTTGTTATCTTCAAGTAATTTACATATTTGGTAGAAAGCAAGGCAGATAGACATGAACTGCAAGTGAAAAGCACCAATCATATTTCTTCCCAAATTGTAGAATAACTTAGCTGTTTATTTTAAGGCAAACAGGTTAAGAAAGTAAAATGGGAAAACTTATCCAGTACATATTATGTTTGTACATGCTACATAAGCTGGGGTAGTAGCAATAAAACATTATCTTTCTATTGCAATTTTTTTTTCTGGTCAGCTTCTTTCGTTCTGGGATTCTGGACTCTCTAAAATAGGGAGATAGTAGATGGATTTTGAACTAGATGGCAAGAATTTCTAATCATCAGCTGTTTTACAGTAATAGCAACAAAATTACTCCTCTAGTAAAGCAGTTTAGAGGTACCTAAGGTTTTACTGTACAAAATTGTCTTGTTTTGTCATCTTCCATTGGTAATTGTACTTTTTGTTGTTGTTCCTTTTCTCCTATCTGCATAAGCAATCAATTATGAAGGGGGGTATTTACATTGATATGTACTTACATTGATACTGGTAGAAGGTGCCCCTCTAAAATTACCCCAGGAACAAATTTATGTGTGGAAAGACTGTGAGCCACATACAGTTTTGTTTTCATAACACAGTACTGTTCACACTATGTTTTAATTCTAGATATTCTGCAGATCCCACAAACTTGAAATGTGCCTGCTCCTGTTCTGTATTGTGTTATGACTTATGTTTCTAGTTTTTAACTTCCTTTTTGTACTATATAGGTTCATTTATATATTTTAACTCTCTCTTCTAACTAGTAAGCTAATCAGAAAAGCAGCAAAGTTGTGCCAAGTTTTGGTTCCCATCTTATCTAAGTTTCCTTCTATCCTACAGGTTTTAGTTTCCTACAAATTTAATATATGCCCATTTGAATCCCTTGGCCAGAATAGTCTTTAAGGGTCACAACTGAATAAAATAATTCAGTAGTCTAAAGTAATTTTACCCAACTTGATTCCCTTGGATAGCTCAGGATTGCAGCTTCCAGAATTCCCATTCAAATTCTGAGTTGCCTCCCCAATATACTTGGGTGATACTGGATTGGGAAAGTACCTTCACATAGAATGTTCAGTCCATTCTACAAATCTTAGTAGTTTTAAACTAAGATTAAAAAATAGATAGATTATAAAGCATATGTGTTGACTTAAAAATTGTTAATGTAAATATTAAAACTGATTTCAATATATCCATAAGGAAAAATGAATAATCATAAGATCAATTTAATAAGAAACAGTGATTATTATATAGGCTACATTGGCATGAAATACTAAGCCAAAAGCTACACATCTTACCTTCTGTTATAATTGGTCCTTTAGATTTTCAGTGTCACCCAACTCAAACCAAAAAGTGTAACTTTGATTCTCATAAATTCAAAATGATGCCCGCTTCAAATTTGGATGACACAATAAGCCTAAGACTCAGAGCCCGAACTACAGGGACACATGCAACCAAAAAAAAGGAAGTGTGACTGCTTGTTAACTGGATGTTTTTGGCTTATTGCATTATGGGAACATAGCCATATGTATTTATAAGTGCATCATTAAAAACTAACTAAATAACAAATGTGGCATTGTCTTCATGACAAGAAAAGTATGTGATACTTTTGCTTCTGTTTTTGAATTATTTCCTTATTTCTTACATTTCTGAGAAGAGGTGAAAATATTAAGTATTTAGGAATATCTTATCTAGATTCAAGAGAACTCACACCGTGGTGTCCGACTTACCTCATCTCCTGCCAACTAGTTTTGGCAATGGAACTAAACCACTGTGGGCTGGCTTAATTGAGAGCCTGCAGTATACAAACATGATAAATATATAAATATTTATTATCCAGTGAAAATCATAACTTTCTGCTTTCATACTTTTTTTTTTTTGCTAATTTGAGGTCTTTCCTACTGCAGTTGACTTTTCCGTACCCTGATTTCAGAATAGGGAACATATAACTTCCCCGACATGTTACGGAACTAAAAGTGCTGGGAGTTGTAGTTTAGCAATATCCTAAAAGACATAAGTTCCCATCTGTGCTTTAATAATAATTTTTAAAAAAATAGTGTGGTAGGTTGACCCAAGGAAAAGTGATAGCAAGGAAGTTATCAACAGCATAAAAATGATATAACTAAGTCAGAAATGAACTTTCCAGTCAGATGTGCACCTTTACTATAGAACACTTATTTGCTGTATATCAACTAAATCCCATGTGAATGAAAGTAGAAGACAATCTCAGTGACTATTTGTATTTTCTCATCATCTGCTTTTCAGCTTCATTGCCTTTTAAATCCTCCAGCAGAAAAAAAACAAGTGTTGAGGAGAGTGCATTTGCATGGGATGTATCATGCAAATATACTATAAAGCAATGTATCCTTATAGGAGTGATAAAAGAAAAAAAAACAGCCTGTACCATTTTTGTGACTGATTTGGAAAGCCCACTTGGAAAAAGTATTCAGCTATGGCCACTGTTTGCCTTTTCAAATGGGTTCCAGAAATGGTGGGGCTAGTAACTGGCTATGTTTTTTAAAAATAATAATAATATGAAACTATAAAATGTGTTAGCTTGTATCCTTCAGTGCTTGCAAGGGCCTCTATAGATGCAGCCTGGGGCTTATGGTTATTTTTGTTCCAAAAGGCATAGAGCTTATTTCAAAAGATGGCCCAGCACCCACACACATATGCACCTAACCCTGCCAATCATTTAATATTATTTATAAGTAACACCACCATAGAATTTACCCTACCTGAAACACCTTATGGGGGTTGAAAAATAAGCTCTCCCTAATGTTTTAAAGAGAAAAGTATTCTTCCCCACACCTAGTGTTCTCCCTGTAGGAAGTAGGAATGCTGAAAGGGGTCAGAAATAATTTCAGAAATGGCAGCTTCCTCCCTAAAAATACACATTAAAATGGTGGCCTTCCCCAAAGAATAAAGATACTTGTCACAGAAAAGGGCTTGAAGTGATTACATTAGGCCTGTGCTGGATTTTTTTTTCTTCATCCTGAGAGTCCTTGAGGCAAAGACTAACAAAGATTTGTGTTTAGTAGCATCTAGTTATTAAGAAAACAGGAAACATCCTCCATGCCACCTTTACCTCAGGCTTAAATGCCCTACATGAGGAAAGGAAAACAGGATGGGTCACCGCCTTCCTCAGCCAATCAAAAATCTCCTCAGACTGACATTTTCCTTCAGTGTGGAGCACAACAGTCATCTGGGGAGGAGCTACTCTCCCTCCCTATGAATTTTTCATCCAATCAGGACCCAGGCATCATAACTCTCAGCCAATTGAAACAAAAGGAGCTCATCAATCCATGCTCCTAACCCAAGAATGGTTTAGTTTTAAGACAGTGGGTCAAACCAGAACATAATCATAATATTAAATAACCAGCTAAAACAGATCTTGTTTCTAGGATGGGTGACAGAAGGAAAAAAAAACTATTCCTCAGTCTTAGGTCTAAGCTGCAAATGTGCGCTAATACTATTTATAAGGGGATAACCTTTAAAATATAGATATGATATGCGCTATCGACAGTTCTGCACAGATCAGTCATTTCAAAATATCTATATGGTATAAGATGCCTGGGTTGTAATTTAAACAGACTTATGGAAGGTAATGCTTTCTTTGCAAAATATAAGGAAACCGTTTTTTTTCTTGAAAGGTACAGAAAAGATTAAGCAACCATTTACAAATAATGGTAATCTTACGCCAATATAATTTTGGTCACTGAAAATGGCTCTACATCGTTTATATCTCATCCCAAAATAAGTATTTTCTGTGAATTTCAGTTTTCACCATTTAGCTGGACAGCAGGGGGCAGCAGAAGACCGCTGCCAAAATCAAACTGTTAATTCTGCTTCTTCCATGGATCAGATTGCAAATATTACACATTACAATAATTAAGTAATTAAGTGAGGTCATTTCCAGATTAATCATTTTTATTTGTATATTGTCCATCAGGATTCTTGACAAATCTTGACAAAGAATGAAAATGTAGAGACATCACAATGCCAAACAAGATATGTAATACCAAGGCCAAGGTTTTTGTACACATAATGTATGGCTGTGAAAGCTGAATGAAAAAGAAGAGAGAAATAATCATCAGAAAAGCTGGAAAAAAATACCTTTGAATGGTGGTAGCGAAGACTGTTGAGAATACCTTGAACAGCAAGGAGAACAAATAATACTACCTGAAATAAAACCAGACAGTTCACTGGAAACACTAATAAATTATTAACACCAAAGCTTACGTATTTTGGATATCTAATGTGGAAATAACAGTAACAAAAGAGGCCAGCGGAAAACAAGACAGTTTGATATTGTCAGTAGTATTTCAACTATGAGCATAGATGTGTGTGGAGAGGCAAAGGGGCACAAATGTGCGCCATGACATCTTGCTTTCTTGAAAGGCATTCTTCCCTTTCTTTCTTGACAATCAGTTGACAGTACAGGTTTTGGCATATTAGCATGACCACCACAATAATATCTATCATCAGGACACAAACCTGGACTTGGAGGGGGATTACATCAATGATCTACAACCTTTTATTATTTTTGCAAAAGTTCAGATAGATTACTGAAGTGACTTTGGGAAAAGAGAAGCCTTCACATTTGAGAGGAGGAAAAGTTGTTTCCGCCTTTTCCCCTACCCCATGGATATTTTGGCAATTTATATTAAAACTTTATGCACCATAGAGGCAAATTTTTATGACAAGAACATGGACTAGGGAATAATAATTAACAAAAACACTTGAAAGCTTTTTGGTTTTGTCACTGATGACTTGAATATCCAGCATTTTCCAAGCAAGTACCCAATGTTAACCTACTCCAGATCCCACAGATTCTTAACAATCTTAACAATTCTGCCCCAGGGAGACAGAATTAAAGACCATGAAAAACTGGCAGATCCCTGCAATATATTGGTTCACCATCTTTCAGCATTGTTGTTTATTCGTTCAGTCGCTTCCGACTCTTCGTGACTTCATGGACCAGCCCACGCCAGAGCTTCCTGTCGGCCGTCACCATCCCCAGCTCCCCCATGGTTGAGTCTGTCACCTCCAGAATATCATCCATCCATCTTGCCCTTGGTCGGCCCCTCTTCCTTTTGCCTTCCACTTTCCCTAGCATCAGCTTCTTCTCCAGGGTATCCTGTCTTCTCATTATGTGGCCAAAGTACTTCAGTTTTGCCTTTAATATCATTCCCTCAAGTGAGCAGTCTGGCTTGATTTCCTGGAGTATGGACTGGTTTGATCTTCTTGCAGTCCAAGGCACTCTCAGAATTCTCCTCCAACACCACAGTTCAAAAGCATCTATCTTCCTTCGCTCAGCCTTCCTTATGGTCCAGCTCTCACAGCCATAGGTTACTACAGGGAATACCATTGCTTTAACTATGCGGACCTTTGTTGTCAGTGTGATGTCTCTGCTCTTAACTATTTTATCAAGATTTGCCATTGCTCTCCTCCCAAGAAGTAGACGTCTTCTGATTTCCTGGCTGCAGTCAGCATCTGCAGTAATCTTTGCGCCTAGAAATACGAAGTCTGTCACTGCCTCCACTTTTTCTCCCTCTATTTGCCAGTTAGCAATCAAGCTGGTTGCCATAATCTTGGTTTTTTTGAGGTTTAACTGCAACCCAGCATTTGCACTTTCTTCTTTCACCTTCGTCATAAGGCTCCTCAACTCCTCCTCGCTTTCAGCCATCAAAGTGGTATCATCTGCATATCTAAGATTGTTAATGTTTCTTCCAGTGATTTTAACTCCAGCCTTGGATTCCTCAAGCCCAGCACGTCGCATGATGTGTTCTGCTTACAGGTTGAATAGGTAGGGTGAGAGTATACAGCCCTGCCGTACTCCTTTCCCAATCTTAAACCAGTCCGTTGTTCTGTGGTCTGTTCTTACCGTTGCTACTTGGTCGTTATACAGATTCCTCAGGAGGCAGACAAGATGACTTGGTATCCCCATACCACCAAGAACTTGCCACAATTTGTTATGATCCACACAGTCAAAGGCTTTAGAATAGTCAATAAAACAAAAATAGATGTTTTTCTGAAACTCCCTGGCTTTCTCCATTATCCAGCGGATATTGGCAATTTGGTCTCTAGTTCCTCTGCCTTTTCTAAACCCAGCTTGTACATCTGGCAATTCTCGCTCCATGAATTGCTGGAGTCTACCTTGCAAGATCTTGAGCATTACCTTACTGGCATGTGAAATAAGTGCCACTGTTCGATAGTTTGAACATTCCTTAGTGCTTCCCTCTTTTGGTATGGGGATATAAGTTGATTTTTTCCAGTCTGATGGCCATTCTTGTGTTTTCCAAATTTGCTGGCATATGGCATGCATCACCTTGACAGCATCATCTTGCAAGATTTTAAACAGTTCAGCTGGGATACCGTCGTCTCCTGCTGCCTTGTTATTAGCAATGCTTCTTAAGGCCCATTCAACCTCACTCTTCAGGATGTCTGGCTCTAACTCACTGACCACACCGTCAAAGCTACGTATCTCCAATATTATTATCCTTCCTATACAGATCTTCCGTATATTCTTGCCACCTTTTCTTGATCTCTTCTGCTTCTGTTAGGTCCTTACCATCTTTGATTTTGATCATACCCATTTTTGCCTGGAATTTACCTCCGATGTTTCTAATTTTCTGGAAGAGGTCTCTTGTCCTTCCTATTCTATTGTCTTCTTCCACTTCCGCACATTGCTTAATTCCTTATCTCTTCTGGCTAACCTCTCGAATTTTGCATTTAATTGGGCATATCTCCCCCTATCACTGTTGCCTTTTGCTTTCCTTCTTTCTTGGGCTACTTCCAGTGTCTCAGCAGACAGCCATCTTGCCTTCTTGGTTTTCTTTTTCTTTGGGACGTTTTTTGTTGCCGCCTCCTGAACAATGTTGCGAACTTCTGTCCATAGTTCTTCCGGGACCCTATCTACTAAATCTAGTCCCTTAAATCTATTCTTCACCTCCACTGCATATTCCTTAGGAATATTAGTGAGCTCATATCTAACTGATCTGTGGGTCTTCCCTATTCTCTTTAGTCTGATTCTAAATTTTGCAATAAGAAGTTCGTGATCTGAACTACAGTCAGCTCCAGGTCTCGTTTTTACCGACTGTATAGATGTCCGCCACCTTTGGCTGCAAAGGATGTAGTCAATCTGATTTCGGTGTCAACCATCTGGTGAAATCCATGTATAAAGTCGTCTTTTAGGTTGTTGGAAGAGAGTGTTTGTTATGCACAGTGAGTTGTCTTGGCAAAATTCTATCAGCCTATGTCCTGCTTCATTTTGTTCTCCCAGACCATGCTTGCCTGTAATTCCAGGTGTCGTCTGACTACCCACCTTAGCATTCCAGTCTCCTGTAATGAAAATAACATCTCTTTTTGGTGTATTATCCAGTAGGTGCTGCAGATCCTCATAGAACTGATCTACTTCTGCTTCTTCAGCATCTGTGGTTGGGGCGTATATCTGGATCACTGTGATGTTAAATGGCTTCCCCTGAATTCGAATTGAGTTCTTTCTATCGTTTTTTGGATTGTATCCAAGTACTGCTTTAGCCACTTTATTATTAATTATGAAGGCTACTCCATTTCTTCTGTGGTCCTCTTGTCCACAGTAGTAGATCTGGTGGTCATCTGATGTGAAGTGGCCCATTCCAGTCCATTTCAGTTCACTGACACCTAAAATGTCTATATTTAATCTTGACATCTCACCAATAACCACATCCAATTTGTCCTGGCTCATAGATCTTACATTCCAGGTTCCTATGGTGTGTTGATCTTTAGAACATCGGATTCGTCGTTCACCACCAGCACCGTCGGCCGCTAGCCGTCCTTTCGGCTTTGAGCTAGCTGCATCATCACATCTGGGGCTAGTTGAACGTATCCTCTGTTCCTCCCCAGTAGCATTTTGACCATCTTCCGACCTGGGAGTCCCATCTTCCGATGGTATACCGACATATCTCTGGTTGTACTGATCCATTTAGTTTTCACGGCAAGAATACTGGGGTGGGTTGCCATTACCTTCCCCAGGGATCGTATTTAGTCTGACCTCTCTGCCACGACCTTCCTGTCATGGGTGTCGCTTCACGGTTTAGCTTATGGTTTCATTGAGGTGCTCAAGCTCCAGCACCACAACAAGGTAACGATCTCCTTTGCTGGAGATCTTTCAGCATAGGGATTAATAAGTTCTGGTAAAACCATGGAAAGTGGTTTCAGAGGTAGCTCAGGAGTTCATGGCCACCATGGCGGCCATGGGTCTGACTCAGATTATTCGGGACCCAACTAGAGACATTGGTCTCACACCAGACTTAGTTTTCTTGTCGGAGCAAAGGCAATGTGGTCTGAGGGGAGAGTTACATCTTTCCCCTTTGTCATGGTCAGATCACGTCCTGGTGGCCTTGAGATTCTTTTATGCCGCCCCACTCCGCAGGGAGGCAGGACCTATTCGATCGGTCCGCCCCCAGCGACTGATGGACCCAAGTCGGTTTCACAGGGAGCTGGGGGTTATCCCCGAGGATCTGCTGCACGGTCCAGCGGAGGCCCTAGCTGCTACCTGGAATATGGTGGCGGCCGGGGCCTTGGACAGGATTTCGCCTGTGCGGCCTCTCTTATCCTATCAAGCCCGACACTCCCCGTGGTTCACGGAGGAGTTGAGGGTTTTGAAGAGGATTAAGAGACGCCTAGAGCGCCGCTGGAGGAAGACAAAGACTGAACCCGACCGAACACAAGCTAGAGCCGCGGTTAAGGCCTACCTTGTGGCGGTAAGAGCGGCGAAACGCCAATATTTCTCCGCTCTTATTGCATCCGCAGAATGCCGTCCAGCGGCCCTGTTTAAGATTACCTGTTCCCTTTTGGGGAAAGGGGATTCAGAAAATCATCTGCAGGGCCATGCTGAGGAATTTTCTAGGCATCTGCAGGATAAAATCGCTCGGATTCGCTCTAAGTTAGACTCTAAGCGTGAAACATGGTCTGGGGAGATGCCTGAGGTACGTACTTACCCGGTTATCTGGGAACAGTTCGATCCTGTTGGGCCCGAGGAAGTGGAGAGGATCCTCCGGACTGTAAATGCCACCACATGCGAACTAGATCCATGTCCCTCCTGGCTGGTTCAATCAGCTCGGGAGGTGACGTGTGGCTGGGTCCAGTCAATGATAAATGCATCCTTGCAGGAGGGAGTGTTTCTGGCGGCCTTCAAGGAGGCGTTGGTGCCCCCCTCCTCAAGAAACCATCACTGGACCCTGTTGTACTGGACAATTTTCGTCCAGTCTCCCACCTCCCCTTTATGGGGAAGGTGGTTGAGAAAGTGGTGGTGTTATAGCTTCAGAGGATTCTTGATGAAACAGATTATCTAGACCCCTTTCAGTCAGGTTTCAGGCCAGGATATGGGATGGAAACAGCATTGGTCGCACTTATGGATGATCTCTGGCAGGAGCGGGATGGGGGCAGTGCATCCATCCTGCCTCTCCTTGACCTCTCAGCGGCTTTCAATACCATCGACCATGGTATCCTTTTGGGACGACTCAGGGAGTTGGGGGTGGGCAGCGTGGTTTTGCGCTAGTTCACCTCCTTCCTCCAGGGCTGGTCCCAATCGGTGTTGATAAGGGAGGAGAGATCGGGTCCACGGCCCCTCCTTTGTGGGGTGCCGCAGGGCTCAGTGCTCTCTCCTCTCCTATTTAACATCTACATGAAACCACTGGGTGAGATCATCCGTCTCCATGGGATGAGGTATCATCAATATGCTGATGATACGCAGTTATACATCTCCATCCCAGGGGAAGTAAGTGATGCTGTGACTGCCCTATCCAAGTGCCTGGGGGCTGTGGGGGTCTGGATGGGGAACAACAGGCTTCAGCTGAACCCTGGTAAGATGGAGTGGCTGTGGGTTAATGGACCCTCGGTGTCTAGGAATTTATCATCTTTAGTTCTGGATGGGGTGGCATTACCCCAGACAGACCCGGTATGTAACTTGGGGGTCCTCTTGGACTCACGATTCCTGCTCGAAGAGCAGGTGGCAGTCGTGGCCAGAAGGGCCTTTGCACAGCTTCGTGTTGTGCGCCAGTTACGCCCTTTCCTGGAGTGAGGGGCCCTTTGAACAGTCACTCAAGCCCTGGTCATCTCCCATATATACTATTGTAACGCGCTCTACATGGGGCTACCCTTGAAGAACGTCCGGAAGCTTCAACTGGTTCAGAATGCAGCCGTGCGAGCGATTTTAGGTGCTTCAAGATCAGCACATATAACACCTCTGCTCCGCGAGCTGCATTGGGTTCCAGTCTGCTTCTGAATTCAATTCAAGGTGTTGGTTATCACCTTAAAAGCCCTACATGGCATCGGTCCAGGTTACCTGAGGGACCGTCTCATCCCTATCACATCAACCCGTCCCACCTGGTCCTGCAGAGAGGGCATGCTACGAGCCCCATCTGTAAGAAAGTTCCATCTGACGGGGTCCAGGAGACGTGCCTTCTCTGCAGTAGCCCCTGCCCTTTGGAATATTCTTCCCCCTGAAATAAGATCGGCCCCCTCTCTCCTGGACTTTAGAAAAAATCTAAAGACCTGGTTTTGCCATCATGCTTGGGGAGGGGAGGGAAATAGCCAGTCTTGGGGTTGGCTGATCGCTTAGAACTACTTTGACCAACCTTTCGACCATGTAAGAACTGCCATTTTTAGGATTAAATTGTTTTAGATATTTTATTGAATTTTTGTAATATTTATGTTTTTATTGATTTTAAACTTACGTTGTGAACCGCCCAGGGTCCCTCCTTGCGGGGGAGATGGGCGGGATATAAATATGTTTATAAACAAATAAATAGTGATTTTACCTTGTACAGGGAGTTACTCTATTGGTGCGATGTTATGACTATCTGAACCAGTGTTATGGGAAAGAAGGAAATATGTTGTGTGGGAGGATCATTTTTGCTGAGAAGTCTGAGTGTTTGAAAGTGGCAGTGGGGCTGTTTGACTTCTGTAAAAAAATTGCCTTATGTGTAATAGGGAGATATGCCCTGGTATATTTCGAGGAGGGGTAAAAAAAATTAAATGTGTAAATGGATAGATAAAGAGGCTATTATGATTTTATTTTCTTAATGATTTGGAGTAAGACTTACAGGATTTTTTATTTGTATGACTTAAAAAGTATTGATAAGATATAATATTTGGCTTTTAAATTTAATAGATTTAAATCTGTTGTAGTATTATTGATTATGAAAATAGATAACTTACATGTTTTTATAATTTGATTTTTATTATAGTGGACAGAAATATATAGAATAGTGGTAGGAAGGAAGAAATTAAACAGATGTTGCTTTAAGGGGGAGGGAAATTGATTTAGAAATTCATATATATATATATATACACACACACATTTTTATATAAGGGGAAGGAGCAATTGTATTAGTGATTTGTATGTTTTACTGGAAGGATTTATAGAAATAATGTGATTTTGGTTTGACAGAAGAGTAAAGGTTTGACTGAAATTTGCTGTATATTTTTGCTGTTGAAAGTTGGAAGTCACCTTTGTATGTAATCTTAAACTTTTTTGTGTGTCTTTCACACTTCTTTAGTTTTTTCTTTTTCTGTAGTTTTTATCTTTATTGAAAACTAATAAAATTATATCCAAAAAAAAGTGATTAGAAATTAGAGCTGAAGTCCACTTTTGTTTGGACATCTCGAATCTTTCTAAAACTGCTGGATTTCAGATTCTGAATTCAGACAAATTTGATGCACATTTCTGATTAGTATTTTGCTTGAAAAAAATGTGATTAATAGGATCAAGAAAACCAGGGTTACTTGAGTATACTGCTACATTTCACTGAAGCCAGGGACTTGCTAGGCTATGTCACTCAGCCCCTTCCTGCTTCTGTACAATGCTGTTAATCAAATTATCATAGGTTACCATCATGCTTTCGAACTGTGGTGCTGGAGAAGACTCTTGAGAGTCCCTTGGACTGCAAGGAGGTCAAATCAGTCAATCCTAAAGGAAATCAACCCTGTATTGTCGAAGGCTTTCATCGAACAGCCATCGAAATCAACCCTGACTGCTCATTGGAAGGACAGATACTGAAGCTGAAGCTCAAATACTTTGGCCACCTAATGCGAAGAGAAGACTCACTGGAAAAGACCCTGATGCTGGGAAAGACAAAAGGAGAAGGGGAGGGCAGAGGATGAGATGGTTAGATAGCATCACCGATGTAATGAACATGAATTTGAGTAAACTCCGGGAGACAGTGGAGGATAGGAAGGCCTGGCGTGCTATGGTCCATGAGGTCACGCAGAATCGGAGATGACTAAACGATTGAACAACAACAAAAAACATTTGGCAATGTGACCCAAATAAAGCATGCTGGGATGCAAGGTGATAATTTTCCTAATCACAATCCATCTGAAAGCTGCTTGAGACATGAACATATTTGCTACAGAAATAGTTCACAAATTTAAGCAGATGTTTGGATAACAGCATGATTGGATTCTCAGCAAGCAGGAAAAGTTACTTCTTAGTATGAACACATATTGTATATGAGATACTATTATCACATAGATGGGTTATTCTGGTTTGAATTTATCTTCTTTCAACCAACCCTAACTTTAAAAAGCAAGCTTCACAAATGAATATGCATACCCACTTAACACATGCAATTTCCAATAGATACTATTTGGTAAACCTAATTGAGACTTCATGAAGATTTCATCATCTGTTCAAGTGCTGGTTTCTCTTCATTGGCCTTTTATACATTTATTTAATCTGGAATTCAGAGATGTGCAATGGTATTGGACCTGAAGGTTTGACTCCTAAATTCTATGTTCAGGATCCAGTAACTGATAGGTTGTATCTGCATAAGCAGTAAGAATTTTAGATCACTCTTCCAGGGCATCAACTGGCACTTGTTCAAAGGAAAACAGACAAGGAAGCTTCATTGTTAGAAGCTGAATCTATTGAGAAGTCTGTAATGCCAGGAAAGGTGGAAGGAAAATGATTCAATGGCACATAATCAATCTAAATGATAAATAAATCTCAACAGTTGCTGATATTGCTCATTAGGATGAGAGGCAAAGATGTATTTCATCACCCCAGTATTTTTTTTTCTGTTGGAATCTTGGTAACTCGTTAAGAATAACTATGAGTGTTTAGATATACTTAATTTGCATTTCTAGTTTCACTAAAGGAATTGTTAAATTAAGTAATCTAGTATACCTTATTTGCCTAGTGCCGTGAAACAAATTAGAAAAATTTATTTAGCAGTAAGCCATTAATAGGCAAATGATTTTAAAAAAGCACTAAGATTACTTTGTGCTGACCATTACTGGTTATACAAAATAGCGGTCAAATTTTAAAATCTGCATTTTGTATGTTGCGTTTATTATTTAAATGTGTATTGTTTGCTTTCCAATATACTTTTTTTTTGCAGAAAGGTTTTTAGTAATAAATTACAGTAACTTGGTTCTCTTTAGTCATGGTTTGATCAGGGATTGAATAATCCACATTGGCTGAATTTACATTTAACACAAAACCATAATGGCTTGGTTTCCATGGTAAGGCTACCCCATCTCCCCCAAAGTTTTAAGTTTTATGTAATGGATGAACCCAATTTGTGTATTTATCTATGGCTTTTTAAACAAGGCAGGAAAAGCAGGCAGAACATGGGTTTCTAAAATTTTAACTCCTTTACTAGCAGTGCTCATATTTTTGTGTGAATGTGCAGATGGGAAAACATGGGGCGGCTGCATGCACTTGGTCCTGGGTCACGTGACCAGAAGGGAAGCCATCTTAGAATGGAGTAGTTGCCAACATTTTGAGTAGCTCTCCAGTGATGCACTGGGAGATTTTTTCAAGCTTTATTTATCACTCACTCACTCACTCTCTAGCCGCCCATCTCACATTCGTGACCTGGGCAGCTTATAATTAATTACAATTTTCCACAGTTCCTGGTCTGATCTGGTCCATTTTTATAGTATCTGCCTTCTCCATGACCAAATTTAGACCTATTCAGAGTAATTTTCAGAGTATCATGCTGAAAAACAAAGAATAAAAATACTTGAAACCCGGGGGGGGGGGGGGGGGGTTGCATTGACTGAAAATTTTTGAGGGGATTGTTGAAGGTGTTTGTGTTTTGCCTTGGGGAGAGGGGATTGAAATTACATAGCTTTGGAGTGGGACATTTATCTGAAATTTGGCTAAATGGATCTACACATAAGCAATAGTACTGCAAATTTCACCTAAAAACACAAAATTATGCTACATACATAATAACCAACCAGAATTAGAGGAATCTCTCAAACGTACAGTATCTATTTGAAACCGGTAGTTTGTGCATACTTTCGTGTCTTCCAGATCAAAAGGTAACAAAATAAATGACCTAACACAGATCTTACTTTATGCCACAATTTTAATTTTTGCCCTAAATTTGTAAATATTAGTATTGGCAATTCCAACAAACCCGTAATTATTTGTGGGGCGGAAGGCAATGTCTGACAAGATGTGTGGGTTCTACCAGACCTGCAAAAAAGTCATAGAATCATGGGGTTGGATGGGACCTTGGAGGTCTTCCAGTCCTGGCAGCAATTGTCATACCATCACAGGTATATCTACAGAGCTTCTTCATCACTAAAGCAATTAAAAATGATTGTCTGTTCTTTAATGCGTTTGTGAGCCTGTGCAAAATAAGAAAATTTTCTGCAACAGAGAAATTAGTCTGATTGTACATATATGAATATGAACTCATGTACAATCATGGAAAACCATATACCTTATTTTCCAAAGTATTTGGTTAACTGCAGAATCAGGTATTAGACTAACTTTACTGGAAGTATTGCAGATTAAATCCCCTATATGAATGTATTGCTAACAAAAAAAAAATCCCTAAACCTTTTCTTGTTTTTACAAAAGATGGATAGGGGGAACATTTATATAGGGGATTTAATCTGCAAAATAATTTAGGGTTTCACAAATCTGGAATGTGTATATATTTTAATATTTCTATGAAGTTTCTGCCTGCAGGGAAGAGACACTTGGACATTTCATATTCTTTTGGCAACACCATCCAAAAGAAAATGCACTGTTTGTGTGCTTCCGTATTTCTTAAATGATTGCCTGTGCTTTAGCATCTCTCTGCATGGAAACACTTCTCCCTTTTTTTTTGTCTAAGCTCACCTCTATGATACTGACCACTATGAAATATGGTATTGGTACGTATGCAATGCTACACAAGCAGGCTGTCTTTATGCAACAGGGCCTTTTCCTCAACCCTCCAAGAATGTGTTCTAAAAGTTTCCCAAAATTCAGCAGATATTGGGGTGCTGCATAGAAAGCATTCTACTGAAGCAAGCAGTTCCAACAATGGAGAACTTAATTGGACTGTACCTGTTACCTTGCCTTGAGATAGGATTAACAAAGTTAGTGGCATTTAAAGTGGTATCTTCATTCTGGAAATACCATGTCTGCAACTGATTTAACAGTAGACACAACTTGAGAAAAATGTGTAAGACTGAAGCGAGTTAACATGCAAATAAGAGACATGAATACAGAATCAAGAGGTTTAGTTGTATTTATTCCTAAAACTCAATATTCTTCCAAGTCGGCAGGACACAACCACCTTGGATATATTCTGCATCCACAAGATGGGTTTTAAACAATTAATGTCCATTCACACATATGGAAAAAAGTCATTTATACAGTTTGTTCAAAAACTATCCTGTGAACTATTTTTATATAGGAATCTAGCAGTCCATCCACATTGCACAAGATTGTCTTTAAGCAAATTGTTTACATGACAGTTTGATGGAACAATGGCAGGAATGAAAGCTCCACACAGTAAGTAGAAGTTACTTAGAAATAAAAGTGTGGAAAAATACTACTAAAAAGTGACACCAGCTTTACAGAAAGAATGCAGAAAAAGGGACTGTGTTCTTTTTACGCAAGTAGTGAATAAAAAGAGGGCTGGGAAGACAGACAATAAAGTAATATTTTAAATCATGCTTAATACATTACACCTTCCATTCTGGTTATACAGAAAGGATATACACCCATGGCCAACGTATTTAAAAGAAACTGCAAATGACACATATTGACCTTTAAACTGAACCTATGGCATGCCAGAGCTCATATATCAACGGAGATTTTGTATTCATGGACCAGTTCTAAGGACTGATCATGATCAGTCCTTAAATGCTTGCAATAAATTATTCTTCCAGAAATGTTTACAAGAGAAAGATGGTAAGTGTTGGCTTTAGCCATTATATTATTCATTTGTTTCAGAGATATTAGAATTGCAGTGTTATCAGCTATCAAGAAATGACAAGAGGGATATCAATTACAGCATACCCATAAGTAAAAAGTTACCGTCTTTCAATAAGATTTTGCATGCTTAAATGGGAAGTGATGTAATAGCAGTTTTTTCAAAAGAATGTTAAACTCAGCTGTACACATTATTCACATAAAACATATTTTGGACCTGCACGTTATTCTGAAATAAGGGAGCAGCTGTAAAAAAAAGTATCATTTGTTTTACATAAAAAGGCTGGCTATGCAAATATTTGCTTCCATCTTCTCAATTCCTAATGTGGTTATCAACATGATTTTCTCATATAGTTATTGACTTAAGAAGTTCACCTTTTCGCAGTCAGATGAGAACTTTTTATCACTGCACTGGAAAACCACAACTGCAAATTAGTCATTATTCTGGAGGTGACATTTGTTCAGCTACTTGGCACTGCACCATTCTTGTAACTAAAATCTGAGTTCTATGATTTTAAAACAGGAAAATAACACCACTATGTTTTTAAATACCCCTACTGAATGTTTATATTAGCATCAGTATCAACCTTTCACCCACATGGCAACTAATGTATGCCATTAAGGGCTAATGAATAATAATAAAAAAGATAGGAATAATCAGTCAGACTTCAAATCAATTAAACAACTTTACTAAATGAAAAAAAACTACATTTAATATGTGTTTAAAACAAAATGGAATTAGAAAAGAGGTTTAAATTTAAAGAACTGTTCACTTAGTCAGAAATCACTTGCATAATACGTGCTATTTATAAAATGCAAGTTTCAAATCCTCAGTGTAACATTTGCAAAGGCAAGATTAAACTTTTACATTTATTGTTGCACATAGAATAGTATAAACTGGAACCTTCCCTCTTAAATTTTACAAATTTGTCAGTGTTCAATAAAAAATTGTAATCCTATTCAATGAAATCTTTGCCTTTCAATTTTTATTCTCTTACAAACTTTACACATGTCTTTACACTTATCAATATGAATCCTTAAAAAAGGAAAGCAGGAAAAGAAATACTGTATCAACTCTTGATCATGTACAGAAATTATTGCTACTATGCGTACACTACAAAGCAGAAATCTCTACATGAACATGAATTTTGATTATGAAAATCCAGAAGATATAGTTGTTTATGACATAAGCCTTACAATCATGTAGACATATTAGACAGTTCAACCACCATTAGCCATAGTTACCCTACTGCTTATTTATCAATATCCATTTAAATAAACCCTCCTGGAGTGTTGGCAGGGAACAAAGGGGAAGAGGGCTAGCATTTCAAGGCCTGTCAGAGAGGGATCTTCATGTCTACTGAGAAATGCAGAATGCACTTTAATGCAAGTATGGCATTATCAAGAAGCTAAGCATGCTGAAAAATGTTTCATGCTAATAAAATCTAATGCAAGATATTACATGACCAACTAATAAGTAATACCACTTTTGCCCTACCTTAGCTGAATGAAGTGCCATTGTGAGTATAATGTTAGTTTAAAATGGTGCAGTGCACGAAGTGGCAATCTAAGATAAAAAGCAACAAGCTTTATCTCATGAAAAACACTGACTTCTAGTCTCTTTGGAGAAGGAACATTACTGTAGGAACTAGCTTGAGCTTGGTTTGTCTTTAATCACCAGGCTCCTATGAGAGGGGCAAACACTTAGTCAGGAAGATTACTGGGAAGAGGAAGAGCAGCAACAGCTGGCTCCCCAAATCCACAGTTCAATTTTAGCCAGGGAACATTACTAAGATACCTTGCCATCATTCTAGCTACAAAATAGAAATAAAAGCAATCAAGCAACAGTAAGATCACGTTACACAAATGAAACATCATGCTCTCATCTGATTTAACTATTACATTAAGCTTAAATTGGGATGTTGGTCAACTTTAAAACTGACATGACTATGCAACCAAAATAATTTGTTTAGATCTGATTTACTTTATGTTGATTACTGGAACTTGGTGTATACTTATTACAATACAGTGTTGCACATCTGTCAACTAGAAAATATTAAAGATCCTTTACCCGTCTCTTTAAGTTAAAGATGTGACATCATAAAGGTTGTCAAATGGCTGGATGGTTTTACAGTGCACACTTATTATATACTGTATATATGGAGTTTTGTCCTTTATAGATCTGATGATTTTCTACTGTATTCCTTTCTTCACCTCTTCTTCGGCGGATTAGCTGTGCGAGGTGGAGTGACTGGACGTCCAGAGTTCAGTCCACCATACTGGTACTTTGCTTTCTTTTCAGAAGGTTTCAGAATCTTAAGAGGAAAAAGAGTAGTTCAGTCTTTTAGAACTGGGGAAATATTTTACGTGTTAAAAAAGCATTCATTTATTTATTTTTATTCTGCCTTTATTATTTTTATAAATAACTCAAAGTGGGGAACATACCTAATACTCCTTCCTCCTCCTATTTTCCCCACAACAACCCTGTGAGAGGAGTTGGGCTGTGTGTGTGTGACTGGCCCAAGGTCACCCAGTCTGCGGACTAGAACTCTGTGCCCTGGTTTCTAGCCCGCTGCCTTAACCACTAGACCAAACTGGCTCTGGTCTTATTTTATGTCACCATAAAATGGCTGTCATGACTGAGACTAGCTACACCAACCTTCACTTAGGGAAATTGAAAAGAATAGAAAGCAAATCACTTGCCCAAATCATAAATACATGGCAAAAAGGACAGATGACCTGAATATAAACCCCCCTTTTGAATCTCTATGCCATTAACAGGGATTACATAATCTCAGACTCTTTTCTCTCACCTCACACATCCATAAGCCTTGCTACATTATGGCTACCAGATCTGACTTGCAACAATTATCTGTTCTAGTATGTGGAGGTCATTTTGCAGACAGTGATGCCCAAGAATACCATGTTACCAATCCCTTGACAATACCACAGTAGTCCTTGGTTAAAAACAGCAATTGGGACCAGAATTTCCATCGCTAAGTGATGCGGTCATAAAGTGCGATGTTACGTGATCGCATCACTTGGCAACAGCAATCCCGGCAGTTCCTGTTGCCGTCATTAAACAAGGATCGCAGATCATTAAGCGAGAACCTATTGCGACTTCCTGCCAGCTTCCAACAAGCAAAGACAATGGGGAAGCCGGCAGGAAGTCATGAGTCCCGGGTGGCTCGCAAGCAGGTCAGAAAACAAGTATGTGGCTGCTGCGGCCTGGCACAAATGCAGCCGGGCCAGGGGCGGCTGCTGCCGGGGGCAGGAGGGTGCACAAGCTGCTGCCCGGTGCAAGCGCAGCTAGACGGGGGGCAGCAGGGGCGCAGGGAAGCCAAAAGGGCAGAGATGGGGGAGTTATGTGGGTGGGGGGGAAGTTGAAGTGCACCCTGCAGTCGTAAATGTGGGCAGGCTGCCAAGCACTCGAATTTTCATCATGTGACCTTGGGGGCACTGCAACAGCTGTAACTTCAAGGACTGGGCCTAAGTACTATTCTTTCAGCACTGTCATAACTAACAGTCACTGAATGAATGGTCATTAAGTGAAGACTACCTGTAGACTGATTAACTCAGTCAAGAGTGTTTCAGAGGAACAAAGAAATTGGCTATGTTACATTGATGAGGACTGAAATGACACAAAACTCCAGTTACACATTCTGATTTCCTTATCCACTATGTACACAATTAAGGAGATACCAAACAAGAATTTAGTTTAGCTTAAAAAGATTTTGGAGTTGTCATTACCCATGAACTGTTGAGAAAATTTCCAATCTGCTAAACAAACAGAATAAACTATTTCCAGGCATTGAGTTTTTGGACTCTAGGAAAAACACCCAGTGTTCTGGAGATTTATCTGGAGTTCAGAAGAAATAAGGGTGATTTGGTCCATGCTCCAATACCCCATGACTGACTTGGAAGTAGTGTAGTTTTGCTCTTATACATGGGCTGTATACAATGAAATTGTAGGGGTGTGCAAAACATTTTGTAACAGCAGGGTTTACAAATAAGTATGATATTGCTAAAGTGAAATTAAAAAATCAGTTAAATTACTGATTGCTGTGATATCAGAAATAAACAATTTTTTACTTTATTCTTCCTCCTGGCCACATGGAAGATAGCAGAGATGGGAGCTTGGAGTGTTGTAAATTGCAATCTTTGCACGTAACACCAAGCCCTGTTTAACTGTTTTTTGCACAAACTGGGCTATTATTTTACATACATTAGCAAGAAACTCCGCTGGCAGAGCCCAAGCTTAAATTCACACCTCCAGGCAGACATTTATCTTGGTTTCTGATATAATGGACATATAATTAGTGCTTTCCAACAGAGATCATAGCATTTACAATCCAAAGTTCTAATCTTCAATCAAGATTCAATTAAATATTATCTTAAGTGATTCCAATTAATTTTTTCTATTTTAGTGTTAGGCATATACTAATGCTTGTAAATTTATGACTTATAATTATCTTAAGACAAAAACACTGAGATACTTAAAAAACTAGTTTATCATACCTGAAAAGAACACATTAAAGTTTCATCCACACTCATCATGCCACCAGCATTGTCAAATTCTCCACAGTAATTAGGAGCAGAAAATAGAGTAACCAGCTGTCGTTTAGCAAAGAATTCATAGCCATCTTCAACCACCTGTCAGTGAGGAGAACAGAAAGCCAAGATTAATATAATTGTAAATATATCTGTAATTTTAGATTGCAAGTTATGGAGTAAATATTTTGTCTAGGAATAACTGAAAACATATATAAAATCAGATTTTAAAAAAATTAAACTTTAGATAGCAAAATAATGAAAAAAATAGGAGAAAATGAAGAATATATACACATTTGAGAATATTAACAAACCAGACAACATATACAAAAGCTCTCCAACATTTTTATAATGCATTTTAAAATAAAGGACTCAAAATCTAGAGTACATGAGCATAAAGTATGACAATAACTATGGTTCCGTGCAGTAATTCCACAGGAACAATTTGGGTTCAATAGGGTATTTGTAATCATTAATAGAAGCGGATAGTTATCTGCAATCCAATTTACACTGCGTCTACATACCAGAATACATTGTATGCAAAAAAATTAAAAAGCTTGCCACAGCATAATTCTCTGAGAATAAAAAATAAAATCCAAATTTAAGTAGTAATGTTTTCATACCTGATGAGCTCGACAAATCAAATCCAAATCATGTCTGTTCAAGAATTTGCTGACCACATCAGCTCCAAAAGTAAAGGAAACGCCACGGTCATTTTCACCCCAGCCTTGCACATCCTTGTCAGGATCAGACCACAACAGATCACAGAGCAAGCCTTAAAAAGGAGGAAAGTATACATTCATTGGGCTTACAAATGGTATTGTTGTGTTATTATATTTAAATTTATTTATATTGCATAAACATACATTCTTAATTTTATACATTTACCAAAGCTACAATCATTAAGCACTAGCTTACAATCTACCGGTTTCAAATCAAGTTCTAAAAAGTAATACGATTTAATTAGAAGCTAGTTAAGACACAAACAATCCTGAGAGCCCAAATTGATAAACTATAATGTTTGACTGGGTTCCATATACAAATAGCCCACCCCAATCTTCTTTAAAATCTAAAAAGCAATTTAATACATAGGGTTGGACTAAGTTAGTCACAATTAGCTCTCCCTGAACCAGTGGCACAAAATTCCCATTGTCTGGATTCAAGCCACAGTATTAAGAACTAGGAAACTTCTAAAGTGCATTTTCTATAATTAACTTGTTTAGTAACAAATTTTCTAAACTCCCTCTCCCCCAAGACTCTAGGTGGTGTACATTAATGTCTAAATATTACAGTTTCAGGATCAGATTATTAAGTACTTTGAGAATATGCTACTAAAACAGCAGTTGCAGAAGCATATCCCTAATCCTTAAGAAAGTCTCACCTGTGTCAGGAACATCTGTGGGTCTCATAATTCTTCGGATCTGTTCCATTGACTGCAGATCTGGTGACAATCCTGTCAGCAACAAGAAATTTTATGTTTATTGTGAAAGATGATCAACAGCATTTGCTTCCTATAGTTTTCAGTGTAACACAATCTAGTTAATTGGCCCAGAGTTCCCCGTTGGGGGAGATGGGCGGTTATATAAATTGAATTAAATAAATAAATAAATAAATAAATAAATAAATAAATATTTATTGGATTTTGTAGTCACTTTAATAACTGGTGTTACTAATACTGATGTTATACTTTTAAATATAGTACCACCATCACTTTTAACATGTTTGAGTAACAGGAAAGGAATTTTTTACGTGGCCCATTTCCAATACTTGATAAATATAAAACAAAACTCTTGATGCAAAACAGTTATGGTTCAACATTCAGGCTTAAGAGTGGGAATATACAAGCTTAGCAATCTGAATTTGATTTTTTTTTTTGATAAACATATACAAAACCATTCAACATTTTTAAGCTCAGAACATATGGTTCATGTATTCCATGCTCAAAACCAAACAGCAGGCATTTTAAGAACTGTGTTTTTGGCAAGCACTTTTAACCACCACAGCCTTTTTGAACTGTGCTGTCTTAAGTGTTCTGGGCAATGGGACTGGAATGCTATTTTGAATTTTCTTGTCTGGGCTGCAGTACAACAGCAGGGTCATTTCCTGCTACTATTTGCTAATATTGTGTGGGGTGATCTTGAGGGAAACAGGGTTAAGCAGCATGTGGCATTCTGAATCTGAGACTGCCTCAGAAAGGACTAGTACTGCTGCAAGGGATTGCTGTGACTAGACAGAGTGACTGCTACCACTGAAACTTCACTAGTAAGTAATTCAACAAAAAGTTGCCTCTGAGACAATACTTCCCTAATGGTTTTAGTTCTAGTGTGCTGTTACTGAAGGGTTGTTTTAAAGCAGTACAGAAGAACCAAGGGAACAGAGAGAAGAAATGGGGGAGGAAGAACAAACAGAAAGCAAGAATAGGGATAGAATATACATAAGATATGGAGACTTGTATTTTGTTGCAAGTTTTTCTGATACTTTGGTATGTGAGACACATCCCACAAACAGTACATGAATCAGCAGATTTGTGCACTTGCAACACACTGAACATTTATGCTATACTTCAATAGTAACTGTATATTGAGTTGTCTCCACATAGTGATTATTTTCATGGTGGGGAAAAATGCTGAGCACAGAAAATCTAAGCATTTATTTTCAATTAAATTCCTAGACTTAAGGCAGTTTACTCCATTGAATGATTCAAATGAATCCACTTTGTTACAATTCTAATACAGTCCCTAGAAAAATGTCTGCAATCCTAAAACATTTTGCTATCTAGAATATGCACAGATCACCTTAAAACTTGCAATTTCATATATTCAAAGTGATTACAAACAAGAGTAAACAAAGAAAAAGTTAAAACACTACAGGAATCTAACATTCCTACAAATACACTTATGGAGGGAAATGCAGTAACGGATCTTTTGACTTCTACTTTTAAAAACTATCACTATTTCTAAATCACACTGAATAGTGCTTTGGAAACCAAACATCCTTTCCTAATTGTCAAAAGGCTATAAGGAAAACTAACACAGGACTGTAAAGAAAAACCTTTTTAAAAAACCTAGCACTTACGGACCCAAGTAACAGACTACCTACATAGATTTGGTTAATTATAAAGAACTACAAAATTAATTAGAATAGGAAATTAGCAGCTAAAATATTTATTGGACATGTTATGATATAGAAAGAACTTGCACCAGGAAAATTAAGGTTGCAAATATAAATGCAAACTCACATATATACCCAAATCAAACTCAAAGAGTGTTGTTTCTGAAGAAGCTTAAAAGGTACTGCATTCTTAGAAATCAAGCCTGTCAATCTAAACTTTTATAATTTTTTAAATAAAATTTTATAAAGATTTATAAAAGCAACATCAAGAAGATGTATAGTTAAGTGCAGCTACTAGACCAGAGCTTTCCAAACTGTGTGTCGCGACACAAAAGTGTGTCACCACACAGAGTCTGGTGTGTCGCCACACAACCCAGAAGTGCTGATCATCATCAGCGCTTCCGGGTTTTCCCGCGGCGACACACCAACGGCGGCGCGCAAAAACCCGAAAGCTGCAGCAGCGCTTCTGGGTTTTTGCGCGCTGCCGCAACGGCAGCACTTCCGGGTTTGTGGTTGGTGGTTGGTGTGTCGCCACGGGAAAACTTTGGAAAGCCCTGTACTAGACTCTTATTCTAACAAATCAAAAAGGCTTGGAATACAATCAATCTGTTTCACAATTGAGTGGAAACAAGCAAAAAGACTACAAGTAAACTGTATTATAGGCCAGTACAAAGCTCTGTATGCAAAGCTAAATCTAATGCTACGCTAATAGACTTCCTTTTGTGCAGTGATTCTGCATAGACCTAGTTCTAGAGAATTCCCTAATTATCCAGCACAGATCTGAAGAATATGAAGACTGTGCAAGACGTACAATTTGATCTGTCTCCATTCCACTCATGGAATAAGACCACTGAATACAATTCTGCGCCTATGTAAATAAATGCTAACAGCGTTCTGCATGCGTCATGCCGGCCACATGACCATGGAAGTGTCTTCGGACAATGCTGGCTCTTCGGCTAACAAACGGAGATGAGCACCGGCCCCTAGAGTCGGACACGACTGCACAAAATGTGCGGGGGGGAACCTTTACCTTTTTTTTAAAAATAAATGCTATAGGTCAGGTAGAGTATAAAATTGATACTGAACTGAGAAAACAACACTGAAAATGCATCAGTATTCTTTAAGCGAGATGAAAAAACCCTCAATCAACAATTCTAGACTAACTTACCCTCATTTACTGTTTTAAACCATACTCCATACATGTTGCACTGCTTATTTTAAACCTAATTCTCACCATAATATTTTGGTAAAAATCACCAGCCACGAGAACCTCCACTCACCCACAACTCTTCCAACTTGCATGTTCGAATCTATTCTAAATGGTCCCTTAACCATTTGGAATAGTGCATGGAAGCAGGTAGTATTTACTGTTCCATCAACATTACTTGTTCTGCTGATGGATGGCTATTATATTTTACTCTATGTTTATTCCAAAGTTACATATACATTAAAACAAAGGGTAAAGAGCTTCAAAAGGGTCTCTCCAAATGGGAGTCAAGTAATGGGTGTAATTATTACAAATATGATCTAATGTAAGAAAGTGTAAAACTAACAGAAACCCAACTTTTCATATCATGTTGATGTGGTCAGATCTATCAAGGATCTACAAAGCAGAACTTGGGATTGCAGTGGGTTACTGTACTCAATTAAAGGTAAACACAGTGTGAAACTGCTATGAAAAAGATGAATTCCACATTGGAGACCATTAGGAAAAAATGAAACACAGCTACCAAAATAATTCATGGAACGTAATGCTATCGGGGATTTATAATCATGATGGCTATAGTGCCTCCAGGATCACAGGCAGAATACCTCTCAATTCCAGTTGCTGGAGAACATGAGCAGGAGAGTACAAGTGTGCTCATATACTGCTTAAGAACTTCCCACTGGCTTTTGGCTGCCTATGATGGACACACAGTACATAACCTTTTGAACTGATGCAGCATGGCTCTTAAGTCCATACACAAACCCTTCAAGGTAAAATTTCTTAATCACATATATTACATCACAGAGTATGATTAACAGCAAAAAGCTTTTCCTTCTTTCAATGAGCTTCCCTTATCCATGAGGGAATGAGACAGCATTCCCTCAAAAATTCTTAATATGTGCACTGGTTCACATGACAAGTCTGCCTATCGCTACTGCATTTTCTAGGAGTCTGACCACTTTGGTGGGCTAATACTGAACCTTTATGGAACAAATCACAGAAGAAGACTCCATCAGAAATTGTTCAGTCAGTCTCTGTATAGGAACCATAATTCTTAATTTGATCCTTTGGTATAAATTATTTCAAGATTTGACTAGTGAAGCTTTATGACTATATAGTGCCATTCACAACTTTATTTTGTTGTTGTTCAGTCGTTTAGTCGTGTCCGACTCTTCGTGACCTCATGGACCATAGCACGCCAGGCCTTCCTGTCCTCCACTGCCTCCCGGAGTTTACTCACATTCATGTTCATTACATCAGTGATGCTATCTAACCATCTCATCCTCTGCCGTCCCCTTCTCCTTTTGCCTTCAGTATTTTCATTTTACTGACAAATACTGTCCTATATATATTCCACTGAGAAAATAGAAATCCAGTTGACATGATTCAAGCTACAGACAATTCCACCTGGATGACTGAGAACCTTCATAGACATTTTGTCCTATATACTTATTCGAAATTCAGTTTCCCTAGCATAAAACAAAAGAACCCTACGGCACATGTGCAAGCTCTTTTCTTTAGACAAGAAAATGTAGATAAGTAGAACAAATACTAAACAAAGTGTGCCACTTAACCCAGGACTGATCATTTAAGTTGCCCACTAACACTTCATAAAAGGAAATCTAACTAACTGTGCTGGCATTATCATGATCACACTTCCCCATTTGTCTTTTATTGTTACTGTAAGATAGAATGAGTAGAAATGGAAACAAAACCGCTATTTCAAGCGCCTATGGATCACTGTTTGTCACTAGAAGCCAAAGAGAACTTTGTAGGCTGGATGTAGTCTCATTATAATGACAGATGCTCTAATAACCCTCCATCTGGAACATTATCATGACCTTTGAAAAAAACAGTCCATAAATTTCCAGTTGGTCTTGCAGGATGGCAAGGCTGCTCACTGGGACTGTTAGTTTCTGAACTGAACGCAAGACACTAAGAACATTTTTTCCATTATGTATTGAGTCTGATCCTCTTCAGACAACCTACCTTGGGTGTCACTGCCAAAAGTATTGTTAAACAAATGCATTCCTTGCAATTGCATTTTAATGGTCATTCTAATTCCAGGGAAAGATACATTTTTTAAAACACGCACAAGGTCTTTGAAAATCTGTGATTTTGTTCTTTTAAACCAGTTTATGTTGTGTGAAATGTTCCAATCATACCAATACTTTCTGGTGATTTTTTTAAGATTGCACCTTTTATGAAACTCTTATTTTATACAATACTACATATTAGTTGCATGTTATTGTTATGAACTTCCCAGACAGTAATTTATAAAAATATGGCCTTATATATAGTTAGCAAATAAATAAATAGTACTGATAAATCTGCTAGGCAATATATTTTCAACTGACACACAATTTATCTGGGATGGAATAGTCCTGATACTGTTCATTTTTCCTTCATCCATTCTTGTAACTGCTAGGTACCTGGTGTTTGAGGCAAAGTCACATGTTTGTATGGATTTAGAACAGACTTTCCCAACCTAGGTGCACCCCAGATATGTGAACTTCATCTCCTACAATTTCCTAACCAGTAGGGTAGGGCCATAGTTAAGAAATCTAGTAGTTAAAGCCCATCTGGTGGGCACCCACACTGAGACGAATTCACACCAAGCAAGTTCTGTATCAGAAGCTGGAATACTGATCAAGCTATTTTTGAGCTTATTTGGAACCTGCTCATTTTAATTCAAAATATTAGGTTATGGCATATTTGGGACCGACATGTACACAAAGTGACTTATTGGCCGGAATCACGTCTGCCATCAATGTGGCCCGGGATTGGGCTAGAGTTATATAAATTTCATATTTTTATTAAATGTTTTAACTTTTTAAATTTTAATTAATATTTTCCCTTTTTTATTTCCTGCATTTCTGCCACGAAACGAAATGGGACGGCATATTCCTTCGGGTTCATTTCCCTCTAATTGAGCCAAGTGGCTTCCTAAATACAGGCTTCTACTGTGAATGGCTCATAGAAATGTGCTTACCATCCCAGGAGAAATGTGGATGGACTTCTTGGTCGGTTCTTTCTGGATAGGCTGACCATATTTCCCTGAGACAGAAATGGGACCCTAATGCACGCGTGCGCACATGTTCCATCCCTTAAAAAACTGGACGAAATTGAGTTAAGGAAAAGACGGTACGGTCCGGAAAAGGTAAAAAAACGGGACTGTCCCATTCAAAACGGGATGTATGGTCAGCCTATTTCTGGAGGTTCATAGTCTCCCTGCTGAAGTCTACCTCCCCTTTCAGAAAGTTTTTAGGCACTGTATGTGATTGCTTTGTATTCTTCAAGGAGTCATGAAGTTGAACAAAGATGTTCTCTAAGCCCACAAGACTTGACCTGGCCTAGCAAATGCTCCTCCTCCTTGGAAGTACAGAAGCATTCGGCAAAACTGGCAATATCATAGAAATACTATAGTTATTGAGATGGGATTACGTAATTTCAATTCCAGTTCACACCAAAAGTTACGCTGCCCTAGGACTTCTAGCTCATCTCAACTGACGTACACAGCTTGGTGGCCTCTGAAACAAAGCCAAGATGCATACCCTTTTGCCTCACAAGTCCTAGCTACTGTACAATATTTGCAAATTTGGCTTGAAGGATTAGAAAAGAACAAACGGTAAATGATGCAGCAAAAATTAAGAGTGTAAGGCCTAGAGATCAACATACCTATTTGGCTTCTTCAAATTTATAACCTCTGCCTTTCTTCAGGACTGGGAAAATGAATTAAAACCCCATGTCCTGTTTGCAAGCTTTATGCTCCCTCCTGAGGGAGCTGAACTTCTGATTTATCACATTTTCTTGGACAGGTTCCTGGAAAACGTTGATATTCTAGGAGACAGGTTGATCATGTAGTTCACATTTTGTTTGAGAAGAAATCAAACATTTTTAGTATATTTTTTATTAAACTTTCAACAAAGAAGTAATTTCATCAATATGAAAATGGGAATTTCCTTACCTCCATGGCAGCAGAAAATCTTCTCATCTACTATTGCTGCAATAGGCAGACAATTAAAGCAGTCTGTGAATGTCTTCCAGAGTTTGATATTAAATCGTCGTTTACCTAATAAAATTGGAAGAATATTTACACTGTAGCATAACCATTCAAAAAGTTATACAGATCATGTGAATTCTTCAACTACTTCACTAAAATGTTGTTGTAAGAGGATGCTTCACAAACTTGAAGAGCCATAAATGTTTTATCAAGCATTTCAAAATACTGCAGTCATTTCATAAAAGAGAGATAAATTGGAATCATTTACAGAAAATTTTACTTACATTCATCATAGAATCCATAGATGCGATTTATACTAGCACACTCATGATTTCCTCTCAGGAGAAAAAAATTCTCAGGATATTTGATTTTATATGCAAGTAACAAGCAGATAGTTTCCAAGGATTGTTTGCCTCTGTCCACATAATCTCCCAGAAAAAGATAGTTAGCTTCTGGTGGAAATCCCCCATATTCAAATAATCGAAGTAAATCTGTATACTGGCCATGAATATCACCTAAAATAATTAAAATTTTGCATTACAAGTTATCATGAAGTTTGTATCAGGTTACAGTTATCCAAACAACTGAAAATAAAAAAAAAACAATCTTGCTTCTCAAATTCTCCAATAATTAATATAATTAGTTCTAAAGGTGACCAAAGATTCTGCATATCTCAATTTTCATTTTGCAAATAATTTCTAAACTGTTCTGTTCATTAGACTGCATATTCCTCTTTCTATCACAGCACTGTAATGTGTTCCAATGACACTACTGTGTGTTACCTGAGGATGGGATGCAAAGTAAAATTCTCTGTAGCAGTGTGTGCCCTATGAAATGAGGTTCCCCCCAAGATCTGGATGGCCCCCACTTTCCTGCTGTTTAGAAGAGCTGTAAAGACCTGGCTCTTCACCCAGGCCTTCGGCGAGGGAGAGGGAGACCCCTCACTTCATTGAACTTGTCATATTTTATCATTATTTGTTATGTTTTATTGATTTTATTGTAATTTCTGATTGTTGTGAGCCACCCAGTCTTGAGAATTGGGCAGTATACAAGATGATGGTGATTGTTAAAATAGGGCATCTTCCTTTCCTTTCCAGTACTTTTTCACAAGCCTTCATAAAAGTATTAAATGTTCAATTGTTTCTAATTGCTAACTAGTCAAGTTAAATCATGTGAATAATGTAAGAAATATGCCAATTTGCCTTAGCAATACCAGCACATAACCAAATCTAAGTAATCAGAACTGTGGTATTATCACACATGTAAATTATAAATAGAATCTATTTAAGGACATGAGTGAACAATAATTTGCTTTGAATTTATTTATTTTTTATTATTTAAATTTGCATTACCGCCCATCTCCCCCAAACCGGGGGACTCTGGGCGGTTCACAATAAAACAAATTAAAAACATAAATCTAAAATTAGAACATCCATAAAAATAAATATAAAATCCAAGTGGACTAGATAATAGGGCAGGCTTCATGGCACCAGCCACCCCCAGGAGGAACTAGTAGCTTTCCCATCCCACGCAAGGCAGCAGAACCAGGTCTTCAAGTCTTTCCGGAAGGTCGGTAGCGAGGAAACCCGCCTCAGCTCCGGGGGCAAGATATTCCAAAGGGTGGGCGCTACTGCAGAGAAGGCCCACCTCCCCGCTAGATGGAATTCTTTTGTCGGTGGGGTCCGTAGCATGCCCTCTCTGCATGATCGGGTGGGGCGGGTCGATGTTCTAGGGGTGAGACGGTCCCTCAGGTAACCTGGCCCCATGCCATATAGGGCTTTAAAGGTAATAACCAACACCTTGAATTGGACCCGGAAGCAGACTGGAACCCAATGCAGCTCGCGCAGCAGAGGTGTCACATGAGCCTTTGATGCCTTCCCCACATTCATACCACATTCTTCATATCCATATTGTAGACAGCCCTTTTGCAAAGATATTTAAGTATTTGCTTTTATTTTTTTACTCAACTACAATTTATTACTATGTCAGAACTTGGACAATATATGTTGAACTATGATGTGTCAAAGCACATCAGCTTCAAATCATGGTTCACATCCTGGCTGGTTAAGATAACCCATTTAAAAGTAATTGTAATTTAGTTTGGACATGGCTACCTGAATCGAAGAGAATATTTGTAGCTCAGGGTTGAACTGTGGAGTCCATGGTGCTCTCTGAGCCTTGTTGTTTTCTTGCAGATGTTTCATTGCCAGGCTAGGCAACATCTTCAGTGCGAAAAGGGAGTGGAACTTGCTGTTTATAGACCCTGGCTTGTCCTGCCTGTGTTGGCGGGGGTGTTGTACTCTCCTTGGTAGTACCTTGATTGGGTTGTTTGCTGCTTGGTTGATTGACTGAGTTAATAGTTCCTTGATTAGGGTCTATTGTGTTGTTTGATTGCTTCTCTGCTGCTAATCTTGCAGTTAATCTTTGCCTATCTTCTTGTTGATTGCTGGCAAAGAGGTGTTCTGGTGGTCTGGCTTTTCTATTGTCTCTTATGAATGGTAAGTAAATGTTGTTTACCTCTATGTATCTGTTGATGGCTGCTTTGTCTGAGTGCCAAGCTTCCAGGAATTCTCTAGCATTTTTGGACTTGGCTTGGTTTAAGATGCTCAGTTTCCCAGTTGAAAGTATGGTTAAGTCTGTCCATGTGTTGTGAGATTAAGGAGTTTTCATCGTGTCTTCTGACTGCTAGTTGGTGTTCATGGATGCGTTCTGCTAGTCTTCTTCCAGTCTGTCCTACATAGTGGCTGTTACAGTCCTTACACCAGGGCTTTCCAAAGTTTTCCCACAGCGACACACCAACCGCTGCTGGTGTGTCACTGCGGGAAAACCCGGAAGTGCTGCCATTGCGGCAGTGCGCAAAAACCCGGAAGCGCTGCTGCCGCTTTCGTTTTTTGTGCGCCGCCGTTGGTGTCGCTGCAGGAAAACCTGAAAGCGCTGATGATGATGCTTCTGGGTTGTGTGGCGACACACAGTTTGGAAAGCTCTGCCTTACACTGTATTCCTTTTCGCACTGAAGATGTTGCCTAGCCTGGCAATGAAACGTCTGCAAGAAAACAACAAGGCTCAGAGAGCACCATGGACTCCACATGGCTACCTGAAAACAAAAGCAAATTCTTCTCATTCTGTTCCTCATAAGATAATGAAAGAATAGGAGAGACCAGCACATGGCCATAAATACTAAGCACAGTAGGATTTCAGCTAAATCAGATCACTCCTTCAATCTTCCTCACCAGAAACCTTTATGATACCCTAATGTTGGCATTACAACCTCACTCTGCCAACAAAATAAACTTCATCCTCCCTTTTTATTTATTTGTCCCTTTGAGTCAGTGTTGACTCCTGGCAACTGCCTGTACAAGTCCCTGAAGTGTTCTTGGCAAGGTTTTTTCCAGAAGTGGTTTGCCATTGCCTCCTTCCTAGGGCTGAGAGTGACTGACCCAAGGTCACCCAGCTGGCTTTGTGCCAAGGCAGGACTAGAACTCATGGTCTCCCAGTTTCTAGCCTGGTGCCTTAACCATTACACCAAACTGGCTATCTCATGTTAATATATCTGCTATTTATTAGTTTTTATTATGCTGCACACGAGTCCTAACTTTTATCTTGAGTTGTTTTTTTTAAAAAGAGTAAGATCTGATTACATTTAAGGAACCACCTTTTTCTAAAAAAAATATGTCAATGAAGATTCTCAGTCATCCAGGTGGAATTGTCTGTAGGTTGAGTCATGGCAACTGGATTTCTTTCTTTTGGTTGAAACGTTTCGCTGCTTGTCCAAGTAGCTTCTTCAGTCTGAAGAAGCTACTTGGACAAGCAGCAAAACGTTTCAACCAAAAGAAAGAAATTCAGTTGCCATGACTCAACCTACAGACACCTTTTTCTAAGTTTTATTTTCTAAACTCTATTTTTTTACACAGTAAATACATAATAGGTGTTTTAAAATTAATATTACATAATAATACAATTAAGATGGTAAATGTCTTTTTTGTGGCATCAGCATTTGGGCAAACCTAATTAAAAAAAAACAAGCCCTGCAAACCCAATACATTTTAAATGTAACTTAAGGTTAAGCATTTTCTAATACTTGTACTATGTCACTCTACTTGAAGTAGAGTAAGTAAGTAACAGATTTCTCTCTACTACATATTAATTTAGGAAAATGAAGGTTATTCTGAGAGCTATTACAGTGACATTCTGCCACACCTTCAAACTCTCAAAACTGTTTGTCATTCTCAGTATTTAGATCAAAAGACAAAGAGCTTCCTTCAGGGGAGGAGGATATTCAGAAGATCCCAAACACATAGATTCAAAATAACTGCCCAGAATGCTATACATTTTAGTTATTAGTTTACCTTTTAATTCCTATTCCAAAGACTGTATTTCATTTTAAAACTAAGATGACTACTTAGCCAATCATCTTTTCAGATTGAAATGTATTGCTGTGCTTTATTCTTTATATAACTTAAACCCATAATCAACACTGGGAAATTCTGTTATCCAATTTAGACCTCTTTTAAAAATATAACAAAAGGAATCAGCACATACCACAGATCTTCAGTGGTGCCTCTAGCTCCAAAAGAATGGGCTGGCTAAGAAAAATTTCTCGTGATTTTATACATAAACCCCGAACTTCGGCTTCTGTCATCTGCACAATCTTTCCAGGGCGACATCCTCGTACTGCAAGTCAAAGAATTAAATGTTAAAATTCTGAATCTCTTAAAATGTCAAGGAAAAATAAATCAACATCCCTTGCTTAATAGGTTAGTTATGGCTGCCATGTTCCCTACTCTTCCACAGATATATTAATGTAGGGATAATAAATGAGTTTTTAAAGCTTGTTCAGAAACCATAGCACCCCTCTGTAGGCATCCCTTTAATTTATCTTAATCAAGATTCTTTGGGTCTGCAACTACTGCAGTCACTAAGTTAATTCTTCTGTATTGCTCCAAATAATGATACTATTTTCAACTTGATCAAGGTGTTTGGGGGGAGTGCTAATAGTACCCAGAGAGCTGCCAGAATGCAGAAATTTCTTAAGAGTTATAAGGATGTAGCCAAAACGGTTTCCTCAATTTCTGAAAGAAAAGCTTATCTCTTTAAGGCTTTGACGTTTGTCACACTTTCACAATAAAATTAAGAGCGCCCCCCCACAAATAAAAATGGGGAAAGGAATACTTGACAGAGTTTCAGATCTCAAAACTGAAACTTGAAAAAAAAATCCTTCGTGAATCAGTTACAATCCCTATGACCAACAGATGTTAATTTAACCCAGATGTTCCAGCACCCCAAGCCATTGTGGTAAAATACTGATTTACTGGGCTTGAGGCAATTATGCAGAAATCATCATAGTATTTTTAAACCAAGATTCCCCAAAAATCTTTTTGTTTATAATTTTATTAAACAGTAATTTCTGTTTAATTTTTTAATGTCCTGGCATCAAAATCAACTATTATTCTCCTAAGCCTGTGCCTTTTCGCTTCCACCAAATAGTGGGGAGCCAGCCTCTCACACAATCAGTAGAACTAACAGTAGAGATATTGTTGTGACCCATAAACCTGAAGGCAGTAGGGCTTTCTTTCTTTCTTATAATTAAATAATGACCTTACATAATGCAAAAGGGAGTTTTAAAAGACTAATCTTCCCTTCCTGCTTCCAAATAAATCCACTTCAGTTTCTTCTGGCCAAAGCTACCCTTTGTTTTTTCTTTTAATTAGGCCACAGAAGACCAAACAGAAGGAGTTCCCTCCCCTCCCTACTTCTTTTGGTATGGAAAAAGGGGAAGAGGAATCAAAGTAAATCCCATAAAATTAGTGTATCAATGGCAAGCCATGGAAAAGAATATGAACACCATATTCTTAGTTCTTCCTAAGAGAATGAGCTACCTAAAGCAGCAAATTGCATGTGAAGTAAATGCTAGTATTATTGATAAACCATATCAAAGTGGATATGGTGGCTCTACTATACAAATAAAAATTTAGACTAAATAGCTAATATATTCTAGATCAGTGCTTTCCAAACTGCCGCCGTTGGCGACACACCAACAGCGGCCTCCACTAAAACGTGGAAGCGCTGATGGCGCGCCGCTGCCGCCATGCACACCACCGCTGCCGCTTCCGGGTTGTGTCGCGACACACTAAAGTGTGTGTTGTGACACACTAAAGTGTCACGACACACAGTTTGGAAAGCTATGTTCTAGATTAAAATGACTTATACAGTGGGGCAAAAAAGTATTTAGTCAGCCACCAATTGTGCAAGTTCTCCCACTTAAAATGATGAGAGAGGCCTGTAATTGACATCATAGGTAGACCTCAACTATGAGAGACAAAATGAGAAAACAAATCCAGACAACCACATTGTCTGATTCGGAAAGAATTTATTTGCAAATTATGGTGGAAAATAAGTATTTGGTCACCTACAAACAAGCAAGATTTCTGGCTCTCACAGACCTGTAACTTCTTCTTTAAGAGACTCCTCTGTCCTCCACTCATTACCTGTATTAATGGCACCTGTTTGAACTTGTTATCAGTATAAAAGACACCTGTCCACAACCTCAAACAGTCACACTCCAAACTCCACTATGGTGAAGACCAAAGAGCTGTCGAAGGACACCAGAAACAAAATTGTAGACCTGCACCAGGCTGGGAAGACTGAATCTGCAATAGGCAAGCAGCTTGGTGTGAAGAAATCAACTGTGGGAGCAATAATTAGAAAATGGAAGACATACAAGACCACTGATAATCTCCCTCGATCTGGGGCTCCACGCAAGATTTCACCCCGTGGGGTCAAAATGATCACAAAAATGGTGAGCAAAAATCCCAGAACCACACGGGGGGACCTAGTGAATGACCTGCAGAGAGCTGGGACCAACGTAACAAAGGCTACCATCAGTAACACACTACGCCGCCAGGGACTCAGATCCTGCAGTGCCAGACGTGTCCCCCTGCTTAAGCCAGTACATGTCCAGGCCCGTCTGAAGTTTGCTAGAGAGCATTTGGATGATCCAGGAGAGGATTGGGAGAATGTCATATGGTCAGATGAAACCAAAGTAAAACTGTTTGGTAGAAACACAACTCGTCGTGTTTGGAGGAGAGAGAATGCTGAGTTGCATCCAAAGAACACCATACCTACTGTGAAGCATGGGGGTGGCAACATCATGCTTTGGGGCTGTTTCTCTGCAAAGGGACCAGGACGACTGTTCCGTGTACAGGAAAGAATGAATGGGGCCATGTATCGTGAGATTTTGAGTGCAAACCTCCTTCCATCAGCAAGGGCATTGAAGATGAAACGTGGCTGGGTCTTTCAGCATGACAATGATCCCAAACACACCGCCCGGGCAACGAAGGAGTGGCTTGGTAAGAAGCATTTCAAGGTCCTGGAGTGGCCTAGCCAGTCTCCAGATCTCAACCCCATAGAAAACCTTTGGAGGGAGTTGAAAGTCCATGTTGCTCAGAGACAGCCCCAAAACATCACTGCTCTAGAGGAGATCTGCATGGAGGAATGGGCCAACATACCAGCAACAGTGTGTGCCAACCTTGTGAAGACTTACAGAAAACGTTTGACCTCTGTCATTGCCAACAAAGGATATATAACAAAGTATTGAGATGAACTTTTGATATTGACCAAATACTTATCTTCCACCATAATTTGCAAATAAATTCTTTCGGAATCAGACAATGTGACTGTCTGGATTTGATTTCTCATTTTGTCTCTCATAGTTGAGGTCTACCTATGATGTCAATTACACGCCTCTCTCATCTTTTTAAGTAGGAGAACTTGCACAATTGGTGGCTGACTAAATACTTTTTTGCCCCACTGTATATCTGAGACCCCATTTCTGCTACTACCCAGTCTCTGAACACAGTAAGTCTTATGCAAAATGGCTAATGGAATAAAACACTACAGGATCCAGAGTGTTTTCTATTCTGGAACTCACACCCTTCTCTGCTTCACATTAAATACTTAGACAATTTATTTTTCTTTTATCCTTGCCAATTTGCAACTTGGAAAACTGCTTTTGGGGTTTTTACCCAGAATGCCTCAGAGCAGGCATTTATGAGAGCATCCAAAGTGTATCAAAAATTTCAAATATAGCTATTGCCCTGTGGGAGTCTGAGCTAATCTAAAAGTGATTTGCTTTTGTTCTCTTTACTCAATTCATATTCTGAGAGCCAGTTCTCAGATGTCACAAGCAAACATACCAGATCAGTCCACTATCAAGACAAGAGGAAAAACAAGAGACAGGTGGAAACGGCCCCTCCTGCCAGAACATTGATTTCACTATAAACAGGACTTGCGTTTATACACAGCAGTCACTGGAATTCTTTCATAATAGCATCTTTAGCTTTTCTACAGTAAATATACTTATTAGTTCTTATATGCCCGGGTGATGTCTGTTTCCATTCCAGATTGCCAAGAGAAGACCTACCATCTTGTAAGAATGAAAAGTTTAATTACAAAATACACTGCCACCAAATTTTGTTTATTCCAAAGGAAGAAACCTTTTAGAAGATAAAAGAACAATTATTTTCCAGTTTGCGAAAGATTACAGACATAATAAATTAAGTAGGCTTTGATTTTCTAGCTCTTAAAAAAAGAATTGAGGGGAAATGGCATATTTTATATTTTAACATCAATTAAAAACTGTGAACATACACATTTTTAAAAGTAAGAAACTATGAACAGAAGTTGTATGTTTCATTGCCAGTAATGCAATAATTGGTTTTGGAGTTAAAAAGTGTACCTCAAGAAAATCTGAAACAGTATGACCAAACACTGTCTTTCACAAGCTATTCCCTTTTTCAAGTACAGCTCATGGTTATAAGGGAGATCCCCCTGTCCAAAAATCTTCTGGTGACCAGTTACTAAACAATAATGAGATGTTTTTGCAGACTGTCACGTAAGAAATTTGACCTTGATAAATCATCAACAAACAGGGATAAGTTAAAAACTACTCTAAGTGCCTATGAAGTCAAACATATATGATAGCAGAATTAAGGGACTCCACACTTCTGAGAAAAACAGACATTTGTCTGTTCAAACATAAAATGTTTACTACTATAAAATTTTCAGAAAATTTTGCATTGGAATGTTCAATTTACTTGTATTTGTATTAGCATGTTGGATATAATCAGCAAACACTTTCCTTACAAAATGCACCGTAACATTTTTATTAGCTGGAAAAATATCTCAAGATTGTATTTTTAGATATTGAACATTTTCCATAGAAAACTACAGAAGCAAAATCTGCCACAGTATTCTTTCATGGCTAATAGCCAATGTGACTGATAATGCTTCAGTTGGCTAAATAACCCTAGAATTAAACAAACCATTCCATACTTATTTTTATTTATTATTTAAATTTGTATCACTGCCCATCTCCTGACTTCCCTCCCAGAGCTTAAGACAGCTTACATGGGGATCTCATATATTTTATACTTTATTCATTTTCAGCAGCAACTCTATGAAATAAGTTAGGCTGGGAGAAAGTGACTGGCCCAAAATTACCGGGTAAGTTTCATGGTTAAGGGTGGATCTGAATCTGGATCTCTCTGATCCTAGTCAAACATACCATGGTAGCGCTATACTGTATCTCAGCATGAAAACTAAATGGGAAGTTATGCATCAAACAGAAGCCACCTGTTTTAAAGTTTAAAATCTAATTACAAAAAATAAAAGCAAAAACAAAAAAGGCTTCAACACCATTGGTTCAACCTCCAGGAAAAAACTTTAAAATATTTCTACAGTATTCTGGAATCTAGATGGATTAAGAGGAGCATACAGAAATAATTATACTCATTCGAAATGTCAGAAAAATAAACATCAAGCTTTAAGGGTCTTAAAATGCAGGTAGACAAAAATGAAACCTTGTGAAATGATTTACAATGGCATCATATAGCTATCAGAAATCAACTTGATTGAGTTTAACAGGACTTACTCTCATGTTAGCTTTACAGGACTGCAGCCTTGCCCTTCATCAAAATAAATTTTGCAGTAGTCAATAGAAAAAATGACTTATTTATAAAGGTAAAGGTTTTCCCCTGCACAGCTGTGTCCAACTCTAGGGGGCAGTGCTCATCTCCGTTTCTTAGCCGAAGAGGTAGCGCTGTCCGAAGATGCTTCCACGGTCATGTGGCCAGCATGATGCGCGCAGAACGCTGTTACCATCCCACAGAAGTGGTACCTATTTATCTACTTGCATTTGCATGCTTTCGAATTGCTAGGTTGGCAGGAGCTGGGGCGAGTGCAGGAGCTCACTCTGTTATGCGGCGCTCGGGTCTCGAACCGCCGACCTTCCAATCAACAAGCCTGGCATCTTAACCACTGAGCCCTCGCGTCCCTTGTTTATACAATAACCCCTATTTATACAATAGTCAGAATAAACAAAGTTTATACTCAAGTATATGTTTTGTTTCTATGAACTATCATTACTTGGTATCACCAACTCATACAACCCCTTCCAATCTACTTATGAAAAACTATTGCAGCAAAAGCTGTCACTTTTTAATGCACTAATATAGGAGTCTCACAATATAGTTCTTGTTGCTAAACTGTATCTTAGCTCTTTCCCTAAATACCTGTACTGATGAGGTTATTTTCTATTGCCATTCATAATGGCAGATTAATATATGGGTTTAATTCTTTTCTTTTACATACAGCACAA
This sequence comes from Charina bottae, assembly GCA_023362775.1. Taxonomy (NCBI): domain Eukaryota; kingdom Metazoa; phylum Chordata; class Lepidosauria; order Squamata; family Charinaidae; genus Charina; species Charina bottae. Next base: position 52,033,157 of record JALMGJ010000001.1, on the reverse strand, counting down.
AGACTAATATTTGAATCTGAGCTATCAGCTACAGAACAAAAGTGAAAATAAGCCAAAGATTTGCTTTATAAACATCATTCTGTCACTAGTCCTAAATAAATAAATAATTAAGAACCTGAAATATCTCCAAAGTTAATATATTCTTAGGGGAGTACAGCAAGACAATGCAGGGTTAATGAGGATAGCATTTATATTAGAAGCTTAAAAATTAAGTTTCAGGAAAACAAAAGATGTCCATAATAACAAACTTCAAGGGAAGCTCTGAAGTATAATTCCTCAAACTGGATTCTAGCTGACAATAGCGATAAAAAACATTGTAAAATAGATTTTAGAAACAATTCACAGAAAGTGCTCCTTTTAAGCAATTCTCTTAAACTGTATCTTCAGCACTTCAGCATCAGAGTATCCTCCCCCCCCCAAAAAAAAAATCCTTGGGGTGAGAAGTTTGGCTTTTGAGATGAAATACTTTGGAGCCGCTTTCCAAAGGCTCTGAGAAGACAGCGTAAGCTTCCGAAAACAGTGTTCCGAAGGGAGCCACGTGGAAGAAACATTCACCAGAGAAGCTAGGTCCGAAAAGGACTCGGTAAAGGCAGCAAGGTGCTTCTGCTTCGCCTGCGGCAACTGGCCAAAAAAATCAAAAGGTAGGTGCGGGCAACTGGGAGAGGAGGCAGCTGGGTGAACGAATGCGGGCTAGGGGGCTGGAGCTTGCTATGGTGGCTTGGTGCAGTAAAGCTGGGCTTGCAGGGTGCAGGGCTTCCAAAAGGGCAGATATGGGGGAGAGATAGGTGGGGGGGAGTTGAAGCACCTCCGCAGCCCAAAGTGCGGGCGGGCTGCCAAGCGCCCGAATTTTGATCACATGACTGCAGGGGTTCTGCGACAGTCGTAATTTCGGGCACAGGTCGTAAGTCCATTTTTTCAGTGCCGTAATTTTGAACGGTTGCTGAATGAATGTTCGTTAAGTGAAGACTACCTGTATAACTCTATATGAAATCCAGTTGCCTGCCAAAAATTAATCTGAAAAAAATCAGAAATGCTTTATAATCTGGATTTTCTAAAAATGAAACCTACATCTAACACTGAGAACACGTGTTACTGAAAATTAACAACCAACAATGTATATTCTTTTATTCAAAGGATTAAATAGAATCTTTCGAACAGAGATTTAAATCATTAAAATTGAGTCTTCTTTAGATCATAACTTTTTTAAAAATTATACTTTGTATTTAATGCTAATGAGAAATGTCGAAAACATCTGGAAAGCAACAGGTTGTCTACCACTAATTTTGGTTGAAATATTGCAAAAATTGCCAGCCACTCTCTCTCAGCCCAACTCACCTCACAGGGTTGTTGTTGTGGGGAAAATAGGAGGAGGAAGGAGTATTTGGTATGTTCGCCACCTTGAGTTATTTATTAAAATAAATAAATAAAGGCGGAATAGAAAATAAATAAATAATGAAATATATACATGTCACAATTTTAATAGTTCCATAGGATATAAAGGTTGAAAGGCACCTTAAAAAAAGGTAAAGGTTCCCCCCGCACGTTTGTGCCTTGGAAATCATCAAATCCAGCCATATGCCCAGTGCAAGAAGTTCTTACTATGGCTTCCTGACAAATGGCCATCCAGCTTTAATTTAAATACTTCTAATGAAAGAGAAACCACCATCACCATTGCTGAATAGGTTTTCCATTAGAATTTTTTTACATTCAATCAAAATCTCCTTCCTTGCAATTCAAACCTACTACTGTTTTTTGTCTGTTTTCTGAATCACACTCACCAAGTCCACCCCATCTTCTATCATGTTTTCTCAGTCTTCTCCAGGCTAAAAAGACCCAATGCTTCCTACTACTCTTTGTAAGTTTTTACTTAAAGCCCCTCATCATCTTGGTTGATCTCCTCAGAACATGCGTGTGTTAATGCCCTTCCTAAAATGAAGCAGCCAGAACTGGATGCAATATTCTAGGTATGATCTGACCAACTGAAGAGAAAGGAACAACTACTTCTCTTGATTTTGACACTGTACTTTGGTGAATGCGGCCTAGACTTGCATTTGCTTTTTTTGTGTTGCTGCATCATGTTCATATAACTCATAGTCAGTTTGTACTCCACCAGATTCTTTTTGCGTATCGTTGTCCAGTATAGTGTCTCCCATCCCATACTCATGTCATCCTATGCTGATTTTCAACTAACGTTCTTAAAAATAACTGCTTATTCACAACCTACGATAATTAAATATGGCACATATTTGATATTGAAATGGACTTTACTTGGGTATTTACTAGTTAGACCATGACTTTCTCAAGAACAACACAGAAACAAATGGCAGTTTTAACAAGCAACTCAACAAAAACAGAAACCATCTAGCAGAAAACCAACAATACATACGGAGGAGAACCTCCCTGAAATGCTCAAGAAAGGCATGCCTTCACTATACCACAGAAAGCTTACTAAATGAGTTGGCTAATATAGTTTCTCTTCATTTGAAATACAAACAACTGAACTTTGAACATAACCTACCGCCCAGAATTTCCATTGAATAATTCTATAAGTCTGCATGGAGAAAGGCTAATGAAACACTTGTCTTTACCATCTTCAAGAACTAAGTTCCAATCCAACCCAAGGACAATTAGCAGCCAAATGAGATAAGACATTTTTAAGGTGCTCTAATTATGCTACCTTTATGGAATTCATACAGGCAGCAAATTGTTTTGTTCAGGCTAGCTCTGTATGGGTGGATATTTAAAGATGTACTGCCCTACTCTTAAATTTGAGCAAAACTGATTTTAAAATGTGAAAAATATGCATGCTACTCAATACTGTATTCCAATCCTACATACTTATTCAAAAGTGGCTATGCAAAGCTTCAGAATATTTCCAATCCCTAAGGTAAGTGCCACATATACATGACTCCCTGTGGCAAGAATACAAAGAAACACAAACCCTTCCTTAGATATTCTGAAAGACATCTCGCTCTTTTACATGTGAGCACACTTCTGAAAGGAAATACAATGCACAGAAAAGAGTACCCTAGCCTTGCACCAGCATAAAGAGCCAGACACATTGGACAGGAATAGTCATATGCAAGAATAGAATATTGATTCTTGTGCAGATTAAAAAAAAACCTATTAGCTTCTTTTAAAAAAAAATTCTGTGTACCGCTTTTGTTCACCTTCACAAGCATCATTTTATTATTAATCCAGTATTTCAGAAAAGTTAAGAAAGAAAAGAGTTACTTGTTAAGCACTATCAAGAGAATTTACAAGGAGAAGAAATCTGAATTAGCAACCTCCTTGTTCACAAGCATGCTAGCTTTAAGATGGGTATCTAATGACTTCCAGGTGTTCCACAGTACCATTCTTATATTCCCTTCCCACTGGCCATGCTGGGTGAGGATAATGGAAGATGAACCCCAAAGCATTCAGAGGAGATTACCTACAATGCCTACTCTCCCCCTAGTACAAAGTGGGAAGCATTTTTTTTACAAAATACTGAATCAATTAAATTATGCACAATGAAGTCATAGCAAAAATGTCCCTAAATATTTCTAGGCTAGAATCCAGCACTTGTTTTGATTTTGGAAGTTTTGCCATTATCAGAGTTCATTCATAAAAGCAGGTTTCTGCTTTTTACACAGCATTTAAACATTTATAATAATACAAGCTGTAGAGGACATGATTTATGAAGTGCATCCTTGAAAGAATACTTTATTTTATTAACACAATACAAACTTTCAAAGCTAATTTGTCACAGGAAAAAAACATGCACGTTACTGAAAAAAGATTTCAGATTAAGTTTACAAACCTACATATTAGAGTATTTCAGATAATCACTGGATTTGTACAAAACACTCAGCCATATTATGTCTTTGCTGCAAAAAACTATGGTTTATTTCCTCTTAATAGTGGGAATAATGAAGAAATCATGAATGAAAGCTAAAAAAACTAGATTTATTATGTTCCGTTTCGAGTCCTGCAGTAACTCAATGCTTGTCAGAAGCATCAATGAACTGCCCTTCTTAAAATGGCTCAATACGTTGATACAAACATTACCACTTGTTAGGAATAGGATTTTAGTTCTTAACAAGGTGGCAATAATGCTTTTAATAAAGTGGCACATTCCAGTAGTCACTATGGAATAATTTATGTATCTCATAATTATTTCAGATATCAGAATAAAACACAGCTAATTTGAATCATAGTAGTGTTCTTAACTATTTACTGATATCAAGCCCTTGAAACAAATTTCTGAAAGTAGAAAGGGTAACTTTTAAAAAATGCCAATATAGTGTAACCACTGATATTAAACTTGAAAGCAAAATTGATCTTTTGCTTTCTGTGTAAAATACACAGCCAGCTAGACCAACATCAAAGGAGGTACCAACCTCCTCTTTTCCTTCTCAAGAACCAAACTAACTAAAATCTAAACACTACAAAGTTCTGATTCAGATAAAACAGCATAATATACCTGAGCTATTTAGCCCTATATAGCATAATGGAAAAGGAGGGAAGTGTTTTTCTATTTTCCCTGATCACAATTACATACCATAGTTAATGTTTCAGGATGTCTACAACCCTAAACAAAGCAAAGCTGCTATAGGACTGTGCATATGTTGCATCTGGCATATATTTAAGAATAGCCCTGCTGAATCAAACCAGAAATCTCTCTAGCTCAGCATCCTGTGTTTTATGGTTATCAATTAAATGGCTCTGGGAAGACCACAAGCAAGCAATAGCTTTGTCTTGCTATGACAGCCAAAAGAACACTGCCTGTGAAAAGAAAAATTACATATAGCAATCATAGTTAATAACTATTAAAAAAATTATCCTCTAGGAATTTAACTCTTTTAAGACCATTTAAATTAGCAGTTGACATATTGTGACAATGAACTTTAAAAATTAATACTGTGAAGTAGTTTTTCCCCCTACTCTAATGGGCAATTCCATGGCATTCTGAATTTAAAATTATGATACAGAATTTCCTGAGTTTCTTCATATCATGTGTATACTTATAATGCTCCTCCCTATTCCCCATATGCCTTTTCCCCTCAATTATACCACTCCACACTCTTCAGTTACCCTCAGACAAGTGATGCTTCAGTATCTCAAACATTTTGATTGCCTTTTTCTGCTCTTCCAAAATAGATTGATCTATCTATCTATCTATCTATCTATCTATCTATCTATCTATCTATCTATCGTGGTAGGGGGACTTAGGGCTGTGACTCCCAAGCTGGGAGAGGGGCTCCAACAGATCCCAGGAGCAACATCAGAGCTCTCCGTCCAGAATAGTGCAGTGCTAGGAACAGCTAAGATACTGTGCAGAACCCTCAAACTCCCAGGCCTCTGGTAGAGGACCCCAGGTTCAGCAAGTCACATACTACCCATAGGGATGAGCAGGGAATTTTATATAAAATCATCTTAATGCAGCACCATTAACATCAAATCAGAGTGCCATCAGTCTTCCTCTCAAAAAGGAGATCCTCGAAGGAAAAGTTTCCTAATTTCTCAGACTGTATCTTCCAACAGGGTGTATCAGCTAGGAATGAGAATAGTAGTAAATATAGAAAATAAATATGTTCACTGTTCTGAATTCCTTTTCAAAGCCAAGCTTGGAATAACATCTTTTTATAACTCACAACTAGTCACCTTATTTTCAGTATGGACACATTACCTTTCATCCAAAAAATATGATTAGTATCCCAAATATAAATGGTTGCATCAATCCAAAATCCTTAATTTGCTTCAGACTGCTACATGCCTGATAACATTGTCACTTTTTCTTCTCATAGCTGAGGGATTTGGTAAGCTGGCATGGCTTGATTCTGTTTTTCTGCTTCCCTTAGCCTACTCATGTCTAAAGCATGTGCTATGCGATGCCCATCCTCAGTAGATGGCATCTTGTCCCTATCTGCAACCCCAGAACAGCTGAGTTAGGCTTCTAAGCAACACTATTTAGAACAACAAAATATAGGTGGTGCCAATTGTGTTGGCTCCTCCCTAATATCAAACAGTTCACTCACAGAACCTAGAAATTTGCATCTGCAAAGCAGGCTGTTAAGCTTCTATTACAAGCAGACTCATGCAGGGAAGCCGTTTCTAACAAGCTGATCATAACAATGATCAATGAGAGATAACAATGACTAACTAGAAGTGCACCAACATTCTATAGATATGCTACACTTAAGTTATGCTAAAGTTTATACTATATCATGCATTATTTATAGTAAAGTGAATATTGTAAACTTTTTTCTACTGAAACTGAAATTATACTTTTATAGTACAAATGACTATAAATGTTTTGGTTGAAATTCAAATGAGCTGTTTTATTCTCCCATGTTATACAGTCCTTTAAGTATTCTATCCAATGTAAAAGCATATAAGTAAAAAGCAGAATTTTTAGGTGAGTTACAAAGAAATAAGAGAAATTCCAGGAAAATAGAACCAGATATCTACATGCATGGCAAGTAAAAAGAGTCACAGATATCATTTCTAAATATATCTCAACAGCTGTAAAGTGGAAAAAAGTTAATACAAATTCTCAATATAGTAAAATACTGGGTAACCATGAAAAGAAACTCTTGAATACTAAGCTGAAGTAACACACTAAGGTGGTGGTTACACACTACCAACAGAGAAAGGCTGATCAATAATGTTATCAATACTGTACTCCAGAGTGTTAATAGTGTTGTTGTAGTGTATATAGGTACATATGGCACTATAGCGGCTAAGATGATTATAGCATCAGCTTTCATACACGGGTCCATTTCACCTGCTAGATGCCTGATAAAGCAACCCATTCTTTAGGCATTAGTGCAGAGAAGTCTAATATTATACTACAGGGTGGTTACCCTCTACAACGGCCTACATATTGCTAAAGGTTGGCAGCAGCTAACGGGGTGTGGTGGGGTAGAAGCCGGCGATAGGAAAAAAAACCCCAGCGGCTCCTACTTCTACCTACAGTACGCTTTTCTAGCTGACTCGTCGCTGTAGTAAAAGAACGAGAGGTAGTAGTGGCGGCGGGGAAGAGCGCGAAGGAGGGCTACCCAGAAAGCCTGCTGGAGAGGTGGGGAATCTTGCCTGTTTGGGGAGCTCTGCAGACCCAGCCTCGCTTCGGGAGAGGTGGGGGGTGGACGACAAAGGGTCCCCGATGTAAGGAAGGGCTGCCGTTCCATCCGCGTTCGAGCAAAGGGTCGGAACCTTTAGCGGGGCTTCCATCGGAGCGCGCGGGCTGGGGAGGGGGCTGCATTCACAAGTCGAACAAGGCCATCCGACCACCCTCTCAGCCACCTCCCCCGAAGGCAGAGGACATGTGGTCGCGTACACGCATACTACACCCCCCACCCTTAAGCGCCCTTCGCCGAGCTCCAGGCTCCCCGTCTTGCTTCCACCCTTGAGGGGAAGAAAGGGAAGAACTTCGCTCCCCGCGCTTCAGAAATGCCCCCTCGTCTCTCAGTAAAGGAGTCAGATCCGCCCACCCCTCGGCGTGCCGCCGACCCGCCAGCGCTCACCTTCCAGCAGCCTGGTGATAAGACTGTCCACATTCAGCTCCCCGTCCGCCATTTTGTAACCAATGGACTCGTCCCGGGTGGAAACACAGAAGGCGCTTCACCGAGGAGGCGGCGTCGGGGAAAGCAACAGCTCCTTCTCAGATCCCTCCTTCCCGGCCGCGGCTCAGCCCTCCCAAGCGCAGCCCCCAAAAGCGCCCAGCCCAGCGGGGTCCCCCGTCCTACTTTCTCCTTCCCCAGCGCCGAGGAGGAGGGAGGGGGAGTGAGAAGGCGACGAAAGCGAGACCGCTGATCCTCCTCCTCCTCCTCCCCACCCTCCTGCCTGCTTTAGGCCTCTCCGCGCAGGCGCTTTGGTTTCTTTCCACAAGCGCGCGCCTCTTGTCAACAACTGCGCGGGAGTATCGGGTTCGGCTCCGAAAGGCTGGAGCGGCTTCTAGGCCACCTCCCCCCTGGGGAGCCTGCGCAAGTGCAATGGGCTCAAGGGCCGCCGCACATGGACGCGACCCGCTCCGTACCGCCCTTTCCCTTTTTTGCCCCCGGCTTTAGTATCCTAGTAACAGGAATGTTGGGCCTAAGCTTTAAAACACCGACTTGGACATGTAGCTGGCCTCTGCAGTGCTCACCTGCTGCAAAAGAGCTTATAGTTTTTCAGTATTACTCGCTCTGATTCCAAAATGTATCGGAAGGAGCCGAGAAGGCAGTCTGGTAGAGCCAGCATCGCAGCTGATGATTCCGGTCTAAAGTTTTGCTCAGGCTTGCGTACCGATCACTCAAAAACAAGCTCATGTTCTTTATTGCTTGTTTTCGGTAACTAATATTCCTTACCCTTAATGTTTTTTCAGAGAGAAAGAGTTTTGAATAGAATCTTGTTTTCTGGCCTTTCGAAAGATTCTTGCGCTCAGCATTAGATAACCCCGGGTTCTCCGGAGAATGGCAGAAAAGTTGGGCACTCTCACATGGGCGCAGACTTAACTGAGATGCTTTGGAAGGAAAGTAGCTTAAGTAGAAAAGTGCTCTGCATACACTCAGTGCAGAAATGTTTGGAATTCAAGAGTTACAACTTTATTTGAATGCTTTGTTAGTAAAAGCCCATGTGGTCTTTTTACTCAGACATCATACCAAAGCTTCCAGTTCTGCAAAAACTGGCTGGGATTGCTCTTTACAGTGGGGATAGGTAGATGCTTGTCTTCTTCCCCATAAGCTTTGGAAACATCACCAGTACAGTATAACACCACTCCTATACATGATAAGATCCAATTTAGAGATTTTCCACCATTCTTAGATGTAGCACATCTGGCACACTTTTCCTCACCACTCCACATTTTTCTTGGATTTAAACAATGTGGATGAAGAGCTTCTGACCATTTTATAGCTTTTCAATTGACCTAATCAAAATCCTGCCTCAGTATGGATTTTGGATACATTTTTCAGATGGACAGCACAGCTTTTATAAAAACAGTTACCTCCTTTATTGCAAAAAAATAAGGGTGAGAATTAGAAACTTTTAATTTTAAGAAAATACAGGTACAAATGATTTGAAATCAGATATTTTGGAGATTTTAAGAAAACCCAGTCTTCAAGAAAGTAATGTTAAAGGACATTCTTCTAAATAGAAACCTAGAAAGAGGCCATTTAGTCCATGAGTCTACCCACTGTCCAGTAACTATAGTTTCTGACTTGAATTTCTCTTCTGATGATTTCATAGATGCATCCATTTGGTTTTCTTGGCAACAAGACAAGCGGTTTGCCTTTGCTTTCCTCTTCACTGCTGGATACCAAATTTTAAAAATCCCTGATTGATACTTTAAGAAGAAGAATCTGTCAATAATGGAGAGCAATCAATTCATATTCTCTAGTAACATAAAATAAATGAACAATAGATTTAAAAAGGAATTCAGAACCTCTGGACTTTGGTAACAGATTTGCTATGTGACTAGTTTAGTTGACCTCTGAGAACTAAATTCTTTTAACTTAAGCCTGCTGGGCAAGATTCTTTGCTGCTGTCTAGCAGTTTTCCAGATTTTTGCAGCGTAGATCTGATGGTCCTATAACATGCCTGCAAAAGAGAGTACAGCCCTACCACTTATAGGGCTTATATCTGATTCTGTGCTGTGATTGCTTCTTGACAACTGCCAAGCAATCTCTTGTCCCGTACCTTGAATTCTGTAAGATAGGGAGAGCCCACACGTACCTGACTTCAAAACAGTCATCTTCCTCATTTTGCAATATGAGGAAATCATGTTTCCATTTAACATTTATTTCACTGTTATCTATAGGTCGGACACGACTGTGCAGGGGAAACCTTTACCTTTGTAGAAGGGATGCTTAATAAAATTCCAGAAATAGTGTCTCTGCAGGATACAAAGGGTCTGTGCTTCATGTTACCTCTACATATAATCAAGACCATGAGAAGCACCATGAGTATAAGGCACTCCATTTATTGCCACAGCTAGCCAAGACTCATTCATCCTTGCACAACCAAAGCCAGCAGAGCACATGTATCTGATAAACAGAAACTGCAGGATAGACAGAGGCTCCTTATGTGTGCACTGATCTAATGAACACATGTTAGGGGCTGGGCCCACCGGAAGCTACAATGGCTCCACTGTAAATCTGTACAATTAGGATGACATAAGTATCATTGGGGATCCTGTGAGCATTACTGTTCAGGCTGCTACATTGGAATTTTCTCCCAGTGTTTTTATAAGGTTGCTGGTGATGATTGAGAGTAAGAGTTGCAATAGGCACTGAAAAGCACTGAAAGTATGCTTAAAGAGACAATTCTATGTTAATACTGAATTTCTGAATTATTAATGTATTTTGAAGATAGTATTCTGACCAGTTCTCACATTAATTCTAAATGAGGGCTGAAAAGACTTATTTACACATTTGTGCTTCCTTGTCTTCTCTATGCTATGATAGCATAAATAGAGTTGTGTTTCTGCAGGGAAATCAGTTTCATTTCTACAGTTACAATAATTCATGTTAATCTTAGTGCACATACATAATTACATGGAAGTTTTTAACGGAGTTTATAGGTATGAATTGGTCTAAAACATACTTTGTTCACTAATTCTGTAAATAATAGAGTTGAACAATAAAAGAGAAATCAAGAGAAAAGAAGAAATTAATTCAGTTGCTAGAGAAAGAATAAGATGGCCACAATTTTTATAACTCCCATGCCTATGAATAGGTAATGATGGTGTTCTATAGCATTGTAAGATATATCTGTTAATATGCTGATAGTTGACACACCTATGAGGGCATAAATGATCAGTTGGGATGTGGCTGAAGTAATGTAAATGGGTGAGGCATTTCATTAGTCCAAATAATTGAATAGAAAAGATATTTATTGGAATGGTTTTTCTCATTACTATTTATTAAACAAGTATCAGTAATGTACTTTTCTACACAAACTTTAAGAAGATGGTTCTATCTTTTTCCTACTTTTATGCGTCATCTTTTGTACTACTTATCACTTTTGAGGGCTATTCAATGTATGTGTATGTGTTTAAAATTATGGTCTCTCCTCTTCACCTAATTCAATTCCTTTTGAAATAATCATCCTTCAACCCAGGAGAAAAGTAAATGCTGTCTTTTGTTCTGTTTTTTAGAGACTTGTGGATACTGAGCATAATAGGCATTAAGGTAAAGGCTTCCTTGAGGCAACTTGATTGCTGGTGACTTCTCAAGCATGCTCACACATTTTTCATAGCAACAGTACAAAAGTGGTCTGCCGATACCTTCTTCCAGGATGTTCTTTCTACTTTTATTTATTTAATTTATTTATTTATTCGAATTTATCACCGCCCATCTCCACGACAGTAGACTCTGGGCGGTTTACAACATTAAAATTAATATTAAAAACCTACACACTTAAAAATACAATATAATAATAGATAAAAATCCAGAGGATGGGAAGATCTTTAAAAAGGAGAGTATTACGGGGCTAACCACCCCCAGGAGGAACTATTACCTCCTTTGTCCCAAGCAAGGCGGCAGAACCAGGTCTTTAAAGACTTTTTGAAGGCCAAGAGTGAAGGCGCCTGTCTCACCTCTGGGGGCAAGATATTCCACAAGGCAGGTGCTACCGCAGAGAAGGCACGTCTCCTGGACCCCGCCAAATGAAATTCCTTCATTGATGGGGTCCGAAGCATGCCCTCTCTGCATGACCGGGTGGGGCAGGTAGATGTAATCGGGATGAGACGGTCCCTCAGGTACCCTGGCCCCATGCCATGTAGGGCTTTAAAGGAGATAACCAACACCTTGAATTGGACCCGGAAGCAAACTGGTACCCAATGCAGCTCGCGCAGCAGTGGTGTTACATGAGCTGATCTTATCGCACCCATAACTGCCCGGGTGGCCGCATTCTGGACCAGCTGAAGCTTCCGGATCCTCTTCAAGGGTAGCCCCATGTAGAGTGCATTGCAATAATCTATATGGGAGATGACAAGGGCATGAGTGTGTCAGATTTCTCGCATGAAATTTGCAAATTGGGTTTCTCTACAAAGCAAAAGTGTTTTGGCAAATTGCATCCTTTACAAAGCAAAGGCTTCTCATGGTGACGTGAAGTGCAGGTGCAAGATAACAACGGTCACGTGTGTATTGTTATGACTAGTGCCTACACAAGCAATGGGAACTTCCCATGAGAACAATGTCTCCTGATTCCTTCCGTGGGAAGCCTGCTCCAGGGAGGGAGCAGAGGGGGGGAGGAAATCACGTGCTCGCTTAGATGCAGCACTGCTACCCAATAGCAGGTCATGCTATGTGCTTTAGGCCTAATGCTTTAGGCCTGGTGTGTGTCACAGCTAACATCCAGCCAATCAGAAAGCTAGAAGAACTGAATAATTAACCATGCAAAATGGTGTTCTATGCTTCTTGATTTTTGTGTCTTTAGCCATGTAGTTCTTCACGTGTATTCTACCTCTGAGGACTGGGCAGTGAGCTATGCCTGGCTTTGGGTATAGGCTTTGGCGTGAGCTCTGGCCCTGGGATCAATACACGGAACTCTGCGTATAAGTTTGTTTTTGTTTTCTTTTTACAATGCTGTACCATGTATATTCAACTTTCCTTTTTGCGATAATGTACTGTATCTGCATTATTGCCTTATGCTACAAGTAAAATACTTTTAGCCCTAAAAGATGCACTCTTGTCTGTTTACTTCTCAAGCCTCGAGTTTTTTCCCTTTAAGCCAGCGTATATCCCATCAAAGTGACTGTTCGGAGGGCATCTTGATCCAGGAAGGGGCGCAACTGGCGCACAACCCGAAGTTACTTACCAGAATACTCTATAGTTGCAGGACTTCCTGGTGGTCCCTCATCTAAGTAATAACAAGGTTCAACCCTACTTAACTTTCTGAGATCAGCCAGTGTCTAAAGGATTAGGTTAAAAATCCCCAGAAGGCTTTTAATGCCAGTGCCTAGAATTGCAGAATCATAGAATAGTGACATTGGAAGGAACACAAAATATCTCTATTGAAACTCTCTGCAATATGCAGAAAATGAATCAAACCATTCTCAAGAGGTATCTATCCAGTCTTTTCTTTAAAATCTCCAGAGATAGAGAACACATAAACTCCACAGACAGACTGTTCCACTGTTGGACAGATCTTATCATAAGGAAGGTTTTCCTTATATTTAAGTGAAATTTAGGTAGCTACAACTTGAACGCATTACTTCTGGTCCTAATTGCTGTGGCAATGGAAAATAGGTGCTTATCTTCTGTATGGCAGCCTTTTATATATCTGAACACCGATTCCAAGCCTTTCCTCAGTCTTTTCTCCAGACTGAACCTTCAGCCTATCCTCATATGCCATGTCCTTAGTCCTTTTATCAAGGTTGTCCCTTTTGTGAACCTGTTCTAACCTATCAATAGCCTTCTGGAAATGCAGTGCCCAGAGACATGTACAGTACTTCAAGTGTGCTTTCACCAACAGAGAGTGCAGGGGAATAAGGACTTTGCATGACTTTGATAGTTTTTTTTCTAATGCAGCCCAGAACAGCATTTTTTTTTCTAGTACCTTCTTGCACTACAGCAGGACTTTCCAAAGTGCTGCCGCTGGCGACACACCAGTGGCAACGGCGGCAGCGTGGTGTGCAGCGGCACGCGCGCGCATGGCGGCGGCACGGGGGGGCGTGCGGCGGCGTGCGCACAGCGGCGGCGCGGGGGCGTGTGGCAGCGTGCGCATGCGCGGCAGCGGCAGCCTCCGCTAAAACGCGGAAGCACTGATCACACGCCGCTGCTGCCGTGCGCGCGCGCCGCCGCTTCCGGGTGGTCTGGCGACACACCACGCTGTGTGTTTGTGTCGCGATACACAGTTTGGAAAGCTCTGCACTACAGGCTTATTTTGTTGTCAGTTATCACATCCAAGTCAGTTTCTGACATGCTTGCAATCTATGAATCCATGAATCCTCCCGTCTGGTATTTGTGTCTTATATTGTCCCTTCCTAAATGTAATACCTGAAAGTTTACTCTGTTGAGGGACACCTTATTTCTCTCAGCCCAGTTTTCTAAGCTGTCAAGATTAGATTGTAATCAGTGTGCAATTATGTCAAACTGGGTGTTAGCTAGACCTCCCAATTTTGTATCATCTGCAAATTTGATAGGATCCCATCAATCTCATTATCCAGGTCATTAATAAAAATGTGGGCTATTACTGGCCCCACAAAAGATCCCTGTATAGATACTACTCTCCAATCAGCCATTAATGCTGATTCTCCAAGTATGTTTAATCAGTCAATTATGGCTGTGTTTGATAGAATTTTTACTTTTTACTTTTAATTTTTTTCAATACTTTAAGCTTTTTAAATAATAGAATGTTAATAGAAACATATTTAGGATTCCCTTACCAACTTTGCTCAGACTGAAGAAGCTCCTTGGATAAGGAGCGAAACGTTTCCACTGAGAAAATAGAAATCCAGTTGACATGATTCAAGCTACAGACAAAAATGTATCAAGATTAACATTACAATAAAAGGGAAAAAACTGGCTGCGTTCAAGTGAACTTTTTTTTTTACCTTAGTCTCTCATGGAATGCTATCAAGTTCTCACGTAGGGTTCCACAAAACACTTCTGAAAAACCCTGCCTAGACAGGCAGCTTCAAATAAAATTCTGTCTCTTTGGTTTTAGTTGTTATGAAAGGTCTGTAGACCAAAATTTAATTAAAATTCTGAACTGCAAATATCTGTTCCATAAGGAACTAGGTGAAAGGGGCAGGGAACCATATATGCTCCCTCAGGTTCTTTGGAGGAAAGTTTTAAAATAAAGCAGAAGATAGTTATAATATAAGCCTATGAAATTATGCTGGGTAGGGGAGGATGGGGAGCCAGTTTGATGTAGTGGTTAAGGCACCAGGCTAGAAACTGGGAGACGGTGAGTTCTAGTCCTACCTTAGGCACGAAGCCAGCTGGGTGACCTTGGGCCAGTCACTCCCTCTCAGCCCTAGGAAGAAGGCAATGGCAAACCACTTCTGAAAAACCTTGCCAAGAAAACTGCAGGGACTTGTCCAGGCAGTCGCCAGGAGTCAACACTGACTCAAAGGCACAAATAAAATAAAAAGGGAGGATGAAGTTTATTTTGTTGGCAGAGTGAGGTTGTAATGCCAACATTATGGTATCATAAAGGTTGCTGGTGAGGAAGATTGAAGGAGTGATCTGATTTAGCTGAAATCCTACTGTGCTTAGTATTTATGGCCATGTGCTGGTCTCTCCTTCTATTCTTTCATCCTCTTATGAGGAACAGAATGAGAAGTATTTGCTTTCATTTTCAGGTAGCGATGTCCAAACTTAATTATGATTAATTTTAAATGCGTTATTTTAACCAGCCAGGATGTGAACCATGATTTGAAGCTGATGTGCTTTGACACATCATAGTTCAACATATAGGTAATCCTTGTTTAATGACCACAATTGGGACCAGAATTTCAGTTGCTAACGAAGTGGTCATTAAGTGAGTATGACCCGATTTTACAACCTTTTTTGCAGCATTTTTTTCATTTTTTTCCTGCAGAGTCATTGAGAGTCAGGTGGTATGCAAGTTTAATAAATTATTATTTATTTTTGCTGGTGTGGAAATGTAGGATTACAACGAACTATCCTGTTATATCCTGTATTTCAGTTATATTAGCTGCGCTGTGGGATTTCAGTCCCTGTTTCTGATAGAAAGTCAAATTTAGTATTTACTTAAAAAGCAAACTTTTTTTTTTCACACTTCCCAGCTAAGCACAGCATTGAGGAATGGATATATGTGTTTTCATTTTAACATGTGGATGTGTAAACAGGAGAACAGTTCATTTTGGAAAAAACAGAGGTTCTGTGAGTTTTTAGGCATTTAACCTTAGTCTTGCTAGTCCTAGAAAAACCAACAGAGAATATGACTATGCTTCCTGAAAGATTCTTTTGAGTGGCAAATGGTGGTACAGAATAGTTGCTCGCCATGCTGCAACTCACACAACTGAAGCATAAACTTCACATGTACCTGGGATATAAAGTTTACACACTGCTGTGACACACCTAGCACAATTAGTTGCTTTATACCTCCAAAATAAAACAGAAGAATTACTTACTACATCTTCATTAACATTTGGTGGTGCCATGGAGTTAAATAAAAAAATTTCAGTAGCTGGATCTGGTCTATCAGGATGGGTAGTGCCTTTTTCATTCCAGCTATAAGATACAGACTCCAGACCCATCATAACAAAAAGCCTACTACTGGTCTGTAAGGCAGTAATCAAACGGGGGCATATTGGCCCTGTTTGCAGGATACATTAACTGGGTGATGTGGGTAGGGATAAGCATATTGTGTGACCCAATCGTGCCTGAAGTTCAACTAACTACTACCATGTTGTGAGAACTACTTCCTGGAAGATTTAACCATCACTTTTGACAATAATGATAATGTTTCTCAACCTTGGCAACTTTAAGATGTTTGGACTTCAACTCCCAAGCATGCTAGCTGAGGAATTCTGGGAGTTGAAGTCCACACATCTTAAAGTTGCTGACGTTGAGAAACACTGCTCTAGAGAGCATGCAAAAACAGGGCTTCTCAAGGCAGTCCATCTCTATGGTCAGTGCAGTATTTTTCTCTCTCTCTTTCTCACATGCAGCCACATGGGTAGTGAAAAAGGGACCAAAACCAGCAGGAGCTGAACATTTTCTGCAGTAGTGCTAATGCTGAATATGCCATTGCATTTTTTAACTTCCTGGAGGGGAAAAGGATAAAATGATAAGAAATGAGGATGGAAGTCCCAACCTCCTAGCTTCTTTGAGTACTGGTTGACTGGGAGAGGGGTGCTCAATTGTTCGTTTCATGTGGACAGGACCAGAGGAAGACAATGAAAATGGTGAAAGAACAAATGCTATAAAGATTGAAGGAGACAATAAACATTCCAGGTTCCTATGGTGTGTTGATCTTTAGAACATCGGATTCGTCGTTCACCACCAGCACCGTCGGCCGCTAGCCGTCCTTTCGGCTTTGAGCTAGCTGCGTCATCACATCTGGGGCTAGTTGAACGTATCCTCTGTTTCTTCCCAGTAGCATTTTGACCATCTTCCGACCTGGGAGTCCCATCTTCCGATGGTATACCGACATATCTCTTGTTGTACTGATCCATTTAGTTGGATGGAAGATTAAAAAGAGTAAAAAGCATATATACAATTTATTTTTTCATGAAAACAAATAAGGGCATCAATTAATATACCAATGACAACTCAGCCTTTGAAATGGGAAGATCACATACTTTTAAACAGTTGAACAATAATCGACAACTGAAGAGAAACTTGGAAAGAGAGGCATTGCATGTAGATATCATCATCATCATCATCATTTTTATCCTCCCTTTTTTTATAACTCATATAATGGAGATAGTGAATAATGGAGATAAAATTCAGAAACAAAGTTGATGACACTATTGTTACATGGAAGATAATTTATTTTAAATTTTAATATTGACTAAAGTCTGCTGTCTTTATAAACTTTAAAATGTAAGGTACACTTTGAAAAAAACAAAATTAATTGTTCAAGCCAAACATGAAAGCAACACATTCATCAAATAATGACTGTAACAGAGGTGAGGGAATGCTAACACAGTCTGGTTATGAATGTTATGTTGTTTAACCCAGGGGGATATATTATTATTATTATTATTATTATTATTATTATTATTATTATTATTATTATTTGCTTTTCTAGTTCCTCATACAGATGGCATTTATAGCACAGTAAATTCAGAGTTTGAAGTCTCCAGGTTTAAAAATCCACAGCTATTTTTCAATACAAGACAGAGGAAAGAAGGTTAAGAATCATAGCAGCTCCTTAGCATAAACCTTCCAGTTTCCTTGAGCCTGAATCTGTTGCAGAAATAATGAATAATTTGCTGTACTTGAGTATTATGTATATTCTGTCAGATGTGGCACAACCTATGTTTGTAGTTTATTCATACCGGCCTCAAAATTTATTTTCCTTTTAACACCAGTTGTCTTCCTAAAAGAACCTAGAAGGTGGGAAAGAGTCGCTATCTCCCGAGTACAGTATATAATTACTTGCACGGATATGTTGTAGGCAGCCATGGGTCAATGGCAATTTTGCAAAATTTGTGAGAAGGCAAAAATACTGGTAACAGCTTATGTTTGTAATGGGCAAATATGAGACTCTAGCCACAGCCAGGTCTCCCATCTCCTCCTGTATCTATTCATTTCATCTTCATCCTGCTTCTTATCCAAATAGGTGACTTGCAGCTAAATCTGTACAGTGTTGAAAAGAGCATGGATTGTTTCCCCCATATGTGGCAATAAAAGCAAGTTACAAAACAAAAACCTATCCATCCTAAAACCAGCACAAAACAGAGCACAAAACATTGTAATCATTGTAATGGAGCAATTAAAAAGAGGCACTTTATCCAGTCACAGCAATTCTAAAACAACAAATGCTTTCTGGAAAGAGCTGCAGCTTTAAACTGAAAACTGGAGGACAGAACATCAGAAGAATTAAGAAGCCTTTTATTATCACAAGCCTTTTTGCTCTTGTTTAAAATGTTGCTTCAGTCTATAGTTAAATCTATCAGTGGTACTAGCAAGAGCAACACAAAGATTGATACAATCAATTCCCGGGAAGGTTGAATGATTGCTATTCTATTTAGCATTCTAAGAACCTGCCAAGTAGACATGCATTAATTATGGCCTCCTTCATACTTACACACTTTACTTCATTCTTAGTAGCTGTGTTTGCAGAACATGCTACTCTATGGTTAACTGAATCCTGGGTTAACTGTATTAAATTGCTTCCAAAGGAGTAACCGTGTCAGTCCTTTGCCGCTTGCTGCAGTCTTGTGGCATCTTAAAGATGATTGTAGCAAAGTGTAATTGTTCATGGTCATATTCTACACACTTGATGAAGTGGACTATAATCCAAGAAAAATTATGCAGTAATAATGTCACCAGACTCTTTACTGAGTTAAAGAGGAAAAATTAAATAGGAATAATATCAATAGAATTATTGATGGTTACTAATGTCAGTCATTACTTTAGTGCAATGTTTCCCAACCTCAGCAACTTTAAGATGTGTGGATTTCAAGTCCCAGAATTCCCTAGCCAGCAATGAAGTCCACACATCTTAAAATTACCGAGGTTGAGAAACACTGCTTTAGCTACACACATATCAATCTGGCTGGCTGTGGGTCCTCTACTAATTGTAAATTCCTTATTCAAGCATGGATCCTTAATAACTAAAATGCCCCTCCTCCCATGTATAAGAGCTAAACAATAGTAGGCTCCAGGAAATCACAAGATTTGTGCAAGTACAGGTTTTTGAAAGGAAAAGTAAGAACTGAACTGTTGCAGAAATGGCCAGAATAAAAAGTTGAGGCGAGGGGGGTGGATGGAAAATCATGGAAGATAGTACAGACAGCTGAATGGGATCTGAACTGGAGTGCTCTATGCTGCAACATTTTCTTGGGAGGGGGGATAACTCCTAAAAAAATTCTACCATTGCCTGCATGGCATCCCAACACCACTGGATTCCATTTCTCACATTGTTGCTGGTATCTTTCTAGAAGCTGTAGACAGACTTAGATAATAAGGAAGGATATTTATGTATTTTTATGTATTTATTTTCTATCCCACCTTTATTATTTTTATAAATAACTCAAGGTGGCCAACATAGCTAATATGCCTTCCTCCTCCTCTCTTCCCCACAACAACAACAACCCAGTGAGGTGAGTTGGGCTGAGAGTGTGTGACTGGCCCAAGGTCACCCAGCCAGCTTTCATGCCTAAGGCGGGACTAGAACTCACAGTCTCCTGGTTTCTAGCCTGGTGCCTTAACCACTAGACCAAACTGGCAAGTAAAGTTTAGAGCAGTATTTCTCAATGGGGAATTCTGGGAGTTGAAGTCCACACATCTTAAAGTCGCTGAGGTTGAGAAACACTGGTTTAGAGCAATTACAGCGATCTTGCCTGACTAATTATAAGCATTTGCCTTTAATTTCATTTGAAAAGTGAACACAGTTATTTTTTAAAAAACTGGGGAGAAAGTACCAAGGATCAGTTAGATAGATGTTGTGTATTTGTGAATATTTAAGGAGATGTAGTGGTTAAGGCATCAGGCTAGACACTGGGAGACAATGAGTTCTAGTCTCGCCTTGGGCACAACGTCAAACGGGTAACTTGAGCCAGTCACTTTCTCTCAGCTCTAGGTAGGAGCCAAGGGCAAACCACTTCTGAAATCTTGCCAAGGAAACTGCAGGGACTTCTCCAGGCAGTCACCAGGAGTCAACACTGACTCGAAGGCACACACACCAGTGCCTCCAGATGTCTCAGCATCAGTCAATGGTACCATTTACCAGCGTTGCTTGGCTACTATCTCACCTAATGTCTAAGGCAGGGCTTTCCAAACTGTGTGTCGCGACACAGTACTGTGTTGCCTGGGGGCCCCAAGTGTGTCGCATGACAACCCGGAAGCGCTGATGGCTCACCGCCGCCGCGCACAGCAGCAGCAGTGGCGGGCCATCAGCATTTCCGGGTTGTCATGCGATACACCAGGACGCCGCTGCCGCCGCATTGCACATAAAACCGAAAGCGCAGCGGTGGCGCTTCCGGGTTTTTACGCGCTGGCCATTGGTGTGTTGCCAATGGCAAAAGTTTGGAAAGCCCTGGTCTAAGGCTTGAAATCTGTTTGTTAGATTTGCACATTTATCTTTCTCTTAGGGTGAATGAAACATGAAATCAGGCATCACAACAATGTAAAGTAGAAATTGGTCAAAACCCCCCCCCCCCATTACCAATATCTCAAGACCTGAATTATTCCCTATTAGCAGAATTTACATAATTATAGGCTACGATATCACTTATGAGCTCAGTATTCATCTTTTCCCAGTGCTAGTAGATTTTATATCATCAACATTATTAATAGCTCTGGTTTGTTAAAGAATTGTGCCTCCAATTAACATTTAGCAGATAGTTCTGTGGGTCTACAAGCTGGCAGTTTATTTCAACCGTGCATCTGAAGCTACAGTCAACAGTGTGTGAAATGTGACTATTTAAACACTGCAGAGTGTGAAACGGAAAGACCATGCTGCTCTGAAACAGGATGCCCACAGTTCTGCAAGTGAGCATCCTGGCTAGTTATTTTTATTCAGACTAAACTTTTATGTCAAATATAATAGTAATTCCATAACACCTTTATTTTATGAACCTATTTCCAAATAAGACACCATGGGTATTTTATCCCTTTAAATTATGTGGTTAAATATTGCAATACTTTAAGAATATTCACATGCCTCCAGTTTGAATTGTGCCCAAGTCAGACTAAAAGAGTGACAGCATATAAAGACATTTAATCCATGTAGATGTTTAAGTCCCCTCCTGCTAAGGGTGCCCCTTCCACAGAACAGCCTGAGATTAATACCAAGGTAAAGCCCTTTCATGATCAGGCAGCAAGGTAGAATGGGACTTGCCATTGAAACCTCACAATCTGCTAAATTAATAGCCTCACTAATAACTATATTCCTGCATCTTGCTAAACCACAGTTAACTTAATCAGGGTTTAGTTAATGAGCTTAGTTGGTTAGATCTGCATATAAACTAATCAAGCAGGCAGGAATCTACAACATGCTCATGTGATTGGATAGTCTGTCATTCAGACAATGTGTATGGCAGCCTTGATCCTGCAGCTGAATTTTTTTGAAAATTTTCTCCAGGGTTCTATAATATATGTTCTTTATAAACATGACTTTTCCCAAGTTCTGCTTTACATTGTTGGAAGAATATAGTTGAAATAATTCAATTTTATCCATATATCTGGCCTTTGATCTTGGCAAGTAGATACTTGTGAGCTCCTGCTAGTCGTGCCCAAATTAGAGGCCTGGAGTCTGTGACTACAGACTCCAGTTGCTGTTATTTTCAGAGCTGAATTATTGGAAGCTCCTGAGAGTCCTACTACAAATAATAGGACTGTGAACCCTTCCTGGCAATGTACTTTTGTAGGGGACAGGACATGGATAGGCTGACCATACGTCCCGTTTTGAACGGGACAGTCCTGTTTTTTAAACAATTCCTGACCATCCCGTCATTTTAATAAAAATGTCCATTTTGTCCCGTTCTCAATGAGAGAGCGCCCACCCGCCCTGTCTGCCGGGGCGCCGCAGGGAAAGCGCTGCCGGTGAGGCTGTTAGACGGAGTGCGTGCATGTGCGCGGACACATGCACGCCCACTTTGTCCGGTGAGCCGTGGGTAGGTTAGGGTTCCATTTTCGTCTGAAGGAAATATGGTCAGCCTAGACATGGAAAACAGAGGTGACCTCATAATATGTATGATATTGCCTTCCAAACAATGTGACTAATGCACAGATGAGCCAACTAAAACATGTTCCTTGCATGTAAAAGGTCCTTGGCCTATTCAGACCTTGATGGGAGAACTGCTACTAGTGATTGTATAGAAAATGATAAACTAGATAGCACCAATAGTCTGATTTAATATACATTAGCTGCTCATGCTGGAAAGACATTTCTGTCACTGGGCTAAGTCAACCCTTTTAACATAACCCAAGTAAAGTGGATTTCAGTGGCTGGTTTGGACAGTTTCTACTCTTTCTCCAGCTTCCCATTTAGGAAACCTTTTGGAAAAGAATGTAGGGCAACAGTATGTTGTCAGATGTGGACAAAATATAGTAAAATTGTAATAAGCTCCATCATATTTGGAGTTTTAAAAATCTATTGTACTATATTCCTATTGTGGAGTCCTTGGTGCTCTCTGAGCCTTGTTGTTTTCTTGCAGACGTTTCATTGCCAGGCTAGGCAACATCTTCAGTGCGAAAAGAGAGTGGAACTTGCTCTCTGTTTATATACCCAGGCTTGTCCTGCCTGTGTTGGTGGGGGTGTTGTACTCTCCTTGGTAGTACTTTGATTGGGTTGTTGTTTGTTGCTTGGTTGATTGACAGAGTTAATAGTTCCTTGATTAGGGTCTATTGTGTTGTTTGATTGCTCCTCTGCTGCTAATCTTGCTGTTAATCTTTGCCGACATACCACTCCATCCAATTGTATCATTACCAGGGACCCCCAAATACAACATAGCTAAAGAACTTACAAGAAAACTTGGGCATTTCACAGAGGAGAGCAAATACTCTATCAACTCCCCACTACAGTGCCTCCAGAAAATCAAAGACTTAAAAATAGATGAAGATGAAATTATGTTGTCATTTGATGTCACTGCACTTTTTACATCCATAGACCAAGCACTAGCGATTGAATCCATGGCAGCAGTTCTACGTAACACACCTGACCTAACTAGATACACCAAGATCAAAATATCCAGAATCATGGACCTCATCAACCTCTGCCTCACCACCTACTTTCAGTTTGATGGACAAATATACCAACAAATCAAAGGAACACCTATGGGATCACCACTCTCAGGACTCATAGCAGAGATAGTAATGCAACGTCTAGAAAGGATAGCACTCCGACACATACAACCCAAAATATGGATCCGGTATGTAGATGACACCTTCGTCATAATAAAAAAGGGTCAACTGGAGGAAACACATGAAACCGTCAACAACATCTTCAAAGGAATAAAATTCACAAGGGAAGAAGAAAACAACAACACACTACCCTTCTTGGACATCCTCATCAGTAGAGGAAATGATGGCATTCTAGAAACACAAGTCTACCAGAAATCTACCCACACTAACCAAGTGCTCCACTATCAAAGCAATACCCTACCTCCCACAAGAGGAGCTGTGTAAGAACACTATTCAGACGAGCACAAACGCACTGCAGCAACCCAGAACACCAGAAAAAGGAAACAGACCACTTATATAGCATCTTCCAGCAAAATGGATATCCACGTAACTTTATCAAAAAGTGCCTGACCACTCAACCCACCACAGCAAAACCAACAGAAGCTATGAAAAGGATTACACTGCCATACATCAGAAACATCTCAGAAACTACTAATAGACTGTTACAACCACACGGCATCACCGTAGCACACAAACCAACCAAAACCCTTCAGAACATCGTAAGTAAACCAAAAGACCCAGTAGCCCAAGAAGAGAAAACAGGACTTATCTACAACATACAGTGTAAGGACTGTAACAGCCACTATGTAGGACAGACTGGCAGAAGACTAGCAGAACGCATCCATGAACACCAACTAGCAGTCAGAAGACATGATGAAAACTCCTTAATCTCACAACACATGGACAGACTTAACCATACTTTCAACTGGGAAACTGTGAGCATCTTAAACCAAACCAAATCCAAAAGTGCTAGAGAATTCCTGGAAGCTTGGCACTCAGACAAAGCAGCCATCAACAGACACATAGAGGTAAACAACATTAACATACCATTCATAAGAGACAATAGAAAAGCCAGAAGACCAGAACACCTCTTTGCCAGCAATCAACAACAAGATAGGCAAAGATTAACAGCAAGATTAGCAGCAGAGGAGCAATCAAACAACACAATAGACCCTAATCAAGGAACTATTAACTCTGTCAATCAACCAAGCAACAAACAACAACCCAATCAAAGTACTACCAAGGAGAGTACAACACCCCCACCAACACAGGCAGGACATGCCTGGGTCTATAAACAGAGAGCAAGTTCCACTCCCTTTTCGCACTGAAGATGTTGCCTAGCCCAGGGGTCGGCAAACTTTTTTATGCCGGGAGCCATTTTGACATGCTCGAGGACATTTTGACATGCTCAAGAGCCAGGGGGCGGGGTTTGCGGGCGGGGGCCAATCGCGTGGAAGGGGGCGGGGTTTTCAGGCGGGAGCCAATCACGTGTAAGGGAGCAGGGTTTACAGGCGGGAGCCAATCGCGTGGAAGGGAGCGGGGTTTGGGGGCGGGATCCAATCGCATGGAAGGGTAAGATACAGGGCTGCGCTTGGCCGGCTGCCCCGGCCCTCACTCACCTTCCATGGCCGGTCCTTGCGGGCCGCCGGCGACACTCCCATCCCGCTGCACCCCAGCTCTCCAAGGCCGGGGCCACCCACACAACCCAAGGCATCTGCGAAGTGGCAGAGGGAGAGATCCAAATCACAGCCCCGCAGACGCGATTCCTCCCCCTTCCCAGCCCACCTAGGGATCGTAGCCGCTTCCGAAACGAGCGGCGCCGCGATCCCCGACCCGGCCATGCGCGCCTGCCCGGGAACGCCGCGGCGCCCAGCGGAGCCCTCTGCACATGCTCCACGACGCTCCCTCCTTCCCGCCGCCTCTCCTGAGCTGAGCTCCGCAGCCGAGCCTGGGCGTGCGTGCGGGAGGGAAGCCGCCATCGCGGGCTTCCTCGCCGAGTTTCTCCGCCGCCTGCAGGGAGGGAGGCGGGGGGGACAGGGCTGGGCGCTGGGGCGGGGGCAGGGGCCGTGGACGGCAGGCCAAAGGGAGATGCCAGGGCGATTGTAGCGACCGGAGGCGGCCAAGGGGAGAGCAGGCGGCTCTTCGCCCTCGGTGTGCCGCGGGGCCAGACGAGCCTCCGGCTGCTGCTTCCTGCGCCCGTGGCCTCTTTGCTGCCACCGCCGCCCGCCTCGCCTCTGCCGCTCTCTGCTTCCCCCTCGCTTGCTGGAACATATTGAAGGGGAGGAAAAGGAAACATTAAGATCAACCGCGAGCTTTGCGGAGAAGCGGAGAGCGGCAGCGGCGAGGCGGGCGGCGGCAGCGCAGAGGCCACACGTGCAGGAAGCAGCAGTCGGAGGCTCGTCTGGCCCCGTGGCCGCCGAGGGCGAAGAGCCGCCTGCTCTCCCCTTGGCCGCCTCTGGTCGCTACAGTCGCCCGAGATGCCAAGAGAGCACAGCCGGGCTGGGCGCCCCATCCCGAGAGGTGGCCCGGGCACCGCTTCTACGTGGGGGAGAATGCAACTCAACAGAACCCCATGTGCGAGCTGTGGGCGGCTGCGGGTGGCCCCGGCCTTGGAGAGCGAGAGCGCGTAAGAGTTTGGGGGCGGGATCCAATTGCGTGGAAGGGGCGGGGGTGAGTTCAGCTGCAGAAGAGCCACACTCAAGGGGCCAAAGAGCCGCATCTGGCTCGCGAGCCGCCATTTCCGACCCTTGGCCTAGCCTGGCAATGAAACGTCTGCAAGAAAACAACAAGGCTCAGAGAGCACCAAGGACTCCACAGTTCAACCCTGAGCTACAAATATTCTCTTCGATTGGTATATTCCTATTGCCATAATAGATTTATAAGTAATACAATTAAGAAAAATTGTAATATTGCTAGAAATTGCCGCAGGAAAGCCTTGGGAAATGAAAAATAATTAATTTAAATGTTATTTCAAATGGCAACACATCAGAGAGAGACAGATATAAGCATTAAATGAACACGGACTATTAAAAAACTAAAAATTACTGATTATTCCATGCTTAGTCATGACTTCATGACTCGCTGAGTCATGATTATAGCCAGAATCTTGATTATAGCCAGAATAAAAAAATCAGGGGATTACATGGATATTGTTTTTTTTTCTATAGTACCCCAAAATGATAATATTACAGATGTAAATTATAAACAATATATTGACATAATTAGTTGTTTTTCTTCCCTGTATCTGCTTCTGCCCATTACATGTTAATGTAATGCTGGGATAAACATTTTAAGAAACAGGAACAGGAAGATACTTAGAGCATTGAAGAAGTTCAGATCTCTATTTTTAAATTTCTTCTCACAGCATTGTCACCAGAGGTTCAGTCCTTCTTCTGTTTGGCCTTCTTTTCTGATGGATTGGAAGAAACAACTTGCAGGTCACAACTGTTGATTTTTCAGCTAATTGGATCTCAGATCACAACAGATGCTACGATGTCTGGGATTACAAAATGCCTCAACTATATTGAGAGTGGCACTTTGCTTGTAAATTGTAGTTCTGTCTACTTATCATTGATCATAACATACCAAGCTTTACTTCAGGGATGGTTTTTATTCTTATAAGTGAATTTAGTACAGTTGAGTTAGCCTGTGACAAAACCAAAAACAATTCAGACACAGTGAAATATAAGCTTCATTTCAGGGCTCAAGGAAGTTAATAAAACCTAAATGTTCATCCTTAAAGTAATTTTCTTTTTCAAAAGCTGCTGCTATAAAGAAATGAAAACATGCCGGTGGTGGGGTTGGCACACACAACATTGGATTGGAATGAGGGTACTTAACTATATTCATCATGTCAGGATTTGATTTAAGGCTGTCATGATTTTTGGCCTTTTTATGTTAACAAATTGCACGGACCATTTTTTATCTGAAATTCTCTCCATAATGATTAAGCAAGCAGCTGAAATAAAATGAGGTCTTGTGATCATTAGGTGCCTGAAGGCAAGTAAGCTTAATTTTTAGTTAATTATATTCTGTGCCTTTCAGTTGTTACTCACCCTAAGCAATATTAAAAGCTGATCCCATTTCTATTGATCTATGTACAGCATGTGAACTTTTAACTTATAAGGAACACTTGATCAGATAGAGTGGAAAGGCTTGCATATCACAGATCAAAGCTATAGCTGCATATGAATATGTTTTGTCATTTCAACTAGCAACTGAGAAATTGCTGAATCTGGTTATTTCAAGATTATGTGATGTGAGACTTAGGTTATAAACTTAGCTACAGATTATTTCACTTGGTAATTTTGATTGTAGCATATAATATGTTCAATTAGCCCACTGGCTTTTACATTCAATTACATTTGTTTTCAATCTCACAGCATTTTATATATTTTAAAAAAGGTTGCATATTCATTTTCCTTGCACTGTGCATATTTGAAGGATATGGGTTTGTTGTTACACAGTTATCTCCCTGAATGAATAAAACATTTTTACTAGTAAACAAACCTGCTCCCTGTATTGGAGTAGTCACCTTTTTCTTTAGACTGTGACTTTAACAAGAGAAATTAACAAATGTAGCCTTCGCAGCATAAAGAAAAAACTCTAATATTATGTGTAAGGAAAATCTGAATATCAGAACCACTACTAGAAAGCAACAATTTGGCAGACTCCAAAACTCATTTTTTGCTTCTTTAATTACTGTCATACACAACTTCTAAACTATTTGAACTTTTTAGATAAAACCAAATCAGTACTATGACATGGTAAAATCTTGTTCACAATACTAATGTGGGAAAAATAATGTACACTAGAGGTAAGCAGACTTCACTGTTCTGTGATAGGACCTCAAAGTTCACCAACTGAAGTTTGGTGCAAAATAGTTCAAAGGAGGCACACATCTAGCAGGACTAAGGAACATGTGTATCAGGACACATGGCTCAGCCTCAGATCATGACTCCTGTCCAATACAAACCAAGTTTGTAGTTTTCCCACATAAAAATCTCATACTGGTCTTCACCCTCCACAACAACTCCTCTATATGAGCATCTCTTGCAGGAAAGTTAGAAGAAAAAAATACTTTTGCTGATCATAAAATATTCAGTTATAGACTATACAGATGTACTACAAAGGATCCAAAGATCTATTAAGAGTTCCCGATCTCTCTTCTCTCGTCTCTAAATTTGATACTACCAGTCTAAATCACAGAGGGACAACTGCTTTCTTTCAGGAGGAAGGTTCCACAAATTATTTTTAAAAGAAGATCAAAGAAAGAATTATTCATTTTCCCTCACCCACAACTTCCACACCACTGTTGTTACCACTCTGTATTCTGCAAAAGCAGCTGGAGGCCAGTCTCTGGTCATCTTCACCACCACTAACTGTAAAATGCTGAGCCAACAAATTCTTCCTAACAGGGGAGCATAAGGAACAGCATTCAATCCGTGCCCCACTTACGTCTATGATTCCTTTTGTGTATATTTGTCAGGTGATTCTTGTTCCTCTCAAATGAGCAGTTCCTACTTTATGACGGAGACATACAAAGCTCCAAAGGCAGGCACTCTGCAGCTGAGCTTCTCAAGGGGGCAGGGTGTGGACAATGTAAAGCAAGTTCTTACTAATGGGAAAGTACCTACTCACAAACTCTGCAGAGATTCAATACTGTATTGCAAATGGATAGCTTTTTTGTGTGTGATTCTGAAAACACTGTAGTTGAGGCAGAAATAAATTAGTTCAGTGGTTGAAGGCAGACAACAGCATACAGTCACAGAGGTGAAGAGCTGATTTTGGAACAGTGCAGAGAGGCTATATGAAAATAGCTTTCTCCAACTGGCTCTGCCTTTATATATTTCAGGCAGAGGTTTAAATTGGCAATTTTCAATAAGAATGCATAATTTTATCATATTACTCAGTGTTTTGCTTCCATTGAAGTTTTTAAAGCAGTAACCTGTCAAGTTATATGGATAATAAATTCAATCTAATGATGGCCTGAATCTTACAAAAAAGTTTTAATGGTAGAGGGCACTAATGGAACACACCATTCACCCACACAGGATGCATATGTTGAGTCTCTCAGCTAATAGCCATTAATAGACCATTATTTCATGATCTTTGCTTTCCTTCTTGCTTTTGAAAGTTTGCCTTGTTCTGTCATGATCAAAGGTATTTTGTATGAGTTGAATGTACTGATATGTTGTAAATTTATATATTGTTTTATGTTTGAGTATCCCTGAACACTGCAATTAAATGAAACAGGAACAATTATTAACTTTTTTCCTAGACATTCATGATTTCAATTTATAAATCTGAAAGGAGGCCTGGCTAAGCTGCCAAATATAATTCATCTGAAGTATTCCATTGGTAATTAGTAAATAGGGCTATGCAGTGATCTGGATTCAAAGGAGAAAAGGTGATTCAGAGTCTGCTTGGGGATGAAGATTGCATCAATTGGCACCTCTTTAAATCAAATGTCTTTTCCTGGGATTGCACAAAGGAAAAGATGCAGCTCCTTTAAGGAATTGCCAACAGGTGTGGCATGAAGGCTCTGTGCATTTGGATTCACTCCCTATACAGTCCTTTTGGTAAATACTTAGTAATTAATAAAAAATAAAAATAATCTTATATAATTGTTATATAGCGCCACTTTTCCTGAGTCTGTGTCAGCATACTGCATATACCTCCTAGCTAGGGAGAAGTAGCCAACAGTGTATTGGCTTGCAAGGTAGTTTCTAGATTAGAGATCATAGCATGCATGGAATAGCATGAGCATGCATGGGACATATTGCCCCAAAGGTGCTAAATGATATTGTAGTGTCCTTAGCATGATAACATTGGTAATCCTTCCTTCCTATTCCTTCTTTATCTTATTAAGATGCTTTATGTGAAAGTCTTGATTGACCATGGCATATGGAAGATTGCTGCTTGGAATGTAAGAGAAGGTAAATAATAAAGAGCATAAGGATACAAGAGAAATAAGAGATTATGAATGTGTCAAGAGTGAATCTTGGGGAAAATTGCTCTGGAATTAAAGGAAAGTAATAAAAGGAGAATGAAAGCAGAATGACTGAGGGAACAGACAGTATGAATTGTGTAAGAAAAAGTATTAGAAGACAGATTAATCTTCAGCAGAATTAAGGGAAAATGGACATAAAAAAGATGAGGAAGCTACTTGAAATAGTTTGAAAAGAATAATGAATTAAATTATGGAATTGAGTGCTATAAATGTTGGTATCCAAGAAAATAATTATGAGCAGGATGTCATAAATGCTTGAGAATGTTGAAAAAGGTAAGGCTGTAGGTTTAGACAATGTTACTGAAGAACTGTTGAAATATGGATCCAAGTTGCTTATGACGTGGCCTGCCTGACATATACCTGACAACAACAATACCTGACAATTTTAAGAATGCCATACAAGGGAAAGGTAGGGAAAATTAATGGAAAAAACTACTGGGGATTGATTTGTTAGTGTGCCTGGTGTGGTGTTTTGCAGCATTTTTATTGAAAAAGAATACACAGTGACAAGAAGCAAAAACTGGGAAGTGCAGGGGAGCTTTAAGCCAGGCAGGAAGCCTGGCATCCAGATTTTTGCCGTAGTCATGGAGAAATGTGTAAATGTGAGTAAGAAAGCTTATTGTATGTTTGTTGATGTGCGGAATGTGTTTGATAAAATAAATAGGCAAATATAGGATTGAAGGTTGTTACTGAATGCAAGAAGAGCATGTATGAGAATAAACAGAATACTTAGTGAATGGTTCAATATTGAGCAGGGAATAAAGTAAGAATTTGTGATGATCCTTGGTTTTTAACATACTGTATTTATGGATAAATGTATAAGGAATGCTTGTGATATTGTTAGAGATGAGCTTGTCAGGGATGTGAATATACATATACTTTTGTATGCAGATGATTGAGAATCCAAATAATTTGCAGCAAAGGATCGATAGATGATATGATGCATCAAGGAATATGGATCTGAAAGTTAATACATCAAAGACCAAAATAATTGTGTTTCACAGGGAAAATGGAGTGAATGATTGCAAATTATTCTGAAGTGGTGAAAAAGCAGAGCAAGTTGATGAAATTGATGTGCCTTAGACAAATGTTTACTATAGATAAGAAAATGGATGGAGAAATTTTAAGTTGTGCACATTTTGATACAAAAGTAGTGAATAGTATAGGACAGTGTTTCTCAACCTTGGCAACTTTAAGATGTGTGGAGTTCAACTCCCAGAATTCCCCAGCCAGCATGCATGGGAGTTGAAGTCCACACATCTTAAAGTTGCCAAGGTTGAGAAACACTGGTATAGGGTTTCTTGCAAGGAACTATTGTTTGTTGAAAGAAGTAAAAATGACAAAGAGCATGCTTCTGCCAGCTTTGTTATATGGAAGTGAGAACTGGGAATGCCAGGAGAGAGAAAAGTTAGTTGAATGCAGTAGGAATGCATTACTTAGTGTGGGTGGTAAAACAAGAGGGGGGCCAAGAATCAGTGGGCAATGAGTACAGATGATTGACTATAAAAGTGAGTGATCAGTATAAAAGAAGTACATTGACATGGTTTGGAAACATGGGGAGAATGAATGAGGATTGAGATGCAAAACCAGTATATTAAGGAAGAGTGAAATAACTGATAGGAAGGGAAAGACCAAGAAAGTTGTGGTTAGATGGAGTTGATGAGATTTTCAAAAAGAAGTTTTTTAAAATGTACTTTAGGAATTGGCATATGGATGTGGTGGAAGTAATGACAGAAAGTTATGGAGAGTTACAATAAATGATGATGTTGTAAGCTACATTTAACTATATTTTCCTTTTTTCTCATTCCATTAATTATTTTTGCTTGCTATTTCTTCTTTTTCTTCAACTTGCATAACTTCACATAACCCAAAAGAGGTATGTACCAATATAATTTAATTAATTTAATTAATTAATTTTTTATCCCGCCTTTATTATTTTTATAAATAACTCAAGGCGGCGAACATACCTAATACTCCTTCCTCCTCCTATTTTCCCCACAACAACAACCCTGTGAGGTGAGTTGGACTGAGAGTGACTGTGTACAGTGTAAGGACTGTACAGTGTAAGGACTGTAGCAGCCACTATGTAGGACAGACTGGCAGAAAACTAGCAGAACGCATCCACGAACACCAACTAGCAGTCAGAAGACACGATGAAAACTCCTTAATCTCACAACACATGGACAGACTTAACCATACTTTCAACTGGGAAACTGTGAGCATCTTAAACCAAGCCAAATCCAAAAATGCTAGAGAATTCCTGGAAGCTTGGCACTCAGACAAAGCAGCCATCAACAGACACATAGAGGTAAACAACATTAACATACCATTCATAAGAGACAATAGAAAAGCCATAAGACCAGAACACCTCCTTGCCAGCAATCAACACCCAGATAGGCAAAGATTAACACCAAGATTAGCACCAGTGGAGCAATCAAACAACAGAATAGACCCTAATCATGTCAGAGTTCTCATGTGAGAGCAACTTGTTTTCTATTCTTCTGTAGTGTTTTCCCATAACATCCTCACTGATAAGCAGGTGCAACCGACACCACGCGATGTTATGTCTCAGTCTAAAACTATCCCATGGGAACAAGTGCCCTAGCAGTTTCACGGGGGGAGACAATATGCTTGCTTAGATGCAACACTGCCACCTCATGGCAGTTTATACTATGTGCAATGCTTAACGCTTTAGGCTTCATAAATCTAAAAGGCTTTGTGACCTCCTGACCCTAAGATTCCACCAATCAGAAAGCTGGAACAAGTGTATATCTCAGCTGTGAACTATGGGTCTATGCTTCTTGACTTCTGTCCGGTCTTTTAGCCATGTTCGTGTGTGTGTTCTACTCCATGTGAAGACTGGGATGTGCGTAGCTATGCATGGTTGTGTGTGTAGGCCATGGCATGAGCCCCTTCATGTCTGTCAATGGAAACAAAACACGATACTCTGCTTGTAAGTTTTTATTTATTTATTTATTTATTGTTTGATTTATATCACCGCCCATCTCCCCCCACAAGGGGACTCTGGGCGGTTTACAACAAAATTGATTAATTAAAAGCATATAAAATACAATACATTATTCCAATTTAATTAGATATAAATATATAAAATCCAAGAGGTTATGTTATTGTTTAAGGAACTCTACGGTGCCAGCCACCTCCAAGAGGAGCTATTACCCCCCCCCATCCCAGGCGAGGTGGCAGAGCCAGGTCTTCAATTGCTTTCAGAAGGTCAGGAGTGTGGGGGCCTGCCTCACCTCCAGGGGGAGAATGTTCCAAAGAGCGGGTGCCACTGCCGAGAAGGCTCGCCTCCTGGACCCCGTCAAATGGAATTCTTTTATAGACGGGATCCATAGCAAGCCATCTCTGGATAACCGGGTGGGGCGGGTCGACGTTCTGGGGATGAGGCGGTTCCTTAGGTAACCTGGTCCCATGCCATGTAGGGCTTTAAAGGTAACAACCAACACCTTGAATTGCACCCGGAAGCAAACTGGTAACCAGTGCAGCTCACGCAGCAGAGGTGTCACATGTGCCGATCTTGAGGCACCCATAACTGCGCACGCAGCTGCATTCTGGACCAGCTGAAGCTTCCGGATACTCTTCAAGGGTAGCCCCATGTAGAGCGCATTGCAATAGTCTATGTGAGAGATGACCAGGGCATGAGTGACTGTACGGAGGGCATCTCGGTCCAGGAAAGGGCGTAGCTGGTGTACAACTCGAAGTTGCATAAACGCCCTTCTGGCCATGGCTGCCACCTGCTCATCGAGCAGGAGCCGTGAGTCCAGAAGGACCCCCAGGTTCCGCACCAAGTCCGAACGGGGTAGTGCCACCCCATCCAGATCTAAAGATAACAACTCTCTGGATCCCGAGGCGCCATCAATCCACAGCCACTCTGTCTTACCAGGGTTCAGCTGAAGCCTGTTGTTCCCCATCCAGACCCACACAGCCTTCAGACACTGAGAGAGGGCAGCCACTGCATCACTTAACTCACCCGGGATGGAGATATACAATTGAGTATCATCAGCATATTGATGATACCTCATCCCGTGTTGGCGGATGATCTCACCCAGTGGTTTCATGTAGATATTAAACAGGAGAGGGGAGAGAACCGAGCCCTGCGGCACCCCACAAAGTAGGGGCCGAGGGTCGGACCTCTCATCTCCTATTACCACCGATTGGGACCGATCCCGGAGGAAGGAGGCGAACCAGCGCAAGACTACGCCGCCCACCCCCAACTCTCCGAGCCGCCCCAAAAGGATACCATGGTCAATGATATCGAAAGCCGCTGAGAGGTCAAGAAGACCCAGGATGGACGCACTGCCTCCATCCCGCTCCCGCCAGAGATCATCTGTAAGTGCGACCAATGCAGTTTCCACCCCATATCCCGGCCTGAACCGTTTTTCCTTTTTGCAATACTGTAACTATATATACATTTATTGCTTTTATTACAAGTAAACATTTTAGCCATAAAAGCTGCACTCTGTCTGTTTACTCTGCGCCTTAACCCTATAAGCCAGCATTATCTCACAAATCAAGGAACTATTAACTCAGTCAGTCAACCAAGCAGCAAACAACAGCCCAATCAAGGAACTACCAAGCAGAGTACAACACCCCCACCAACACAGGCAGGACAAGCCAGGATATATAAACAGAGAGCAAGTCCCACTCCCTTTTCGCACTGAAGATGTTGCCTGGCCTGGCAATGAAACGTCTGCAAGAAAACAACAAGGCTCAGAGAGCACCAAGGATTCCACAGAGAGTGACTGGCCCAGGGTCACCCAGCCGGCTTTCATGCCTAAGGCGGGACTAGAATATGTATGAATACATATGTATGAATACAATATATGTATGAATGTGTCATTTTTATTAAATTTATGCCCTGCCCTTCTCCATATATAAGCAGTCAAGGTAGATTACAATATGAAACACAACATCAACTTTAATCCAAAATTGAAATGTAAAAAAAATGAACTTCAAAGTTAAAGCTAATAGTTATAATGATATTATTAGGGTTGTGCAATGCTTCAGATTCAAAGAGAAAAAGTTGTTTTAGAACAATCATGTAGCACCTATCTCCAACTCCTTGAAGCTGGTACATTTTTTCCCAGGATCGTGTGGCTGCCATATATGGCTGGGAAGACATGCTTGGGTTAAGAAGTTGCAAACCATTGCAAATTACATACCCCCATGAGATCCAAAGCAACATAATTTGAATGTCAAGCAATGCACAGTACTATTTATTTCTTTGTTTATTTAATTGGCATACTGCTAGCTTCAACCAATGCAGTAGTTTGCACAGTCAACAAAAAAATGTAAAATCATATAAAGTCAACACTATAAAACAACATCAGTATAATTCTATAGAATTATGCAAACTATGTTGTTTATTCATTCAGTCGCTTCCGACTCTTTGTGACTTTATGGACCAGCCCACGCCAGAGCTTCCTGTCGGCCGTCACCATCCCCAGCTCCCCCACAGTTGAGTCCGTCACCTCCAGAATATCATCCATCCATCTTGCCCTTGGTCGGCCCCTCTTCCTTTTGCCTTCCACTTTCCCTAGCATCAGCTTCTTCTCTAGGGTACCCTGTCTTCTCATTATGTGGCCAAAGAACTTCAGTTTTGCCTTTAATATTCCCTCAAGTGAGCAGTCTGGCTTTATTTCCTGGAGTATGGACTGGTTTGATCTTCTTGCAGTCCAAGGCACTCTCAGAATTTTCCTCCAACACCACAGTTCGAAAGCATCTATCTTCCTTCGCTCAGCCTTCCTTATGGTCCAGCTCTCGCAGCCATAGGTTACTACAGGGAATACCATTGCTTTAACTATGCGGACCTTTGTTGTCAGTGTGATGTCTCTGCTCTTAACTATTTTATCAAGATTTGCCATTGCTCTCCTTCCAAGAAGTAGATGTCTTCTGATTTCCTGGCTGCAGTCAGCGTCTCCAGTAATCTTTGCGCCTAGAAATACAATGTCTGTCACTGCCTCCACTTTTTCTCCATCTATTTGCCAGTTATCAATCAAGCTGGTTGCCATAATCTTGGTTTTTTTGAGGTTTAACTGCAACCCAGCTTTTGCACTTTCTTCTTTCACCTTCGTCATAAGGCTCCTCAACTCCTCCTCGCTTTCAGCCATCAAAGTGGTATCATCTGCATATCTAAGATTGTTAATGTTTCTTCCAGCAATTTTAACTCCAGCCTTGGATTCCTCAAGCCCAGCACGTCGCATGATGTGTTCTGCGTACAGGTTGAATAGGTAGGGTGAGAGTATATAGCCCTGCCGTACTCCTTTCCCAATCTTAAACCAGTCCGTTGTTCCGTGGTCTGTTCTTACCGTTGCTACTTGGTCGTTATACAGATTCCTCAGGAGGCAGACAAGATGACTTGGTATCCCCATACCACCAAGAACTTGCCACAATTTGTTATGATCCACACAGTCAAAGGCTTTAGAATAGTCAATAAAACAAAAATAGATGTTTTTCTGAAACTCCCTGGCTTTCTCCATTATCCAGCGGATATTGGCAATTTGGTCTCTAGTTCCTCTGCCTTTTCTAAACCCAGCTTGTACATCTGGCAATTCTTGCTCCATGAATTGCTGGAGTCTACCTTGCAAGATCTTGAACATTACCTTACTGGCATGTGAAATAAGTGCCACTGTTCAATAGTTTGAACATTCTTTAGTGCTTCCCTTTTTTAGTATGGGGATATAAATTTATTTTCTCCAATCTGATGGCCATTCTTGTGTTTTCCAAATTTGCTGGCATATGGCATGCATCACCTTGACAGCATCATCTTTCACTTCCGTGCATTGCTTGTTTAAAAATAATTCCTTATCTCTTCTGGCTAACCTCTAGAATTTTGCATTTAATTGGGCATATCTCCCCCTGTCACTGTTGCCTTTTGCTTTCCTTCTTTCTTGGGCTACTTCCAGTGTCTCAGTAGAAAGCCATCTTGCCTTCTTGGTTTTCTTTTTCTTTGGGATGTTTTTTGTTGCCGCCTCCTGAACAATGTTGCAAACTTCTGTCCATAGTTCTTCCAGGACCCTATCTACTAAATCTAGTCCCTTAAATCTATTCTTCACCTCCATTGCATATTCATTAGGAATATTAGTGAGCTCATATCTAACTGATCTGTGGGTCTTCCCTATTCTCTTTAGTCTGATTCTAAATTGTGCAATAAGAAGTTCGTGATCTGAACTACAGTCAGCTCCAGGTCTTGTTTTTGCCGACTGTATAGATGTCCGCCACCTTTGGCTACAAAGGTTGTAGTCAATCTGATTTCGGTGTCGACCATCTGGTGAAGTCCATGTATAAATTTGTCTTTTAGGTTGTTGGAAGAGCGTGTTTGTTACGCACAGTGAGTTATCTTGGCAAAATTCTATCAGCCTATGTCCTGCTTCATTTTGTTCTCCCAGACCATGCTTGCCTGTAATTCCAGGTGTCGTTTGACTACCCACCTTAGCATTCCAGTCTCCTGTAATGAAAATAACATCTCTTTTTGGCGTATTATCCAGTAGGTGCTGCAGATCCTCATAGAACTGATCTACTTCTGCTTCTTCAGGATCTGTGGTTGGGGCATATATTTGGATCACTGTGATGTTAAATGGCTTCCCATGAATTCGAATTGAGATCATTCTATTGTTTTTTGGATTGTATCCAAGCACTGCTTTAGCCACTTTATTATTAATTATGAAGGCTACTCCATTTCTTCTGTGGTCCTCTTGTCCACAGTAGTAGATCTGGTGGATTGAAACTATAGGTTAGGTAAAGGTAAAGGTTTTCCCCTGCACAGTTGTGTCCGACTCTAGGGGCCGGTGCTCATCTCCGTTTGTTAGCCGAAGAGCCAGCGCTGTCCGAAGATGCTTCCACGGTCATGTAAACTATAGTGTCACCCTAATCCTGCATTTAAGGGGCGTGGTGGCTCAGTGGGTAAGATGCCAGGCTTGTCGATCGGAAGATTGCAAGTTCGGAGGTTCAAATCCCTAGCCCTGTGTGCGGAATGAGCTCCCGCACTAGCTCCAGCTCTTGCCAACCTAGCAATTCGAAAGCATGCAAATGCAAGTAGATGAATAGGTACCACTTCGGTGGGATGGTAACAGCGTTCTGTGTGTGTCATGCGGCCACCTGACCATGGAAGCGTCTTCGGACAACGCTGGCTCTTTGGCTAACAAACGGAGATGAGCACCGGCCCCTAGAGTCGGACACGACTGCACAAATGTGCGGGGGGTACCTTTACCTTTTTAAATCCTGGATAGAACCATTTGGCTCCAAATAACCTGTGGAAGAGCCCTGTTTTCAAGTGTTTTCTAATGGATGCCAAAATGCAACCCGAACCTCAGATGTTGACCATAGAAAACACTGCCTTTGGGCCGCCATCCACTCTTTTCCATTTGGAGCTAGTACATCAAATAGATTGGGTCCACTTGGAGTACGTAGTTCTGAAAGTACCTATGAGCCAAGCCATGTAGGGCTTTAAAGGTTTAAAGCTCCCACTTTGAATTGCCCTTGAAAGCCTATTGGGAACCAGTACAGTGTCCACAATACTGATTTTACGTAATTGTAGTGACTCTCACCCAGCAGAATGTGAGCCATTGCATTCTGTAGTGACTGTAGCTTCCAAGTAGTCTGCAAAGGTGGCTCTGTGTAAATCACATTGCAATAATCCATTTGGGTGGTGATAAATCGCCCAGAGTCCCTCTCAGGGGAGTTGGGCGGCGATCAATCAATCAATCAATCAATCAATCAAATAAAGACTCAATTCACTGTGTCCAAGGCCTCCTGCTTCAGGCAGAACCACAATTGGTGTACCAACCAAAGCTGGTAGAAGGTTCCCCTGGCCATGGCTTACACCACTGCATCCAACAGTCGCCATGTCGTAGGCCTGTTTCTTCAGGGGAGTGACTGACAGAGTTAAAACTGGATTTGTATTTTATTCTTTTTGGAGAAACAGTAGCTCTATTTTGCTGGAGTTCAATGTCAACCTGTTTTTTCCCCATCTAGGCCTATGTAGTGGCTAGACAGCAGGTCAAGGTTTCCATCGCATCCGAACCCCAGCCTGAGGTTGAAACATACAGTTGGGTATATTGATGACAGTTCACTTCAGACAGATAAACGATATCCCAAGTGGTTTCATGTAGATGTTAGCTGAAGAGAGAGAACCAAACCCTGTGCTACCTCTCTCAACCAGCTAGAACCGCTTGCTTAGGAAGATGGGAAATCAGTGTCCCCAACTCCCAATGCTCACAAGTGGTCCACAAAGATATTTTTGCAACAGACATATTCTTAGTTCTGCATTCTCAAGACTCCTGACCTTTTCTTTTTCTGTGGAGTCCTTGGTGTTGTTGTTTTCTTGCAGACGTTTCATTGCCAGACTAGGCAACATCTTCAGTGCCCTGCTTGTCTCAGTGATGTGGTCTTGATAGTAGTAGTCAGCATGTTGATGTGATCAGGGGTCATAGTCTGTTCTAGTTGTTCCTTGAGGCTGTCTATAGTGTGTTGATATTTGTTTAATCTGAGGTGGGCATCCATGATCATTAACCGTATTATTTTTCGCCCACTTTGTTGCGCTATCTTCCATCCAGCTGTGCCTTTTATTGGAGGTTTGTATCTGACACTGGCGGGCAGGACATGCTGTCGTAGGCATTCTTTTCTTTTTCTTTAGGGACAGAAAGCCTTTTAGGTTTACCTGATTATTTTTAATTATTCTACTATCTTTTTTCCTTCTGGTATATGAAACTATATGGGCAGCTTTGTTAACTGTCATAATTTTTATCTTGTGGTAGACCTCAGCATAATCACAAAGGAGTCTGGTCAAACCCATATACAGTATCTTCTCCTTTTATATAAAGTCTTTTCAGAAAATGTTTCACTTTAATTACACTTGCTGTCATATTAGCAAACAGCATATTCCAATCAAAATAATGCTTTATTGGTCCACCTTAGATATAAAGATTGATGGATTTGTTTGATGAACCATTGGGGGTGGCGGTGGAGGGTAGACATAAAGAACCCAAAGTGAAAACGGATTTTTATTTTTCAACTGCCTAACAACAGTTACCATCTGGTAGGAGCAAACTAAGCAGACGCATTGTCACAGATAGCCTTCCCAACAAAGGTGAGAATGCAATTATTGGTATTTCTGTTGAAATCTCAGCAATGAACATCTAACCTTGCTTCTGTAAATTAGACAAGCAAATTTTATTCTCTTTTTTGTTGCCTCTCCTTTTTGGTAATTTGCTAATGAATAGGTAATTTAATAAAGGCATTGTAAGATGTTAGTGGGTTACTTTAGAAGAGTTGTTTATAGACATTTTAGTTTTGGATTAATCCCTTCCTACTGTATGTGTGTGCACACAGGCACACCTGAATTATATATGCCATTAAAATATGACTCAAGTAGGGCATTATTTTCCAAGCCTCTCCTATAAAGGAGTAATCTTGCAGTGCTCTAAAAAAGTAATAATTCTTTCTATTGTTTGGCAATATATACGTAATAATTAGCATGATAACCAGCTTGTTGATAAATGAACAAGTTTATTAAGCTTTCACCAGTCAAGTTTTGACATGCAGATAATCCCAATAGTGTTTTCTTCTATTCAGTCTGTGAAGCAGGAGAAATTACTGTAATTAATTAAATACAATTAAAAGTTAAAATGAATAGGTAATTTAGTAAAGGCATGATTCATTAAACTGAGGATCACTGAACTTATTCAAAATATGAAGACAAATATAAAGGCGCCTCATCCTATGGGAGTGAATTCTATTAGAAAATAATTGTTGGTTATGTAAAGAAATGCTTTTGTTGTCTCCTGAATCTGCGACCAAATCAGCTTAATTGGGCACTCTCAAATTGTTGCTCCAAGGAAAAAGGAGAAACGTTATCCACTTTCTTTAATCTTCGTGTGGCAAAATAGCATTTTTCTATCCTTTTCTAGACAAACAGGATTTGTAGAATTTGGGGGTGTTTTCAACATCACCTTCTAATCTCTGAAGAGCTAAATCAAATGCTCATTGAGAAATGAGGCTGAAATAATTTGTAGTTGAATTTCCTGTTCATCTGCTGTACTTTAATGAGGATTAAGCACAACAAACTGTCACTGATGGCCAAACTTCTACATCACCACCATTTTTCACTCTCCAACCTGCAATCATCTGCACATCTGCCATCCTTGAAAAGCTGAGAAAACTCAGGGAACATCATGAGCCCTACATGTTTAGAAAGTATCTCTCCATTCCAACCACCAGAGTGATGTGCAACCATGGTTACAGCTGTTGGGGAAAGTATCTGGATGCAAAACTGCAGGCCCGCTATCACTTCTCCTTCAGCATTTTCAAGATGCTTCTAACTAGAGCAGAGAGGTTTATCTAGCTTCCCCTCATAGCAGCCAGTCATATTCCCCCCCCAAACAACCAGAAAAATGTACAATGTACTGAAACCATGGTTGGGGCAGGGGCCTAGCAATTTATTTTACTTCCCTATTGCATGATGCTGGGGGTTCAGGGGAATTTTGTTGCTCCAGGAACTGTGGCAGGATGACTTTTTTGTCTTCACATATGAGTCAGCTGTACTGTGGTTCTTGGTTGACTCATGATGTGTATATTGCAAGTTGAAAAAGGACTGGTACAAAAGTCAGTCAGTTGTTCCCAACCTGCCTGTTTCAGATGTGTCGACTTCAAACTCCCAGAATTCTTAGAAATGTCCATGTTAGATGGAAAATTCTGGAAGTTGAAGTTCATACATCCAAGAATGTCCAAAATGGGGAAGGCTCTAATATGCTTACAGGTGTCATGTGGTAAATGGTCATAAGAGAAAGGACTTTTATAATGGCTGCCTCTTATTTGTGCAGTAACACCCCTAAAACGGCTTATTGCTGCTTGTAGTAAATTACTGGTTTTGGAACCAGGCAGAAGCATTTTATTCTCTCCCTGTGTGTATGGTTGTATGTGTGGCAGAGAGAGAGAGAGAGATTACTGTAGCAGTTTCACTCTCTGGGATTATTGTTTTAGTTTGTAATCTGTAGATTTAGTTTGTTTTAGTGGCTTCCCCCACCGCGCTCTAAATTTTATAGAGCTACTTTGAAGACATGTACTCTTTCCTGATTTTATGTTTTAAAATTATTTTGTTATTATTTTTACATAATTGGAAAACAGCTGTCGTTGGATCATGAATAAAATGAAGATTTAAATTTTTTCCCCCCAACACTTGTGTTGAATAATATTTCAATGCTGTTTTTATTGTGTTATTGCTGGTGTTCAATTATTATCCTCCTATTACTGCAGTTTGTCATTTTAGTTTAGTTCTAATTCTTGGAAATAGTTTTACTTAGAGAGTCATTTTGGTGTAGTGATTAAAAGCATCAAGCTAGAATCTGGGAAACTCTGAGTTCTAATCCTGCTTTAGGCATAAAGCCAGCTACGTGACTTTGGGTCAGTCACTTTTTCTCAGCCCCAAGAAGAAGGCAATGGGAAATCACTTCTGAAAACGTTGCCACAAAATCTGCATGGAATTGTCCTGGCACACAAAAAAAATTATTTTGGAAGGTGCAGTAGAAATAAAATCTGTGGTGGGAGTGGGGCAGGAATAGTATGTTGTATTTGTATTGTTTTAATCTCAGTTAGGTATTGAGGAGTTGTATGCTGCCTCAGAGTCAGCCGATTGGAGTGGCCCAAAAGTCCTATAAATAAATAATAAAGTATTTTTATGTACTTATGTCATTCTTTTCTTCCAAGGAATTTTAGATAGTGTGCATATTTCTCTCTTTACAAATCTGCATTGGGTAGGTTAGGCAAGGCATGGTTGACCCAAGATTATATAGGGAACTTTATGAGTGAATAGAGATTTTAACCTGTTCTCTAATCCCATATTTTATTTAATTAATAAAGGACAAATTTGGGGGTGGGAAGGGTTTAATTAAGTACTTATGAGATATAACTTTTGATGCAAATATCAGTAAGGAATGGGGAAAACAGAACATTGGACATTAACTTCATATTTTTTTAGCAGTGAGAACTGCTTCTGAAGGAGCTTCCCAACAAAAGGAAATATAAGAGTGATTTATCCAGTCCAGAAAAAATAATTAATTTTATTCTATCAGATTATGCTCCTATTTCATCTTGAAGAGCACATTTGTTAGATACAGTAGATGGGCTAATGTAAACAGGTTCCTGCAGCAGCACAGGAGTTCAGGTCAGGAAATATTATGCTAAGGAGTTAGACTAAGGAGCCAGCAATGTACCTTGTTTACTTGTCTTAGAATTTATTATGCATAACACAATCATATGCACAGGGCTTTATGATCTACTTTGTCCACAAGGCAATCCAGTTAATGCTACCAGTCAAAGCCTGTTATCTATCTATTCTTCTTTAAGATATATTCTTTTTGGGGGTGGGAGTAAAAAGGGTGGGGGTATAAAAAAGTAGTGAGGAAACATGGGAAACACTTCCCTTTGTGGTAGGGAAATTGTTTATGTGACTGTGTGTACATATGTGAGCACACACACACAACTTGACCAGAAGTACGCACACTGAAAATTAGCAGTGCAATACCTACATTTTACAGATCATGATAATAGTAGAGATTTCATCAAAGGCCACCCCATGAGTTCAGTTTCTAACATCAGTAAAGCAAACTAGTAATTGGATCACACTAGGTTCCTGAGGATTTATTTGCAGGGAATTTTCTTCCAGCATAATTTTTTTTTCTTCCCTTCAACTTCAGATATCATTACCAAAGAAATTATGAACCAGAGATGGCAACCTTGTTGTCATCTGTCCTAAAATAAGCCTGACCAATCTTCCGTTACTCTGAAACAGCTCTGATGAGTTATCATTGTAAATCTTTTTTTAAAAAATGGAGTAGGTCCAACAGTGTGGACATTTAGTGATAGAGATAATGCAAAAAGAGTTTAATTCAGTACCACCTGACCTGGATGGAGTACCTGGATGAAGGAGAGATTTAGGAAAGTGAGAGGTAGCCTCAAATAAAAATCGTGCAAGCCTTATAATGGGTAGGCAACCTTTCTGGTTAGAAGTCATTTTGAAATTTTCAGGATGTTTTTGATGGTTGTACTTGAAAAATGGCTGTTGTGGGAGACTTGGCTCTGCAGAAAAGCTACATGGTGGGCATACCTAGTCACAAAACATTTATATATGTTTTATAATCATACTTTCCCATAGATTCCATTTCTCTCTCCCCTTTGTGTCTTTCTTTCATTGTCAGTACTCTGGTCATAGCAATATCCTTGAACTGGCAGGAAGCTATGCCAGCATCAATGGAATGCTCACCAGCCCAAGGGCGTAAGGTCTCTGCCTGACCAACAGCTGTGGCTCAAGAAGCGGAAATGGTCTATTATTTGTTAATTTGACCTTCCCCAAACAGTGGGCAAAAGAGGAGTAACCCGAACATTCTTACAAGTACATATTTATTCCAAGGTGCACATTTATCAGGCTTTTCCCCATGTACCTTTGTTGGCAATCTAGTGAGAGAAGCAGATCATGTGTTAATCCAGTGCCCGAACTTTCTTCAAACACTGCAAACTGTACACAGATAAGATAAAAAAAGAGAAAGAGCATTATTGTTCCTGAGTGTGCAGAACCTAGTTCAACTGATACACATGTAATCCTAGTATGGAGAGTATCAGCCTTACTTTTCCCCTATCATACTTGCACTATGCTATATACAG
Organism: Charina bottae; assembly: GCA_023362775.1. Lineage (NCBI taxonomy): Eukaryota > Metazoa > Chordata > Lepidosauria > Squamata > Charinaidae > Charina > Charina bottae. The sequence goes on along the minus strand of JALMGJ010000001.1, from coordinate 51,988,172 downwards.
TATTTGCACTCTGCTTTCAATTGCTGGTGCAAATTAATCCTAACTTGGTTAAATTCATATTCCTGCTATACAAAACACTGGTAAATATTGGGCTCTTGTAAATATGAGTCTTTGTTATTGACATTTAGCTGTATGGTTGAGCAAAATTAATAGTTGGTTCCAAAAAGGAATAGAGATCTACAATGTACACCATATCTTTTATTGTCCTTTAGGATGAGGATAGTGAGACAAAAATTATTCAGTAGCTTTTTCATGGCTGAATATAGTACCAAGTTACTTTCAGATTTTAATTAATGAATCAAGAAATTAACTCTTTCACTCACTTTATTTTTTCAATCTTCTATGGGCCATTGGAATATGATCGGTAAAAAGAAGTTTTGGATTGGAAGACCATTTTGGCACTAATTGAATCATTGGTAAATAAATGAATTTGTGCTGAGCTTCAAAAGACTGCTCGGATGACTCTGACCTTACACTTCTTCGCATGCAGCAGCTAATTAAATGACAGATTAACTAAATGACAGGTTGATAAAATAACGTCTAATGCCAAGATTGTAATAAATGAGTGCTGAACTATGACAGAATCTCTCACTAGAAAGACTCTTAATTTAAAGGTAAGCAGTGAGCTGGCCAGGTTTGTGTATATTATTCAACTATTCAGGGTAGTAAAAACCAAAAATGATTATGGTAAAAACCATAAGGGTTTCTTTAAGCTGGGTGAACCAGCTAGCAAATGCAGTTCAATTTAAGTAAGTATAAGGTGATGCATATTGAGGCAACCCCCACTTCCCATATATATTGATGGGTCCGGGGCTGTCTGTAACTAAGGAGGAAATCATCTGCTTAGATCAGTGAAGATGTCAACTCAGTGAACAGTGAACAGATCAATGAAGATGTCAATTCAGTGGACAGCAGTTGAGAAAAATGGCAAATTCCATCGTACTAATCATTAGCAAAGACACTGAAAATAAAATGCTAACCTTGTAATGCCTTAATGCAAATCTATGGACAGCTCCAGTCCCCATATCTGAGAAAAAGAAATACAGCTGAAAAATACAGTGCAGAAGAGGGCAACCAAAACAATCGGGATGATTGATTCTTGGGATAAAAGACCCCCCCAAAAGATCTTGTTTGGATCTTTTTAGCTTGAAAAAAGGGCAACTGAGGGGGAGATGTGATTATGCATAAGATCATGGATGGTATGGAGAAAGTGGAAAGGGAAAATATTTTCTCCCTCTCTCAAAAGACTAGGACCAGGAACCATTCAGTGAGGCTGATTGGAAGGACATTGAGAAGAAAAAAAGTACTTCTTCACCCTGTCCAATTCGTTACTACAAAATGTGGTGATGTCCACTAATTTGGATGGCCTAAAGAGAGGACTGGATAAATTCATGATCTATCAAAAGCTCTTCGTCTTGAGATTCAATGTTACCTCCAGGTTGAACTTTCCCCCCAAATGCTAGTTGTAGGAGAACAATGGGGGAAGTAGGGTCTGTCTCCACCTTCTGCTGGCCAGCATCCCAGAGGCAACAGCTGGCTAGTCATTGTGAGAAACACAAATCTGTACTAAGATGGGCCTTGGTCTGGTCCAGCAGGATTGTTCTTTAATTTTATTTTATTTATATCCCACTTTTCCTCCAGGACCTCAAAAGGGTGTTCATAGCATTCCATCCTCCATTCTTTTCCCACAGTCCTGTGAGATAGATTGGGCTAAGAGAAAGTGACTGGTCCAAAGTCATCCACTGAACATCCATGGTTGAGGGTGGATTTGAACCTGGGTCTCCTCAGTCCTAGTTCAACACCTGGTTCTTAGGTTCTTCTGTTCAAATATTTTAATCTCAAAGCCTCCCCCCCACCCCAAGTAAAAGAAGAAAGAAGAATAAAAATAAGGACCTCTATCCTGGTGAGGATTGTCCATTCTGTCTCTTAAACCATTCATCCAGCCTAGGACAACTGGGAAAGGATGACGATGATGATTATGGCAATGTGTGGATGGATACCTCATAAGAAGAAGTGAACAGGGCAGAGCAATTGCATACTGTACCAAATAAGTTAAGCGGAACTATTCTATCGGATTTTTTTTCCTTACCCGTGTTTGTTTTAATGTGTGGGGAGCTTTTTTCCCTCTATCATTTTTAATGATGGGGATTAAATAAAGCATTTAATGCATTCCTGAACCTGGAACGTTTTGCAGACTAAGATTGTACTTGATGCTCTCACTCTGTATAGCTCAACCCCAGGAATAGTTTTACCATGTAATTTACTGTTCACATAAACCAGCTGTTATTCTTACAAGCACTGGTACAGAATGTACAACTTAGCACAAAATAACTAAGTAAGTGACCTCTGTGAGTAAAATAACAACAACAACAACAACAACCCTGCTTTGTTGTGTCCAATACTCATTCCCAGTTCTTCAGCCCCACAGTCCTCTTTTCTGTCCTTGGCAGTAATTTCCCTTGCTCTCAACATATTCAGAAATGGTCATCCTGATTACCACCCATTTGCTTTTCTGGATTATTTATCTTGGGCAATGGGAGGCAGGGGGGAGGGGGGAAGGGAGAAGGATTTTCACAGCTGCCACATATCTCAAACTCACTGAATGAGACAAATGCTTTTATTAAGCTCTGGGGCAGCATGCCAAGCACAAGGAGTCTGGGAAAGATACAAGGGCAAAGCAGCTTTTCCCTGAAGCAGAAAGAAATAAAGCTGGAAGATGAAGAGAAGCCATGCGCCAAACTAGGCTTGGGAGTCGTTGCTATAGCTAAATATTCATTCCCCTTTTCTTGTACAGTTCGCATGCATATTCATTGGTCACAATTGTCAGATGGTCTTTGCTACTGATCTGCTGTATGTGCTGATTCTATTTCATGTTGTGGACGGTGGTCTTTTGTTTCCCTCAACACAAGCAATCTCTTCCTGACCAATTAGTGATACCTTTGAAGTTCATGGTCTTTTTGATCTACTGTTCAGAAACAGGTTTTTTCCTTTCTTCCTTTTTCCATAGCTGGCTATATGGACCGCCAGCTTTGAGTAAAATTGAAAGCTAGCAGTAGACCACTATGTACTCTTACTTAGAAGTAAGCACCATCCAATTCAATATTTTTCCCAATTTTCCCAATTATTGTTATATAGTAAAGGTGCACAACCTAATGCACCAGCCTCATATGTGGCCCCATAAGACTTTAATGCTGCCCCAAAGACCTCCAGGTATGGTTGCCAATTTATAATGTTTAACATGACAGAAGAGGAAGTTATTCAGTACTTAACTGGAGAGTACTCATAAACCATACTTAATTACATGTAGGTGAAATTACAAATTTGATCTGATCTCACCAATTATTTTTGGAGTGTGGAACTTGGCATGTCACTCAAATGTCAAGTGTGGCCCCAGAAAAATCTTCTGATATATAGGAGTGCAAAAAGAGTGGAATTTGTCTTATAAAACCCTATGCTAAGTATATTCATTAGTTTTTAGCAGAGAAGACTCTTGATTGGCCTTCATCAGTGGAAAATGCTATGGGGATATTTCATCTTTCAGGTTACAAGAGCAGCAACAGTATTTATACATTGAAATGAAATTACATCAGATCAATGTATTTTTTACCAATGTGATGTTATTTCTGCCTGATCATTGGGTATCTTTGGCACAAGTCCAAAAGAAGTGAAAATTGTCAGCTCTTGTACCCTTTCAATAATTTTTCTGTCAAATACCTTCTCAGGCAGACTAATCACTCTGTAGCTTCTGAATTGACTGCTGTTAACTATTCTTTTGTATAAGGCAGAGCTTTCCAAACTTTTCATGTTGGTGACACACTTTTTAGACATGCATCATTTCGCGACACACTCTTACAGCAGGGCATCATTTCGCGACACACTCTTACAGCAGGTCACAAGGCAGGCACTAGGACCTGCACGGAATCACAGCAGGTTTGGAGGCAGCAAGGCACAAGGCAGGCACTAGGACCTGTGCGGAATCCTGGCAGGGCTCAGAGGCAGCAGCAGCCTCGACACACCCAGACACTGCAGCCGACACACTAACGTGTCCCGACACACAGTTTGGAAAGCTCTGGTATAAGGGAACAATAACAGCATTCTTTCAATCATCAGACATAGATGTAGTCTTCACACATATGTTAAACAAGTTGCTCAGCCGTTCCATAAGAAAATCACATCCATATTTTAGTATTTCTCCAGTTACACCATCTACATCTATTTTTCCCCCAAATAACCTCACGGTGTTTATCAGGTCCTGATCATCACTCTTTTTCTTGGACACTAACATTTATAGGATTCATTTCACTTCTACTCTATAGCATTGGGACTTGTACTATCTCCTTCTGCAGTCATTCTACTTTCACTCTTTCCTTCTTTCCTTTTCTTCTGTATCCACCCAATATCCACTCTTGACACTACCAAAAATTACTTGCCCCACATTCAGAACTTCTCATCACTCTTGTATATTTTACTAATTATCACAATCTTATATCATGAACAATCATATCAATCACTTTTTTTTATTTATATTCATTCTTTTGACATCTGGATGTATGAATGACATGCTTAAACAATGTGCTTGAAACAAACAGAACTTTTCTAAGCAGATGTTCACAAAGCAGTTACAAGTCTTATTCATTTTTGGGTCTCCAAATGTCCCAATATTTTTTTCTGTGCTCTCTTGTCTCATTCTCATCCCATGAGTGAGACAGACTTAAGTTGTTCTTTGCTGTGCTGGTGTTAAAGCAGTATTTCCCCAGGAGTACCCTTAAAATATATAAAATATGCTAGGCTTTGTCATTCATTATAGTACCTTGGAGAGACAATGAGGCTGGATAGGGATTGGCAATTATGAAAAGAAATTTCACACCATTCTAGTCTTCTGTCAGTTCAAGAACAGGTAAAGAGCACTTCAATGTATCATCGAAGGCTTTCACGGCCGGAGTTCGATGGTTGTTGTGGGTCTTCCGGGCTGTGTGGCCGTGTTCTGGAAGTTGTGGTTCCTAACATTGCCACTCTACCTGAGCACAGAAAGAGCACTTCTGTCTGTGCTCCTGCCCTCTGAAGATGCTGGCCACAGATGCTGGCGAAACGTTAGGAACCACAACTTCCAGAACACGGCCACACAGCCTGGAAGACCCACAACAACCAAAGAGCACTTCAATTCAAGTTTAGCAGTGGAGAAAGGCCCAGAGTTTGTTTTGTGGTGTTAGTTGTCTTCTTACAAAATTGATGTGGAGATAGAGCATTTAAGCTGTGTTTCTCCTCTGCTTGACCTATATATTTATAAATAAATGCAAACCTAATTTTCAAAGAAAACTAAACCAAGATTATTTTATTTTTATTTATTCCGTTTGTATCCTGTATTTTCACTCAATGGGAATAACCAAGACAGTTAATAAAAATGAGAGCTGTTCCCCTGGAACTTTCCTCACCACTCAGAAAAGTAAAATGAGCTTAGTGACACTCTGTTCCTATCCTATTCTTTAGGATGACTTTCCCCATTCTTCTGCATCTCGTGCAAAAAAAAAAATAGTCTTACTCTTGCTATGAAACAAAGCTTGTCATAATCCTGTGGTGCAGTGTTACAAAGTCAATGGTAAATTATGGGCTTAAGCACTAGTGGTCCTTCCATTAATTCCTTGCCTTACTACATTTATTGATTGCAGTAGCACTGGTTTTGAAGTGAGTTATTACTCATTGGGAGAAACTGTATCAGAATTTAGCTCCAAGGCGTACAAAAAAACCTGTGAAAGTATAGAAAAATAAATTACAAGTTTGCTTGCAAACCTACTCAGTTTTTTGAGCCTGACTGAACAAGAGAGATTGACTATAGTGTGGTGTGCTACTGTCAGAAGGACAAAGAGAATATGAACAAAGTTGTAAGCACAAATACACCCTCCAACTATTAAGCAAGACCCTGAAATATACAGTATGTGGTCATTTGATCTCCATGTTTTGCACTGTTTGCTGCAGAGAAGTAGCCTTTGAGCTGATCTGACATTTCTAGCTATTTTATTTAGGCAGGAAAATTTGGACGTGTCTACACAGTATTAATCTAAAGCCAACAGTTCAGTGATATTGCACATGCCTTGCATCCAGAAAGCCCCAGGTTCAAACCCAGGGATCTACAGATAAGAGTGAAAAAGGGACTCTTTCTGTAACCATGGAGGGCAACTGCCATTCTCTGTAAATAATAGCTTTTCCAATATCAGCATAAGACAGCTTCCTATGTTCCTGCATATATACCAGAAGTACTTTCAGTCTGCACTCACTCCACCCCAGATTCATGAGAGCTATTACATCAGTTTGTTTTTCCATTTCATATTGGGCTCCCTGCTGGATGAGAAGCAGTTTAAAGAAGCTCCTTGGGTGGTTGTGTAAACAGCTCCCAAAAGTTCATTTAGCATCTCATTATCAGTCTTACCCACATCACACTAGATAGGGTGGTTATGTAGACATCACAAATGGAAGGAAGGAAGGGAGGGAGGGAGGAAGGAAGGAAGGAAGGAAGGAAGGAAGGAAGGAAGGAAGGAAGGAAGGAAGGAAGGAAGGAAGGCTGAGGAGGACAAAACTAATTTTGTAAGAATAGATGTAAATTTAGAAACAGTTATTAGACTTTTAAGAAAAATTCTTTGGAAGATTTTGACTAGGCATGGCCTTTGTACTTGTCTTAATTGATGGGTAACAATCAAGGTTCCAGTTCTCCTTTCTTATGTTTCTTTACTATAGCTGGCATTAACCTTGAATATTTAACAAAGATTCAGATACTGCTTTACTGAAGGTGGGGAAAAAACAACAACACCAAGAGGCAGCCGTTCTCTTCTCTGTTGGCCAAGTTAAGCAATGTCTGGGGATAATTTCAACATTTGAAAGCATATCTAAACACTAAATATTGTTGGTTATTACCAGGTGTCACTTATTATTTTATTAGTCAATTGCTGAAACAAAGAGGGCTCTCTTTAATCCCTGGACAAATATTTGGATTCACAGTTGGCTTCTTTGAGAACTTCCTGATTTCATTCAACTAAAGTATTTCCTGGAGAACCTTGGTCTTGTTTACAGTGACCTTTCACTGTGATTATAGCAGCTCAAGTAATTGTTCCTTTTGTTCATAGAAGAAGCTCTGTTTCCCAACAACTGAGAAACAAGCAGAAATTCTGCAGCATTTCTTTGCCCTGGAAGGTATAGCTGTATTTCCACAATTGTTGCATTCTGATCTAGCTATGTGAGCTCAAGATATTTTGCCCCAGCTGCAAAGTTCCATAAAGAGAAACCAGGGAGACTGGCAGTGAAAAAGCTTATGTCAGCACATGATGAGACAACATTCTCCATTATCCTTGATAGCAAGATAGATTAAGGTTGTAGGACATACCATATTGTGGCATGTATAGTTTTGGCCTCCTTATATCTCAGTGTCATTACCTCCATTTCAACATGTACTGCTTGGAGCAAGTAGTTCACTTTGTCTAATTCGAGGGCCATCCTGTCATACAACCCTTTCAAGATCAAGAGACTATCTCAAAACAAAAGAAATGGCAAGTGATTTAAACTTTTATAAAGGCACTCCATTCAAACTATTTACTTATCTAGGCTCTGTAATGATATATTACCACCCACGCTAATAACTTCAGTATAACAGGCTCTGTGAGATATGACTATAGAGAAAGCACACAGATGTGCTAGGCAATATGTCATACAATGGTATGGAAAATTATGTTGAATGAATGTACTTCTTAGCCAATACGTGAGGCTTATACAGTTCATATAGATGCCTGATATGCACCATATGCACAGACATCCCTGATGACTTGGACTTTCACTCCATGCTTTTTGGCTTTACTCAACAAGTTGACAATCAGATTAAATTGGCCTTTATCCATATATGATTCTGGCAACTACCCCTGAGGATGCAAACACTAAGCAAAAAGTGAAAAAGAAAAGAAAGGAAAGGAAAAAAACCTGAACTGTTGCACTATTCTCCCTTGTGATCATCCTTTTTCTTTGTCAAACTGCAATCCAATCTCATGAGTAATAATCCTGATGTCATCATAAAACAAGCTTCCCATTCTTTAAAAAAGTGTATTTTAATTATTTAAACTTTTTTTTAAAAAAAAACTCATTCCAAAGGGACTAGGATTTTTCAGGCACCTGTGATGTGCATGAATTGACTTTGTATACTTTTTGGTGCTTTACTAAACCTTTGCCAATGAGCGAAAAGCCACGTTGATCATCAGTCTTGTTTACTGCTTTGAGTAGGTTGTTTGCTGCTTCTTTCTTTTTAAGGTACTATATATGGCATTATGCTTTAATCCTCATCTGTTTCTTTGCTTGAAAAATATAAGTTGTTTTTTTTTTTTGACGGATTGTAAATGTGTGTCAGAGATTTGGAGAGAAGAGCTCTTGGCATCACAGTTACTGGCCAATCAGCCCACAGATGAAACAGCTTGAAGCCATCCTTAAGTGTTCCAGTTTTGAAGTGGTATTTTCCTTCTTTTTCTGAAACAATTTTGGCAATGGATGACTACATCCCTCCTCCATTAGATATGGGTTTAACAGTCTTTCAGAAAAGCGTTGGAGCCACATTCAGAAATAGTCTGACTGATAAGGAACAGGTTCAGGGCACCACGTCGGTGATGTTTTACTTGGCCAGTTTGACAGGTGACTAAATATGTATTCCAAGCACTTGCCTATACTTGCCCAACCCTGCCCTCATTGGCTGCTGTTTTCCCACCAGCAGCTGATACTTAGGGGAAGGCAAAACAAACCTCCTGGGGGAATCCACAATTACTTTCTTAAACCTCTCCCATATTACATCAGTAAGGACCGTACTATTGACAATCTCATTTCTGTGACAGAATAAGGGTCAGCACAATTTATGCCAGCATTTAAAAAAAAAATATTGTTTTGTTGGCTCGAGGGCTAGAAGATAGCACTTTAATGCAACCGCCTGCTTTTGTCCTTTAACTGAATGACCACATGGCTATTGGAGAAAATGCCTGGCATTTTCTACTTCTTAGCTTCTGTAGATGAAGTAATAAGGCAGTAGGATACATTAAGGGACCAGAATACAGACCCCCCCCCCAAAAAAAAGCATGCTAGGTATATGCCACCATTCTGAGCAAATATAGAATATACAGAAGATCTGTATAGGAAGGATAATAATATCGGGGATAGATTTGACGGTGTGGTCAGTGAGTTACAGCCAGACATCCTGAAGAGTGAGGTTGAATCGGCCTTAAGTAGCATTGCTAATAACGAAGCAGCAGGAGATGACGGAATCCCAGCTGAACTGTTTAAAATCTTGCAAGATGATGCTGTCAAGGTGATGCATGCCATATGCCAGCAAATTTGGAAAACACAAGAATGGCCATCAGATTGGAAAAAATCAACTTATATCCCTATACCAAAAAAGGGAAACACTAAAGAATGTTCAAACTATCGAACAGTGGCACTTATTTCACATGCCAGTAAGGTAATGCTCAAGATCCTGCAAGGTAGACTCCAGCAATTCATGGAGTGAGAATTGCCAGATGTACAAGCTGGGTTTAGAAAAGGCAGAGGAACTAGAGACCAAATTGCCAATATCCGCTGGATAATGGAGAAAGCCAGGGAGTTTCAGAAAAACATCTATTTTTGTTTTATTGACTATTCTAAAGCCTTTGACTGTGTGGATCATAACAAATTGTGGCAAGTTCTTGGTGGTATGGGGATACCAAATCATCTTGTCTGCCTCCTGATCTTCTAAAGATCTGAATAAATGCTTCTTTGTACTAATTATGTGTATATATGCTCTCTTCGTGTAGTTGGTTCCTTGCAAAAGTAATTCCCAGTTATCAGCATAGCACATCATGCATGAGATGAAGTGAATGGGGGAACTGTATTCCACAACTGTTTATACTATAATCTTTTCCACAGTGGAAATCTGAATGCACATGTAATTTCTTCTCTTCTGTCTTTATATTTCCTTTTTTATCTGGTTACCATGACAATTGTTCTTATTTCTTCCAGATTAGATTACTGTAACATGCCGTACAAGGGTCTGCTCTTGGAAACTACAGTAGGTACAGTACAACACACAACAGCTAATATGTGGTAAGAGCTACTTCAGTAACATTACATTTAAATTGTGGACACAGCATTGGTTGCCAGTAGGTTTCTGGGTGCAATTAATTGTGTTGATTATAACCTACAAAGTCCTAAATAGGTTTATACCTATGTGACCACCATCTTCAAGTGGAATCAACCCATCTTTTCAAGCATCTCAGGAGGGGAGACTTTGGGTTCTGCTCTGCAGGATGTTAAGATGTCAGGAACTTGGAGACAGGCCTTCTCATCGGTGGCCTTTTCCCTTTGGAATACGCTGCCCCAGGGAAACCCTACAAAATTAATTTTTCAGAAAATCATTAAAACCTGGCTTTTCTGAAGGGCAATTGGGACGCAAGATCTAGCAAGTTCACTGATAGTTGTTATTTTTATTTTAAATTTTATTTTAATTTTAGTGATAGCTTACTTTTATTATAATTTATTGTCCAAATACAGTTTTCAGGTAAAAATACTGGAATTCAGTAACTCAAGATCAACTGTGATTAGAACAAATGTGAGCCAGTGAGGAACTGTTTCCAAGGATTTGGGGAGTGAAAATATGGGCAGTGTGGAAGGGACCTTTGTTTAATTATCAAGCATTTCATTAGCTTTTCAATGAAAAAAAGAACATGCAATCATAAATTTGGAATCATATATTTATAATACAGTAAGAATATGGGCAAATGAAACCTATGCTATATATTTGATAGATGCGTTCCTCCACAGCAAAAGGTGTATAAACTCAGTGCTGTTTCACAACCTCTTGGGATGGCAGTTAGGTCAGGTGACCTGTTACTGGGTAGTTGTAGGTGTATCCAGAGGTATAGTAACCCAATGTTTCCTCTGAGCATGGCTGACATATTAGTTGAGGGACTGCCTCTTCCCAATTACATCTACACATCCCATCAGGTCCAGCAGGAAGAGTATGTTGCAGGTCCCATCTGTTAAAGCAGAGCTTTCCAAACAGTGTGTCGCGACACAAAAGTGTGTTGCCACACACAGCGTGGTGTGTTGCCACACCACCCGGAAGCGGCGGCGCGCGCGTGCACGGCGGCTGCCATGCACGCGTGCGGTGCCGCACGCCCCCCGTGCCGCCGCACGCCCCTCCCGTGCCGCCACCGTGCGCGCGTGCGCCGCCGCACGCCCCCCCGTGCCACCATGCGCGCGCGCAGCCGCACGCCCCCCCGCGCCGTCACCATGCGCGCGCGTGTCGCCACCGCCGCCGCTGGGTGTGTCGCCAGCGGCGGCACTTTGGAAAGCCCTGTGTTAAAGAGTTCCATCTGACAGGACCCAGAAAAAGTCCCTTTTTGGTGGTGGCTCCCTCCCTCTGGAACATCATTCCCCCTGAGGTGAGGTTAGCCCCATTGTCCTGGTTTGAGTGTGGAAATAACACGTTGAGGCTTGGAATCCAGTCTCTAGTGCAGGGCTTTCCAAAGTTTTCCCGCGGCGACACACCAACCGCCGTTGGTATGTCGCCGCGGGAAAACCTGGAAGTGCCGCCATTGCAGCAGCGCGCAAAACCCCAGAAGCGCTGCTGCCGCTTTCGGTTTTTGCATGCCGCCGTGACTGTGGCGCTTTCGGATTTTCGCGCGCCACCGTTGGTGTGTCGCTGCGGGAAAATCCGGAAGCGCTGATGGCCCAGTGGCGCGCCATCAGCGCTTCTGGGTTTTGACGCGACACATCTGGGCCCCGCAGGCGACACACTTTTGTGTCGCGACACACAGTTTGGAAAGCTCTGCTCTAGTGTTTATTAAGCTCCTACAAACAGAAATCCTGCTAAACTGAAATGGCTTGAAGAAGCCCAGAGATAAAGTCCAGAATCTTAAGGCGGGGCTTTCCTGAGACATTTGGGAGGGAAGGCCAAGGTTTCAGAACTGCGCACACGCTTCCCTTCCCAGAGGGAGCCCCCTCCACCTGTTATCTCCCTGACACCCATTCCTGTTAGCCTTTCGGAAAGCCCTTAAAACATGGTTTCTTCAGCAACCTTGGGGATTCCACAGGGAGCCTGTGCGACGGTTGTATTGTATTGTACCTAGATGGTTGTTATTCTCCGCAGCCTTGCTTTTTATTTATTTTTATTTTTATTATTTTTATTTATTTTAAGAATCTTAATGGTTGTGTTATTGTTTTAATTGTTGCTAGTTGTATGCTGCCCAGAGTCACTTTCAGTGAGATGGGCGGCCATAGAAATTTGCTAAATAAAAATATATATTCTCACCCCTTTTAAAAATAAAACGTTAAGAAATTGGGTGGGTTTGCTTCTAGTTGTGGGTGATGTGGAGGTATGCCATGATTTTTTTTAATGCCTGCATTATGTTGTGTGCAGTTTTATGTATAACATTGTATTTTTAACCTTGTAAAGCCACCCAGAGTTGTTCTGGAGTTAGGCAGCCTAGAAATCTGACAAGCAAGCAAGGTTTAGCTGCACAAAAGGCCCATCACTTCTCCCAAACCACATCTCTTCTCCACCTGTAGAAAAACATAACGCGCACACCTGCAGTACACGTCAAGAAAAAGATGGCATATCTCATCACTTATTGAGATGTAGAGTTGATGTACCCAGAAAATAAAAGAGAAATAGGTTTAAATACCAGACAATTCTTTTCACTAGCTTTCTCCATGGGACCCAGTCAATTTCACCATTCTGCCAAACACTCAGAACTTTTGGCTCCATATAAAGGACCACAACCTTCTAAAAATAAAATGAGGAAGAAGAGAGGATTTTGTACAAAGATGAAATGCTGCAAAGGAGAACCAGTGCAGTGGTAGAGTGGTGTCAGTGTAAAACAGCAGTTTTTCTCTTCCTTGCTAGCACTATGATCTGTGTAGATGATATTGACCAGCAGGTGACACTGACAAAGGGGAAAGTAATAATTCCAGGAGAGCCAGTTTGGTGTAGTGGTTAAGGCATCAGGCTAGAACAGGGCTTTCCAAAGTTTTCCCATGGCGACACACCAACCGCCGTTGGTGTGTCGCCGCGGGAAAACCCGGAAGTGCCGCCATTGCGGCAGCATGCAAAAACCCGGAAGCGCTGCTGCCGCTTTCGGTTTTTGTGCACCACTGTTGGTGTGTCGCCACGGGAAAACCCGGAAGCGCCGCCATTGCGGCAGCGCGCAAAAACCCGGAAGCGCTGCTGCCGCTTTCAGTTTTTGCGCACCGCCATGGCTGCGGCGCTTTCGGATTTTCACGCGCCGCCATTGGTGTGTCGCCGCGGGAAAACCCGGAAGCGCTGATGGCTCGGTGGCGCGCCATCAGCGCTTCTGGGTTTTGACACGACACATCTGTGCCCCGCAGGCGACACACTTTTGTGTCGCGACACACAGTTTGGAAACTCTGGGCTAGAAACTGGGAGACCGGGAGTTCTAATTCCACCTTAGGCACAAAGCCAGCTGGGTGACCTTGGGCTAGTCACACTCTCTCAGCCCTGGGAAGGAGGCAATGGCAAATCTTGCCAAGAAAACTACAGGGACTTGCCAGGAATCAACGCTGACTCGAAGGCACAAATATATAAATAATAATTCCAGAGGGAAGGGGAAGGCTGGTGAAGTACAGAGTGTATTGGCATACCTGCCAGTTAGAACATCATAACTGAACACTGCTATAGACACCACTGAACTAGGATAGAATTGACAATCTGGAAAATTTAATTTATGATGGGAATGCTTTTTGCAAACTTGAGGGGAGGACGTAGTATTGGGGAAAAGCTGTAGAGTAGTTTATTAAAGATGGATGAACTCTAAAGCATTCTATATTGGCCAGTGCTGGCCAAAATAAGCTGTTGAACAGCTGTGTGCTGCATCATCTATGTTTTATGGAGATTAATTCTGCAGCTGTTCTAATCCTATTAGAAACAACATGGATGTTTTGGGTTTTGTTTTGTTTTTTAGTTCCAGGAAAATCAGAAAACTTATAATAAGGAAGATTGTGGATGGAATATATGTTGGAAATATAGGTGTGTTAATTGTCAGAAGCCATAAATATGCATCACATAGTTCTGTAGATATTTGCATGGAATATTTTATTTATTTATTTATTTAATTTTAATCCCACTTTTATTATTTTTATAAATAACTCAAGGCGGCGAACATACCTAACACTCCTTCCTCCTCCTATTTTCCCCACAACAACAACCCTGTGAGGTGAGTTGGGCTGAGAGGGAGTGACTGGCCCAAGGTCACCCAGCCGGCTTTCATGCCTAAGGCGGGACTAGAACTCTCAGTCTCCTGGTTTCTAGCCCGTTGCCTTAACCACTAGAGCAAACTGGCTCTCATAATATATTATGCTGGTGAAAGAGACCACTAAGCCTCATGTTGTATTTGTATAAGTCAGGATGGGAAATATGACAGATCATCCTGCAAAAACATCTGGTGTCCTATCTCACATATGCAACAAAAAGGAAAAAAGAAACCAGAAAAGAAATAACAAATTAAGATCCAATTTTGAGCTACCAATCCTGGGATGCAAAAATCCAAACAACCACAAGGCAGCAACCAAGAGAAATCTGAGAAGGGGAACTTTGTTTAATTCTTGGAATAAGGATTCCACATCTGTCTGTGTGCATCCGTGGAAGACATCCTATCACGTACAGTATACTTTGATGGGTCTTTGCTGAGCCCACTGTCAGTTTATTTGCAGTAGTATATTGAATGTGTCTATGATGGAGTATTGTACATCTTCTTTATTGCAGGTTTGCCTGCATCTGGGTTTTCAGCAAAAAAATGTTCCTTGAGTACACCATAAATAGCAAAAGCAGTTTGCAACGGAATAGATTCATATCTCTGGAAAGCTCTTTGCAATCCAGAAATAGGGGTTTGTCCTTCCGATCTTTCAACAAACCAATTAATAAATGCCTTCCATTTCAAAAGTGATAAACAATTTCTGTGCAAGCATGTGTTGGGGTTGTCTTAGGTTGCTTATGCTTTACCTGGTCCCAAAGGCCCATTTTCCCCACTGTGTTTTCAAGTTGTTACTCTAAGACAGTATTTTTCAACATTGGCAACTTTAAGATGTGTGGAATTCTGGAGTTAAAGTCCACACATATTAAAGATGCTAAAGTTGAGAAACACTGCTCTAAGACATAGTGGGTATGAACTGAGCACAATTATAAAGACTGCTCCGGTATGAATAAATTTGGATTTCTCATAGCCACAAGATCTTTTTCAAGAGAAAATCTTTTTGCAGCCAAAGGCACAGTAAAACACATAATTATGTAGGTTGGTTTGGTATTGCAATGTATGAACTCAGCCATTCTAATTCATAAATTGTGATTAATGTTTTAGTGATGTATATGAACCTGGTCCCTGTAGTAAATTAACTTTGTATTAATCTGACTTCAGCTAGTGCAAATCTTTGAGAAACATGTAGAAAAGCCTTAAACCAACGTTCTATGACCAGATGCCTCCATACACATTGAATTACATTTCCCAATAGAACCAATCTGATGGGAATTGTAGTCTGACATCTTTTAAGTACACCCTGTTGGAGAAGAAACTCAGAAACAAATGGAAAAGCAGAACTGGAATATGGGGATAAGTGAAACTGATGAAAGAACTCCACATCTCCAGGTTGAAACAAATTACTGAAACATGACACGGGTGTGAAAAGTCTAACTTAAATGCATCTCTGACCAAAATTGGTAACAGCTGGGCTTCTTTTGTTCAGGTTCAGTTAGCAAAAAGTTTACAGGATATAACAGAAAGCATATGTTAACACAGACTTTGTTAAATAAGCCATGTGGACCTTTTTGCATTTTTATGTGGTAGGATTTTGTATAGCATTTAAAACTTGTATAAGCCCTACTTTGTAAGTGAGCATTTTTTTAATGTAGGCACTCCAAACAAAAAAGAGTGGGGGCAGACTAGGCCAGCCTTCTATTTTGTGCCCTCTAAATGTGTGAACACATCTGAAAGCCACCAAGTTGGGGAAGGCTGTCCTGAATAAATAGATTATAGGAGTTGATTCAGTCAAATCCCATATTCCAAGCATGTGGGGTGCCTTAGACCAAACCTGTGGCTTAATGAGGCAAAGAGAAATTGTCTTGAAGTAACCAAAATTGAACTAAGAGACTTTGTGAGAGTTATTTGATGCTTGGGGCTGCTGCAGAAAGTCGGATTCTGTCTCTGCAAAAGAGGAACATTCTATTTTTGTTTTTAAATGTTCTTAGCCACACTGAGTGCTTGTCAGAGCAGAAAGACTATACAATAAATAAAACAAATTATAACTGCAGCTACGTTGCTCTTTAAGAAAGAGGTGATGAATGGAATCTACTGTGACTAACAGTCTACCTTTTTATCATAAGGAACATTTATCTGCAGAAAAATATTGGTAGAATTTTCCCCAGTCAATGGCAGTTGCAACCCTTGCTTCCTATAAGACCCATGAGATAGATAGGCAATCCCTATATTAGGATCTTTGCCCCACTAGTCATCCATCCTTGAGTCATCAGAAACTATATTAGCAATGACATTTGCTGTCCCTTTGCCAACCCCCCTCCTAATTGCCTCTGTTCTCAGTCACTGCCGACCTCCTGATCTCCTCCATGTTCAGGTCAATGGGTGACAAAACCTAATAGACGTTGTTCACCTTGAGACTACCCTTGCAGTAGATTAGAATGAGGGGGCTGATTCTACTTAGGAGACCGCTATGGACTCCAGCCTATCTCATTCATGGGTTATGTTATGTGGGCACAGCAGAAAAAAGAGATTGCTAGGAAGTAGTTGTCCTGTGATTAGGTGCAGGTGGGGACATGGCCCTAGTTTGAATCAAAGCAGGTCTTCAGAGGTTCAGAGTCATGTTCTGAATCAAAACTTATAGTCAGTGCACACACCCTAGTATTAGCAGTATGGCTGACTAATATATTAAGGTAGTTGTAGAGATGCATATAACCATTTGAGATGCCCTAATATTAATATCTTCAAGTACTTGAAATACTTGGGGATTCAAGTACTTGAAGAACAACTTTCCCCATCAATAGTTTGCTCAGAGACCCAGAGGTCAGATTGGAAGTTTTACAAAAGAAGGTCTTACCAGCAGCAGTGCTTTGAGTCTGTTTTATTTCCCCAGGCCTTTTAGGGCCAAATTAGAAGCAACAACTATCTGCTATGTGATTGGGCATGGTTGTTTTTCAAGGTAATTACACTTGCAGGGACAGTAGCCTGCAGGGAACAGAAAATGAAATATAATTTATATGGATAATCCATTCCCACAGCTACTATTTAGATCAGGGAAAACATCCCACTAGTATAAATTCCTACATTAAATGTACTAGAACAGCTGTCATGTTGTCGTTTATAAAATACCCAGAATTTACAAGTAGATTAATTATACAGGAGAGGCTAGAGGTATATAGGTGAGAGTTGATATTTTCTGCAAGTCATTCAGTTAGTAGCGATTGTTGAAGTAAGTGGTGACACATACTGCAGCTGATATAGTTTAAGCTGGGTGTGGCAGATAATTTGTTTGACCTATAACGTGATTGGTTAATATTTGTATAAAAGTAGTGAAGCTTTAGTGTTCACTCTCTTCTCGTTACTTCATCTCATCTGTATCTGTGTTGGACGTTACTGGATTGTATTTTGGACTGCGTATGTATATAGAGTAAATAGACTATTTTATCTAATCTCTGCTTGAGTGTCTATTTACTGCTTAGAACGTATACCTTTGATGTCTTGGAGAAGCACTGGCCGCCCCAGCGTTGCGCGCTCTGACATGTCATCACTTTGGTTCAACTAGAAGTCCCAGATTTCCTAGTTACTATGACCAATGAGAATGTTTAGATGGATGATAGACACGGTAAACTAATGTACCATGTTAGCTGACATACTTCTGCTGGAGCAGGATGCATTGCCTTCTGTCCATTCTCTGAAATTTCACTTCTTCAGATCTTGAGACAGAGGTGAACCTGGAAAACCACTTATAATTAAGAATTGGGGCATCTCTGAGCACCTAACAGTCTAACCCACTGTTTCTCAACCTTGGCAACTTTAAGCTGGGTAGACTTCAACTCCCAGAATTCCCCAGCCAACTGGCTGGGGAATTCTGGGAGTTGAAGTCTACCCAGCTTAAAGTTGCCACGGTTGAGAAACACTGGTCTAACCCATAAAGAAAGGGATATGTGAGATGCAAAGACAGAATGAGCAGGGGCAGCCCCAGCAGAGGCCAATGCAAAGACTGGAAGACTTTAAATGTGGGGGTGAATCCACTTTTTTCTTTAATTTCACCGTCAGCTATGCAAGGCATTAACAACAACTTGGCTACTTGTTGCAAGGTGACACAGCAGGGCTAATCTTGCAAAACATTGCTGGCAAGTCAGTCGCTGCAGATCTTCATGGCAATTGGCCTTGGTGCCCTAAGGATCCCTTTTTACACCAACCAAGGATGTGGAGATGCCTTTCCTCCTTGACAGAACCCTAGCAGCGGCAGTCTCAGCCAAGGGAGTGTCTGCAGTGGAGGAGGATAGAGCAACCCTGGGAAGCATTTTGCTGAGGTAGCAGCAGAGAAAACATCTCACTTTCTGCACCAGGCTGTCTCACCAGAGCAGCTGACAGGCTCAACTGAGAGCACTTACGTCAGTCGTAGTCCGCTTGTAATTACTGTCACCTTAATCATTGATCCTCTGTTCCTGCCCTCTAGTGTGTTTCAGGACGTGCACAATAAGGCAATCTCTGGGCACCGTGGAGAATAAAACCCACTGTGTTCCAGCCTCGGATCTTTCCTGGGTGAACAAAGGCAAAGTACACCCAGACCTACAGCTAAGGGTATGGTGCAACGAGGTCAGGAGAGTTCCTCATCTATTTAGAAGGAAACAGCAAAGCAAACATATGAAATGACACGAGATGAAACCTGAAAGAGAACAAAGAACAGTTCCTGGATTTTTAAAAATACCTTTTAAACCCACTGGATCAAATTGTGGCTTATAAATACTGTATATATCCAAATGTTAAGTGGGCAAACTCAGATATAATCATTGTTATTATAATTGTTGTTTTGCAGGATGGTACTAAATCACAGGCTGGCAGCTAGCAGGGGATCAAATTGCTATGCTGACAACTCAAATTATCCCCCCTCCCTTTGTCTTTAAGTCAATGGGTGCAGCTCCTAAGGTACTGTGGGAAGTAGTCCTTTGCTGTCACTGGTAAGCTTCAGTTGGGTGGACAGATACTGTATCTTTGCATCCCTGGCTGATATCAAAAGAAAAGATCTGCCAGCCATGCTTTGCATGACCAAAAGTTGGTTCAGATATATGTTCAGGGATCCTGACTCTGCCAGTGGCTAACCAGAGGCCTATGGAAAGCTGTGACTTGGCCTACAGCCCTTGGAGTTTGATCCATTTTTCTTCTTCAACCTTGCTGTAGCACTGAACTCTCACCAAAGTTAGTTAAGTAGAACTTTCAGACATAAAGAGCAGCTGTGGTTATACCCCATACCTTTTTTCTTTGAGGCTTCCTGTTCATTGGTCAATATGGCACCATTATTGCTTCCCATCAACAGAATTGAAAAGATAGAACCAATTGCCATTGGAATATCCTCTGTAACATCCTCTGGGAAGAGCTGTAATGTATGGGAGGAGGCAGGGAAGAATTATGAATTACAGTTTCAAGGCTGGTATAGCCTATCACTCTAGAGGGAGCTTCCGGAGACTGAAGCAGTGTTGAATCTAGTAAACTGAAAGATGACTTTTTTGCCAGCTGACCTCAGGCCCGCAACTAAGGTCTGTGTCACCCGGGGCAAACATGGATTCCACGCCCCCCCCATGGATTCCGCGCCCCCTGCAGGGTCCCCCCATGCCCCCAATGCACACCCCCCTCCACAAAGCAGTGCGGGGCTCCCCCAGGACAAGCGCCCCGCTTTCTCTCGCACGCTCCAGGGGAAGGACCCGCTGTGCTCCCGTCTACCCATCCGGGCTGGGCGGAGCGAGCTGCCCGCCGCCGTGCTCCCAAGCGGGATGGTCCAGAGTGGTACCGGGGGGGGGGGCACGGCCCTGCAGCCACTCCAGAGCCCGCGGCCAGCCCCGGGGAGCAGACATGCCCAGCCGCACAACACCCCGGCGGGCCTTTTTGCAGGCGGCGGCAGGAGGGCGGGCTTCCCTCAGGGCTGGCCATCAAAAGAGGCATTTTGGCGCACACACCCCAGCACACTGCCCGGGGCACATGCCCTGCTTGCCCCCCCCCTAGTTGCGGCCCTGGCTGACCTCTCCAAAAATGTCCCATTTCAGGCTGTTCTACTGATCTTGCCAGTAGGAGAATTAACCCCTTTGGTCATCCAATCTCCAGTGTTTGGGGATTAGAATTGCACCCAGTTGTCTTTTAAATGTGTTTATTTTGAAATGAATTTAGTGCCCAGATCTGCCTTGCTGTTTCTCAAAAGCTTCTGTTTGGCTATCTTATTCTCAGATTGCTTGAAGATTTCCTTTGAATTTTTCTTGGTGATGTTTTGGAGCTTGCTTCATTGTTGGAGGCATGGGCATCCAAATGTTCCTGCTGCTTTCCTCAAATGGGGAACACACCATCACACCACAAGCACCTCTTTTGTACCTGCATGTGATATCATGATGCACTTACAAAATGAGGGGGTTTGTGTCGTGATGGCACAATGCCAATTTCATCAGACTGACCTGTTTGCCTCCCCTTCTCCCCCCATCCCAGTGATAGTGCTGGTTGGAGGTGGCACAGAGTGTTCCTACTGGTGAAACATACATACATACATACATACATACATACATACATACATACATACATACATACATATCCTGATACATCTTTTTCCATCCCACAGCAACCTCCCTGATTGCCCCCACTTTTCAATTTCCAGAAGCCCAGTGGAAAAAGTCTTTTTATGCCCTCTTCCCCTGTGATTTGATTGGAGTGTTGAAACTCTTTGACCGATTTATAACAAAATAGGTGCAAGAACACCACACTCTACTCATGAGAATGTAACCCAAATCCTCTCCTCCTTTGAAAGAAGTCTGAAAGCAAGTTCTTTTTAATTCAGTTGTATGACAACTCA
The DNA here is from genome assembly GCA_023362775.1 of Charina bottae. Classification (NCBI taxonomy): domain Eukaryota; kingdom Metazoa; phylum Chordata; class Lepidosauria; order Squamata; family Charinaidae; genus Charina; species Charina bottae. Next base: position 51,967,085 of record JALMGJ010000001.1, on the reverse strand, counting down.
TAGGGGAAAAAAGCATGGAAATGTTTTGTCCAGCATTAGTTTGAAAGGTTAAGAGAGAATAACTGTGTCTCAAATAGCAGTTCTACCTGCAGATTCTACTAGGTCCTAATTTATGCTCCATATTAAACAACAACAACAACAACAAAACCCCACAACTGTCTACTGCTTTGCTGTTAAGGAGACAAGAAAAGGAAAAACAAAGTTTGTGCCCATTTAATTATGGAATGGCAAGAGATAATGTCTGTCTTTTTCTCTCTCTTTTCCTTTTTATGGGTTAGCTTCACCTAGCGTTAACCATATCCATTTGGCACATTAAGGCAAAATAAATCTTTAGCCCAGCAAGTCTGAACATTTTAGGAATGGATGATCACTGGTGATTATTATAGTTTTGGTTCTGGGAAAAAAAATTCCCTTCTGTTTATAGTCCCCTGCACTTCCATGTCAGTGCAGAAAATGTCTAAGTAAGGGTAAAGGGCTGAAAAATCTTTCTGCAATGATGAAAATGCTGGTTCATAGAAGCTGATGTCAGCACACGCTCCTGGAATGGCAGAAGGGTTCTTGTTTATCCTTCCCTTCTTTGTGTTTCTTCTGGATGTATTCCAAGAAGGAAGGAAGGAGGGAGCGCAGGAGGAGATGAGCTAATGCATTTCCAATCACTTTTGGACACCCCTGGCTTTATGCAAACAAACTGTCCAGAGTGACCTAACTTTCAATTACCCATTTCAATTAAAAGTGGGAACCAATGACAACCCTCCATGGGCAGTCAGGCTAAACCCTTCTATAATTAGAATCTGATAATGAATAGCAGTGTGGTACTTCTCTAGAAAGAACTACAGGAAAGGACACTGGCGGGTAACCGATGCCTGGGGATTTAATCATTTAAACAAGCTGCAGGGATTCCAGTCATCCAGATCCCAGAAAACCAATATTTCCTGTAAATATTAATACAGCACAAGCGATGTATGGCTCTCCAGATGTAGCTGAACCCAAATTCCCATCAGTCGTAGCCATATTCAGTTATAAGGAATGATGGGAGTTGTACTCTCATATCTGGTGGGCAGTAGGTTGCCCACTCTAGAATTAAGGTTTGACTAAGAGGGACTGTAACAAAATATTGCAAAGGGAAAGGCTCTTGCTCAAATTTCCCAGCAGCCAACCACCCTGTCTTGTAAGTTACTCTGTTCTGTTCCCCCCTTCCCTGGGTTTCCACCTCCAAATGTTAGGAGTCATCCAGCTATTCTCAGTTCTCATTGGACTATTTTGATGACTCACCTCCTTTTTTAGACTTTTATGGGGATTTTTCCATGAACCTGCTTACCTCATTTTTCAGAACATTCAAGTGCTGTTAGCCTATATAGGATAGAGTGTAGTGCAGATGAATTATTTAGAGAAGCCAGAGGCAGGATGCCTGGGGAAAGTTTGTTATTAATTAAAAGACACTTCAGGTTAGCAGTGACAAGAGGCATGAGTCCCTGTGTGGTAAACAATAGGTGTTTGTTTGTTTGTTTATTTATTTATTTATTATTTATTGATTTATTTATTATTTCTAACTTATATCACTGCCCATCTCCCCCCACAAGGTGTTCCTACCATGATGCTGGTTTACCTTCTAGTAGTTTTTCTAAGCAGAGAGGTTTATCAGGAGAGCTGGTATGCCTGTTAAGGAGATGTTCATAGTGGGATTTGGAGGCATTTTCCCCAGTTATGCATCTCTCTCATCATCCAGCAGCCTTCGTGGCCAACCCTGCTCCCAATCTGAGAAAGTATCAAGAAGGGGCTCCCTCACAACGCTTTCCTTGGGGTTTAAGCAAAGTGTGGGAAGCCAGGGAAGCTTCAGATGGAAACAAAAGAGGAAAAATAGGACATTCGTGCACATTGTTTGACCACATTTTAATGTAGGCGGGTTCAAGAACTCCACTCTCAATAATGAGAATATTGCCAACAGTATCTCCCAAAGGGGAAAAAATCAACTATTTCTTTTCTGTCAAACTTAATAAGAATGGTGATGATGTTTTGGTATAGCACTGAAATCATCAGTTCAGTATAATAAAATTGGTTTCTAGTTGGATTTCACAGCCAGATATCAAGACTCTGAGAATATGGCAGGACCATTAGCAGTTGCAGCAATCCTGCCTTTGAGACTCTATAGAATTAAAAATGTGGACAGTCCATAACTGCCCATCTGCATTACTTAGGAAAAATTATGATTGAAGTCTGTGCCATTGTTGAATTACACAGGTCTAAGAGATGTTGGTCAACCAGGAGAATTTATTGCTCTTTCAAGGCAAATAATAGGAACAAATAACACCTAGAATTAAAATTGGAGATCAAAATAATTACATATTATTTGGGCATTACTACTTTATTATCAGGAAGTAAAAAGATGGAAGAACGTGGTAGATTTTGTTTTCTTGGGCTCAAGAGTAAATAAAGATGGACAATGTGTTGGAGAAGTAAAGAGGAAATCAGAGGAAAACAATGGTAACCTTAGACAAGAGCATGAAGAATAAGAACATTTCAATGACAAGAAAGATCAGAACAGCTAAAGCAATTATATACCATTGAGAAACAGTAACAGAAAGAAGATAGATGCCTTCAAATCATAGGTTTGGAGACAGTTATTGAGAGTACCATCGACTGTAAGAAGAATGAATCCAATTAACCTTAGACCTTAAGGTGACGATCAGCAAGCAGATATTCATATACTTCAAGTATGTGATAAACAGATGATGGGTTGGAAAAATTGCTTATGCTTGGCAAGGCTGAGGGAAATAGAAGAAGGGGAAGACAGGGATGGATGGGATCAAAGAAATTACTGGTACATCCTTGGAAAAGCTACAAGTTATTGCTAAGGACAGGTCAAGACTATGAGCATTGGACCATACAGTCACTCAGAGCTGAGCCTAACTTAATGGCACTTAACTAACTTATATAAGACAAAGCCTCCCTCCTGGTGACTACATGGACACATCTGTGAAGTTACCTTAGCAACAATGTGAAGATGGGTTGCTGTCACTGCCTTCTGGAGCATTTATTTTTACTTGCCCGTCCAGCCTACAGCCCCAGGGTATCTTGATGGTCTCTCATCCAAATACTAGCTAGGCATAACCCAAACCTTTCCTAAGATCAGCAAAAGTTACTAGGTTTTGCCATCTTCTTGGTGAGTAAGACATATCCAACTGCTAGGTGGTATTGGTGTCACTTAAAATATCTGTGAATGAGCCCATGCATTGGGATTTGGAATGGGGCAAGATATTTAAACACACGTGAAGGTTTGTAATACAGTCCTAGGCATATTTACCTAAAAAGACATTGTACTTTGCTCAGTTGTCTTACTCCTCGGTAGGTACATAAGGAGACAGACACCAGATTTTTAAGAGTCTTTTTCAAGTTAATATTTATACCTCATATAGCTAGCTTTTTGTATAAGCAAAGGGATTTCTGCGGCATGTATTTCTACTCTGCCAATTTACAGTATTTATTGTAACTTTCTTTCAATCAATTGAAGCTGGGAGTTGGCTAGAAACATAAGCATCACAAAGGCAAAATTACAGGACAACTAAACATAGAAATCCAGATGGAGTAGTGACTCCCTCCCAACTGCTTTTTCTAAATGGCACCCCTGCTGGGTATGTTTAACATACAGTAAAACCAAGGGGGGAAAAATCAGAATCAGGACAGCTTTAATAACGAAAAATGTATCTATATACAAGGGCTGAATGAAAAGTAAAGCCTCCACTTCCATAACTTCAGATTCAATAGGGGTTATTTTAATAAATGAAACATTAATGAGAGGCATTATAGCTCTTCCTGGCAAATAGAAGGGGAAGAAATGGAAGCAGTGACAGATTTTATTTTCTTGGGCTCCAAGATCACCGCAGACGGTGACTGCAGCCATGAAATTAAAAGACGCTTGCTCCTTGGAAGGAAAGCTATGGCAAACCTAGACAGCATATTAAAAAGCAGAGACATCACCTTGCCGACAAAGGTCCGTATAGTTAAAGCTATGGTTTTCCCAGTAGTAATGTATGGCTGTGAGAGTTGGACCATAAGGAAGGCTGAGCGCCGAAGAATTGATGCTTTCGAACTGTGGTGCTGGAGAAGACAGTTGAGAGTCCCTTGGACTGCAAGGAGGTCAAATCAGTCAATCCTAAAGGAAATCAACCCTGACTGCTCATTGGAAGGACAGATACTGAAGCTGAAGCTCAAATACTTTGGCCACCTAATGCGAAGAGAGGACTCACTGGAAAAGACCCTGATGCTGGGAAAGACTGAAGGCAAAAGGAGAAGGGGACGGCAGAGGATGAGATGATTAGATAGCATCACTGATGTAATGAACATGAATTTGAGTAAACTCCGGGAGACGGTGGAGGACAGGAAGGCCTGGTGTGCTATGGTCCATGAGGACACGAAGAGTCGGACACGACTAAACAACTGAACAACAACAACAACAAATAGGTAACACCAGTGTTCCAGTCACTGCATTGGCTTTTGATAGGTTCCAGGTATTATTCAAAAGTGCTGGTTTTAACCTATATAGCTTGGCTCCTAGACATTTTCAGGACTGCCTCCGTCAAGTAGAACCAGCCCATCTTTTACACTTACCCCAGCAAGTGATGCATAAGGTCCTACCATGAAAGAGATTGACAGAGGGTCCAGAGGCAGAGTTTCTCTGTTTCTCTTTCTCCACACTTGAAATAGCCTCTCCAGAAGTTTGGTTGGCAACCTCTTGGCTTGCATTTAGAAAAGCCTTAAAAAAAACGTATGTTTCAATACAGCATTCGGTCCATTCCTCACCACTGAGATTGGATGTGGGTGGGTGGGTGGGTGGGTGGGGGTATTGGCCTTATTATTTTTGTTAATTTGTTATCTTAGCTCTCTTTTTATTGTTATTTGTAAACTGCCAGGAGTCATGTTGAGTTCATTCATTCATTAATGGTGGGAAATGGGGTATGCTTGCTAGTACATGAACAGCAATTGCAAGGAAAGGAGGCAGCTCTCTCAAAAAATACTCCCCCTTCAAAGACTTTTGCCTCTTCCTTTTTAAAGAGTATTTTTTAAGAGTATTTTAATCACTCTTAAAATAAACTCACAGGAATGTTACAATAGGCAGCAGGACATACTTGCCAAGGGGAAGGGCTTCTGCAGACTTAACATTGCCATTCTCCCTTGTTGGTATGCAAGAAAGAAGGCAAAATGGTGAAAAGCCCCAACAGAAAGGTCAACAACATTTGCAAAAGTGTTTTGGAGGCCGACAGACAAAGACTGGATAGAAAAGCCAAGAGCAATTATATTGTTAATTGTTGACTGTAAACAAAGGCAGCCCGTGAAATGTGGCTCAGCTACACAGCCTAATTGGCAGCCTCGGTCGCGGCATTATTTTCCCCCAACGGTGACTGCAGAGGGAAGGCATCAGACTCGAGGACCCCTGGCGGCCCACCAGCTGGGGCTGCCTGGCGGAAAAGCTGAATCTATTTTGGGGGAAATGGTCACCTTACTGTCAACTGAATGCTGCCTTCTATTTATTGCCTTATTTTTTAACATGCCATTTGGGGTGAGATATAAGTATTTATTAAATACCCAGGCTTCTGTGCTTTTTATGGTGTAAAATTCTGTGGGCCAGATGGGAAGAGACTTCTTGATCAACTGCCAGAATAAAGACGATGATAATAATAGAGGTAATGCAAGCTCTCCTTGGAATTGTGCTTGGCTCCTGTGGATTGAAAGGGCACATCCATGTACTTTTCTTGGCTGCAGTACAGAAGTAGTCTGTTTCTGCCTTCTTTCTGGATGTTTTTCAATGTCCCAGTCTTAGCTACAGCTCTGGAATTTCCTGCTGGCCTCCCATTCAAATAATACCCAAGTTAAACTCTGTATAGTTCTTTGAGATCAATAAAAGTCCACTTGATACTGCCTCCTAGCAGTATTGCCAGAATGAGAGACTGCAAAGCCCAGACGGTGTGTGTGTGTGGTGGAGTGAGAGAAAAATGCATTCAAGATTAGTGAGTTTTTTTTTTTAATTTGTCTAGTGCTCATGTATGAGCTGATTTTATACCTGCTCATGGACAACATTGTAATTGCATTTGGTATGTAGTAGGTGTATCTGTGTTGTAAATGGAGCTAGGCTACGGTGGAGGAATAGATTCTATAGGCCAATAATCTGGAACAGATTAAGACCTCTTCCCATGTTTGCGATGCTGCTATCTAGATATTTGTTGCTCAGTAATTGATGCATGAAGATGGTTGGTCTGTTGTATTGTGAATCTATAGCACTGCTGCATTGGAATCTGTCTTTCATGGTAAGAGAAAGGACATCTGTAAATTTGTCTATGATCTCAGAATATATAACTTAATCCTCTCTTCTGCCTCCTAAGACTAGAATCTAAAGTTATCCAATTGTGAGTAATCAGAGTTGCAGGATGGTTAAAAGAAAGTGCTTTACTCAGTACATAGCTAAGCTAGAAGCTGGGTTTCAAAACAGTTTTTCTCAAGTACTTTTTACAAAAGTAATTGTTCCCCCTACCCCAAGTTATCCTTAGCATGACTATTTTTCATTCCGAGAATTATTTTCATTCTACGTTTTAAGTTGTTGGTAAATAAACACAAGTTCAGTGTCTGAAGACTATCATTTTCTTGGCAAAAATGTGGGAGAGATTTGTCATTGCCTTTTTCCAAAATATTTTTTCAACTGCTCAGTCTAACCTACAACCGTGGGATTTCTGGTGGTTTCCCATCCCAGGTCCACCTGGGCATAATTTTTCTAGATCAGCCAAAATCAGCTAGATGCTGCCTTGGTACAGCTATAAACTGTAATTGGATGCTAACCTCCAATCAGTACAGTGCTTTTCTACATCTGTACTTCTATAAATCCAAGCTTACAGAATACATTTATTTATATTTTTACGCAGTTCTTCCTCCTACAATCTGAGAGTAGCACATGCTTTTGCAGGGCAAACTAAGCTGGGAGTGAGTTGCTAAAGACAATTAGCTGCATTTATAGCCGGGTTGTGAAACTGAGTATTACAAACACAAGCTGAGCACGTAAGTAGTTTGTTTTTTCAGTCCATGCCAGATCAAAAGCACCTCCAGATCTGTGTGATCTTACCATATCAGCTGTGTTAAGGTTTATTTGTATCAGCTGCAATGTATTCAAAACTGCAGTAAAACTATTTTCTTTGCAGGGCTGTAGCTCTGTGGAATTTGTGGGCAACCCATTTCTCTATTTGCAAAGCTCTTGCCTTACCAGTCTCCTCTAGATACCTTGCTATTACATTTCAAGGGAAAAGGTGGCCCGTTTTGCAGCTCTCTGCTCCACCCCACCAGCAGGATCTGCTCAGATGTTTGTTTTCATACAACCAGACAAATGCACATAGCATGGAGTGAGAAAGGGGATGGGAATACAAAAAAGTTATTTCCCTTTTATGTGGGGGAGGGGGGAGAGGGCAGGGAGATAAATGTTGGTTTCTCCAGGATTTGTTCCTCATACTCTGTATTGCAAGATGACGACAGTGGACATGATTGGGAATTGTATTTAAACTGCTTTGAGAGACTGAATATGAGAAGAAGTGGTAGTGTGGAAGTAGTAGTCTTTTATTCAGTTTGAGCATCTCACTAGCTATTTATGCTCAAGGCTGTGCAATATCACAAAAGGGTGTCAGTCCTTAAAGAAGAACTACTATCAGCATTAACTGCATTGGAAGTGCACATCAGCCTATACAGTATATTGCCATTATTTCATGTTTATGCTTATGGTTGAACTTGGGGCACTTTCTTCTGAGTGGAGATATTCATTGGTAGCTAACGGTGCCTTCTACCAACTTAGGCTGATGTGATTGTATATTTTAAAAAAAGATATTGCCATAACTATTTATGCCCTGATTATATCCATACTTGAGCCAGGCATGGGCAGAAGTCGGGCTTATGGGCTCTTGTTTGTTTTTAACTATTTTTACTTTATTTAGAATAACAAATTCCCCAAGAAGGAACTAGGCATGAAATAATAGTTTGAGGCAGGCCAAATATAATTGTTGGCTTGGCAACAATTGGTCAATCACTTCATGACCAATAGAATGGGATGGCCTACATACCCAAATGCAAACCTACATCTAAATTACTACAGATTAGTATCTCTAATAACCTGATTTAAAAGGGCAAAAATATGTATTGGAATATACTGATCTTCCTTCTTATTTTTAACCAATGTACCTGGTCTGAGTTTGAAGACATTTCAGAATTTTGAACTAGAGTGGAATGCTTCAGATGTCTTTAAAGTCATCTTGGCATTTAACACCAATTCTGTGTCAACTATTTTGACACCAATTATTTTCCAGTTTCATTTAAAGTTTGGTTATTTTGATATCCTTTTGAGACAAAGTTCTTTGAAGAATTGCCTATCCCTGCCTGAATTTGTCCAGCCTCTAAGATTGGTCTCTCAGCCCCATCTCATAGGGAAATGTAAATCAATAAAATCTCAATCTCCTGGTTTCTAGCCCGTTGCCTTAACCACTAGACCAAACTGGCTCTCTATATGCTAACAATAATGTCACCCATAGGGCTTTTTACCACAATACTATTAATGTCTTCAGCAGCACTTCCTGGAATCTCTGCGTGACCGTGTATGGTCATGCAGGCATTCCAAAAACAAGTGCCTAGGGAGACTTGTGTCATGAGAGATTTTTGTCACTCAGAACACTCAGGGTGTACTAAAAATAGCTTTTAAAAACCTATATGTAACCCACTTGCCCTGCCGTAAAAGACCCCCCCTTTTTTTCTGAACAGGAACTTAAACAGCCTACAATTAAATGCCCTACTGAGCATCATTTGATGTTTGCTTAACATCATTTGATGTTAAGTGTTACTGAACCTTCACACAGTGAGTGGTCTTTCCCCTAGTGTTAGTTCCTAAGCCTAATGGGGTACTGAGATTTTGTGTAGACCTAAGACATCTCAATAAAGTAACCAAGTTTAATAGTCACCTTATACCATGAGTAAATAATATGTTAGACTGGCCCAAGGTCGCCCAGCTGGCTTTGTGCCTAAGGCGGGACTAGAACTCACAGTCTCCCAGTTTCTAGCCTGGTGCCTTAACCACTACACCCAACTGGCTCTTGTGTTAGATTAAGAGAAAATAGTCTTTGCTATAACCACAGGAACATTTCAGTTTACAAAGATGCCTTTTGATTCTAACAGAGCACTTGCAACTTTCCAGATACTCATCAACAAAATTCTCCCAGGTTGGGAAAAGTACTTTGAGACCTATCTAGCCAATACCATTATTTATAGAACAACCTGGGAAGAACATGTGCAACAGTTACGGGATGTTCTTTCCTGCCTTAAAGCAACAAGCTTAGCCTTCAATCCAGCTAAATGTCACCTAGGATATTCTGAACTGCATTACCTGGGTTATATTGTGGGTCAGCAAAAAGTTAGGTCAGAAGGGGAAAAAAGGGTTCAAGATATCCAACAGAAGCAGCCTTTAACTACCAAGAAGGAAGTAAGTGTGTTCCTGGGAATTGTGGGATTGTACACACATTATATACCTCATTTTTTTCACCAGAACAAATCTCTCATAGACTTAAGTAGGAAGAGTGAGTCTAATAAAGATCACTGGTCTTCCTGTGTGAAAAAGCTTTCAAGACTAAAGACTGCTTTGTGTAGTTACCCTATGTTAAAAAGGCAGTATTTTAATCTTCCATTTGTTTGCATGTTGATGCTTCTGATGGAGGGTTGGGTGTGGTGTTAATGCAAGAGTTTGAAGATGGGGAACATCTAACTCTTTATCTTTCAAAAAAGGTTCTTACCCAGAGAAAGACTGCACAGTAGCACAGAGAAAGAGGCTTATGCTCTGATGTGGGCAGTGGAAAGTCTAAAGGCTTATTTGTGGGGGATGAGTTCAGTGTAATCACAGATCATCAACCACTAGTTTGGTTAGCAAAAAATGAAGTACTCTAATAGAAGACTTACAGTACATGCTGGTATCTCACCCTCACCATACAGGTTTGCAGTCCAACATCAGGCAGAAAAACAGCACCAAACTGCTGATTTTCTGTCCAGCTATGGGACTGACCCAGAGATTGCTATCTGTAAAAAGTGGGTGTGTGGGGGTGTAACGTGGCTTTCTGCTGGCTGGCTGTGCATGTATCTGTGCAGTCCTTCAAACAAACATTTGGTGCTAAAAGGAAAGCTGAGATGACCGGTTAGCTCAGTTTCTTATAGGAAAATGTTCCTCTCTTGGGCTGGCATCAGTGGTGGAGTCTTAAGAACACCAGGGAAGACTCTGGGGAAAAGAATTAGGTGGTGAACTTTAATGGAGGAGGAGTAATGGCTGGCATGATTGAAGATGTTGCTAAATAGTGGTGGGTGTTGAAAATTTATTGTTGGTAAACCTCAATTCAAATTCAGTTCTGGAGAAGAGAGATTTTGAGTGAGATCCAGAAGAAAACTCACTACAGATGAAGAGGAAGATGCACTGTGGGGCCCTGTCTACCCTTCACAGATAATCCCTCAGGGGTTAAAGATCACAGAAGATGAAGTGTTCTACCAGTCAAAGCCAAGGGAAAAACCCTGTGCCAATCTAAGATAGATGGCTGCAGGTATATATTCAGCCCTTTCCTTATCTCTAACATAGGTTGTAAATACAGAATAAAGTAATTAGAAATGACCATGTGCATGAACACCTTAAAGCAAAATTATAGCTTGCAAACATATAAGCAGGTAGGAAAACAGGTAGGAATTGCAGGTAGGAATTGCCAATATCTGCTGGATAATGGAGAAAGCCAGGGAGTTTCAGAAAAAACATCTATTTCTGTTTTATTGACTAGTCTAAAGCCTTTGACTGTGTGGATCATAACAAATTGTGGCAAGTTCTTGGTGGTATGGGGATACCAAGTCATCTTGTCTGCCTCCTGAGGAATCTGTATAACGACCAAGTAGCAACGGTAAGAAAAGACCATTACTGCAGATGCGGACTGCAGCCAGGAAATCAGAAGACGTCTACTTCTTGGGAGGAGAGCAATGGCAAATCTTGATAAAATAGTTAAGAGCAGAGACATCACACTGACAACAAAGGTCCGCATAGTTTAGCAATGGTATTCCCTGTAGTAACCTATGGCTGCAAGAGCTGGACCATAAGGAAGGCTGAGCAAAGGAAGATAGATGCTTTTGAACTGTGGTGTTGGAGGAAAATTCTGAGAGTGCCTTGGACTGCAAGAAGATCAAACCAGTCCATGCTCCAGGAAATAAAGCCAGACTGCTCACTTGAGGGAATGATATTAAAGGCAAAACTGAAGTACTTTGGCCACATAATGAGAAGACAGGATACCCTGGAGAAGAAGCTGATGCTAGGGAAAGTGGAAGGCAAAAGGAAGAGGGGCCGACCAAGGGCAAGATGGATGGATGATATTCTGGAGGTGACAGACTAGACCTTGGGGGAGCTGGGGATGGTGACGGCCGACAGGAAACTCTGGCGTGGGCTGGTCCATGAAGTCACAAAGAGTTGGAAGCGACTGAACGAATAAACAACAACAGGAAAACCTAGGCTATGATATTCAACAGGAGAGGGGGAAAAGTTATCTCTTGAAGGCAGTTTAGAAAGGCAAGTGGCAGCATTATCAACAGGTGAAGGAAAGGAGGAAGTGAGCATTGGAATGTCCAAGATGGTATGAGGATTCCTGCCTTGGGCAGGGGGTTGGACTAGAAGACGTCCAAGGTCCCTTCCAACCCTTTGTTTCTATGAATGCCATTATCCAATTGTAAATTTTGCTTATAGAGCTAGACTGGGAAAAACAAAATGAAGTGATGCTGCTGGCTTTGGTCTATATTCTTAATAAATGGGGGTGGGGTGGGGTGAATCCAAAAGAGTTGCATGGTAGCATTTATTGAATCCTATGAACCCAGAGGAAGACCCCGTCACAGTGGACGAATTAGTAACTCTGGAAATTTGGCACCTCCATTACACCAACAACAAATATAGATGCTTCCAAATTGAGAGCTCCTGTGAACTACCATTCCAAATCCATTGTGCAATGATTCCATGTTTACCTTCTGAGCTAAGAGAAAAGATGGAAAAAGTGGGAAAGGATTACAACTGGAGAGATGACAAGAGGATCACAAATGGGAGACAATGTGATCTAGACACATTGTAAAATCTGGTGAATAGTGCAGAACAATCGGATAATTACAGTGTTATGTAAAAGCGTCCCTAATTAAAATCAGAAAAGGAGATTACATATAATTTTTTTTAATTTGCCAGGTAAGATCTCTTTATATTTCCCATCTGGAATAACTGTTAAACATTAGCCATCATGAGGTCTGGCTATTCAGGATGGGATGAGGTCATTCCTTCCACTTTTAGATGGAAAACTTTAGTTAAAAATAGCATGTGCAAAGCTTCCATGTTGCTTTTTTCGTGTTGCTAGAGGGAGCAAACGTTAAAACTCTTTGGTACAGATGCACATTTAAAATGTTGTTGACTTCTCTTCAGCTGCTGCATCTCTTGCCCTTGGGTGTTTGTTGATTTTCTGAGTCATCATACCCCAAACAATCAGGGATCCTGCCAAAATTCCAGTTGTGGCTGCTATAATCACAGCCCAGTAAGGCACGCTGTCTCTATTGCGCGTTGTTTCAAGCCCTGAACTGTGCATGTGGCTGTTTCTTGATGTGAAAAGATACGGGTGTTCCTGCAGCAGAAAGAAAACATTTGCAGAACCTTTAGAGAATGATCTATTTTACTACTGATTGCTCTGTTCTGATGGCATGAGAGGGAACATATTTTCTCTCAGTAGAGAACCAAAAAATGGGATTGGAACGTCTCCTGCCCAGACGAGACTATGCAAATCTAAGTAAACATAATTAAATTTTTAAGAAGAAAAGGAAGACTTTAGGGCTAAAACCTGGTTAAGATAACTCTCCTCAATCCCTGTAGTTTTGTCAGCATAATGGAATACAGAATTGCTTAAATCCTTTCAAGGCCAAGAGGTCTATTCTTCATTCGGTCTTCAGATGTCATCTTTCATTCTTTATTGTAGCAAAATCTCTCCTCCCTTTCTCCACCAGGCCCCACTGGCATTCTGCTTACAAGCAAATCCCAGACCATTTTCATTAATCCTCCCCAGCCCTGTGGCATCCTTCCTTTCCTAATGTTTTCTTTCTGAAAAGGCTCCATCATAAGTATGAATTGCAGGGTTTTATGCTTGTCTCGATGCTATCTAATTTTTTTTAGGCAATCAGATCATTTCTATGCTACATAAATCTCATGAGGGATTGGCACTGTTTAATAAATTTAAATTTTATTTTAACCCAAATGAAATACAGGTAAGGAGAGTTTCTGTTACTGCTTGCAAGGGGATGACCAAGTCTTTTCATTGCTGTCTTAAACCTGATTACTGTCACTAATCTCTCCCTGATGCTGTATCCACGCCAAAAGGCTTCACTTTTTGCCCTGGGCGACTTTTCCAATTCTGCTGTACAGTATTACCCATTTCCTTAAAATCTATTTCTGATGTCTGTTTTTGCAGTGTTTTCTGTATTCTATGAACTCAATCTCTCTCTCCCTCTCTCATTAAAAGAGATTTCCAACTTTAGGGAAAATTGATAGCATAAATATAAAGGTAAAGGTTCCCCCTGCACATTTGTGCAGTCGTGTCCGACTCTAGGGGCCGGTGCTCATCTCCGTTTGTTAGCCAAAGAGCCAGCGCTGTCTGAAGACGCTTCCACGGTCATGTGGCCGCATGACGCACGCGGAACGCTGTTACCTACCCACCGAAGTGGTACCTATTCATCTACTTGCATTTGCATGCTTTCGAATTGCTAGGTTGGCAAGAGCTGGGGCGAGTGCGGGAGCTCACTCCATCACGCGGGGCTAGGGATTCGAACCTCCGAACTTGCGATCTTCTGATCAACAAGCCTAGCTCAACAAGCCTGGCGTCTTACCCACTGAGCCACCATGCCCCCTAAATATAGCATTTAATAATTGCTGTTAACAATGAAAAAATGGGAGATTTGGGCTAGACAAACCTTCAGTAAATTTCCCTTCTATTTTACAGAGGAAGAAGGAAGGAGGAGGAAGAAAGCAGCCTGATTTGGCTATTATTTTTTAAAATCTTGCACAGCAGTGCTAACCATACAAGAAACATCAGATCTAGTTTATCATTTAGAAAGCTTTCAACAGGGGGTTGTTGGACAGATTCAAACTGTGTGGTAAAAACATAGTTACTGGGTCTAATAGTTGCCCAGACACGGTAAATATATACTACCTCTGGAACTGGTGGCCCCATATGTCATTTGGGGAATAACGGGGGGGGGGGGGAGGCTTAAGTCCTGCTTATGAGCTTCCAAGAGGCATCTGCTTTGCCACAGTGGGATATAGGATATTGGACCAGACAGTATTTGGTTTGACCCAGAAGGACTTTTCTTGTGTTTTGATGTTTACGTTACAGAGCTAGGGTGTTCGTTACTTACTGAGGTTGGACACTTGAGTTTCAGCCTTTCCTCTGTGAAATGTTTATATGATTGCTTATAACCAACTGGCTCCAGCTGAAAGAGAGACAAATAGTTTGCAACTGAAATTGAATTCTATAATCTTCATATCATGGGCACATACTAACACTGTAAAGTCACATTTAAAAACTAATGTATTGCTCCATTATATTGCAGCACTTGGTTATTCTTGCTTCTTTCTCACTGTAATACTTAATATATGACTGTACTTATATAATTAGGGGATGGAAAATATTAGCAAGGCTCCCTTTTATGGATATAGGCAAAACTTTTTATACTTAAGTAACCATGTAAACTTCCTGAAAGCAGGCCACGAAAGCCTGCAGAAGTGAAATCTACATCAAAGGAATAAAAATAGCTTGTTACAAGCAACTGTGGGGCTCATGTTAAGTGGCAAATTAACAAGGCAAAATAATAAATGGATGTGGGAGGGCTAGAATATATGTTAGCTATAACACTGTCAGCTTCTCTGTGACAGGAAGAGAAGTATATGTAGTTGAGCCTAATTGGCTAGAGATGAATGGAAAGAAGTCAGACCTGTGCAACCTGATCCTTATTTTAATGGGATTCACTTGAGGATAAGTGAGCATAAGTTGCTGGGTTAGTGTCCTAGCTCCACAAACCTAGCCAGAAATACAGGAATGAGCTGGCTGTTAGCCAAAAGGTGATTCAGCACCCCTCTTCAAAATCAGTGCAACATAAAGGAGGAATGAAATCAACAATGCCAACAGGCAATATTGTGTTGTTGTTGTTGAAGTTTTCTTAAGATGGAATTCTAGCTACCTGTGTAGAATCCCTGACAGGCGTGAGAGCAACCAAGGTTATAAGGCCTTCGGGTAGACTGCAGCCCACTCATTTCCATCTTCCCTACTGGTGTGGAAAGAGCTTAATTGCTTCCTCCTCTTAAAGAGGGAACAATTCTGGCACACATTTATCACAGCCCTACAGGCTAAACCTTAGCTTGGATGGGCTGCAGCATCAAAAGAAGCTATGCAATCAATGGAAGTTTTGCTCTTCCTCTACACAAGGAGTTCAGGCCTTGTGTGATGCAGAGTCAACCCATTTCTTGGTTCTTATTGTCACAATGACCTTAAAACAGGGAGCACACTCCACTGTGACCAGGCATACATCCCCACCTCTGTTCGGGCAAAACCGTTTCTGAATTTGGTCACATTGCTATGATTTTTTCCTATAACTTTCTTAACCTTCATTTGTCATTGCTTGGATATATATTTATACTGAAGAGCAGGTTATTAATGACTTACAGTTTTCTTAACTTTGTATTCCTCGCATTCAGCTTGGGCTATCATTCATATTGTACAGGAGACAGACAGAAGTACAGCCACTAGCCCCAAACTACTCAGTGATTCCTTAGAGTATTTTCCCTAAACTCCATAACTCAGTAATAGAATACACCCTTTTCATTAAAAAAAACTCCCAGGTTCCATTCCTGGCAAGGAAGACCCTTTTCCAAAATGTTGGGGAAATGCTGTCAGTCAAAGTAGGCAGTACCAAACTAGATGCAACAACATAAGGCATCTTAATCTAGGTTATCACATATCTCTATCTATTGGGTCATGCTGATTCTCATCATTATTGTGGAGGTTAACAAACAAAAGGGTTGTGCAATGCTTTGGAGTGCATGGGAAACAGGCAGTGAGCACAGCACCTTTCAGCAGCTCATTAAATCAGCTGCTGCTTTAATGACTCATTGATAGGTGATGCATTTGGGCTCCCAAACACTACAAAGGACCTTTCCACAATCAAATCCAAAGCATTGCCCAGCCCTACTAATCAACACAAACCCTGAGTTTTTGGTTCTGGGAACTTCTACACACACAAACCCTCCCCAGGAAGACAACACCATTCATCGACACAGACCAGAGCAACTTAAAAAATCTTGGGAAGCTGAGAAAAGTGGCTGACAAAAGCAGCTGAGAATGTGCTGATTTGGCATACTTCCCCTTTAGTCTTTACTGGTAGAACACAGGGAATTCCACCAGAGATTCCAACATTGCCTGACCCAGAAAAACCTTGGGAAGGAAAGTAATTTTTTTAAAAGAAAAATCTCCTTCTGTTCTTATTCCTCACAAAAAGTTTAGGAAAGAGTCACTAGCCTAAGAAATGTATAACACTCCAGTAATTCTAGAAAATAAAACAACTCTAAACAGAGATTTTCTAACCAAGGAACAAAAGTGCACAAACTTTGGAACAACAAGGCAATTTCAACCCTACAAATTATCACCGTGGGTTTTTCCTCACTAATAATTTGAAATACTATCCACTCATCCTTGAGTTGGCAGAAGACTATACTGGCATTTAGTATCTGCATTTGCTGTCTCCATCACTGATCCATATCCTCCCTCCCTTCCCAGTTACTGGAGCCAGCTAACTTCTCTCCAAAGTAATGGGTGTCAAAGTCTAACAGATTTTAGGCACCTTGAAGCTGCCATTGGAAGGTATCGGGATAAGAGGGAAAATTTTGCTGCTAAGGATGTCTGTCTCACTCATTGGCTAGGGACAAAGCAGAAACAAGATGTTGCCAGGGCATGCTGGTACTGTAGTTAGGTGGAAAAGAGAAAGGTCCCTCTGCTTGAGTTATCCTCAGATTGGCTTGGAAAATACACTCAGTTACTTGGATCATAACATTCTCAAAAAGCAAAGAAAAACACCTCAGGTTATTTTTGTAAGCTGGTCACAGCTTCTTACAATATAAACATTATATTATTGCTTAGTTCTTTTGATAAGCCTCAAAGCCTTCTAAAAATTGTTTACATTCCTAATTATTCTCAAAAGGTGTGCCCTGACTTTTTTTTACAGTTAGAGTGGGCAACCTTTTGTGCTGGCCACGGGGTACAGTTAAGATACTTGTGAGGCCGATGGCAAAAAAATGAATGGTGCCAAATCACATTAGCAGGCGTATTTCTTTCTCTCTCTCTCTCTCCCTCCCTCCCTCTTTTTTTTCTTTTCACTAATACTTTCATATATTTCTTGTCTCAGAATGATGGGAAACTATGCTGTCAATTTTCAGCAATCATGCTCTGAAGAGGTTGCAAGGAAGGTCATCTTTACAGTATTGGCAGGTCTTGCAAAGAAAGAAAAAGTAACTGCAGTTCAAACCTCCAGGGATATTGATTAAAGGGGTTGTAAAAAGGTAAAGGTAAAGGTGCCCCCCGCACATTTGTGCAGTCGTGTCCGACTCTAGGGGCCGGTGCTCATGTCCGTTTGTTAGCCGAAGAGCCAGCGTTGTCCGAAGACGCTTCCACGGTCATGTGGCCGCATGACACGCGCGGAACGCTGTTACCTTCCCACCGAAGTGGTACCTATTCATCTACTTGCATTTGCATGCTTTCGAATTGCTAGGTTGGCAAGAGCTGGGGCGAGTGCGGGAGCTCACTAAGCACGCAGGACTAGGGATTCGAACCTCCGAACGTGCAATCTTCCAATCGACAAGCCTGGCATCTTACCCACTGAGCCACCACGCCCCTAGAAGGCGTTGTACTTGCAGCTTAAAGGCTGTGCTGTCTAGCGATAATGGGAATTGAAATGGAGCACATCTGAATGTCACCGTGTTGGTGAAGGCTGACACTAATTTATACTAAGCGGCTGGCATTTGATGTTCTAACTTTCCTTGCCCCACTACAACCACTGAAATCTACTAAAATTCCTCTGGGCTACATGTGAAAATGTGTGTTTTTAAAAGCTCTATCCATAAGTGCGATCAGTTTAATATTCCTATGGCTTGAACTTTTAAGCCATCATGATGTGATTTCAGCTCCCAGAAGAACAGAAGCAGTTGATTGGCCAGTGGGAATGGTGGGGAAACTCTCCAGATATGGAGCTGTTTTTTCCAGCTCAGCCTTGGGAAAAGAGAAGACATGTGCAGAAGCAGGTCACCTGCTCCCCAGATGAAATGTGGGCCCCATCAGTTCAGAACTTTTTTTTGGCAAAACTAAAGATCAATCATGCATATACAATGAAAGTCCAATATCAAAGTAAGGCAAAATGAAGCAAATAAGAATGATGTTGCAAACATCCCGCCCCATATTCAGGAGAAGGACTGGTGGTGGTTTTTTTCTGCCCATAGGTGATGCTGGGTGGAAGGGAACAGGATGGCAGGGAATCCACCAATCCCTGCCCTGAAGCAACCCCTATTAAATTGTGTAAGAGCAGCAACACTGACCAGTCTCACTGTTGAGGTGCAGTAATAAGTAGGCTGTTGGGGAGCAACCTAGTCTCCTCCAATCTCAAGGACAGGAGGAAAACACACTACGATGGCTGTGAGGGTGAGCCTGGAGGAGTTCTGAGTTCCCTTCCAATTCAGTGATTCTATGATTCATTTACCATATTATTCCAGAGTGCCCCGGCCATCTCAGCATGACCTCTCTCAGAGAAATGAAAGCAATCCACTGCAAAGAAACTCGGGTCTGGTTTCCCTTCCTGTGATTTAATACAAAACATAATTATTCCATTTCAGAAAATCATTTATTCCTTGTTAGCAAGGATCTGGCATGTCTCATGTACTTTTTGGCTCCTTGTCTCCTGTTTCTGAGCCAATTGCTAGTCAAACCTTACCTACCAAAAGTTACAGGATTATTCTGCATAAATATAGCTCTTCCAGCAACCACCAGTTATTAATTGGCTTTTCATAATGTGTAAACATCACCGTCTGAAATTTGTAGGGCTAGAATGCTGCAAGAACCAAGGGGACAGTCTTTTCCAATTGGTAATTTTGATAAATATTTACCTTTAATAAATGGGATGCAACTACCACTGTGCTTTTTCTTACTTTGAAAAAAAAAAGCAGGGGGGGGGTCTATATCAAAGGCCTCCCCTCCATCTCCTAACACAGGGTTAAAATCCATATCCAGTCCCCTGCATTTATCTTTTCTGAGTGAAAATTTAGCACTGACATTTGATTATGTGCCATCAAGTCAGCATCAATTCTTATCAATTACATAGATAGACCTTCACAGATAGGATGAAGCACTGACATAGTCATCTTTAAAGCCCTATATGATTATTTGTAGGCTATTTTAAAGAATGCCTCATTTTGTATGATCCCCACCCCCACCCCCAGCACACACACACACACACACACACACACAAACACACATACATTCATTAGAGGTGTGTTGAGGAATTATGCCTCCTGTTAACGGCAGGCTCTTCTTCTGATGAACGGGGTCAAGCACTTTGGAACGCACTCCTTGCTGAATAGACATGTCTAACTCCTTTGTTCACTTCTAAAAACAACTGCAGCATGGGCAGTTATGGGTGCCTCTAGGAATGTGCATGCAACACCAATGCTGCACGAGCTGCTTGGGTGCCGGTGTGCTTCCAGGTCCAATTCAAGGTGTTGGTTATCACCTTTAAAGCCCTTCATGGCATGGGCCCAGGTTACCTGAGGAACCATCTCATCCCAATTACATTGACCTGTCCCACCCGGTCCGGCAGGAAGGACATGTTATGGACCCCGTTGGCTAAAGAATTTCGATGGGTGGGGTCGAGGAGAGCCTTTTCTGCCATTGCCCCCGCCCTGTGGAACATTGTGCCCCCTGAGGTGAGGTTGGCCCCCACTCTTCTGGCCTTCTGGAAGAGCGTTAAGACCTGGCTCTGCCAAGTAGCTTGGGGATCCAAGAGTGATAGGCAGCCCTGGGGTTGGTTGGTGGTTTGAAGACACTCTCTCCGCCTTTTAGTTTTTCTCCTTTACCTTCTTGTATTTGTTGTATTTTATAATGGATTTTTATGATTCCCTATTTGTAAGCCACCCAGAGTTGCTTTTATAATGAGATGGGCAGTGTATAAATTTAATAAATAAATAAATAAATAAATAAATAAATAAATTTATCTGTTGTTTTAAATTGTTTTTAATATTTTTGGTTTCAATTGAGAATTTTTGTCCTCTTGTAATCTACTGGGACACTTTAGTAATCAGAGGTATAAGTTTACTGAAGATAAAGTATATTTTGGCTTTCAGTGGCTAAGGAAGGAAAGCAAATAAGGTACCTGTTCAAAAACGAAAAGATGAGAGAAAATTTAAAAGTGCATGAAACCAATTTAGTAGGAATGAATATTTTTGAAGCCAATAAACTCTTGCCTTAAATCTGGTGGATTTAAGTCCACATAAGGTTATGCTGTAATGCAGGGCTTTCCAAAGTTTTTCCCGCGGCGACACACCAACCGGTGTTGGTGTGTCACCACGGGAAAACCTGGAAGTGCCGTCCTTGCGGCAGCGCGCAAAAACCCGGAAGCGCTGCTGCCGCCGCTTTCAGGTTTTGCGCGCTGCAGTTGGTGTGTCGCCGTGGGAAAACCCGGAAGCGCTGATGATGTGTCGCGACACACAGTTTGGAAAGCTCTGCTGTAATTAATGTGTTAAATATATAAGATGACACAAGGCTCTATTGTTTTACTGGATAATTTTTGAGGCCTAATAAATTGATAATTTTGAGACCTCCTTTCAATTACTGCAACACGAGGTGAATATAGTATGGAAGCTTGTTATCACAAGTTAATCACCAACACCAAGCTTTCTTGTCACCTGACATCTCAAAACCTATTTCAGCAGTTCAGCTTTTCAGTTCCAATTCACCAACTGGGAAATGATGGAATGGTAGTGAAGAGATATGCAGAGCAAGCCTAAAATGATGTGATGCTAGAATTGGAAAGAATTATTTTAGATATTTAATTGTATGCAGTTGGATAAAAAAAATGCATGTCTTAAACCCAGGTATCATTTTGGTAGGCCTGTTAATAATATTGTAACATGGGTTGCCCTAACTCTTCACATAGAAATCCTTGTCTATTAGGTCAGTATTCTTTATTTTTTTAACATTCCCTTTAATTCAACTGCTTACATTTCTGACTGCCTAGTTAATACTTCTGATCAGACATGGTAATTTGTGTGTGTGTGTGTGTGTGTGTGTGTGTGTAGTGTAACATATTAGACATTGTTCCTTGTCTCTGAGATCCAGAATCAGTTAATCCCTGCCTTCTAAAAACTATAAACTTAACTCAGTTCATACAGATTCTCTGGGGCCTCAAATCTGATCAACAGAATTTAATTGTACTGTTTCTGGGACAATGGTGGGGATTGATGGTTTTGCTTACTTGCTCCTCTGTTTTGCAGTTCCCCTTGCAGTCAAGGCAAAGAACGTGGTTATAAGGAAGGTGTAATCCTCACCCTGTGTATTTTATGAAGTAAAACAAATTAGGGGGTAATGATGAATGCTTCAACAACAAACAGTGACTTACACTGTCTAGCCGTAGGAAGGTGTTTCGGAAAAATGGTTGCACAACAATGGCAAAATCCTCCCGCTGATCGTAACGGCCACTGTTGATCAACATTGTAGTTTTATCCTGTTTGGGAATGAGAAGTAGTAAATTTCAAGGTCATTTTTTTCTCCAGTTTACAAACGCTAACTCAGACAGAAAGATGGTGGTGTAAGCTGGGTAGTACCATAGGAAACTACCCAGCTTGTTTCCTAAAATAAGTTTTTTTAAAAAAACAAAACAAAACCCTGGTCTGTTCAGTTGCTGTATTTTCAGCTATACAGTAATCCAGAACGTCAAGGGCCTTCTGCAAAAGAGCTTTCCTTATAATTCTCTGACAAATGGAAAGACACGGCTTTTGAAGTTCTCAATGCAGGAGTTTCCATAATCGTGTCACCAGACCCAAAGACTCAAGATTCTGCCATGTCTCATTAAATTTCTGGCACAAATCATATTGCAAGTAAGTGTTTAGAAAAATACAGAATAAAAATTGATACACAATGACGGAGAAAAGATAATGGGAAAAAGAGAGATTGGGGTCTGATGTGAGTCACAAGTGAATTTATGTGGGAGAAGAACGGATAGGCAACTGCTGAAAGGAGAAATCTTGGGTGATCATCACTCTGAGGATTGGCAACTTCAAGCTACAAATGGAACCTGAAACAATACGTGCAGTGCACAGTGCTTCTATTGCAACTACTCCTTGTCCTTTCCCAGGATATTGTTTTGTCTTCCCTCTTTCCTGGTTAATTTTCCCATCTCTTAAAGCAGTTGATCAGTGTTCTATGGCCACTGAGCATGTTCAGTGGTAATTAGACTATTTAGGTTTCTTCCTAAAGAGTGTGTTGGTTTGTTTTGGTGGACTTAAGGTTTTCCAGAGCGATTCATATATGGATGGTGCTCTTTTGCCTTCTAGTATCCACACGTAGAAAATAAACCATTCGTGTACCTAGTATTTGTTGTTGTTCAGTCGTTTAGTCGTGTCTGACTCTTCGTGACCTCATGGACCATAGCACGCCAGGCCTTCCTGTCCTCCACTGTCTCCCGGAGTTTACTCAAATTCATGTTCGTTACATCGGTGATGCTATCTAACCATCTCATCCTCTGCCGTCCCCTTCTCCTTTTGCCTTCAGTCCTTTCCAGCATCAGGATCTTTTCCAGTGAGTCCTCTCTTCGCATTAGGTGGCCAAAGTATTTGAGCTTCATCTTCAGTATCTGTCCTTCCAATGAGCAGTCAGGGTTGATTTCCTTTAGGATTGACTAATTTGACCTCCTTGCAGTCCAAGGGACTCTTAAGAGTCTTCTCCAGCACCACAGTTTGAAAGCATCAATTCTTCGGCGCTCAGCCTTCCTTATGGTCCAACTCTCACAGCCATACATTACTACTGGAAAAACCATAGCTTTAACTATACGGACCTTTGTCGGCAAGGTGATGTCTCTGCTTTTTAATATGCTGTCTAGGTTTGCCATAGCTTTCCTCCCAAGGAGCAAACGTCTTTTAATTTCATGGCTGCAGTCACCGTCTGCGGTGATCTTGGAGCCCAAGAAAATAAAATCTGTCACTGCTTCCATTTCTTCCCCTTCTATTTGCCAGGAAGTGATGGGACCAGATGCCATGATCTGGGTTTTTTTAATGTTGAGTTTCAAGCCAGCTTTTGCACTCTTGTCTTTCACCCTCATCAAGTGGCTCTTTAGTTCCTCTTCACTTTCTGCCATTAGGGTGGTATCGTCTGCATATCTGAGGTTGTTGATATTTCTCCCAGCAATCTTAACTCTGGCTTGTGATTCATCCAGCCCGGCATTTCTCATGATGTACTCTGCATATAAGTTAAATAAGCAGGGTGATAATATACAGCCTTGTCATACTCCTTTCCCAATTTTGAACCAGTGGGTTGTTCCATGTCCGGTTCTAACTGTTGCTTCTTGACCCGCATACAGGTTTCTCAGGAGACAGGTAAGGTGGTCTGGTACTCCCATCTCTTTAAGACTTTGCCACAGTTTGTTGTGATCCACACAGTCAAAGGCTTTAGCGTAGTCAATGAAGCAGAAGTAGATGTTTTTCTGGAACTCTCTTGCTTTTTCCATGATCCAGCGAATGTTGGCAATCTGATCTCTAGTTCCTCTGCCTCTTCGAAACCCAGCTTGCACTTCTGGTAGTTCTCGGTTCACATACTGCTGAAGCCTAGCTTGTAGGATTTTGAGCATAACCTTGCTAGCATGTGAAATGAGCGCAATTGTACGGTAGTTTGAACATTCTTTGGCATTGCCTTTCTTTGGAATTGGAACGTAAACTGACCTTTTCCAATCCTGTGGCCACTGTTGAGTTTTCCAAATTTGTTGGCATATTGAGTGCAGCACTTTAACAGCATCATCTTTTAGGATTTTAAATAGCTCAGCTGGGATACTGTCTTCTCCGCTAGCTTTGTTGTTAGTAATGCTTCCTAAGGCCCACTTGACTTCACTCTCTAGGATGTCCGGCTCAAGGTCAGTGACCACACCATCGTATTTATCAGGGATATTAAGATCTTTCTTGTATAGTTCTTCTGTGTATTCTTGCCACCTCTTCTTAATCTCTTCTGCTTCTGTTAGGTCCCTGCCTTTTTTGTCCTTTATCATGCCCATCTTTGCACAAAACGTTCCCTTGATATCTCCGATTTTCTTGAAGAGATCTCTAGTCTTCCCCATTCTATTGTCTGTAGCTTGAATCATGTCAACTGGATTTCTATTTTCTTAGTGGAAACGTTTCACTCCTTATCCAAGGAGCTTCTTCAGTCTTCAGACTGAAGAAGCTCCTTGGATAAGGAGTGAAACGTTTCCACTAAGAAAATAGAAATCCAGTTGACATGATTCAAGCTACAGACAATTCCACCTGGATGACTGAGAACCTTCATAGACATATCCCCATTCTATTGTTTTCCTCGATTTCTTTGCATTGTTCATTTAAGAAGGCCTTCTTATCTCTCCTTGCTATTCTCTGGAAATCTGCATTCAGTTGGTTATATCTTTCCCTTTCTCCATTGCCTTTTGCTTCCCTTCTTTCCTCAGCTATTTGTAAAGCTTCATCAGTCAGCCACTTTGCTTTCTTGCATTTCTTTTTCTTTGGGATGGTTTTAGTTGCTGCCTCCTGTACAATGTTACGAACCTTCATCCATAGTTCTTCAGGCACTCTGTCTACCAGATCTAATCCTTTAAATCTATTCCTCACCTCCACTGTATATTCATAAGGGATATGATTTAGGTCATACCTGAGTGGTCTAGTGGTTTTCTCTACGTTCTTCAATTTAAGCCTAAATTTTGTGATAAGAAGCTCATGATCTGAGCCACAGTCAGCTCCAGGTCTTGTTTTTGCTGATTGTATAGAGCTTCTCCATATTTGGCTGCAAAGTATATAATCAATCTGATTTCGGTATTGACCATCTGGTGATGTCCATGTGTAGAGTCGTCTCTTGTGTTGTTGGAAAAGAGTGTTTGCTATGACCAGCATGTTCTCTTGACAAAACTCTATTAGCCTTTGCCCTGCTTCATTTTGTACTCCGAGGCCGAACTTGCCTGTTATTCCGGTTATTTTTTGACTTCCTACTTTAGCATTCCAGTCCCCTATGATGAAAAGGACATCTTTTTTTGGTGTTAGTTCTAAAAGGTGTTGTATGTCTTCATAGAACCGGTCAACTTCAGCTTCTTCGGCATCAGTGGTTGGGGCATAGACTTGGATCACTGTGATGTTGAATGGTTTGCCTTGGATTCGAACTGAAAGCATTCTGTCATTTTTGAGGTTGTACCCCAGTACTGCCTTTCCCACTCTTTTATTGACTATGAGAGTTACTCCATTTCTTCTAAGGGATTCTTGCCCACAGTAGTATATATAATGGTCTCCTGAATTAAATTCGCCCATTCCTGTCCATTTTAGTCCGCTGATTCCCAATATGTCAATGTTCAATCTTGTCATCTCATGTTTAACCACATCCAGCTTACCTTGATTCATTGATCTTATTCCAGGTTCCTATGCAATATTGTTCTTTACAGCATCTACCTATATATATTATATATATAAGTACCTAGTATTAGGGAGATGCAAATCAATCTAAACCCATTCCATGTGAGTACCACTTTCAAGAACTACTTTGTTCTGTCAAATTTTCTACATTTTTTTAGATTGGAAAAAAACCCCAAACTACGCACAGTTGTCCTTAAAGTCAACATCCCCAAATTCACTTTTCCCCCATGCAATATTTCCAAATGTGCATTTTTTGAGCTGAGAAATGGCTTCATAAACTCATTCTCTGTGAATTTTATTTACATCTGGCTATGACAAGTTCTATTTTGATAATCACACTATCACTTTAAAAGAAGTCCATGGCAGATTTGTTTTCCATCCCTATAATGTTTATTTAAAAGGATGCATGGCTGAGGTCTTGAAATCAAGTAAATAAGGGCCTTTTTTTTACCTGAAAATTTCTGTTAATTATCTCCATTTCTTGCAGATCAGGAGAGTTTTCCTGAGAATTTAGAAAACATGGACAAAGGCTCCTAAAAGTGAGAAACAGTGAAAGTGAAGACCAGTCCAAAACAATTTAAATTTAAAGAGCTTAGAAAAAAAATACTAATCTATGCTGATCCATGTCAGTCTCAATATCATTTTCTGCATTTGGGTGACAATGGTGAAAATGTGAGTTCTTTTTACCAGATCTCTGTTGGCTTAATAACAGACTGACCAGAAGAATATGCTTCTATTCTAGGCCGAAGATTGTTTCTATAACTGAGGATGCCAGTTTGCATGCAGCAAATTTGGCACATAAGTCTACTGTTGCCTGATGGGAATTTAGTGTGGCTTGTTGAATTGGAGGTTGAGGCTTAGGAGCCTATGGCCCTTTAGCTGTTGCTGGACTTTCCAGAATTTTACATTATTTTACAATTTCCAGAATTCTACATTATTAGCTAGGCTGGTTAATGCTACTTAGAGCTGTTCATCAGCATGTGGAGAACCATTGCTCAAATCCCAGGCAAGTCTCCAAGAAGAATATTGAAGTCGTATCTCTGGATCTGGAAGTTCCACACTGTTTTTACCTTGGAGAATGAAACTAGCAATATGAACAAAACAGTTCACTCCCCCCAGCAGAAGGTAATGAGTTTGTTGTGACATGATTACTCAGATAAGAAGTAGAAAATATTTTAATCAAGATACTTTTAAATTCTGAGTTCCGGCACTGTTTTGATTTCAGTTCTGTTATTATCTGAACAAAAAACATGGAACTCAAAGTTATCTCTCTTAAGTGGCTGCGTCTCTAATGGAAATCAATAAAAGCTGCTCCCATGTGAGTTACAGAAAAACTGAACCCAATGTTATATTTAGAGCATCTGCTGCCTCACAGTTCCCAGATCTAATAGTATCTGACAGAGCACAGATTTTAAAGTTCTTTGTGGCTGCTTTATGAATGAAGAAGATACAGATTAGCCCTAAAAATAGAATTCAGTACAGACTGCTATGCATGATCTGCTTACTTACGCCCCTGGAAGGACGCATCCGGATTCTTTCCTTTCTATCTGACGCAGTCCAGTGAGTTCCATTATCTCCACCATGTTGACAAAGGCCCGAGGGAGCTGCAGGAATTACAATAACCAGCTTTATTGATCCCCAAAGCACAAGCTAGTCAACAAACAACACAGAGAAGATATACACAGATTGGTTCTGAAAGCACCTGGCCTTTGTGTAACCCATAGACAGGGAAGTAGAGAAAGATGAACAGCAATAAGCTATTGCACTTCACTAATATGTTATGTGTAATATTTACATTATAGCTAAAACTGAGTCAACCAGAAGATGTGTCTGCTAAGGCATAATGCTCTTTCTGCAGGTGACTGCATAATTTTGGCAGCTCAGAGCCTTTTTTTATCAGCATGATAGACCACCTACTTAGACTAAGGGAAGGAAAGAGGAAAACAGAGCAACTGGGAAGGAAGCTACATGGTACCTCCTCCCAGGCTGAAACTGGACCTGTAAGCTTTGGGGTTCTTTTTTGCTCAGGATTTTAAGTAGAATTGAAAGGTGGTGGTAGAAGAAGTTGGGGGATTGCAGATTGGCCATGACCTCAGGATAACTGAACAAACTCTACTCCATCCTTTCCTGAACTATTTCACAAATATCCATAAATCAGCACCAATAAAGAACCTGGGATATTGGAAATCCACAGAACCAGCAAGACAACTTGCCATCTGCTGTCTCAAGCAGAAGCTCTTCATTTTTACAGTACACTTTAGGGAACCAGTTCCATGTTATCTGAGGTGAAGAAAATATAGTAACATGGTGTCACTTTCCTCATATTACAATCCCACCCATGTTCCTGGCCATTGGTTTTCAAAGTCACTGGATTACCCTTCAGTGATGTTTGCACCAGTGCCAGCTGGTTGGACAGAATGGTGGGAATGAAACATAATCATGGAAATGCCAGAAGGAGTGAGCAATATTTAATAGAGCTGCCAAGAATTCAGCCTTCTAGAGTGTCTCAAACTCTTACCTCCTCGTAAAGGATATCAAGAGCATCCTGGAGGTGTTTTACATATTTTTCCACTGAATATGCCTCCTGCAGAAGATAGAATACCAGATTATTCAACTATCTCTGACAACCCCTAATACTCACCCATATGGAAGGACTATGAAACAGCTTGATTTGCCTAAGTTTTATATACTGTATATATAAATAGGATATATTTTATATTCACAAAAGTTTCGTGTGTTTAGAAAATATAATTATCACAGAGTATAATTATCTTCTGAGATTCTGGATTTTATCTAATTCCTTAAAATGTTAAGGTACTATGAACTCAAGATAGGGCATCCCTTTCACAGTACCCCAGTTGTAAAACCCCTTCCTAAAGGAATGTACACTAATACAGAGTACTCTGTTTTGTAGTCCTATCTCTAGATAGACAATGAAAAAACATTATTTAATTTGAATTTCAGTAGTGCTCAATTAGAATATTGAAATTTAAATTTTGATGCTCTGTTCATTTTTAATTTTTGCTCTTAAACTTTCCTTCAATATTGGTTATAAAGTTTGATGGTTTTACTGGTTTAGTGTAGCCTTAGCTAACCAGTTCAACACATCTGGAGGGCACAGAAATGGGAAGACTATTTTAATGCTTTATAAAACTGCCAGAAAGCAGTTTAGTTGCCTCAACCAATTAAAACACTTGAATTTAAGTCAATTTGGAGTCCTTATATTAAAAAACATCAGAAATGTGTAAATCAGGGAAGAAAATATCATAATTTGCAATAATATTCAAAATCTGAAATGTAATTTCCAAATGTTTATTCAGAAATCAATCTATCTATCTATCTATCTATCTATCTATCTATCTATCAATTCTCTTCGATTGGTATAAAATATAGTTTATGATTTTGAAATTAAATTCAAAAACAGCAAGTTTAAATATTATCATCTGAATCTCTGTTGGGCTCTTCTGATGTGATCTTCGTTAAAATGAATCTGTAGATTTGTACTTTTGTTCTACAGAATTTCTATATACCATGGTACATACACAAAAATGAAGAATCCAAATTGGTTTTCAACGTAGTAGAAGATTCTTCTGTTTTGCAGCAGAACAGCTACTCCTCTGTAAATTTCTTTACAGAATTCTCAAAAAAATAAAATAAACCCTGCTATGTTTTGATTTCTCAATTCTTTCTCTTTCCAAATTTTACTTTGCAAATAAACGGGGTTGTTGTGAATGGCTGAAAACAGCTGGATCCCATCTTTAAAAGTTCTCGCTATGTCCCAACACAAAAGTGAATTATAATTGTCATTTTATCAAATAGCTAGAATTTGAAGAATTATGCTATTGTAGGATCAAGAACACTCAGTTTAAATATATTTACCTATAAAGTAGGAGGGGTTATACTTTCTGCTTGCATACCTTATCTAAACAGTATTGACACAGATCATTGAGTCCGATGAAGATGGTGACTAACTTCCAGTCCTCCTCATAGTTGAGGTTCTAGTGAAGAATACAAGAAATGGGGTCCAATATTATAGATGTTAGAGATGCTTTGGGGATAATAAGGGGTGTCCTCAAGTGCTTTTGCCATGATCCCCTCAAATCTGTTTCCTGGAACTACAGAGGCTGTTGATGGTAACACTTAGACTTGTAGACCTTAACTCTGTTCCATGGAAGGAGGACATATTTCAGGCGGATTCTAAAGCTCATCTTTTTTCAATTTAATAATGGCAATTATTAAATGCTAGTTTTCTTTCTTGAAATGAACAACAGACTGGAGTAGCTGCAGGCACTGAGAATCCTTGCCTTGGAATGCTGGAAAGAAAGAAGGTGAATGCCTTGTGGTGGAGGGATATCTGTATTCCTGAGATTGGGGGCTTAGTGGTACGTAGCTAAGTCTGGCAACTGCTAAACCTACGTCAGGGACCAGCCAACTATAGGAAATGCTGAGAGCTGTAATTCTGTGGAAAACTTTCTGTTACACGCAAGACAGGAAGGAATAGATGGAGCTATTTTTAGAGCAACAAGTTTACATGACAAGCAGTGCTGGTGAATCTATCCTGGCCTGGGAATACTAATGGTGCTGATTTCTTGTCTCATTAATCAAATTTCTTTCCTTGGCCTATTACTACAGCTCACATTTACTTCAAAGGATGCCTGCAGTGTTTGACATCACTTCTTTCTGTTTTGTAATCAGGGATCATGATCTCTGGAACCCAGCAGTTATTCTGACTTTTGTTCAAATGTCAATGTTTCCACTCAGCTGCTCCCAGGAATAGTCAGAGACAGAGGCAAAGAAGGGGGGGGGAGAAAGAGAGAGATGAAAGGCAACATGAACATGCAAAAAGGAAAATTAATTATCTTTTTCTACATATCTTCACTATGTCAAAAGTAATGGTAAAGCCTCCTTTGAACCAGCTCAACTCCTTATGATAACATGGACACTTGCATGTACTTTTTTCCGGGGGAGGGGGAGAACAATATGGAAGTGATTTACCCTTGCCTTCCTCTGGGATTTTTTTTCAGTCTCCCAATCTTGCCTAATATTTTCCATCTGGGTACTATCCCAATCTGACCCTGTTTAGCTTTTTCAACCCAGGTAAGATAGATGCTGCCATAGGTAACCAAATATACAACTATGTAGAAAGCTCTCAACACCTGTTAACCAAGTCCTGGGTTTTGGAAGGCTCTGCCTTTTGTTTCAGAGCTGCAGAAAGTGATGTGTCGATAGAGTGATGGCATTGGGCCCTAAGCTCAGGCTCCTTTCTCCAAAGTGGAGTTTGGATGGACCCAGCGTCCTTTACAGGCTGTGAGCTTAATCTTTCTTCCTCGGCTTCTGGCACTCTACTCATGAGGTGCCTGGAGGTTTCCTCATGAGGAGTTGCCTTCCAGAGTGCAGGTGGGCAATTTCTTCAGCTTCTCCTTGTCTGTGTTGTCCCCATTCTTCGAAGATGCATCAGTCTGCCATTTTCCCCACCTGGAAGCCTCCCCAGGCTCCTTTCTCAGACTAAAAGGATTAGGGTGGGATGTTTCTCACCTCTTCCTCTTTCTCTAATCAGCCCTAAAAAGCTTGCATTAAAAAAAAAGTCTGGCAATGTGTCTGAAAGACATTCAAAGAGAGATCCAGGGAAAACAAGTTGGATGAATGTTGGGCAGCTACTAAGAACATGTTTCTTTATCTGTGCTTCATGTTCTCAATTAATTCATAGATTATGGAATTAAGAAGTTTCTCTCTGAATTTGAGAAATCAAGGCAGAGTAATTCCTTGCTCAAGGTGACATATGTTTTTCTTGCTTTGCACCCACAAGGAACGTTTTGGAGCTAAAACATTGTTTTACCATATTCTTGGTGTCCTATGTCCCTGGTATCTGAGCTATCTCATTGATAAGTACTGAAACTGCTTATCCAGGACCCAAGTCTTGAAGGAGCCAACCTTACAAAGCAGGCTCCCTCATAGGTTCCAGCACCATGTTAGACATCTTAAAGATGTCTTTTGCTTCTTATTTTCTATTTAGTAAGAATAGTTTTGTTGCACCCTTCATCTGCAGATACTATTTAGCATATGTATGTTCTGTTCAGATAGGATTAATCTTCACAAGGACAAACCAAGATGGAATTCAAATTGTACGCAGAAAACAAAGATCAATCAACCTATCAGAATTCCAGCAAGGTTTCCTACAGTCCTGTAGCCTGCTTTCTTGCTCTTCTGCAACGTCTCCTAAGTGGCTGATATTAGGAAAGGTAGAGGAAGCCAGGCCTAATCAAAATTTATAGAATCATACAGTTGCTCAGGAGCTTTGACCAGGTTCTAGGGTCTCTGAATGAGATGGATAATTCTGAAATTTAGCATGTGCACAGCTTTAAAAATTGGTATGTGGATAGCAATAGAGCTATTGAAGAAAGTAAGATCTCAAAAAGTACAGACAATAAGCAACAAGACATGAAAAGCAAGATAAACCATTGTCTTCCCCTGCTGAATACTATATAGTCGGGCTTGTTTCTACAGTAAGCAAACTCACAGAATCCACTTTGTTTACATAAAGCAGTATTATTACTTCAGTTTCTGACATGACTGCAGCTGGATTGTTATTTTTCATAATATAAACCTGCAGTTAGTTGAAGGTAGGCAGGTAGTGCTTATAATGATTGGTAAGTATCCTGACATGTCATGTAGTAAGGACTGAAAGCTAGAAGGATGGGCCAGAATTCTCCCCCCACCTTTTCCCCCCTCTTTTACCTGTTGGCAATAAAAACTGTCATAATTAGAGAAATAGGTTTGGATCCAAGGAGCAAATGGAAGTTCTTGGTACTCATTGATCCACTGGCACCCCCCACTGCTTTTCAAAGCCAAAGGCACATCTGGAGATCTGACCACACCACTCTTGGGAGTGCAAGAGGAATAAATATCTTCCACTCTTTGCAATGTGTTAAATTGACATGCATGATATGTTTTATTTTAATTCAGAAACTGATTCTGATATCTGGGCTCAAAAAGGCATTCTTCCTTGTGTTTCTCCATCTCACATTAGGAGACAGGATTCTTCCCATAAACCATATAATGTTGCCCATTTGTTTCCATCTTCTCAGGCTATTTGCTCTGTGGACATTTTCAGCAGCAAATACAATCTTAATATCATTATAATATAGAATAATCTGCTGTAGATATGCATCATGCAATAATTAATCTATATTACCTTAAAAGGGTATTAGAACCTTTTTATAATGATCCCAAGATCTTGACCACAGCTATTATCTTGAGCTGTGCAATGTTATGGAAGACTACTTCACATAGAAGAGTCTAGATTTTTCTTTAGGCTTCTGAAATGCATAGACTTACCGGGCTACTTTTCATGAGCTCTACCAATTCATGCGCTTGGGCTGAGATATTCCTAGAGAGACAAAGAAGAAAAAATGTCTAACATGTATCTTGAACTTGCAAGCTCAATGAAGCCAATAAACTGCAAGTGAACTATATCATGGGGGAAGAACTGGGATTTGAGAACTCCCAGCTGATTTTCATTCTGTGACTTGAAGAGTTACTTCTAATCATTCTCCAGCTGTCAAGAGTCATTACAAAAAAAAAGATGAAAATAAACCACCTTCTTGTGCAACCGATGTACTGGAATAAGCAAAGTATCCGGGGAGCCTGTAATTCATGGAAATGGTGAGTCCTCTTGCATGAAATGAAAAATGGCAGGAAGCTGTTTTTCTGTTAACAAAATATGAGCTTTACTTTTGCACGACTTCTCAGTTTTAACATACATTTCTCATGCATCTGAATGATCAGATTTATGTAACTTTTTGCCACTAGGATGTCATTAGAGCTGACCCTGAGGTCTACTGCAGCCCTGGTTGAAAACTGAATCTAGCTCTGCTTCAGATTAAAAACCCTGAAATATATTTTTAGGGGACTTCTCTTCTCCAACTTTTATCCTTATAATAACTCCATGAAGTACAAAGCGAGGGTTTTTTAACTATGGTTTGTTGAACCAGCTATTTTGATTGGGTTTTTATATACAGCAGTGCTATAACAGATTCATCACCATTATGCTAAAGTAGAAGCAAATAAAGCACATTAATTTTTAGCATTATCCCTGAACCAGGCCAACGATCCAGGCATGGCTGAGTGGGACTATAATGGATGTATTCTGTTGCACTGGTCTAACTGACCGTGTGAAAACCACCACCAGTAGCTGATAATTGAAAAAGTAATGAGTGCCCCCATTCCTTTAAGTAATGATATTATTTTAATGTAAAGCTTCTGAAAAGATTCAAAAGACATATTTATATCACTTTTATATACTACATTATAGCTGCAGTTAAAAACAAACCTTTCAAACCACGTTTTGTTACACATCTGAAAGGTCATTTTAAATGTATACTTTCTTTAAAGGAACTTATTTAAAATACAATGCTGATATGCTTTAACTGTGAAGAAGTGCACTGCAACATCAAGAGAGGTTGAAAGCTAATTCCATTCTGAATGCCCCAGAACATCTTGGGTAACTTTGGACTGGACACTCTCTCGCAGCCCAAACAGACTCACAGGACCATTGTTGGGAGGGAAAGAGCAGGAAGATACACCACCTGGAACTCCTGAAGTAAAGTCAGGGTATAAATCATATGAGTTATTTAACCGATGAGATCAGATCATTTTGTATACTAGGAATTTGCCAAAATCAAGTTCCTCAAGCATCATTCACTTTGGGTGGTTTTACTTCTTCTCTTTAATTTATGAACTGTCACCCCAAGAGCAATATATGTGTGTACAGGTGAATAGTCATATTGCAAGACAGCACCCACCTGCCAACCTGCCTTCCTTCTTGTCAAAGAGCAGAGAAGCTTTGATCAATAATTTTGTGGAAGGATGGGCTCTGACAGTCTGCACTGAAATTTAAAGCTTTACGTTCTCAAGGCTGTACTTGAAAGCAATGACTATTTCACAGTCATGCTACCTAACCTCTAACTCCCTCTGCAGTCAATTTAGTGCTTGGCAAAAAGCTATCAAATGGGGACTTCAGTGTCTAGGGTTGTCAAATGCATTTAGACAGGTATAATACTATAAAAGTTTGAATAGTAAGAGATTATGGTTAGATCTTTACATCAGACTGATATCCTAAGAGGGTTGAGATGAAACACAGAAAGAATATGGTGGACTAATTTAGTTAAATTGTCTATGACAAACACATGC
Organism: Charina bottae; assembly: GCA_023362775.1. NCBI lineage: Eukaryota > Metazoa > Chordata > Lepidosauria > Squamata > Charinaidae > Charina > Charina bottae. The sequence continues at coordinate 51,932,134 of JALMGJ010000001.1, read as the reverse complement.
GATTATGGATTTAATGAGGTAAGAGTCATATCTTAAAACTGCAGTGCTATACCAACAGAATATGGGTTCATGAGTTTGCCAAGAATTAATCCCACTTCATTGGCTGTCAGCCCAGCAGTGGATGGCCGCTCAGAAGATCTGAACTGGCATCTACTAGCTCACATGTTTCCAAGGCAGACAGAACTATAGAAATCAGTTGGGTTTGGCCAGGATTCAGCTTTTACCAAGTGAAGTGGAAGTACAGTAGTTAAGAAATCAACAGGGAGAAGAGAAATACGTTTGGGACAACAGATAGCTGCTATTAAGGATAGTCTTGAGGATGGGAATCACAAGACTGGAAAAATCCAGGGAGCTGTTGGCCCATAGCATGAGATCATGGGCACTGGCAGTAGGGAAGACAGGAAAGCAAATGATAAAACATGTATGACAATGTCATCATACAAATGCCACAACTTATGTATTTGTTTTAGACATTAGGACAACAATATATAACTGTGACATTTGTATGATGGCCTTGCGCATTGTCATTTTGGCATCATCACAGCTTCTTGTGGACTTGTGGCACAGATGCACCTTGCTAAACAAATAGAGCTTAGTCATTTATTCATTTCAAAACAATTTAAACAAATAGCAGAGATAAATTCTGAAAGCTCTGCTTCTACTTAAGCATATGATTAAAGATCAGACCTCTTTAAAAAAATAAAATCAAGCATACAGCAACTCCTGTTGTGTTCCTTATGGCCAGACTTTCAGAAGGACAGGGTTAATGGAAGCTCAGTTTGTCGCACAATCTGGTAACATATCTTCCAAGTATGCTATATAAGAGTTTTAAAATGTATTTAGTTTTTTATTTTCTATTCTTCATCAAAGTTGAAGACTTTGGATGACTGTCCCCCACTCTTGGATGACCTCTGGCAGGAGCAGGATGGGGGCAGTGCATCCATCCTTGCTCTTCTTGACCTCTCAATGGCTTTTGATACCATGAATCATAGTATCCTCCTGGACCGGCTTCGGGAGTTGGGGGTGGGCAGCACTGTGTTGTGCTGGTTCTCCTCCTTCCTCCGGGGTTGGTTCCAGTCGGTGTTGATGGGGGGAGAGGTCCAGCCCACAGCCCCTACTTTGTGGGGTGCCTCAGGGCTCGGTTCTCTCCTCTCCTATTTAACATCTACATGAGACCGCTGGGGGAGGTGATTCAATGGTTTGGGGTGAGGTATCATCAGCATGCTTTATGTCTCCAGCCCAGGTTGCCTAAGTGATGCTGTGGACATCCTGCCTGGAGGCTGTAGGGGCCTGGATGGGGTTCAATGGGCTTTGGCACAACCCAGGCAAGACTGAGTGGCTTTGGGTGCTTCGGCCTTCCAGTGTCAAGGTTTTTCCACCTTTGGTCCTGGATGGAGTGGCACTGCCCAGACGGACCCGGTGCATGATCTGGGGGTCCTCTTGGACTCACGGCTCCTGCTGGAAGAGCAGGTGGTAGCCATGGCTAAGAGGGCCTTTGCACACTTTTGAGTAGTGCACCAGTTGCACCCATTCCTGGACTGAGAGGCTTTGCTCACTGCCACTCATGCCCTCATGACCTCCTGTCTGGATTACTGCAGTGCGCTCTATATAGGGCTGCCCTTGAAGAGCATTTGGAAGCTTCAGCTGGTGCAGAATGCAGCTGCATGGGTAGTAAATGTTGTCGGTTACTTGGCACATGTAACACCACTGCTTCGTGAGCTGCATTGGTTGAAAATGTGTTTCCAGGTGTGATTCAAGGTGCTGGTTGTCACCTTTAAAGCCCTTCATGGCTTGGGACGGGGTTACTTGAGGGACCGCATTCTCCCAGCTGTTTCTACCCATCCAATCCGGTCTGTCAGGATGGGCATGCTCTGGGTCCCATCAGCGAAGGAATGTCGGCTGGCAGGGACCAGGAGGCATGTCTTTTCTGCTGTAGCTCCTGCCGTCTGGAACATCCTCCCTCCAGAGATTAGGATGGCCCTGACCCTGTTGGTCTTTTGTAAGGTCTTGAAGACCTGGTTGGGGTCCTGAGTGTGTGAAAGGCCCCGTTTTGTGGTGGATTTCAGTAATGCTGCTGGTTCTCAGGAAGGAGCACATTCCAAGTAGAAGGGCAAGATAAGAGGAGACAGTCCAGAAAGCGAATGTGGGAAAACTAAGAGGTTCAGAATAGCCCCGCTATTCTTCACAAGTTATTCTTCACAAGTTATTGGAGACTTCCCAAGTTATTTCCCCTTAGGTTAGGTAGAGTAGCTTTAGTCTGGCAAGATTCTGTCTATACGGTGTGAGCAAATAAAGAACTGAAGTTGGTTGGCTTGATTCTCTGAAGTTGTTGGACTGGGCTTGACATGTTTCCCGGTTATGTTAACATCTATGTAATAGATGTATTGTAATATTTTTCTCGGCTGCTGTATGTATTTAATCTTTAGTATTGTGATTGTAATTTGGTTTTTAATTGATTTTATGATCATTCACCACCCAGAGTCACTTTTTCAAGATGGGCGGCCATACAAATTGAATAAATAAATAAATTTTTCAGAATGGTTTACAAAATAATAGCATCAGTGGTGCGTACAGGACTTTGATGAAGAATGGAGAATAGGAGTCTAAATGAATTTTAAACCACTTTCTTATATAGCATACTTGGAAGTTATTTCATCAGTTTGTTCAATGAGTTCATGCTGTGGATAATTGGCTCCCTGGATTTTTGCAATCTTCTAATTCCCCAGCAAGTTTATCAAAAGTCTTGTTCAGGTGATACTTTTGCATGCCGAATTCTGGAGAGGTGACTATAACAAACAACTAGTGGGATAATTAATCTTAAGAAAAACCCTCAGCTCTGTAATATACTATGCTTTAGTGGGGCTAAACACTTCACTAGCATTTCAGTCATGGACTTCCTTGCCCAAACGTCTCCTAAAGGAACTTACCAGGTTGTGGCTTCCCCCACAGCAACATTGAACCCAGCAGTTTCTTTTTGGGTACCAGTGGAGAAACCAGTGAGGCCTGGATTAAATTTCTTCAAAATATCTGACAGAGAAGGAGAAACTCAAGGTCAATGTTTCTGCAGTACACAAGATCCAGCATCCCATTCCCACTGGTGGTTTTGCTTTTAAGGGTTCTGAGTCCTTACAAATCCCTGAAGGTTACTTTACCTTTTACAAAAGTTCTCATAATTATTCTGGACAATTATTAGAAAAAAAGACAGCTATGAATGCTTAGCTTGTAAAAGTCTATATTTGAATCCCTATGTGTTCATCCACCACTGACTACTAAATGAGAAGTGCCACCTCTGTTTTGGATAGGCAATTCACTTGAATGGCTACATAGTAAGTAGGTACAACATGGTCCTCTTCATGTTTGACTGGTGGAAAAGGGTGAGATTTACCAGAATTCATAAACATCTTCACAAATGGGACAAAAAATGGGATTAGAATAACTAGAATGTAGGAGACAGCCATGTACTTCCCACCAAATTCCTTGATTCCATTAGTCTTGAAAGTCCAAAACTATCAGTGCTGAAGGGAACTTGTGAGATAGTCTCCTCAAAATTTAACTGGATGGAATCAATTCCTCCATCTTTGCCACGAAAGATTTACAATTCTCAGAATTCCTGCAGTGTGAGACACTTCACTCATTATATGTTTTCACACATTATCTTTTCCTTCCACTTAAAGTATATGGGAACAAAAGTGCAATATATATATATGGCATTGAAAATGGATTTTTATCATAGATCAGGCAGTCACTAGCCATGTCAGTTGCTAGATTAAAAGAAAACACATTTCCCACACTGAGGTAGCAGCAGTATAACAAATGATTTAAAAAATGAGCAGGATAGTAATATTTTATTTCACTTTCAATTACTATCCCATTTTTAATCTTATCTCATTGTGGTGGTTCCAGGTTGAAGGTGAAGGCAGTTACTCTCAAAGAACTGAACTAAAGAATATACCCCTGGAATTTTTAGCATCCTAGATTTCTTCTTTAATTACACAATACAGCCATGACACTTTTGACACTTTTAGTCACTTGTCCAGTCAGATTTCCTTACTGGTGCTTCTGGCAGCACATGGTTACAATAACTGGGCCAAAATTTGCCATTTTATAACACAGTCTCTACTAATTTTCTGCCTGATATCCTATGACCCCTTGCATTTTTAAGTTCAATTAGATCAATTCCCTTTTTCCCACTGGCCAGGTAATTGGCAATAGGTGGAGGGGGAGGGAGAAAAAGGGAAATACCCCCAGCAACAATTCACACAAATGCAATGCCACCACAGAAGGAAGTGGATAACCAACCATACAGAACAGTTCTCCAGCTCCTGTCAATCTTTCCATCCCAAATTGCCCATGAAGAGAGAAACACGTTTATACTTTACATGGAAAGCAATGCTTTCCATGAGAAAGAAAAACAACAGCAAAGGACACAGCCTTACAGGGGCATATGCCAGGCCAAGTAAGGGAGGGTGAAAGAAAAATACAGGTAACAAGCCCAAGGCATGGCATAAGACCACTTGGCAAACAGAGAATGGGGAAGTGAGGAAACACTAGGAAGTAACTCAGGGCATATTCCTGGAAGCCAGGACACACAACCAGGACCAGCAGGTCTTCAGAAACAGGGCAGCAAATGCCAAACTCCATCATAAGTACCTGCCACACAAGCTGGGCTACCAAATAGCATTGCATGGAGTGCTGCCATTTATTTACATTTGGAAGTGTAGGGGAATGTGTAAATGTTTTGGCACAAGAGTGTCTACTGAGTGGGTCCCCCCCTGCTCATTTGGACTCACTGCTGGTTGTAAATGCTTGCAAAAAGAATCTCTTTGATCAGACTAACCTAATTTGGGTAGGGGGGTAGGTGAGTGGGTTGGTCTTTGTACCCAAGGGAGCAAGTGACTGCAATAAGTCCTACCATGGAGACACCTTGTCTGTTCTACCCACATAATAGCTCCAGCTCTTTATGTTGGAATATTGAGTATCCAGGCCTGGGCAACTGTTCTACTTTTGACTGGATTATGATGTTCCCCTGATGGCTGACCAGAGAAGGTACTTTAATTCCAAACAAACCCTGGTCTGCTTTGGGTTAAACCTGTTCCTCCCTAACCCCACAACTGATTAATTCCACTCATGATCCACTTCAGTGTGCCATGGGAACACAGCTGACATACCTCTTCATATGATGGAATTAAGTCTTCCCTACTTTTGGAATTAAATCACAACTGGTGGCCAACTGTAAAGGGAAGGAATATAAAGTTGGGTTTATTTGATCAAGGTTAAAATAGATATGTTGCTATCTCTGGTAACCCTTAATGGACTTTTGCTGACCAGGACTGAATGACGACGGGGCTTTAAAGTTTTCTTATAGGTAAAAGATGAGTTATGGGAAGAAGAGATCATTTGTTGTATTTTAAGAGAAGGTGATCAGTTTCTAAAATTGTTTATACTTGTGACAAACGGGGAAGTTACTTCTTTATCAATCTCTTTTATTATTCTTTACTATATTCTTATTTTTTCTTTTTCTTTTCTTTTCTTTTTTCTTTTCTTTTCTACACTCTATTTTTCTTTTTACTCTGTTATTTATTTTAGTTTGTATTAGCTTTTATCTTTTTCATTGTAATATTTAATAAAAATTATTATTAAAAATAACTGATGGCCAACTATACTGTAAGTCATGCTTTACAAACCACTATCAAATCATGCATGGAGAGATTACTCTAATAATAATGTATGACTTTGAATGTCATGGCAAACAGTGGTTTCACTCAAGCAGAAAATAAAGAAGTAGGATGCATGACTAAAAAAAGAGAACATGTACACAGCAATAGTTCATAATTTTTAAAATGTATTTTAGATATAGTTATGAGTATTTCTGTTTTGCACTTTGGTGTGTTTCAGGCTACTCACTAGATAAAGTTGTGTGAGTCTCTAAGCTTCCATCACTTCCAGTGCTAGAAAAAGGATAATACAGAATCAGTCAGTAGTGTTAATACCATATCCAGCACATACCATCTGTCAGAGAGAACAACTGCGGAAAGGAGAGGATAAAAGAGATTTGGAAAAACAATTCTCTTCCAAGATAAACTTTTCGGCATGTATGAATTCAGAGAAAGTTTTCAAATCAGCTTAAGTAACAAATGTTTGCCACAATTTCTAAAGAAGCAAAGTAATTTGAGACAGCAACTAGCAACTAGCCTAACAGCAAAATCCAGCCTTGCTTATTTTTGTGCATTCAGTGTACCAAGGCAAGAACTAAGTAATTTAATAACAGGCATTATTTCATTGTATTTTTACTCAAATGCCAGTGTAATTTATTTATTTATTAGATTTATCACCGTCCATACTCCCTGAGTAATCACAATCACTCTCTTAATAATTGGGGTTTTTTGATAAAATGATCAGCATTCCACAAAGATTCAAGGAAGAAATCTGTAGAGGAGAACTGGTGATAATGTTTCTAATGTAAGCAGTGTTACATTAATACATATCAGCATTAGGCAAGCTTCCTATTATTGCTTTGTGCCACTCCTAGTGAAGCCTAACGATTTAGGAATTAATAAATCGAATTTAGGAATTATCTCAAATCTTTATCAGATCAGGAGTTATTTACTCGGCTTCTGATAGAAATGTAAGCCACACTAAATATGGCCAGATGGCAATACATTGTTAAAAGATTCCTAATAAGCTGTTGTGAAAGACCAAACTGCATGTTTGGGCATGAAAATATGACATAGGATGCAACTTTCCCATAATGCAGCCTGTTTTCATTTCTTTCACCTCTATAATTACCTTAACTTTTCAACCAAGTGCCTTCAGTTCCATATTCTAGTTATGCTTTACTCAACATGATACTCTTCAGATATAATGGGACTATCAGTTGAGAATTCTAGGCCTTGCCGTCCTAACACTCCTGAAGGGTGCTGTGTTGGAAAAGGCTTTTAGTAGAACTTGGAAGAAATTTGGGGAAAAAACATTTACCTCCAGGAAAGCCCTCTCCAAGCTGTTTTGACATCATTCAAACCAATTGCTTTAGCTCCTTCAGCAATCTATTAAAAAATGGGGGGAAAATTAAAATAGCAATGCAACTAATAGGAGTTTATTATTTCTTACAGAATCAAAAAGTTAACATCTGGGTAACAGGTGCTGATCTCTATCAACCTACCAGAAGCAACATGGAGGAACGCTCTAGAAAACCTTCATTTATTAAAGTAAGTAGGCAAGACAAAAAGCTCATGCTCAATTTATGTCTGTCTGTCTGTCTGTCTGTCTGTCTGTCTGTCTGTCTGTCTGTCTTTCTCTCTATCCATCCATCCATCCATCCATCCATCCATCCATCCATCCATCCATCCATCTGATTTATCACCACCCAACTCCCCCAAAAGGGACTCTGGGCAGTTTACCATCAAGCATAATTAACTATAATACAAATATAAATAAAGTTAAATAAACATTAAAATAACAATGTATTGTCGAAGGCTTTCACGGCCGGAGTTCAATGGCTGTTGTGGGTCTTCCGGGCTGTGTGGCCGTGTTCTGGAAGTTGTGGTTCCTAACGTTTCGCCAGCATCTGTGGCCAGCATCTTCAGAGGGCAGGAGCACAGATAGAAGCAAAATCTCTGTGCCCAGGTAGAGTGGCAATGTTCTATTTATAGAGCTAAATTATAGGAGATTAGGTGGGTTTTTTTTTGTTGTGTTGAAATGTTAACGAGTGGCTGATGAGCGTGATTAGCATGTTCATTGTGAGAAGTATTCCCATGTCCTGGTGGTTGGACTGAGTTCGTTGACCTTTTGAACTGGTGGTTGAACTCAGTCCAACCACCAGGACATGGGAACAGATGGATGGCATTGCCATGGGAAGCCCCCTGAGCCCAGTCATAGCAAACTTTTACATGGAACACTTTGAAAAACAGGCTTTGGAATCGGCACCCATTACACCAACAGTCTGGTTCCGGTTCATGGATGACACCTTCGCAATTTGGAGTCATACTGAAGAAGAACTGGAGAAATTTCTGGACCACCTAAACGGCATCCACCCCAATATACAGTTCACCATGGAAAAAGAAACTGATGGCAAACTTCCATTTTTAGATACGCTGGTCATACGCAATCCAGACCTCAAACTAGGACACAAAGTATACAGAAAACCCACCCATACGGACCGATATCTACACAAAAATTCCAATCACCACCCACGACAAAAGAGAGGCATGATCAAAACCTTGGTGGATCGTGCTAATCGAAACTGTGAAACCCAATTTCTCAACAATGAACTTAACCATCTGAATTGGGTCCTACAGGCAAATGGCTATTCCAAGAATGAAATAAAAAGAGCCATCAAACCAAGAAAACAACATCCAACTGAAGAAAAACAGCCCCCCACAAACAAAGTATTCCTGCCCTACATCAAAGGAGTCACTGACCGCATGGGAAAACTGATGGAAAAACACAACTTTCAAACAGTCTTCAGACCCACCAGAAAAATACAACAAATGCTAAAATCAGCAAAAGACAAAAGGGACCCCCGCACCGCTGCAGGAGTATACCGCATACCATGCAGCTGTGGACAAGTATACATCGGAACCACAAAACGAAGCATTCACACCAGGATAAAAGAACATGAAAGACACTGCAGACTACAGCAACCGGAAAAATCTTCAGTAGCTGAACATGCTCTCAAGCAAACGGGACACAAAATCCTATTTGAAAACACAGAAATACTGGACAACACCAAAAGCCACTACACCAGATTATACAGAGAAGCCAGTGAAATTCACAAACACCAGCACAGTTACAATAAAAAAGAAGAAAGTGTAAAAATTAGCAAAACCTGGCTACCAGTCCTGAAAAACACAGCCGGCAAAAGGTCAACAAACTCAGTCCAACCACCAGGACATGGGAATACTTCTCACAATGAACATGCTAATCACGCTCATCAGCCACTCGTTAACATTTCAACACAACAAAAAACCCCACCTAATCTCCTATAATTTAGCTCTATAAATAGAACATTGCCACTCTACCTGGGCACAGAGATTTTGCTTCTATCTGTGCTCCTGCCCTCTGAAGATGCTGGCCACAGATGCTGGCGAAACGTTAGGAACCACAACTTCCAGAACACGGCCACACAGCCCGGAAGACCCACAACAGCCATTAAAATAACAATTCATGAATATAATAAATATAATAAATCCAGATGGCAGTATCTTATTTAAAACCATGGAAAGGGCACTCTTTTGTTGTTGTTCAGTTGTTTAGTCGTGTCCGACTCTTCGTGACCTCATGGACCATAGCACACCAGGCCTTCCTGTCCTCCACCGTCTCCCGGAGTTTACTCAAATTGATGTTCATTACATCGGTGATGCTATCTAACCATCTCATCCTCTGCTGTCCCCTTCTCCTTTTGCCTTCAGTCTTTCCCAGCATCAGGGTCTTTTCCAGTGAGTCCTCTCTTCGCATTAGGTGGCCAAAGTATTTGAGCTTCAGCTTCAGCATCTGTCCTTCCAATGAGCAGTCAGGGTTGATTTCCTTTAGGATTGACTGGTTTGACCTCCTTGCAGTCCAAGGGACTCTCAAGAGTCTTCTCCAGCACCACAGTTCGAAAGCATAAATTCTTCGGCGCTCAGCCTTCCTTATGGTCCAACTCTCACAGCCATACATTACTACTGGAAAAACCATAGCTTTAACTATACGGACCTTTGTCGGCAAGGTGATGTCTCTGCTTTTAAATATGCTGTCTAGGTTTGCCACAGCTTTCCTCCCAAGGAGCAAGTGTCTTTTAATTTCATGGCTGCAGTCACCGTCTGCGGTGATCTTGGAGCCCAAGAAAATAAAATCTGTCACTGCTTCCATTTCTTCCCCTTCTATTTGCCAGGAAGTGATGGGACCAGATGCCATGATCTGGGTTTTTTTTAATGTTGAGTTTCAAGCCAGCTTTTGCACTCTCCTCTTTCACCCTCATCAAGAGGCTCTTTAGTTCCTCTTCACTTTCTGCCATTAGGGTGGTATCGTCTGCATATCTGAGGTTGTTGATATTTCTCCTGGCAATCTTAACTCCGGCTTGTGATTCATCCAGCCCGGCATTTCTCATGATGTACTCTGCATATAAGTTAAATAAGCAGGGTGATAATATACAGCCTTGTCGTACTCCTTTCCCAATTTTGAACCAGTGGGTTGTTCCATGTCCGGTTCTAACTGTTGCTTCTTGACCCGCATACAGGTTTCTCAGGAGACAGGTAAGGTGGTCTGTACTCCCATCTCTTTAAGACTTTGCCACAGTTTGTTGTGATCCACACAATCAAAGGCTTTAGCGTAGTCAATGAAGCAGAAGTAGATGTTTTTCTGGAACTCTCTTGCTTTTTCCATGATCCAGCGAATGTTGGCAATCTGATCTCTAGTTCCTCTGCCTCTTCGAAACCCAGCTTGCACTTCTGGTAGTTCTCGGTTCACATACTGCTGAAGCCTAGCTTGTAGGATTTTGAGCATAACCTTGCTAGCATGTGAAATGAGCGCAATTGTACGGTAGTTTGAACATTCTTTGGCATCGCCTTTCTTTGGAATTGGAACGTAAACTGACCTTTTCCAATCCTGTGGCCACTGTTGAGTTTTCCAAATTTGTTGGCATATTGAGTGCAGCACTTTAACAGCGTCATCTTTTAGGATTTTAAATAGCTCAGCTGGGATACTGTCTTCTCCGCTAGCTTTGTTGTTAGTAATGCTTCCTAAGGCCCACTTGACTTCACTCTCTAGGATGTCCAGCGCAAGGTCAGTGACCACACCATCGTATTTATCAGGGATATTAAGATCTTTCTTGTATAGTTCTTGTGTGTATTCTTGCCACCTCTTCTTAATCTCTTCTGCTTCTGTTAGGTCCCTGCCTTTTTTGTCCTTTATCATGCCCATCTTTGCACAAAACGTTCCCTTGATATCTCCGATTTTCTTTAGTCTTCCCCATTCTATTGTTTTCCTCGATTTCTTTGCATTGTTCATTTAAGAAGGCCTTCTTATCTCTCCTTGCTATTCTCTGGAATTCTGCATTCAGTTGGTTATATCTTTCCCTTTCTCCCTTGCCTTTTGCTTCCCTTCTTTCCTCAGCTATTTGTAAAGCCTCATCAGTCAGCCACTTTGTTTTCTTGCATTTCTTTTTCTTTCGGATGGTTTTAGTTGCTGCCTCCTGTACAATGTTACGAACCTCCATCCATAGTTCTTCAGGCACTCTGTCTACCAGATCTAATCCTTTAAATCTATTCCTCACCTCCACTGTATATTCATAAGGGATATGATTTACGTCATACCTGAGTGGTCTAGTGGTTTTCTCTACGTTCTTCAATTTAAGCCTAAATTTTGCGATAAGAAGCTCATGATCTGAGCCACAGTCAGCTCCAGGTCTTGTTTTTGCTGATTGTATAGAGCTTCTCCATCTTTGGCTGCAAAGTATATAATCAATCTGATTTCGGTATTGACCATCTGGTGATGTCCATGTGTAGAGTCGTCTCTTGTGTTGTTGGAAAAGAGTGTTTGCTATGACCAGAGTGTTCTCTTGACAAAACTCTATTAGCCTTTGCCCTGCTTCATTTTGTACTCTGAGGCCGAACTTGCCTGTTATTCCGGTTATTTTTTGACTTCCTACTTTAGCATTCCAGTCCCCTATGATGAAAAGGACATCTTTTTTTGGTGTTAGTTCTAGAAGGTGTTGTATGTCTTCATAGAACCGGTCAACTTCAGCTTCTTCGGCATCAGTGGTTGGGGCATAGACTTGGATCACTGTGATGTTGAATGGTTTGCCTTGGATTCGAACTGAAAGCATTCTGTCGTTTTTGAGGTTGTACCCCAGTACTGCCTTTCCCACTCTTTTATTGACTATGAGAGCTACTCCATTTCTTCTAAGGGATTCTTGTCCACAGTAGTATATATAATGGTCTACTGAATTAAATTCGCCCATTCCTGTCCATTTTAGTTCGCTGATTCCCAAGATGTCGATGTTCAATCTTGTCATCTCATGTTTGACCACATCCAGCTTACCTTGATTCATAGATCTTACATTCCAGGTTCCTATGCAATATTGTCCTTTACAGCATTGGACTTTCCTTCCACTTCCAGACACATCCACAACTGAGCATCCTTTCGGCTTTGGCCCAGCCGTTTCACTCTTTCTGGAGATACTCGGAATTGCCCTCCGCTCTTCCCCAGTAGCATTTTGGACACCTTCCTACCTGAGGGGCTCATCTTCTGGCGTCATATCTTTTAGCCTTTTGATACTGTCCATGGGTTTTCTTGGCAAGGATACTGGAGTGGTTTGCCATTCCCTCCTCCAGTTTTGGACCACGTTTTGTCAGAACTCTCCGTCATGACCTGTTCTTCTTGACCTGACTTCATTGAGTTACGCAAGCCCCTTCGCCATGACAAGGCAGTGATCCATGAAGGGGAAGGGCACTCTAGGGCCACCCAAAAGCATAAGCCATCCCCAGGAGTGTACACTCTTCTTCCTGCCCCAGGCCTGTTGACAAAACCAGAAGTCCAGGAGCGAGAGGGACTGTCTTATCTCCGGGGGGAGAATGTTCCACAGAGCAGGAGCTACTGCAGAGAAGTCACACTTCCGTGACCCTGTTAGATGGAATTTTTTAACCAATGGGGTCCGTAGCATGCCCTCCCTGCATGACCAGATGGGACGGGACAATGTAATGGGGTAAGACGGTCCCTTAGGTAACCTGGTCCCATGCCATGAAGGGCTTTAAAGGTCATAACCAACACCTTAAATTGGACCCGGAAGCAAACTGGAACCCAGTGCAGCTCGCGTAAAAAAGGTGTTACATGTGTCCGATTAGGGACACCTAAAATCGTCCGCGCAGCTGCATTCTGGATCAGCTGAAGCTTCCGGATATTCTTCAAGGGTAGCCCCATGTAGAGCGCATTACGGTAGTCTATATGGGAGATAACCAGAGCATGAGTGACCATTCGAAGGGCCTCTCGTTCCAGGAAGGGTCGTAACTGGTGCACAACACGAAGTTGCGCAAAGGCCCTCCTGGCCACGACTGCTACCTGCTCTTTGAGCAGGAGTCGTGAGTTCAAGAGGACCCCCAAGTTACGGACTGGGTCTGTCTGGGGCAGTGCAACCCCATCCAGAACTAAAGATGACAATTTCCTAGATACCGAAGAGCCATTAATCCACAGCCACTCCGTCTTACCAGGGTTCAGTCGGAGCCTGTTTTTCCCCATCTACAGCCCCCAAGCACTTGGACAGGGTGGAGACTGAATCACTTACTTCACCCGGGATGGAGATATATAATTGAGTATCATCAGCGTATTGACGATACCTCACCCCAGGGTGACGGATGATCTCGCCCAGCGGTTTCATGTAGATGTTAAAAGGGACTGGAGAGAGTACCAAGCCCTGCGGGACCCCACAACAAAGGGCCCGTGGGCTGGATCTCTCACTCCCGATCAACACTGACTGGAACCAGCCCTGGAGGAAGGAGGCGAACCAGCGCAACACGATGCCGCCCGCCCCCAACTCCCTGAGCCGCTCCAGAAGGATACCATGGTCAACAGTATCGAAAACTGCTGAGAGGTCAAGAAGAGCAAGAATGGATGCACTGCCTCCATCTCGCTCCCGCCAAAGATCATCCATAAGTGCGACCAATGCAGTTTCAGTCCCATGACCAGGCCTGAAACCTGGCTGAAAGGGGGCCAGATAATCCGTTTCATCCAGAATCCTCTGGAGCTGCAACGTAATATTTCCATTCATGGTATTCACCATTTGACCTGGCTACGGAGAGAATCTATTTTCTGTTTTTGCCACCACATTTCATACCTCCAGCTACACTGGCTGGTTGTGAAGTCTCCTTTACTAAACACTCGGATTCACATTCTGCTGGATGTCAATTAATAAGTTGGGATGCTCAGGTTCTTAGGAAAAACAGCATTACTCAAGATGTGGACATACTTACCATCATTGAATCACCAAGTGCTGCTATCACTTGGATGTCAGCTGGCTGCAGCCTGTGCACTAAAAATTAGAAATGAAATTGAGGAAGATTATCATATAGTAGCAAGATATCCTGATAGGCTAAACAGGTTGAATGTTGTAGGGATAGGTACAACTTAAAAGGTAAATTAAACACTTTTAAATCTTAGAAGCTCTGTACCCTTACATGGACATAACTCCTACTAGACACAGTTTGGGCTTGCCTCCGTTTAATCCAGCACAGGACTGAGTTGTACAAAAAGAGAAGAATATAACAGACAGATCTTATCTTTTCCAGATTCTTCACTATCTTTGTTGCCCAATTTGGCAATTAATTTTGTCTTTGGGGACCATCCTGCATATCATTAGGCAGCTGAAATTCCACTGAAGTCAATGGGATTTAAGTAGTCTCACTTTATGCTGTACTTCCACCCATACTAACCCTGAACATATTGTACCTAAGTTAAAATATGTTTTAAAAATTCATTGATTGAGAAATATGAGCTGAAAATAGTTACTAAAATGCTTAAAAATTTAATAATAGAAAAGGAAAACAGAAAAGAAAACTGCAGATATTTATGTTGTCACTCTCTCCCCAAGCCCCAACATTTTGCATAAGTCTGCATTGAGTGAGGAGGAAGAGGAGAAAAATACGTTATTTTTTCTTTTTATTGTATGTGCAGTTATTTCTCACCTGATGTGGGGACTTCTCTGGATTCAGTCTGTACAGAACATGGCAGATTGCTACCCCAGTTCTTAAAAACAAAATGCAGTCAACATATCATTGGAAGTTGTTCATATGTGATGTAATGTATTGAGACTACAAGAAATCTAGTAGTGAACCTTGTTTCAAAGGAAGCTCTACATCCTATTTCTATGCTTCAAGAAGTTAACCTGAAATTACTGACTTCATCCTTGGGTTCATGCCAGGAGTAGAATTATATTAATATTGCCCACAGTTGACACTGAAAACCAGTTTGGTGTAGTGGTTAAAGATGCTGAAATAGGAGCAGGGAAACCTGAATTCTAGTCCTCTCTTAGGCATGAAACCAGCAGAATTACTTTGGGGCAATCATACTGACCCAAGATACTGGCCTACCACTTCCAAAAATGTTGCCAAGAAAACTTGCATGGACCTGTCCATGTAGTCACCAGAGATCAAGATTAACTCAAAGGACCATAACACCAACAGCAGTTGACAGTGCCCTTGTAACATTTCCACTAAGATTGTTAATCTTTCTTTTGTTTGGTCTTCAAACAACCCTATCCGAAAACATGCAATTCATAACATTTTTCAGATAAGAACTGGGGATAAAAGAGCGATACCAAGCTTCTGTTAGATACAGATACAGCTCCCTGACTCCATGAACAGGTTATTCTGTGCCTGACTCTGTGCCTGAAGTTAATGACATGCCTTATGATATAATTATTCTTATGCGCTGCATTGGAAAAAATTAACTGATTGGCATGAATATTCACAATACGTTTAGCTATTCAACAATCATACCCAGCAGTCCCTTCTACAACCCCACCCCCAAGGTACATCATAACCAAGTGTCAATGAAGGTTCTCAGTCATCCAGGTGGAACAGTCTGTGGCTTGAATCATGTCAACTGGATTTCTATTTTCTCAGTGGAAACGTTTCACTCCTTATCCAAGGAGCTTCTTCAGTCTGAGTAAAGTTAGTAAGGGAATCCTTAAATATGTTTCTAGGGTGGCTGTGTGACCTTGCACCTGGGGCTAGGTCATGGTTATTTTGAGATGTTTATTTCTAAGTCCCTTTATCATCTAAAGGAGGATCGTTAAGATTACCCTGCTGCTGTTGAGCTTGTGAAATGGTCTTAATCTTACTAGGCACAGAAGACAAAGCAGGAAGGAAGATAGGGGAAAGGTTATGCCTGAGGCCCCCACCTCTATTCAAGGAAGGATTTTCCAAGTTGGCATAAATGGATTCCTTGACCCCTCTCTCAAACCACCTATCTTCTCTGTCTAAAATGTGAACATTAATGTCCTCAAATGAGTGTCCTTTTTCCTTTAGATGAAGATAAACTGCTCATCTGCTAATCATAAACTGCTAATCATAACCAAGTCTTTATATTTGAATATACTGTAGAGGAAGGCAAAGAATTGAATGGATGATACATGACTAGTTAATGGTCCTCCAATATGCTCAGTGCTCAGGTTTCTGTTCACCAACTCAACCACAGTGGGCCTCTTGGAAAACTGTTTTTGCCTGAAAGCCCCTAGTAAGTTGACTCTTCCATAAGAACTGACTGAACATGTCTAACAGTTGCACAAGTCATAGATTTATCCCTTGCCTTGTCAAATCAAATGTCCGATTCATTTGACATAGCTGAGCATATTTCAGGCTCACAATTCACATTGTTAGGGTATGAAGACTGGATCTAGGTTTTTTTTAATGAAATAACTGCCTTTCCCACAAGGGTCCCTCTACAAAATATAAAATTGTCTTGGGGAAAAGTTAAATTGGGAAAACAGCATAGATATGGGAAAGAGTATCTCCTCCCCAAGGATTGTTCCCTGATATCTATCCATTCTATGGCTGTTACTCATTAAAACAAACAAACTGAACTTATCTCATCATAGATTTCCTCTGATAACTTCTATCAGTGATGGGTCTTCTTTACCCAAAATCCCAGAGGCCCTTATTATTTGCAATGGTTCCATACCAAACTACAAACCACAAATACTGAAACTGCTGCCAAGATCTTGAAAAAAATACTTTATACATGTGTAAAAACATGTCCACCTTTTTGTCCATGCATTAAATGCCTCCAAACCACATCAAAGGTCCTCCAAATAGAATCACATGCAACAACCACAGATATGCAAACTCCTTAACACAAATAATGAGATCCAGGTTAAATTTACCAACAGCAAATATGCAAAACCACAATAATGGAATGGTGGCTCATGAGGGCTACTTGTAATGCAAATCGAGAATAAACCTGGGTGTCAGATAGTCCATGCAAAAAGAGGAGAATAATTCAGGTGTGAAATTGCCACACACCACAATAACCATCCATTCATGGAAAACTTTATCTTAAATGGGAACACAAATTCAGACTCTTACAGACCTCAAACTGTCACTGCAAAGCCCTAACTTGAAATGTGAAAACATCCTGTAGATACCAGAAAATGTGACCTAAGCTAAGAGAGGTAATGCACAGTAAATAATAAAGGAATTACCTGGTCTGGCAACATGGTAAGACCTTCTGATGGATGCATGGCATTGCTGTTTTTGAAGGTACCCAGGAAAGGTTGTTGCTAACAGAGAAAGAATATGCCAAGCTTCAAAATTCCAACAGAGAAATAAGGACAGAAGTAGGATTCAAGCCATTTGATCAGAAAGTTTATTGT
This sequence comes from Charina bottae, assembly GCA_023362775.1. Classification (NCBI taxonomy): domain Eukaryota; kingdom Metazoa; phylum Chordata; class Lepidosauria; order Squamata; family Charinaidae; genus Charina; species Charina bottae. The sequence goes on along the minus strand of JALMGJ010000001.1, from coordinate 51,914,796 downwards.
AGCCAAGTCTGCAAGTCTAGCAGGTCTGAACAGAAGTCCTTCAGTAATGGTTCTCGCACAAAAAAGGGGGAAATTTTGGGATCAGTCTATTTAAATAATGGAGACAAGTGGAAAATTTGAACTGAGACAAGCTTCCATAGTGAGACTACATCAAATAACTGCTAAGGCGCAAAATGCCATTGTCTGGAATTTGCTGCGTGAAAAAAAAAGTTCATATCTTTTCATCATATTAAAGGTAAAGGTTCCCCCCGCACATTTGTGCAGTCGTGTCCAACTCTAGGGGCCGGTGCTCATCTCCGTTTGTTAGCCGAAGAGCCAGCGTTGTTCGAAGACGCTTCCACAGTCATGTGGCCGGCATGACGCACACGGAATGCTGTAACCTTCCCAGCGAAGTGGTACCTATTCATCTATTTGCATTTGCATGCGTTCAGATTGCTAGGTTGGCAAGAGCTGGGGCGAGTGCGGGAGCTCACTCCATCATGCAGGGCTAGGGATTCGAACCTCCGAACTTGCAATCTTCCGATTGACAAGCCTGGCGTCTTACCTGCTGAGCCACCACGCCCCCGTTTATCATATTTCTTTCATCATATTTTTTTCATCATATTGCTTGTCAGAAAATCCAAAATATTGCAAGTTGGCAATACAATGCCAGAAAGATCCATCACCTTATGAGATAATGCACAGATAATGCAAAAGAGTGATAGCAAGCTTATCTGACACATAAAATGGTCAGAGAAGAGGGAAAGTAGAACTACAGGCTGTTTAGCAATTCAAATTCTAGTAGCATTTTGCAGCCTATGTTAGAACTTGTTACATGCAATCGCAGGCCTTAAAAGATTAACCTTTCCCATTAATTTCACAACAGAAAAGTCTGTGTTCCAAGCTATGCTTGCTTTCCCCTGCTACAAGTATGGAGAATCCCATTTCCCTACACACTTATCAAAGGGCAAATATGAGCATTAGCTCAAAACGTTTGGCTGCTTTGTGCATGAAGTTTTTAAAAAGATGCTACCCAGAGCTCCTTCCAATGTTCAAATGGAGACACTGCACAGATAAACAAATGTGCAAGCTTCACTCAAACACCCTTTCAAGATCTGCAAAGACTACAGAGACACTTTTCAGATCATCATTACTTTGTTGGCACTCCACAAAATGTTGTAGTCCAAGATGAATGCTGCATCCCCCCAAATCATCATCTTTTTAAAAAAATAATACAGCCATTTTATCTTAATGATTTTACTGTGTTGTGTTTTAAACCGTACAGTATATCTCACAGAAAAATACATCAGAAATTTTAACAGATGTAGAACTGACTGCATTTACACCTAACAAGCAGAATATTGCTTGGTCCAATTGCCTCATGTTGTGTAGGAGGCTATTTATTATGTGTTGGCTTCATTTATATCTCCAAGAGCTCAACACATCATGGATAGTACTTTCCCCTCTATTTTTCTTTCCTGACAGCAACAACCTGGAGAGGTAGGTTGGGCTAAGAGGTAATTCCCCATTGCTGGCTGGAGAATTCTGGGAGTTGAACTACACATATCTTAAAGTTGCCAAGCTTGAGAAATACTGCAATATTTAACCATTACATTGCTCGGCCATAATGTGTTTGGCCATCTTGCATATGGCTTGGGCTGGAAAATGCAAGGACATTTTCCCACAACATTAAGCAGAGCTGCCTCCTCCCACCAAAGTCCACAGCAGATTTTCATAATCTTACATATATTTTCCAGTTCTGATTGTGAAGTTCCATAGATTAAATAAAACAGACTAATTCCATAAATTAGCTGATTAGATCAAATAAAATAAAAACCTTAATTTAAAATACCTACATTATGCTGCAATTATGCCTATTTACTAGAAATATGCTACAATGGAAGGGGCACGATGGCTCAGTGGTTAAGACATCAGGCTTGTCGATTGGAAGGTCGGCGGTTCGAGACCTGAGTGCCGCGTGACAGAGTGAGCTCCTGCACTCGCCCCAGCTCTTGCCAACCTAGCAATTCGAAAGCATGCAAATGCAAGTAGATAAATAGGTACCACTTCCGTGGGATGGTAACAGCATTCCATGCATGTCATGCTGGCCACATGACCGCGGAAGTGTCTTCGGATAGCGCTGGCTCTTTGGCTAAGAAACGGAGATGAGCACCACCCCCTAGAGTCGGACATGACTGTGCAGGGGAAAACCTTTACCTTTACCTTTTTATGCTACAATGGGCCTTTTTTCTGAATAAACTTGCACAGGATTGTGCTGTTAATCTGTATAATTATGCCACTAAAATATATGAGTGAGATAAGGATTTTCCAGAACTAAGACCATTAGTTCCTCCTAGAAGATGTGAAGGACACAAGAATTTGGCAGAACCCATGTGAAATCTGGGGGCATATTTTGGAAAGATTTCTGTTTTAACTAGTACATGAATATGCGACCTCCAGGACATAAATAATTTATTTATAAATTAGTAGTGTAATCCTAAACATGCTATTCAGAATCAGAAGCTACATTACGTTTTGTGGTAAAATTGTCTAGAGTTTCAACCTAATAGTTGAGGGATAGGACCAAGGGTTTCCATCTACGACACAAAAATTACTTGGGAGTTTGCTTGGTCCTCAAAGAAGAAGACCATCAAAGGAGGCCTGTCCATAATAAAGCATGAACTGTTAAATTGCTGGCATTCAAACATTCTTGGCTGTTCCTTATATACCCAAACTATTTATTTCCACAAAATCCTTCCACTGGAAGACAGTATCGTGTTTACCAGAGTTGGGCAGCTCAGCGTTATGTTATCCATAAAACTGAAGGAAACATCTTTCTTTCCAACAGGCTGAAGCTGGAGGGGAAAAGAAAGATATGATTATGTAGTTCTTTTTATGTAAGGTCTCATTCAACTATTCGGTTTACTTCTTTCACAGATTTTCTGTAATAAGAAAAAAAGACAGAAGCAGCAGTGGGCAAACCTAAAGGTTACAAATGGAGTATCTTCTTGCAGGATAGCCCATAAAATTCTGAGAACAAAACAGAACAGTTACCCAATTCAAGCTTCATCTAAGACTGGATTAGAAAAAGAAGTCCAGTCTTAATGGGGATGGAGAGAAAATCACAGTGCCAATGAAAGCATTGGCATTCAATCAGCTTCACCAGTCTTGAGATACAAGTTATCAACCTACTACCAGAAATGAAGACAGGATTTTTAATAGGAATACACACACTTCCAAATAAAACAATATAGCCATTTCAAAAAAGAATTATACCCCTGAAGTAGGTGTCTCACCATATTGTTCCAGAGAGCTCTAGAAAGTTGGGAATGTGATTTTTGACTAAAGTGAAAACAGTCCGGTGCAAAGAAGGAGATATCTGGACGCCCATCCTGGAAATGAAGAAAGCATCATTATTATTATGTTTTTAAAGACGCAAAAACAACAAAGCCAAATAGGAACCATATTTATTTTTTTCAAAGAGAACTGGCATTTTAACATAAACACTTTATCTTACCTGTGTCGTAATCCTGTCAGGGAGATAACTGGTGAAGAAAGAGGGGGTTCCCTCCAGGGGGATAAATGCATGCGCAGTACTGAATCGCTTTGCCTTCCACACAAGAGGCTGAAGAAGGCACCGCCCTAATTTCTTGGGCTTTTTCTCTGAGCATTACTAGTTCATTTTAGTTTAGCTGGATTCTGTCTAGCAGAGTAGAACAATAAAACACTAGAGCCTGTACACCAAGTCTCAGCGTGTTCCTTCACTTGAAGTCAGGACAAATCCAGAATCATTCAATGAAGTGAAAAGAGAGAGATTCAGACAGACTGATAAGTCTACAGTTTACAGAGTCAAACTATGGAATTCCTGACCACAAGGAGAAATGATGGACTCCAACTTCAATAGCTTTAATGGAGGATTAGGCAAACTTATGGAAGATACTGGCTAACCTGAGGAAGTGGTAGGCAGCATGCCTCTGAGTACCAGTGTTTATAGGAGTGATGTTACAATCATGTCCTGCTTGTGGGTTTTCAATAGGTACTGGAATGACCACTATGGAACAGTATTAGAGAAGTAATTGGTCTGATCCATGAGAGATTTAAAAAGTGAAAGACTTCAAATTACAAAGCAGTAAAGATGCTCAGTTTGCTTAAAACGAACTTTCCATTAAAGCTAGTATAAATGTTGCAATGCATGGGTTCTTTATTGTCAGGATTGGCTGCATTCCCTAATCTACATGATTAAATGAGTTTTAATGTGAACTCTTTCAAGCAAATTTGAATTTTGGCTTTGATAGAATAGATTTCCTTTTTCTTTTTTTCTTATTTCCTGAAAACTAAACATTTTAAAAGCAGCCACTTAAGCTCTAAAAAAATGCAAAGTACAAATCAAAAGGGTGCAGAACACAGTACAAAATGCCGTCACATGCATAAATTGTTAAAGCACATTATACAAGCAAAGAAATAGTTACATATTATGAAAAAATAGACATTGTTGAAATTATTCTAAATATGCAAGTTCTACATGGTAAGAATATAATATGCCTGTCAATCAAACTTGTAACAGGACAGCTTTTTATTTCTATTGATATGCTATCAGTCTTGTTTGTTCAGTGTTGATATATCTATTCTCAGTTCTAAATAAGAAATGCAGAATCTAGCCTAGTATAATGCTAGGAATCTATGCTGTAAATTTCAGTCCACAAATATGGCTTTAAAAAAGCAGGAAATGGATCCAAAGCACACAAGCTATTAAACTGCCCAGAGTCCCCTCCGGAATGGGGGGAGATGGGCGGTGATATAAGTTGGAAATATAAATAAAATAAACTGTTTCAGAGAACAGCCATCTGTGGGATTCTGCTATGAATGATCTGTGAGTTTGCACTGTAGCAATGGCTGATCTGTAGGAAACTCTCCTACAGATCAGATCTGTTTCTACAGGCCATTTTCCATTATTAATGGTTAAAGCATGAATTTGTAAAGAATGTTTCCCAGAGTTTGTGCCTCAGTCCAAACACATCACAATAATTTTACATTCACATCTTCAGGATCTCATAAATATATGCATCCACATTAAATTATTTTAACCTTGCAGGATTGTCGTTGTGGGAAAATAGGAAATGGGAACATTATGTATGCCACCTTGAGTTGTACAAAATGAAGGTGGGGTGTTATTATTGCTGTTGTTACTGGTATTATTATTATTTTGTACCCCACTTTGGGAGTATTGTTCTTGTAATGAAGAGCAGAAAATTCGTAACATAAAATAAGTAAATGTAAATCTAAGACGTACCTGTAAAACAGGTAATGAAATAGTTCGGAGGAATGGTTGTTGTACAACTGTAAAATCTTCTTGAGTATCATACCTGTGACTCTTCATTAGTTTTTGTATTTTGCTCTGTGAAAAAAAAAGTAAAGGTCCATCCTTCAGTTCCTTGGCTAATTCAAGAGCTGAGATCACATCTTTACATTTCCACTAACTGATGGCAACAGGAGATCAACCTTTTGCTTTTCATCCAAAACAATGATCTAAAATATTCAGAAACTCTTTTGGATTCTAAGATGGCATAATATGGATGCTTCTGAGGGACATATCATTTTGTTTAAAATGCTTGGTAGCTTTAAGTTATGTTGTATGACATTCAAATGTAATATATGTTATTTGGAAACAGTGTGACAAGATTGTATAATGGACAATCCAGAAAATGGCAGGATTGATTCATGGCACTCCTACCTGATAAGCTTTGATTGCCTCCTGCATCATCACAAGGTCTGATGAGCCTTCTTGAACGGCGAGAAGGCAACTGCACTGATCTCTGCGTATGAAAACAAAGGAAGGAAAAGCATGTATGGAACAAGCAAAAAAAAAAAAAAAAAGTCTGATACATCCAGGAAGTAAACACTCAGTTCTTCTAGCAAGGAATTGGATGTACCTCTATGTACCTCTTTTCTTCAAAGAAATATGAAGGTTTTAGCAGTGCTCTACCCTTAATGATGAATGTGGATAAAATATTATTAAAAATGCAAAAGATTTCAGCCCTAGCCATTTTTATTCGCAGGTTCATCCTTTTACCACACAAGAGTTGCCAGGAAAGTAATATTCTCACAGAATAAGCACAAAATCTACCTCCCTCCCTTTCCCCACACATTGAAAACTTTATTGTGTACTACAGCTGCTTTCTATCAGTGACTTGTAATCAGTGGGGGGAGGGGGAGGGCAGGGAGAGAGAGAGAGAGAGAGGGAGTGTCAAGCTACAAACGCAGGCCATTCCCCACAAAGGTATCCCTGACTTTGGGTCAACAGAAGTGCCTGAATATCTATTATTATGCTGTGTGTCAGGCTCTCAGGTATCATTGTTGATATTTTGCTGCTTCATTGAAATCTAGAATAGGAAACTTTGTTCTCTCTACTTCTGATTGAGGCTGCAATTTCTGTAAATTACATAGCCAAAGCACAACAGGAAGGCATCAGCAGGTCTGTGGCAATCCAAAATAAAAAGTTGAAGTCCACACATCTTGAAGTTGCTAAGGTTGAGAAACACAGCTTCAGAATGACATTCTAACAGGGAGAGGATCCCAAATCAATTTAATGAGAATCAAATGTATTCAGTGGCCAATGAATGTTAAGGAGAAGTAAAGCCAGAGGAAAAATGGGGAAGAGGGAGAATGTAAAGTAGTGAAATGCAAAACAGCAATATGTTATTATGCAGGTCTCACTTATGCAACAAAAATCTGAATTAGTGAAGTGACCAGAGAGGATTGTACTGGATCGAAAATGCCTAGCTTCATCACAGGGAAGGCCATGTACTGTAACATCTCAGGTTTACCTTTAAAGAAATATGCTGAATCGTGACTTAGCAGAGAAAATGCATCAGCAAAATGAGATGTCATTGAATTTTAATGTAGTCTTATGTGAGATATTTCTCTGTATTATATTGGTTGTAAAGTCTGTGCGTAAGCCTTAGTAGGTTGCAATCCTCTCTCTGTCACTAAACCTCAGACAGGTTTCTTACACAACTTCCAAAGAACTAGTCATTGGATTCTAAGTGGTCTTCAAATAAATGGATAGCTTGGATGGATATTCATTTATTTGAAGACTTTGGAGGGCACCAGAACTGCCTTACTCTGCTAGATGCACAGCACATGGTAATCTGCTGTCTAGAAACAGTTGTCTTAGAGGGAGAAGATCCATCACCTCGACCAGGTTAACCAAAGCTTTAGGCACCTGGGGAAAAAAAAGAGCCCAATTATCCAAATTACATTATATATAACACAGGGCTTGTATCTGTTCTATAGCACTGTCAAAGCTGCTGTCAAAGTTAATTCACCTCCTATCATGTTTCACCAGATTCCCTCTGCATTCCCTTCACTTTCCTATCTCTGCACTGACATGTTTTTTACAATATCACAGATAATGGAATTACAGCCCATGGTATCTGGAGGGATCTGGCCAGGAAAGATTGGGACCAGAAAATAATTATTCATGTCAATGGGAATGTGCTAAGTTCACCTACCACTGATTATAGCTAATGATAGTAATTATTGAGAAAATGTTATCTCCCTGTTCCCATTTCATTACATTCCACTAAACGCTGAAGCATATGATTCCTTGGCTTTACATCTTTTGCTTGTTATGGAAGATATGATATGATTGTTAGCCGCCCAGAGTCACTGGTTTGAGATGGGCGGCTATATAAATTGAACAAACAAACAAACAAACAAACAAATATCCTTTTATTATTGCAACTGCAAAGCATATTTCCAAGTGGATCCTAATCCTTTCCAACTTGCAGAATACTCCACAAAAATACTATAGGGTGATGATAACCCAGTGTAAAGGATACTGTAAAACTGAAACACTGGGATTTGATTGAGGTAGGGAGGAATGTATACTAGGTCTGAAAAGATCTTGTGATACATGTGTAACTGTGTCCTAGTATTGTAGTACTCATCATGCAGTTGACAATACAGGGAAGAAGAATTACATTTCCTCAGCAACAAAATAATGCCACTAGAGTGTTGAGAAAATGCAGTCTCCTTGCAGATGGAGTGAGATGTGTCCTCAACTGAAGCTGTGTAACACATGGCTATTGAATGAGAATCAGCAAAAAATAGACAATTGTGCAAGACAAAATGAACAGATGTTCTCTGAGCAACCACCACCTACCTCTGTATGAAGCAAGTCAAGCGCTTCTTGAACATGATTTGAAAAGTTTACCGCTGAATAGTGGTTCTAATTGAGAGGAGACATGGAAAGAGACTATTATGATTATAGAAAAGGTGAAGTTAAGTGAATTGATGCAGAATATATGAATTAAAATGATATGTGATTGTTCTTGCAAGTTGGCCCTCTATTGGAAAACATAACATGGGATTCATGTACGGTACTGTAACCAAATCAAACAATGACGCAAGCAATAATGAACTAGTGTGACCTAATTAAAAGCTGCGATAGAAAGACAATGCATGGTCTTAATCATCTGGATACCTCAATGATCGTAAATAGGCTTATTGTTAAGTCCCCTCAAGCATTTAAATGCTCAAGTTACCCATCAAAGTTTTTGAAATAAAAATTATAACCATTTTCAACAGAATATTTTCCATGAGAGGGACCCTTCATTGTACAGGTTTTCAAATTGCGGGCTGGGAGATGTAACTGCATTCAGTTTAACATGGTTAAATTGTTGTTTTAGATCTTCAGGGTCTGACCAGAGAAGGGCAGGGAATGGAAGGTATAAAGTCACCTGAGCTAATTTCTGCTCAGTCCTCAATGGTTAGAACTGTCACTAGTTTTTGGAATGTCAGAAACTTCAGTTCATGGAACAGCACATATATAACAACTTGGCAGTTCTTAAAAAATGAGTCAAAGAGTGGGCAGTATTTTTTTAAACTAAATTCAACCAGCACATTTTTAGGGATTAGCTGTCTACCTTTTTAAAAAAATGCTCAGTTTGTGTATTTGTAAGCAAAGATACGTTTACTATATTTCATAACAAGGAAGGAGATACTACAGAGTCATTGCTGAAACTTTCTAAAACTTAAAGAAGAAAATGTCAGTCACTCTATTTTCATAATGGTAAATGAATACCAGTGTCTGACAAATTGGCTTGATACCAGGAGCTATATCTTGCGACTTCTGAAAATCTATGAGACTCCCTAATTTTCCTGTTCTAGTGTTTCTGAAACTAATTTGAGATAGCCTACTAAGACCAAGGACACTTGTCCTCATTTTTTCTTCTGCGACTCTGGCACTTTTGAAGCATCAAAGTAGCCCAGGAGAGTTACATAAAGTGAAGAGAGAGTTTATCAGTTAATTGCCATGAGTTTATAGAAAATTACAATCAAACCATGGCCAGAATACAGTAGCTGGGGAAAAAGGAGTGATCTCCTTTCAGTTTACACCTGAAGCTTTGTTCTTACCCCAGAATAATACTTCAGATTACATAACTAATCTTTTCTCTGGTACTAATATACAAATGCTGTCACAACTTCCAATTGAGCCATATAGTTATCGATAGGCTGTTCAGCTATGGAACTTTGTGTTTTCCAATATAAAGTTGTAATGTTAATAATTCCCCACAAACCAAAATATTGGCTTATAAATGTTCCAAAAACTCACAATATCTTTGCAATAGTTGCACAGATCTTGAACTCCAATGAATATTGTTATGACTTTCCAGTCAGTGTTGAATTTGATTTTCTGAATGAAGAGAATAAAATACAGTATATAATTTCTGGTTTATCCATACAAATATAAGGACATCATGCTACACTTTTAGAAAGCAATATCTGTGATTCTGCATAAAGTGACTGTTCACAAAATTCTGGGGTGCTTGCTAAGCACATAATCCACATCTTCATGAGGGAGAGATACTCTCTCTGTGTCATGTACTTTTGATATGTATAATTTGAATCCTAATTCTATCTCTTTATAGAGAACATTATATTTGTAGTAAACCAGCATCACCTTGGCATGTGGCCAGGTTATTTGTGGGACTGCCTCTCTCCGATCATCTCTACCTGTCCCATTTGGCCTGGCAGGAGAGGCAAGCTGAGGGTACCATCAGTTAAGAATGGTCATCTTTCCAAATTTAGAATGTGTGCCTTTTCTGTTGCAGTGCCTGCCCTTTATTGTTGATGGCTGAACTTAAAAGGCAGAAGCTTTCCACCACTTGGATATCTTCATTGTCAGTTTTAAGGCTGGTTGTTCTACATGTTGTCATTAGTTTGGTCTTCTTTATATTTAATTTTAGTCTCATTTTTTCACAGTGCTCCTTGACTTTTATGAAAAGGATCCTTTGTGTTTTCAGCTATCAGGGTAGTGTCAGCAGCATAGCATAGGTTATTGATGTTTCTTCCTCCAGTTTTAAAACCATGCTTATCTTCTTCCAATCCATCTTCCCTTAATTCAGCATATAGGTTGAATAAATAAGGGGAGAGTATACGGCCTTGTCACACTTCTTTGCCAACCTGAAGCCTGTATGTTTCACTATGTTCTGTTCGTAATGTGGCTTCCTGACCTGTATATAAGTTTCTGATGAGGACAATGAGATGTTCTGGGATTCCCATTTTTCTGAGCACATTCTACAGCTTGATGTGATTGACACAATGGAATGCCTTTCTATAATCAATGAAGCACATAGTGAGTTCTTTTCAGTAATCTTTGGCTTTCTCAATTATCCAGCATGCATCAGCAATAATGTCTCATGTTCCTTGGCCTTTTCTAAAACCAGTTTGAACATCTGGCATCTCTTTTTCCATGTGGGGCTCTAATCTGTATTGGATGATCCTAACCAATATTTTGCTAGCATGTAGTCTGCCTGGAGCATTCATTTTGCATTTTTGTGGGTTTTCTGTTTAGATGTAGACCTTGATCAAGGTTACTCTGTAACTCCTTCTCTAGAATCCTGAATGCATGCATTTTATGATTTAAAGTTTGAAAGGGAGTTATATTTTCTCTCTTCTTTTTAAAAATGTTTTATTTTGTTTATGTCTGGTGAGATTGGCCTATCTCCTAAGGAAGGGGAACCAAAAACCTTTAGTCACATTACTCTACATTAAGTAGCCTTATTGAAGTTATTTCCATTTTTTTCTTTTTGACCTTTTAATCTCCAGAAAGACAGCATAGGTGTGTGAGCCCTCTCTCTCTCACACACACCAGGGTTAGAGAGTGAATGTCAGGTGAAGAGCCTCCTGGTAGATGGAGGCAGCAGAAACTACCAAACTGCTAACCTAAAGCAGGAAGTGGAACCAGGTGTGAAAATCCAGAAAGCTTATGGGAGAGATTTGAAACTCCCAGCTTTCCACCATATGGGCATGTGCAACAGTGACAAATAAATAAGTTCCTTGAATGTTGCCAACCTACCAAATCATTTTTCATTATTTTTACAAGACGCTTTACTTGGTCTGGTAAATCCCTAGAAAAAAAAGAAAAAAATGAATCAAGGTGATAAAGAACTGATGCCTGAAAACATACCTAAAAAGAAAACTCTTCTTTTAAAAAAAGCAACAGTAAAATCAGAAATACATATTCCACTGTGGCTCCCCCAATAAAACGTAGTGAACAAGCCTAGGATAATTGCACAATAAAAGCATTGTATGGAAGTCCCCCCAGGGGAGGACTTTAATGTAGGACCATCCTATATTGCTTTTGTTTACTAGGGGATAAGCAAAATAGTTCTGAGAAAAAAGGCAGTGATTCATCAGCGAAAGTGGCTGATGACTCATGTCTAACAGCCAGGGAGCTTCAGAATCCATCCAACATGATCAGCCCCTGTAGAAATATGTGCTATGAATATTTGAGCAAGCTTCTGTTATTTTCAAGGTAAAGTGCAAAATCAGATGGTATTTTGCTTTCAGCTGTGCATAAAATATTAACAGTATTAGAAATTATTGTGTTTTCTGGGAGATGGATGGATGGATGGATGGATGGATGGAAGGAAGGAAGGAAGGGAGAAAGGCAACAAAGCAGCATGCTGAAACCACCTCATTCTTGAGTTACTACAGTTCCTGACTGAAGCTATTATATAGAAGCATCCTAATAGTGATGATGAAAAATGAAAGAGGAGCTAACCCTTTGCACCTTGTAGGAAGTCCCAGAACCAGAAGTGAGCTGTGGGAATGTTCCTTGATTTGTTCTGTTTCATAGATTTCCCACCCATAGGGATGTTCTGATATTTCCTGAAGCAGCTTCATATCAGTAGAGATAAATAGCTAACTTTGATAAGATAATTATTTTATGTATTTGGCTATTAGGTGAAAATCCAGGAACTATATCAAGCCTGTTTTATCTTTACTAGATAACGCCGAGTTATCTAGCAAAAGTATGTTAAGAGTTAAGGACACTGCAATAATATCAGTGAACATAATGGCAGCTTATGGAAAAAGGGGAAAGAGGGAAACTTATTTCCTCCACATCTTTCTCATGTGAATACATCTTAGGGAAGCCAAGAGATGTCCAAGAAAGGAACTTTTACACTATAATCCCAAGATAAAAGTGCTGGATAATATTGATGGGATGTCCCTTTCATGTCTTTTAGCACTGGCCCAAAACTCTTTCCAGCCCAAAGTGGATCAGTAGCACCCAAAACTAAAGAAGTTATTCTGGCACATGAAGCAGAATATTCCTCAGACACCTCTCACAATCTCCAGCATTAAGAATACAATAATAAAGCATTTAATAACAAATAATTTTCTGACCTTTCATGACATTTTCAGACTGTTACTTTGGCTGCTTCACCCTGCCTAATGCAAAGGTGAGCAATCAGTGCGCCAGGCCAGGGAGTCTCACCTACTTTTCTCACCAAAAAGCCGATCAAGATAAACAGATCATTGATTTTCCGCTATCATTAGCAGCAGGAACACAACATTCTGTTCCTCCCAGGCCAGCTGATCATCAGAGAAATCAATGGGAAACAAGCAACCTTAAGCAGAATTACCGGAAACAAAAGGGAATGTGACTGCTCTCCAGGGCCTACCAGCCTTTCTAAACAGTGTTAGAATAAAAACCATAAATTAGCAAACAGAAACACTGGAAAGAAAGTGCCTTATTTCCAGCAATTCTCTCAGGATCACTGGGAGAGAGGAAAATAAATGTAGTATGTATGTGTGGTACATGGATTTGTATGTCTGCAATCCCAAACAGTGTTCCGCGCACGTTGTGCCGGCCACATGACCGCGGAAGTGTCTTCGGACAGCGCTGGCTCTTTGGCTAAGAAACGGAGATGAGCACCGCCCCCTAGAGTTGAACACGACTGTGCAGGGGAAAACCTTTACTAATCCCAAACATATGCAGTCCTAAAGTTTAATTCAACCCTTGGGACCACAGAGGTTGCCAATTTTGGGGCTAATGAAACAGCCATTCATGTTAGAATTGCCTAGGTTATATCAAGAAACCATGAGCTATTTCCTGTTCTGAAAACTTTGCTAGTGGAAAACTGCTGGGCTGCCCCCAGAACGGTCAAATCAATGTGATCCAGTAGAACAGGGCTTTCCAAAGTGCCGCCGCTGGCGACACACAAGTGGCGGCGGCGCGCGTGCACACGGTGGCGGTGAGGGGACGCACGTGCACGGCGGCGGCGCGTGGGGGGCGTGTGGCGGCACGCACGTGCACGGTGGTGGCGCGGGGGCGTGTGGCGGCGCGCGGGGGGTGTGCGGTGGCGCACGTGCGTGCACGGTAGCGGCGGTGGCGGCTGCCACTGCCACCGTACACGCATGCACCGCCACTTCCGGGTGGTGTGGTGACACACCACGCTGTGTGTGGCGACACACTTTTGTGTCGCCACACAGAGTTTGGAAAGCTCTGCAGTAGAAGATAGGAATATTCCAGAACACAACATTTTGCACACTGTGTACAATTAAAAAAAAAAAACATACTTAGCCTGTGCTCCTGGAACTGCCTGATTGAGAAAGGCATTTGTCTCAGTTAATTCACTGATACCAACTGAATAACCCGTGAGGTTAACATTGAATTCACGAAGGATATCTGAAAGAAATGGCAAACCACGAAAGAAGGGGGAAAAAATCAAAGGACCTCTTTAGAGAAAAATTTACTTCACAATTACTAGATGAAGGTAGTGCTCTGTTCTTCACTAATCTTTGTGTACATTAGTAGAATATAGATACTACTCTGTACGTACTTCATAGGGCTAGCAATGTATCAGAGCAAATTAGCAAAATTAGCTCACTAGGAAGCTTTTGACCTAAACCAGTGTTTCTCAACCTCCGCAACATGCTGGCTGGGGGAATTCTGGGAGTTGAAGTCCGCACGGCTTAAAGTTGCGGAGGTTGAGAAACACTGACCTAAATGGTGTCCTGTCATATGTCCACATGGAGCAAGAAGTCTTTTCAAGCATACACCTGTAATAGTAACAAGGCCGTTTCTTGACTAACACCCCTTGGGGTATGTCTGAACATCAGAAGCTGCTTTACAGATCACTGGCCAGCAGGAATACTCCAGTTCTTCTCCCCAGCCCTACTGGAGATGCCAGAGATTGAACCTGAGGCTGTTTACATGCAAAGCATGTGCTGCACTTCTGAGGCATGGCTTTTCTCCTATGTTTCCTAAAGTAAAGAACATGATTACTGGGCAGCAAAAGATGGGTGCATAAAGGGCGAGATGTGAGATGCTGATACAAACAAAGGCTGGTGGGTATCTCAGATGCCTTCAACTGCAATTTGGAAAAATTGTTTATTTTGAAAAGCTTCCTGGCTTTTGCTTCCCTTATTTTGCTGTTTCTGTTGGAAAGGGTGTGTGTGTAGAGGGTGTGTGTGTAGAGGTGTGTGTGTAGAGGGCTTCCGTGTGTGTGTGGTTTGTATGTGAAAGAAAGAATGGTTGGTATATATAGATGGGAAATTAATGCCGTTTATAAATTAAATCAATACATTTCATTTTAAAGGCAGTACACATTAGCACACAGTCCTGCCTGTTTTTCAAGTGTGACTTCTGGCAGATACATATACAGCATATATGCATACACATATATTACACACACATTATTGATATGGAGATCACAGGACTGACTTCAGCTGGAGCTGGCAATTTAAGGTTGACAAAATAGAGAAGCTGGTATTGCACAGGATTTTAATTTGTTTTCATTTTTTTCCTATCTACTCTTCCTTGTGGGGTGGGAGTGTATTCTAAATTCAAAAGTGGCTTCCTTTTGAGTAAATATGGTAGACTTTTTAATGTTAGCCATCTTATTCACTAGTATGGTAATTGGAGAGACGGGATATACTGTATATTATTGAATTCAAGGGTGATTCTGAAGATTTGTAGGGTAACAAAGCAGGACAAGTATTGAAGGATTTCAATTTAATCATAAATTATAATTAACAAATCCAGAGTAAATTGACCATTTATAATAAATGCCTTGAAAAAACAAAACTGTCTTATTCCCATCTACAGATAAGATGATATTTTGGTTTGATCAAATGTTCAGTCACCTGAATACCTAATTTTAAGAATAACTCTGATATCAACTGCAAAATTGAGTTCTGTGCATGTGTTGACTGTGGGTTCCATCCTTCTTGAGTCATTTACTCTTAATAAAAATAGACAGAGGGAGCAACTATTTTCACACAGCACAATTGCAGAAGCCAGGTTTTGACTTACTTGGTAAAGTTGTTACATTCTTTAATGACGCATCTCCTCCAATGCTGCAATAAGAAAAAAAGAAGAAGAAAGACACCAAAACCCCTGTTAGTGAAAAAGAGAACTGGTGACAAGCACCTTCTTTTTCAAGAAAAATGCAATTTAGGTAGAATGATAACTGAAACTGAGAGATGCTGAATATAGATAGCAGGGAAAGGAGAGGATGGTGAGGACAAGGTACTGTATATAAATGAATAAATGTTTATGGGATATTAATGCTTATATGATCTGAGCAAGAATTGAATTTGCTGATGACAAATGGGAACCTTCACATAACATGGCCAGTTATTATTTATGTCTTATTCCAAGAATACCCAGATTTCTATAGAACAAGGGCAACCTTTATTTTGAAGGAATGAGCAACCTTTTAAACCTTCCTTTGCATAGCAGATCCAGGATAGCAGCTGTAAAGAGGTTCAGGAGTTAGTCCCTCTCCAGAAAATTCTGAAAGCTGTAACTCTACAGGGAGAGGAATATGGATCCATAGTAAAATATTCTTAGCGCATCAGCAAATAACAGCTCTCAAGAATTTTGAGATGTGATCTCAGTTAAACTGCTTAAAACTGGTATTATTTTGCCCTGTAGACATACAGCTTTAAAAATGCAAGATGAATAAAGTGTCCTCCTTGCTGAAGGGCTTAATGTTCTTTCAAGAAATAGCCTAGTTGAGTGTACTTTTGATCTTCTGAAAGAGCGCTCAACCCATGTTCAGAAACAGTTCCTCTAATAGGTAACAGGCACACAGAAGCAGCATGGAGGGAAATGGGAGCGAGCTCTTGCAAAGTCCTTGCTCTGCCCAACCCCTCCTCCACATCTCTTACCTGATGGGCTACTTCTAAACATGGGTGCATCTGAAAGAATGCAAACCTAGTTGACAGGTAACAGGCATAGAAGGGTATATGGGGAGAAGCAAGGGGAGGGGGAGGAGCAAACCATGATGAGTAAGTTGTATTCCCAACCAGGGTTGAAAGGAAATGGAGTCTAGTTCAGACTTTGTGCCAGCCGCACCTGGAAGCAACCACTGGCTGGCCATGGAGAACACATGCACTGGAGATTGGCCCACATGTACTGACAGCAGTCATCACTCTGGTACTGGTACCATCATAGCTGGAATGGAGTTTGCCCCTCCCAGCACACAAGTAACAAACAGCCTGAAAATTGCAGTGGCCTCAGACTTGTCCTGGCAGCGTTGATCTGATTAGGGCAATAGTTTTAGCACTCATGTGTGAGTCCATTGCAATAATAAAAGCTATGAAAACAGGATGAAGGAGAAGTTACAAGAAGCATTGGGAGAACTCTCTCCCATTATACCCTGGGTCCCTCTTAGCACCTGCCATCTGTTAGCTGGGTAACTTGACAGCTGTTCTAAGCATTTGTCTAAACTGGCCCCACCTCTGCATTCGGGAGAAGGGGAAGTGCTTGTTTCCTTTCCTGAACTCGGACTGCAATACGCAAGCAAGGACCGTGCCATCGGCTGCGTCCATTATTGTGGCAGGATAGGAATCGGCAGACTTTTCTGCTGGCTCACGGACGGGTGGATAACACTTTAACCCAGCCATGACTTGAGCCCAAAGACACCACACCTACCTCCAAGCCAGACCCCGATATTGTCTATGCATATCCAGCATATCATTTGGTGCTGACCCTACGCCAATACCAGCCTGTCTCAGAAAGAGCAGAAAGAAAGAACAATTTGACCATTTACGTACGTATTTCGTGTTTTTTCTTTTTCTTTTTTTGCTCAAATGAAACTACCCATTTAAGTCTTTGGCTCCTGGGACATGGGCACCTGACCTTTTTTAGTCAGAGAGTTAAATAATAATAATAATAATAATAATAATAATAATAATAATAATAATAATAATTAAAAGCCTCCCCTGCATGACATTTCTAAAATGTCTCTAAAAGAGGGGCCATGTAGACCATGTTCCATCAACAAGATTTATGGATGGAGTAGTGTTTTAAAATGTTATATGTAGGATGCAAGATTAATGGAGCAATAAACTGAGAAATTCATTGAGCATTGTCACACTATCAGTCCAGTGAGCTCTTGTACTACTGTGGTCCCAGTATTTACTCAGTGAAGTTGAATGCAGAGAAGGCAAAATGGGGTTGGTGCATATGTGTAAAGGTGCAACAAGAACAGAGGTCTGCTTAGTAGCCTACAGGGTGCAGCAAAGGGAGAAAATGAAGGTGACTGGGGAAGAAAATTTAGGCATGGATGCCCCTGACGTAGGCCACATCCACACAGCTGCTGCAGTGTGCTTGCCTCCCATCCTGGAGCAATCAGGAAATCATGCCACCCTAAATCTCCCTCCCACCTCACCTACACAAAATGGGCACTTAGATGCACCCAGAACAGTTCTGAGCTGCACAGCGGTCCATACAGCTTTAACACACCACATTCTAAGGGCTGTGACCCGCCTCTGAAATCCCAACCCTTGCTAAGAACATTCAACTTTTAAAGTTCCGCATTTGCAAAGAAAAAAAAAAAAGAAGACACTTGATTTTGGTTTTTCCTCACTGTCAGCCTCTGTCATGCTTTATTAAAACAATAGTAACTTAGAAGTGTTGCTTTGCCACTCATGCCAGTAGCCCAACTTTGGTCAAGTTGGGGGAGTAAGGGATAAAGTAACAAAATGATGGTGTTTCCCTTTAGGACTCAAAGCAGCTGCTATCAATGCCTGATGAATTAGTTAATCAAGTGATTAAGGCTGTCAGGTTTGTTGAAAACTCCACCCTGTCCGGATTTGCATGAAAACCTGAGCCATAATGGATGGGTTCATGCTGAGTCAGAGAAAAAAAAAATCTCATTAAGGCTTGGAATTATGATGAACCAATGGCTATGTTTCCACAGTGGCAGTGGCTTTTGCCTCTCCCAGGGGCCAGCACATGAACCCGCTACTCTGTATTTTAAGCAAGCAAAGTGTAATGCAGCTCTCCAGGAGAAAAAGGGCAAATGAACCATGCTTCTTACAGTCAAAGAATCTCCCAAGGCAGCTATTACTTGCACATCTGCTGGTTTTAGGCTATGCACTGTAAAGCAAAAAAAAAAAGAAGAAACATTGTAATTAAACCTCTTGCAGGAAGGCTCATCCTTACCTCTTGCTAATTTCAGCATGAAAAAATCTTATTCATAATTTTTGTAGGTCATGTCCTCACAATGTAACCTTTGTTTTACCCTCAGCATACATTTGAATGTAATGGTCCCAGTTTACAAGATGTGCTTTCCCTGTAGTTCCAGCATAATCAATCTATGATGCCTCTATATTGATGCTGGTGATGACTCCATCAGATTCTGGGTTCTGCCCAGATCCTATTGGCCCTTTGAGGCTACTGTGAGCATGCCCTTCCCTTCTGGTTCCTGAACACCGTGATCCAGGACCATTCTTCTTTTGGCATGGGGAAAGGCTGGTTCTTTCAACCTAGGTTTTCCCCCCATACCAAAAAGCGATCTCTCACCACTTCTTCCAAACATTTGTCTTAATGACCATACCTATGTGGTTTTATTATTGCGTTACTTTACTGATTCATGGTTTCCACTGGTTCTATCCTGTCCCTGAAAGCCATTGAAGTTAGTAGCTTCTAAATATGCTAAATAAATACAGGTAGTCCTTGTTTAGCGACCACAATTGGGACTGGCAACTCAGTTAAGCGAAGCGGTTGCTAAGTGAAAACGCGACTGTGCTTATGATTTATTTCAGCTTTACAGACCTGTGAAGATCGTAAATGCGAGGATTGGTCATAAAGTTACTTTTTTGTCATCATTGTAACTGCGAACAGTTGCTAAATGAGGCAGTTGCTAAACGAGGACTATCTGTAAAGTATTCATACTAAAGAAAAAAATAGTATAATAATGCATGTAAGGTTTCAAAGTTAGAATTATTTACAGCAACTGAGCCCACAAATTATCTGAATTTTTCAACTGCAAGAGCAAGCACTCTGATGAACTAGCTGGACAGATATTGCATCAGCATATTTCAACAAGATATGCAAATGCATTCCAGAATGCAAGCAGCTGTTCTGATATGTTGCAGGAAAAATTCTGAGAAGTCTTAAGGACGAAGGTAGTACAACAGAAGCATGTGTAAGTCACAGTCAACATCATCAGGATGCCTTTATAAGTTTTCTTACAATAAATTAGATTGTAATCTTACACATCTCAGAATAAGTTCAACTGAACTCTGTCGGAGTTACTCACACATAAGAGTGAGTCTCACATCTTTAAGGTACACCTTTATTTTTTGTATAAATAAACAATCCATATTTCCTTAAAAAGACTCCTTCTCCTCAGTGATTACAATAACCTATTAATATCTCAACTATATTCTTCCAGGCCTGCTACCCCTGTTAATGGCCATTGCCATGGATCATATCTGCAACTTTATATATTAAAAAGTAGGTGTCACTGCTGAAAATACAGCAAAATGCGTATAGAATTTGAGAAACAGTTGATATTTTATATTAATTATCTTTTGGCAGGAGAAGCAACATGTAAATTAGGCCTTAGTGATTTCTCTTGATGATTTTGGTGTCAAGCAGCTAAGATTACCTGAAGTAGGATACTTGATGGATGGTACTCTATCCTTGCACAGCATCTGGCTTCCATAAACAGGGGTATTTTCCTTGGTGTAAGTATAGTTGCAGTTTCTGTATGTCATTAAATATGGATGGGCCTAAAGAACAGGGATAGCCAACTCAAAATGAAACAATGGTCCCAAAGCGCCCTCCAGAGGCAAGTCTGTCTTACAAATAACCAAGATAGTCATCTGTACCTCTATCAGTCTGATTAGGGACCAACTTGATGAGATAGCAGATTATGAGATCTCAGCAGTTTTAGCAGGATAAAAAAAGCAGACATCGTTGTTTTTCAGAGAGAAAAAATTAACTCCCCTCATATTGTTCTCTTAATCTAAATCTCTCTCACATCTCCCCCCACCATCTCAATTACTGTTGATCTTCAGAAAAAAATATGCAGGTACTTTGTGGATTACTAACTGCTTAAGTGTGGGATTCAGACTGGGGGGGTAAGGCAGGGGAGTAAAGTTACCTGTCCTTCAGAATCACAGCCCTGATTTGATTAGTCTCCTAACAGGAGCTTCTGTTACCTTAAAAAAAAATCAGCAGGAGAGCAAATCATGCAGCTCCTGATATCTTGTTTAATTAAACCCAAGAACTCTGGGTAGTGCTTCCATCTAGAAATCATCATGATTCTCTAGGCCAGCACATTCTCCAAGAGCCAATGTAGAAAGCCACGCATTTTTAGGCAGTCAATGTGGATGCAACACCTAAAGCAGACCAACATGAGAACATCTTCTCATCCATGTTTGAGGCTAGTGATGTGTCAGGTCCTTGGAGTGAGTAAGGGATTCTAGTGAATTCAGATGGATCCACATCAACACTTTCCCTCAAGTCATCTCTCACTTTCCACATATGCCTTCCTTGGTGTCTCATTTTATGCATAGAAGTTCCTCACTGAGGTTAGCTTGCTTACAGAACAATTCTCAATTCTACTACGTACGTTAGGGTCTGCATCCAATCAAGGCTACCCTAGAACATTTTGCCATTGAATCCTACCTTAACTCTGTTGTTGGAATCTACACTGCATCTAAAGGCAACTTCTACCAAATGGCTATGTGATACTCAGAGCTCTGTCCTCAAACAAACAGCACTTTCACCAAAATGGTTCCTTTCCTCTATCTAAGTGATCAAGTGAGTGAGTGTCAGAGGGGTTCTCTCTATTTTGTAGGATGTACACAGTTTGTAGAAAAGAAACAGGATGGTGGCAATATTTGTCTCACTTGCAGAGCAAGGATGGGAAAGAAAATAATAGTAGAAATTGCATTGTACGATAGAGTCCTAAGAAAATTCATTTTACCTGGTTTGGACATTTGAGTGTTATCTCAGCTTCAAGCTTCTGTATTTTTGTCTTTTCTGCAAGGGGTTCCAACTGTACCAAATAATAACAAGAAAAGGTGTAGGGCATGGGTCAGGAGAAGAAAAATAAAAGATGCAGGGGTATGTGTCATAAATCATTACAAAATGTAATCTACACAGCTTTCAGAGAATTAGATAAATCAATACATATTTGTTGTGGTTTGAACTGTATAATCATCTAATCCTATTTTTTAGTATATTAAAGATGTAACGCACAGGGGAAAGAATATTGCAATAGAAAGTCTGACTCAGACCCTTTCCAAACAAAAGGATTGAATTGATCCAGGCACTGTACCCCTGTAGGTCTTCTGTAAATCTTAGCAAACTGGGATAATTAACTTTCCAAATTAATCAGCTGAACTGTTACTCCAGAAGAAACATTGCAAAGTCAACTTTCCTCTGGAGCTGCAGTGTAGCCAGTTGCCCACTGGTGGGAAGTGCCACCTCACCCACCTCCTGGTACCTACCTCCTCCAGAATCAAGGTGGCATCCCCTATCCATTTGCATCAACCTATTTTTTTTCTTAACAATTATGGTGAGGCAATAAAGAAGATAAAGAGGTGGAGTGCTAATTTTTATTCTGTACTCTGCAATTTACTAGCAGGGGGAGAGGGAGGAAGCACCAACTAACTCAAGAGGATTCTTGGCAGCAAAGTTGAGGACACTCGCAGGGGTGGTATACATGCAATTAGGAGGGTTTGGGGGGCAAGAACAGTGGCTGTCAGTGGTAGCATGGAAGTATCGTAACACAGGCTTCCTAAATCCTTATGTTCCTAATAATCTACAAGTGGACATCCAATTAAAAATCCATTGTGAGACTATGCACACAATGAATGTGATTAACCAGCATCTCTCCATAGTCAGGAAACAATATACTTTCAGGGTAGGCATGTCCTGTTAGTTCTTCTATTGTGGACATTTTAAAGTTTCAGTGCCTAGCAGATATTCTTCAATTCTCAACATATGATCTTGTTACTTCACCTGCCTAAAGCATAAAATTAAAGCCAGCTAATATAGATGTGATAGATATATATCAAGCACTCATTCAATTTTTTCTTTTGACTTTTAAATTATACTGGGACTGTGATGTTAGTATAAAATACACACATTTAAAGATCTCATTGATTTAAGAATGGAACTAAGAGAAAATCATCTAGAGCAACCTCTTACCATGTTGTTCCACAGCCCCCGAGCAACCTGGGAGTGACCCTTCTGGTGAAAGTGGAAACAGTCTGGGGCAAAATATGAAGAATCTGGCAGCCCATCCTAAAGGGAGAATTAGACATAATTATGTCCATAAGGGCAACTCTGCTGATTTGTTCCAGAGTGTTAAAAAACAAAGATTCCTTGCCAAATATATTTTCAAGAACTAGAGCCCACTTCACTTGAGGGACAAAAAAAACCTGTAAACATGAAAACCAATCACTATCCAATTCAAGATATTCAGTCTGTATCTATAGTATAAAACCTAAATGTATATTGTACACAACAAACCTAATGACTGTCCACCACAACAGTCATGAATACTGTTGAGGCTAAAGGTGCATAAAGATACTGCATTATCCCGTTCAAAGAATTTCCTGGTTGTTAGATTTATATCCCATCTTTCTTCTTGAAACTGAGGTGATAGATTTATTATTTATTATTTATTTTATCAAATTTCTATCACTGCCCATCTCCCCCTCAACCAGGGACCCTGGGCGGTTTACAGTAAAAACAAAATTTAAAATTAAATAAAACCAGCAATAATACAAATAAAGTTAAAAACGTAAAATACAATAAAATCCAGTTGGTGATAGGTTCTATTCCAGCCCATGAGTGTGTAAAAAGCCAGTTTAGGGCACCAGCCATCCCCAAGGGTGACTATATATTACATTGTGCTCCTTTTTCCAGCTTTATCTTTACAATTACTATGTGAAGGAGATTGGTCTGACAGAGTGTGACTTACCAAAAGTCATATAATTATCTTTCATGGCTGAGGATGGATTTGAATCAGAATCTCCATGGTCAGGTCCAACATCTTAACCACTACATCTTACAGGCTATCTACATATTTCAAACTGAAATGCAATCTACACATTTCAAGAAACATGTTTTTTTTTAAAAAATATATATGCTTAATCTGTGTAGTTTTATTTTGAAGAGGTGGGAAGCAGAATAGTGATCTTTGAGAGAAAGCTGGTAGACTGCCCCAATACACATCCCACAACAATTTTGTAAAGAAAATCTTTAAACTTTTTTAAAGTGGCTAGTTTATGCATTTTAATGAAAAGTGTATTTCTTGTACAGTCTCCTTTGCCTTAAGATGAAAATAGGGAAAACAAATCTACTTAGATGAGGCATAAATTATATTTGAACATTTCCAAAGAACTCTTCAAAATCTGGTGATCATGAACTGCAGATATTGTCCACTGCCTTCTTCACCTGCTCTAGGAGCATTTCCACCCTAGCAATTTATAGTAGTCCTGTTCAGGCAATACATTTCCATGTCAAATTCAACACATTAGTAGATGTCATTGAAAAACTAGTCTCCATGGATACAGCATGATTATTTTCAGCCAGGACTCTTTGTGGTCACACAATGGTTTCCATATGAACTAGAAGACAGCATTCCTTATGTGTTGAACTGATTATGGAAGCATATCACCCAAAGAACAGTAAAATCCTACAGTCATAACTGAGCAATGTGAAGCCTGTCTGCTTTAGTGTTGTATTGCATAACAATAGCTGGATGATGCTATAAATTGCTATTGTGAAAATCCTCAACAGCTTCTGCCCAAGAATAGAAGCAAGGACTACTGGACAAATCCAGTATTATATTGTAATGCTCAGACGACTAAGTGATAAAATATTTCAGAAAAACAAAGCTTCCCAGATTTCCTTTTATATGCTTTACAACAGGGGTGGACAATGGGATGCATGCAGCCCTCTAGCACCTCGAGATCATGCTGCCAGAATTCAGTGTCAAAATAGACAAATGCAATGGCACCATCTCAGGCCAGTTTGGGGGATTTTGTGGGGTGGGAGGATTAACGGTGGGAAAGGTGGAAAGCAAAGAACTGTAGTTTGCTTTCCAGTTGGCTCCTGGTTCTGCTCCCACCCTTAACTGCCCCAAAACAGGCCAAAATATTTTGGCCATGCTCCTTCTCATGAATGTCAAAGCATCACCAGACAGCCTTCTGCAGCCTGTCAGAAGGTCAGGATGCTGGGCTGCAGTTTTTGTCTTGTCAGAAGTCACCGCCCTTGCTTTAAAAGGAGATGATTGAATGCTTATAATTTGTACTTACCATTTGTACAAGAGCTATAAATTGTCCTCTTTGGGTTTTCAACTTACAATTCAAGTCAGAATAAGTGCTAGATTGGCCCAAATAGTCTTTCCCTGATGTTGCTAAAAATGTAGGGACCCCATCCTGAGGCATCCAATGTGCTGTCTCTGTTAGAATTACTTTCTGTCTGTTCATTCATTACTCAAAATTTAGTCTCTTATTTTTCATGTACAATTTGACCCATGAGAATTTAACCATCTCACATTAAAGGGAGAAATCAAGATAACTAATTCATATTACTGAATTTGGGCCTTCTACCCAAGGTTTACCTAATCAAGGTTATGCTTGGCAACTTGGCCTGCTGACCATTAAGTCACAGTTGCTTGCAACTATCATGGCTTTGCTATCCTTCTCCTACCCAGGCGATTCCCAATCTCACCACACTATGAGCTGGGTTCAGACACAGTCAGATGTAAAAGAGACCATTGAAATCAATGGTATTTAAGTTAGCTAGGCCCCATCTATGATTTACAGTTCTCAAAAATATTTTCTGGTACCTTATTACTACTTTAAATGAATGACTGATGTTGGGAATATGGATAGCAATCAAAACTCTTAAAGCAAATATATGGGTTTTCTTAGCAACGACTTGAGCAAAACTGTAATGTATACATCTGCAATTACCGGAGTCATAGGCATGCCTGATTCTTCCAACAGTGGCTGCACAACCACAGTGAAATCTTCTCTTGTATCATATCTTCCACTCTCAACTAAGCGATGAGTTCCCTCCTGACAAAACAAAACCCAAAATATTGCTCCTTTTAGAGGTGCTAAACAGTGAAATGGGAGGCAGATACCACAAAGATAACATACCAAATACAACAAGGAATAGTGTTTAACCACTCTTTTGGTTCATGTGGGGAAAGCTGCCAATTTTTCAGAGCAGCTTTGAGTCTATTTGTCCATGTAGAGCAACAATTCTCTTTGACTGGCTTTCAGATCATATCCTTTAAGACTAAGAGTGTTAGCCATGATCACTAGAGGCATGACTGTGGCTGAGGATGCAAGGCAGCTAGGCTTCAGATCTGCAGAATCCATGCAAGCAAGGAAAGGAGAGCTACATCTTTATTCCAGATGTAGTATAACACTGAATATAGCAATCAAAGCTCTGAGATAAACAGGGGAGAATGTTATTACCTTCAAGTTCTTTCATAGGGAACTGAATGTATATGTACAGTACATGATCTAAGGGCATTTTCATATCACCAGTGTTGCTCACTATCATTATCCTTCACAAAGCAGTTTGAACTTGACCCCTAATTGTCTACACTTCTATGGACCTTGAAACTCAAGACTACACAGTAAACAGCATAAGCCCATTAGTGCTTTTTTCCCTCCATGTGACCCATGAGATAATGCAAAGGACATCATCTAATTGGTTTCCCATCCTTTAAGATACCACAGGTCATGGATTAAAAATTAATCCCTCTTCTCCATCCCACAATTTGTCTGATCCATGTTTTTCAGCACATGTATTTTGTATGCATTTATTTAGTGATTTGCAATCTCTCTCTCTCTCTCTCTCTCTCACACACACACACACACACACACACAGAGAGAGAGAGAGAGAGAAGTTGCTATGATGGAAAGCTACTTAAGAGTTCATTTTCAATCCTCAAGAAGGATTCCCAACCTCTGCTGCCATTCCACTGTTGTGTGAGTTGGGAAGATGAATTGACTGCTTGTTCCTAAGGTGGTCTAACTGGGGAAAAATAAGTTCTAAATGTACGTCCAGGAAAAACCAAGCTCAGAAGTAGAATGCTGGACCTCTGTGATGAAGGGAAAGGAGATGGCAAGCTTGAAACTAGAAG
The DNA here is from genome assembly GCA_023362775.1 of Charina bottae. NCBI lineage: Eukaryota > Metazoa > Chordata > Lepidosauria > Squamata > Charinaidae > Charina > Charina bottae. The sequence goes on along the minus strand of JALMGJ010000001.1, from coordinate 51,888,094 downwards.
CCAGGAGGAAGGGTGAAGCAAGAGTTTGCCAATAAAAAATAACCAAGTTCTATAGAATTGCAGTTCAAAGGAAAAAAAATGAATCTGGTTTTCTGATTAAAATTGTCCACGAAATTTCACATACCTATTGCTCTGCAAAACAATTGGAATCCTTATTTTTAATCTGAACAAAATATAGGGAGGATCTGTCACAAATCTCCATGTAATGGGCCCACTCACTCCCGGCCTTCCGGAAGAATCTGAAGACCTGGCCCTGCCGCCTTGCATGGGATAGGAGGGGTAACAGTTCCTCCTGGGGATGGCTTGCACTGTAGAGCCCTCCCTATAGAATAAGACCTCACCATCATTGGATTTCATATTTATTTATTTTATAGTAATTGTTGGTAGCAATTTTTATCTTTGTATAGTTTTAACTGTGGATTTTACTGTAAACCACTCAGAGTCCTCCATTTGGGGGAGATGGGCGGTGATATAAATATAAATAATAAATAAATAAAATAAATAATATGTGATGTAGTCTTCAAGCTCTAACCAGGCATCTGATATTTATTGAGCAAACAGCAGCTCCTCTGCCTTTTCAAGTCTACTTGTTCTGTCTAACATTGGAGGAATTGTTCTATTATTCCTTGTTTAAATACATATTGTACCCCCAAAAAGGAGATACAGTATGGGCTTACAGGCTTTAAAGGAATTTAAAACAGGTTAAGATAATTTTAGTCAGAAAAACAAATACCATAGTCTTACTTTTCTCAGCAGAGCCAGTATTTTATTGGCCACCTATATAATACAAAGTATTTTTTAAACAAGTTTGATGGAGCCTATTTCCATGTAAGTGTGGGTATAACTGCAGCTTTCAGACCCCTGCACTTAATGGAATTATTATGATGAATTTCCATTTACTGGCAAAGCTTATTGAACTTGTAAGTAAATGTGCATAGGGTTGGGCTGTGTGTTTCACAGAGTGAATGGGTGGGATGTTAGAAAATGTCTAAATTGAGTAAATATCTTACCTCCTAAAGTTGGCCCAGGACTGCAAAGAAGCTTTTAAGTGAGGGTGTGAAAAAGACCAAATGTAATTTTGACATTTTAAATCATTACCTATTATTTTTTAATTAACTTGCTTTTCATTGTTAAAAACAAATCCCAAAGCAGAGTTACTAACATTGCAGAAAATACCTAATTCTGCTCACACTCGGTTTTTAAGAGGATGAGGTGTAAAACACTGCTATATGTTATTTACAATACATTTTCCTTACCTGATACCTTTGATTAAATGACTCCAGCTTCTCAATTTCAGAGGAATTATCTTTAGGTTTCAAAACACATGGACACAATGCTCTAGAGGGGAAAAAATGGCACACGGTTCTTCAAGCTGACCACACAATCCTCAACCCTTCCATCAGGCATAAAAAAAATTGGAAACTTCTGAAGATAACATTCAATTACTCAGTACCACCTTTACTTTATGTGTAAGAGTAAATATATCAGTTGTTCTCCTAAGTACAATTGTTTCATAACAAGTTCAATCAGATGCTATAGTTAATATGGAATGGAGAGGAATAAAGGTTAAGTGGTTAAAACCTTCCTCATTAAGAAGGCATTCATTTGGCAGACAGAGTACGTTTTACTTGAATATGTTGTCTGCAGACTTCTATTAGCTTTTATTAGATTTTTATCAGTTTTTTAAAATTCTAATCAGTTTAATTTAGTACTTTATTAATGCTTTCTAGCCCAACTGAGTGATGCATTAGCAAAAGAAGGGCAAGATATAAATGTTAATAGGAATAAATATATCTGGTTAGATATTGTAGGAACAGATTGCCAATATACATAGGCTTTTGATTCTTCTTACCTTCTTATATTCTGCTGTCAACACAAGATTTTCCTTTTCTAAGAGGCATACAGCTCCCAAAAATAGGAATCAGGTAATGCATTGCACTTCCATAATCTTTTGTGACAGCAAAGAATTTTACAAGTCTGGCATGTTCTCCCAAACCAGAACAATGGAGAAAATAATCTTTTTTCATGTCCCAGAACCATGTAATCATTGCCCTGGGATCCTTTCATATGAACCTGCCCAAATGTAAAGACAAATACTGGAAGCCCTATTTCATGTTCTGGACACAGCAAGAGTGTAGTGAGCTGATGCAGGGCTGGGACTTCTTCTTTGGGGCCCAGTTTACTTATTATTCATGTTATGCATGCTGTAAAAACCATTTTATGCTCAAAGAACTTTGGCTGCTCTGATTGAATTAAGTATCACATATTATTTCATTGAGAATTGTTGTTCAGAATACACTATGCTTCTTGGGTTTGATCCATTGTTTTTTTCCCAATGAGCAGAAGCCTTGCAGTAGATTGTTCGGAATATTCCTGCCAGCAGGAAAAAACTGGGAAATGCAATTTTTTGCCTATCCCTCCTCCACTGCAAACCTCTGTTATCTTCTATGGAGTAGATTTGGTGCAAAAAATTTGCAGAGCTGTAATCTATGAACCTTCCAAGACTATTTCTATACATTTAGACAAATAGTGTGTAATAGGTTTATATTTCCATATTGCAGCAATCAAAATTAGTAAAAAGCAATTGCTTAAGTTTAAGAGGAGCCACAATTAGCACAGATATTGGAGATTTTTCCCAGTTCCAGCACAATCTCAATTCATTTCAAACCTCATAATTAATCTTGGGCAGTAAATGCGCTTCTCCTGATACAGTTTCCTCAGAGATGTCAGATGAAGGATTGTTGCCAGGTTCACAAATGTTCGAGGGACCTGCAAAGAGGTACATGTGAAACAGAATAGGTCTGGCTGGAGGAGATGGGCGGTAATACAAATTTAAATAATAAAAAATAAATAAATGAAATAGTAGCAGTTCACAAGGCATGTGGTTCTGTTATAAATGTAACACACAGAATTGTCAGATGACCCAATCTTCATAATACAAAGAGTCTCGAGGCTCAGCATTGTCCTGTTTCACTGGACAAAGTTGATTAGCAGTGGTTTTAAGGAAAAGGTCCTTTTGAAAGCAAAGAGTTACAAACGTAATTGCTCCCTCCCTGGCTGGTTTTATTCAGACTTTTAAGGAAAGTTCTCTAAAGTGAATGAATTAGGTTGGCACTCATGCGTGCCCATGAATGCTCATCTAAATCATGCCTATCCAGGAGTGCAGATAAAGATTGAGAGGCAAGGGTCCAGTGACAAGCATCTGACAGTCATAGGGCCCATGGCTGCATTTGGGACTGCACATCAAAATCAAAAAACCCAGATCCAATCCAAAGTACTCTGCTTGACTCTTAGGACTCATGGCTTAGGATCTCCGTGCCTGGAGGCTTGCCTTATAAATATACCAAGATCTTAAGCAGAAGTCCTTCTTGGGGAAGTCCACCATTTAAGTTATGATGGGTGAGATTTTGTGAAACAGCCTTTTCAGTTATGCTCTGAAATGCTCTTCCCAAAGGTGCTCACTCACCTGCCACCTATTCATAATGCTGATTCCATAGAAAACATGTTAATTTTCCTGGCAATTTTAATTTGCTTTGCTGCTACATTTACATGGCTATCTTCAGATATGTTGATTTCAGTTTATAAAACCACTTATAACGGTGGCAGTCCTCAAACGCTTTTGAGAAGCATTTCAAAAATAGGGGTCAGTGATGCAAATGGAATCCCCAAATTAAATAAAAACGAATTGTGTGTGTGTGTGTGTGTGTGTGTGTGTGTATGTATGTGTATGTATGTATGTATGTATGTGTGTGTATATATATATATATATATATATATATATATATATATATATATATATATATATTAATATTACAAAAATATGGAAATAAAGAATGCCACAATTTCACCAGATTTTGAGTGAGGACATTATTTTGCAAGATTTGGTGAGGACATTATTTTGCAAGTCTGTGGCTTGAATCATGTCAACTGGATTTCTATAGAAATCCAGTTGACATGATTCAAGCTACAGACTGTTCCACCTGGATGACTGAGAACCTTCATCGACATATTATTTTGCAAGATTTGGTGATTGTATGAGATCTGGGCCCCTTCAATTTTTTAATATTATTTTTGCAGTTACAGCACAAGTCCCCTGCAGTACCCTTGCAGGCAACCCTTGCAGACCACAGGCTGGAAGCCATTGCCCTAAAGAAACCTATTGATCTTCTAATCATTCACCCCATCATTACTCTTTTCCCTATAGCCAGGATAGCAGAGTCTCCTTTGATACCTCTTTATGGAGTATATCCAAAGCTGACTGTATATTCCTTATGAAATTCTCAGGAGAATAACGTACCTATGAAAGAAAAGGATAGCAGTGAATTTTGTGCATAATAACCTGCTCATAACTCTTCCTAATCACTATGCACATTTGGCAATTGAAAGCTGCAATTTATATTAATGTGCACCTTTCACAATGACATAATGTCCCTCTTCCCATGATATGCTTGACACAATCTGTGTTTTGAAGCACACAGTCGCACTAACTGGGTCAAAAGTAGTGATGTGCATCAGTCTGAGTACGGGCCATGGCAGAGAATGGAAGCAGTTTAAAGTGTTCTGAACATAATGTTCCAGATGAAACTTGTTTTGCAACTGGAGCATCCCTGGAACACCTCAAATCACTACCAGTTCAGAGGGTTTCCTTCTGGAAACCATTAAACTGCACCCCCAGAATAGAATGGTCTGAAGAATAACATGGTCTGGAGAGAAACACAATATTCTAAATGGTAACTCAAAAGTTACTATTTTGAAAATAGAGAATCCTGCCCAATTTGTCTAGGCAGTCTCTTGTGTTCCATGAGCTTTTCTGCCTAGAAACTATAGAAAAGGCTCCATGACATCACCATTCTTTTCTGATCTCTCAGGCTGGCAGCAGCGGGCATGGAAGAGAGGAGAGAAAAAAGGAAAGCTGATACAGCTGTAAGCTAAGCTGTGAGTCGCACAAAAATTCACATCTCTCGCTCACTTAGGCTTCTCTGTGCTTTCTGTTGTCCTTCCATCCAGCCATCTCTTTCTTCCCAGCCCTATGGCTGCTATATCTGGACTATGAAAATCTGGATGACCATTAGATGGGAGAAGCTGTCTATATCTCTTTGCTCTCACAGCGTTCCACGTGTGTCATGCTGGCCACATGACCACGGAAGCGTCTTCGGACAACGCTGGCTCTTCGGCTAACAAATGGAGATGAGCACTGGCCCCTAGAGTCAGACACGACTGTGCAGGGGAAACCTTTACCTTTACTTGTGGTCACCCACATTTTTGCAGCTCAGGTATGGCAACCATGCCACATCTACTTTGCCATTTCCTGCCCAGCATCACCTGCCTCTGTCCCCCCTCCCTCACAGAGAGCAAAAAACAAGCTGTGAGGGAAAGAGCTGAAAAGGCTTCTACCCCCTTCACCATCACCTCACTGTCTGACTAGCTCTTGACACCATTTCAGCAAAGGAGAAAGCCATTTTCAACCACAACAAGCCCCAGAAGGAGAAGAGAGGGGGAAGGTACACCAGCCAGCCTCAGAAACAGACCCCTTCCCACATCATTTATGCCAGGTGCGCAAACAATGTTTTCAAAGCATGACCTTGATCTTATGAGAACTACCTAAAATTTACTATGCAAGGAAACCAAGTATGGGACAGTTTGAACAGAGCTTCCAGGATACCAGAACAAAATATGATGTACTGAAACATTTATGATGCATACTTAGAACCTAATCACTGTTGGGTTGTTATTAAGTTAAGGAGATTATTTTATTCACTTCATCCTTCTTGACCTTTTGGCTAACATCAAGTGTAGTACTTGTTCTTATCATTTAATTCACTTCACCCTGATACTAATGCATAACAATACTCAAAAATATAGAAGCTGAGCAAAAACCTCTTGAAGACATGTACTGTAGTTCCATATCCACACTGAGTTCTATATGTCAATTTTGCTGTACTTTGCATGTGCAATGGAACATGGGCAAAATAGAGTTAATCCAATTACTCAAGGAAGACTGAATGGTTGGAGAAATCAGGAGGCCTAAATAAGCATAACAATTCTTTAATGTAGGAGCGGCAAATAACCTGCTAAAAATAATAATTAGAAGTAACATTTAAGTGTTACCCAACCATTCCAGAATTATAATTCAAACCTGTGAAACCTTACCCAGAAATACATATTTAATGACATTCTTCAGTACTTTGATAAGTACCAAAAGAAAGAAAGTTTTATCACTTGGGGGCATCCATAAATAACACTTCACTACCATCTTAGCTTGATTAGCTAAAAAGTGATGGTAATGTCAGTGCTTTGATCCAAAAGATTGCAACAAGGTACACAAATGGCAGATCTGCTAGGGATCTAAACTGTCATTGCATAAGTACAGACCTTGCCCTGTTTATTATCAGCTCTGTAGGCATCTGCCTTTATCAACAGAAAATTATCTGTAAAATGAAGTAGCACTGATATAGTAATCAGTGGAAGTTCTCAAAGATATGAAATTACATGAAACACAACCTTCAGGTTGAATGACCTCGAGGCCCTGCATAGAGATATCAACATGTACTTGTTTTTCCTTAAAATACTGACTCAGCAATGGACCACTATCATCCTCTCTAAAATGCATGTGGTGGCAGGAAAGACTGGCTGCCATCTCAAGCTAGTGCTTTCACTGAACCAGCTACAAAGGGTCTCAGAAAAGGGTCAGTAGCAGGTTTTGAGCCAGTCCCAATGTAAATCTTGATAATTTATCAACAGAGTGGAAGTTCAAGGTATAAAACTCGATTTCTTATTAGGACAGAGTTTGCATGTTTGTGATATTGTAGAAGTAGGGCCAAGTTAGTCTATGGTAGCTCACGAAAGCTTATGCCTTTTAATAAAAGTTTCAGTACCTTTTCAAACTTTCTTTTGAAAGTTTCCTTCCAATCTTTCTGATTTTTTGCCATGTTTGTGATAGTTTCCTACAAAATGAATGCATATCTTAACATGTCCTATTGTCAATCTGAATGTTATTCAGCAGGTATGACATTTCATGGAGCATTTCTAATATTAAATGAAGTCACGTGGAGGAGAGATACTGTGCACATCATATTCTTACATATATCACAGAGCACTTGGACAATTCCTACTCATCTATAGATGAGCATTTAGGTACACAAAATTTTTAAAAATGGGGGAGGGGAAAATGGGGAAAAAAGAATATATTATATTTAGAAAAACTGTAAAATATGTAGAAACTTACAGGATCATCACAATGATCACATAAGTCATTTCCTCCTATGAAAAGGGTTATGAGCTTCCAGTCTTCTTGGAAATTTATTTTCTGTATTAGGAGGAGAAGGAAGAGAATAGACATAAAGGAAATCAAAGAAAAATACTTGAACCAACATCTTAAGGTAAAGGTTCCCCCCGCAGATTTGTGCAGTCGTGTCCGACTCTAGGGGGCGGTGCTCATCTCCGTTTGTTAGCCGAAGAGCCAGCGTTGTCCGAAGACGCTTCCACAGTCATGTGGCCACATGACCAACATCTTAGAAAGGGTTAATTAAATTATTTTTAGGGGGACAGTCAGCTTGTTCTTTTAGACCAGCACATAGCTAGGAAACCAGGGCAACAATCTTAAATGTGGTCTTAATGTACTATTCAGTTATGTAAAATGAGCAATCACCGATTTCTTTTGCAGAGGCCTATTTCAAATCCAATTGCTACAAAGCACTGCTATTATAAGAATGTTGTCCCCGTGCCTGGTTGTTTAGGATACTATTTCATTATGAACTCGGCTCTACAACTCCAGTCTTAAGAAGTGCGTTGAATTCACTTGATGGTAATTAGTACACAGTGTACTTCACCAACACTGAAGTGCTGAAGCTTAGTAATAGGTTTTGCATTTACAAAGTCTTGGGCTCACTTTTCAGTACTGCCTGTTCAATGATTGGAGGGGGCAAAGCCTCTAAGGGGAGTGAGGACTCTTAAGATTTACAACATACTTCATGTATGTTTTCAAATCTAATTAGAAACTGTGGTAGGATTGCTGCAATCCAAGGCAGGTGGCCAGGAGGAGTAGCAAGCACCTCCAATTCAATGAATCTTAATGAAACAAGTAAGTTTTGCATAAATAATGGACACAGATAAAATCAGAGTGTGATATACATACATACATACATACATACATACATACATACATACATTTGAAAACTTAAAAAGGAAAGTATACTTTGTTCCTAGGTGGTAGAAAGGGCATTTTCTTTTGTACAAGAGTGAAAGTGGGGTGCTTCTTGTGAGATGGCATCTAGTTGCCTCCTGTAGTTTTGCTAACTGCTTATATGCAAATAATTAATTTGCAAAAATATGTTGCCTGATTAACTGGGAATGCCAATAGCCAATTAAGCAAATTTAAATCTATTAATGACAAAGTCTCCTTCAAATCAAGCTTAGCTCCTGATGACTTCATGGAAACATCACACAGTTTATTGGGTAATCATATGACAGTGGTTTGCCATTGTCTTTTTCCAGGATAGCTTTTTACTTGGCAGCCTAACTTACGACCCCGGGATTTCCTGGTGTCTGCCATTCCAGTCCAACTCTGATTAGCTTTTTGAGATCAGCCAAAGTTGGCAAGATGCTGCTACCAAGTTGACCTTAAATTGCTACACAGGATCAAATCTATTTCTTTTCTCAGTGAAGCAATTAAATGTAGCAACCACTAATTAGATACAAAAGGGCAGAACCTCATCTTCCCTCTTTTTGTGGACAATAAAAAAGTCACAATATCCTGTTGGAAAGAAAAGTTCGTATTAGCAGAAACTCACAGAATCAGTCTTCATCAAATCTATTAGCCTTCTAACCTGAGATGGGATGTCTCTAAAAAGGAAAATAAAGAAGGCAATCAGAGTGTTAGGAGTAACATAGCTGTTTGGAATGTCTTTCTGAAAACACAAAGCAGAAATAATAATTCAAGTGACATAGAGTTTAGTTCACAGATGAATTTTGCGAGCAAACAATGGAGCAATCTGGAATGTATGAACAAGGATGAATAATGTCAGGGAGACTAATATAAATGACCCATAAAAGGTTACCTCATTCAACACAGATTTTTGTAACCAGATTTTTCAATTGAGCAAAATAGTAATTGACACCTTGCATGCAATGCATCTACAGATTGGATCTTTCAATCTGCGGAAAGTTTGTCTGGTGCTCATTGCATAGCCCTGTATGTGTTTCTACATGAAGAATACAGAGCAATGAGTCTGCTCTTTGTTTCTGCATGAGAGATTGCAACAGGACTCTGTAGAATGTCTGTGCCAGATAAAGTAGATTTATTGCATCCTGTGTTTTGCTTATATCGCTATAGACAGAGGGGAAAGGGGGAAATAAAAATCCAAAGTGCCAGAGAAAATATTTTATGGTCTGATGTGTTTCAGACAAGATTCTTTATCAAGGGCACTGTACATACTGGCTAAAACATGTTGACAGCACTTTTTTAAAAGGAGCATTTATTTTGTTTTCAAAGATGGTTGACTTTTTGCGATCACCCTTGCTATGACAGCTGATACTGATGCCCACCAGAAGCTTCCATGCCCATTATTATATGAAGAAACAGTGATTGTAAAGTGACAACACCCTTAGAACACTCCAAATATAAATTTTCTGGTATCTACAGATCCACAAATGAAAATGAATATGATCAAATATTGCTTTAATGGCTTAAAACAGTCATAAAAATTGACCTTCTTATATCCCACAATTCTTATATCTTGGCAGTTTCTCACCAATATTATAGCCTACTTGTTCCTATTACTATCACATCTATTATGTACTTATGTCTTCAGCTATTTCCCCCCACTCATCCACCTTTCAAATCAATACTGTTAGAAATACTAGTACTTCACACGTTTTAAAAATACAGAACCTCGCATGCAGGTAATGCTGTACTGACCAAAGTCAACTTATATTTTCATCCTACTGTATACCTTTACAGTATATCTTTTGTACAAACTTCAGATCTGATCAGCACTGTGCCAACTCCTTCCTCTAACCTGTTAGAAGCATCCCTGAGCAGCAACTAAGTCTGTAGCATAGTATTTAGTGGCTGTACAGGAGGTACATTTTCTGGCTGTGTTTCAAAGAAAAGGCGCTGTGTTTGCTAGCATCTGGAGTGCCCCATGTTGCCTATTCCTAAATTAGAACATAAATTATGATTGGGGAGATAAGACTCAATTCCCCACTCCGCTACAAACCTCATTGGCTAGTTTTGGTCATTAGGATTACCTACCAGATATGGGCTGCAAAAATCCAGAATTCCACTAGATGGCAGCAAAGAGGTGAAGAAAATTATCATTGCTACCATCTAGTGGTCATCTGGATTTTTACTACCTATACCTAGTTTTGGGCCATATTCAATACCTCCCATTCTAATCCACAGTACAGGGTTGTTGCAAGGGTAATTTGTTGGAGGATAGACACTTGTTTGCTTCCTTAGTTCTCTATGGAAAGGGCAGGATATCAATGAATGACCAAATCAGTCAATAAGTAAGTAATATTACAAACTGTAAGAAAGACTGCCTTGGAACACTATTTGTTATATTTTGCCGACGGCTAAAAGAGCCGTGTTTATTTGAGATTGAATTTTCAGCAAACTGCATGCCAATCATATAAATTGAGTTTCATATATTTACTTGTGCAAAATGCCACATATAATTGAACTAAAAACCACTAGCAATGTCAGTACCGTACACACTGTATACACTCCATTATTCCAAAATTGGACAGTGCTGGTTTAACATGTATTATTAACAGTTGTAGGGAGACATAAAGGCCCTTCTTCATTATCTGTAACTGGACAGACCACATACAAGAAACCAGAGTATTAAATTAGCAGGCATATCAGGATATTCTAGGATAGGGAAGTGACCAGTCAGTGTTTTAAAGAACAAATAGTGCCTTTGTGCAAAAAATGTAAAGTTTAACCACATAAGGCAGAAGCATGCATTAAACCAGTAAGAAAAGTACCCATTGTGCTATGCATTTTTATAACTCCTGTAATCATCCCAGTGCTGGTATCTGCTCCTGCAGGACAGATCCAACAATCACTTCTGAATAAGCTTCTCTTTACTTGTTGGCCTCCTCTGCTCACTGGGCACAGAATTGGTATTCCAAAACACAGTTCTGTGCTAAATGTTAGTAATCACCCCATTTTCTCCAAGGTGCTTACAGACTGATTATAGCTGTACCCCAGGGGCAGAATTTAACTAATGGAGCTATAATTTTGGACAGACTACTGGAACCTTGCTTTCCTCACAAGATGGTCTGAAATAGAACTGTTACCTGACCAAAGATATTTTAGACTATTAATTGTATAAACTTTGGCAACTGATTAAATTTGAATATTCATATGAATGAGTTCACAAGTTCTGAAAAAAAAACCTCCTATGTTTTTAGATGTTGTGTGGTGTACTCACAAGGAGGCTGGTGTTTTCCTTTCACCACATGTTGCTGTGGCCTAGATGTAACAGGAAATCATGCTTTTCTGTCTTGTGATAAACTATGACAGACCGTAGGCTCAGATGCCCTCCTGCCTTGTCATCCTCATTTGTGCCTCAGTAGAGAGTAGATTTAAAGGCTTTGCTGCCTCTTTTAAACAAACAATGATTCTGGAATTCAGGGGATTAATGTTTATTTCAATCAGAATTGAATTCTGACCTTTTTTCACTGACAATAATTTAAACAAACTATTTCCTCCATTCACTTCCCACTAGCATTCAGCCAACACATCTAGCTTTAGAGCTATTCTGAAGGGCAGGTAATTTGATATCTCATTGGCTCTAATGAGAGCTTAAATAGCATAAAGGAAGGTGTATACATAATAGATCTACACCCTGGATGCTTCTGATTACCTTTTCTGGACAGGAAGGTAAGGTAAAAGGAAATGACAAAACCCAGGTTTCACAAAGGCTCAATTCCTAGAGGGGGAAATCCAGGTTCCCCCTCAGAACTGAATCAGCAGGCACCTTCTCTTTGTAAAATGGCACCAGACAACTGGAAGTTGAAATATAAGCACTAAAATAGCTAATAACACTTGGGTTTTAAATGTGTTGTTAAATTAATCAGGAGCACCTTGGAAACTGATTCATCTCATCAGCTAAAAACCTTTTGATCAAGCACTATGGCAGCACTGTTCCCCCAGCTCCTTAAGCCCGAGGTTTTAGAGTCTGCTTCTTTTCCCTTTTCACACACACCTCTTCAATCTGGCTAAAACAGCTTAGAGAGTCTCTTGTGTCATGGAGTGAGAAGATAGAGAGAGCAGAATTACACGTTGTAAAGATACTGGGAATGGACAGTGGTTATGTTTATCTGCAGAAATGGTGATGCAAATTTAAAAAGTGGAAATCTAAAGCCCCTTGTTGAAACATACTGGCATTAAGCAAACAGGTTTCATGGAGCACTTCCAGGCAGTGAATGGCCTCTCTGCAATGGTTTTGTGTCACCACACAAGTCTCCTCACTGCTGCTGTCTGGGGCTGGGGAGGTAAAAGGAAGGGGAAAATTGGACCAGCCAAAGGCAGGAATAAAAATGGTTATTCCAACCAGCATCCCCCCTCCACTACCGTCTTCTTTTCTTCAGATGTAAGTATTATGCCAGAGCTAAGTACTTGCCTTTACATAAATGCATTCAACAGTGCAGCTGCACAAGAAAAAGCCTGCAGAAAATATCTGACATAGGTCTAGTTTAAATGGTGCTCCACTAAGAGGAGGAGGAGGAGGAGGAGCATTCTGGGTAGTTCTTTGGCCCTCAAGGTGTTGCTGGAACTACTTCTCCTGCTCTTCCAAACTGGGGCTGATGGGATAAAAAAATAACAAAAGCCGCACAGTGCCAGCATACCACTTTGGGATGTGCATGCATTGTCATGACAAGCATACAAAAGGGGGTGGCCTTGTGTCATGATGACGCAATGCTCCTTTTGTCAGACTGACCCACTTGACACAGCACCACCCCCGCCCAACGCAGATGCCACTGAGAGGCGCACAGGTTGCTGTAGCTGATGTATTCTGATGACAGATTAAGAGTCCGAGTGAGATTCAGGCTAAGAGGAAATGGGCCCAGAACAATAGCTGTGCTAGAAATATATATCTTTGCAACACAATTCCTAGGAAAGAAGGGTGGGACTGATAAAAAAGATCTTCAACAGAAATGATTTGCCCTGGCAGAAAAATTGCAATGATCCTAAGTTAAATCACGAATAAATATTATGATAAATTAGATTCAAATGAGATTAAATTAGATAAATTTAATTAGATAAATGAGATAAATTAGATAAATGAGATTCAAAGATACTCTCAAAGCTAATTTAAAAAAATGTAATATCAGCATTGAGAACTGGGAAGCCCTAACTCATGAGCGTTTCAATTGGAGGTCAGCCTTTATTAATGGCGCTATGGACTTTGAAGAAGCACGAGTACAGGGCGAAAGGGAGAAAAGAGCTAAAAGGAAGGCATGTCAGGCAAACCCTCATCATGACCGTCTCCCACCCGGAAACCTATGCCCTCATTGTGGGAGGTTGTGCGGATCCAGAATTGGCCTTTATAGCCACTTACGGATCCACTGTTAAAAAAATTTACCTTTGGAAGACAATCTTACTCGGCTACGAGTGATCGCCAATGATGATGAAATTAGAGCCAACCTTAACACTGGAGAAAGTGAGGTAGCTAAGACTACCCTTTCTCTAGCTGTAAGTTGACACTCCCCCAAACTGCCCCAAGTCTTCAAAAATGGAGCATCATTTAAGCCAAAGTAATAAAACATAGTTTTTTATAGTCGAAGGCTATACAGAGGGCCACACAGCCCAGAAAACCCACAACAACCATAGTTTTTTATCTCTGGTTATTCAGTTGTTTTTAAAATGGTACTTTTGGTATTAAAATAGTAAATTACTCAGTTATGGCACAAATACAAATTAAGGCCAAAGAGTGCAATTCATGTGGTCAAAACCCCAGTTTATATACACATGTTCACACACACACACACACACACACACACACAAACAGATCCTCCCAACACCTTTCTGGTCCCTGTCAGATTTCTTATACTATATGATATTGGTAAATTGGATTTCTTTTCAATGCAAAAGTGTTTTGGCAAATTGCATCTTTTACAAAGCAAAGCAAAAGCATTCTCATGGTGACGTGAATGCCAGGTGGCTGGACAACAGAGAAGCCTTGGCGTTGTTTATGTCCTCATGAGATAAGGAGCGAGAAGGTACCATATTATGGCTAGCAATGGAAATCTTCCCATGAGAGATATCCTCCTGATGACCTTCCGTGGGAAGCCTTGCCCATGCCCAAGCCCCCCCTGAGCAAGGAGGAGGGGGGAACTCAGTGCGTAGATGCAGCACTGCTAACCAATAGCAGCTCATGCTATGTGCTTTAGGCCTAATGCTTTAGGCCTAGTGTGTGTGTAACAGCTAACTTCCAGCCAATCAGAGAGCTAGAAGAACTGAATATACAACCATGCAAAATGGTGTTCTATGTCTTCTTGATTTCTAGTGTCTTTTAGCTATGTAGTTCTTCACGTGTTCACTTCCCGTGGACTGGGCAGAGTGAGCTATGCCTGGCTTTGGGTATAGGCCATGGCAGGACCTCTGGCCCTGGGATCAATACACGGAACTCTGCTTATAAGTTCTAGTTTTGTTTTTCCTTTTACAACGATGTATCCTGTATATTCATCTTTTTCATATTTGCGATAATGTAATTGTATCTGCATTATTGCCCTATGCTAAACAGTAAACACTGTTGTCCCTAACAAGCTGCATTCTTGTCTGTTTATTCTCAAGCCTCGGTTTTTCCCCTTTAAGCCAGCATATACCCCATCAGGTTATGGTTGCCCAGAGAGACATTTGCGTTTTCTTTGCTGCGTTGGACCTGGCTGTGCAAGGGAGTTTGTTTTTAGAGGCTGTTTTCAGAATAAACATGTTTTCTTTGAGTGGTCAGCAATGGCTGAACAGTGTCTGGTCAGTCTGCCATTTGGGGCTTTAGATGGCACAAACTATCTGACCTGGTGTGTGGAGATGGAATCATTCTTTTTGCAAGAAGATGATTTGTGGCAGTAAGTGGCAAATCCACTTCCAGAGGATCCCTAGAGGATTCGGAGAGAATCTCTCTGAAGAAGTGCGTGTTTGGACTGTGCTCATGGCGTTTTTGCTTTTGGGACTCAACTCCTCTGAATGGAATTATATCAGCTACTCCAGAACTGAGAAATGGGTGCTGAGAGCTGTTGGAGCCTTTAATACACAGTGGAGCTCTGTTGCCCTTGGTGGTCTATTAAGACAGCTTTATGGTTTGAAGCTGCAACCAGTGAGACTGTGATGACCCACCTTGGTGAGTTCAAGACTTTGTTAGCTGCATTTGAACAAGAAGGCATATTTTTCTGGCACTGTGAAAAAGCGAGCGTGATTTTTATCAAGCCTGGAGCTACAACCCACTTCCAGGAGCCTTGCCGAACAGAGTGTTCCAGCTGAAGTAAAACCTGGTATGGAATTTACATTTGCCGTGGTTTGCTGTGATTCTACAAGGCTGTTCCCTGCCCCGATGTCCAGCGGATGCAATAAGCCTGATTTACGAATGGAGGGGAGGCCAGATGCCAGGAGTCAGCTGAACAACGAATCCAAGTTTTCTGCTCTACCGGCTGCTGTTATGTGTAAGCATTTCTCTACAGAGACTCTGTTTTTGAATTGGTCGCTGTAAAGTTTGTAAACATGGACTTATTGTTACAAATTTCAGCCTTGAGTTCAGCAAGTAATTTTAGCTGATATTTCTGTGTAAGAAATGTGTATGTGTACACTTGTTGTTTTTCTCTCCTCAGTGTTCCAGCCCTGGTCAAGTCTGAGTGTACTAGGTGCTGAATGTTTCATTGCGATATGAAACTGCTTGTGTTGAGACTGAGTGTGTTAGAGACAAACCTGTAACATCAAGTGTGTGAGATGCTGTGGAGATTGTGTGGACAGGACATTGTGTGTTTAATGTTCCCCACATCATAAATGCATCCATAATGTTTTCACAAAGTACTGGGGTATCCCGGGATGGGAAAGTGTGTCTCAGATAGCCAAATGCATTCTGAGTTAGAACCCAGAAAATGTGCAAAAGTTTCTTGATTGTGTTGTGTGTAAACAATTTAAAATCAGGACTGTGTCTGTTGCTAGGCAAAGTAACAGAGTGTTAACTAGACCATTTCAGTTGGTTCATAGAGATCTAGTTAGCCCCCATGTCCCAAGAAATGGTGGGGTGCGAGTTTCATTTTCCTTCTGGTTGATGATCATACCTGCTTGTGTTATTGCTACTTGTTGAAGTCTAAAGCGAAGGTCTGTGCTCGCTTTGAAGTGTATGTAGCAATAGTGAAGTGTAGTGGAGTGTTCCAGAATTGGCTTTGCAGGAAAGTATTCTCCCAAAGACTTGCCAATGTTGGAATTCTAGCTGAGTGTTGGTGTTGTGAATACCATTAAAAATAGCCTGCTGTTAGTTGCTCAGGTGCCATCCCATGTCTGGGGAGAGGCTGCCTTGATTGCAGTGTGTGGTTTCTAACTAACAGGGAGTAGAATTCAACTGAAAAGAAGTTGTTTTTCTTTGGTATGGCAAGCGCCCTTCACTGAAGTACCTGCATGTCTGTGAAACATTTGCGTGTGTTCACAACCCCAGGTCACAGAGAAGGAAGAACCAAGGAAGCAGAGTGCTTCAGGTTGTTGGTTGTTGATTAAAATCCAAGGCTTATCGTTGTTTCATTAAGCCATGGTCAAATCCAAATCTCCAGAAGTGCTTTATTTTTAAGCAGCCTACTGGTTGGGAAAGATTATGCTAAGGTTGCAGAAGTGTTGCTGCATTGCTAGTGTAAACCTACTGTCCATGGTTCAGTAGATGGGCAAAAACCAGTTCAGGTTTCTTCTGTTCCCTAGTCTCCGAGTGTGAAAAGGGCCCCTCAGGTGAAGGAGTGGAAATTTCACCTGAGCAGTTGCCGGGCCTGGAGGGGGAGTCAGGTATTAGGGAAAAGAGATGGTGATGGAGGAAGTACAGTGGTCATTCCTCATGGGTCCTCTTATTCCAGGGTGTGAAGCCTGACCGATTTGTGATTTAGCAGGTGACAGTGTGTCAAGTTACCTAAGAAAACCCAGTCTTTGCTAGATGTGTTGCTCCTGCCTTTGAGAGGCAAGGAGAGCGTTGGAACACAGCTGTGGATAGTCAGTTTGAGTTTTGGTGAAGTGTTAAAAGTAACCAACCTATCCTTTGTTTTAGTAAGCTGTAGGTTCCAGATGAGTGTTCAGAAAGACATTTCTTTCTGATAATACTCTGCAGTGTAAAGCCAGTGTTGCCCAGGGATTTGTTGCACAAAAGAAGTTTGTGAACTGTGGATCTAGTGTATGCACCCACAGCTAGGCCAGAATATTTACGTGTGGTGCGTTTTCTGGTTGCGTAGCGTGGAAACAGGTGTCCATTTTCATATTGTGATGTTGGCACAGCATATTTGAATGTAGATCTCCCTGAAACAGTGTGTGTAAGGCAAGCGTTTTGGCTCTGCATGTGTGGCATTTCCCAAACAATCCATTGACTTAACAGGGTGCTTTATGGATTTTAAAGCAGGCCAGTCATTGATAGCATGGTGCAGATGCTAACTGGGATGTGAGAACAGTCCCGTGCTGTTTTCTATGTGTACATAAGAAAGTGTAGAAGTTTGTGTAGGACTTCATACTTATGTAGTTGTTTTCTGCTTAGAAACTGAAGTTTTCCACCTTGTATAAGAATTTGTCAGTCAGCTGAAATAGAATTGCCAGCTGAGGAAGTTCAGCACAAATTCAAACATTTATCTTGGTGTTGAAGTTACAAAAGCCCAGAACAGAGATAGTTCTTGAGAGTGTCAAATGACAGAGTGTTACAGAGTGTCATTTGTGTAAAAGAAAGCTTATCCTTAATTTATTGTACAGTATATCACTCTACAGTAACGCAGTGGACATGCCCTGAATTAGTTTTGCCCAAGTAAAAATACCAAGCTGCGGTTTTTTCTTAAAATCAGCTAACAGCATGCAACAGGATTGGAATTCCTTATCTATACTGGCTGCGATTTTTTGCAAAGGAGGGGACAGAACATATGCGGGCAATGTTTTTCTGTTTCTCTGTTTGACTGTTTCTGTTCCTACATAATTTGTATTAGTATGTATCTGTATGTATCTGAATAAAACATTGCATGAAGTGTATATTGTGCATTATACATATGTGTAACAAGTGTTTTTAAACCATTTTCTAGTGTTGATGACTATTGGTTGTAAAAACTGTAACTTGAATAGTATGATTATTACATGCATTAACCTTTGTTGTTTCTGTTTCTGTACAAATGTATTTTAAAGCTTTGAACAACTTCCATCATCGTTTGCATTGTGTCGAAATCCAATGTGGAGGGGTGTCAGATTTCTTATACTATATGATATTGGTAAATTGGATTTCTTTTCAATGCAAAAGTGTTTTGGCAAATTGCATCTTTTACAAAGCAAAGCAAAAGCATTCTCATGGTGACGTGAATGCCAGGTGGCTGGACAACAGAGAAGCCTTGGCGTTGTTTATGTCCTCATGAGATAAGGAGCGAGAAGGTACCATATTATGGCTAGCAATGGAAATCTTCCCATGAGAGATATCCTCCTGATGACCTTCCGTGGGAAGCCTTGCCCATGCCCAAGCCCCCCCTGAGCAAGGAGGAGGGGGGAACTCAGTGCGTAGATGCAGCACTGCTAACCAATAGCAGCTCATGCTATGTGCTTTAGGCCTAATGCTTTAGGCCTAGTGTGTGTGTAACAGCTAACTTCCAGCCAATCAGAGAGCTAGAAGAACTGAATATACAACCATGCAAAATGGTGTTCTATGTCTTCTTGATTTCTAGTGTCTTTTAGCTATGTAGTTCTTCACGTGTTCACTTCCCGTGGACTGGGCAGAGTGAGCTATGCCTGGCTTTGGGTATAGGCCATGGCAGGACCTCTGGCCCTGGGATCAATACACGGAACTCTGCTTATAAGTTCTAGTTTTGTTTTTCCTTTTACAACGATGTATCCTGTATATTCATCTTTTTCATATTTGCGATAATGTAATTGTATCTGCATTATTGCCCTATGCTAAACAGTAAACACTGTTGTCCCTAACAAGCTGCATTCTTGTCTGTTTATTCTCAAGCCTCGGTTTTTCCCCTTTAAGCCAGCATATACCCCATCAGTCCCTTACTCAGCACGAGCTCCTGGCACAGCCTGGTTCAGGTGAGCTTTAGGTTGGTTCTGATTTCCTTTGTCAATGGAAAATCCAAACAGAGAAGGACTGAACTCACGAAGAATGTCTAGGAAAGAATGAAAGGCAAATTATACATTGCTTTACACTTAGATCTGAAATCAGCTCAAGATGTTGCAGTGGCTGCAACAAAAAACACCCCCAAAACTAATCTCGTGATACACTCTACTTGGATACATGTCAGTTTGGGTTTAGCCTGCTTTGGGTACGAAAGAAGTTGTGGTCATTCTTGACATATAGACAGAGAAATATATCCCAGTTTTCATGACGTCTTGCTGTACCAATTCTGAAGATTTACACTAGTGCACACTATTATACGGTGATTCTGCTCAGACACCTGCTGAAGATAGCATTGGCGCTTTTCTGCTTGACTCTGGCATTTGTGGGCTCCTAAAAGTCTTTCTCTTATCCATCATGCTTTTGGGTATGTTTATGAAGCTGGTGGAAGAGGCTATCAAGAAAGTTTGAGAGGGTCCATTAAAAAGCTCATGATATCCAACTCCAGAACTGCTCATTATCTGGGTCACAATGGCCCATGCAGGTGTTAAATGAGTGCCTGGATTCAGTCATGGACTGGATGAGGACCAACAAACAAAGATGGGAGCTAGATGGCTCTCATGTTTGGAAACTGGGCATGCAACTTGTTTTAGATTAGGTTGTGTGGCATATGGGTTTTAGTGTTGTGGCATGGCTGCTGTTCTGCTGGTGTAAGCCAGCCACTGGAGTGAAGAAAAAGAGAAAAAGGCAGCTCACTTCTGGCCTTGAAGGGCAGCTGCCCTGTCACGAGGCCTGATGACCTGATCTGGCTGATAGCCAGAGCTGGTGTGGGGAGATTTTGAGTCAACAGTCCCATTGGTGCAGCGAGGTTTATAGGTGATGGGGACTAGAGCCCTGGGGGGGGGAACACCCACCTCCTCAGTTGCTGTGGGACACGCTGCCAGTCTAACCAAAAATGGGAGGGAGGGAGGGAGGGAACAGTAGAGTACAGGAAAAGACTGTAGTCAAAGTGACTGGAGGAGCTGGAGAGAAAGGCTGGAAGTAGTAGGTCAGTCTGTTCAGCTGTACTTTTCAATGCTTTTTTAAAATAATGTTTTATAGTTATTTTGCTATTTATTTTTCCCTACCCAGGCAGGAACAGGAAAGGAAAGGAAAGGAAGATATAGCCTGGGGGTGGGAAACAGGGGGAATCAATGCCAGGAAGAATCAAATCTTACGTCATTATTATACAAACCTAGATTATCACCATATGCAGAATTTCTCATTGCTTCGTGGAATATAAAGGGCAACTAAAAATGTCAAAAAAGATTTAACATCTTTCCTGTGAGCCTGAAGAAAGATTACAGAAGTTTGGGGGGAGAGAAATTTTGTTTAAAAAAAAACAGGAAGGAGGAATATAATTGTGGTTTATCAAATTCGGAATAATACAAAATCAGTGGGTGAACTGAAAGTTTTCTCTTTCCCATTTCTTGTAATACAGAACTCTAGAGCTAAGGGTTGTTGATGAAATTAATTGGCAGTAGCCTCGGGACAAACAAGTGGTCAGCATTTCTTCATGTACCATCCTTTATTTCTATTACCCTTAGAGAGCTTTACGAATGGGATCAGTATCATGATTATTAACTCAGAGAACAAAATGGAACATAAATATTTCAGATTTTGAACTATGGACAGAAGTGGGCCCATGTCTTCCAGCTCCCCCTCTCCCTCCCAATATCCCTGTAGTAACCTGCAGGATTGAAGAGGGTCTAGCACTGATTCAGCTGAAAATAGTAGTTTAAATATCAAGTCTGGAGGATAAACCAAGCAGAGATGGCTCTCATCATAATACCACATTTGAGCTAGTAGGAGCATCTGAATAGCCACTGCTGAAGTTGATGACTATTATCTGTTGCAATGCAACTTGCTGGGGGCTTGCTTGGGGAACATTTCCCACGTTTCTTCTCCTTTCTTCTCAATGTCTGAGTTCTTCTTCAAGCTGCCTGCAGTTTGACATCCACTGATTTCCTGGCTGAGTTTCTAAGCAATTTTTGTCCATTAAATATAAATATGGGACTTCAAGACAAATAGGATGCTTGCATATTTGCTTAATGTCAACAACAAGAGTAATAGTAGTGATATTACTATTAGTGGGATATAGAACCAACTATGAACCTATGAAATGATAAATGCAAAACATGACAGCAAATTACAGCATTAGGTTCAGCAGCTTTCTGCCTTCTACATCCTACCTGTCCTGGATCCTGAATGCAAAGTGGTTTCATCTGACAGCTAGCTAAACGTTTTCTCAAGTCTACTCCATAAATTATGAAACAGCTTTGCAAATACACCAACCTCTAGGAAAGAGACACTTACTTGCTAATGTTGTGACTGCTTTTATGTTTTCATTTCCACCAATGCTGCAGGTTTGGGATGGGGTGAGAAAAACAAGAAAAAGAAAGCAAACAAGGAGGCTTTATTTGGAATCAGTCTCACACTTCTCTGTGATATTTCAGACCTTCAACAATCTCTTCTTACTTGCTGTGGAGTCTGACAACCCCCCCCCCAGGAATCTATCTAAGGGGGCTTCTTGGTTCTTGGCTCCAGACTGACTCAGCTTCAGCAAATCTACAGAATCAGATGCTTTCAGCTCTTTCCCAGGATCTTTCTTCTGATGAACCAGAGGTTGGTCAGCTTCCTGCTTCCTGCTGCTGCCTACTTAGAATGCCCAAATAAAGTGGAAGGTGACTGGCAGGCTACAATAGAAGGCTGCTGAGGGGTTGGGAATCATAAACTATATCAACCTGTTATATAGGACATGATTAAAAATCTGGCATCTCTACAGTAAGTGATAACTATTTCTCTTAAAAACACTACATAATTGCTTCATTTATCTGTGTATCTACTACTATGCAAGGATGAAGGAACATACCACCTTTGAAGATCATCCAGATCATAAGCTTGAGGTGTTCGAGCAACAGGGAGTTGAGCAGGACTGTTTTCCATCAGTTACTTCTGATTTTTGAGTATATGATATCTTCTCCTCTTTCAATAATGCCAAATTTTGATAATTTATATATTCATATTCCCTTTATTTCATCCCAATAGGTTGCTACTTTTGACTCCCATCTTTGATACCAGCCTTAAGACTTTGGTACTCGTGAGAAAGGGGGGAAGGCAGAAGGAGAAAATAGTTCTTCTGCTTCCCTCCTCCTTTCACTTGTCCCCTGAATATTGATTCAATCTGAAATTGCATTTCCTCTAATAGGAAGTGCACTGACCAGTTTTGTTTTTAAAAGCAAATGACAGGACAGCAAATCACCAAATCACCTTATATGAAGCTTAATCCATAAGGGCCCCCTATGCAGAGAAGCAGGAGCAGAAACAGCAGCTTGGGGTAATCCAAGGGTCATAGACAATAAACTTCCCAACAGCTCTGCTAAATTGTACATTAAAAAGTAGTACCTAAGTTACAATTTAAATCTATAACTTGTAGCAACTTTTCTGAGCAGAATTATTGTTTTTTTTATTATTATTATTAATAATAATAAATAATTATTAGTTATTATTGATAACTTAGTTATTATTAATAATAAATTATTAATAGTTATTATTAAGCAGAAACATACTTCTGATAGTTCATATGAGCAGGGAGGAAACTGAGGTTGATTTCTAATGCCCATGAAAAGAAA
This sequence comes from Charina bottae, assembly GCA_023362775.1. Lineage (NCBI taxonomy): Eukaryota > Metazoa > Chordata > Lepidosauria > Squamata > Charinaidae > Charina > Charina bottae. The sequence continues at coordinate 51,865,143 of JALMGJ010000001.1, read as the reverse complement.
ACTATACAAAACAGACTGCAAATTTTGGATAATCAACAGCATTTAGGTTACAGCACTCACCTCCATGATAGGCCTCGATATTGTGTCAGAACATCAATAATATTGTGTGGCAAAGATCCTGCCCCATTTCCTGCCTGATAGCCAAGAGAACAAGCAGAAGTCATGATTAGAGAGACTTCTGGTGACTCAGTATGACCCCCAGGAAATATTCCCAACTTTTGCTCTTGAGAAGTCTGAAAGTATTGTGCCTCTTCATAATGGGATGGCTTAGAATGAAAAATGAATTGGCCCAGTATAAGAATCCTTAGTTAAAATAAAATCAGTGAAGTGATGGTCATGAATCAAACCAATCAGAAATAAATCTTTCAAGAAATATAATAGTATTTCTCTCAAGAATACTGATTGCACAGAAGCACGAAACCATAAACTATATTTGATCCAACTAATGCAGAGCTTTCCAAACTGTGTGTCGTGACACAAAAGTGTGTCGCCACACACAGTCTGGTGTGTCGCCACACAACCCAGAAGCGCTGATCATCATCAGTGCTTCTGGGTTTTCCTGCGGCGACACACCAACTGCAGCACGCAAAACCCGAAAGCAGCAGCAGCGCTTCTGGGTTTTTGCACGCTGCCGCACTTCCGGGTTTTCCCGCGGCGACACACCAACGCCGGTTGGTGTGTTGCCACGGGAAAAACTTTGGAAAGCCCTGAACTAATGAATGCTTCCACTAGCCTAGAATTTTTTTTTAGATTTTTTTTATCCCACCTTTATTATTATAATAAATAACTCAAGGTGGAGAACATACCTAATACTCCCTTATCTAGGTTATGTCTTCATCGACATACTCCCTTATCTAGGTTAAAAGGAAATCATATTGTTTTAGGTCCTCTGAAAAGAACACGAATAGAATTGCATCTCATCTTACTGTACTTTGAGTACTGGCTATAGTACTCAGGGTCCAAAATTGGTGAAATAAGTCCAGGTTCAGACCCCCATCAAGAATGAAGCTAAATGAGTAACTGTGGACTAGCCATCTAAGTCAGCCTTTCTCAACCTTTTCACCCTGGAGGAACCCTTGAAATATTTTCCAGGGCTCGGGGAACCCCTGCACATTCAGGCTCAAATATAGACTACAAGTTACAACATTATTATATTTGTTTCGTGTGTAAGCCTGTATACAGTATATGCATTAACAGTGTTCTTAACTAAAAATAAAGAATGAAACTTACCTCTTTAATGTGAAGTTGCCCGAATTTGAAATATTTTTTAAAATAAAAAGGGAACCCTTAGTGACCTCTCACAGAACCCTAGGGTGCCACAGAACCCTGGTGGAGAAACACCCATACACTGGCATTGCTACTGTTTGGATTACACACTGGTGGCAGATAAGTGTCTGGGCTGGCTCATGTCAGACTTTTTTTAATGTTATGACACTCACACAAAGCTACTTCACAAAAGTAGCAGCACATCTAAACTGACCTTCACACAACTTCTCAGCAAAATAAATGTCAGCTTAGTGCTTGCAGAGTTGCCACTTACTGAGGATAAAATTATCTCAGATAGGTTATTTACCACAGAGTCCGGATGCTTATTTTTCATTGCTAGAAAAATGTTTGCAGTGCCCATTATGCTATATTAGTTAGCACATGGAAATAAGAAACAGCCAAGAGAGATGGCATTTCTAGCCTGAAGGAGATTAATAACCCAGCATCCTGGGAGTATAGCAGAAGAAAGCATTGAAAATTCAATTGGCCTTGAAGATCATTTGTTCCTCCTTTTTCAAATTAGAATTCAAAAATGCTTTTTACATCGCTCAGTCTAATAGACTACTATACATTTGGTGATCCACACTTACTGTTATTGAGTCCCCAAGGGCACCTATAACTTTTATGTCTCCTGGCCTCAAGTTATGAACTATAAAAAAGAAAGAGAATGATAGAAGTTTTAGAAAATCTTTACAGTTAGGAATATACTTCTTTGGGAGAATTTGTAAGAACTTGAAATGTTATTTAAAAGTCATGTTCAGCTAAACTTTGAAACTCAGTGGCAACTCATGCTTCTTACCAGAACACCATATTTTCCCCAATTCTTCCTCCAAAGAAATTAATGCAACATCCTAGCTATTACTCAAGAAATAATTTGCTTGTTATATTTTTACAGAACAAATAAATTAAATGGTTTGGTTTTTTGGCAGTCTTTATCCAATGATTTAGAAGCCTTTTGCAGGAAGCCAGAATGCCTCTTAAAAAGCTACATTTTTAATACAAAATCCCCCTTTCAATCCCCCTTTTCTATATAAAAATCATTGGAAAGTCAATATATAGCATACAGCTGGGAACAAGTTTGTATTATTAGCAATTCAACAAGTTAACAGTATGTTAACTGCATGGGAAAATTCATATAAATGCTTAGATTCCTAAAATGTATCAAAGGAAGCAATCTTATATTCCTTAGAATAGCTTTACCGTACAGGATTCCCAGGGTTGGTCAGATTGCCCCTCCCCCCCCCCACACACACACTCAAAAGTTGGAAGAGGAGATCTAATTTTGGAGCTGTCTATCTCTTTGCAGCCATCCCAGTTTGGCTCTTTCCAAAATCAGAACTCTTCAACACAGAAATCCCCCAATGGGGCATGATGAATGTACTATAATAAGGTAGGGCATCTTGAGCTGAACATCTGTTTGACCTTAGGCCCCCTCCCCTCTAGCTTTCTGAACATTCCTCAAACAACAAGCAAGAGAACTTCCATTCTGCAACCTCAACCTCATTCCATGCAAAAGAGAAATAAAATAAATTGCTTGCACTGTCCCAGCCGTCACCATCCACATTCTCATATAATGTCTGGAGATGCATGCATGCATGCATGCATGCATGTATGTATCCCTGCCATTCTCTGCAATCCCTGCAGATAATGAGCCTAAAAGTTTTGCAGCACTCTTGTCCTTGAAAGACCTGAAATGCAGGAGCTACGCATAAGCTCTACAAAGCTGCTTTTCTTTAAAAATTAAGCTGAACAACTAGTTTACTTGTAGTTTCAAATGCTCCACACCTAGGCAAAAAATTAATTGGCTCTGTCTTGACCCTATCCAATGTTATGGTATCATAGAAGTCTAGAAAAACTTTCAACCTGATGCAGCCTTCGCCTTGTGGAAGTTCTTTTTCACCAAGAACAAAGCAAGAAGAGCAGTTGAACTGAACTGTTCCTTCTTCCTTCTGACCTATTGTTCAGCACTGGATTACTTTTTTTTAGTATACTACAGTATTTTAGAGAAACATTTCTATTTTCATAAATTGTTCTATATGAGCTGAAGTAGTATAATTGATCATTCTCTTAATAAATAAACCTTCCCTGATGTGGTACCTTTCATGTTGCTTTGGGCTACAACTCCCATTATCCTCAGCCATCACAACCTGACAAGGATTTATCTTGATACCAAATGTCCTACTGTGATAATGTTAGAAATAAACACTTGTGTAAGATGCACACAACTACTAATCTATCATATAAGTAGATTTATAGAACGGGCTAAACTCAAGCCAATAGTCCTCACTATGTCTTTTCTACAAGAACCACCTATAATTACATTTTCACAACCTGAGCCTCTATGCTTAGTAAACTCATTTGTTGTTGTTGTTGTTCAGTCGTTCAGTCGTGTCCGACTCTTTGTGACCTCATGGACCATAGCACGCCAGGCCTTCCTGTCCTCCACTGTCTCTCGGAGTTTACTCAAATTCATGTTCATTACATCGGTGATGCTATCTAACCATCTCATCCTCTGCCGTCCCCTTCTCCTTTTGCCCTCAGTCTTTCCCAGCATCAGGGTCTTTTCCAGTGAGTCCTCTCTTCTCATTAGGTGGCCAAAGTATTTGAGCTTCAGCTTCAGCATCTGTCCTTCCAATGAGCAGTCAGGGTTGATTTCCTTTAGGATTGACTGGTTTGACCTCCTTGCAGTCCAAGGGACTCTCAAGAGTCTTCTCCAGCACCACAGTTCGAAGCATCAGTTCTTCGGCGCTCAGCCTTCCTTATGGTCCAACTCTCACAGCCATACATTACTACTGGAAAAACCATGGCTTTAACTATACGGACCTTTGTCGGCAAGGTGATGTCTCTGCTTTTTAATATGCTGTCTAGGTTTGCCATAGCTTTCCTTCCAAGGAGCAAGCGTCTTTTAATTTCATGGCTGCAGTCACCGTCTGCGGTGATCTTAGACTTTGCAATATTAAATGGTGCTCTGTAATGACATTATGCACTCAATTTTCTATCCTCCTTGACCCATCAGGAGCAGAGATTTATCTGAAAGTAGTATTAAATTTTAAGCATATATGTTCACATCCTTGGTCTCATAATAAATATCAAGTTCTTGATGAGTGACCAATGGTGGAGATCAAATATTCTCAATTTGCTGGCGTCCTGTCGGGAAGTTGGTTCCACCGGAGGAGAAAAGATCAGAGGAAGATCGAATGGCGGCGGTGACGACGGACCTGGAAGTAACATCTACAGGACGTCAGCAGCCGGCTCAAGGCATCTTGGGAATTGTAGTCCGGAGCCTTAGAAGAGCCAGTTCCCCTACCCCCTCTCCTGGTGTGCGGGTTAATGACACTGTATAGTTGGTGAATTGTATAATATGGAAAAATGTATATGTATGTAAGCCGCCTAGAGTCCTCTGTTAGGGAGGGGATAGGCGGGGTATAAATACCACAATAAATAAAAATAAATAAAGAAATAAAGAAAAATGAGAATCGGATTGTTGAATGGAGGACCACATTTCAATGAAACTGAAATCACCATTATATATTTTTCAGGTCACTTACAGGACAACAGATTCTGTATTAAAAAACAGTTATGCCAAGAGTAATATTGATTGCAGTGGGGATATAAATGAAATAAATAATCTTTTAAAAAATCTCCCATTCTCAGTACCAGCTATTCTTTACTATAGAAACTATTAGCAATATTCATTCCTCTGTATATGGACTGCATTCTGCTTTATAAAGTCTATCAAAAGACTTTATATTTTTGCTTATAGTTCTGCTAAGTTTGGGTGGCAACTCCCAACATACTTGCCTGGAGCTCCTCAAGCTCACAAATAAATAAACATTCCCATCTTTGTCTTAATAAAGATTGAGAGATTCCTGAACTTGCAGACTGAAGTAACTCATAAACAGAATCTGTACCTGAGACAGGAACTGTGTTGGAGGGGCTGAGGTCAGGACATTGAATAATAGTCCCAAAGCTCTTTTCCTGAAAAGAGACACAGAATAATGAATTTTAGATGGCCTTCAACATTCCCGTACAGGGAAAGATGAATGTGTTGAACAGACAGGATAAGTAGTCTCCCCCTTAGGAAAGAATTTCATGAGGCATGAAATGTTTTTTTGCCAAACTTCCTTTCATCTCCAATCAAGGGCAATAATAATAAAATATTGTGCAACCAATGTTTTCCATACTTGAGGTTGTGCTTTGGTCTGTGACTCCACAGGAAAAGGTGAGTAATTACTATTGCTGTATGTGAAGATGTACTGGTATTCCTGAAAAGATAAGATAGTGAAAGCAGTTGAAAAAAGTAATGATTTGGCACCACAGATGAAGTCATCAGAGCAGAGACAATAATTTCAACTGGTGAAAAATGTCTACGGTCAATCCCCAGAGAGAGGTCCAAGCACTAGAAGTATATTATGCACAATCTGACTCCTCCATGGATGATCAAGGTCTGTGAGAAAGTCAGGGCTACCGAGCAGTAAGAGCAGCCCAGACACAGAAAATATGCGCTTAGGAAGGGACAGAACATGCCATATCAAACTCAGATGGGTATAACATAACACCCAGAAGGCTTCTCTTATACATGCAACTCCCCAAACCACATGTCTTTGTCTTATCAGTGAAACAGAGTAGTTTCGCCACACCTTGGTTTATATGGATTAGGAAAAGTTGCTAAATTGTACTCAAAATGCAATTGTAATTTAAATCAGCCTTCTGAACCCCCCACTTTTTACTCAAGGTGCATTGTCGAACTAAACTTTCTTGAATGAGATAGAGTTTGCTCAGATACAGACCTGGATTTGGCAATGAAAGAGGCTTGTCACCCTACAGGATGACTATTTCTTGGAAAGAGACAAGGGAAGTGCAACTCTGCTGATTCTATTTGACTTGTCAGCAGCTTTTGTACACAGGGCTATAGTAAGAATAATCCAGGAATTACTGCTAATGTAAAATCTGATGGCAAGATTTTAACTGGCATCAGGTGCTCTATCACCATATCCTCTGTGGCTTGTAGTGACACTTAACCAAGTGTCAAAGTTTGACTTTCCAAGCACAGTCCTAAATGATGGTTTGGTTCTCTAAAGCTCTTCATGGGTTAGACTTCAGTACCTGCCTCTTTTTCTATGTGCATGCTCAAGCCTAATAATCATGCTGGGCGGCCATTTCTCAGGTGCTCCTCTCCATTTCAAAGCTCAGAGGGAAGGCTGTTGGAACAAAGAGCTTCTTGCTGATGGCCCTGTGATCATGGAACCTTTTCCCCTGGGAAATTCAAGGTGTGTTTTTTCCTTTTGTTCATTGCCAAGTTAAGCTTATCATTTCAGATCTTTGCCATTTAACCTACCACTAGTGGTTTTAACTGCTATTTTATTTCATGACTGGGCTTCGAGCCTCATATTTACTACTTTGACTCAGCATTTAATTTTTATCACATTGGATATTGCATTTGTAATTTTATTGTGCTAATAAAATTGTAGAGGTTTGCTTCTATTTTATTGCATTATTCTTCTATTTTTAAAGAAGAGTACAACCCTTATTTTATAAGCATCTGATAAAACAAGCAACTCACATAGAGCCATTTTGAGACGGGACCTTTGGATCCAGTTTTGTCTTTCCTTGAACTGAACAGCAAATGAAAAATATACATTGACTGGAAAGCACCGTTGAGCTCAAAATATCTCTTCCATTTTCAGTGTCACACTAGCACCATGAAGAAGTGATGCATTGTTGATGAACAAATGTCCTTGGGGACACATTTGAAAGCCCACTGAGATGACTCTGGAACATGCTTTTTCTGTCTGTTCAGTTGCTGTGATTCTGACCATAATGGTTGGAGAGAAGCAAAGCTCAGTTGTAAAGCCGATGCTCTGCACAGGAAGGACTCAGGATTTATTGGGAGGTCGGAAAAGTCCTGCGTGAAACTTTGGGGAATCCTGCCAGTTTTTGTAGATTACCCTGGGCAAGATGGACAATTGGCTGACTTTCTATGTTCTTTCTATGTTCTCATAGAAGGATTTTTTTTAAAAAAAAAATGGAAATTGCCACCACCTTGGGTGTCAAAATTTGAATTCTTGCTATGTTAATGACTTGACAAAAGTTCGGTTGTCCTGAATTAGACACTGGGATTCACTGAGCACGATGGCTCAGTGGGTAAGACGCCAGGCTTGTCGATTGGAAGGTCGGCGGTTCGAGACCCTAGCCTCGCGTGATGGAGTGAGCTCCCGCACTCGGCCCAGCTCTTGCCAACCTAGCAATTCGAAAGCATGCAAATGCAAGTAGATGAATAGGTACCACTTCGGTGGGATGGTAACAGCATTCCGCGCGCATCATGCTGGCCATATGACCCCAGAAGTGTCTTCGGAGAGCGTTGGCTCTTCGGCTAAGAAACTGAGATGAGCACCGCCCCCTAGAGTTGGACACAACTGTGCAGGGGAAAACCTTTACCTTTACCTTCTGGGACATTCATTCATCACAACACATAGTGATGATCGCCACCCTGTTTCATTAGCTACTTACAGCATGACTAGAATGACAAGACAGCCCCAATTTTACCCCCTGTCCCCATGATGCTGGCCTTCTTTCACCTCCAAGCCATGATTAAGCAGCCTTATCTGGCTTTCTTCTGTAGTGCAAAACATCAGCCAGTCACAAAGCATGAGCAAAGAGAGAGGGGATATGGCATTGTTCTATCACTACAGGATTGCCAGCCTGAAATGGCTCCAGAACTGTTACACTCAAAATGGTTGCTATGGAGTATTTTTACAGAACAAGAGAGCATCATATCACCACAGTGGCCAATCAGATGTTTCTGAAAAAAACTGGGATCAAGATTTAAACATAACACCTTTCTCCTGTTATTGCTCCCCAGCAAGGGCTATATTGCTTGAAAATTATTGCTTTCCTTTAATCATTAGGATTAATTATAACTGTTCATTAGCTTTCGGACTATACTGCAGTGTTATTAAATCATGCTGGTCAAAGGATACAGCGTGCCAATTTACTTGTTCCAAAAAGGAAATTAAGTTACAGAATACATTTAGGGATGGATCTCTCTCTCTCTCTTTGGAGTTGTATTTTGTCAATTTTGTCCTGTTTTTGTATTAACCTAGATTTTTATTTAAAAGTGTACTAAAATTATATGCAAATACTGTATGTATTCAGATATATTTCTTTTGTTAAAAAAATGCCTCTAAATATGCATTTCTAAACATATTTTGCCCAAAACCACATGTTTTATATGCATATTGCCATTCTTTTTAGCGAATAAAGTACTGCAAAATGGGGAAAAATGCTAAATCCTATCTGCATATCACTGGGGTATACAAATCAGGCTAACTCCTACAGAAATTCACAAATAATGAATTCTTCTAACATTATCTGCAATATTTAGAAATAATACAGACTTTAAAGACTTTAAATTTCTTTAAATCAACCTTCCTGAACTTGATGTCCATCAGATGTGTTAGAGAATAATTTCTGTCATCCACAAATCTGGAAGGTGCTAGATAAAAAACTTAGTCTGAAGCAGGGGTGGAAATTGATCTTGTAAGTGCTGAAATAGAACACCAAATATCCTTTGCCATCAGCCACGCTAGCTGTAGTTACTAGGTATTGTACTTCAGCAACAGCTAGAGAGCCACACAGGTTGCCCGACCTGGGTTAGAGAAAGTATTTCTCTGGAAAAAGAGATACAGTAATATTAAAAGTGCATGGAGAAAATATTCTCCTACCTGAGAAGGACACTTCGGATCAGGTATTTCTGTGAAGTGATAAGGCTTCTTCTGACCAACTGGGGTCAACTAAAATTAAAAACAGAAGGAAAACAGTAAGTGAGGTTTGCTCAGTTGATCAGTCCTCCACTTGTTCCTTTGCAGGACTGACCTGCAAACCCCATGGTGAGGGTAATACCCTTGCTTCTGAGCATTGATGGTACAAGCAATAGGTGTTTCTTAGCTGAAGCACTTGATTAAAATGGTCCTAACATGAATGAAAATGAATGAATGAGTTGTTGACACAGAAAACTAGTTTTTCAGTCTGAAACCAAGCTACTCTTCATAGAATTTCATCCATAATTTATATAACCTGATGATACTGAGATGAAGGAACATTACAAGTATCCGTCCCTGAAATCCCAGACTCCACCAGTAGTGTTGAGAATACCATCTTTATTTATTTAAATCAGTTTATATGAAGCCTTTCTGCTTCTGTTATTAATCTGACCTTAGTAAGAAACACAGAATGGACTAAATTGGGGAATGTTAACGCCATTGCTTTCTGGTAGTAAAGGAATGCCTCTTCTCCTGTCCCTTCCCACAATTCCATTCCTGGTATGTGTCTAAGGAAGATGGAGAAAAGGTGCTTTTCCCCACTTTGCAAGATAAAAATAAAGTTAAGAGCCTCACACCAGTCTAAACTCTGGTGTCAAAATCACAGACTATGGCTCAAACAAAAAGGTTATCATATTGTTTACATTTCACCCCTTGTAAAGTATCTCAAGGGGTGACAATCGGTTTCCCGCTTCCCCAACATTTTGGGATCCAGCCAAAGAAATTAAAGTTACTAGGCTATGAGACATAAATAGTTTTCAGGGACTTACAGTATCTGCGTTTTAAGGAGCAGACTGAAAAAGAAAGCTGAAGTTGCTTGAGGTATACCATTGAGGTTCACAGCATAAAGAAACAGAGCTGAATGTAAGACCTAATGGTCAAATAAAGATCTTATAAAATTGATACCAATGAAAGCAAGGCATGTGGAAAGCATTAAATCTGTGGGAAGTAGTGCCAGATGGTGGCTATAACTCCTATAGATAAGTCTCAGATATTTAAATAATTAAGGAAGCAAGCATTCAATCTCTGCAGAAAACGTATCTTTCTTTTAAAATAAAAACATGCACCAGTTTTTATCCTGGTTCCTGGAGGAACATTTTCTTTTGGGGCCCTGTAAATCTTTTTCTATCTCCCCCTCCCTCCAGCCTGAAAATAGTGCTACTGTATATACTAGTAATGCTACTTGGAGAGGATCCATACTAGGGACCTATAACATTCTCTAGCATCACCCAACCATCACTGAGGTGATATAAAATCTGTCCTCATTACTGCTATTTCAGTACAACAATGGTTGGTGACTAGTAGGCATTCTGTCAGGAGACATGTTTACAGTGTGAAGAAAATCTAAGCTGATTAAGGCACTTCTAGTAGTAACCCAGTTATATGAATATTCAAGATTGAAAGCTTGGTGGATTCATGAAGATCAGTGTTGTTATGATGATCAATGATATAGATATAGATATATAGATATCTTAAACTGTTTGACTCAATTACCCCTTTCCCAGTATTAAACAATTTCATTACCTGCACAAAAAACCCAGACTCTGCTGTTTTACAAAGCATCTTGGTATAAATTGATTCATTAACCCCAGGATATGCCCAAATTACCCTTTTTGGGGTAGTTATCCCCAGTTTAAGAACCACTGATATAGATAGATATAAAATAACTTTTCTTTTTCTAATTTTTTTCCCTCTTGTATGTGCTACATTCATAGAACAAGACATTTGTCTCTAGGACCCAGGTGGTGTAAAAATGTAATAAATAAGTAAATGAAATTTAATAAATAACTAAGAAAAAACAAACTCTCCACAAGGGACTTCTTGTGGAGTGTTTTCCCTGGAGCAATCAAGCCTCCTTGTCAGACATGTTGACCAGATAAGATCTCCTTCCTCGTGTTTTTTAAATTCTGACAGTATCAGACATTTTACCGTCTTGTACAGATTACAGCCTTGCAAACTACACAAAAGGAAAAACCTCTGATCATTTCTTCTGGAAGTAAGAGAACCTGGATAGTGAAGCACAACAGTTCTTGGGCCATGTTAAAGTAGTGTTCTCCCTCCTATTTCAACATTGTCCAAGGGCAGCCTCAAGGTCTGTAAAATCTGCCTCATTTATAGCATGTTGTGGGCAATGCCTTCATCTGGCAACAGCCTCCCTTGTTTACTGCTTCCCTTGGCTTTTCTCCTATCATGATAATTCTGTTAAGAAAGGACAGATGGGCCAGCTGTACAATATCCTTTGATCAGTAGTATTAGAAGCCATTAATGCAGAAACATCCAGAGAGATGCTCATATGGAATCTTCGAAGAATTATGAAAAGAAGAGTGAGAACTGGCTTAAAAGGGAGATATGGAAAATTGCCACTTGGGAAATGTGGGGTTTATAATCTAGCACTAAAACTTTTCTTTTAAAATACAGGAAAAGGTAGATCACAAACTTTTTAATTGGGTTTAAAAAAGGAGAGGGAGATTCAACAACCTTTTCTCCAGCTCAAATAACGTGTATGTCAGATTTTAAATTAGAATTAGAATTCAAGTGTAGTGAATCCTCTTCTTTAAAAAAACAAACAAATCAAATTTAATAATCTAGGATATAACCCTTTGTTCCCTTATCAGGGCATCTGACTTGCAATATATGGAGGGCTGAGACAAGAACTTTGACATCATTATCTGTGTTTATGGACAAAAGAGAGAGAGATCAAGATAACCAAGGGCAGCTCTTGTCATCCAAGATTGCAACCTTGATTCAGGAATTTAACTTTTGTCCTAGCATATCAGATAAATAGGGTCATTAAAGTGAAGGACTTCCACATTCAAAAGAAAGTTAGAGATCATCTTTTAACAGCAGAAGCCACTAATATCTGTTTTATGAGGCAGTTGAGTTGAAATTCAAAGCATCGAAAAGAAACCAGGCTGAAGAAGTTATACCCAATGAGGTATAGTAGTTTGAATGACAAATTTGGCTTAGGGTAGGCTGACCATACGTCCCGTTTTGAACGGGACAGTCCCATTATTTCCTCTTTTCTCAACCATCCTGTCGTTTTAACATAAATGCCGGTTTTGTCCCATTTTTCAGGAACAGGCGGAGGCGGAGCAGCTGACCGGAGGGAACCCAGAGGAGGAATCGCCCCCGCCCACCAGCGTGTGGCAAAGGAGGTGGGAGAGGCAGGCCCAGCACCGCGACAGGTGGAGGCAATTCCCCTTCCGGGTTCCCTCCAATCAGCTGCTCCGCCCCTGCCCATCGCGCTGCCCAGCCCGCCCCTCCCACACACTGATAGGTGGAGGTGATTCCCCTTCCGGGTTCCCTCCAATCAGCTGCTCCACCCCTGCCCATCGCGCTGCCCGGCCTGCCCCCCTGTGCACCAACAGGCAGAGGTGATCCCCCCACCCCCCCCAACCAGCCACTCCGCCCCTGCCCATTCCTCTTGTCCCATTTTTGTCTTAAGGAAGTATGGTCAGTCTAGCTTAGGGACACCTGAATTCAAATCCTTGGTTAGTCATGAAGACCTATCTCTGATTAGCCACTATCTCAAAGCCTCACCATGAAAAAGGGGACATACCCATTCCCATTCCAGTTCTCTCCTTAGAATGAAAAACCATGAGGTCTTCCATGTCTTTTCATGCTTCTTACCATATTGTTCCAGAGTCCTACTGCTACAGCAGCATTCTTTTCCCCTGAGATTTTCAGTAGAGCCTCCTTCATGGAATAATCATTACCATGTTTAACCTGTAAAATAATTAAGAACGGAGGAGTACCGAATGATAGTTTTGCATTCATGGGCAAAAAAAAGTTAAAAACAGGAAACCCAACCAACCCAAGTACTTTATACATTCATTGCAATAGACTGGAGGAATAGGATTCCAACATTATTTTCCCATGACTAAAATATAATTCTCTTTTCTTGGTAAAAAATATATATACATAAAAAACCCCACAAAAATGTGCATCTCATATATACTACATAAATTAGTCTTACATGTGTCTTGCATTATACAATTAAATTATTAACATTTAAATTGTTTTCCTTAACAATAGAAAAATGGGAAATTTAATTTAAAATTCAAACTAATAAACTATCCTCCAAACAGGACTGTCAGCAGTAAAATGCTTGTTCATCTAGAAAAGAGAAGCAGCTTTTCAGTCCATCGTATGGAGAATGGGTGTCCTTTCAGCCTTTTAATGTCTTTCTTTTTTTTCTTTTTTTTTGCAATCATACAAGCCTACAATATTCATGAGTGTTGTGCTGCCAGCAAAGCTTTGACAACTTGGCACCTAGGAGTTTGTGGTCTTCTTTCCAACTCTTCCTACAAGTGAGTGTTCCTAACCCATTTTTTCCCTCAGAGTAAAGCTGATTTCTTTCCTCCTTAAAGCAGCAAGCATGGCTCCAAGCCAGTTTGGTGTAGTGGTTAAGACACCAGGCTAGAAGCCGGGAGACTGTGAGTTCTAGTCCTACCTTAGGCACGAAGCCAGCTGGATGACCTTGGACCAGTCATACCCTGTCAGCCCTTGGAAGCAGGCAACAGCAAGCCACTTCTGAAATCTTACCAAGAAAACTGCAGGGACTAGTCCAGCCAGTTGTCAGAAGTCAACAATGACTCAAAGGAACCAAAAAAAAAAAGGCCCAGAAAGAAGAGAGTTGCAAATCTTACTTACTGTTGTGAGAGGCATATTTGCTTCTTCAAATGAAATTTGGAGAACCACAGTGAAATCACTCTTTAGGACATACTTTTCAGATGCCAGCAGCTTTTCCAAAGCATCCTACAGAAAGGGATAACAGGAGCTTTTTTTCTTAACCACAGAGAAAAGAGTCCAATATACACATTTCTCCATGATTTAAATAAAATCCATTTATTATACCTAATAAATCTGAATAATAAAAGTACATAGTCAAAATATAAAAGAAATAGGGGAAAATCTATTTCAAATAACCATTAAAAATACCCAGTAACTATGAAACGTTTCACATACATCTATTTTCTTAGAAAAGCATAAGCCTAGTAAGACAATTGGATTTCACACTGGACTTTCCATATCCTGGAGGGATTTCAGAAATGAGGACAATGTGAAGCTCTAGCCACCTCTAAATAATCAGACATATTTAGCAGCAGATTTCATCAATTTTATCAGCTTGGCAACTAAGATTTCCTAGCTACATCCAAAATGGTCCATATTTTCAGTTCTCACCTCAGGTTTAAGTTTTTAACAAACAGGCATTGCTTTCCTCTGACAGGGAAAATGGGATGGTGGAGTCATGATTGTATGATGTAGCTCAGCAAGAAGTGCTCATGAACACTGATAAGAAATGCAGTACGTTGATGAACATGCTCAGAGTCCCAAGGGAGTGAAGCTAGGATCCCTCCAGCTGCAAGTATTCAAACGGGCAAAGTGGGGAATGAATTTCATCTGTCCCCAATTAGAATGAATCCAAAGTTTACCCTTTATTTAATGCATTATATAATAATGAATGCTTCCGTTTTTTAAGATGCTACAGGAATGTTTGTTGCTTTAATGTAGGTTGGGCAAGCAAATATAAGTAGTACATCAGCATGTAAATTAGAACAAAGCCTGGGTAACAGAGAAATAGCAGTAAAAGAGCCATGTGTATAATAAGGACTTCAAAAAAGCCCACAGAGTTTTAGTGTATTGTCATCACCTATGAATGTCCAAACTAGGATTATCATATGTGGGTTGAAAAAATCTGGATGGCCATGAAATGACAGTAAAGAGTTAGGTTTTTGTAATTCTCTGCTCCAACTCATGGTCACCCCAATCTCTGCAGTCCAGATACCTTAGTCCAAATAGTATTAATATTCTGGGGAAGCTGAGTAGGATATTGAGTAGCCCTATGTCTATTTTGCAGTTACTATCACTGGACAGCTATCAACTCCCTGACATCTAACTGCTTTTTCCTCAAAGCTTCCTTGGTGACAAAGTACATGCTTTGCAAGCCAAGGTTCCCATGCAATCTGTAATGGTATGTGGGAATGACCTCGGGAGATAGGAGGAAGAGCCACAGACTGGATAACCGCATGTAAAAGATATCTCAGTTCACAGCAGGAGGGGAGGCATGAGAAGCGTTTCAGAAGGGACCCTCCCTAGTTTTCTGGAAAGTAAAAGTAAAGAAAGGGAGAAATATTTTCAGTCTTGCAAGATTCGCTTAATGTAACCTTACAATAAAGATAGAGTTAGTACTCATGGTTGGGCTTCTTCTCTGGACTACTTCAAAGGGCTAACATAATCCACTAAACCGGGCTGGGAAAGGAACTTCTATGACACCCTGGAGAGCTGATGCCAGCCAGCTCAATGGTACTGAGTTTGCTGGACCAATGATGAGACACTGTGAATCGCAAATTACTAAAAGGATTCCAAATGCTTCGGTTCCAATTTTCTTTCAATGTCCTCCATTCCATTTTCTCCCACACCATGTGCTTACAGGCAGTGGGTCTTAATAGATTTGACAGGTTTTTATTTATTTGTGTAATGAATGGGTTTGCTTTGAAAACAAATAAAGGGGGGATTCAATTCAAACTATGAAAACTTTATTGCAGTCAAAACCCAGCAAAATTAAAGTCAGCCAAACTAAAACAAATAGAGTAAGAGACCCAGTAACTATATTAAAGTCACACATGTGAGTCCTATCTTGTGATATGTATGGTCTATTGAATTTGTTTTGTGTGAGAATGCTTTGTTCAAACACTATTACTGAATTTATTGTTTTATAATGTTTTGTATGCTAGGTCTGAGGATTCATTTTATGCTGCCCTACTTTATTCTCTTTAGATATTGGCTCAAAAAGAGTTTTACAATATTGACTGTCGGTCACCTTAGGAAAAGCTACATATAGTTTCTTAAATAAAGATTTCTAAATACTATACTTGGACTTACTAGCATCTCTATTGAAATGTCTGATCTGGGCACTATTGATTCAATGTAACATACACAACCAACAATCTTTTGGCATCTTGTTCCAAACACTCTCAACCTGGCCACGATAGGCTCCTTGGTAGAAATGGATGATGCCATGTGAAAGGGATATGAAACACTAAAAAAGAGCTGTCTGTCTGTCTGTCTGTTTGTTTGTTTGTTTGAAATATACAACTGGAGGAACATTCTCTTTTCACTAAACCCAGTATTTTGCTCACCTGATACGACCATTTCCATACACACTCATCCAGTCTGGAACAGTTGTTGAAACAAATGCATGGATTAGGAACTATATTCCTAGAACATGTCAATAGGAAAGCAAAGTAAAAATATGCAAGGCCATAAAATCCTCATTTAAAACATGAAGTCTCTTGAAATCTAGCAAAGGAAGAGTAGGTGTTTTCAGAAGGCAGTTTCTTGGCATAACCGGCTAATCTATCTTTTCCTTTGGAATGTGCAAAATGTTTTGAATTTGAAATATCTCAAGCTCAAAATTGGATGATATGACCTTCCTGGAAGTATTCCAGTGCTGTTTCAATCATTCCAATCAATTATTCAGAAAGCTGTTCAAGCTTGGAACACTTCCAGGTTTTTGGAACAGAATGGGAACACCTCCAGGAAGGTCAGAACAGCTGTTTTTAACCTGAAATAGGAAGTTTCAAGCTCAAAACATTTCAAATTCAAAATATTTTGCATATCACTACTTTTCCTCTTTAAAGGATTGGTATTGTTTTGTTTTGCTTTTCTGGCATGGTAATTCCTTGATAAAAGTTCATCTGGTAGCATTATCTCCTATGTATTTATTTATAGTTGAAGTCCTGAGGTTCCCAAATGCCAAGATACCAATAAAAAAGGTATTTTTATTTTATCAATAAAAATGTTCCAGTATGCTATATTCAATACACATGGCATAGTCATGTACAACATATATGCCAGTTTACAGGTTATTAGACTTATCTCACCCAAACCCCTTTGACATGTAGCATACACCCAAGGTGCTATAAATCCAAGTCATGTTTCCTTCTGTTCAATCACATATGTAAATGCAATGCACTCTTTGAGGCCAAATGAGAGGGGGAGGAGAGAGATAGCGCACCAACACATATTTTTAAAAGTCCTTCTTTATGCCATCTACTAATTCTTCAAAAGCAATTTGAAGACAATCTATAATTGCTTTCAAACCTGTCAACTTTGCAATGCTGAGAACAAGGAGCAAGAACAAGGAACAGATCTTGCAGCAGCAAAAATCAGTTCACAGCCACTCCACATGAAAAGAAGTGAAAAGGGAGGGGAGGGGAGCAAAAAGCTAAGCCGCTGGATGTTTTGCATTGGGCTCCTTCCTGGCCAAAGGAAAGAGAATCTTGTCACTTTCTCCCTTGCTCCTTTGGCTGGACTGCTGAGAGGGGAATGCCAGTCTGTCAAGCCCGTGCGGCCCTTGCAGGATGTGCTAGAGCAGAGCTTTCCAAACTTTTCATGTTGGTGACACACTTTTTAGACATGCATCATTTCGCGACAGACTCTTACAGCAGGGCATCATTTTGCAACACATTCTTACAGCAGGGCACAAGGCAGGCACTAGGACCTGTGCGGAATCACAGAAGGTTTGGAGGCAGCAAAGCACAAGGCAGGCACTAGGACCTGCGCGGAATCCTGGCAGGGCTCGGAGGCCGCAGCAGCCACGACACACCCAAACACTGCAGCCGACACACTAACGTGTCCCAACACACAGTTTGGAAAGCTCTGTGCTAGAGTGACCTAAGCTTAGGAGGAATCCAGAGAGAGTGAAGGAAGAATTTCATTCAATAGTGAAATATCCCCCCAACCTCTCCAGAACTCCAGCCCTTCAGCTGAGTCAGAAGGAAATCAACTCGAACATCAACCATGCCGAGATAATACAGAAGAGGCAAAACCACCTCATCTGGAAGTGCTCTTAATTTTGATCTAAAGCAGCTTTTTGGCCCAACAGGTTCCATCTCCAGTGATCACAACTTGCCACCCAGAGTCTTTTGGGACTGGAGGGCTAGAATTGGTCTTAAATAAATAAATACACCAAAGACATGCACTTACCATTCAAATATGGAAGGAATTCAAAAGATGAGTATTGGAAATTTGGGAAATTGAAAAATTAGGGTGTATTTTTTTAAATGCCATATAAAATAATAGACTCCATGGACTCCACAATATAAAATAATTTCCAAATGACACATTAATGTGACAGGCTGTAAAAGGTCCAGGAAATCAGCAGGTTTATTTCCAATGGCCTGAAACAGAGTTCTTATTTCCACTATTAAGAAGGAGGGTTTCATTATTCCTACACATGTTTATTCCTCAAAAATAAATAACTACTAATAAAACCTACTTTTTCTTAGAAGAAAATGGGTTGTGGGGTTCTTTTTGGGGGGGAGGGTTGTTCCAGTGATATTAGCATTCTTCAAATGAAGCAGAACCTATCACAAATACATGTTTGTTCCATTTACATTCCATGTTTTTGGCAGGCCTCAAAGTAGCATATAAAGTTCTCCCTCATTTCATTTTCCTCCACCACAAGAATACTCCTGTGTAGAGAAAGTGATTGGCCCAAATTTGCTGAAGGGACTTCCATGGTGGTGAGCAGATTTGAACTTGGGTCTACCAATCCTAGTCCGATATCTGATACCACAGAGCAAAGTGTCCAGAGAGACAGCAAGGGGGGAAATGTCATTTATTTATTTTATTTATTAAATATGTTTCTATCCTGCTATAATCAAACAGACTTTCAGTAGCTTACAGAGAATATCATCGTGTTATCATGCAAACTTCATAATTTGTCGTTCACATAATATCATGATTCACAATAAGTCATTGTGGTTTCTACTGGATGCCAATGATCACACAGCCTGTGTTCAACATGTTTAAGAAAGTAGAATAAACTTCCCTAGCTTGGGAACTCCCCAACTGTCATCCTACGAATTGGGAATTCTGGAAAGGCACTATGCTAAGGAAGGCTCAGCTACCATGTGCTAATTAATATGTACATATGATACATGTTAAGGTAATATGGAAGTGGGCAAAATGGCCCAGAGTGAAAACTTTTACAAGTACAGCCTAAACCATGCATGGGAGATGGGCGGGGAATAAATTGAACAAATAAATAAATAATTTACGGAGACCTTGGTGTTCTCTGAGCTTGGCTGTTTGCTTGCAGACGTTTCATTACCCAACTAGGTAACATAATCAGTGCTAGCACTGATTATGTTATCTAGTTGGGTAATGAAACATCTGCAAGCAAAATACCTAGTCAAGTAATAAAACATCTGCAAGCAAACAACCAAGCTCAGAGAGCACCAAGGACTCCACAGTTCAACCCTGAGCTACAGATATTCTCTTCTATTGGAATCACAAATGATTTGCCAAACCATACTGTACAGAAATATTTTTGGAACAAGCCTCTGGGGAAAAAAAAGAAAGTAAGAAAACAACAATACATACCTAAAATGGAAGAGGGGGAAATCTCTCAATTTATAAATAGAAGAAATTTCGGTTACCTAACATAATTCAGATCTCTGTGTGAAAGAGACGAGACTGGGAGCAATGTAAAATCCACCAGATTTATGAAGACTTTAGGAACCTACAGTGATAGAAGAATAGCCAAATAAATGACTTTAATAATTTCCTATTAAAGAAAAGGATTTCTATCACCAACCTTCACTGCTCCCAATGAAAACTATTGTGGCCTCACACCCTTGCTCACTATTTCAGGGGGAGGGGAGGGAAAAGAAGCTTCACTAAGACAGTGGATGCTAATTTAGTCAATGAAAGAGCAACTCTGGCAGTATTCATACAACCAGTTTATTCAGGTCAGGTGAAGACTACCAAATAGATTCACCCACTTGCTAAGCTTGGTGGGTATCACTCTTGGTTACGTTTCTGAGAAGTTTGCACACACCCAACCCATTTGGTTCCTGTGAGTTTAATGTATTGTGTGAACCCAGAAAATGGAACAATTGAGTATCCAGGTTAAACATGCCATTTATGCGTGGGCATAACTGTACACAGACAATAATGTAGTTGTAAGCTTCTTGGGTTCTACTGTATAGTGAAATAATATTAACACGAATTGTCTGTAGGTGAAACTAGATACAACAGGGGTGATGTACAAGTGTAATCAGAAGGGTGTGTGACATTGAGACTGGTTCCTATTCCCTTTCCTTCAAGCTCCGAAACAGCTTTCGCCAACCCGAGGGGGAAGGCTGTTCCATGCACACAAATACATGTGCATTTAACCTCATTTCAACATTGGAAATAGAGCTGCCTCTGTAATTCAGTGTAAATTAGGTAATCAGATATTTTTTCCCCACTGGGGATGTTATAAGTGGGCAAGAGGCTGTATTATAAGTACTACCATTTTTTGCAGGTTTTTGATTCATTAAAGTTATTTGTTCAAGAAATTGAATTGAGCTAATATTTATTGCTACACTATAAACCATCCTGGGACAGATATAACAGTGGGCAGGATTATATCTATATGTCTGTAGATATCTGTGTGTATAGTGTTAGTAGTAATAGTAGTAGTAATATCAGCCTGAATCAATCCACTACAGGATGAAGGCCCTTTGATTGAAGGTTATAGACAAGGTTGTCTATTGAAGGTTGGCAACTTTAAAAAGTGTGGACTTCAATTCCCAGAATTCCACAGCCAGCATCCACACGTCTTAAAGTTGCCAAGGTTGAGAAACACTGTAATAGACCATAATTTATTTTGCTGGTCCAGGACAGGTTAGTAGATAGGTATTTTTCAACTTTCCAGTCCAGGGCTGAAAGAGGGAGAATGACTGGCCCGATGTCACCCAGCTGCCTTCCATGCCTAAGAGAGAACTAGAACTGGGTCTCCCCACTCCCTTAACTACTATGTCACACTGGCTGTCACATATACATACACACATATATATACACATTCATATGCATATACTTATACATAAGCTTATATGCATGACTCCAGAATTTCAACAGTATCGAATCTGGGAAAATGTTCATACTTCTCTGTATAAAAAATCCAAGACTCCTTCAAGTTTCTTTATGCTGTTGAGGCGGGAAATATCCTGTTCAAAATAAAACAATTTATATAAGAAAGTGGCCAAGAGTGCAATCCTTTTTCATTCTAAATCAAACATTTCAAAATAATGTCTGCCTCCCATACCTGTCATTTCACCAGCATGAAAAGGAACCTCAAGTGTTCTATAGATATGTCTTGAAAAGAGTGGGAATCTTCCATTTTTTATCATGTCACTGATTTAATTACTAAAAATATGGTTATGGATTAACCATCTCCTTTCCTGCATTGAATAATATTAGGACTAAACCTTAATTCCTAACTGTTTTGTTGTTTATTCGTTCAGTTGCTTCCGACTCTTCGTGAATTCATGGACCAGCCCACGCCAGAGCTTCCTGTCAGCCATCACCATCCCCAGATCCCCCATGGTTGAGTCTGTCACCTCCAGAATATCATCCATCCATCTTGCCCTTGGTCGGCCCCTCTTCCTTTTGCCTTCCACTTTCCCTAGCATCAGCATCTTCTCTGGGATATCCTGTCTTCTCATTATGTGGCCAAAGTACTTCAGTTTTGCCTTTAACATCATTCCCTCAAGTGAGCAGTCTGGCTTTATTTCCTGGAGTATGGACTGGTTCGATCTTCTTGCAGTCCAAGGCACTCTCAGAATTTTCCTCCAGCACCACAGTTCAAAAGCATCTATCTTCCTTCGCTCAGCCTTCCTTATGGTCCAGCTCTCGCAGCCATAGGTTACTATGGGGAATACCATTGCTTTGACTATGCGGACCTTTGTTGTCAGTGTGATGTCTCTGCTCTTAACTATTTTATCAAGATTTGTCATTGCTCTCCTCCCAAGAAGTAGACATCTTCTGATTTCCTGGCTGCAGTCAGCATCTGCAGTAATCTTTGCGCCTAGAAATACAAAGTCTGTCACTGCCTCCACTTTTTCTCCCTCTATTTGCCAGTAATCAATCAAGCTGGTTGCCATAAAATTGGTTTTTTTGAGGTTTAACTGTAACCAACCCTTTGGAGGAGATGGGCGGTGATATAAATATAAATAATGAAGAAATAAAAATAAACCCAGCTTTTGCACTTTCTTCTTTCACCTTCATCATAAGGCTCCTTGGCTCCTCCTCGCTTTCAGCCATCAAAGTGGTATCATCTGCATATCTGAGATTGTTAATGTTTCTTCCAGCGATTTTAACTCCAGCCTTGGATTCATCAAGCCCAGAACGTTGCATGATGTGTTCTCTACACAAGTTGAATAGGTAGGGTGAGAGTATACAACCCTGCCGTACTCCTTTCCCAATCTTAAACCAGTCTGTTGTTCCATGGTCTGTTCTTACCGTAGCTACTTGGTCGTTATACAGATTCCTCAGGAGGCAGACAAGATGACTTGGTATCCCCATACCACCAAGAACTTGCCACAATTTGTTATGATACACACAGTCAAAGGCTTTAGAATAGTCAATAAAACAGAAATAGATGTTTTTCTGAAACTCCCTGGCTTTCTCCATTATCCAGCGGATATTGGCAATTTGGTCTCTAGTTCCTCTGCCTTTTCTAAACCCAGCTTGTACATCTGGCAATTCTCGCTCCATGAATTGCTGGAGTCTACCTTGCAGGATCTTGAGCATTACCTTACTGGCATGTGAAATAAGTGCCACTGTTCGATAGTTTGAACATTCTTTAGTGCTTCCCTTTTTTGGTATGGGGATATAAGTTTATTTTTTCCAATCTGATGGCCATGCTTGTGTTTTCCAAATTTGCTGGCATATGGCATGCATCACCTTGACAGCATCATCCTGCAAGATTTTAAACAGTTCAGCTGGGATACCGTCGTCTCCTGCTGCCTTGTTATTAGCAATGCTTCTTAAGGCCCATTCAACCTCGCTCTTCAGGATGTCTGGCTCTAAGTCACTGACCACACCATTAAAGCTATCCCCGATACTATTATCCTTCCTATACAGATCTTCCATATATACTTTCCACCTTTTCTTCATCATTTCTGCTTCTGTTAGGTCCTTGCCATTTTTGTTTTTGATCATACCTATTTTTGCCTGGAATTTACCTCCAATGTTTCTAATTTTCTGGAAGAGGTCTCTTGTCCTTCCTATTCTATTGTCTTCTTCCACTTCCGCGCATTGCTTGTTTAAAAATTATTCCTTATCTCTTCTGGCTAACATCTGGAATTTTGCGTTTAACTGGGCATATCTCCCCCTATCACTGTTGCCTTTTGCTTTCATTCTTTCTTGGGCTACTTCCAGTGTCTCAGCAGACAGCCATCTTGCCTTCTTGGTTTTCTTTTTCTTTGGGATGTTTTTTATTGCCGCCTCCTGAACAATGTTGTGAACTTCTGTCCATAGTTCTTCCGGGACCCTACCTACTAAATCTAGTCCCTTAAATCTATTCTTCACCTCCACTGCATATTCATTAGGAATATTAGTGAGCTCATATCTAACTGATCTGTGGGTCTTCCCTATTCTCTTTAGTCTGATTCTAAATTGTGCAATAAGAAGTTCGTGATCTGAACTACAGTCAGCTCCAGGTCTTGTTTTTTCTGACTTTATAGATGTCTGCCAACTTTGGCTGCAAAGGATGTAGTCAATCTGGTTTCGGTGTCGACCATCTGGTGAAGTCCATGTATAAAGTCGTCTTTTAGGTTGTTGGAAGAGAGTGTTTGTTATGCACAGTGAATTATCTTGGCAAAATTCTATCAGCCTATGTCCCGCTTCATTTTGTTCTCCCAGACCATGCTTGCCTGTAATTCCAGGTGTCGTTTGACTATTCACCTTAGCATTCCAGTCTCCTGTAATGAAAATAACATCTCTTTTTGGCGTATTATCCAGTAGGTGCTGCAGATCCTCATAGAACTGATCTACTTCTGCTTCTTCAGCATCTGTGGTTGGGGCATATATTTGGATCACTGTGATGCTAAATGGCTTACCCTGAATTCGAATTGAGATAATTCTATCATTTTTTGGATTATATCCAAGCACTGCTTTAGCCACTTTATTATTAATTATGAAGGCTACTCCATTTCTTCTGTGGTCCTCTTGTCCACAGTAGTAGATCTGGTGGTCATCTGATGCGAAGTGGCCCATTCCAGTCCATTTCAGTTCACTGACACCCAAAATGTCTATATTTAATCTTGCCATCTCACCAATAACCACATCCAATTTGCCCTGGCTCATAGATCTTACATTCCAGGTTCCTATGGTGTGTTGATCTTTAGAACATCGGATTCGTCGTTCACCACCAGCACCGTCGGCCGCTAGCCGTCCTTTCGGCTTTGAGCTAGCTGCGTCATCACATCTGGGGCTAGTTGAACGTATCCTCTGTTCCTCCCCAGTAGCATTTTGACTATCTTCCGACCTGGGAGTCCCATCTTCCGATGGTATACCGACATATCTCTGGTTGTACTGATCCATTTAGTTTTCACGGCAAGAATACTGGGTTGGGTTGCCGTTACCTTCCCCAGGGATGATATTTAGTCTGACCTCTCTGCCATGACCTTCCCATCTTAGGTGTCCCTTCACGGTTTAGCTCATGGCGTCGTTGAGGTGCTCAAGCTCCAGCACCACGACAAGGTAACAATCTCCTTTGCTGGAAATCCCTAACTGTAGCAGATGCTTTTTACAGGGACTCTGTTAGATTTTCCTTGTGCTAAAATTATCATATTTTGAACATATATTTAATATGGATTTGTGAAGACCAATACCATGTACAAATTCCAAGGTTTATGACATAGTTTACAGAATATCCTATGAAGTGCTACTTGTTCTTAGATTAGGTATGGGGCAAGCAATCTTTTCATGACTTGGCACAACATTTTTTTAAAAATGAAAATCAACTTCAGAGGCCATGACAACAATGCAATGACAACACCAAAGTTGGTGGACCAACTTGTATAGTATCAAGAATTTAAAGGCAAAGTACTGTAGGTATGTTAAGCCTAGATATATTTTAGTTCTTATTCCATTTTTTTAATGCAAAAACAAAAAAGAGATCATACCGCTGAAAATCATTTGCTGCGGAATTTCAACACTATGAAATCCAGAACTCAGAGACAGTGTTGATGGTCCCCAAATAGTTGCATGAAGCTTGCAGGCTACAAGCTGCCCAGCCCTGCAATTGGCCAAGGATCGTTATCTCCCCTCTCTACTTCTAATTGTATCCTTCAATCACTGTCCCATAATCCATTGTCTTTCAAATTTGCATGACAAGAGACTGAACAAAAGTCTCAATGTCCATTCAGACAAGGTGAAAATAAGAAGCCAATCTCTTGCACATTATTTATACGTTGATTTTTGTTCCATCAGTTGATCTAAGGGGTGTTGTTTTTCAATTGGCAATGGGAACTTGCATGGATCCAACTAGTTGGCAAGAGTATTGTCTGGATTCCTTGTAAAAAGTGAATGTATTGAAGGTGGTAATGCCAGACAGATTAATTCCACAATGATTGCATGTCACTGTCTCCTACTGTAGGTGTCCGTGTCTTGAAGCAAGCCTCTGGCTTGCATTGGGAGAAGAAGTTGAGCTTTTAAAAGAGTGAAATGGAACAAAGCATCCATTTGCCTCTTAAATGCCCAACCACATCCCTCAAAGAAAATGAAGACTTCTGCTCAAGCAGGCTTAGAAATGATTATTTGAGAGACAATAGTCAGGGATTTAATTTATATCCGTACCCAAGAATCTCAGGGTAATTAACTACACTAGCCTATTGGTAAGATTAGAGTTACCTGCTATCTTCTGTCCCTGAAAAAGCTCTGAGTCAGCTTTACTTACTGTTCTGAGTAGTGGAGACAATTGCACTGGCTTCAGAATCTTCTCCTACATGGTTGACTTTAGTGCAGATTTTGACAAAAGTTTATGATTTGCATTATCTTCCAGTTGTTATTTGTATTTTATGTGTACCTTTAGGTGCTATAATTCTGCAAATACCTAATTATGCAGACACTTGGAAAGTATTAAAATGTGCTCAACTTTTTTGAGTTTTAGAACTCAAAAACAAAATTGGGCTAGACTAGTCCGTATAGTTAAAGCTATGGTTTTCCCAGTAGTAATGTATGGCTGTGAGAGTTGGACCATAAGGAAGGATGAGCGCCGAAGAATTGATGCTTTCGAGCTGTGGTGCTGGAGAAGACTCTTGAGAGTCCCTTGGACTGCAAGGAGGTCAAACCAGTCAATCCTAAAGGAAATCAACCCTGACTGCTCATTGGAAGGACAGATGCTGAAGCTGAAGCTCAAATACTTTGGCCACCTAATGCGAAGAGAGGACTCACTGGAAAAGACCCTGATGCTGGGAAAGACTGAAGGCAAAAGGAGAAGGGGACGGCAGAGGATGAGATGGTTAGATAGCATCACTGATGTAATGAACATGAATTTGAGTAAACTCCGGGAGACAGTGGAGGACAGGAAGGCCTGGCGTGCTATGGTCCATGAGGTCACGAAGAGTCGGACACGACTAAACGACTAAACAACAACAACAAAAAGAAGCTTAAGTTCATAAACATAGAGGCAGGAAAGAAGCTTGGGTTCATCTGTTACCTGCTATTTTACCTGACAGACTGCAAGCATAAATGAAAGGACTTTTCCATATTAAGTTATTAACTGTGGTATTCCTCACATTTTAGAAAATGTGGGAGGTAAGTAACTTACTATTCACATATTTAAGAATGTTTATTATCTGTACAAATTTTAATTTGCAGACACTTGATTAAATCTCCAAGAAGAGAAAGTTGATGAGCTTAGCATTTAGGGAAATGACTTATTTTTTTAATAAAACAAACTATTATGTGCAATATACCACTAAAGGAAAAAAAACATCATTATTTGGGAAGGAAAAGCAGTCTCACAGCATTGCAATGGAGCCCCACGCATCTTTACATGCATTGCAATTTTCCATGAGTAGCGCAGCTTTTATCATTCTGACAAAAGCAGCAAGACCCTGCAGATGCCACTGCCTAGACACAGGGCCATCTGTAGGAGCGGTCAAAAAAGTCAAGATGGAAGCCATGGCCATGTAATCAAAACCCCAGCCCTTTTTTACATGCATTGAGGGGCTTTGATCACATAGTCATCTTGACCTTTTTGCCCCCCGTCGATACCCCTGCCTAGAATGGCTTGTATATTCTAAAGAAAGCTGGGGCCACCCAAGGAAACATCAAAATCCACCATTTGATTGTTCTTTAATCCATTCTCTTGGTCAATTTGTCAAGTAAAAACATAAATCTCTTATTTACCTGTGAGTCAGAGTTCTGTGAAGAACACAGGTGAAAAACTGTGATTAGCTTCCAGTCATTTTGATAGTCAAATGACTAAGGGGAAAAAACACAATTCGTCACAATGCAGCTGAAGAGGAGAAAGGGAGCAAGCAATATCCATCCTCAATGCTTCTGAATGGTCATGACCCCTGACAATACACTTAGCAAACTTAACTATGTTAAGTTATTAATACACGAGCAGCCCAACCTCCTTACTGCAGGGTTTCTAGCCCAGTCTTGTTGTGGGCCATATAAATGCCTCAAGATTTGTGTCAGAGCTAAGCTAAGTTGACTATACTTGCTATTGTACAACGGCCTATTTTCTTTCATGCCAGGAGTCCTTCATTTAGAGTTGGAGCAGAAGCTGTGTGACTTGACTGGTTTTGGTTCAGCCCAGTCCATGAACCCAGCCAGTATGTAAGCCATTGTTCATGGCAGCATGATGATATGAACTGGGGCACTATGACAAGTTCAACAAATCAAGGCCAAAACAAAAAATATGGTTTAAAGTTGAGAAGGGCAAAATGGCTGGTAGGTAGTGACCTAGTCATCAAATTGCCCCAAGGAGGCTACAGGCACAGAAGGTACATCAAGGTAGTGATAACAACAAACTAGGATGAAGGTTTCAAGTTACAGTCACAAAGAAGGATTGTATTGTGTCCTCTCCACAATTTTACCAACACCTGTTTGGAGAACCAACACAGAAAAAATAGATTCCTCATAGTTTGAACTTTGTAAAAACAACATCTGTTTAAGTATTAGAAAAAACTCCAATCTGAAAGTTCCTGTCATGAGAACAGTTGAATAGTGCACAGGTAAGATAGGAGTGAGGGGGGCGTGGTGGCTCAGCGGGTAAGACGCCAGGCTTGTCGATCGGAAGATCACAAGTTCAGAGGTTCAAATCCCTAGCCCTGTGTGCAGAGTGAGCTCCCGCACTAGCTCCAGCTCTTGCCAACCTATCAATTCAAAAGCATGCAAATGCAAGTAGATGAATAGGTACCACTTCGGTGGGTAGGTAACAGCATTCCGCGCAAGTCATGCGGCCACATGACTGTGGAAGTGTCTTCGGACAACGTTGGCTCTTCGGCTAACAAACGGAGATGAGCACCGGACCCTAGAGTCGGACACGACTGCACAACTGTGCGGGGGGAACCTTTACCTTTTTTAAGATAGGAGTGACTAGAGTGGGGTCTCTCATAGAAGAATGTAATAAGAATGGCTCCCACCAAGCTAGAGGTCTTCAAAATTCCCCACCAGCTGGGAACTGGATATTAACATACCTGGTACTTTAAAAATATTTTCCATTATCATAGTACATTTTAGGTAGTCTTGTTAATGGATAAATGAAGAGGCTAGCTGGCCTTTTTTAAAATTTCAGAACAATTGTCAGAATTAAAGGGAAAATATGAAGGTGTGCTCTGGTTCCATCTGATCAAGAATTAAATGCATCTAGCTCCCATCTTATATAAATATATTAATTTTTAAGGCTTGACCACCATAATGTTATGATAAACACAAAGCAAAAGACAATGGGATATAACTATAGCTTCAATTGATAGTCTTCCATGTCTTTGTTTCCTTAGCATTTTGTGTACTGTGAGAAGAAATTAAAAGATCTCTCCCTCCCCACCATGCTGTCTTCCTCAAACACTGTTTCCCGCCACATTGCTTCCCCTCCTTGAGCAAGGTAAGGTTAATCAGGGCCAATCCTGTCACACAAGTTGCACTGTGACATGAGAGATCAATGCACAGGAAGACACGTGTTAGCTCTACTAGACATAGATGCTACAAGGATGAAAAGGCTTTTGGCCAGCATTGAATATTCAAGAGGCTATTATAAACATAAGCAAATTATTCTACAGTAATGTGTTATAATACACATACCTGGATCTCTTTCATGCTCTCCACAAGTTCTTTTGCTTGATCCAAAAGATCACTGCCACAAATCAGAGAGAAAAATGGTCAAGCAGGTAAATGTTCTTTCTTTGCAGGTAGAAAGATGAATTTTAATCTACCCTGAATTATTTTCATGGGAACCAGGCTGTTGCAAAGCATAAAATGCCCCTTTCCTGAATGATGTTTTCAGAAGCCAAGAGCAAAGAGGATGAACAAAGATGTATAATATTCAGAGAGAGAATCTGGGTTCTCTGCAATGCTTTTTCAACTTCTTGATATAATTAATAACCAAAATGAAATCAAGTGGACAAACAAACGTATTTAAAAAAATGGAATAAATTTCCAATGGGATTTCCTGTGCAACTCAAGTTTCTCACCCCAAATTAAAAACATAACTGTTTGACCAGTTTTTCTCCTAATCTATTTCCTTTTTATTAGCAGTCCTGATTATGAATGAATTACTTAACTGCTGGTCATTGTGTCTTAATTATTTTAACCACTTCTTTGCTTTTCTTGTTTTTCTTCTTTTATTGGCTTTTCCTGTATTTATTATAATTATTTTTAATATAGAATGCTTCTGATAATTTTCTAAAAACAAAAAGTTACATAGAAATGCAGCAAGTAAATAAATGAAATGAAAAGTATAAATGCAGAAGGGAATTCTGCTTTTCTAATTTTGAGATTAGCCAATGTTTTGTACTAGTTCTCTGCAAATTATCAGCAAGTATTGAAAAGAAGAAGGTAGGTTAAACATAGGTATCTACAGCATCATTAGGTAATTGCTATGATTTCAAAACTATGTCCTGGAATTCCTGCAAAATTGTAATCTGCTGCATCATTCATCACTGAAATAGTGACATCCAGGTGAACAAGAAACAGCCCAGTACGTAAAAGATGAACTTACGTAGTTCCATTTCTTGATAAAGTCCCATTCTTTCTCAAAGAAGAGTAATACTGCACAGAAGGATTAAACTTCCTAATAAGAGCTGAAAGACATAAACTTAGATCAGTTTATTCATAGACTCTGGAATTGCTTATGTAAACATGACAATGAAACCATTGGGCAACAAATTGTGTGGGGGGTGTTTTTTAATTTTTTTTAAAAAACATGGATATAGAAGGAAGAATAGAATGAGAGCTTTACCATGGCAAGTGATAATAATATTAATTGTAATATAATGAAGTAACATTTCCTTTGAGTTGAACTTGAACCCTGAAGACTTCATGGCCATGATAGAAGAACTTACATATATCGAACTTACATACAAATATATTTTATATTTAGTATTAATATATTAGAAACATTTGCACTTTTATTATGGCTCTGAAACCATGTTTTATTTCCTTGAAGAGTTTTGTTGGCTTTTATTACTCTTCCTTTCTAACAGGCCTTGATAGATAGCTATGCTCATAGAAAGATAAGGTGTACATTCCAAAGATAGCTTCTCCAAAGGAAAGGTATTGTTTAATAACAGTCAAGGGGCACCCTAGCAAGGATGGAAGGAAGTTCCTAATATGGAATGATGCTAGGGTGCAGCATGGGTAACTGAGTAAGGGGTGGTCTTCTAAAGGAGGAGTTGAATGGAATGTATATAATGTGCTGTAAGAAGGGGGTCCTGGGCGATCGCCCACCTAACAGCTTGCTGTCATTGCTTTTGCTCTTGGGTGAAGAATAAAGAACTTAATTTCATGCAACTGCCTGTTTCTTTGATCCCGGCTCAGAAGCGAACCTGGTAAGGAAATAAAAAAATTCCAAGAGCCAAATACATCCATGTAATTTTCTTTGCGACAACTGGAAATAGTTTGTCATGGTCTTCTTCTTAGTCTGCAACCCTAGAATTTTCAACTCATCTCTCATCCTAGTACTAACCAAGTTTAACTAAGCATAGCTTTTTGAGATTGGCTAAGGATGAGATTTATATTATTTAATGAATGCTAAAAGAAAAAGAATTGCAAAATAGACAAAATGAGTATAGTTGGTTCATATTCAGAGTGCTGATTACTGATTCTTCATCATACTAGAGGAAAGTGGGTGAACTACAGCTGTATTTTGGGCACTATTTTTCAGTAGGAAGAGCTGCTGGAAGTTGAGTTCAGCAAGAGATGGAGGGCCAAAGGTTCCCCACTCTCAAGTTCAATCAAGAGATGGACAGAATACATATCAAATTTACAGACAACACAAAACGGGGTAAAGTTTCATCAGCACTTCCAAAGACATGAATGAAATTTTAATGAATTTGACAGATGGCAAAGGTGGGCAAAAATTAATAAACTAAAAACAAATTTATGAGGGAAGATTAAAAGGTACAGACAGATTCAGCCTGGAGAAAAAGAAGAATTAATGGAGGATATGAGGGCATGCTTCTAATGCGCTTCTAATGTCACTTGAAAATAAGCAAAGACTTGTTTTCCACTGCCCCAGAGATCAGGACTGGATCAAATGGACTTGAATATGGAAAACCCGCTTCAACAATAAAACAGCTTCTCCAGGGAGACAATGACTCTTCCATGCTGAAGGTCTAGAAACAAAGACTAGAGATATTTGTTTGAAGAGCTAAAGCTCGGTTCTCAGCCTTTTCCATTATATGGACTACTCATTGTCATCAAAAGCTTCTACAAACCACCACATAAAAAAATAATTTTAAACATTTAACTATGCCAGATAAAATCCACTGATCCCTGTTTGGATTCCCACCTTCTAACCACACATGTGCAAAGAACATTGATTCACCACTACTTACTGTAAATTCAGAGAATATTATACTGCACAACAGACTACACTGCAGTTAATGTAACACTGAGTATAATGTAAAAAGGAGTGTATGGGATTATATTAGTATTATTATTATATTATCTTCTTTTGCTTCCCACAGACCACCTTCAATATGCTCATGAACCATTGTTCTAGTTCTAAATTTGCTACACAAAGTAAAGGAATGGTTTAGATTACCTACAAGACTGGCATCAGCTTTAATTATCTAAGACAATGGGGTTAAACAAAATGGTAAGAACCATTTCCCTTCTTAAAATTATCTGACCACTGGGCAACATAATGTTCAGTCAAGAATTTAAGACACACCTGTTAGTATTCTCATGCTCGCCTGAGTAAAGTCTTGTTCTGTGCTAAAAACAGAAATATCAATTAATCATTCCTTTGTATAGAGTAATAATGGAGTCCAGTGCACAGTAGCTGCATATTAGGCTTCATCTTTTTTCCCTCCCCTCCATATAATATCTATATTACCTTTGAAAGCAGTTCCCAGTTACTTTAATTGTGGGTTGTCCTAACAAAGAAACAGCTGGCCTAAAAGGGATTACTTTTGAGTCTATCATCTATTGTTTTCCTCCTGGCTATTAAAAACTTAATCTCTGTCGTTCAGTGTAGAAATGGAGGACAAACTAAATGTTACATAAAAATATGTCAGATGGCCTTTGATAGTCTATTGTGCCATTTGGATGAGAAAATGTAACTTCCGATGAAGGCATTTGAAAGCAGATAAATTCCCCGTTCCCTACTCATTAATCCATTTAAAACTGGCGGTAAATTGCATTTTTCAAAAATCATGGTCAGAAATGAATCCAAGGGCTGCAGAAAAGAAGGGAATGCAGATTGCCACCCACCCTACATTTATCCCC
Source organism: Charina bottae (assembly GCA_023362775.1). Lineage (NCBI taxonomy): Eukaryota > Metazoa > Chordata > Lepidosauria > Squamata > Charinaidae > Charina > Charina bottae. The sequence continues at coordinate 51,832,309 of JALMGJ010000001.1, read as the reverse complement.
TACTCTAAGTCGTCTCCATATTTACACACACACACACACACACACACCTGGGAGGTCTATGTGGTTTTTATAGTAAAAAAAATAGGGGCGAAGGATGATGCATGGGGGGCAGCTGTATTTAGAAACAGGAAGCAGAGAAAGGGAGTTATTGCTCCTTCCCATTTCTCTACTCAGAATCTCAAAATTTCTTCCATTTTCCTCATTTAATAGGATATTAGGCTACCACTTCATGCATTTGGTGCCATATCCCATTGGATCTGAATTCCTTTAGCTTTATTTATTTTTCATAACTGCTATTAAGAAACTAGAGAATCCAATTCTATAATAAAGTTATATGCAGACTTTATATATATATATATATATATATATATATATATATATATATCAATATGTAGACTCTGCTGCAGTGGAGTTTCAATTCACACATTGTATGATAGCTGTCAAAGCTGTGCAGCAAATATTTTATATTTTTGACATAATGTTAAAAATACATTTGGATAAACTTATATATTTTATATTTTACATTGATACATGAAAGAGATAGTATGTGATGCATTAGTACCCTTGCCAAGTGTTGGGTCACAAATGAAAGAAATATGATCCTAACGGTATGGCATATATTTGATTATTTAGCTGTTCTCTATTGGAACAGCTCACCAGTTAGATTGGTCATATACAGTACTTGCTCCATTTACTGGGCCTACAGAAAGTGCTGGTTGTCAGCAACTGGTCTCTCTTGCTGTAAAATTGTGTTCCTTCTGCACTGATTCCTGCCTCAGGCAGGTTTCCTCCATTATTCTTAAGGTGAAGGAAGCACCTGGAAATCTGCAAAGCACATTGGTGGAAAAAAGGTAACATGTTTTATGAACATAATAAAAGGTAGCACCTTTGGAGGAGATCTGCTTGCTCTGTTCCAGAATGTCCCATCTGTAAAGAAAGAAGAAAAGGAAGATGAGGACAGCATTGTTTTTGAACTGTTACCAGAAAAGAAATGGTGAGGAAAAGGAGAAAGTCAGGGAGACATAGGTTCCTAGGTCTACAATGGAAGGGGAATTCTATGATGTCAATGAATCCTGTGCCCGCTCCAGCATTGTGATCTGTAATCCCAAAAGAAGAAATGAAGAGCAAGGAGCAGGCAGAAGAAGTACAAAGAGAGTGCCAGTTTGCATCCAGAAGAACTGCTGAGGTGAAGAAACAATGGTTGGTCCCTGTCCTGGTGTAGGTGTAGAAATAACACGCCGAGGCTTGGAATCGAGTCTCTAGTGTTTATTACCTTCCTACTTACAGAATCCTGCTAAACTAAAATGGCTTGAAGAATCCCAGAGACATAAGTCCAGGCTTAGGGCGGGGCTTTCCGGAGGCGTTTGGGAGACAAGGCCAAAGCTTCAGAACTGTGCACGTGCTTCCCTTCCTTGAGGGAGCTCCCCCCACCGCCGTCCTGTATCTCCCTGACAGTCCCCTACTTCAAAAAACACTTGCCTAATGAAGAGAATTTGTAAAGTCAAAAGTTTGCACACCATTTTGTAACCTTTAGTTGACCTAATAAAAGTAATTCCTTAATAAAGATTTTGTCATTTTCCTTGAAGAAAAGAAAAAAAACATTCTTTATGGAAAAGATTATTTTTTGAAAAGCCATATGAAGAAAGTAAGAGAGAAAGTGTCATAAAGATGTTCTGGTGACAAACTTTCTAAGAGGGGAACAAGAGATCTTTAAGAATGGTGGAGCTGGAAAAATAAAGGTTCTAGCCAGGAATGATTGGGATACATGAACAGAAAAATAAAGAAGGAGCAAAATCATGGATGGCTTGGAAAACCAGAGCGAGTTATTTATATTTAATCTGAGAATGGAAACAATGCATATGTAGGTATTTCGCAGGAACATGATTGGAATGACAAACACTGAATTGTTTTGGCAGTAGAGTCCTGAATAGATATGAAAGTCAACTTGAAAATTGATTGGGTTGTGAATTAAATTTTCTGTAAAAGGAGCGAAGAGAAAGAACTGTATTTTTCCATTGGAAATCAATGAAAAATAGACACTAGTGGGCAATGGACTGAATATGAGAATTAAAGCAGGACGCGTACAGTACTAAAGGGTTAAGCCAAGATTTTCTGCCATTTTAATATACTACAATATTACCAATAGAAAAAGAGAATGTATGAAGAAAGGAAAGCATGAGAGAAAGGCAGGTTTTACAAATCCTTTTGGATGATTGGAGTTTGAGATGCCAATAATTCACCCAAGAGAAAATATCAGATAGATAGGTAGAGAAAAATAATGAATGTTGCAGATCAAGTAGTTGGAAAGAGCAGGGCTGCAGGAACTAATTCATAAGTCGGCAACCTTACTTGGATTCAACTGAATGGCAGTTTTTCTATCGGGTGAAAGACAACTATACTTCTGCAAAATCCCTTTTCAACAGAATTCACTGCTATACTCACATTTCCCAAACTTCCTATAGCAGCAACTACTTTAATGTCTGATGGTCGCAGGGTGTGAACTGAAGAGATAAAACATAAGCTATTAGTTATCCAAGTACTGTAATAGTTCTCCTTATCTCCATTTATTTCAATTAAAATAAAGGCAAAGCAAAAAAAATTACAATTATTTTTAAACATGCATATTGCTTTATTCTGAAAGTGGAGATATATATATATATATATATATATATATATATATATATATATATATGTATGTTGTGCTTGTGCACCCATACACACACACACACACACACTTAAACACTATGTGCAAAGCAGATAACATTTGATTGAAATCATTCTAAATAATAAGGATGACTTTGAAATATTTTATAATAATTAATAAAACAAAAATATTGTTAAATAATAAGAACAATCCCATTATTTCTCATTTTCATATGGTCTGAATAACATTATTCCCCTGATGATTTATCTAGGACTTGGATGGCATAAGTAAACTTGACTCCCCACATTTTGTACTCAATAAGATAACTCTTATATTTTACTTTGAATATCCTCCCTAGATATACAGTAAATACCTGAAGATGAAGCTTGATGAGAAGAACTTTGTAACTTGCAGGAGTACCATAAGTCCCTTAGAGGCTGTAGGAAAAACAGTATGTATTGTTGTGTTTTAGAAAATTTGAATGCTTGAAGTATACAGTATGCAGGCACGTAATAAAAATGGAATGGACAATCAGATCCACAGCGCTAAAACAAGAAAGTTTATCTACTCTTCCAGGAAATATTTTCCAATAGACCATGTCACTAAAACTTTCCAAATAATTTCATTATTTATCAGGCAGCTTTGGGCTTTTACCTCCCAATCCACATTTTGTTCATACTAATATTCTGCTACTAGACAGCCTGTGGTAATTTTAACCACCCTTTAGAAGAGTTTGGGGACTCCATGTAAAAGAAGAAAATCAGAAGTCTTGAGAAAATCAGAATCCATAGTTCCCTAATCTATGCGTGGACTTCTCTGTGTATTCAGGAATAGCTATAGCATGGAGATGATATTCTAAGCACGGTGGAGACCCTGACTGAGTCTCTCCACCAATCAAGACCTGATATTGGAGCAGGCCCTATTATTAGGCAGATGGAACAACAAGCTTAGATAGATAAGCGCCAGCCTAAGCCACTTTGATACCTGAGATGAGGAAGAAGACTGTGGCCCTCTTGATTTCATATATCAAGCTAGCTGGACTGGCAACAGGAACTTTCTTTGACACAGTGAGCTACTATCTTCCATCATCACTGAGCTAGCAGACCAATTTTTGTGCCTCAGACATGTTGTTTGTTGTTGTTCAGACATTTAGTCGTGTCCGACTCTTCGTGACCTCATGGACCATAGCACGCCAGGCCTCCCTGTCCTCCACTGTTTCCCGGAGTTTCCTCAAATTCATGTTCATTACATCAGTGATGCTATCTAACCATCTCATCCTCTGCCGTTCCCTTCTCCTTTTGCCCTCAGTCCTTCCCAGCATCAGACATGTTGTACTGCGTACTTAATTAAACAAAGCAGGGCAACCAGAAAAATTCAGAAGAAAACTACAAAGAAGATGCCACCACCTTTGCCTCCCATTATTTTCTGATTTAATCTACATAAAGATGCACCAGGCTTTGAGTGGAAGAAACTGGTATATGTACCTGTCTTATAACCCTAAACTACCTTGCTCTGCTTAACTAGTAGAGGCTGCTATCTCATGTTGTTGAAATTAAACTCATCAGCCAGGCCAGTCAGAGTTGATAAGTGGAAGGCGAGGAGCCTGGGAGCACGATTGTTTCTGGCTTCCTGCATATGTTCTCCCAGTCCCAAAGAGCCACATTTAAATGGGAGATCAAGTCTGAAAGATGTCAGACAGCCTTTTCCATCTTGCAACTGTGCAGAAACAATGACTTACCTCCAACTCCATTTCTTCTTTCATTTTATTCTTGATTGTCAGAATATGAGCTGCAGTCCCTTTAAGAAAAAAAAAGTGTTTTATTAAATTCCTTGCTCCCCTGACCTTCTTTTGATTCCTAGTGATTGAGTCATATGGTTGCTTTGTGCCCGTAAATGTTCATTTTCTACCCAAACAACAGGGCAGGTTTAAATAGATACACTTGCTAATGATTGGATTACGGATTCTTAAAAATGCTTCCAATAACAACATCTGATATCTAAAACAATTACATAAAAAATACAAGTGGAGCCTGCATAGGATCTTGTTGCTCTTTCTTGGGCAGGGTGTGTGTGTCAATTGCATAGAATGTGTAAAAATGGAGATTGTCTACAACAAAATATTGAAATTTTATTATTTTGAACTTCTGCTGTCAAACTCTTAATTGTAAAACTTACACCCCACAGCACCAACTTTGCCAGGGCCAAGAGACTGGTGTCTGCAAGTATTTACCCAGTACAATCAACAGATTCTTTTGAAGAGAAACCACATCAGTTGTAATGGTGTGTAAGTACTGTAGCACAGATGTAGCATGTGAACTCAACCAGCAGTGAGGGCTAGCTTTATTTTTTAGTGAGATGAAAGCTTGCCTGCTCTTTCATTCTGCTAACTATGAACACGGGATAGACAATGCTATGTGACCTGAGTGTTTTCTGCATTTCACTCCAACAGCAGCTGGCAATCCAAAATCTTGGCGGGAAAAGCATCCTTTTCAGGAAGCTGTACCTTATTGCTATCACTCCTATGTCCCTACATTTCTCATCAGCCCAAAAAACAACACACTTAGAGTTCTAATGCTTCGGCATATATTGGGCACAGAGAGAATCTTCTAGCTGTGCTCCTGTTCTCTGAAGATGCCAGCCACAGCGACTGGCGAAACGTTAGGAACCAAAACTTCCAGAACACGGCCACACAGCCCGGAAAACCCACAACAACCATCGGATTCCGGCCATGAAAGCCTTCGACTATACATTACTTCAGCATATAGTTGCTCCTTTCACAGATGGGATCTACCTCACCACACTATATTTGTTTTAGTGTGTTTTATCTGCTTCAGCATATAGAACCATCAGGCCTTCTACTCACAGAGACGTTCCTATCAGTCTTGGCTTTCAGGTGAAGTGCTGAAATTATGCTTCAGGTTATGTCTGGAAAATTTATAAAGGACAAGTGTCTTACCTAAGAAAAAGGGCAGCCAGAGGAAGAACGACGGCTTCTTCATGCTTTGCTCCTTTATGAATGAACACTTCTGGAAAGATATTAGCTTTGCTTTACCATATGACTCACCTGTGGTCAAGAAATGGTCTTCTCTTCTAGCAGTTTTTATACCATAGTGAGCAGATAATTCAGCTGTCATAAAATTTATTGCCCTTTTCTCTTTTGAAAATGCAGCCTTTAAAAGTGAAGTGATAAAATATTAACATTTCAATGCCACTGCTTAAGAAGAAAAGTGTTGTGTACTTTATACATCATTATTTCCTGAAGGAGGAATAAAAAAGGGACAAGTGCTCTTTAATTAGCAACCAACCGTGCTTTGTAATTTCCCATTTTTATATGTGATTATTATGGAAAATCCCTTTTCTGTAGTCATCAGATTGAAGCAGACCTGCTTCGTTAGTGTATGTTTCTTTGATCATTTGTATTTGCAAACTTCTGCTTTATGATGTTATGCTATTACAAAACTGAGAATTACATTTCTGTATCTCCTGAGAATTTAAAAGAGGAAAACCTGAATGGTATCTGTAAATATCAGGATACAGACTTCTGTAGATCTATCTATAGACGTACAGCTAAATTCTTGCAAAGTTTGCACTGTTTATCTGAATTCTGGATGGGAACTGAGTTCTTGGACATAGCCACTCCAGACTTGCAGAGTGTGCATCTTCACAATTCACAATTATTAACTAGGTCCTACCCAACCTTTTGAGATCAGTCGAAGCTGGCTATGTACTTCCACCTAGCTGGAAAACAGCTGTTTTTCCTGCTTCTCAGAGAAATAATGGTAATAGCTCTGCTACTTGTGGGTTGCCTTTCTAGTCTTAAATTAAAAAGTGGAGAGGGGATATTGTAGAACTACACAATAAAGTGAATATTGTTGCTATACATACACCTTCAGTATACTTAAAATATGGTATTGTGAGCCTGATTAATGCAAACTATAAATCTGTGTGATGAATACATCAGTTGTGCAGAACTTATAGATAAAATTATTTCCACACTTACTTTCTTGTATGCTAAATTGGATTATCAGTCAATGTCACAAGAAGCACCACTGTTGATTTTTTCCAGTGCCAGATGTCAGCCTGTCAGATTGGGGTATAGAGAAAATCTATAAACAATATGAAGTTGAGAAGATAGGATCGAGATTTTTTTTTATTTTTTGTTAAACCATGTCTTCTTAATATATCTCTTGTTTAACAAGGTACATAAATAACCTCATTTATATCAAGATGAACTTTTCCTGGATATAACTGCTCTACAGCTCTCTTCAATCTGGTGGTTTTTGGAAGTATTGGCATTTTCCTACTCCAAGATGAAATGCACAATGCTTCTGATGTACAGAACAGACATCTAAGCAATATCATTTCCCTAATTGCTAGGACCATTTCTTTTAGACCATCATAAAACAAGTCTAACCTGCTTTCCCTGGTTGGGAGAGTCAATATCTTCAGGGGAAGTGGGAAAATAAATAACGTATCTTGGGAGAAAGCAGCTGTTCTCCTGCAATAGTTTTTGTCAGGAAATCAGTACACTTTAAAGCACGTGTCTCAAAATTATTCACTATACCTGTTTTTAATTTACTATTGGCACTTTCATAAAAGCCTGGCTGTTAAAGTACTTCACAGATGAGGAAAAAAAATCAAGTACAGAAATTATGTCAAAGTAGTCAAGTTGGTGGCTACAACCATATGTTCAAAGTTCCCTCCTTTTTTTATATGAACTATTATATGCATCTTGACTTTTTAGAGCTTTCCTTACAAATGCCCTCGCAGGGAGCTAATTTTGGGCATCACGAAAGGGCAGCAAATTTAATTCATCATTTTTCATTGTTGTTGTTGTTTTCCTGAGGATTTCCATTCATTTCACAACTATACTTAGGCAGCACACAAACATCCCCACTAAATTAATTTGTTTGCTTACTAGTTAATGCATAAGAACAGCTTCTTTCCCTCAACACTCACCTGAGATTTGTACAAGTTCCACTCGGTATTTGACAAGAGAAGGAGGAAATGTCAGGAGCCAAAGAACACAACAAAAATGGCACAATAGTGGTTTAGACATTTCCTACTTCATGCTTTCCGGAAACATCACTTCTGAGAAAAGAACCTAAGAAGCAGAACACATCCCAGTAAGGTAATATTTCAAAACATGAGGTTTAAAGCCTAACAATATAATACAGTGATAATATTGGAATATAGTATCAGCACACACAGGGGCTTAAATATAACAAACTCAATGGGGGTGAGCCTTTGCAGTATTCAATCCCTTAATTCACTTTTAAAAAAGAAAATCGAATTTATTGGAGAGGAGTTACTGTTATTTGACTGAAAGGGCAATCTTATAACCTTGAAAATATGAATTTAAGTGCTCCAAACCTCACAGTGGACTGTGCTAAAGAATCTGGAATATGATAGTGTCAGTGTATGTGAAGAAAAATACATTATTCTTGGGATTTCACTGGTCTGACAAGGACATGCAAATGAGATAATGACTAGCAGCTGAGACTAATTAACTCAGGTGTTGGCTGAGCTCACCAACCTTGAGAGGTAATTGAGGTAATTGACTGCTGCTAATTAACTGCACCTTTATCTAGGTATGAGTAAGCAGAACTATGTGTATATATACCATGGATGTGAAACATGGGGTGTGTGCAGTTTTTTTTTTTTGTATGGAGTTGGTTGAGGAGTGTACTTGTAAATATTGTGTGCTGTATAGTAAAGGTCTGTATATATTTGAAGCAAAAGACTCTGTAGTTTATTACAGCAGCAGACAAGCAGATTTCTTTGGCAGCAGCAGCAGTGGATGGTGCAATGCTCTACGCACTCTGACAGATAGAACCATCTTCTTTTTTAAAAAAGCTTTTACTAACATTGTCCTTACGGTTTTTGTTCTGTATATGCAGAAACGGTTCTCATTTCCTCACTCCCTCTAAGCCCACTATTTCTTTCCTTTTCTGTTCATGGGCTCACATGGTTTAGAAGAGTGGAAGAAGAATTAATGGTGGAGGAGATGGCATCAAGTCTTGGCTCCTGAGAGTCTATTTTGGCCACTGGGGCAGAGCTTCGCCCAATGCCAGGAGTCCATTTCTCCTCTGACCAATTCTTCTTTCTCTTTTCAAGATGTAGTTTAGATGGAAGTGAAACTCTCCAGTTCCATGTATTTCTTAATATATTTACTTTTTACTTGAAAAATAATGAAGATACACTAGCATTCACTGAGAGATGGGCTGAGCCCATACTCTGCATCCAAGACAACTGTTATCATGCATCTTTTTCTGTTTAAATGGGACTTGCTGTTACTTAATTACTCACTATTCTTTTAGCACTCTGTATATGCTCCGAAGTACATGTCCCAACATGGGCTCTTGGTGTATTCAAATCTCTGACAAGCAAGACACTTAAGAAACAAAAAGGAGAACAGTGTTAAAAATAGGCCATATTAAAATATCAACAGTTCCTGTTGATGGAGTTTTGAAGGTTAATAAAAGAACTCCAAGCAGCTAACAACAATCTTGCAGAGTAGAAGCGTGGACCAGCAGGGAACTTGTACTTTAAGCTTAATTACGTTCAGAAATAAATTCAGTCTTCACACATTAGTTAGATGAAGAAAAATAGAGATAGCTTACATTTATTCAGTAGATCTGGATACAAGTAGATTCATTGTAGATCTGCGTGCAAGCAAGATGAAATGGATGAGAGCTGCATTGTGCAGCGCCTCCTGCTTGCAGGTGTGCCCAAAGAGTAATGGAGGTTGTTAATCCCCCAAACTCAAGAAGGAGGAGGAAGTGGAAATCAGGTGACCCATGTGACATCCCACAAGCACAATAGAGATGTGTTTACTAGAAAGGACCCCCCTTATGCTTATGAGACCATGCTGAGTTGACTCCTAATGATGATTCCAACACTTGTTACCCCTTAAAGATGGAAAAATCTACTTTTAAAAATGAGGTCTAGCAAAGAGGTGCCCAGTTGGCATAATCGTCTAATGCAGTGTTTCTCAACCTTGGGAACTTTAAGATGTGTGGACTTCAACTCCCAGAATTCTCCAGCCAGCATCTTAAAGTTCCCAAGGTTGAGAAACACTGCTCTAATGGGAATCAAGAACAGCTAAATCCAGTTGAATACTGAATCCAGAGTCAAACTGCTTTGGAAAGGTTCACTAGCTGTCCAAAGAGAAACAGGATTCTCTCCAAAGAAATTTGAACCAAATCTGGATTTCTCTAGTGCTTCAGGAGCATTTTGAAATTTTATTTATTTATTTATTTATTTATTTATTCGACTTTTATCACCGCACCATCTCCCCCAAAGGGGACTCTGGGCGGTTATATGTTATATATGGAAATGTTATATGGCTGCATAGTACATACCCTCTAAAGCAGTCTTTCAAATAAAACTGAGCTCTTCTTCTTCTCCTTCTTCTTCCTGATCATCACCATCATCTATTTGCTTTCAGGCATGACACCCCAGAGCCTTAACACACTGATTTTAAATCTAACATCCGAAAAGGGGAGGGGGGGCATGCACTGTTAAAACTGGCATTCTAGGGCCATGTTTTGGCAGCACAAACCAGAGAGACTTTGTGGACTTCCAAAATGTCCTGGGAGGCTGCGGCTTGCTCACCCCAGTTCAGTGAGTGGGACACCCTATAAAATAAATGCAAAGGTAGACATTCCTCTCCATGCATCTCTCTCTCTTCCTCCCTCCCACTCTGTCTCAAAAGGGGTGAATGGTAGAAGCCGTGTTGTGCTATGGTGACCCAAGCTCTGATGTTTCTGCATGTGCTTCATAATGTCACCCACATGTACAAAAGGGGCGGAGATTGCATCACAACAGCACAACACTGCTTTTGTCGTTTGAACGAACATGTTGCGTGCTGCGGACCGTTCTGGCTGATGCCTGAGGATGCACGTACTGCTGGTGGCTTCCCTGGTCCTCAAGAATCTGGCAGGTGTCTGGGGGGACTGCTATCAACCAGAGAAGAAGGGCTGCCTGGCCTACTTCCATGCTGGCTCACCCAGACATAGTTTGGATTCAAGTCACCCAACTTGCCTCTACCCTCAGATGAGCCCTTGACCCAACCAGCTGGTGGCAGAAGATCACAGATGTCCTGGCCAAATAGAGAATGGCCATCTTGGACATCTTGCCAGACAGTTTTTTCCCCCCCCAAACTTATAAAGGTTTGAAGTAAACCACTCACCACTCTACTTCCAGGAAGCTGAGGACAACATGTATTTGGCACCTCCCCTTCTAGCTCCCACAGCAGCCTTGTAAGTTCAGTGAGGCCCCAAACCGACCAGTGAGCTTCATGGCTGAGGGAAGATATGAACCAGTGTTTCCACAGTAAATTCAGCACACAGCGCAACCTGGTCTTTCTCAAAGGATGCTGACCTTGAGGTTGTTGGATCCGAAGTGCATCACATTTGTATATTTTAGAGAGAACACCAGTAAGACTATCCTAATTGCCATGTCATGGATTTCTAAAGAGGATTTATTTATTTGTTTGTTTTCCGCTGCCAAAAACAAAGAAATCATCCAGTGTGCAAACAGAAGTGACTATTCAAAGAACTTTGCTGCCATCTGCTGCACGTAATGAAAAATCACAGGTGCCTCAAAAACAATGCATTATGAGATAGCTTTGCACCCACAATTAAAAAGAAAAACAACTTAGAGTATTTCCACACTGCCACCAGCTGCATTGTGCATCCTCTGCAACTGGGGATTGAGAAAAGAGGAGGAGGATTAAAAGGTCATTGAGTTGGTCGATGTGGAGACAGAAAAATCAGCCACAGCCCTTCGCTTCCCACTTGCTTTTGTGCCTTCTATTGCTCCTGTCTAATAAAGGGCGGCTTGCAAGGCAAAGTAGTGCTTTCCTATCTAAAAAGAAGGGGGAAATCACAAGAGTGGGAAGATGAGACAAGATGGGTACTTCCTCTCCACAGGAAACTGCCCCACCCCACTGCTCCAGATGAAATACTGTAGCGTTTCATCTGGAGGTGCAGCAGAGCTCAGAGTTAACCAGCTCCGCTTGCAAAGCTCTCTGGAAGATCTATGGCATCCTGAGATGCAGAGGTGTGATGCTGATCCCAGCTTAGCACAACCTTTCTGTGTGGAAGGAACATAGTGATATTCTGGGTAACATAAGTGAGTGCTGCTGATGTCACTCTCTGTCGCTTTCACACACGCACACATATAGGTAGTCCTTGCTTAACTACCGCACTAGGACTGGAATTTCGGTCACTAAGCGATGCAGTCGTTAAGTGAGGCATCACATGACCAGACCTGATTTTACAACCATTTTTACCGTGGTTGTTAAGCAAATAACCACAGTTGTTAAGTGAATCATGTGGTTGTTAAGCGAATCACGGTGGTCATTAAGCAAACCAATGGTTCCCTATTGATTTGGCTTGTCAGAAGCCAGCTGGGAAGGTTGCAAATCGCGATCACGTGACTGCAGGACACTGCAACTGGTTATAAATGTTAACCGGTTGCCAAGCGCCCAAATTGCAATCATGTGACCGCGGGGGTGGTGCAATGGTCATAACCTCAAGGATGGGTCATAAGTAACTTTTTTTAGCCCCATCATATCTCTGAACCATTGTTAAATGAATGGTTGTTAAGCGAGGACTACCTGTACACATGCTTGATTGATTACGTACCATCAAGTAGTGTCGACTCTTAGGGACCACATACAGGTAGTCCTCGCTTAACTACCATCTATTTAGTGACTGACTGGAATTACAATGGCGCTGAAAAAAACAACTTGCAACCATTCCTCGCACTTACGACCATCACAGCATCCGCACAGTCACACGATCACAATTCAGGCACTTGGCAACCAGCTCACATTTACAATGGTTACAGCATCCTGCGGTCACATGATCACCATTTTCGACCTTCCCAGCCGGCTTCCAATAAGCAAAATCAATAGGGAACCATGTGATTTGCTTAACACCATGTGGTTTGCTTAATGACCATGTGACTTGCTTAATGACCACTGCAAAAATGGTTGTAAAATCGGATCCTGAGTTGCTTAATGACCGCATCACTTAGTGACCTAAATTCCGGTCCCAATTGTTGTCGTCAAGCGAGGACTACCTGTAGATAGATTTTCTCCATGATGACCTGTCGCTAACCTGGTCCTTTAGCTCTTCCCACAGCACCCCCATCGCCATTGTAACTGAGTCTGTCCATCTGTTTCTTTACACGCACTTACAGCATCTAAATAATTTTTTTAAACCATTTTGTCCAAGAGAAGAGACTGATGGCCTTTCCCCACTGCTGAGCTGCAGTGTTCTCCACCCATCCTTGAGTCAGCAAAAAACTACAGCAGCATGTAATTTGCCAATCCCTCTCCTGCCTTTCCTGCCTCTGTTCCCAGTCACTACAAGACACCCTGAACCAGAACAAGAGGAAAAATACTACTTTAACGCCAATATACAGTTAAGGATGATTTGAAGCTGCCTCACTCATAAGGTGGGGAGGAGTTGAGGGTAATGTCATGGGGCCATGGCTGAAAAAAGATGCTGCCCAGGCATGTTTTTGGTTCGGTGTAAGTTGGGACATGGCCCTCAGGCCACACTCCTGGTGTGCATCGGACTGAACAGTTCGCTCTTCTGTGTTATATGATGTATATGCAGTTCGAGCATCATTGCAAAGGCTTCTTCCATCTTTAAGGATTCTAACTCATCTTTAATAAGGGAGGGAGGGAGGGAACTATAGTACATACTAAAGGTATCATTCAGCCTAAATTAAATAACTCATTAAACAATGACACATGAAATAATATTGATCAATCTTTCCACTGCATTGACAGAGTACCCATTCATAAACAGGAAGTGAGCATATACTTGTAACTCCAGATTAACTACCTTTCCAGCCCTGAACGAGTATCTGTAATTCTTCATATAGTGATCCATTCTACATTATTGGTATATAATTCAAAAACGTATTTGTATCTTTAAGCAACAATGCTCTTTATAGCATCATATTTAAAATGTTGTGAATACCAAACCAAAATCATATTAATTGAACAAACCCATGTTATGTGCGTAAGTGTTTCCTCATCCATATTATACCTTCAATGCAATGGAGTTGGTAACCAGCTCTTTTGGAATATTCTCTGTGGAATGTAATAGACATGGAAAAGAAGTTTGGGTTGAATTAGTCTCATCTTATGATCAAAGGAAATATATTTAATAGATGTTAAGAACCTTTGCCACTGAATCACTAGTATAGGATATTCCAGCTCTTTTTTCCACAGTTCTTGAAGATAACTAATTTCTACCTTACAAATAAACTTTAATTGTTTTTAATGAAATTTGATGTAAGGTTGGATATAACTACAATACATTCCATTAGTAATTATAACTAGACAACCCATGACCCATTGGATCATCGTTTCAGAGATATTTCCTTACCAGATTCCTCAATGCCTTCAACAGTGGCAGAGCTTCTATTGGAAAAGTTCTTAAAAATTCAGGGAGATATTCAAAGGTGTATCTGGCTTGAAAGCATCCAATGTGAACTGAATAGCACAAACATCAGGAGTTGACTACAGGAAATGTTTTATGACATTTTGTATTATGTCAAAGAATGTTTTATGACAATTTTTATGTCATAAAATGTTTAATAAAATTTGCCAAATTTCAGTTCCATGGGAGTCATGGGTCCCAGATTTTGGACGCATTTTGTAAGTTAGCTCATTTAAGGTACCTTGGTTCAAAAATTGTTGCCCTACGATGCACTGTTTCACCCAGTTAAAGTTCACACACAAACAGGAGAATTTTAGTAGTATTTTTTTTATTTTTCAAATTTAGCCACCGCCCATCTCCCCCAGAAAAGGGGGAGTATATAGTATAAGTATATAGATTCAGGAGACACGTCTGAACCAAACTGCAAATTCAGGAGGTATTTTAACTGAACATTCTGGCACTTTGCAGTTTAAATTCCTCCTTTAATAAAGCATGTGGTTTAAAAACTTGATTTGCAAATGATCTGACTTAAAGTAGTTATATTATTAAAAACACAGAATCATCGAGTCACATGGTTGAAAAGGACATTAGATGTCACCTAGTCTAACTTCCCGCTCATTGCAAGTTCCTCTCAAACAACTTTGACAGATGACCATCCATCCTCTGTCTGAAAACCTCCAGCAAAAGGGAACTCACCATTTCATGTGACAGCCTGTTCCACCGGCTTACAGCTTGTGCAGTCAGGGAGTTCCTTCTGATGTCTAGCCTGAACCTACTTCCTTGTAGTTTTAACCCATTGCTTCTGGCCCTGCCCTCTGGGGCAACAAAGAGGAAGACCACTCCCTTTCCTTTGTGACACCCCTTCTGATATTTGAAGACTGCTATCATATCTTATCTCAGTCATATCTTCTGTAGGCTAAACATACTCAGATCCATAGGACTTGGTTTCCACCATCTTGGTACTCTTCCTGTGAATCTTGTCCAATTCATCACTGTCCTTTTGGAGCTGTGATGCCCAGAACTGGACTACAGTCTTCCAAGTGGGGTCTGATAAGAGCAGAGTAGAACAATTATTTCCTAATATCTGGACTCTATGTTCCTATTAATGCACTCATTTACCTTTTTAGCAGCTGCATCCCTCTGCTGGCTCATGTTTATTTTTATTTTTTAATTATTTTTAGATGTTTTATCCCACCTTTATTATTTTTATTATTTATTATTTTTATAAATAACTCAAGGTGGGGAACATACCTAATACTCCTTCCTCCTCCTATTTTCCCCACAACAACAACCCTGTGAGGTGAGTTGGGCTGAGAGTGAGTGACTGGCCCAAGGTCACCCAGCCAGCTTTCAGGCCTAAGGCGGGAATAGAACTATCTGTCTCCTGGTTTGCCATTGGCTCCTTCCCAGGGCTGAGAGACAGGGACTGGCCCAAGGTCACCCAGCCGGCTTTCATGCCTAAGGCGGGACTAGAACTCTCAGTCTCCTGGTTTCTACCCCGTTGCCTTAACCACTAGACCAAACTGGCTTTCAAGGTTTAACTCAAGGTTGACAAGGGCCCCAGATCTTTTTCTCATGTACTACTGCCAGGCCAGGTTTCCCCCATCCTATGCTTGTGCCTTATTTTTTTTTCTCACTCAGATGCAAGGACTTTATATTTCTCTCTGTTCAATGTCATCCTATTCATTCCGGCCCACTGCCCAAGCCTGTATAGATCTTTTGCAATCCTCTCTCTCTTTCTCTGAATGTTAGCACCTGTTCCATCTTTGTATCAACTGCAAATTCAGTAAGCACTCCTCATCCAAGTCATTTATAAAACTGTCAAACAGGCCAGGACCCAGAACACAGCCCTGTGGCACTCCAGTGGATACATCCCTCCAAGCTGAACCGGAGCCATTAATGAGCACTCTTTGGATGTGGTCATTCAGCTGATTGTGGGTCCATCTAACAGTAGTATCACCTAGCCCTTATTTTACCATGGGAGACTCCGTTAATAGCTTTGGTGAGGTCCAGCTATACTATGTCTATAGTATTTCCCCAGTCTACTAAGCTAGAAACTTTATTCGATAAGGAGATAAGGTTAATCTGGCATGATTTGTTTGTGATAGACTCATGCTGGCTCCTGTTAATTGTAGCCTGCCTCTCTAAGTGCTCACAAACATGCTACTTAATAATCTAAGGCCTTTCCCAGTGCATATGTCAAGCTGTCAGGTCTATAATCCTCCTACTTTCCTTTTCTGAAGAAGGAGATAATATTTACTCTCCTCTAGTCTTCTGGGATCTCGCAGGCCCTCCAGGAGCAATCAGAAATTACTAAGAACAGTTATGCAATCATTTCTAGTTCCTTCAAAACCCCAGGAAGTAGTCCATCTGGCCCTGGAGACCCAAATTTGTTTAAATCAGCTAAATTCTTTCTTATCCTCTCCTTCTCTAGCCTAAATTGTGGTTCCCTCTTTCCCCCAGAGACATCTTGATGACCAGCTAGGGCTCTGTTTCCCCTCTCAGAGAAGACAGATGCAAAGCAGTTCTGCTCTCTCACCATCACCAACTACCAATTCACCCTTTCCTCTGTCCAGTAGACTTACACCTTCTTTGCCTTTTCTTTGGTTTCTTATGCACCCATTTTTCTATGTGCTTTTGGAATTTCTTGTGAGACACAGCTTATTCTAAGTTTTAGCCTTTCTGACAGAGTTTCCACAGTAACTGGAGACGACCTTGTATGGTTCTCTGGTAATATGCTCCTCCTTCCCTTCCTTGTATATAAACCTTTTTCTCTTCAGCATTTCACTGTATTCACACCAACATCTTTAGACTTCTCCCATTTCCCCTTTTTGTAGGAATTGTTTGCAACATGCTTAGCAATAATCCTGATTATCACAGCTGCCATTTTGGTTTTTTTGACCTCCCATTCCCTCATGTCCACCCCTGATTCAGAAAATAAATGGCTTCACTGCCCTTATAATCCACACATATTCCCCATCCATTTCAGTGGAACTTTGGTGTGGGCAACACTCTAGATTTGAGGGTGTTAGAGAAAAAAGTACACTTCAGAATTTAAGTCTACTAATATATCTTATGTTATTACTTAGGAGCAGGAATGGGTAAATCTACCAGTGTGAGTTTCTCTATTCTTTCCATTCCTTGTGTTCAGCCCATTCTCATATTAGCCTCATAAAAAAAAACCTTTGGTTTTTGAAAGTCTGCACTAAAATATGTCTATCCCAGTCAATATAGCATAGACTCTAGGCAGTATGCAGGAGGCAAACAAATAATCCTAAATCCACATTAAAACAAATTTTATTTATTTATTTCTGTATACAAATGTATATGGCTGTCCTTCTTAATCAAATAACTCTGGGTGGTGAACAAACATAAATACAGAAATCTACACATATAAATAACATAAAAAACAATTAAAAGGAACCAGATAAAAAATAAATTCCACAATCAGCATAGGGCAAAAACGAAAACCTCCTGACCTTAAAGCCAGAGGGAAGATCTCAGTTTTTAAGGCCTTCCAAAAAGCCAGCAGGGTTGGGGTCATCCAAGCCTCATAATGATAACTAGATGGTTGCCTATCATCCTGCTAGGGACCAAAGGCCCTTTGAAACAAAATGGTTTTCAGAGCCTTCGGGAATGACCACTAAGGACAGAGTATGCCAGAGCATGGGGGCTACTGTGGAATGACCTCTGTATCTTTGGGGAGGGAGGGGATCTTCAGCAAACTTTCTTTAGATGCTTGGCCAGATGGAGAGAACCATACTTGGCAAGCAAGTCCCTCTAAAAAAAGGTGGCAAATTATTACTACAGTGTAAAGGTGCAACGTTTAAGTGTAAAGTGTAAAGGGGCGTGGCAGCTCAGCGGGTAAGACGCCAGGCTTGTCGATCAAAAGTTCGGAGGTTCGAATCCCTAGTCCCGCGTGACGGAGTGAGCTCCTGCACTAGCCGCAGCTCTTGCCAACCTAGCAATTTGAAAGCATGCAAATGCAAGTAGATGAATAGGTACCACTTCGGTGGGATGGTAACAGTGTTCCGTGTGCATCATGCCGGCCACATGACTGTGGAAGCGTCTTCGGACAACGCTGGCTCTTTGGCTAACAAACGGAGATGAGCACCGGCCCCTAGAGTCGGACACGACTGCACAACTGTGCGGGGGGAACCTTTACCTTTACCTTAAAGGTGCAACTCATTCCATGGGAAATAGAAGTTTAATTTCATTTCAATCTACTTTCAACAAGAAATTACTAGTAGCCTATGTGATACCTTGATTCTCAGGCAGTTTCATTCTTATCATCATAATATCTTTAATAGGTGATGGAAGTTTTATTTAAAAGGTCAGCAAAATTATACAGGTACCGTATTGTGAATTCAAAGTCAACATGTACCCACTAGAGGTCACTGGTGCATTATTTTATTTCAAACTTTTCTTCTCTGACCTGATTTGAACTTGGATGAGAAACCACCAGGAAATCCCAAGGCCATATGATAGACTAAAGAGTCAAAAGTATTCCAGAAGGATGCAGTGGCAAATCACTTCCATGCTCTGGCTAAGAAAATGACATGGACTTGCCTCTGAAGTTGCCAAGAGCTAAGCTCAACTCCAGAGAAAATTTACTGTAAAGTATAGCAATTCTCAAAATGGATGGAACTGAATATTTTTTAAAGGAGGAATGTAAAAGCTGATTCACCTCACGTACCTGTCCCTAAGGCTCATTCTCATCCATTGTAGTTTTTCGTGGTCCATGCCCAACTGCCCAGTTGCATGGAAATGGTCAGTGACAGGCCACCACTCTGTGCAGCAGCATGCAAACTTCTAGCTAACTCTTCCTGGCCCCTGGTCTTTAAGATCAAGGTTCCAAGCCAAGATATGTTTGTATATCGAGGTTTGCAAACCCTAGGAGAAATCTGCTGGGAACCACATGCAAGAGTGTGATAGAACCAAAACCAAAAGTGGGTTGAAGCCAGATCTATCAGTAAGGTTCCAAAGTCCTCCTTGATATCTTTTTTGGGGGATGGGAAACAATTTTGGGAAAGTGGAGGGGGCTCTCCTCCTGTGTGTCTTCATGTGTTAGAGATCACATAGGCTTTACCTAGACCAGAGCATTCCAAACTTTTCATGTTGGTAACACACCTTTTAGATGTGCATCATTTCACAACAGAGTAATAACAGGGCTCCCCGCTCCCCGGCCCGTGCGATTGGCTCCTGGATGGAAACCCTGCCCCCCGGCCCATGTGATTGGCTCCCGGGTGGAAACCCCACCCCCGGCCCACACGATTGGCTTCCGCCTTGGGCAGGGCTGGGCAGGGTTGCCCTGCCTCACCCTGCCCCGCCCTGCCCTTTCCTGCCTTGCCTCTGCCAAGAAAAGCTGCAGTCACGAGGCGAAAAAGCCTCGGATCATGCAAAAAGTGACGGTGGGGGGGCGCCCCAGGGTGGAAAATATCTGCGCCGATCAGCTGTGCGGCGGGGAGGCGGAGGCGTGCCAGAGCTACCCCAGTAGGGGCCGAAAAAACTACGGGGAGCAAAAGTGGGGGGAGTCCACCCCGCACCCCGCTGGGGTGCCCCTTCGAAAGGGCAGGCTCCGGGGACCCCGAAAATGTCCTCGGTTCTGCTAAGAAACACTGCACCGAGCGGCAGGGAGGTGAAAAGCCAGCAGCGCGGTCCCTGAGGAAGCCTCCCTGCCGCTCGGTGCATCACCCCGATCAGCACTTCCGGGTCATCGTGTGACACACCTCGACATTCCCGGCGACACACTGGTGTGTCGCGACACACACTTTGGAAAGCTGTGACCTAGACCTTGATAGATTGGATGGTCCCTACTCTAGTTTTAGAGTCATTGTCAGGCTCAGATGGGAGAAGAGGTGAACAACTGTCACTGTGTGATTGATAGGCAGACCTGGATTGGCATACATGTGAGAAACACGCTGGAGCAGAAAAGAATTGATGGAAATTTCCTCCCGTCCCTCTTCTGCCAGCAGGCTGCTTGGCTGGATACAAATGCTTCTGTGAATGGAAAGCTGAATTAGGATCCAAAGCTAATTTCTTAATAAGTCCAACCGCAGAAATTCTGTGTCATGCAATATTCTCTCCTTGCCCCTAAATTCTAGCAAAGATTTCCATGGCTCTTCAAGTTGTAGGGCAAACAGAGTAAATCACTTGTGGGGCTGTCACTATCTAAGTGGATGAGTAGAGAAGAGGGGAGAGAGAGATTAACTGAAGATACAAATCTCTCACACTGTGCAAGCCTTTAAAATTAACACCCTTAATCTGAGCAGGATGCAAATATTTATCTAACCTTCTGATGGGTGTCAGGAGCATTCTGCATTAGTTCAAGTTACTAAGCAATCTTTGAGGCAGCCACATGAAAAGCACGTTGCAGTAATGATATCTGGAAGTTACAGAAGAACAGATCAGTGATAAGATGGAAAAAGAGCTGAAAGTGGGGAAAGGTAGTAGTAGCAAGTAAACTTTGTGATGCAAACCCAAGATCTTGATGAACAGGGAGGGACTCTTAAGTTCCACCCAGGCACAGAAAAGTGGTTAATTTTCACCAAGCCATGGCCAATCTGCTATCACCACTTTGTCCTGGTTCAGCTGTAGATAATTCTCCTTAACCTACTTGATCATAGTAGCTAAACTTTGGAAAATTCTAGAGACTTTGTTGAAAATGCAAAGCGTAAAGTACTCATATAGAAACACCAATGAATCTGCAAGTGATTTCTATTATTTGCTTCATGCTTATATTAAGTTATGATAGATTGGGAGGGAGTGTACTGTAAGTTAAAAACTACTGGCAGACTCCTTCTTCCAAAGGTTCCTTAGTAAAAGTTACTTACAGCTTGCCCCAGTCGCGCTGAATCTCCTGGCACCCCATGTTTGTCCAGCTGGGGAGTTCTTTACCCTTCTCCTTTCAGCCCAATCCTAGGAAAAGTAGAAAGGAAGGCGCTTTACATCTTCCTATACAAACCCAAGAAATAAAGAGTATCTTTCTTTTTTTTCTTTTAAACACTTTGCTCAGTGGTACAGAATATGGAAGATAATTGACAGTCAGCCTCTTTCAGTAAACTAACTGTTGTTTTGCCCAGTTGAGCAAACTGCTGCCTTTCTTGGGTCTAGCCAGGAAATCAGAAATTATCCAGCCCCTAATCCCACCTTCTTAACAAACCTTGACAGAATGATAAAGACACAATGTAGTTTTCACCAACTGTGCCTTGCATAAACGGGATGACATGGGAGAGCTTTTGAGAGGGGGACACAAGCTGAATTCCATTTATTCAGGCTCTCATCAGTTTGTGGGTGGCGTAGTTTTGCGCTGGTTCACCTCCTTCCTCCGAGGCCGCTCCCAGTCGGTGGTAATAGGAGAGGAGAGATCTGACCCTCGGCCCCTCTTGTGTGGGGTGCCGCAAGGTTCGGTTCTCTCTCCTCTCCTATTTAACATCTACATGAAACCGCTGGGCGAGGTCATCCGACACCATGGGATGAGGTATCATCAGTATGCGGATGATACTCAGTTGTACATCTCCATCCCTGGTGAAGTAAGTGATGCAGTGACCACCCTGTCCCAGTGCCTGGGGGCTGTGAGGGCCTGGATGGGGAACAACAAGCTACAATTGAACCCTAGCAAGACCGAGTGGCTGTGGATTGATGGCCTAGCATCTTCTGGGAAATTATCATCTTTGGTTCTTGATGGGGTAGCACTGCCCCATTCTGAACCGGGGCGGAACTTGGGGGTCCTTCTAGACTAACGACTCCTGCTCAAAGAGCAGGTGGCAGTCATGGCTAGGAAGGCTTTCGCACAACTTCGGTTGGTGCGCCAGTTACGCCCATTCCTGGATCGCGACGCCCTCCGAACAGTCACTCATGCTCTCATCATCTCCCATGTAGATTATTGCAATGCGCTCTAAATGGGGCTACCCTTGAAGACTATCCAGAAGCTTCAGCTGGTGCAGAATGCGGCCACGCGAGCAATTTTAGGTGCACCAAAATCTGCACATATAACACCTTTGCTCCGCGAGCTGCATTGGGTGCCGGTTTGCTTCCAGGTACAATTCAAGGTGTTGGTTATTACCTTTAAAGCCCTACATGGCATGGGGCCAGAATACCTGAAGGACCGTCTTATCCCCATTTTATCGACCCGCCCCACCAGGTCATTCAGAGAGGGTCTGCTACGAACCCCATCAATCAAAGAATGTCATCTGATGGGGTCTAGGAGACGGGCCTTCTCTGTGGTGGCACCCACACTGTGGAACATCTTGTCCCCAGAGTTGAGACAGATCTCCTCCCTCCCGACCTTTAGGAAAGAGCTGAAGACCTGGTTTTGCCGCCTGGCATGGGAAGGAGGAAAGGATAGCTCCTCATGGGGGTGGCTAACTCCTTAACTTTATAATGTCCTTCGTTTTAATTCCATCGTCCATCTGGATTTATAATTATTTATTATTTTTATATATTGTATATTGATATTTTATATTTTGTTTTACCTATTTTATTGTAAACCACCCAGAGTTCCCCACTGGGGGAGATGGGCGGTTATATAAATTTAATTAAATAAATAAATAAATAAATAAATAAATAAATAAATAAATAAATAAATTTAGGGAGTACTATTATGCCATTTCCAAAATTAAGAGAGCCATCACATAAATGACTGAGTTACGTTGACTCTTGCAAAATAAGTACCAGGGGTCCAACATAGCTTGTCAGACAAAACAGGCTAAATCAAGTAGAGCTCTTCCGGAGATACCCTTGCAGCTGTCAAAAAGCTTGTCACTCTGCTATATCAAAACTGGTTCAAATGAAAAACAAGGAGGAATTGTACCTCCGGTCTTATTGAAATTACCGTTATCCACAAAAAATTCTGCAATAGCAAATGCATACATCATCAACTTGCTACAGGACTCTTTGTTATCTCTAAACGTGGGTGGAAACCACAATATATTCTAAATCCTGAGCCAAGAATGGCAATATATATGTGTCAAAAGTTCAGTAGAATTTTCAGTTATATATTTCCCCCCTTCTGAAAAGTAGGCAAACCTTCTCTTCTTTTCTGACACGTGGAAGCATAAGCTGATACAATGTCAGCCAAAAGTCTAGTTAGCTGCATGTAGGTGACTCGGAGAGGCCACTATAATGGGCTGAGAAACAGAAGTCCAGCTGCTAGAACCACCTTTATTTCCAAGAATGCTTCTAGGCATTCTTTAAAAATAAAAATGCTGGGTAGCTGTAGCCCTGGGTTTTGTCTGGAAGTGGGTCCACCCTATCCAGAAAATAACAAAGGCAAGCTTGAGATGGCAATAAGCAAGCTTACCTATTTCCCCACAGTAATGATTTTCTCAATATGCAAGTCCTGTCATACGGCAACCACTTTGCAAGGCTATCCACAATATGCTGTCGGATTCCAAATGTGCCTCTTGGGCCAAAAATGGGAAGGGAGGAAGCTCCTCATAGTCGGACTTTGAAACATGGTTTGACTCTTACCATGATCATGGCCTCAGCGTCTTCTCCTCTATATGCCTACACTGAAAGAGATAGACTGGTTCTTCAGAGGCAATACAAAATCTTTTGCCATTTGGACATACCCAATGGTGATGGTAATTATTTTTTCTGGAGTTAAACTGGACATGCGTCACAAAAGCAATTCCACCTCATGAATGAGTTCCCCCAGTATTGCTTCTAGTTTGTCCTTTATTTATTGAGTCACCCAAAGATACCTGTTCTGCAGGTCACTCTTGTCTTGCCCTATCATATTCACTCTTCCGGTACATTTGTGGAACACCCTGAACCAAATTATGTGGATGAATCTTTAGAAAGCAGATTTAAGGATCATGCTTGTTGACAGGCAGAAAGGAAAAGGTTAATATCTCTTTATCACAGAGATAAAGAGAAAGAAAGGGAAAATAATAATAATCAGGTTGATTCATTGTCTGTCAAGTCCATAAGTTTGTAGCCATAGGGAAGTCCTGCTGCTCCCTACTCAAATCTGATCTGTGTTTATATTGTTTCTTTGAAGGCTGGTCTCTTTTCTCCACATGATTCATTTACCAGGGAATCCAGGATTTTGACAAAAAGTCCTGAGACTGCAACCTAGACTTGTGCACCACGATAGGCCCTTTAGACACAGAAGGGAATCAAGTTATGCAAACATTTGAGTTTTGCAAATGGACAGAATGAGTTTGATACAACCTGGCCTTATGGTCTTCCTGTACTTTCCTGTACCTTCCTGAAGCTTTCTCCTTGTTCAAGCCATTGATTTTCAGGGAGCAAACTTGAGGTAATTATTTAATTATTTCTATATCATGATCATCATTTCCCCCTCAAAACCCAACATGCAAGCAAGAAACAAAGGCATAGCACAGTAACAAGCAAACAGAACACTTGGTGAACCCTCTCTGAACACAGAATCCAATTATAAAATCAGACTTTTGTTGTTGTTGTTGTTCAGTCGTTCAGTCGTGTCCGACTCTTCGTGACCTCATGGACCATAGCACGCCAGGCCTTCCTGTCCTCCACTGTCTCTCGGAGTTTACTCAAATTCATGTTCATTACATCGGTGATGCTATCTAACCATCTCATCCTCTGCCGTCCCCTTCTCCTTTTGCCCTCAGTCTTTCCCAGCATCAGGGTCTTTTCCAGTGAGTCCTCTCTTCTCATTAGGTGGCCAAAGTATTTGAGCTTCAGCTTCAGCATCTGTCCTTCCAATGAGCAGTCAGGGTTGATTTCCTTTAGGATTGACTGGTTTGACCTCCTTGCAGTCCAAGGGACTCTCAAGAGTCTTCTCCAGCACCACAGCTCGAAAGCATCAATTCTTCGGCGCTCATCCTTCCTTATGGTCCAACTCTCACAGCCATACATTGCTACTGGAAAAACCATAGCTTTAACTATACGGACCTTTGTCGGCAAGGTGATGTCTCTGCTTTTTAATATGCTGTCTAGGTTTGCCATAGCTTTCCTTCCAAGGAGCAAGCGTCTTTTAATTTCATGGCTGCAGTCACCGTCTGCGGTGATCTTGGAGCCCAAGAAAATAAAATCTGTCACTGCTTCCATTTCTTCCCCTTCTATTTGCCAGGAAGTGATGGGACCAGATGCCATGATCTGGGTTTTTTTAATGTTGAGTTTCAAGCCAGCTTTTGCACTCTCCTCTTTCACCCTCATCAAGAGGCTCTTTAGTTCCTCTTCACTTTCTGCCATTAGGGTGGTATCGTCTGCATATCTGAGGTTGTTGATATTTTTCCCGGCAATCTTAACTCCGGCTTGTGATTCATCCAGCCCGGCATTTCTCATGATGTACTCTGCATATAAGTTAAATAAGCAGGGTGATAATATACAGCCTTGTCGTACTCCTTTCCCAATTTTGAACCAGTCGGTTGTTCCATGTCCGGTTCTAACTGTTGCTTCTTGACCCACATACAGGTTTCTCAGGAGACAGGTAAGGTGGTCTGGTACTCCCATCTCTTTAAGAATTTGCCACAGTTTGTTGTGATCCACACAATCAAAGGCTTTAGCGTAGTCAATGAAGCAGAAGTAGATGTTTTTCTGGAACTCTCTTGCTTTTTCCATGATCCAGCGAATGTTGGCAATCTGATCTCTAGTTCCTCTGCCTCTTCGAAACCCAGCTTGCACTTCTGGTAGTTCTCGGTTCACATGCTGCTGAAGCCTAGCTTGTAGGATTTTGAGCATAACCTTGCTGGCATGTGAAATGAGCGCAATTGTACGGTAGTTTGAACATTCTTTGGCATTGCCTTTCTTTGGAATTGGAACGTAAACTGACCTTTTCCAATCCTGTGGCCACTGTTGAGTTTTCCAAATTTGTTGGCATATTGAGTGCAGCACTTTAACAGCATCATCTTTTAGGATTTTAAATAGCTCAGCTGGGATACTGTCTTCTCCGCTAGCTTTGTTGTTAGTAATGCTTCCTAAGGCCCACTTGACTTCACTCTCTAGGATGTCCGGCTCAAGGTCAGTGACCACACCATCGTATTTATCAGGGATATTAAGATCTTTCTTGTATAGTTCTTCTGTGTATTCTTGCCACCTCTTCTTAATCTCTTCTGCTTCTGTTAGGTCCCTGCCTTTTTTGTCCTTTATCATGCCCATCTTTGCACAAAACGTTCCCTTGATATCTCCGATTTTCTTGAAGAGATCTCTAGTCTTCCCCATTCTATTGTTTTCCTCGATTGCTTTGCATTGTTCATTTAAGAAGGCCTTCTTATCTCTCCTTGCTATTCTCTGGAATTCTGCATTCAGTTGTTTATATCTTTCCCTTTCTCCCTTGCCTTTTGCTTCCCTTCTTTCCTCAGCTATTTGTAAAGCCTCATCAGTCAGCCACTTTGCTTTCTTGCATTTCTTTTTCTTTGGGATGGTTTTAGTTGCTGCCTCCTGTACAATGTTACGAACCTCCATCCATAGTTCTTCAGGCACTCTGTCTACCAGATCTAATCCTTTAAATCTATTCCTCACTTCCACTGTATATTCATAAGGGATATGATTTAGGTCATACCTGATTGGTCTAGTGGTTTTCTCTACATTCTTCAATTTAAGCCTAAATTTTGCAATAAGAAGTTCATGATCTGAGCCACAGTCAGCTCCAGGTCTTGTTTTTGCTGATTGTATAGAGCTTCTCCATCTTTGGCTGCAAAGTATATAATCAATCTGATTTCGGTATTGACCATCTGGTGATGTCCATGTGTAGAGTCGTCTCTTGTGTTGTTGGAAAAGAGTGTTTGCTATGACCAGCGTGTTCTCTTGACAAAACTCTATTAGCCTTTGCCCTGCTTCATTTTGTACTCCGAGGCCGAACTTGCCTGTTATTCCGGTTATTTTTTGACTTCCTACCTTAGCATTCCAGTCCCCTATGATGAAAAGGACATCTTTTTTTGGTGTTAGTTCTAGAAGGTGTTGTAGGTCTTCATAGAACCGGTCAACTTCAGCTTCTTCGGCATCAGTGGTTGGGGCATAGACTTGGATCACTGTGATGTTGAATGGTTTGCCTTGGATTCGAACTGAAAGCATTCTGTCATTTTTGAGGTTGTACCCCAGTACTGCCTTTCCCACTCTTTTATTGACTATGAGAGCTACTCCATTTCTTCTAAGGGATTCTTTCCCACAGTAGTATATATAATGGTCTCCTGAATTAAATTCGCCCATTCCTGTCCATTTTAGTTCGCTGATTCCCAATATGTCGATGTTCAATCTTGTCATCTCATGTTTGACCACATCCAGCTTACCTTGATTCATAGTTCTTACATTCCAGGTTCCTATGCAATATTGTTCTTTACAGCATCGGACTTTCCTTCCACTTCCAGACACATCCACAACTGAGCGTCCTTTCGGCTTTGGCCCAGCCGTTTCACACTTTCTGGAGCTACTCGGAATTGCCCTCCGCTCTTCCCCAGTAGCATTTTGGACACCTTCCGACCTGAGGGGCTCATCTTCCGGCGTCATATCTTTTAGCCTTTTGATACTGTCCATGGGTTTTCTTGGCAAGGATACTGGAGTGGTTTGCCATTTCCTCCTCCAGTGGACCACGTTTTGTCAGAACTCTCCATCATGACCTGTTCTTCTTGACCTGACTTCATTGAGTTACGCAAGCCCCTTCGCCACGACAAGGCAGTGATCCATGAAGGGGAAAATCAGACTAAATATTAGTAACGTTTCCCCCACACAGTCGTGTCCGACTCTAGGGGCCGGTGCTCATCTCCGTTTGTTAGCCGAAGATCTAGTGTTGTCTGAAGATGCTTCCACAGTCATGTGGCTGGCATGACGTGTGCGGAACGCTGTTACCCTCCCACCGAAGTGGTACCTATTCATCTACTTGCATTTGCATGCTTTCGAATTGCTAGGTTGGCAAGAGCTGGGGCGAGTGTGGGAGCTCACTCCGTCACGTGGTGCTCGGGTCTCGAACCGTCGAACTTGCGACCTTCCAATCGACAAGCCTGGCGTCTTAACCGCTCAGAAAAATCTTTAAACATTTAGATATGGCTATCCCCAATCTTGGGCTGGCTCTCTCAATCTTCCTTGCTAATTACGTTGTTGCGTTCCTTCTTTACAGGGGAAGGGACTTTGAAATATGTTAAGTGAAGTCCCGTAGCAAAATATTGCAGTGTGGGGCACTCAGCTAATTATACTTTTCTTGGTCCACATTCCATAGCTCCTGAGCACATTCTTTCCTCCTTGGGCTGCTTTGGGGAGAGTTTCCCTATTTTAATTTAATTTCTTCATTTTGCTATTGTAGAGAATGGCTAGATTATTATATACAAGCTAGAGTTCTCACTCATGGCACAATTGACCAGGCTCAAATTATCCTACTTTTCACACATTACTGTATGTGAAGACCTAGGTCTCTGGAGAAGGCTGTAATGCTGGGAAAGATGGAAGGAAAGAGAAGAGAATGACCAACAGCAAGGTGGATGGACTCAAAGATCTTTTCATGGAGAAAATCTATCTATGTGATTGCTTTGTCCCTACTATTTTCTTTAGGTTTTCTTGGTGGGTTAGGCCCACAAACATTATCTCAAGTCTGTTCATAACATTTTCTTTTACATTTGAGCTACATTTGTGCAAGGATAGGAATATTTGAATTAAAATTGAAGGGGATTTCCAAAGAGCATTTTTGCACCTTAAAGACAAATAAATGCAGTCTGGCATAAACTTTGGTTGGATGACTTAGTTTCTAAAGTGCTAGAGGACTGTTTTATTGCAAAAGACTAACATGCCTTCCCCTCTGAAAAGGGAATGTCAATATATTTATTTTTTAAGAAATCTTTCCAACTTTATGTGAAGCTAGGTCATGGAGAGTAAGTGGGAAATATGGAAAATTTAGCAAAGAGATTCAGATAATGTAGAATGCCCTTTTCTTGCACTCTGGCACTTATCTTTCATGATATCCCAGGTTGCTGTGCCAGTTTTACTTAGTGTGGGATGCTAAAAGCTCCTTTTGGTCTCAATCTCGCTTTCGCATCTCTGTAGTGGGAGGGGGGAATCCCTCACATGGCTGCATAATTGTTGAGAGCCTGTTACTAATATGACCTGACACAAAATGACAGCCTGACACTATACTGTCAGATCACGGATGGTCAAGCAGATGTAACCTCACACATGGCACCCAAGATGGAATGTAGACACAGAAGACACATTCTTCTATTTGAACTGCATTCCAGAGAATGATGCAGGTTTCACATGAAATCAAAAGATCATTGGGTTGGTGAAAAGTGTGTCTATTCACATTAAATCTTCAATCCATGTTCAAGAATGGGATTGGTGGCATATCTCCTCGTTCCTTACTTCATCTATTTAAAAAAATGGGGAGTCACCATGCCCCAGAGAGGAGATTATTGTAATTTGTCTGACATTTGTCTAGGGTTGCCATCCAGCAAAGCAATTAGGCATAGGTGCACACCCTTCAGCACGTTTCAGCATTAAACCAGCTAAAATCAATGGGACATATTATCAGTACAAATGCATTTATTCCAATGCCCATGGGGAATGCTTAGATACTCACATGTTGGGTCCAGGAAAAAACTGGTCTATATTTAATTATAATACTCTGTAGGTATGTAGGGGATGTGGTGGCTCAGCGGGTAAGACACCAGGCTTGTTGATCACAAGTTCAGAGGTTCGAATCCCTAGTCCCGTGTGACGGAGTGAACTCCCGCACTAGCCCCAGCTCTTGCCAACCTAGCAATTCGAAAGCATGCAAATGCAAGTAGATTAATAGGTACCACTTTGGTGGATAGGTAACAGCATTCCCTGTGCATCATGCCAGCCACATGACCATGGAAGCGTCTTCGGACAATGCTGGCTCTTCAGCTAACAAACGGAGATGAGCACCAGCCCCTAGAGTCGGACACGACTGCACAAATGTGCGGGGGGAATCTTTACCTTTAGGTATGTATACTTGCTCCAGCAAAGATCGTTACCTTCTTGTGGTGCTGGAGCTTGAGCACCTCAATGACGCCATGAGCTAAACTGTGAAGGGACACCCAAGACAGGAAGGTCATGGCAGAGAGGTCAGACTAAATATGATCCCTGGGGAAGGTAATGGCAACCCACCCCAGTATCAGACCACCCAGAGTCCCCTTGTGGGGGGAGATGGGCGGTGATATAAATTGAACAATAAAATAAAAAATAAATAAATTCTTGCCGTGAAAACTAAATGAATCAGTACAACCAGAGATATGTCGGTATACCATCGGAAGATGGGAATCCCAGGTCAGAAGATGGTCAAAATGAGGAACAGAGGATAAATTCAACTAGCCCCAGATGTGATGACACAGCTAACTCAAAGCCGAAAGGACGGCTAGCGGCCGACGGTGCTGGTGGTGAACGACGAATCCGATGTTCTAAAGGTCAACACACCATAGGAACCTGGAATGTAAGATCTATGAGCCAGGGCAAATTGGATGTGGTTATTGGTGTGATGACAAGATTAAATATAGACATTTTGGGTGTCAGTGAACTGAAATGGACTGGAATGGGTCACTTCACATCAGATGACCACCAGATCTACTACTGTGGACAAGAGGACCACAGAAGAAATGGAGTAGCCTTCATAATTAATAATAAAGTGGCTAAAGCAGTGCTTGGATACAATCCAAAAATGATAGAATGATCTCAATTCGAATTCAGGGTAAGCCATTTAACATCACAGTGATCCAAATATACGCCCCAACCACAGATGCTGAAGAAGCAGGCATAGATCAGTTCTATGAGGATCTGCAGCACCTACTGGATAATACGCCAAAAAGAGATGTTATTTTCATTACAGGAGACTGGAACGCTAAGGTGGGTAGTCAGACGACACCTGGAATTACAGGCAAGCATGGTCTGGGAGAACAAAATGAAGCAGGACATAGGCTGATAGAATTTTGCCAAGACAACTCACTGTGCATAACAAACACTCTCTTCCAAAAACCTAGAAGACGACTTTATACATGGACTTCACCAGATGGTCGACACCGAAATCAGATTGACTACAACCTTTGCAGCCAAAGGTGGCGGACATCTATACAGTCGGTAAAAACGAGACCTGGAGCTGACTGCAGTTCAGATCACGAACTTCTTATTGCAAAATTTAGAATCAGACTAAAGAGAATAGGGAAGACCCACAGATCAGTTAGATATGAGCTCACTAATATTCCTAAGGAATATGCAGTGGAGGTGAAGAATGGATTTAAGGGACTAGCAGCACAAGGCCCAATTGGCTCCCGCCTACGAACGGCATGAAAATCGAAGCCTGGTCGTGCGCACCTCCGTCGCCTGAACTCCAGCCGCCTGAACTCCAGCCACTGCCCATAGTGTAATGCACTTGAATCATCCTGAAACCATCCCCCACCCCCAGTCCGTGGAAAAATTGTCTTTCATGAAACCGGTCCCTGGTGCCAAAAAGGTTGGAGACCCCTGAAATAGAGGATAGCAGAAGAAACCATTGTAGCTATACGAAAAGTATAGGGGTGATCTGAAAGCAAAAAAAGATACCTACAGGAGGTGAAAAGAAAGTCAGGGCTATACCATTAGCCTAGAAACACAGAGACGGTATCAGGAAAGTTAAAGCTCAAAATGAGCTGAAGCTGGCAATGAATGTGTTTAGTTATATTCAAAATAAAATCAAGAGAAAAGGATCAATATACAAGCTTGATCAGTGAAGACAGAAAAACGATTCAGGTAAGAAAGAAAAGCTACTCAAATCCAAATTCTGTGCAGGCTTCTCCAATGTAAGGGTATGTGTTTCACCAGGTAACTGTGATAAGCAGACTGAAGGGCCAGGTTTGAAGTAAAAAAGGATACGTATTGAATACCATTTTTTAAACCTCAAGGGCCAGATGAATTACATCCTCAGGTACTGAAGGAACATGTTGATGGTTAGTCCAAATTTTTATGTATTATCTTTGGGAAACCTCGTGGAACTGATGAAGCACCAGATGATTGGGGGAAAGTAAATGTTGTTTGTTGTTCCTCTCTTCAAAAATAGGGGGGAAATGGATCCCAGAAACTATAGACATTCTGACACTGATACAGATCGTAGAGCTCGATCTATAAGCATCTGGAAAACAACATGGCAATTACCACATTTGGCAGACTTCACCTTATCTCATTTTTGATCAAGTAACTTCCTTGGTAGATTGTGGGAATGCAGTATACATAATATATTTTGATTTTACAAAACATTTGACAAAGGAGCCAGTTTGGTCTAGTGGTTAAGGCAACGGGCTAGAAACCAGGAGTCTGAGAGTTCTAGTCCCGCCTTAGGCATGAAAGCCAGCTGGGTGACCTTGGGCCAGTCACTCTCTCTCAGTCCAACTCACCTCACAGGGTTGTTGTTGTGGGGAAAATAGGAGGAGGAAGGAGTATTTGGTATGTTCGTTGCCTTGAGTTATTAATAAAAAATAATAAAGGTGAGATATAAAAATAAATTTTAAAAAATTGCCTTTGACATTCTAATGAGCAAACTAGTCACATGTGGGCTGGATAGCATGGCAATTAAGTAAATAAATAGCTGGCTTGAAAATCATACTTAGAGTACTCATCTATGTTTCAACAATCTAGAGTGAAATAAGGTTGGAGGGGGGATAAATTAAAAGCTCCCTGGCAGACCTCTTCTTCCAAGGATTTCCCAATAAATGATACTTATGGTTGGTTTTGATTGGGCTTGGACTGTGGCTTAATGGGGTATATGCTATAAATAATTTGCTTGTTTGTTTGCTGTTTAGCTGCCACCAGTCAGGCTGAACCTTCTGAAACATCCTAGTCTGTCCATCAGTTTTTAGCCATTCCTTCAAGAAACTATCTCTTCAGACCAGCTGTAGGAAAATAGAAAGGAATCCTTCTGCTCAAATCTAAGAAAACAGAACTTAACAAACCTTGTGCCAATCTTGAAACCCAAGGTGTAACTGTGCAGTTTTGCCATAAGGTAAAGGTAAAGGTTCCCCCCGCCACATTTGTGCAGTCGTGTCCAACTCTAGGGGCCGGTGCTCATCTCCGTTTGTTAGCCGATAGAGCCAGCGCTGTCCGAAGACGCTTCCGCGGTCATGTGGCCGGCATGGCACGCGTGGAACGCTGTTACCCACCCACCGAAGTGGTACCTATTCATCTACTTGCATTGGCATGCTTTCGAATTGCTAGGTTGGCAAGAGCTGGAGCTAGTGCGGGAGCTCACTCCATCACGCGGGGCTAGGGATTCGAACTGCCGACCTTCCGATCGACAAGCCTGGCGTCTTACCCGCTGAGCCACCACGCCCCTTTTTTTTGTTTTGCCATAGGGGAGGTTTTAATGAGAAATCCACTTATTAAGCCAAATCTCTAGAAATAAGGAGTTAATTGAGAAAAAAATATATAGAAAAATGAGGGAAGGTAACAATCACACACAGAACCCCAATAAAATCATTGCACTCAACCTCTTTAAGCTAATTACTTATTGCTTCCTTGAATAAATTCTTGGATTTTAGCACATGTTCAGGGTTCCATGCAGAGAGTGAAGTTGGAGAGAGATCCTGGAGGCCTCCTAATTAAATGTTGTTAGACAAGCCTTCTTTACTCATTCTTCCTCTTCTTCCTTCTTTTTCCAACATTAAGCTCAATTTCATAGAATGCAGAGGATAAGGGGCGTGGTGGCTCAGCGGGTAAGACGCCAGGCTTGTCGATCAGAAGGTCGCACATTTGGAGGTTCGAATCCCTAGCCCCGCATGATGGAGTGAGCTCCCACACTCACCCCAGCTCTTGCCAACCTAGCAATTCGAAAGCATGCAAATGCAAGTAGATGAATAGGTACCACTTTGGTGGGTAGGTAACAGCGTTCCGCACGCGTCATGCCGGCCACATGACCATGGAAGCGTCTTTGGACAACGCTGGCTCTTCGGCTAACAAACGGAGATGAGCACCGGCCCCTGGAGTTGGACACGACTGCACAAATGTGCGGGGGTTTTCACCTCAACCATAAGCAACTATTATCAGAGGAACACCGTAAAAGGGAGTATTTTGGGTCTCAAAAAGGGCATGATTGAATTTCTGCCACAGATAGAGATCAGTGAGATTTGCTGAAGAACAACTGTGGAGTTATCCCATTTCCCTTCACACACGTATGCCTAGTAACGCTCTACTATCTCCTTAGGGCTGGGATCAATACCTGGAGTACAATCTATCACAGCCTGTGAAAGAAATAATCAGTGCTTGACAAGGCCAACCTTTAGCAATGCTCACTAAGCAGAGACACTATCTTAGGCCTGTTCCCAAGGTCAGATGGGATATGATGCTGTAGTGCATGTTTTCCCAAGAGTATTTTCTTGGTGGTTTTACCGAGGGTGGCTGCAGGAAGTTACAGCTTTTGGATCAGAAGTTTCCCACTTCCCTCCCCACCAAAAAAACTACTTTGTATTTTACCACAGATTTCTCATGCCACATCTTATCTGGCTCTTTGGTTCTGAGTGAGATAGAGAGATCAGTAATAAGCCTACACACAGTAACATTTTGTGTCTGTGCCAGTGTGTGTGTGTGTGTGAGAGAGAGAGAGAGAGAGAGAGGGAGAGAGAGAGAGAGAAAGAAAGAGAAAGAGAAAGAGAAAGAGAAAGAGAAAGAGAAAGAGAAAGAGAAAGATGAGACTTGCCTCTTATTTTTCACAGGCTTATCTATAATATTCATATCCTGCAAAATGGGACCCTTAGCTGTGAACCTTTTGTACACCAGTCCTCTGCTTCCCTTCTCAAGAACTCGGGAACAGTTCCTTGCCCCTGGGCACAGACCTCTAAGGGGAGATTAAAAAAACTTCCCAGTGTATTAACATGCAGACAGCACCAGATTACAATATCTGCAGCAAGGGTAGCACTAATAAAGAGATCTGCACCTCCGACCTTGCCTCTCTCTCAACACTTCCCTTTCTTGGCGGAGCCCTGATATCCTTCTTGCTCATTCTTCTGGAAAGCTGAGTGATGCACAAGGAGTGACTAATGCCTTCTGCACGTCACTGGCCGTCTGCTCTAAGGAGGGTGAATAGGTTCACTTGCCCACAGCTCAGGGTTCATGGAAGAGACAGGCATTTCTGCTGAAAAGTTGAATGGGGGAGGGGGGAACAGTAGCATTTATCTCCATGCCTCTCAACACTCCAAAAGTCCTTGCAATTCTTTTGACTGTGCCTATAGATTAACTTTTGCCCTGCCAACAGTAATTGTCAATTGAGAAGTAAAAAGGGGGTCGTTTTGCTTTTGAAGACAAAAGACACCCCAGGAAGACTATTAGCTAATATCCAAGGGCAGCAGGTATGATATTGATAGATATCTTGGGTATCCCTAGAAACAACGAAGTGATCAAGCAATCAATGCAGAAACAAATACTCTTATAGGAACACAGTTGTTGTTGTTTGGTGTTCAGTCGTTTAGTCGTGTCCGACTCTTCGTGACCTCATGGACCATAGCACGCCAGGCCTTCCTGTCCTCCACTGTCTCCCGGAGTTTACTCAAATTCATGTTCCTTACATCGGTGATGCTATCTAACCATCTCATCCTCTGCCGTCCCCTTCTCCTTTTGCCTTCAGTCTTTCCCAGCATCAGGCTACCTCTCATCCTCTGTAACCATATCTGGGCTGCAATTATGCAGTTGACCAGTAGATGGTAGCAAAGAAACACATAAGATTCAAACTGTTGTCATCTAGTGGACATCCAAAATGTTACAGAACAGATATGGTAGCCCTAGAATAAAGCCCCAGGCTTTATTCTGCTTAAGGATAGGCCAGGCTCCATCTAATTTTGTTCTTCTCCCTCTACATTTGAACTTATCTTTAAAAGATCCTCTACTTCATAGCTTTCCAAACTGTGTGTTGCGACACACTAAAGTGTCGCAACACACAGTTTAGTGTGTCGCAACACAACCCGGAAGTGGTGGCGGGGGTGTGCACGGCGGTGGCGGCAGCGGCAGCGGCACGCCATCAGCGCTTCTGCTTTTTAGCGGAAAACACGAGGCTGCCGCTGCCGCCGCTACGGCTGACACTGCCGCCACCGCCATGCATGCCACCGCCACGCGCCCCCCCGTGCCGCCGCCGTGCACGCCCCTGCCGCCGTGCGCATCCCCGTGCCGCCGCCGCTGCCGCCGTTGGTGTGTCGCCAACGGTGGCAGTTTGGAAAGCGCTGCTCTACATTATTGGCTGTCATCCCCACTCTGCATATTTAAATTGGTTGCAGGCCTGAAGCTGCCTTTCCTATTGAATGGGCTATAATTCAGACTACCAGATCTGGCTTGCAAAACTCCAGATGACCACTAGATGACATCAACAAGTCATTCTCTGTTTTTATTTGTTTCTGCCTAACGGCCAGCATTTGCAGCCCAGATACAGTACCCCTGCTGAAATGAAAACGGCCCATTAAATGTACTGACCCCCAATGCAGGTAGGAGTTCTGCTTGAAGAACCCTTCAAGCAGAACCCTTGAAGAAGCCACATTTAGGGCTCCGGGGGCTCTTGTAGTACGGATTAATTTCAATTAAAAAATTTGCTATTCCTAAAAAAATTTAACCCTAACCCTAACCCTAACCCAGCCTGAGGCCCTTATGATTCTTTAATTTATCAGTTTTGAGAAACTAATTAACATCTCTCATCAACCCCATTTTGGTGATTAAAAAGCAGCCCATTTACAACTTTGAGCTTTCTATAAATGCTCCTGCAGAAAAGTATTAAACTGCCTGCTCCACCATGCTATCAGGACAATAAATTAGTTAATTCCTAAAAAATGGGAACTGATTAATACTATCCAATATTCCTGGAAGCTGAGCTTTGATGTGCTTCTGTGTCTTCAAACTTTTAAAGCTGATGATGTATTGAGTACCCCAATTCTGCATTTCTTTGTGAGTAGTTTGCTTAATACTTCTTGCATAGTTGGGGGAAAAAATCATGGATTGCAGGAGGTAGAGCTGGGGCAAAGAGATAGAATGATGAATAGCAACCAACTTCTACTTTGATCCAGCACCGTGGTTAATGAAAATTCAGCACGTATTGGTTATCTCAGGCTGTATAACATGGAAGTAATGTCATCTATTAATTGTGCTCAAGAAAATCTACACCCTATGTACAATATTTCTAAACAACCCTTCATTTGGTGGAATCCAGAGGGATGAATAATATCCTTTATAAGAACTGCAGATTAAAAGGCAGTAAAACACTGTAAAAATGTCCAGCAGGTTGAGTTGACATATGCCTTTCAGTGCCAGGGCAAATAGAAAAGTTATAACCCTGGCACCAGAAACATTGTAATCTTAGCATCAGTCACTTTGAAAGTCAAGATACAATGATTGTAGTAAAGCCCCTAGTATATTTCTTACATAACTCCAGTAAGGAAGGCATTTGGGTAAGACTTCTAAAGGATAAAATTCAGAGCAATGATAGCTCCTATTGAGCTCAGTTGGTAGTGTGCAAATAGTGTGCACAAAATAGGTATCTTGGGATTTTCTTTCTTTCTGAATGTGGCTTATTTTGAAGCAGAATATAGAGGGTTACACAGTTAGTGCTGCTTTTTGATGCTATTGTTTTTTAACTGAGAAAAGGGGTTTTCAATTTTCCTCCAGAAATTCACTACAACTCACTGAGAAAACTTGGGTAGAAAATATATATTGGAGTAGAGTGAACATTCCCATTTAATTAAGATTTGTCCCAGGCTACTGGCCCATCTAGGGCCAGTTTGATTTTGAGATTGGGGGAGCAAGGGGCTCAAATGATTAAGCATGGGTCATGATGCAAAATCTGAACTTGTGTACCTGAGTTGTGGTGTTCCATGTGAGTCCATAAGAGGCAAAGCTTGCATCGCACCATCATTAAGCAGGTTCCATCATTTTTTTGTATACCTTCCAGTTGCTGTGGACACCCATGCCTGGAATTATCTAGGAATAATCTACCTACC
Source organism: Charina bottae (assembly GCA_023362775.1). Taxonomy (NCBI): domain Eukaryota; kingdom Metazoa; phylum Chordata; class Lepidosauria; order Squamata; family Charinaidae; genus Charina; species Charina bottae. The sequence goes on along the minus strand of JALMGJ010000001.1, from coordinate 51,794,336 downwards.
TACCTACTTACCAACCACTGATCTTATGGACAGGAAGAATAGAAGAGTATTGTGGTACTGCAGTACTATTTGTTACTGTTAGCTTTTCCAGCTGCCTATGTACAATAATGCAAGTACATAAGAGGCTGCTTCTAAATTCTGATTTAAGCCTTTTATTAGACATTCTAACAGAGGACCATCATTGCATGGGAGCTTCTGTGAAGCAGGGGAAGAGCAACAGTCGTGGAGGACAACAGTGACTGCAACAACAATGGTAATGGAGATAGAATAATCTTCCATATTCTATATCATGCAGTGTGTACAGTATGTGAGTATTAGAGTGTCTAATAGAGTTTATAAGAACACCTATTTCAGTGAGAAAATTTTTTTTTGATGTATGCTTTAAAACAGGCTTTATTTTGTCCTTGCATTTCAAAGTGTACAAGAAAAACGCACTTCTGAAATGGGGCCTGAGTTTATTGTGCAATGCTTGGGTCAGTCTGTGTGGTTAATAATTATACACCGTCTTCACAACTACGCCCTAGGTGTGGCATTCTACTGGGGACACACACCCTGAGTTATATCCTTGCTAAACAGGAACATGGAGTATAGAGACAAGGTGTGTGTTTCCTTGCATTTTGGAACAGCTGGACAATTAATGAAGTACATGAGAGGTTGTCATCTAACAAACATAATATTAATTTGATTTTAATTCTCAGGTAAATAGCATATCTTGTAATTCCAAGGAAAATTTTCTCATGTGATTTTTTTTTCATATATTGCTTGATGTAAGATACAATTTGGCCACGCAAAGGTGATTCATATAACGGAGTACAAAGCAGATACTGAATTTCTTCAACTCATGGACCTTCTATATCTCATAGCATATTTTTTTTGCATGGCACTTGGGGAATCTGTGGATGGATTCATTCCAAATCTTACCACTTGGATAATTTCTGTTCCTGGGCAACATAGAAGCTGTTCTTGGATTAATGGCACAGACTGTACATGTGTGGAATTTGCAACAAGATGTTGCAGTATGGAGTTGGTTCATTCTTCCACTCAATTTCCTCAGCCCTACCTTCTTCCACCTCTCCATCCTCCCTCCCTCCCTCCTTCCCATCCCATTTTTCATTTTCTTTTTGCAATGAAGCTTTTGAATCCACTGAGCATGCCCACTCCCCACTAAGAAGTTCTCCCTGCCCTCCCCCACTCAATTTATTTGTTCCCATACAGATGTTTGCTATTTGGGTTTCACCAATTCCGCCTTCCTAGATGGGGATGGTGCTGAAGGCCTCATAACCAATGGCCAGAGATTTGACAGCGTTATTGCAGTATATTGTTAACAATCCTTTTCATCCCAATTCTCCAAGCACTCCAAGGCATTCTTTATGCTTTATTTCTATATTGTAGACTTATATCCCACCTTTTCGGTAGGAACTCAAGGCAGCATTCACTCTTCTAAGCATCCAAGGTTTGAAAGGGTGGGCTTGAACCTGGGTCTCTCTAGCGCTGGTCCAACCCTTTAACCACTACAGCAGAGCTTTCCAAACTTTTCATGTTGGTGACACACTTATTAGACATGCATCATTTCACGACACACTCTTACAGCAGGGCACAAGGCAGGCACTAGGACCTGCGCAGAATCACAGCAGGTTTGGAGGCAGCAAGGCACAAGGCAGGCACTGGGACCTGCACGGAATCCTGGCAGGGCTCCGAGGCAGCAGCAGCCGCCGCGACACACCCAGACACTGCAGCAGACACACTAACGTGTCCCGACACACAGTTTGGAAAGCTCTGCACTACAGCATACAATGTGAAAACAAGCAACTCCAAAAGTTTAAATATTTCCTGAGTATGAAGAGTTTCCAAAAGTTGCTCTGGGCAGGCTGGAGTCACACAATACATTAAGCAAACATGTGGTTTTCTTGTTTGTGATTAGCATATTGCCATTTGTGACTACCTCAAATTTAAATTCATCTCTGGCTTTACCTCCTTCCTCGATTTCATCTTCAAAGCAGTGGGTCTGCTTTGTACTCACTTTTTTCTACCTGCAGTCCACTTCTGCAATTATTTTACATTTCATCTTTGGGAAGCAGGTCTCTGAAGTACAGTAGATGAAGTCGGATGATAAATCCCATAATAAAGAAACAATGAGCTGCATCTCCAAACATGCCCTCAGATTGTGATGGTAAATCCAGATTGGCCAGCTTTTAGTTCCTGGTCCATGTCCCAGTCATTGTTTAAGCCATTTGCTTTGTGAAGAAACTGATATTTTGCAAGCCATCAACCAACCCACATTGAAGAATCTTGTGGTGGGATGCAAAATTTAGCTTCTGCTTCTGGTAGATGAGTCATGATACCCGCTCACCACAAACAGGTGGCCCACGCAGGGTTAGAAAATAAGCAACACATAATTCATCAAGTGCAAGGAAATTGCTGCTGGAGACCTCAGAAACAGGAAGATGTGCTTATTGTAAATCGATACAAAAAATTATGGCATGTTAAGATTAGTGCTGTCTTCGTTTTCATTTCAAATCTGGTATGTAATTCAGGCTATTGAATTTCAGCTATTCTGTCTTGAAAGCTGATACACAAATAGTTAAAATGAATATTTATTTTACTTGATCACAGGACCAAAATATATTTGAGCATGCCTAGAATATTCTGAACATATTTATGTATGGTTCCTAAGCATGCACAGTGGAATTTCCCCTGGAACCATACATGTAAAAGGAGGACTACTCCCATCTGCCTACATTCAGTTTAGAAGGAGATGTGTGGTTAAGCATGCCCATTTTGGAAACAATCCTTCCTTTGTTTGAGACATATGAAATTAAGCATGATATGGAAAAAATGGCAAGAGAGAATCCTTTCCCCCACTCCAGCCAAAATCTGGAATCGTCCATTAAAACTGATCAGAAAGGGTTTCAGGCCTGCCAAAAGCAGGTACATCTTTCTGCAGCATGGAGCTAATTTACAGACTATTCTAAGCACTAATGATAGCCACTAGTTTATCTGGGTTAAAAGGATAATGGTGTCAATAGCCAATATTCATGATGGCTGCCTATTGTCTCCAGGTACAAGGGCAGAGGTGTCTGCAGGAGGAATCAGAAAAGTCAAGACGATACCCACCAACATAAGATCAAAGCCGCAACCCTTTTATGCACATAAAAAGGTTGTGGCCTTGACTGCATGGTCAGGGGTGCTATTTTGACTTTTTGACCACAGATGCTGCTGTACAAGGGTCTCTCAGTCATCAAATGACACTGGAAATAGCAGTGGCATAGCATCACTTTCCTCATGACCAGCTGGTAGATTTCTGGTTGGCCACTATACAGGTGTATTCATACATTATGCAGTGGGTATACTATGGTGGCTCAGCGGGTAAGGTGCCAGGCTTGTCGATTGGAAGATCACAAGTTCGGAAGTTCGAATCCCTAGCCCTGCCTGCGGAGTGAGCTCCCGCACTAGCCCCAGCTCTTGCCAACCTAGCAATTCGAAAGCATGCAAATGCAAGTAGATGAATAGGTACCACTTTGGTGGGAAGGTAACAGCGTTCTGTGCACGTCATGCCGGCCACATGACCGCAGAAGCGTCTTCGGACAATGCTGGCTCTTCGGCTAAGAGACGGAGATGAGCACCGGCCCCTAGAGTTGGGCACGACTGCACACAAATGTGCAGGGGGAACCTTAAAAAAAAAATAGTATCTCAGCCCAGGACTGTATGAAGCTACCAAAAGCCTTGGAAATGGCTTCTCCTGAAACCACCTTCAAAACCTGCCACTGAATTGTAACATTTTAATGTGCCAGCTGTAACATACTGTATAGCGGGCACAATCACCGTAGCTCTAGTTAAATATTTTAATTTAATATTGTTGGAATTAAAATTCTTTTTTTAATTAATCTTTTTTTAAAAAATCAAGAACAGACAAGCAAAAAAGAAAAAAAAATAATGCAAGGATAGAATATCTGTAAGTGGACAGAGAAATTGCAAAAGTTGTACAGCTGGTGTTCAGTATATCGTTGATTAAGAATTAATCAACATCATACAAAAGCAGAATACATCGTTACTTCTAATAAAAAGGAAAAGGATTTTAAAGGTCTGTTAAAATCTCTGAACTGAATGCCAATATATCCACTGTTTTGTTATTTAAAGATAAATCACTTAACAGAAAAAAAAGGAAAAGAAAATGTACTAAAAACATTATTGGGTCAATATTTAATTTTTAACTCCCCCTTTGTTGTACTCTGACTGACATACAATATTTATAAATGTTTAAAATTTTCATATATTTCTAGCTTCAGTTTTTTAATCAATTCTTTTTCCCTTTAAAACTCATACCCTAAACTCTAAATTTGCCTTGTTGCATAATATATGATATGTTTGGAAGTCATTCTTACTTAAATTTGGTCAAACCTTTATTGTGAATATATGCTGTTAGTTTTTCCATTGATGCATATTCTCCAAGTTTAAGTTCCCAATTTGATATTGCTGGTAACTTATCTCTTTTCCAATGTTGTGCTCAGTTTACCCTCTTAGCCGTCAATATGTATCTTAATAAATTGTGATATCTTCTGTTGTTATGTCCTGGAATTATGCCTAATTTTTTTTAAAAAATCTGGTTTCAATTCAAATTTATTTTTTTTTAATTCTCTGAATAGTACAATGTATTTCTTTCCAGTACTTTTGAGTTATTTAACATGAGCACCACTTATGGTAATTGGTGCTTGGGTATCATGGCATTTCCAACATTTATTATGATGATGATTTGTCTGTCTTGGTGAGTACTGACAGAGTTGAAAACCATCTATAAAACATTTTATATCTGACTTCCGGTGGGGACATGGCGGACTGAACAGCTGTGCTTGCAGGCTCTGCGGGCAGAACTGACAATGCGGCAGTTTTTTCGGGCTCAGGCAGGGTTTTCCTGAAGCCCAGGAGTGTTTTTCTGGGAAAGGAAAACACTCGGAATCATCCCATCTGTCCTCTGGATGGCTGCTTTCAGCCAGAAGATCGCAAACAGCGTTCGCGTTCGACTGGTAAGAGCTAGCCGGGAGGCTGGGACATCACCATTTCCAAGCCACACTGTAGCCTTTAAGGGGACACTAAGACCGGCCACCCCATTTCTAAATCACCCAATTTATATATTTTTAAGTATATCTCTTTCTACAGCAAGGAGAAGTGGGCTCTCTTGGTGCTTATCGTTATTTTTGGGGTTAATTTTTAAAAATTCTTTTTAAGTTTTGGCTTGTTTTCCATCCAAATATTAAGGAGGTTGTTGTTGTTTATTCGTTCAGTCGCTTCCGACTCTTCGTGATTTCATGGACCAGCCCACGCCAGGGCACTCTCACAATTTTCCTCCAACACCACAGTTCAAAAGCATCTATCTTCCTTCGCTCAGCCTTCCTTATGGTCCAGCTCTCGCAGCCATAGGTTACTACAGGGAATACCATTGCTTTAACTACGCGGACCTTTGTTGTCAGTGTGATGTCTCTGCTCTTAACTATTTTATCAAGATTTGCCATTGCTCTCCTCCCAAGAAGTAGACGTCTTCTGATTTCCTGGCTGCAGTCAGCGTCTGCAGTAATCTTTGCACCTAGAAATACAAAGTAACATAATATACTACCATATAAAACAGTGTGGTATAAATGTTAATATATAAGGAAGAAATTAGATCAAATTTAGTTTTTCCCCAGCCCCACCCTCTCCTTGGATTGGGCCCATATACTTATGGGAGTGAGTCCCTAGCAATTCGACGAGAATATTTGTAGCTCAGGGTTGAACTGTGGAGTCCTTGGTGCTCCCTGAGCCTTGTTGTTTTCTTGCAGACGTTTCATCGCCAAGCTAGGCAACATCTTCAGTGCGATGAACTGAACACCCTACATTGCTCAGTGTGGCCTCAGCCTGATGGAGATTGTGTGAATTATGGTACAGAGAAGCATCCATACCTACCCATCCATTCTGTTCCCTTGGGGGATAACCAGTGTTCTGCACAGGGCAAAAAAGGAGTAGGACATAATAAACCAAAGACATGTACGGTATGAGATGAGAAAAAGGAAAGGAAACCCAGATAAAACTGGTTTCACAAGATAGGCCTATAGATACGGATCTGCACCACCCATCGTGGCTTTAGTTAATCAAGGATTTCCATATAATGCTTTTTAGTAAGATAGAGAAGGTATAGCCAAGTCACCAGCCTTAATTATAGCCGTGCTGAACAAACCAGAAACAGGGCAGTGTTTTTCTTCCGTCTTCATGTACTTCAGGACAATATTTTTATTGGGCAATAACCCTGCCTTAATTCATGGGGTTTTTTGCCTGGGGCTGAGATATCCAGTTGTAATCCTCCTGTGTTTTACCACTGCTTCTTCAATCTTTCTTTTCTTTCTTTTCATGCATATACACAGGACCAAAAGAAAATGAGGGAACAACTGCCCAGGGCCTTCTGACAGGTAGCATCATGAATCCTCTGCATGGGAGCGCTCTGAAAGTGGGAAATAATCAGAGACCAGAAGTCACACCTTGTGAACATCGATCAAATCTGTGGGACTACTATGTAACAGGCCTACATATGTAGAGTACTACAGTTGCTGTCACCTTCCAGCCAACATGGTCAACTATGGGGGTTATAATCTAAAATATCTGGTCAGCTCAAAGTAGGGGAAGGGTATCCAAAAATATTTTCCTACCAACGAGCTTAGATGACCTGTCTGGGAAACAGTAAACAAGCATGTGTAATGTAACAAACATGTGGCCTCTCCTTTTCCCCTATGACACCTTTATGTACATGCCTGGCCTATGACAAGTCACAGCTGTGCATGTGCACTGACAGGAGGAACCAGATCAGCTGGAAAGTTCTCTAGTTCTGCATCTTATAATTCTGAGAGGGCAAAATCTGGCCATTTGGCCACCTTAATTGCACTCTTCACTTCCAACATCTACCTTTGAGGGTTTATATGCATTCAGGTGCCGATGCAGGTAGCTCAGCTCTTGCTCGTTGCCAAGAACAAATGTACAGTTCTCATTTTCAAAGCCTGCAATACTTGAACCAAGAAACCTCACCCCTGAATTGCAACACCGGCGGCTACAGCAGCCTCACCTTCTCTCTGCATCACAGTGAGCAGCCCATTTATCCTATTTCGTCCCAAATTGCAACACTTCCTGTTGTTCCGGTGCTGGGCTTATTACATCCTCATCCCCCAGTTTTGCTCTGCGTGTGTTTAAACACACCCTGTTGTTTGTGCAATGCAGGTCTTAGTGGAGGAGAACTTGCAGAGAGGAGGGACATCCTAAAAAAAAATATCAAACTGCTGAGCACATTGTACTGGCCTGTAAGCAGAAGTTATGGGAATAGTGTTTTTGTTTGTGTTTTAGACTTAAGGATTTCCTTGTAGAGCTGGAAATTCACTGCCCTTTGGCAAGTCTAAGAACTAATGTAAGCTGGGAATTAAGCGAGATCAGGAGGAAAATGAATTTCATTGTTAAATTTCAAAAATGAGGAAGTACATGCTTAACGTGTTTAGACTGAGCGTACAAGGTTCCCCTATTACATACCGTACCAATCCTAGCTGCTGTACAAATGAATTTTTCCCCATGCAAAAAGAGCTAGTCACAATTGCAAAATGCTATGTCTCCTTCCTATTTAAATTTAGAAGAGAGTGAGTGACAGAGTGTGCAACACTATCTTAAGATGATGATAGCATAACATGGAAAACCTCTAGAGAACAGAAGGTTTCAAAAGGGTCTTAGACCATTGTGAGGACTGGCAGATTTGTTGTGGCAAGAAAGTTTATTCCACAACTCCATAGGAGCTGTTGGTCACCAGCAATCCTTAGCGCAATCCAGCCTTGTTGTGTCAGCTGGAAGAGCTGATGCCTTGTCCTGACTGTCCTTTCTATCTTGTGTTTTGCTGCCTGCAGATGTTTTGTGGTACTGAAAAAAGCAGGATGAGTTGGCGTAATTCACGGCCTGGGAACATGACCAGACCAGCCTCAAGAGAACAGAGATTAAAATTGGGGTTACCGGGCTATTCAGACAACATTGTAAATAACAAATAACAGGCTCTGAGTCTCTAAAATGTTATGAGTTGCTTTGCTGCTGTGACCCAAGGTTTTCCACCAGCGTTAGCCTTGGACTTTGTTTCTAGAGATCTGCTATGAGCGTATGAAATAAATAAGGAAGATTGCAAGCCTTCTCAGTTCCGACTGGAGTCACTTCCAGGCAGATTTAACATCATACAGCCTATTTTTATAGGCATTTATTTTACAAAGAATATTGTTCTCCTCTTCCTGAGAAGCAGACAATTCAGGAGTCTTTCATGACTAGTTTTCTTTGAGGAACAAAACACTGAAGATTTATGAAGTCTTTTCAATGTGCAGCTTAAATCCAAATTTTGCTGGGTCAAGGCTTAAATGAATCCACACAATAGAGAGAAGCGCAGTAAAATCAGCTTCAATACCAAACTTGTAATCTTTTTATTTGCAAATATACAAGCTCAGCAGGTATTACAATATAGGCATTAAGATGAGTTAGTGATAATTCCCAAGTATTATTAGTTCAGGTCTGTGCAAACCCCCAATCTGCTCTCAAAACAAGCAAAAGTAAAGTCCCTTTTCCACTTTTCCCTACTCCATCCTACTTTTGTTGGCAAATTCCTAATTAGATGGATCCTCCTAGGGGTACCACCTTGACATAGTGGAATTCAGTAGTTTTAATTACCCTGATAGTTATGTTGGTGAGAGCACATGTTTCTGGTAAGGTGACTCTTGCCAGAAAAGTTGCAAGGGAAGGAGTAAAGTTAAGGTAAATCCAAAATGTGGTTGAGGGCTGGTGGAGTTCTGTAGGCATAAAGGAAGCCAACCCATTTAGGAGAAAGAATTCAAAATCAAACCCTGAAGGAGGCAATCACAAATCCCTTCTGCACTGTTCCCAAGAAAATTGTATGGACATGGCTGAAACATTTATACAATTTGGGGGGCCAGGTGATGAGACCCTAAGGCCAAAAGGCTCTCCTTTCATTATTGAGGAAGAACCTCAAACTATCAAGAGTAACTTTGGAAGTGATGACATGGCCAGACCAAAGCCACAAGGAAGTCTGCTTGCTGCCTGTATGGATAGAGAAGTTCCTTGTGTATAAGGACATCTGGTAGTACAATTTAGCAGGCTTAGCCTTCATAATAACAGTGAAATGAAGATGTCACATCTTTTTGGTGATGAGAGAGAAGAAATTCGTGTTCTACCTAGGGAAGGAAGAAGACAGGAAGGATTGTAACCCAAGGGTAGAGCTTACCCTTTGCATTCAAAAGGGCCTTGATTAAGTCACTGGTATCTGCAGACATACAGGGGCGTGGTGGCTCAGCGGGTAAGACACCAGGCTTGTTGATCGGAAGATCGCAAGTTTGGAGGTTCGAATCCCTAGCCCTGTGTGCGGAGTGACCTCCCGCACTAGCCCCAGCTCTTGCCAACCTAGCAATTCGAAAGCATGCAAATGCAAGTAGATGAATAGATACCACTTCGGTGGGTAGGTAACAGCGTTCCGCGCGCGTCATGCGGCCACATGACCGTGGAAGCGTCTTCGGACAATGCTGGCTCTTCGGCTAACAAACGGAGATGAGCACCGGCCCCTAGAGTCGGACACGACTGCACAAATGTGCGGGGGGAACCTTTACCTTTACTTTTTATCTGCAGACAATGCTGATAGTAGCCATAGAGTTTCTCCTAGTCACAATAGTGACAACTCTGAATTAGATGGGCCATGGTCTACTTCAGTGGAAGGAAGCTGCCTAAGATGTAGTAATGTCATAGTGTTGCTCCGTCAGGCTGAAGGGGACAAGGCCAAAGTGATGTACAACAGGTGCATCAGGGAGGTCAAAGAGTCAAGATGACAACTGTGATTGTGCATTCAAAGCCCCACTCTTTTTTATGTGCTTTGCATGACACACACACTGGACACCCTTAATGTACAGTACAGGAAATTCTATAAGGACTTGGAATGCACAAAGACATAGTGTTATACCCATTCACAAAATAATAGAAAGAATGAATAGAGAAAAATTCAAGAAATAAGGAGATACAGTAGTTCTACTCCCATTGAAGTTTGCAGGTTCTGAAAGGCTCCCTCCTTCCAAAGAAAGGGGAAGCAGCTGAGGAAGGGAAGAACTACCTCAAAATATTTTCTTAATTCAAAGGCTGTGTATGAGGATTCTTTGTTCTCATCCCAGTTGAAGACCACCCAGCCTATCCTGATAATCATTGTCTCAGTTTTATTCAACAGCAGATAAGCCGCTAAACTTGTTTATTGCAAGCATTTTTCATGAATAAATGTTCTTCCATCCAAAATATATACAGAAATAAAATCCCTGCCCATATAAGATAGATATCAGAGAGAAAGTCTGGTGCCTATTCTTCTCTGGGACATACTGTCTTTCTTTGTGTAAGATTTCCTTTCTGTCCTCCTTCCACACACATTGGAGCATTCAGAGGTTGACTATCTCAGATTTTTAGATGATGATGATGATATTTGTTCTGCTAAAAGAGATGCAGAACAAATCTAAATTAAAATGTCATAGCCATAAAAACCTCAGTTAAATCATTACAAACACAAAACCGCAGAACACAACTTATGTCAAGGTGACATGAGTGTTTGTCTTTATAGCACTCCTCAGGTAAAATTCTATATGTCAACCAACATCATTTCCATGCTGACAGGGCATTTTTTTCCTCCAGAGTTCCTATAAAGTCTGTCATGACAGGACAAGCTGAAGACCCACAGAAGATCCTCCTCCTCCTCCTCCTCCTCCTCCTCCTCCTCCTCCTCCTCCTCCTCCTCCTCCTCCTCCTCCTTCTTCTTCTTCTTCTTTTTTGGTGGGGGGGCTTTGAGTCTGTTTTTGATTCCTGGCAACTGCCTGGACATGTCCCTCCAGTTTTCTTGGCAAGGTTTCAGAAGTGGTTTACCATTGGCTCCTTCCTAGGGCTGAGAGAGTGACTGGCCCAAGGTCACGCAGCTGGCTTCGTGCCTAAGGCAGGACTAGAACTCACAGTCTCCTGGTTTCTAGCCTGGTGCCTTAACTACTACACCAAAATGTCTTTCCAGACAATCCTACCAGGCAGGAAAAGCAGCCGTAATGTCACTGTGGTGGTGACAAGAAGTCTCCTTTGAATGAATTCTTTTTTTTCATTCCGTATTATGATTGTGTGATGACACAAAATGGACTACCTGCAATAGAAGCACGTTCTGTAGAATGAGTAAACAAAAGCTGCAATATAGAAATGACGAAAATCCAGCACCATAGAAGATAGTACCTCTAAATGGTGGGGATATTTTTTCCCAGACAGAAAGTTTTATTTTATTCAGAAAGGCACTTTTTTATACTGTGAGAATGAGAGAATTCAGTAAAAAGAGAAAAACAAGTTTTCTCTTTCTCAGCAGAATTAAATATCACTTGGTCCCTGACTGAGTTTCTTCTCCTGCTCTTAATTTTTACTTTTACAATCTCGATTGGACTAATCCCAAACTCTGCCCAGTCACAAATGCTACAAACACATGAACTGGATTTTTTAAGACATTACATATACTCACAAGAGACCAGGAGGCTTCACAAGCCCTTTCTAATCTTCAGGAGACTGCAGATTTCCTGCTCCTGATCTAGCACACCATGGAGGAAGATGATTTTTTAACCTAACCCGTTCCTCACAATTATGTGCTACATAAACGAGTTTTTACTGGAGGGAAATTTTTAAAATGTGATTCCCCTTATACAATGCAATATTTTACAGTTAATTCTATCACTTTAGGAGGCAATTAACTCATTCTCATTTGTATCTCATTCTGTTGCATGTATAAATCAAGTCTCCTGCATGCTTTATATTTTGGTAGAAGATGGTGGTGTTTCATGTGTAGGACTATGAGACCCGGGCTGCAAAAATCCAGAAGACCACTAGTTTAGAATTTTCTGTATCTCTTTGCTCCTGCAGTTTTGCAGCCCAGATCTGGTAACCCTATTCTAGTGTGCAAAGCATTTCCCCTGCATTATCTTATTGCAATTTGCAATCCTTACGACATTTTGTAAGGTAAATCAGTATTGTTATCACTCTATTGCAGATAGATGGACCAAGGATGAGAGAAATGGGGTTGTTTAAATGATATTTTCCATCCCAACCCCTGGCAGATATTCCTAACAGCAGTTGGACAGTATGATAATTCATATGAGAGCAAGATTCAGAGCTCTCCAGGCCCATAATTCAAAAAGGGTCTACAGTCAACTCCTGTTGTTCCTCACCTTGATGATGCCATTTGTTCAGGGAGTGCCTAAGGGCCCAAATGTAGCATCTGTCTGCAACTCCTTCAACCCACGTCTATATTCCTGGGTTTGTATTGCAGCTGAAGTGGACATCTCTATGATCCTATGGAACTGCTTTAAGGAGTAGCAGACAGGTGCTACTTTCTCACCACCACATGTTCCCAAGCATCTTTTTGTCTCTGACTACTATGCGCTGGGCAGCTCTAGCAACTATAGTCACAGTCCCTACTTTAGAAGCTTCTGAGACCAGGGTAAAGAAATAGTGAAGATGCCACTAGACCTATCAGTCTCTCATAATTTCCTTTCGGTTCAGATCTGGCATGCAAATCTCAAAGCCCTCAATTCAAAAAATGGAGATGATTCTTACAGCCCTGAATAGTAATGCCAAGTATTTCCTAGATTATACATTATATTAGATTATATGTTATGGATGCCACTAAAGCTACCTGAAGATACCTTTAGGTGCTCCTAAAAAAATCACTGAGAAGGCATTCCAGGAAGCCTTCTCTCCATATGGAGGTCAGCGTGAACTATGAAAGGATATCCTAGGCCAATGGAAAGCTGTAATTGAAGGGCCAAAGCAGAAGATTCAGGTTCAAGTCCCCCATCCAATCATGCAGAGAAATACACAGATTAGTCTCCACTACAGAACTGAGGTGAGGAAAACAATTGAGTGCGGGAAAACCTTTATGTGCCATCCTGAGGCCCTGGAGGACCAGCAGGACAAAAATACAAAGCATAAACACATTCTCTCACATGCTCCTTCCCATGGAGTTTCTTTTGATTTTACATTTCTTCCTCATGGCTGAGTTAAAGTGCTATCCACCAGCCCTTGAGCTGGCAGAAAACTATATTGGCATAAAATTTGCTGACCTCATTGATTATGCCTATCCTGCTACAGGCATGATGCCAGTAAGTGATGCCACCCTTCTTTAGGCATATAGGGCACACTAAGGAGAGGGACTGGTAGATTCCTCTAGCTCTGTTTCCTTCCCCTACCACCAAATGTCATCAGCTGGTGGGGAAATATCCATGAATCATTCTCCTTAAAGTGGGATGGGGATGGGCTCGGCAGGGTGCGAGTTTTGTCAGAGGGCTAATCTGGCAGGGTTAGCTAGCTATCAAAGCTCACTTTGGTTTTGCACAAGAAAGACAACAATCGCTTCTGAAAGAGTGCTAAATTGATATCCAGAACCTGCCCCAGATGAGCTTTTAAGAGCTGATAATCAGGTTCCTTGTGGACATGGGTTTAGCACTATTCAAGAATAGCCAAATTGACAGACACAGGAGCAGTTGCACCACAGAGAACAAATGTCCCTCTCTGTGTGTCTCCCTCTTCTGTTCCATTCTGCAGACTTCTGCCTTCTCCCCCCTCCACCGCCCCCACCCCTCTGGTCAGCTGCTGTTATCGTTGATTCAGGTCTATTAGCTGGAGAATTGCTTAGAGATCTAGTAAGTATGGGGACCGGGGGTGGGGGGGCAACCTGGTTAGAACTGGGCCCAAAGCAGAATGGCCTTGAAAGACAGGCCCAGGCACTGGCAGACAGGGGTGTGCCCACACTACCCTACAGTAGCCATAGGTGCTAGGTATGCCCGCTAGGGTCACTGGCAGAATGGTTGATAAAGGGCATCAGGTTGTTTACATAGCAAAGCCTATGTAAGGGTGAGTTAAGACTGCTTCAGGTTGGCTGGGGATCAGATGAAGGTGTGAGGACATGGCAGACAAAAGAGCATGTTGGTGCTGCAATTAGACACAAGTGAGTAAAGGATCATGCAGGTCTGAGCAGCTGTCAGACCCAACCTGTCTGGGTCTTCGAGCTGTGAGGCAACAGATTGATAGATAAAGGTCAGAAGGGATACTTAGCTCTTCCTTCTGACTTTTAAGTAGCATGCTCTTACCTACACAGTTCAGGACTGCGGAATGACTGGTTGGAACATCTCATCCCAACAAACGTATACATTTCCAGGGCATCCACCAGGGTGTGTGTCAAAAATGTCAAGATGGCATCTGTGATTCTGTGATAGAAGATCCACCCCTTTTTAACGTGCACTGTGATGCATGTAAGAGGGGAGGGCTTTGATCAAGTGGTTGTGACCAATCCTTTTTTGTTTTTTTCTGCAGGAGGTTTCTTCAAGCCATGTTCATTTGATGCCCACTTTATTACTGGAGTTTACCTTCCTCTTGTTGCTGGAAGCATATTTTTTTGAAGCCAGTTCAGAGCAAAGGCCCCAATAACAGTGAATTTTCAACCTTAACCAATTATCTCCTCTCTGTAGTCTAGAGCTGCTATTCTCTTTGTATCCGGGAATTTAATATTTGCTTGAGCAAGGGGCAGAGCAGGGAAATTTATGAGTGAATTTAACCATCTTAAAGTTCTGATGAGGCATACGTTATAAATACGTTTTTCCTAATGATATTATGTTTATACGTTATAAGACAATGATCAGAAGAGAGGAATGGAGGTGAAGGAATGATTGTCTTTTTTCAGAAACCATTGCCAATGAAGTAAGTACTTCTGATTTTGCTTGGTGTTGTTTAATACTAATAATCCGTTATTCAGATTTGTCTCAGCTGAGTAACTAATAAATTTAGTCTTTGCATCATCAGCATGCTTGTTCTCTGATTTGTTCTTTGATTTATGGAAGATGTTGTCATAATAAACTATTGTATGATTTCCTGATTACGATAGATTCTGCAATTTCAGATACATGCCTTCCATTTTCCCACAACCATTCATTCAGAAGTCTTGAGGCTGCTCAGGCTAACATTAATACCTTAATCTGAATTGTCTTTTGGCCTTAATTTAATCAAGGTATTTCTGCCAGTCCACATCTTCTACAGAGACAGAGCCAAACAGTAGCCACTCTTGAGTGCAGCATGGTGACTTCATCCAGATAACGTAGTTCAGGTTCAGCTATTCCATCTCCTGAGTATCAGCAGAGAGTAAAAAGATGTATACTCACAGCTGAGCAAGGAGATGACCAGGATATATTGCATTGCTACATTAATCTTCTCCGACTTGTCATGAAAGGATTGCAAGAGAGAGAAGGCATCTATTATAGGTTTTTTAATATCTCCACTTCGAGGGAGGAGACTTTGGTACCTTTCAAAACAGGAAATCAGGCCAAATGGGTGTGGAGCTTCCATGGCTGTTGCCCTATTTTCAAGAGTGAAAACTATAGTTGGAGTGATCCTGCTGACAAGCACCTCCTTTGTTTTTCTTTTTTAACTCTGTGCTCTAGAATGTTGTCCCTATGTAGTATTTTGTAGCAATTACTGTTGACAATGACCTGTTTACATGACACACTTAACTGGATCAGGGCATTAGGATGCTGTGCAAGCACCCTAAAGTAAAGGTAAAGGTTCCCTCTGCACATTTGTGCCGTCGTGTCCAACTGTAGGGGCCAGTGCTCATCTCCGTTTGCTAGCCGAAGAACCAGCGTTGTCCGAAGACGCTTCCACGGTCATGTGGCCGGCATGACGCGCGCAGAACACTGTTACCTTCCCACCGAAGTGGTACCTATTCATCTACTTGCATTTGCATGCTTTCGAATTGCTAGGTTGGCAAGAGCTGGGGCGAGTGTGGGAGCTCACTCCGTCACGCGGGACTAGGGATTCGAACCTCCGAACTTGCGATCGACAAGCCTGCCGTCTTACCCGCTGAGCCACCATGCCCCTGTAAGCACCCTAAACCAGGCATTTAATGCCAGTAATCTGACACAGAACAGATCAGTTTTAGCCACCAACAGCTAAACATGTCAAAACCAGAAATTGAGAGATTTCAGCACACCTTACATAGCATTATGCACATAATTGTTTTGCTCCTGTTTTCCCACAATACTTATTCTGAATCTCAAGCCCTAAATAGTGTTGACCTGAAACTCTTCCCCAATTTGTTGATCAGCTGTGTTGTCTGAACAGGGTGGGGTGGGTTGTTCACTCTCTCCTCTTACTTCCAAAAGAGATGCACTGTCCTAGAAAAGCCATGAAAAATTGGAGCTTTTCTAGGCACTCAATCTTTATTTCTTTTTTCTCTTTTCTATTTGAGTTATGGAAAATGGGCAGAAAGGAAGTGGGCATAAGCCTTCTGACTCCAACTGTAGTGGTGATCACCGTGATCACTTCCCACTGTCCTTTAAAGGGGACTAAGAAATCAGCTAATCCCTGTTATCTGCCTCATCATCCATTATCCTTTGCAAGGGGTGAACCAGTTAAATGAAAGAGCAGCTGACTCAGTGAACTGCTGTGTGAACATCGCCAAGCAATGTTCAAAATTATTTCAAATATTTGATTCACTAGTGACCAATTGGTATAAGTTATACAGGTGTTGAAAGCAAGTTTTGAGATAGTTTTCTGATGTTGTTGTTTATTCGTTCAGTCGTTTCCGACTCTTCGTGACTTCATGGACCAGTCCACGCCAGAGCTTTCTGTCGGCCGTCACCATCCCCAGCTCCCCCATGGTTGAGTCTGTCACCTCCAGAATATCATCCATCCATCTTGCCCTTGGTCGGCCCCTCTTCCTTTTGCCTTCCACTTTCCCTAGCATCAGCTTCTTCTCCAGGGTATCCTGTCTTCTCATTATGTGGCCAAAGTACTTCAGTTTTGCCTTTAATATCATTCCCTCAAGTGAGCAGTCTGGCTTGATTTCCTGGAGTATGGACTGGTTTGATCTTCTTGCAGTCCAAGGCACTCTCAGAATTTTCCTCCAACACCACAGTTCAAAAGCATCTATCTTCCTTCGCTCAGCCTTCCTTATGGTCCAGCTCTCGCAGCCATAGGTTACTACAGGGAATACCATTGCTTTAACTATGCGGACCTTTGTTGTCAGTGTGATGTCTCTGCTCTTAACTATTTTATCAAGATTTGCCATTGCTCTCCTCCCAAGAAGTAGACGTCTTCTGATTTCCTGGCTGCAGTCAGCGTCTGCAGTAATCTTTGCGCCTAGAAATACAAAGTCTGTCACTGCCTCCACTTTTTCTCCCTCTATTTGCCAGTCATCAATCAAGCTCGTTGCCATAATCTTGGTTTTTTTGAGGTTTAGCTGCAACCCAGCTTTTGCACTTTCTTCTTTCACCTTCGTCATAAGGCTCCTCAACTCCTCCTCGCTTTCAGCCATCAAAGTGGTATCATCTGCATATCTGAGATTGTTAATGTTTCTTCCAGCGATTTTAACTCCAGCCTTGGATTCCTCAAGCCCAGCATGTCGCATGATGTGTTCTGCGTACAGGTTGAATAGGTAGGGTGAGAGTATACAACCCTGCCGTACTCCTTTCCCAATCTTAAACCAGTCCGTTGTTCCGTGCTCTGTTCTTACTGTTGCTACTTGGTCGTTATACAGATTCCTCAGGAGGGAGACAAGATGACTTGGTATCCCCATACCACCAAGAACTTGCCACAATTTGTTATGATCCACACAGTCAAAGGCTTTAGAATAGTCAATAAAACAGAAATAGATGTTTTTCTGAAATTCCCTGGCTTTCTCCATTATCCAGCGGATATTGGCAATTTGGTCTCTAGTTCCTCTGCCTTTTCTAAACCCAGCTTGTACATCTGGCAATTCTCGCTCCATGAATTGCTGGAATCTACCTTGCAAGATCTTGAGCATTACCTTACTGGCATGTGAAATAAGTGCCACTGTTCGATAGTTTGAACATTCTTTAGTGCTTCCCTTTTTTGGTATGGGGATATAAGTTGATTTTTTCCAATCTGATGGCCATTCTTGTGTTTTCCAAATTTGCTGGCATATGGCATGCAGCACCTTGACAGCATCATCTTGCAAGATTTTAAACAGTTCAGCTGGGATACCGTCGTCTCCTGCTGCCTTGTTATTAGCAATGCTTCTTAAGGCCCATTCAACCTCACTCTTCAGGATGTCTGGCTCTAACTCACTGACCACACCGTCAAAGCTATCTCCAATATTATTATCCTTCCTATACAGATCTTCCGTATATTCTTGCCACCTTTTCTTGATCTCTTCTGCTTCTGTTAGGTCCTTACCATCTTTGTTTTTGATCATACCCATTTTTGCCTGGAATTTACCTCCGATGTTTCTAATTTTCTGGAAGAGGTCTCTTGTCCTTCCTATTCTATTGTCTTCTTCCACTTCCGCACATTGCTTGTTTAAAAATAATTCCTTATCTCTTCTGGCTAACCTCTGGAATTTTGCATTTAATTGGGCATATCTCCCCCTATCACTGTTGCCTTTTGCTTTCCTTCTTTCTTGGGCTACTTCCAGTGTTTCAGCAGACAGCCATCTTGCCTTCTTGGTTTTCTTTTTCTTTGGGACGTTTTTTGTTGCCGCCTCCTGAACAATGTTGCGAACTTCTGTCCATAGTTCTTCTGGGACCCTATCTACTAAATCTAGTCCCTTAAATCTATTCTTCACCTCCACTGCATATTCATTAGGAATATTAGTGAGCTCATATCTAACTGATCTGTGGGTCTTCCCTATTCTCTTTAGTCTGATTCTAAATTTTGCAATAAGAAGTTCGTGATCTGAACTACAGTCAGCTCCAGGTCTTGTTTTTACCGACTGTATAGATGTCCGCCACCTTTGGCTGCAAAGGATGTAGTCAATCTGATTTCGGTGTCGACCATCTGGTGAAGTCCATGTATAAAGTCGTCTTTTAGGTTGTTGGAAGAGAGTGTTTGTTATGCACAGTGAGTTGTCTTGGCAAAATTCTATCAGCCTATGTCCTGCTTCATTTTGTTCTCCCAGACCATGCTTGCCTGTAATTCCAGGTGTCGTCTGACTACCCACCTTAGCATTCCAGTCTCCTGTAATGAAAATAACATCTCTTTTTGGTGTATTATCTAGTAGGTGCTGCAGATCCTCATAGAACTGATCTACTTCTGCTTCTTCAGCATCTGTGGTTGGGGCGTATATTTGGATCACTGTGATGTTAAATGGCTTACCCTGAATTCGAATTGAGATCATTCTATCGTTTTTTGGATTGTATCCAAGCACTGCTTTAGCCACTTTATTATTAATTATGAAGGCTACTCCATTTCTTCTGTGGTCCTCTTGTCCACAGTAGTAGATCTGGTGGTCATCTGATGTGAAGTGGCCCATCCCAGTCCATTTCAGTTCACTGACACCTAAAATGTCTATATTTAATCTTGACATCTCACCAATAACCACATCCAATTTGCCCTGGCTCATAGATCTTACATTCCAGGTTCCTATGGTGTGTTGATCTTTAGAACATCGGATTCGTCGTTCACCACCAGCACCGTCGGCCGCTAGCCGTCCTTTCGGCTTTGAGCTAGCTGCGTCATCACATCTGGGGCTAGTTGAACGTATCCTCTGTTCCTCCCCAGTAGCATTTTGACCATCTTCCGACCTGGGAGTCCCATCTTCCGATGGTATACCGACATATCTTTGGTTGTACTGATCCATTTAGTTTTCATGGCAAGAATACTGGGGTGGGTTGCCATTACCTTCCCCAGGGATCGTATTTAGTCTGACCTCTCTGCCATGACCTTCCCGTCTTGGGTGTCCCTTCACGGTTTAGCTCATGGTTTCATTGAGGTACTCAAGCTCCAGCACCACGACAAGGTAACGATCTCCTTTGCTGGAGAGTTTTCTGATACCAGTCTCTTAATATTCAGTGAAATGATTGGGAAATGGCCCACAATTATTCCACCTCCCCAAAATGAAGACCATTTTACTATTTATATTAAAAAAAATGTATCAAGCCCTTCTAATCGGGACAATTAATTACAGTAACATCTGTTACATACAATAATTGAGAAGCTCCATCAGACAAACAGGAGGCGGCATCATCCAGGGGATTATTCAAATATTGAGTTGTACAAATGAAGGAGCAAGAACTTCATAAGAATTTTGGTCCAGTATGTTTTTAAAATTGTTTATTGAATACCCATCTTTAACAAAAATCTAAGCATCTTGAAATGTTGCCGGCTGCATGATAAACTTTGGTTGGCCTTATTTTTGTCTGTTCCATTACAGCAGGCTTTCTGTAAGCTATGATTCTTCTTGCAAAAAATCAAGAATTTTGTGTGCATCTTTTAAAAGACAGATTTTTTCCCCAAAACTCTAAGTCAGTCAGCTCTGGGCACTGCAAATCATCATCCAAACAGGAACTATAGAATCATTTTATCCTTAATGGGGACATCCTTTGTTTATAATGTAAACATAGGCAGTTTCCAAGAGCAAACTGCTAATGAGAAAGCCTTTCTCATATTTATTTGGGGCATTAAGAAGAGGAAGAAAAGAAGGCACCAAAATTACAAAACTCCTGTGAGAAGGAAAAGTGTGGTGGATTAACTCAGCTTCCCACAGAAAGGAGGTTGAAATCATCATGAGGTTTGCACTGCCATATAATTTCATCCTTCAGATCCAAATTATAGTAGCTGCGCTGAGATGCTAGAATTTGTGGGACTGTATGTTGAAGCTGACAGTCAGTTTAGGTAGGAATTGTGCAGATAATGCTTATAATCTCAAGAAAAACAAGTTGACACTACTTGAAAAGAACATTGTGGACAAATAGGGTCTCTAAGTGGAGCACATGGTATACCTCAGTGAATCCAGAAATAACTGGACAGCATTTTTTCAATGCTATATTTGGCATAGAGTGTGTGACTGAGTTTGGTCATTTTTTTATTGTACTAAAAAGTGTTATGACATCTTTAGATTTAAAAAAAGAGCAGATAAAGGTTATCTCTGCCAGACAATAGTTAAATAGACAATATTAGAAAAATAGCTTGCTTGATCTGCTATCAAGCAACTTGCTAAGTAGCATAGAAAGTTTCTTTCCTGTATTACCTAGAATGGTCAAAAACAATTGGATTAGAAATGGCATCAACTTCTGCTTCATGTGGAATGATGCCAGAACAGAATACAGCATGTACATAGCACCCGGAAATCCTCTGAAGGTGTTTTGAGAAGCATTTTTAATAGAGACCAAAGTGCTTATTGCACTCTAAAATTTAATAGCAACACTGTATGTCCTGTGGCCTGCTGCTCCCGTTTTAATGCCATTTGTCAGGCACAGCAGCAGCACTTGGCATCACAAGTGAGCTTCCTGAGTCATCTCATCAGGGCCAAGCCATGGTCCACACACGCTCCAAGCTCTCCTTTGAATAAACAGGATTTGGAAAGATGTCATTTCATTTCTCCACAGGGCCCTCAATATGGTAATGCTGGACAGGCTTCCAATCATCTGCTGGTACCCATTGTCACCAACAGCAACTCAGGTCCAGTAGAAGCCATAAAGGATACATCAAAATTAAGTTGCAAGTTAAATTGAGTTAGTTAGCTTTACCCCTTCATTCACAATCGCCTGGAAGAAAAGTGGGAAAAGGGCCATAGCATCTAAATTAGGCATGAAAGCCGGCTGGGTGACCTTGGGCCAGTCCCTCTCTCAGCCCAACTCACCTCACAGGGTTGTTGCTGTGGGGAAAATAGGAGGGAGGAGTATTAGGTATGTTCGCCGCCTTGAGTTATTTATAAAGATAATAAAGGCGGGATTAAAAAAAACAATACAATGACATCTAAACACTTTCTTAAAGCCACAAGGACATTGGGTTGGGTACCTGGCAGTGATACCTACTTTGCTTAATTGTTGTGAAGAATTCTAATGGATGGAAATAATAGCTGTAATGCTGCTCATTGAGCTGTGGCTGGCCCTCATAACTTATTTCCCTTCCCCAAATGACAATCAATCAGGTAACTGTTGCGGGGGGGGGGATGAAGGGGAAAGATTAAGAGAACTTTTTACAGGAAGAAATGCCATCCCTATATAATTACTGATTTTCCACATACAGTACTGTGTACCAGTACTTTCAGTCTCACAACCATCAGGCACAACTGTAGTCTCTGAAGGAATGTTGTGCAATGTACATACTGGTTGCTACAAGTCACCCACTGACTTCTTTTGAGTCTCATATGGCATCCATCATGACTAGCTGGGATCATCAGGTTCAGACACTCTTAGAATTGCAGAGAAAGGATTTCACCAAATGCGCTTGATCTATAATGATGAGCACTTTGTCTTTACACTCTAAAAATGAGCCCTTCACATTTCTGCACAACAAATTCTGCAGATACCAAGGAATCACAGAAACAATTTGTGTAAGGTAGCATCTTCATTCCCAGCTGCCCAAGCTTCTTAAAAAAAATTCCTGCATCCTTCCAGATGTGTCATGAATGTATGTACATCTGTGTGTATGCACGTGCGCATGCATAAAAATCTCCAACCCTGAAATTGAGAGGAAATAATATTTTTGGCCTACAGTAGATTCTACTGCCTTTAAAAGCTGTGCAGCAGAAAAAAATCCAAGTGGCAAGAAAATGGACACTTGTCTCACTCCTGTGCAGCCATTCAAAACACAAGGTTTTCTTTAGGAAAGAATGTTGGATATGCAGACTTGTATAGAGCACTTGTTATTTTCACCACAAATTACATTTTAAAAACTTTTATGATTGCAGGGATGCCTTTGTGGTGCAGATAACTATTATGAGGCCACTACCTTTCTTATACTATCCCTTGTCTGTTCTGCACAGAAAGGCAGAAATATTGGTGAAATGCTTTCATACATAAGAGTTTATGTATTTAGCATCTCCCAGATCATCTTTAGTCCTGAATTTCAGAGGCTCCTCCTTTTGATGAAAGATGCCCTCTGAACTACCACACCAAGAAGCAACTGGCAACATTAGCCATTCCTGTTTAGAGAGAAGGAAAATGTAAGCATTCAGTTGGTCATAACAAAGAGATTTTTTAATGAATTCAACTGAAGAGAGAGAAGAACTCCAGTTAGATCTCACTATACAAACAAAAAAGGTGTCCGCAGTGCCATGAAAGCATCATTTACAAGTGTTTAAACTTGGGGATAGGGGTTAATGAACACAATCACAAAAGTAGCAATGAAAGAACACAGAATAGAATCAAATGGGATGTGGAAATGAACAGCAAGAGAAAGTAAAAAATAATAATTATAATTTTATACACACATACACACACATATATAAAACCTTCATTCTTTTCCATCTAGATTGATTTCATTTTACAAAATGGTACTACATTAAACCTGTAAAAGCATGGCCATTATTTTAAGTTCTTTCTTTCATAGCAGCAAGCTTTCTCTAACCCACCTCCATACCATTATTTTTGTAATTTTAGTGCAAATATTGTAGGCCTGCATTACAAGAAAATAAGATGACCACTCAGGCAAACTTCTCTGCCAATGAGAGATCTACACAGACATTCAGAAAAGGGCTCCCAATTTAAATAACTCCTCTCGAAACTTATTTCACCCCGTATTGGGGGAAAAGGAAAACAAAACTTTGGATTTGTGGAACAAAAAATATAAAGATCTCTATGTATGGTGGCAAAAATCAGATCACTGAAACAATTTTCTCTACTGATTTTATCACTGGTGTACATACATCTAAGGTGAATGCATTTAAGATCACAGTCATATAAACAAAAAGAGAATCAGGCCCTTTTATCCTAAAGCATTATTTCATTTTATACCATTAATTTACTGTGCTAATAAAGATGCACTTCTTCTTACCAATATTGGGACTACACAGTAGAATCTATACACACACACAACATTTATCCGCTCACTGAGACAGACCAAATGTCTATTTTCAACACATAAGTCTGATTTTTTTTCCACATCAAAACAGCCACAAAGAAATCTGAACAGTCTTAAAATTCAATAGAGTGGGAAGGAAGGATGAACCATTTTCTAGGACAGAAAAATAGTTTTGATTCCTCTCTTGTACCGAGAGAGAATTCTTCTTGCTCTATCTTATGATTTGCAGAAGATTGAAAATGCATCTTTAGAAACCATTTCTCTCTACATTTTATATTGGGGAATCCCCCCTATAGGTAAGAAAATTTTGGTGCTTCTCTCCCTCCAAATTTCTCCCGAGTCCTTATGGTTCTTATTATCTCATGAGGTTTGCAGAGAGAGACATAAAAACATTAACTTCCTTCAGTTCTTCTGGCTTTGTTTTCCAGAATGAGAAAATATGTATGTACGTGTATAGTTTGGTGTTCTTGCAGATTTCCCGTTTTTTGTCATGATTTTCTTTCCATTTGTGTAAGCCAAGAGCAGCGATGTGCACTAAATGTTAGAAAATCTATTTTACCAGCCTGAATATGAAATCACATCAACATTCTTTGTCGTTAATGAGAAAGACCCAACTTATTAATTCACACAAAAGAAACCAATGGAAATAATGGAAGGGCATAATTTCTGCTCTCACTGTGGGATTTAAATCATATTCTGCTAGCCCATTTTAGATCTTTCTGCCCACAGAATGGATTTTTAATGAATTGAAATAAAACATGCACTAGGATTTATACTGATATGCAAAACTGCCACCTAAATGGAATGTTGACATGGTCATAGGAACCACTGATTTTGGAGGAAACAGAAAGTGACTTATGTTTTGTTCAGCAATTGAGGCAGTCCTACCTAGAGAAGCCCTGGAGACTTTTGCCTGCAAAGCACATACTTTACGACTGAGATACCGACCTTTTTTGAAAGCACTTGCCTAGTGTTTACTGCACACCATTAGATAATTATGGCTTAATGAAAAACACCCCAAGAAAATAATAATTCTCATGAATGAAAAGGACATGAATCTGGGACTAGTAAACTGTATGTGCACCATTTCTAAAAAGAATAGACATTCATGCAGATTTGAACAACAGCAAAAACCAAAATGAAGCACTGAGCCAACTCATGGAGAAATTATACAAAAGGAAGGGGAGAAATTATTAACCCATACCCATGTGTAATTATTTTTTATTTAAAAAAGAAAAATCAGAATTTTAAAAATCAGTAGGAAAAAATAACTTTTTCAAATTCAGTTCTGTGGCAAAGAAAAAGATGTAAATATTAGATATATATACATATACATATACATATATACATATACATATATATAAAACAAGACAGACATGGGATCACTTGCATCTTCTTAAAATATTTGACCCACTCTGATTAATTTCATTTTGGCATAAAAAACAGGAACACAAGTTGTTTGAATTAATGGTGGGTAGATTCACTGGAGCAGACACAAAAGATGTTGGCTTGCCAATAAATAAGAAATCAATGAGTGTTTTTAGGATTGGGTGGAATACAGAAGCAGCACACTGCTAAGTTCAAATGAACTCAGTGGATCAATTAAATAAAACAATATGATAATTTTAAAAAACCCTATTGATACTGATATGATGACCTCAGGTCCTGTTACATCACAAATACTCTGCTGGTTTAATGAGCAAAATTCATCAAACCCAGTGACTACACCACCCCTAGTTGTGTCATCAAGGCAAAACAGGTTGAAATTAACAGAAGTTGCAAAGCGAAGTGTTTGCTGGATTGTGTTCTAATGGAAAGAAAAAGTCAAGTATAAACATTAGAACTGGAATGGGTAGGAAGCAAGAATTTAGAGAGTGAGAAAATGCATTAGTGTTGGGAGACAAATAGATTTTTTTTATCTGAAAAAAAATGCTATGTTTTCTCCAAAATACTGCAAAAACAGGAATTGCTTTCTATCAAGGCATGCATATAAGACTTTAATTTTAAAGTAGCTGGGCAAAACATTGCCAGATCAGAGACCTAAACGTTGCAAGTTTGGTATAAATCCTGTAGATTGTAAAAGATTTGGGTACAATCTAGTCTACAAAACTTCTCAAGTTTGCTTTATTGCACAAAAGCTGTTATTGGGACTTGACCCACAAGCTTGTTACCCATAGAACTATGCCACAGAAAACTAAAACTGAGATGTTACTTATCACCACCAGCCATGGGTAAGATGCCATCCTGTACTGCTCTCAAGAAGCTAAATTATTCCTACTACTATGTCACCTTCAGCGAGTTGGGACAACTATAAAACACAGGTCTCTGTCAATTGTTCTGTAGACCACAAGCTTTGGAAGAAAGAATGAGAAAAAGCTAAAAAACAAGAGCTTGTGCCATGCAAACATTTTACAGCAGTTACACCTGTGCGGCAGAAGGAAAGATGCACAATATGCCATTTCAAATGTATAAATGTACATATTTAAAAAGATGTCAAAGAAAAGCCAGAACTGGAATGAAAGCTGGATTTGACTACCCAAAATATGGCAGTGCTCAATATGAACACCATAATGAACCAATTTTACAACAAGGATGACCAAAAGTATTAGCCATAAAGGGACAATCTACTGGAAGAGTATAACAGCTTGATTTACTTCAACCTGCTTGAAGCAGCAAGATTGGATGAACCAAACATAAAGCTGCTGCTGCTAGGCTCCAGGAACCATCATCTAACTGGAGCATACAAAAAAGAAACAAGAAGCAAGCTAAAATTATCTGGAGAGAGATCTGAGACTACAACCAGAACCAATTACAGAAGTCTAGATATCTAGAAACATCACTTAGGATTGCTGTTCCTTCAGCCAAGCTTGGAATATTTTTTAAAGGGAACTCTTCCATAAACTCCTCCTATCATCTACTGACTGACCTCAGCACCATCATCTGCTGCTTTATGGAACTAGAACAAAAGGGTCACTACTCAGGTATTTTCTTCAATTCTCTAGGTTTTCTGGAGTAACAGTCCTTGGAAAGCACATATTAGCTGCAGGTTTATCTGCAGAATGATGGCAAGATCATAGATTCAACATGCAACTGTATACCTATGCTATTTTCACACTTTAATAGAATGAGAAATTTCACAGAATATCATCCTCTTCTGTCAATAATCCTTGAACGTCCAAGCTTGGCAGGTCAGATTGATTTTATTTACCCTTTAGTTTTCCATTAATGCTTAAGAAGATGGAGACTGGGCCAAGAGGGCCATGACAGAGTTTTATTTCTGACCCACTAAGGCAAAGAAGCATTGGAAAGAGGCGGCCAAACCTTTTTATTCTGGGTTTACATCAGCCTTCCTCAACCTGACACAGATCAACACGTTTAGAGAAAAACTCATTGTTTGCCACATGACTTTTGGCTCAGACTGTGGTGTTGCACGTAGGGCATTAATTGGGAAGATGGGTTTAAATTATTTCAGTGAACACAGAGCGTGCTATAGGAGATAACAGCTAGAAAAATCAGTTTGTACAGCCTTCCCGCCCCCTATAAAGCAAATATTTGGCTTTTATTGCTGTAAGGAGAAACTTGATAGTGTTAAATAATGTCTAGGGCATGTTTAGCAGTTAGACGTACTCAGCTCAAGTACCAGTGGCCAGAAATAATCCAGATTTCCCCCCCTATGGCCAGCATAGGCAAAAATAGATAATAAAAATGTACCAGCCATTTCTGGGCTTGGAAGCTAAGTGGAGTTTGGATGGACCTAGTCAGTATTTGGGAGACCTAGGGAAACCTATTGTTGTCCAGAAAATGACACAGACATGTCCACGAAATAACCAAGGGCCCTTTACAGTACTCAAATTCTCTGGAATTCATTCAGGTCACTGAATCTGACTTCTCTTATTGGAAAAAACATAATCTAGATCATTCTAAAAACTCTTCATTAGCTAGAAACTCTATGTACCAATAGCCTAGCATTATATTCTTAACTATGGCTGTGATCCAGATGCATTAAAAATAAAATAAAAATTCTCTTCGATTGGCATTCAAAATAAACAGGAATGTGGTCACTGACATCAGTGGAGCTGTTAAGGCAAAGCTTGGAGGGAGGGAAGAATGCTCACTATAGGAGCTAACATGGTTTGAAGATGGTCCTGCCCAAACTCAAAAAGCTGGTCTCTGAAGAGCACAATGGGGTCAAAAATCCCTAAGCCTCCTCGCCTAGTTCACCCAAAGATCACATAAAAGAAAATTAAAGCAGAGCCCAGTCATTAATATGCTTGTCATTAACTTGAGCTAAATGAGGTGTTTTGCAAAGAACAGGCTTTAGAGAAAAACTGTCTCCTACCACATGAAGATCTAGCAAACCTCTCTCCAAGTCATCTGTGAGCATCCCTGCAAAAAGCTCATATTCTTTAAGTACAGTTGCATTAAACAAGATTTTGCTTGGCACTGCAGGGGATGTACATAAGTGAATCATGCTGCCTTTTTCAGTAGTGAGCACAGGTTTTTCAACAGCCATATTTAGTTAGGAGTTTAGAGACCAAGTGCAGCAGGAGGCAAGGTGCAAATCCATTTTTCTCCAGTTGTCTCTAGGATCAGAAAAAGGGCAAAGGGCCAACTTGGCCTGACACCATCAGACAGCAATACACACAACCCTGGCCAGGCCCTGATGAGTGAAATGCAGCCAAAGGGTAAAAATTCTCCAAGGGAGCTTCCAGCTAGCTTCCTGCACATTCTCCCTCAATTAATCCCCTTTCCTGATCAGTCATGAGAAGAATGGCAGCACTGTGCAAAGGCAACCATCCACAACCTGGACGCTGGTGGCTTTGTTTGAGAAACAGCACCAGCACGTGAGTCAGGCATACTTCAGAGGAGGCAGCATCACACCCAAGGTGGCTGGCAGCCAAAAGGAAAGAAAACATAGGGTCCAGCAACAGATTTGACAAACACTAATTACAGAAGACATCATGCTAGAGACAAAGGCTTAGTGGAAACCCACTCTGGCATTTCCCCAGCCCTCTTGGCACCACTCCTGGCCCACTGACGAAGGTATGTTACAGATACAGCCTTTGTAGACACAAACAGTACACTGCTCTCTATCGTCTTCAAGGAGACTCTTCTCCTTTTGTTAACCAGTTTCCCAGCACTTTCCCCATCCCCTAATGAAGACACTGGATGTGTAACTTTTGAACAACCATTTGGACCTGTAATAAATTTCCCTTCTCCCCCAAAACTTCCATCATGTACCAAAAGCCACCCAACCATGGCAAGAATCCCCAGGAGGCAGCTCTCAACATCAGCAGCGGTTCAGCAAGCCTTTAGAGTTTTCGAAATGTCATGGTATCCAACAAAAATCAAGAAAATGTTAAGGCCCAAATGAGATCAACTAACTGGAATGTACTTCTTAGCGCAGGAGAAGGAGCCAGGCCAGACAGTCCATTCATCAGTCTAACAGGAAAATGGCTAGCAATTTACTGACGGTCACATCCACTGCAGTACTTGGTGACCATTGGGTCCTGGGATTGTGACTGCTGCTCACCAACTCCACTCCGATATGGCTTTCATTTGTTCTATTCTTCCTGTCTCAGGAAATATCTGGAGCAACATCATTTCCTTTCCTGGCTCTTCTTGGCCTTGTGCTTGAATGCCATTGTGCTGTCTCTGATCTTGAGGTGGGGCTTTCCCCCCAAGAGTAACTGGGTGGAGTGGTGGCTAAACGGTTACAGTGCCAGCAGAGTTGGAGAGTTCAAGGAATCAGAGGACTGATCCCCGCTGCTGCTGCTCCTCCGGTGGGCTTTGGAGCAGGACTCTGATGGGGAGAGTGGTGACTCCTGGTCCAACACACTGGGATAGGTGAAGACCAAATTGGATGTTCCAGGGGTGACAGCAGGAGTTGAAGTCACCACAATGGGTGTGTTGAGTGGCTCTTCTCCATAAAAACCCCCAACAATGCTGATAGGCTTAATGACAGATCTCTGCCCCTTTTCAGGATCAGAAGAGGAAGAGGGGATGTCTTCCTCCACAGGCTCTTGCTTCACCACCACAGCACCACTCATTCCGGTCCGCAGGGCCTGGAGGTTATGAGGTGGAGGGGTCCGGTGCTCCTCGGGGCTGATCTTGCACATGGGGCTGTGAGCCATTAACATGAACTTCAGCTTCTCCTTCTCTTTCTCTAGTTCAGCAATCTCCTTCTGCAGCACTGATTTCTCCTCCTCCAGCTCCTCTGTTTCCTGTAGATCCAAGATAAGGAGGTGGTCAGCAAGAAAAACAGCAACTACCATTCCAAGCAAGGGGTTTCAAGATAAACAGGCTTCACTTCACTTTTAGCAACTGTAGCGGGATATTTTATGCACTGGCAGCAGAAAGGGGAGGGGGGTAGACTAGGCACTCTGAGTGATTCTGTTAACTGCCTAGGGACTGATGACTGGCCATTTAAAGGCTAGATAGAGATTTGAAAGCATAAATAAGTTTGGTCAATCAAAACACAAAATCTTTGCTGATGAAAGCTCACTACATTTTTTTTTAAATGGTAAAAACATGGATATTCATATACAAAATTTAAATTCCCAAATTTGTTTTTTACAGCACCTTTGTCACTTGTCACCATGAGAATCTATCAAGGACTGGATGTTATCCATATACATCTACTCACTGTATTGGTAAATCTTGTATAAATTTAATAGATAAAAATCAGAATGATTGCGAGATAAATGGCCTCACTTGCCTTACAAGTAAGGGTGCAACCACAATTTAGCTACAACCGAGCATGGATGCATTCTTTCAGCAAAACTGTGATCCCCAAAAAGATATGTATGCAAAACAGGCTTGAGATAATTGTAGTTCCTTTGCTGGCCGTGAATAAAACAGAGAGGAACAGTAGCATTTGCTTGTATTTTAGGTAATTTGGAACACCTTCAATGTTTACTCCGCCACACTTGTATGATATCTGGTATAAGGAACATGAGGAAAAGTGGGTAGATCACTATTCATATACATTCAAGCTTTACTACTTTACTCTTCTCATTTTCTTAACCAGTTTGCCAGCACTTTCCCCATCCCCTAATGAAGACACTGGATGTGTAGCTTTTGAACAACCATTTGGACCTGTAATAAATTTCCCTTCTCCTCCAAGGCTTCTACCATGTACCAAAAGCCACCCAACCATGGCAAGAATCCCCAGGAGACAGCTCTCAACAGCAGCAGCAGTTCAGCAAACCTTTAGAATTTTCAAAATGTCACGGTATCCAACAAAAATCCATAAAATGTTAGATCACCTTGTATCGTGCGGCCACAAAATCAGAGTATTATATGCCCTGTTTACAAAGATTATCCGGCTTGATGGCAGCACCTAGCTGACCTTGGGTGATCTCAAAAAGGTAAGGAGAGGTAGACCGGTTTGAGCACTTGGATGGGAGGCTATTTGGAAATCCCAAGACTATAAAAGTCAAAAATAAAAGATGTCAATGGCAAACTATGTCCATAATGTTATCAAGAAAATGATAGAGATTGTCCGTGAAGTCACCATGTGTTGAGCATAAGATTTCACCTTTATCTTACAAAGAACAATGGACATAAGAAAGGAGGGGATTAATGCAAAATACATACTGCCTGGAGTTTCTCAGTCAACTCTCTGCGCCTGTTACGGCATTTAGCTGCTGCTAATTTGTTCCTTTCTCTTCTAATTCTTCGCTTCTCTTCTTCTTCAGGTGACAACTGTATGACAAACAAAAGAAAAAAACATCAGTTCAAGGTGGCAGTTTGGGGGATGAATCAATGAAAAATGTGACTCAACCAATGAATCCATGGTTTCGTCTTCACCTTTCATTTATTGTTTGACTGATTTTTATCCTGCTTTCCCTTCAGGAGCTCAAGGCAGTGTATACACAACACTCCCACCTCAATCTGTTTCCCACAACAGCCACTTTATAAGGCAAGTTGGGTTGAGACAGTTTGGCCCAAAGTCACCCAGTGAACTTCCATGACTCAAGGTGGACTTGAACCTGGGTCTCCCCAGTTCTTGTCCAACCTCTTAACCTCAAGCACTATAGTAGCCTGGAAGGTGGTAGCAGTTATGGCCTGGGGACTGATGAAGATAAGCCAGTTGCTTCAAAAGCTATGACGTTACTAGCCAAATAATGCAATTCTGAGTATCAGACCTGAGGCTCCCTGATATGGATTCATGGGCTCTGAGAAAAAACTCTAACTTTAAGATATTATCAGGGCTTTGATATAATATAGCACTGGAGCCACTGGGGAGAAAGAAAAAGTGATAGCAAGGTGGTGGGAGAGCACAGGAGTGGAGAAACCACAGGAAGATTGGGCAAGAATACAATGAATCTGCAATTAAGGCTGAATGCAAAGATAGAAGTCTCCCAGTAGTTTCGCAATGTGGATGGTTTGTGAGGTAAGAGCATAGAAAGATGTTGCAAGTTTTTCTTTCTTAGGAAAAAAAATCTATGTGCTTCTTCTCCTAGGACAACAGTCATTAACTGGAAGGTCAGAAGCCAAGGTCCGGGGGGCTGGACAAACTGGAATGCCCCTAATCAAATCAAAAGAGCTGCCTTTGAATTCTTCCCTCTCCTACCTCTCTGATTTTTAAGATAACACACTACATTTCCTGCATCGTCAGGCAGCCCTTAAGCAATAGGAGATAAATGTCATGGAGGGTGCAGTGTGTTTCATTATGCCCACACACAGCCCAGAGAGGAGGATTAATGCTTTTTTGGATTGTAGATAAACTCAGATTTCTAATAACTTCTCTGCCCATTCCTCCCACCTGTACATTTGGCAGAGATAACAGTTATCTCAACACCACTGCAATTTCTTAACTTATGGTTAACCATCTGCTCCAGTGAAAAGGGAATAAACCACCCAAAAGTTTTCTTATTCTAGTCAAGCATCTAATCCTATACACTTCTTTGTAGAATCCAGTAACAAACTGGAAATTAAAACTTGACTCCAGTGCAAAAGACTTGAGTGGTACCCATGCCCAGGGACTGGCTTGTATCCTATTCTCAGCTGCATTGTTCGCTCTCTGATCCTTTTCCTTATGCCTGAATAGCCAAAGTAAGGTCCAACCAGATCAGCGGTAGGGGGATCAAAATCTGCAAGATAATGGTTGCAGTCAAAGGGGCAGAGCTTTGATTGGGACACTGCACCCACCATCTTGCAGATTTTTAACCCTCTGTGGATGCTCAGGTTCCAGATTCTTTGGACCAAAGCCCAGCCGTCAACTATACTGACCAGGAGTTATTTAAATTCAAAAATCAGAAGGAATCACACTAATTATGGGCCCTAATGGCTTTAAACGGGATTAGATCAACGATGGAGAACACCGTTTATTTATTTGATTTATATCTTTACATTATATCTTACTTTTCATTCAAGAGCTCAAGGTGATGTACACAATGCTCTCTCCTATTTTCCCCACAACAGCTGGTCTATGAGGTAGGCTGGGCTGAGAGAGTGATTGGCTCAAGCTAAGTAAGTGAGCTTTTGTGGCCGATGGTTGACTAGAATATGGGTTGCCCTGCTCCTAGTACAACACCTTCATCACTGGACCACACAGTAACGATTAGCTGTAACAGTTAGGGCAGAACTCAGCCATCATGCTAAGCCAGGTCTTCTTTTAATCATGGTTTAAATTTGCCATATTGGCTGAGTCTTTACATATCCTTATGCCATAACAGGTAGGTTTGCACAACACACTAAACCAGAGGCACAGAAACCATATTGTACCTTAGTATAATGAGTAACGTGTTACCTTCAAGTTCAGGTATATATTTATTTCTAAATTAGTTGCTCAGGAAGAGCAGGAGATTGCTATTACCTCTTGCCTGCTTATGGATTACCCAGAGGAATATGGTTGGCTACTGTGGGAAGGATTGGCATGCTTTGGGCATTTCCAGCAGAACGGTCCTTATGTTTCTAGGATGGAACTACCTGTTAGGGGTAAAAACAGAGCTGCTGCCTTAACCAGCAGCCTCATATTGTATTTCTATCTCCCTAGATCTTTAGTTCTTAGTTATGTATCTCCAAACATAGAAAGTTTTCTAAAAGGTTAAATATAAGTCCAGTGATAAAGCCAAATACCTGGCTTTAGTAATACACTTAGTGACTTTCAAGCTTACATTCTGCTCAGAATCCCTGGTAACTATTCAACAAAACAAGATTCTTGGACTCCCCTTACTTAAGAAGTTACTGGGTTGTGTAGACATCTACCAAGCAACGAAGAATGGCATTTTGCATTATTTTAAGCTTTACACATGAGTCACAACCAACAATTTAGCTGCAATGAAAAACAAGATAGTGAATCTTTCCAATGCTTTTGGAATCCACTCACTCCAGTAAAATTGTCACTGAAGGAGACACCATTAAAGCCTTAAAGCAAATCAAAACTTAAGCAGAGGTATCACATCAGTTTGGGCTAATAATTTAGCTTGCTGAAAGCTGTCAGTCCTAACCCGTCTCAACTTTCTAGCTTAACTCTACAAATCTTCAGTACTTCCCAGCTTTGCTATTCAAGATTCCTTCACTGGAATATCCTGAGACCGATGCAAGGTCTCACACCAAAATGTGCTGAACTAGTAACCTATGATTTGTACAGATTTTTTATACTGAAGTATAAGACAGTATCCCTTCAAGCTAGATTCATGTAATCCATAAACCTATTGTCAGTTGCCACCAACACTTGAAGCATGAAGCTACTGACTTAGAAATGTTGCATTCAGCATCACGTCCATTCCTCTCGTTGCTGTAAATAGTGGAGCTACCTGCTCATCTCTTCTCCTCCTGCCCACGGTGGTCCCAATGGTTTTAATAACACCAGGTCTCTGTAGGGCTGTGTGTCCAGTAACTGAAGATAGATTGGGCAGTGCATGGCTGTAGGGATGCGAGCGAGAGTAGGCACTTGGCATGGAGGTTATCACAGTGGGCTGAACCATCCACTGTAGGTCTTGGCTGGTGGTTATCGCGTTCAGAGTAGGAATAAATGTGCTGCTCGATCCTGGCATATCGACCCGGAATTTCTAGAAGACACAGAGAGAAATCAGTAACCTATTTAAATGAAAACACAGTGATGTCAAAGAACACCAGCACAATTACATGCACTGTTTTTTCACCAAATGAAAATGATGTGCATCTAATTCATCTGAGCATCCCTGCTGAAAGCAGCATCCTTTCATGAACTGGAATAGAGGACTCTGAAAAATACTTTTAACTGGAGATGCCAGTAATTAAGTCAGGACCTTAATATCCAAAGAATGTCCTTTGTACTACTAGAAGAAGTACAAGCTCTTTTTTCCTAATAAGAATTTTATTAAATTTCAAGCAAAGATAAAAACTACAGAAAAACAAAAAACTACAAAGAAAAAAAGAAAAAATAAACTAAAAAGGTATAGAAACACAAGAGAAATTTTTTTTTTTAAGAGTTACAGAAAGAGGTGACTTCCGACTTTTAACAGCAAGGATATACAACAATTTTCCATAATCAATCTCTTACTCTATATTAAACCAAGATCACATTATTTCTATAAATCATACCATTGGCACATTATAAAAATCACTAAGTATAGTTGCTCCCTCCCCTTGTATTAAAAGAAAGAAGAATATATATATGCTGTATATATAAACACACATAGACACATAGACAAGCAGACAAGCTGGACTTTTTTTCCTGGGCCGATTCTGGAGAGGGTTCAGAAACTCTAATGTTAGAACTGGTTGGAGTTGGGGGCGAACCCTGCGGCCCTGGAAAGTGCAGATGTTGCGGAGGCTGGAGCCCAGGAGATCAGGGCATAAGAAAAATCACAATACGGACTAACCCCCATGAAGACCTGGATGTTGTCCCAATTTGGGCTAAGGCGGCAGAGGGTTTGTAGGGGTCCCTTAGTATGAATGTGGACCCCCCCCCCCGGTTAGAGACGAGGTGGGGGGGAGCCAAGATTGTATGGTTTTGTAAGAGTACCCCCCTGGGTGAGAGTCAGGTGGGGTAGGAATGAGTGCTGGTGAGTGTTGGTGCCTCTCCCTGACCAGTGAGAGAAGTTGAGGGAGAGGTGCAGGGTGTGAGTGTAGAGTGTGAGTGGGGGTGGTGCTGGACCCTACCAGCGCCGAGAGCGAGAGCTGGTGCGCTGGGGGGTCTTACGCGCTACCCGACATTGCATGAGATTGGATGATGGATGAATGGGATAAGGGACCCTTGATTAGTCCCAAGAATTCCGGAGGCCTGGGAGTGGAGGCTACTAGGCCAGAGTCGGGAATCTCTGGGGGCTGTGCGGTGGGCCAAGTGATTCAGGTTGTGACGGGCAGGGGACGGTATGATGGGAACCGGAGGGCAAGCCATTATCGGGGAAGGCGCCCCCGGTGTTTGTTACCGGTGGTGCGTTCCGGCCCCCCGTGTTCATACCCAGGCCCTGGTAAGCAGTTCCTCGTGGGCTCCGGTCTCCGACTGCTGCTGCTGAACGCCAGGTCGGTGAATAACAAGGCCCCCCTTATAAGTGATCTAATCACAGAGGAAGGGGCTGACCTGGTGTGTATTACCGAGACCTGGCTGGGCCCAGAGGGGGGAGTAGCCCTCTCGGAAATGTGCCCAGCCGGGTTTCGGGTGTGGCATCAGCCGAGACACCGGGGCAGGGGAGGAGGGGTAGCAGTGGTCATCAGAGAGTCCCTTGTGGCCTTCAGGGGCGCTGCTCCACAAGTGACCGGATGTGAGACCCTGTTTTTCAAGTTGGGTTCACGAGAACAGTTGGGAGTGTTGCTGCTGTACCAGCCTCCCTGCTGCGTAGCAACCTCCCTGCCTGAGCTGCTGGAGGCTGTCTCGGGGTTGGCAGTGGAGTTTCCCAGACTTATGGTTCTGGGGGATTTCAATCTGCCGTCCCTGGGGCGGTCCTCGGAGGCAGCCCGGGAGTTCACGGCTACCATGGCAGCTATGGGCCTGTCTCAGATTATTCGTGACCCGACTCGTGACAGTGATCTCACTCCGGATTTAGTTTTCTTGTCCGAGCAGTGGCAATGTGATCTGAGGGGAGAGTTACATCTTTCCCCATTGTCATGGTCAGACCACGCCCTGGTGACCCTGAGACTCTCTTGTGCTACCCCACTCCGCAGGGAGGCGGGACCTATTCGACTGGTCTGCCCCCGGCGACTGATGGACCCAGTGAGGTTTCAGAAGGAGCTGGGGGTTATTCCCGAGGATTTGCTTCACGGTCCAGTGGAGGTCCTGGCTGCAGCCTGGAACAAGGCAGCAGCCGGAGCCCTGGACAAGATCGCTCCTATGCGACCTCTCTGGCCCTGTTCGGCCCGTCACTCTCCGTGGTTTACAGAGGAGTTGAGGGCTTTGAAGAGGGTTAAGAGACGTCTAGAGCGCCGCTGGAGAAAGACGAAGACGGAATCTGACCGAACACAATCTAGAGCCGCTGTTAAGGCCTACCTTGTGGCGGTAAGAGCGGCGAAACGTGAATATTTCTCCGTTCTTATTGCATCCGCAGAATGCCGTCCGACGGCCCTGTTTAAGATTACAAGATCGCTCTTGGGTCGGGAGCAAGGGGAGACCCATCTACAGGGCCGATCGGAAGAGTTTTCTGAGCATCTGCAGGACAAAATCGCTCAGATTCATTCCAAGTTGGACTCCAAGCGTGAGACAAGATCTGGGGAGATGCCAGAGGCTCGTACTTACCACGTTATCTGGGAGCAGTTTGATCCTGTTGGGCCTGATGAAGTAGACAGGAGAGGTGACATGTGGCTGGGTCCTGGCGATTATAAATTCGTCCTTGAGTAAGGGGGTGTTCCCGGCTGCCTTTAAGGAGGCGCTGGTGCACCCCCTCCTCAAAAAACCGTCTTTGGACCCTACTATTCTGGGCAATTTTCGCCCAGTCTGCCACCTTCCCTTTTTGGGAAAGGTGGTTGAGAAGGTGGTGGCGTTGCAACTCCAGAGGATTCTGGAAGAAACGGATTATCTGGACCCTTTTCAGTCAGGTTTCAGGCCAGGATATGGGACAGAGACTGCATTGGTCGCGCTTATGGATGATCTCTGGCGAGGGCGGGATGGAGGGAGTGCGTCCATCCTGGCTCTCTTAGATCTCTCAGCGGCTTTTGATACCGTCGACCATGGTATACTCTTGGGGCGGCTCAGGGAGTTGGGGGCGGGCGGCGTGGTTTTGCGCTGGTTCGCCTCCTTCCTCCAGGGCCGTTCCCAGTCGGTGTTGATAGGGGAGGAGAGAGCTGACCCGCGACCCCTGTCTTGTGGGGTGCCGCAGGGATCGGTTCTCTCTCCTCTCCTATTCAACATCTACATGAAGCCGCTGGGCGAGATCATCCGTCACCACGGGATGAGGTATCACCAATATGCTGATGATACCCAGTTATACATCTCCATCCCGGGTGAAGTAGGTGATGTGGTCGATGCCCTATCTCAGTGTCTGGAGGCTGTGGGGGTCTGGATGGGGAACAACAGGCTTCAACTGAACCCTGGTAAGACGGAGTGGCTGTGGATTGACGGCCCCCCTAGATCCGGGAAGTTGTCATCTTTGGTTCTGGGTGGGGTTGCACTACCTCACTCAGACCCAGTGCGGAATCTGGGGGTCCTCCTGGACTCGCGACTCCTGCTCGAAGAGCAGGTGGCAGTCGTGGCCAGGAGGGCCTTTGCACAACTTCGAGTTGTGCGCCAGTTACGCCCTTTCTTGGATCAGGAGGCCCTCCGAACAGTCACTCATGCCCTTGTCATCTCCCGCATAGACTACTGTAATGCGCTCTACATGGGGCTACCCCTGAAAAGTATCCGGAAGCTTCAGCTGGTACAGAATGCGGCGGCGCGAGCAGTTACGGGTGCCATAAGATCGGCACATGTAACACCTCTGCTACGCGAGCTGCATTGGTTGCCAGTTTGCTTCCGGGTCCAATTCAAGGTGTTGGTGATTACCTTTAAAGCCCTATATGGCACAGGACCAGGGTACCTGAGGGACCGTCTCGTCCCGATAACGTCAGCCCGCCCCACCCGTGCGTGCAGAGAAGGCATGCTTCGGACCCCCTCAACAAGAGAATTCCATCTAGCGGGGTCCAGGAGGCATGCTTTCTCTGCGACAGCCCCCGCCTTATGGAACATCTTGCCCCCGGAGGTGAGACTGGCCCCTTCACTCCTGGCCTTTCGGAAGGCCCTTAAGACCTGGCTCTGCCGCCTGGCCTGGGACAACGGAGGTGGTAGTGCCTCCTGGGGTTGGCTGGCCCCGTAGCAATAAGACCTATGCTACGGTCTCCAATCCATCTTGGATTCTATTTTATTTTATTTTATATTTGGATTTATTTTTATACATTTTCTACTTTGTATGGTTTTAAATATTTTAAATTTTTAAGTCTTAATTATTGTAACCCGCCCAGAGTCCCTTGTATGGGAGATGGGCGGGGAATAAATTAAATAAATACATAAAATAAACCTAGTAATCAACTTCCTCCCAAGATAACATTTATTATTTCCTTCCTACTACTATTCTATACATTGTTGTCTACTATAATAAAGATCAAACTAAAAAAAAACATATAAATTGTCTACCATTATACTTAATACAGCAATTTTAATAATCTTA
Source organism: Charina bottae (assembly GCA_023362775.1). NCBI lineage: Eukaryota > Metazoa > Chordata > Lepidosauria > Squamata > Charinaidae > Charina > Charina bottae. Next base: position 51,754,920 of record JALMGJ010000001.1, on the reverse strand, counting down.
AATCATGTCAAACCCAAAATCAGACATTTTTATACCTTAATAAACTTAATCCAAATTGTTAAATATAAATGAAATCAGCCAGACCCTTAATGCAACCCAGTTAAATATTCTTAAACCATAGCTTCCCAAACTGTGTGTTGCGACACTTTAGTGTGTCGCAACACACAGCTTAGTGTGTCGCAAAGCGGCAGCGGCATGCATGGCGGCGGCGCGGAGGGGCGTGTGGCAGCGGAGTGCACGGGGGCGGCAGCAGCGCGATCAGCGCTTCCGCGTTTTAGCGAGGCCACCGCTGCTGTGCATGCCGCCGCCGCCGCGCACCCCCACCCGCGCGCTGCCACCGTTGGTGTGTCGCCAACTGCGGCAGTTTGGAAAGCACTGTCTTAAACCTTTATCCCACTTCAAAATAGACCAAAGCATTTACATATCCCCACAATATTTACAGAGCTTTTTTCTTAAAAAAAAACCAAACAGCCCAACTGCCCCCCTAAAAAACTCCAACTTCAATTCAGGAAACCTCCCATACATAATAACCCCTTCTTTTCCAAGGCACTCCATCAAAAGATCCATTTCACTTATGGCTTGCAACTCGATCTCTCCCTTTAATTTCTTCAACTCAACTATCCAATCTTCATCCAACATCTCAGCAGAAGTCAAAGAGACATTCCTTTCACTGTTAAATTCCTCAATGTCATCCATGACATCCTCAACCAGATGAGACATTTTAAAGCTCATATTTTCCAATGTCCTGAATGCCTTGCATAAAACTTGGTAAGAATCAGAAAGAATCTGCTTAAAATCTCGATGGAAGTCAGAGAAAGTCTGTTTAAGGCCCTCCATGTCTCAAGCAGTAGATTATGGCGCCCCCTAGGAGCTTAACCAGCGAAAGTCAAAGATATGAAGCAATGTTTACTTAAGTGAAAGTGAGATTAGCAGACAATTCCCCAGGGAAAGTAGAAGCAGAAAACTGAAAGTTCAAAACAGCCGATTCAAAGTGTAGGAAAATGCTAATATCTCCAAATTTAGTACAAAAATAATTAACAGGGAGACAATTATTTACTCTCAGTCCTTAATATTTGGATGGAAAACAAGCCAAAACTTAAAAAGAATTTTTAAAAATTAACCCCAAAAATAACGATAAGCACCAAGAGAGCCCGCTTCTCCTTGCTGTAGAAAGAGATATACTTTAAAAAATATAAATTGGGTGATTTAGAAATGGGGTGGCCGGTCTTAGTGTCCCTTTAAGGCAGGGCTTTCCAAACTGTGTGTCACAACACAGTACTGTCATGCCTGGGGGCCCCAAGCGTGTCACGCAACAACCCGGAAGTGGTGATGGTGTGCGGCGGCGGACCATCAGTGCTTCTGGGTTCCAGGCCACCGCTGCCACAGTGTGCAAAAACCCGGAAGCGCCGCGGCGGCGGCAACCTGGAAGCGCCGCAACCGGCGCTTCCGGGTTTTTGTGTGCCGCAGCGGCGCTTCTGGGTTTTTGCGCGCCGGCCATTGGTGTGTCGCCAACAGCAAAAGTTTGGAAAGCCCTGCTACAGCGCAGTTTGGAAATGGTGACGTCCCAGCCTCCAGGCTAGCTCTTACCAGTCGTACGAGAACGTTGTTTGCGATCTTCTGGCTGCAAGCAGCCATCCAGAGGACAGATGGGATGATTCCGAGTGTTTTCCTTTCCCAGAAAAACACTCCTTGGCTTCAGGAAAAACCTGCCTGAGCCCAAAAAAGCTGCCGTATTGTCAGTTCTGCCCACGGGCACGGCTGTTCAGTCCACCATATCCCCACCGGAAGTCCAAAAAGTACAAGCTCTTTAAATAAAGAAATTGGCAAATTCTTCATTGCTGAGGATCAACAATATTACATGAAATCTTGTAAGATTTCTATGAGATAGCAGACATTTACATATTGCTACATGATTTCAGCATTATTGTCAGATTTTGTTTTATTTTATTATTTAAATTTAATTAAAGCGATGGTTGTATGCTTTTTCTGACTTGTTTTCAGCTTAGTGCTAATTTATGCAATACATTTTTCCCAAGTAAGTAGACATAATTTTTCTTCAGCACATTTTTATCCAGACAAATATAGTGTCTGGACTGTGAGATCAAGAATATTATACTTGATATGGATTATATTTCACAGGCTTTTAAATTCTTAGGATTTAGATTGTGGCCTTGGAACAGTCTAAATGAATTCGCTTCCCATTTTTAAATACAGTAAAATTGTATCTTTCTCCATCTTCAACTCTGGTGCTTCAGCAGCTAAGCTAGGAGATATTCAGAGAGGAATTATTCTTTGAATGTTGATCTTTTGTGTAATGTTAACACACACAGGTGAATTTTGTAGCTTTAGATGTATATCTGATAGAGATATATCAGTACATAATCATATTTAAAAGGTAAAGGTTCCCCCCGCACAGTTGTGCAGTCGTGTCCAACTCTAGGGGCCGGTGTTCATCTCCGTTTGTTAGCCAAAGAGCCAGCGTTGTCCGAAGACACTTTCACAGTCAGGTGGCCGCATGACGCATGCGGAACGCTGTTACCTACCCACCGAAGTGGTACCCATTAATCTACTTGCATTTGCATGCTTTCGAATTGCTAGGTTGGCAAGAGCTGGAGCTAGTGCGGGAGCTCACTCCGCACGCAGGGCTAGGGATTCGAACCTCCGAACTTGCGATTGACAAGCCTGGTGTCTTATCCACTGAGCCACCATGCCCCTACATAATCATATTACTTATATACAAATATGTAAAGTATTATATATGCAGAAAGAGACAATATTTCTTCAGAAGTATTCTTTATGTAGGAGCAATATTTTAATAATTGGGCAAGTTTATTAAGATGTAATTTCATCCTTCCGGATATTGCTGTGGCTCATTGTGCCAATTAATCCTAAAGCATTTGGAAGGACACCCATTATCTACCTATTCTGCAATGACCTGAAGAACTGACCTCTATATCTGAACAAGCATTTTATATAATTGAAGGATTAATAAAAATCTGTATTTCATTCCCTATTTTATATGTTTATGTTCCTCACTGTTAATATTGATTTAAATATTAAAATAAAACTGTATAGTAGGATATGAATACACACATGAGTTGTTTTCTATTAGTATAAGATGAGTTTCTTAGTGTGGATTTTCTTTCTAGCGTATGATTTTTTTTCAAAAAAAATACAACACTAAGATATTTATTTGCAAGGGAAACAATATAGCATACATCTTTAGACCCATTAAATACTAGACGCTTTTGATTCTCATTCTATAGATTGGAACAGCCAATGGTTTGTTAAAAAAATCCAGAAGTGAGAGCAGACACTTAAAAAGAAAAACACCTTTGGTTCCTCTTTAGCATTGGGCATGATAATACATTGCAATTTGCAAATGACTAGATAACAATTTATACGAAATAGATGCACTAACTGATCTTCATGGATTTCAGCTAAAATGTACTATTGTAGAAAGCAATTTAAGGGACAAAAGCTCCTGATAGACAAGGCATACACTTGAATTTTAATAGTGAATTAAACTAATTCACTCAAAGCAGAAGCCTACACATTAGGGATGCTTTGCCTTGACAAAACCTCTTCAAAGTGCTTAGATGAAGCAAACACTCTCTCCCCATAATGACTGGGTTAGTTTTGAGTAATAGTTAAACATAATGTGTAAATTATTTTAGCAATTTGATGGCACCTGTGTCACTAACAGCAATGTGCCTGTAACACGAATAAAGACAGCTGTGTTACTAAATACATTTTTGTTTCCAATTAAAGAATAAATATTTTCATATTACTTGGATCTGCCTTTTTAAATGTTTGTCTAAAGAACAAACATAACACGAAGTCAGCAATGGTTGGGGTAGATTGCACTGGTATGGATTGGCTGAAGCCTCCAGGTAAGTTGGTGTTTGAAGGTAATGTTGCAGAAAACTGGAAAACAGAAGCAAAGATTTGTTTGGTGTAGCTAGTAGAGATAAGACGACTGAAAAACTTCAAACAACATTCCTGTGTGTTGCTGGGGAAAAACCCACAGAGCTTTTCCAGTTTGATGAGGAATCAGATAAACAAAAGTTACAAGTTTTGATTCTTAGGTTTGAAGCATATTATGGACCAAAAAAGGTTACTTATAAGGTTACTTATGGAATGCATCCATTTTTCACGTGGATATATCAGGAAAGAAGGGGGGGAATCAATGCTGACGAGGTTGACTTAAAGTTATTAGTACAGACTTGTGAATTTTGTCAGTTGAAAGACTCTCTTGTGTTTGTGGAAACAGGATAGTAAAATACAAGCAAGATTATCAAGAGAGTGGAGTGGGACTTAACTCTGGGAAGAAAAACAAACAATAGATATTTCAGAGCAGAAGAAATAGCAGTAAATCTATTGAGTACACTTGGGACTATACAAAAACAACTTAACACTACAGATGTTAAGTTATCTAAATAAACTGAAAGTTAAACAACTTCAAACGCCACAGTTAAGAACAGGAGCTAGGAAACCTTGAAGCACTGTGATATTTATTGTACTCTTCAGGCTTGCCCAGAATATGGAAAAAGATTGTAGAAAATGTGGGAAACTTAATCATGTTAGTTAGTTAGTTAGTTATTTTTCAGGTGTCTATCCTGCCTTTTAAATCAGGAACTCAAGTCAGTATACATAGTACTCTAACCTCCTTGTGGCTAAGGGCAGAATAGAACCCAGGCCTCTCTACTCCTTGTCCAACTCACTACACAACGCTGGCTCTCAGTGCAAAACTATGTAGGACAAAGAGCAAAAAGTTGCAAATTAAAGAAATTTGTATATTATGGCCTGAAAAAAGATTATCAAGATGACCACCATAGCCAGGAACTACGACTTTCACTTTCAAATTATTTGGACAAAGACTAGTATGTTTCATTGAACGTGAATAGTTGTAAAGTGGTAAGCTTTAAAATATATACTGGGGCACAAGGTAATGTCTTGTTTATAAGGTCTTGTAAATTAAATCTTTGGGGGAAAAATCAAATGCAAGTTTGTTTACTTTGGGCAGAAATTAAGTATGTGAGGGAATGTGAGCTTCTTTGCGAATACAGAGATAAAAGTCTCACACTGTCCTTTTCGGATAACAATTTTTGATGCAAAAGAGGTTTTAGGTATGGAGATGATAATAGAAATGAACTCTACAATGTGTAAATTTAATAAAAGAAAGCAATAGTAGTTTTGGAGATTATAAAGATATATTTCAAGGATTGGGTTGTTTACCAGGTTACTATTTTATTAAATGAAATCCAAAGGTCCATCCAATTATTTGTGCTCCTAGGAAGACATCTCTTATGTTAAGAGCCAAGATGTAAAGAGAATTCAAACAGATGAAGCTGCTGTAGTAAATGTGGAAAAAAATCAAGTAGAGAACAAATTAGGTTTTGTTTCAATCCAAAGAATATGAATAAGGATATTTTGAGGAAACACTTTTCTTTACTTACTTTGCTAAAGTGCACACTTCTTTACATTTTGGATGCTAGCAATGTATTTTGGTTTGGAAGTAGCATTTATTTATGATAATTTACCAGTGGTATATGTTTTTGAGGCCGTGACAGCTAATAGCAGAATTATTCACAAATTGAGAAGGAAACATTAGATACTGTATTCAGTTATACAAAATGTCACCAGTTTATTTATTTAAAAAAACAGTGAAGAGAAAGACAGATCATAAACTCTTAAAATCCATTTTAAGTTAATATGTACTATACCAGATGGTTATTAGCTCTGCAAAAATATAAACTTACACAAACGAACTTACACAAAAAGGAAGAAATTAGCAATACCAGTAGCTCTAAACAAAATATCCAGAGGATTTGATACTGGAAAAGTTGAATTAGTAGTTTATTTGTTGATATCTTGTTTATTTCTGATTCTAAATTGAGAGACTCCAAGGATGCTACGTTGTAGGATGGTATTTTACAGCTCTGGAAAGGTAATATTGTGAATTCAGAAAAAGAATTTTCCAGCAGAATGTTGCTCATAGGAATTTTAGTCTGTGTTACTACTATGAGATCTCTTTTTAAAACTAAGTCCTTGTAAATCCTTCTCTCTTTATAGAGAAGGATTTACAAGCTTAGTTTTTAAAAGAGATCTCATAGTAGTAACACAGATGTTTAGTTCTTAAATTTTGTGACACTACAATGGGGTCTGTTTAAAAACTTAATCGTTAAAGTTAGGAGCATAATTTAAGGTTAGGGTTAGGGTTATATATAATGGCCACAGTTCAAATGTACATAGTATGTCACGTTATAAAAATGGGCTCTTATTCCTTTTTTGCCTGCCACTAGTGTTAAAATCTCATGTCCGAAAAGGTTTTGCTCACTGTGGATATAATTGATTGCTGTGATATCCTTGTTGCAATTACAGCATGGGTACATAAATTCACAAAGGTAATCAATTGATAACCCTAAATCTAACCCACTTGGTTGGGGGAAAAGTGCAAGACAGACTAAAAAAGTGGATATAATTGATTGGTATGCAAAACGTATTGGTGGGCGAAAAAGGAACAAAAGCCTAAAATTGTAAAGAACCAATGGGGAAAAAACTATGAACTCCCAAAAAGACTACAGCAGAAAATATGGAGTGATACTATCTACTAGACATGGTAACACAGATGAAGTTGTAAGTAACCATAACCTGAAGTTGTAAGTAACCATAGCCTTAAGTTTAGTTCAAAGTAATAGTGTAAATTTGCAAAAGAATGGGGTTTTCTACATACTACTTCCAATCCTTATTATACCTAGTCAAATGGCATTTCAGAAAGATCAATTTATGTTGTTAAAAGGATGTTTAAAAAGTCAGTTAAATCAGATTTAGTCTTTTGGCAAATCACCAGCCCAACTTTTCATGGGCAGACATTTCAAGGCAAGACTACCTGTATTAGGGGCTTTGGTACATCCTCTATGTAATTAAGAAAATGTAAAGAACAATTGAGAACAAGAAAAAAAACAAAAACAATATTATAAGAAAGCAAATACATTACCGCTTTGGGAAGTTAAGCAAAATGATTTGTGTAAACTTGCTCAAGTGATAGAAAAGTACAAAGGCCTTCCAGCAGGCATACTAGTGGCAATGGGCTTTACCATAGCAATAGGAAAGATCTACAACTAGCTAGAGAACTAATTGTAGCTTTTGGAAAACAGCCAGCATCAGAAGTATAGAAAACGCAATAAAATGTTGCAACCAAAGAAGCAAAATAGAATTTTATAAAACTACTGTTAACATATGGTAGAAGAGTGGTAACACAACCAGAAACTACATGTATTAGAGGGAAACAAGTAAGTCAGTCAGAGAGATGCAGGGATTAGTTTGCTTTTGAGTAACGGGTTACTCAAGAATAATGTGTACATTATTGTAGCAGTTTGATGACACCTCTGTCATTAATAGCAGATGCTTGTAAATGAAGAAACAGAGACAGCTGTGTTATTAAAAGACAAGGTTTTGTTGTCACCCAAAGAATAATCTCCTATTATTCTTCGGATCTGACTTTTTAAATGTCTAAAGAACAAATGTAGCACTCATTTCCATATACCAGGACAGCTATGGCACTTATTCCTGGGTAAATATCAGGAGTAGGCAAACTAAATCTCTAGCATCAATACAATTCTCAGGTAGAGACTCTGGGTGCTGCTCTAGAACATTAGGAGGTCCATATATGGCCAAAGGTTGCCAACTATTGCTTTCCAGTATGCAGATTTTTTAAAGATGGAATTTAAAAAAATCAGAAGGTCCACACCCCAACCTAAAGCAATAAGAGGACAGAATTCTTCCATTTTGGTCTTCCACATACATCCACCGGGATGTGGTGGGTTGGCCCGCTGGTCTCCCTAAGTCCTTCCTCCAAAGTCCTTCCCCCAGACTTGGGGAAGGGGGATGTCTGGTCAGTTTTATCCCCACTCTTTACAAATAAAAAAATTATCTTATGCTTTCAGTAGGACGAAGCGAGTGAGATCTGCTCCTACTCTGGGCTTCTGTAGCTAAGAATGGCTAGCATGCTTGGTAGGCTAAATTCCCTGTCAAAATAAGACTACAGAATCTGGGAAAAGGGACAAGTTGTTTATTATATAAAGTAACACGCACACACAAACAAAATATGACTAAGGATACAAAGCAACAAACGGCTCTGATCAATTCACATATATCAATTCATTCACACACACATATATATCCTCTAATCTGCCTCTAGCTCCACATTTCCATAGATGCCTATTTCTTCGGATTGCTCAATCCTCATTTCAGAGCTGGGCCAGCAGAAGCCAGCTGGGAGAGATTCCCTCTTCTCCTGATGGAAGACGAAAAAAGAAGGGATACATGGAGTTGGGCTCCTCCCTTTTCAGAAGCTGACCTGAGAGAGAAGGGAAACCGGCTTGCTTTTGGTTGGTTGCTTAGAGTCTGAGCTTCCTGGGTTTTGATGGACTCTGTCCACTGTCTAGGTTGACTGCTTTATTAACTCTTTCTTATCTAAACCCCTGGGAGTGCTTTCCCCACCCTTCATTATAACTTCACTCTGTGTGACATGTTGAACAGCCAAGAAATACGGAGTGGGGGGAGAGGAGGAAAAAGTAGTGTCTTCTAATCATTCATCCCAGAGAATTCCGGCATGCAACCCGATCATATTCTACTCAATTGTTTCTGTTCCCAGAACACCAAACAGTAACTCAAAAGAAAACACTGACTCATGGAATGATAAAGCTCTCTTTAAGGAAGCACTAGCATGAGGTAAAGAATATCCCTGGCTCTTTAGAACAGGGGTGGGAAACCTTTTTTCTGCCAAGGGCCATTTGGATATTTATAACCGGGGACTGGGGGGGTGGGGGGTGGGGTTTCTGGGATTTCCACGGACCGGGGGCCGGAGTTTGCGGGAGGGAGCCAATCACAAGCACTGGGGGGCGGGGTTTGCAGGCGGGAGCCAATCACGTGGAAGGGGCAGGGTTTGCGGGCAGTGGCCCCGCGGGCCTGACATTGCCCACCCGCTTTAGAAGGCAAAAAGAGAGACTAATCTTAAGCAAACCATTTCACATTTAAAACTGAGAAACACATATTCCTGAAGGTTTATGTTGGTGGCAGAATCTGAATGGCGTTGAGCTTGGAAGTTAAGCGGGACTAAGCCTGCTGAGACAGGAGACTACTAGGGAATCCCAGGGTTGTAGGCTGGACTGGGAAGTCCAAAAGCATCCCTGAAGAAAACAACAGCAAAAACTTCCATACTGTTGCCAAGGAAGCTGAATGGTTGATTCATACAGTTACCAAGAGTCCCGCTCAACTTGAGGGCATCTTTCTTTCCTTCTAAAAAAGCTTAACTATACCAAGAAAAATAACAATACTTGTACTATAACACTTCATAGCCTTTAAAAAAGAAACCTTAAGAGACAGTTTTATATTATTCCAATAATGTCGTTTATCTAACTTTTCCTATTTATTGCTTTATCAGTTGTAATGTCAATAACTGATAAGGTACAAATACTTATTTTTTTGGTATGTTCCAAGCTGAGGCAAAGCATGGCAAATAAAAAAAGAAAAGAAGTTTTACAGGAGCCTGTTCCACAAATATGGCATGGGATTTTAAGCTATGGTCCCAGTTAAAGTACTGCTGTTCAACACGTCTAGTCTGGAGCCTCACAGAAAGACGGTTTTAAAAGTAGAATGTAAAGATGCCTCCAGCTGAAGCAGATTTATGTGCCTATTCTTTAATAATACCCTATAAAAAGTGTTTTGGGATTCACATCAGAAAAATTCCCTGAAGGTTTTTCCTCTGTCTAGACAAAACATAGCCGGAGATTTTTAAAAGGCACTAGGTAATAATTTATTTCAAAAATGTGTATGTATGTGTGTGCATATACGTATATATAAAAAAATTAAAGGAATGCTAGTCCACCTTGTTTTCAGACTAAATGTGGAACTTATGCTGGCACCAAATGCTGGGGCAAAGGAAGAAAAAGAAAACAATTGGCAGCCCCTGAAGGGGGGGGGCGGAGGGGGAGCAGAAGGAATGCTTTTCTGTAAAAAAGGAGACAACAAATGTTGGATTAGGTTTACAGGCGCATCATGTCCCAGCATGGGGTTTTTAAACCCTTTAACTAAAAGTATTTGCAGTACTTGAAAATTATCCCCACTGTTCTGATTGATGTAATGACATTAAGGGAAGTAAAATAAACTAGTTAACTAAACAAAAACAGAAGAACTGTCCTGCAAATCCAAACTAAGGTCAACTACCTATACAGAATTTGTCTCTTGAAGATGCAAATGATCCGTGGAGATGGCAATAGCCTTAACTGTTAAAGTACGTGATCTAAGGAGAAAAACACATTTATTTTCCAGAATGATGCAACATAAGCAAGATAAGGAGGGGGGAATTGAATGGACTACTGTACTCCTCTTATGTCAATGGTGACAGAAACTGATGGAGATTCCCTCGTACCCTCACAACCTGCTTGGGAAGGTCAACATTCTAGAATAGTAGTTAAAGGCAAGGGTGGGAGGGGCTGCAAAGGCAGGAGAGAGCCCCACTGTCAAGCAGAAGTCTGTGTTAGCAATGGATTTCAGCTTAAAATACTCAAAGTCTTGCTACTCTCAGAACCAATTCCCCTCTTGTAATCAACAAGATATTCCTCAGAACCTCCAAGTGAGCATATTTAGGAGTTAAATGTTACTCTTCAGTGTTATATTATAAAATCATGGCTGATGTCACATGAACCAAGGAGACATACTATGCAAATGCTGGAACATGCACCTTTCTTTCACATGAGGATATAAAGCCAGTAATCTATACAAGCTGTTTTAGCATCTTAATATGTGTGCTTTAGACAATGAAATAAGCAGCCTGACCAAACCTGGTGTTCTCCATATATATTGGGACTCCAGCGGACTGGGACTTGAGACTCCTGAGAATACCATGGACAGCCAAGAAAACAAACCAATCAAACAAATCTATTATGTGAGAACCTGGCTCTCTACAGAAGGCTCTAATGCTGGGAAAGGTAGAAGGAAAGAGAAGAGGACGACCAGCAGCAAAGTGGATGGACTCAGTTACAGTGTTGACACAGTTGGAAGACCTGAAAGACCAGGTCAGAGACAGCTCATCATGGAGAAAATCTATGTGGTCGCGAAGAGTTGACACTGACACATAATCAAATCTATTGGATTGAGAATTTTAAGATTCTAGCAGACGTCATCAAGGCTTAGAGGTTAAGTAGGGCCAGGGCTGTAGGCTCCACTGGGAAGTCAAAACAATATCCTGGAAGAAGCCAATGACAAATCATCTCTATACTATTGTCAAGGAAACAGCATGGATAGGTATACCTAGTCACCAAGAGTAGAGCTCAATTTGAGTGTGTTTTTGCCTTATTTAGTTCCAACCCATCTGAATGGTACTGAGTTGGGCAAGAATGAAACAGGGATCAAGAGCCATCATGGAAGCACCATTACGCTTCCTGTGTGACATCAGATGTTAAGGGAGGAGTTCCTATCCTACAGGTCATCTAAATTACCTAGATAAGGAGTCAGAAATAAACATCTCCCAAACAACTGTGGGACAAAAATCAACAAAGTGGCTCAGATATAGTATTCTTTGCAACTACTGTTATGGACCTATATGTTGACCTTTTAGATATACACATCATTCCCTTGCAACAATAGCTTGTCATAGCAGCAAATAGGAATGCCCCTAGTAACAAGAGAGCCCATAACCAAGTAGAAGGAATTTGAGTCAGGATTGATTCTGAGACTGCCTGTTACAACTCAAGCTTGTTTGCATAACTTGACACTTATTCTACAGATGAGAAAAAGATGAGATCATAATATCAAAACTTGATCCTGCCCCAACACATATTATGTTCCTGATCTGAAACTGGTTATGTACACCCCTCTTTATGTACACACACATACTAATTCCCAACACATCTGGCTGTGAAAAATCCAATCTTTCTAATACTATTTTTCTTTTACATTTCAGTAGGGTTTTTTTTCCTCAGTGAAGCACACTTCAGGCCCAAATGGATATTCTTTAGCAAGCCTTCCCCAGGATGAAAAAGTTAGTATCTTAATTATAGAACATCAAGCTGCCACTATTTTTCATTCAGAGGAGAATCTAAAACTATCAGACCAGAATGCAAAATTGAAGATTACCGTGGAGCTACAGAACTCAAAGCAAAGAAGAACCATTGTGCATTTGTGGAATGTAAGGAAAACAGTACTGGATTTGGCCAAAGACTTGCCTTATCCTATATTCTGTCCTATAGTAGCCACCTAGTCTATGCACCCACTAGTAAGTGATGTACTACTCTTTTGACACTGGAAGTAATAGCTATGATAAGTAACCATCTATGTTTGAGGCCATTCTTCCTAATAAGAGATATTGCCAATGGCAAGGTAAGAGGAACCTGAACATCCTTTTGGCTCATATTTATTGCACAAATTGTGTTCTGCAACTCTACTTAGCATCATCTTATTTACCATCACAACAACTCCATGAGGATACTTAGCCAGAAAATGAGTGACTTGGCTGAGGCCACCCCATCAGCCTCATGGCAAAATGGATCTGTTGCATTCTTCCCACTGCTTCACAACATTACTTGAGACAGCGTTTTTACTGAAAAGCTCAGCCTGTCACCAACTACAGTGATGGTTTACAGGGTCACACCTTTACTACTGTTTTATGAATTAAAAGATGCAATTCTTATCTGATCTGAACTATTATGATACAGCATTCTATTTCTGGCTCAAATCCTTAATCTTGCAGGATGTTTTCAAGGTAAGTCCCAGGATAAAATATCAAAATACATTCATTAATCGCAAGTTTATCTGTACTGTGAGTTTATGAGAACAGTATAGTTTTCATATATAACTTATTATAACAGAGCATTTTACAAATGCAGCAATTAAAAGGCAATAATGGTTTAGTTCCAAAAGACAAGATGCCTCACTTTGCATGCAGAAAGGGGAAAAAAAAGGTTGAGGAAAGATGAGGGAATTCAATACATTTTCTCTCTTATCAGGCAGCTGACATAAAGTAAGAAGTTAATGAAACATGAATTATTGAGTTGAAGATCAGATTTGTGCTTGATCTGCAACATCTGTAAGAATCAAAGCAAAAGACACTGCAGAAGCTCTCATATTCTCAATGAATACTCAGATGTAAACCATACATGAATCTATTCTGACATGACTGTCATGTCTTGATTTAACTTGGAACATAATGCCTTAGGGTGTATACACAGCACCCTTCTCTGACCAAGCTGTTCTTCATTTCTTTATAAAATTTCAATCCCACATTTTAAAAAATACTCTTAGAATGCAGCTACAATTACCATGAACTGCCAGCAAACACTGAAGGAACAACTTTCGGACAAGACTGAATTTCAGGACCTCTTAACTGTACAAGGATTTAGTGAATGGGTTATTTCTTGGCCTTTTGGCTAAGATTAAGTGTAGCATCTAAAGTTGCTGAATCTGCACCTGAAGCTGGGTAAGAAATATGGGTAGACGTGTGGTCATATGTATGGTGCGGAAGGCTGCAGCAGACTGGGCTTCCTGTACCATGTCCAACAGGCTGGAAAACTGCTAACAGATAGTGGGCAAATGAGAAGGCAAGAGCTGGTCAGCTGCCTGGACAGTCATCTGAAGAGCACAATCCTTATCTTTACTGAGGCAGAGGCACCTGGAGCAGCTCCAGTAGCAGAGAGCAGATTTTACAACAGTGTGTAGGGATGAGTTTAACCCCTAGGTATAAGTGGACAGTTTTTTCAGAAGAGGTGAAACTTGGAGGCAAACGTGTATATAAATACTGAGAAATTCAACAGCAATAATTTGAGCCACATGGGTATTTTTTAACATACTGTATGTCTGAAACAAACAACTCACCCATTCCACATGCTTCCTGTAAATTACTCCTTTCCATTATCTTTAATCTTTGGAAATCTATCTGGATTAGCCTAAAGAGGGCACCAAAGAGGTAACTTTGCTATGGAGCTGGGCACAGAGAGTCATTTCTGGTAAAAAGGAAAAAGGCTCTTTGATGTATGGAATCTCGCAGACTGGAATCACTAGCAAAGTTTAATACAGGGCAATTTTTTTAAAAAAAACCTAAGCACACACACAAAAAAGCACATCTAGCTTGTTTTGAAAAAATTGCTGTATTCCTCCTGTTGCTGCTTTATACCCGCACCGCACAAGTAATAAGAAAGCCATGGGGGGAGGGGGAGAAAAGCAAGGACAGCTGATGTAAACATGTTATGAAATATCATAAGTTTGTGTAACTGAGATTGTGCAATGCCTTTCACAGAAGCCATAATTTTTGCCTATAATGAAAAGGCAGCTTTGAGGGGGGAAAAGAGAGAAATGCAAATTGAGAGAAAAAGGCGGGGAACAAACCAGCCATCAGATTTCAGTTCCAGCAGGAAATATTCCTCATTCTTCAAGTTCCGACATCATTCAAGACCAGACGCTGACCATAAAAAGTATCCCAAAAATGTAGCCAGATTGCTCAGACCCTGTAAGAACTTGCATTCTGAAGGTCAAAACCCAATCAACAATAAATACCAACAAGCCAAGGAATGTCTGAATACCAAAGGAAAACAATAATTGCCCTCCCTTGTTTTCCTGAAGATGGAGCAGACACAAAAAACGACATTCCAACTCCTTCTGGGAGAAACTGTTAAAAAAAAGTAGAAACCAAACTGAATTGCCTCCTGTGGAAGGACAGGAGATATTCAAGAGGGATTGCATTTTGCCTATGGAAATGACTGAATCATTTAAACAGCATTTCAGCACAGAACTACAAATTGAAATGCCTTGTGAAATAGCATTAGAATTCATGGAAGGGCAAATGATCAGAGCTAAAATAAAAGAGCTGAGAGAGAGAGAGAGGGAATCAATCCATACTTTAAAAAGTAGAATTCACCTGGCAGATTCCACTAATTTGCAATGCAGCAATAATCTAATGACAGTAATATGCTCTGACTAAAGTAGAAAAACCATTTACTCTCTCTTTCCATTTTTTTCAATGTAATAAATGATTTACAATCCATTGCAAGGATACCTTTTTCAGTAAATTAGGTGTGTAATATAATCATTTATTAGATGGGATTATAAAGCAAGTGTTGCACTGCATTTACAGAAACATGCAGAAAGTCTGCCATCACTAAGGTACTAAAATTTAAAAAAAAAGGAATATGTGTAATCCCATACCAGATTTTGAATTTAGATTCTAAATTTTCCATTCAGAAAGCCATTCTGCTTTGTGCATATAATATTTAGTTGGACAACTTGAGTCAAGGTAAGGTACAAGTCAAGCTAATGACACTAACATTAAACCCATTTTGAGAAGTAAATTTAATTATTTCAATCAAGCTTATTCTGGTAAGAGTTGTAATTTCTGCCTTTCCAAACACAAAGTATTGCAGCCTCTTCGGAATCCTAAAAATGCTACTTTTATTTTAATATGGAAATTCTGTTTGCACAAGTAATTATGGGGGGAAAAAGGAAATCTGGAATCAGAAACTATTTTGATGAAGAATTAGAAGAAGTGGTGTGTGGTTCTTTGGAAATCTGAAGAAATTACTTCCACAACTGTGCAAATTCCGTCCACTGCAAATCTACTTTTACCAAAGCACTGATAAAAGGGGGTGGGTGTCACAGTAAAAAACGCAAGCCATTACAAATATTAAGGGAACATTTTGTATTTTAGAAATATTACCTTGGAAAATTGAAGACAAGTATTTGTAAAGGGGTGTGTGGGGGAGAACGCCATCTTATTTCCAATAAGTGGAGCAGAAGTGCAATATTTTCGTCTAACCCACCCAACTGAACCAATATTTTCCTGCTTCTTACAACTTTTGATATATACTTTTTCATCCTAGTTACAAAATCAGTTTAGACAATGACAAAAACAAAAATAATGCAGCTGCATTATTCTGTTTTGAAAATTAAAACCAGCACATTAAATAAATGCTCACAAAAATGTCTAATTTTTGTAAGCTGCCCCAAGTGTAGCCTAATTTTGTCTACATACAATTTGCCCGGCTCCTTCCCACAAGCCAACTATAATGAAAACAACCTATATTTCTTTGGGAGTTTGAAATGATTTTCTAGACTACATTGTAGATTCCATTTTTCTAGATTTGCACAATAGTATTTCAAATATATTACAGCCACATCACAAACCCTTAATTCTGTCTTGGCAGTTATGTAGGCTGGCACATTTCTTGAAGGCATCTCTATTTTCATATTTTTATTTTTCACAAACCCTAAAAATATTATTTAAAAAAACCCAACTAATCTGAGTTGAAGAAACTCAGGAAGTGAAGCAGTTCAAAGAGGAGACTCCCAATGTGGCTTCTCCTGGAACAGACATGTAAGGTTTGGACTGTCCCCAAGAACTGGTGCCTTTCACAATTCCCTTTCTCTCACTGAAGGTGTGTTTCTTAAATAAGGAGATAAGAAACTTAGGTAGAGGAATGAGCAACCCATATAAAGAAAATACATTGCTCCTTAAAGTCACATGCACTGCAACTGACTTCATTCTCTTGTTCTATCATTTAAGTGACCTCTTACCCTGATTGAGTTATTCTCACAAGGGTTCAGGTGAGCCTCAACTTCCTTGGGGTTATATAGGCCTTCAATGTGGGTACCACTGGGCTCACAGATATGTCCCTTAGAAGCACTAAGGCTCCTTGCCCCTAATTTTAAAATCATTTTTACCAACTTTTTCTTTAAGTTAAACATCTGCTGCAAAGCACCAGTTTCCAACCCAATCATGTGATGCAGTATAAGCATGTTAGCTCATTTGTGTGTTTTGGTGTGGTGTGCTTTTTGTCTGAGATTTTCTTATATGTGGGAGTATAATGCTCTGTGTGTTTCTTTAAACATAACCTGTTTGCATTATGTGAAAAAAGTATTTTGTTGTGCTTCATGTAGGCAGATATGTGTTTTGGCACTTGACATTCAGACCACACCTCTGCATTGTATTCATTTGGCAAAGTTATTTATTTCTGAGCCTAAGCCTCTTCAATTTGCCCTCTGTGAAATGGGAACTGGAGTAGAAGACTATGGGCTCAAAGCAGAAATGTTGTGTTTTGAGGTCCAGAGTTTGTTCTTGCCTTCACAGGTAAAGTTCATCGGTAACCTACACTTTGTTCTGTAAAATAGGAGTTTTGTGACTTGCCCTAACCATCTTGGCAGGCATTTTCTGAATGGGTAAGTCCTACTGCCCTCTCCAAATTGTTAAGAGCACCTACAACTTTCTCTCAAAATGTGCCCAGTGGCTTAAAAGGGTTGGGGGCTCGTGGCTTATTCAGCTCTTGTGGATGGTCCATCACCAGAGCTGCTTACTTTCTACTCTGTAGAGGGAATCTCACTCCACAGCCACAGAATCTGAACTTTTGGAAAGACCATAAGGTAAGATAGTCAAGCTAAGGAAACATTATAGACGACCAAAACTATGTTTAGCCTGCTGTTTGCAAGATACTCACTTCTTTTGGGGTCCCACTGAGTAAACCCAAAGACGGGCTTAGTTCATCTCCTTTTACGTTAGCACTCTTAAAAGTCTAAAGAAGAAACTAAATTCTTTCTCTGGCCCTCCTCCAGCTAAGGTACCAGACATTTTGGCATTCTTTCCCAGTGGCAGCGATTGAAGAGCGAGGCCAACATGTCCCCTTTATACTATTTACACTCCAGTGGAAACCTGTGTTAACAGTTCCAGAAGACTACTCATGATTTCCTCTCTTTTGTTCCCCTTTAGACATTTCATTCCCAGAAAAACATGCCGCCTGCCGTCGCACCCACCCAACCCTTTGCTCTAGCGCGTATGGCCCTGTACTTTGAGATGGCCGCTCAGGATTTCTCTTCGCCCTGGATTATCAGAGACTCGCCGAGGGAGGTTCCCCTTCCCTCCGATTCCCCGTCGGAGGAACTCAAGAGACACTGAACTCCTCCGGGGAAAATGGACCTAAGATACACCACTTCCCCCAGAAGAGACCCCGAAGCCAAGAGAAGCAAAGCTTCCCCCCCCCCCCCCAACGCGCGCCTCTGCCTGATCGCTTTTGGCTCCACCAGAGGCCAGCACAAGCTACGAAAAACAAAACGGCCAAAGGGGTCGGGAGTCCTGGCAAAAGGATCACAAGCGGACGGACAACCGTGGAGACCTTTCCTAGGGAGAAAGGGAAACAAGGCAAGGGAGAGAACCGCTAGCCCGCCCGCCCCCAACCCCGCTTACTTAGCCGGCACGCCGCCTAACCGGTGGCTCAGCGTCGCATTGGGCTTGTCACACCGACCGGGCTTTCTCTTGCCTACCAACTTCCAATGGCTTTCTCCCGCCTCGCGCTTCCAAGGAATTGCTCGCGCTCACCCGCAACCGCCCCAACTCTTGCAAAGCGGCGGCCGTTTCCGCCTCCTTTTAAGGTGTGAGCGCGCAGAGAGGCGGCTATTGGACTGGAGGCCAAAGGAGACGCGTCGCCCGCTGCTCCCCTCTAATCTCCGACTAAGGGAGAGGTTGAGGCGCGCACACAGGAGGTAGACTGGGTGTGGTTAGCGAACTTTACTATTTGATTAAGGAGTTGCTGCGAGCCACGGAGGAGGGGGGGGAAGAGCATTCGCAGGGTGAGGGGAAAGTGCGACGGAGAGGCGCTGAGGGAGAAAATAATAATAAAAATAAAAATAAAAAACAGCGAGCCGAATCACGCGAAGCTACAGTATATTTCCTCAGATAATAAAGTGAAAGAAAGCGGTTTTTTTTCCCCAAGGCAAATTGCTGTTACGGGATCGCCAACGGGAGAAAGGATAAATTTAGGAGAGGAGAAAGTGCAGCTCCTGGTAAAGGGAGAGCGTGGATGCCCGAACCGGGTCTCAGTAACTCCGCGACAAGGTGCTCGGACTGACCCCTACCTGTTGAGTTGCGATGCTCGAGTAAGTTTCCGGATGCCCTGGAGAGCTGCTGCTGCCTCGAGAGGAGGTATCAAAACTTGCCGGGAAGTCCTGGTACATTGTCCGAGGTGCAAGCAGGAGAGAAATAATGATGATAATAATAATAAAAAAATCTTCCTAGCCGTCGTTCCCGCTTGCTCTGTCCCTTCCTGTCTTGTTTCCAACCGTATAATTGATACCTTAGATTTCACACGCACTCAGGTGGAGACGGAAGTAGCTGGCGGTTTGGATTTTGATTCTATTTTAAGCAAGCCCTGGTTTTTTTTCTCGAAAAAGGACTGTGGGATTTAAAAAAAGAAGAACCATCCCAAACTTCCCACGTATAAGAATGTAAAATTCAATCCCTGTAGAGCCGAATCATTGAGTCTCTTAAGAACGTCAGCATAACTATAACAGGTTTAAAAAAAGAAGCGAGTTCTCTTTCCAAATGCGACTTTATTTCTAAAGAAAATTGGACGTGTCTTGTTTCCCTTCCTTCCACTTTGCCTGCCTACTGGTATCAAGGTCTCGATCTCTCTGTAGTTTTTAAGGAGGATCGTTGCCTCCTGTATAATTAAGCCCTTCAGAAAAGTGCCGTCTTCCTGCTCGAACTGGACTGGATGACTCAGCCCGGGATTTGAGGCTTTTTATTTACTTATTGTTGAAAAGATTCGACTGAATTATTGATCTAGCTCTTGATTTTGCCCTTCTCGGCCATGAAGGCGAGCTCGTCTCTCCCCCTGCTTACACGCGCCCCCTCCCTTCTCTTTCCCTTGAGCGCCTCTCTATCTAGTATCCTTGTTCTCTGAGCTCCTTTACTCTCCCTGGATGAGTCAGTGCAATGGCATTAGTTCAAATCCCGAATCTCATTGCATCGCCTCTTCTTAAGATCTGTACCATGTGGATTCGCAAACGTCAACCCTTGCAATTTAGCCACGCCCTGCCTCGCAACGCGGAGCCTCCCACTTGGTAGGGGGGAGGAGGAGGAGAGAGGAGGGCAAGATCGCTCGGCCCATTAAACCCGACCCAGCGTACTGAACGCAGACGATTTGACGGCGGGTAGGCAGGCGACTCGGAAAGGCGTTCTCACGCCCACTCGCCAAGCCACCCGGCCCGTTGCCTGTTCCAGAATTGTTTTTCTCCCCCCCCCCCCATGTCTCGGCTTAGTCTATTCCATTGTCGCAGGTCGCGGTTGCCAAAGATGGTCATTTGCGTTGTACTACGCGAGCGCGGGTTTCCTTGGTTAGAATGACGCGCTCAGAGGGATTCCCTGCTCGCCTGCCACAGATCGAACCTCAATTACGGGACGAATCTTTATCAAAAAAGGCGGAGGGGGCGGTTTCAAGAAGCGTCTCTAATTCTTCCCGGGGCAGCTCGTGCTGCGCGGGAGCGAATGTAGAACTCGAGGGCGACTAGGGAAGTGGGGGAAGTTGGGACGGGCGGGAAGGAGTGGGGAAAAGTTGCATTCCGGATGCTACGAGGCTTGCTCGAGGGAGTTTTGAATTTAGGTGGGATGTTAAAGGGGGGGGGGGGTTTCCAGTAGGTGTAGCAACGGGAGTATCTGGAAAGGGCAGTGGAGTTGAGAAACAATCGGCAGATCCCAGGTAGCGTTGCCGAAGCTTCATTCCGCGTAGAATCCCATCAACCTCCCCACCTCCCTAGGTATCACTACTGTTTTTGTTGCCATATAATCTAACATCCGAGGCTTCTGAGGTTGTGCGTTCTTCTGACCTCGTAATTAATTTCCCGAGCTCGCCTGCTCTATTTTAAGCAGCGCCTTGTCCCGGCTCTTAATTCATTCCTTTTGCTGCTATCGCATTTCGGAAGTTATGCGATTTGTCGTCTGACGGCCGCTGACATTTATTCGCCCTTTGGTTCGTCTGAAGGATAAAAACTCAACGGAATAGTTGCGTGTGTGTGTTTTCGTCATGCAAAGCGGCAATTATTCTTTTTTGCCCTGCCGAACCCAGGGAGACCGATTTCCGAGTAAGTACGTTTAGAATTGCACCCTAAGGCTGCAACACGTGGACTCCACGGAGCCCAGAGTAAATAAATAGACATAAATAAAGTTGCTCTTATTTCAGATTAAACAAGAGGCGCAGGATCGGCTTGGAATTGCCAAAAAGAACAAAATCGCATCAGCAAGAGCATCTGGGAAGGCGTGTGTGCAGAACGAGTAAATGGCCGGCGCTTTCCTTTCCGCCCTTCGGCGCGGAGCTAGAGTATGTTCGCAACCACCGCCAAGCGGCGCAAGCCCTTTGGAGGAGGAGGAAAGCCGGGCCGGAGTCTTCAAGACGACCCATATTACTACGATCCTGGCCGACAGCCTGCCGTAAACTATAGACAAGTTGCAGCGAGGGAAGGGGGAGCCGACGTCCTCCTCGGCTCCGGTCGGGCGCTTGGCCCTGACCAACCTTGTCTGGAGCCGGACCAAAAAGACTCCCCCTTCTTCGCTGCAAAAGCCACGCCCCTTCCAGTAAGGGCCGACTAGCTGTAGGCGGAGCGGCGCTGCTGCTGCTGTGTGCTGCTTTGCACGCACCGACAGAGTAACCCGGGTCGGTTGTCTTCCAGTAAAGTGACGTGGCTGCTGCCCAGTCCCCAGAGATCAAGGAGTTTCTGCGGAATTTGGGCGGCCCGTGATGCAACCGCGCAACGCGTTGCGCTAGCAGCGCCCGCCGCGAAGGAGAAGGCGAAGTGGTGACGCCGCCAGGACGGGAGGCAGCGGGCAGGAAATGTAACGGGGGCAAAGATCTGCCCAACCCAGACCGGAGTTGCGGGAAAGGAGGGAGGGGGCGGCGGAAGATGGAATTTCCCGCTGAGAATTACGTCTGCCCGAATATTTGTTTTTAGAAAAAGCAGCTCTCCAGAAAATTAGGTGCGCACGGCTCCCCCTGTATATATGGAAACTATGTTTTGCATAAGGAAAGGTCCTCCACATCAGCAGTTCAAAATAATTAAAACGGAGGGGACGAGGAAGTCTCGGGCATGACACGGATGGATCCCGAAGTGTCTACAAAGCAATGGTAAAAGGTAAAGGTACCCCCTGCACATTTGTGCAGTCGTGTCCGACTCTAGGGGCCGGTGCTCATCTCCGTTTGTTAGCCGAAGAGCCAGCGTTGTCCAAAGACGCTTCCACAGTCATGTGGCCGCATGACACGCGTGGAACGCTGTTACAAAGCAGTGGACCGCCTGCTTTTGTGTAAAAATGCTGCCATCGTGGCAAAGTAACTGGCGATGGAAATCATACCCCAAAGTGGCTCGCGTGTCGCCTTAAAATTTTTACACAGAGTTATTATTTTGTTTTGAAGGCTGATTTGCCCCAATTAGGCTTTCAGATACCATGAGGTATGTGTATTTAAAAGGGACGGAAGTCCTGCTGAAAATCACATGAAGTGCATTTAGCCCCCCCTCCCCTCTAACATTTGCTAGCTCACTGCATAGACCAAAACGAAAGCTGGACATCCTGGAAACGGCATAAAGAGTAAGAAATACTCAAAACAAATATTGTGCTTAAGGAACTCTTACTTTAAGTGAGTATGAATTCCACAAAATGGTGTTATATGTTGGAGTTTTCAAAGGGACATACTCTTCCACTCATCTTGGCTTTACAACTTCAAATTATTAATATACTTGTTGAGTCAGGAACTCTGCACAAGATGTGACATCAGTACATCATGTTGCAGCAGGTAACATTTGCCATAGAAGTACCTTCTTTTGTAGTTTGTTGCAGTAATGTAAAACAGCATTCTGCAACCTGAGTCCTCTTGAGGTGTTGGGACTACAATTCCCAGAATTCCTGGGCAACACAGAATTCTCTAAATTTGCTGCACTACCACCTGAGCAGAATGAAATACAGGGAACACCCCCCAGGATTCTTGCCTGCTGAAGTTTAAGGTTTGAATCCTGAGTCCCCCAAGTCCTGCTCAACTTTGCTCTTTAATATTGACCCCATTGTGATTTTGATAAATTTGTTAACAAGAAGGGCCATGCAGCTAGCCTGAATCTGTGATACCTGAGGGCTTCAGCCAGGTATGTTGGAGTTCAGAATTTGGACTTGATCGTCACCTTCAACCATCATGGAATTGGGTTTTTTTATGGCTTAGCAGGATATGTTAACCTAGAAATTGTGGCTTGTCCACCAAACTCTGGTTTAAATATGGCTTTGTGCAATGGGTGAAATCAAAGTTGATGTGCTTACTATGAACAATATATGTAAACAAAGCAGTGCTAGCACTCACATGTTACTGAAGTCCAAAGGATGTAGGATATAATCAGCTGAGGAAGAATTATTCTAAGGCCTGCTATAGTTCTTCCATTGAAGATTTATAAGCACACACCATGAGTGAATTATATTCATAATCAGTACTTTTTTTAAAAAAAATCATTAGCTATTTCTTGGACACTCCTGTATGGCCAATGTAGGTGAGAGGTTACTGATAGTGTCACTATAAAGCACAGCTTACTACCTATTTACTATTTTGTGTAATATAATTGCAAGAGGTGCTTAAAAACAAGACTATACTGTAGCCAGACAAAATGAAATCTACATGACTGTATGCCTGTAAAATTACAAGTCATTTCATAGGACTTTGGGCTGATAGGTTTTATCAATCATCTCAGCATTTTGTAGAATGGAAACTTAAGCTGAGATAAAATAGCGAATGCAGCACCACTCAGTGAATCAATACATGGAAATCTGTGAACCCTATCAAATAGTTCTTAATAGGGCCATGACTCATGTTTTACATACTGAAGTTCCCAAGATTTACTCCTGGCATCTCCAGGAAGATCTAGAAAAGGTTCCTCTTTAAACCCCGGGAGAACTGTTGCCAGACACTGAATATTAAGGTCAGGCAGAATTGAGGCTGGTGGGTTCTATTTAATTTGTTTTCATTATTAGAAGCCCAAACCCTCACATCATCCAATACCCTTTGGACTGAACCCTTTTGTACCTGGAGATTTGTCTTGAGTGCCATAATTGAACTGACCAAAAAGTCCATTCCTGATTACCTGAAACATTCACAGAAAACAAGCCTTTTCTTGTTCACTACTAATCATGATTGCCATTGATTGACTTCAATTTCTGGGACATTATTGCTTCTGGATAGGAATTATGGGGGCTCACAAATATCCTGCTAGTGAGCTTTGGCCCATGTGGGATCAGAATGCTGAACTAGATAGAATTTGGTCTGATACAGTAGATCTCATTTTGTAATCTTAGCTTTCTTTATTTTAGTAGCCTAATAGGGGTCAGGTGAGATATTTTTTGCTTAAACAGTAGGCAGCCTCAAAACTTTGCTGATCTACTGCAAGTCACTTAGAGACCTACCATCCTGATGATAATCTTAATGCCAGACCTGGTATAAGGCAGCTACCTATGAATCTCTTGGGCCTTAGAATGGTTTGGAGGTTTCCTGTTCTCTTGCATCTCAATATGTCCATTGTGGTTAGCCCAGCCTTACAACTATTTATTTGATAGGTGGTTACCTGTGCCTCCTAACCTCCAGGAGGAGAAAATTCTCATCTCCACTCACCCAGGTGAGTGAGACCGAACTAAGCAAGCAAGCAGCTTGCCGCTGTGATCCTAACTTTCAGGTGATTTCTATGTGATCCAGACAAGCAGGAATCATATGCTGAGGAGTCAAGTAATTTTTGTATTTAGATGGGTCTCTCCTGATCTGATGCTGACTTTATTTAGTACTAATTTTTAATGCCACTTTCCACGCAAGTGTTGACAAAGCAAGTTTACAATAAAAAAGGTGGTCTGTAGCTTGAATCATGTCAACTGGATTTCTATTTTCTCAGTGGAAACGTTTCGCTCCTTATCCAAGGAGCTTCTTCAGTCTGAGCAAAGTTAGTAAGGGAATCCTAAATATGTTTCTAGGTAGCTGTGTGACCTTGCACCTGGGGCTAGGTCATGGTTATATTGAGATGTTATTTTTATATAGAAATCCAGTTGACATGATTCAAGCTACAGACAATTCCACCTGGATGACTGAGAACCTTCATAGAAATAAAAAAGGTTAAAAATAATAATAAACCAGAACAAGGTAAAGCGTGTATATGGAGTGGGGGGGTGTTTCAAAACAAAACCATTCATAAAGAGAATGCCTGGGTGAAGAGACCAGTCTTCAACAAGAATGTAATAAATGAAATGTAAAAAAGTGCCTCAGAAATATTGTAAGAGGGGAGGGGAGAATATTCTAGGTTGGTGTTCCTCAATCTTGGCAACATTAAGATGTATATGTAGCTTGAATCATGTCAACTGGATTTCTATTTTCTCAGTGGAAACGTTTCGCTCCTTATCCAAGGAGCTTCTTCAGTCTGAGCAAAGTTAGTAAGGGAATTCTTAAATATGTTTCTAGGTGGCTGTGTGACCTTGCACCTGGGGCTAGGTCATGGTTGTTTTGAGATGTTATTTCTAAGTCCCTTTATCATCTAAAGGAGGATCGTTAAGATTACCATGCTGCTGTTGAGCTTGCGAAATGGTCTTAATCTTCCTAGGCACAGAAGACAAAGCAGGGAGGAAAATAGGTGAAAGATTGTGCCTGAGGCCCCCACCTCTATTCAAGGAAGGATTTTCCAAGTTGGCATAAATGGATTCCTTGACCCCTCTCTCAAACCACCTATCTTCTCTGTCTAAAATGTGAACATTAATGTCCTCAAATGAGTGTCCTTTTTCCTTTAGATGAAGATAAACTGCTGACTCTGGTCCTGTGGTGTTACTTCTCCTGTGTTGGGCCATCCTCCTGTACAAAGGTGGTTTGGTTTCTCCAATGTAGAGTTCAGAGCACTCCTCACTGCACTGGATTGCATAAACTACATTGCTTTTCTTGTGTTTTGGAGTGTGATCTTTGGGGTGTACAAGCCTCTGTCTCAGTGTGTTGGTGGGTTTGAAATATACAGGTATGTGGTGTTTGCCAAATATCCTTTTTATCTTTTCAGACACGCCAGCCATGTAAGGAATGACCAGGTTCTTCCGTTTACTCCGAGTCTCAGCCCTGTCTGTCACTGTTTTAGGTCTGGTAGACTTAGATTTAGTGAAGGCCCAATTTGGATATCCACAGGCCTTCAGAGCTGTTCTCAGGTGCTGATTTTCATTCTTTTTGGAATCCATGGAGGTGGGGATGGTTTCTGCTCTGTGTGACAATGTCCTGATGACTCCTAGTTTGTGCTGCAGTGGATGGTGGGAGTCAAACATCAGATATTGATCTGTGTGTGTGGGTTTCCTGTAGATCCCTATTTCTAGCTTGCCACCGGTCCCAATGAGGACTTCACAGTCTAGGAATGCCAGGCTGTTGTCCTTGGTGTCTTCTCTGGTGAACCTAATGTTGGCATCTATAGTGTTTATATGGTCTGTGAAGGCCTGTACTTCCTGGGCCTTGATTTTGACCCAGGCGTCATCCACATACCTAAACCAGTGGGTGGGCACTGTTCCCTGGAATGTGTTGGGTGCTTTCTTCTCCACTTCTTCCATGTATAAATTGGCCACAATGGGTGACACAGGAGAACCCATGGCACAGCCGTGTTTTTGTCTGTAAAAGTCACCTCTGTATGAGAAATAAGTGGTGTTAAGACACAGGTCCAGAAGATGGCAGATCTGGTTTGGGTTGAGATGGTTTCTCCTTTCAAGGGTACTGTCCTCTTCTAGTCTCTTCCTGACAGCGGATAGAGCATGAGTGGTGGGGATGCTGGTGAAAAGGGAGGACACATCGAAGGAGACCATAGTTTCATCTGTATGCAGTTTCAGGATCTTTGCTTTGGAAACAAATTCTTCCGAATTATGGATGTGGTGTTCAGAGTGTCCAACTAGAGGTGCTAGTATGGTAGAGAGGTGTTTGGCAATGTTGTATGTTACCGAATTAATGGTGCTGACTATGGGTCGGAGGGGTGTTCCTTCCTTGTGGATCTTAGGAAGTCCGTAGATGCAGGGGATGGCTTCTCCAGGATACAGACGGTGGTAGGTAATCCTATCGATGGAGCCATCATGTTCCAATTGTTTCAAACTGTCTATTACCTTTTTCTTGTAATTGTTGGTGGGGTCTCTTTTCAGTTTTTCATATGTATGGTGATCCTCCAAAAGTGAGGTAATTTTAATTCGGTAACATACAACATTGCCAAACACCTCTCTACCATACTAGCACCTCTAGTTGGACACTCTGAACCATCCACTGCAGCACAAGCTAGGAGTCAGGACATTGTCACACAGCAGAAACCATCCCCACCTCCATGGATTCCAAAAAGAATGAAAATCAGCACCTGAGAACAGCTCTGAAGGCCTGTGGATATCCAAATTGGGCCTTCACTAAATCTAAGTCTACCAGACCTAAAACAGCGACAGACAGGGCTGAGACTCGGAGTAAATGGAAGAACCTGGTCATTCCTTACATGGCTGGCGTGTCTGAAAAGATAAAAAGGATATTTGGCAAACACCACATACCTGTATATTTCAAACCCACCAACACACTGAGACAGAGGCTTGTACACCCCAAAGATCACACTCCAAAACACAAGAAAAGCAATGTAGTTTATGCAATCCAGTGCAGTGAGGAGTGCTCTGAACTCTACATTGGAGAAACCAAACCACCTTTGTACAGGAGGATGGCCCAACACAGGAGAAGTAACACCACAGGACCAGAGTCAGCAGTTTATCTTCATCTAAAGGAAAAAGGACACTCATTTGAGGACATTAATGTTCACATTTTAGACAGAGAAGATAGGTGGTTTGAGAGAGGGGTCAAGGAATCCATTTATGCCAACTTGGAAAATCCTTCCTTGAATAGAGGTGGGGGCCTCAGGCACAATCTTTCACCTATTTTCCTCCCTGCTTTGTCTTCTGTGCCTAGGAAGATTAAGACCATTTCGCAAGCTCAACAGCAGCATGGTAATCTTAACGATCCTCCTTTAGATGATAAAGGGACTTAGAAATAACATCTCAAAATAACCATGACCTAGCCCCAGGTGCAAGGTCACACAGCCACCTAGAAACATATTTAAGAATTCCCTTACTAACTTTGCTCAGACTGAAGAAGCTCCTTGGATAAGGAGCGAAACGTTTCCACTGAGAAAATAGAAATCCAGTTGACATGATTCAAGCTACAGACAATTCCACCTGGATGACTGAGAACCTTCATAGACATTAAGATGTGTAGACTTCAACTCCCAGAATTCATGGCTGGCTGGGGAATTCTGGGAGTTGAAGTCCACACATCTTAAAGTTTCCAAGGTTGAGAAACATTGTTCTAAGTGGCAGGTGCCAGCACAAAGAAGTCCTGTCCACAGTTAGCTAACAAACCTAATCCCTCTTGCCCGTGGACTAGGATCTCCTCTGTCAATCTCTGTGGTCAACCATATCTGGTGCAGTACAGTGCAAATATCCAGCCCCAAGTTATTTAGAAGCTTACATGGCAGAACACCAGTAGTGTAAGAGCTGTATTGGTTGCTGGTCTATTTCTGGGTGCCATTCAAGGTGCTGGTGCTTCCATTTAAAGTCCTACATGACTTGGGGTCTGGCTGTCTGTAAGAATACTTACGCCCAGAGCTTTCCAAACTGTGTGTCGCGACACAAAAGAGTGTCGCCACGCACAGCGTGGTGTGTCGCCACACCACCCGGAAGCGGCGGCGCGTGCGTGCACGGCAGCCGCCATGCACGCGTGCGCCGCCGCACGCCCCCTGCGCCGCCACCGTGCGCGCGCGCGCCGCCGTGCACCCCCCGCGCCGTCGCCGTGCGCGCGCGTGTCGCCGCCGCCGCCGGGTGTGTCGCCAGCGGCGGCACTTTGGAAAGCCCTGCTTACGCCAAATAGAAACTGCAGAGAGTGGCCGGACTCCAGGCTTGGCTGCCAGCTCGACCAGTCAGATTTCTCAGAGAAGCTGAGAACTGACTGAATTTCCCTTGCTTGCAGTGGATTGCTGAAGTTGTGGTCCACTGAAGTTTTTTTTCCCCTGGAGAGGGGGAGACCAGAAGATTACTCGTGGGGCCATTGGGATTGCCTACCCTTGTTTTTTCTGTAGTTTTCCACCGCGGAAGGAACAGGGTAAGTGCAAGGCAATGGCCGAGATATATCAGGCTCTCGCAGGGGAAACAAGTCTCTTTGAAGAGACACAAGAGCGCCCAGCCGCTTTTAGATCACTTTAGGAATGTTTTTTTTAGATTAAAATATTTTTGAAATCTAAGATCTATCTTTTGGACTTTGTTGAAAATGTTGGCTAACTTTGTGCTTTCTTTGCTATAACTGATTCTGGTGGAAGTTTGATGGACTCTATATTTGCAACATAATGAAACGTCTGCATTTTTTTTTACTTCTCTTTTGTATTAGAGGGATTTAAGAGACTTTGTTTGTAATTCTTCGCTTGATAAACTAAATGACTATTCATTTTTTGAGAAACTCTTTGTTTGGATTAAGCAGCTTGCAGCTTGAAGAACGAAAGCTCGCAGTTTGAAGAATAAAAACACAGGGTAACGTGTTTTTTTCCTTGTCTTCTTTTTCTACATCCTCCCTGGTTGGATTTTGCTTCATTTGGAATATATTTTTTATTTCTCCTTCTATAAACTGTTTAAAATATTATTCTCTCCTGTATTTTGGATTATTGGAACTTTCTTTTTTCTTTTGACTTTAAAAAAAAAAAAAACAACAACGAAGTTCTGCTTAATAGATTCTGCTGGTAGTATTCCATGGACAGATTACATGATTATTGTTTTGACTAGAAGGGTTGTTGTTTTAATTTGAAGGACACAGGAAAGATGGCTTTCCAACTTGTACCTGAGGAGCTCAGAAGAGAGATTACTGAGGCTTTTTCAAATATTCAAAGGTCGTTGGAATTACTGTTCGTAACTCTGCAAAACAGAGAGAAAGAACAGAGAACAGAAACAGAAGTGAGACAGGAGACAGAAAGGAAAAATGTTTTTCAAGTGGAGGAGAAACAGAAGGAGGAAATTTTGAGTATATTAGTTCAGAAGAACATTCTGAAGGCTTTACACTACAAACTTGGTATAGATATGTTGTGGCAGTGGAGACAGAGTGAAAATATGGGTGCACAGTTGGATGGATGTTGTGAAATATGTGGAAAGGGAGAGAAGGTTGCTCTGATATTCTATATGAGATATAGAAAAGAGCAGGCTGTATATTGCGAATCTGCCACAGTGTATTGTGATTTTGGCATAACCTAAACAGAAGATATGAGAAACTGTATGGATATAAAGGCTAATGAAAATATGGACTTGAATTGTTATGAGAAATTGTATGGATATATAAAAAGTGATATTCTAAATGTAAGATGCTAAATACAAACACAAGTTGATATTATAGAATATTGTTTTCCTTAGAGATATATTTATGAGAAGATAATGATATGATGGAATTAGAATGATGGTTACTACAGGATGGTATATATCAATATGTATTGTATGAATATTATAAGAATTGATATATTAGCTATTAGGTTAAGTGATATGATAGATTATGCACTTAGTTTAAATGGACACTACTACAAGGAATGGAAATTACAGATGGATAATTGAGATTCAAGAATTCCTTTTTTATGGAGATATATATATATATTAGAATTAAATTATAGAAATATATATGTATGAACACTATAAGAATTGCTAAATTATGTATTAAGTTACATAACATGTTAGGTTATGAGTCATAATATGAATAGAATATATTGTAGTTTATTAGAAGTAAATAAGGCTTTTATTTGTTATACTAATTGGTCTTTATTGAAGATATAAATATGTAGTAATGAACATTCAACATTTAACTACTACTTCAAGGAGTGGAAGCCAAAGATGGATTATTGGGAGACAGTAAGATGAAGGTTAGAAGATTGGATTAAAGAAATCAAAAGGCATATGACAAAGAAAAGTTCCTGTATACTGTATGAAGGACTAACATTTAAAATCAATTGTTGTACTTTAAGTTCAAAGATAGATTGGAGGACATCTATTTTCTATATTTTCTTTGCTTATTATTTCTTGACTTCACTTTTTCTTTAACTTTTTCTTATTTTGTATTTCTGTTTCTATTTCTTTTTTCTACTTTAAATTTTATTATGTATTGTAAAACTTAATAAAATTTAATAAAAAAAAAAAAGAAACTGCAGAGAGTGCTTCCTGAAAGTCCCACTCACCTGCAAAGTGAGTGTAAAGTAAGTTTTGTCTGCTGAAGCTTCCTGCTCGTGGCATGTCCTTCCACCAGAAGTAAGGTCAGCTCCCTGATTAGAAAGCTTTAAAAAACTTGGCTCTTTAACAGAACATGCGAGGACTGAGGTATTTGTGGGTTGCTGTGTTGGTTGGTATGATTATAACATTTTCCCCTATTGTGTGGTCTTATGGTATTCTTTACTTGTGAGCTGGTCAGAGTTGGTAGTATTGAAGGAGTATAAAGGCATGGTTAAACAAATAATATTACCAAATCTGGTAACAGGTGCTCCTGGACATATAGGTCACGTCGTCTTCCAAAAATAATAACTCTAGGATAGAGAAGCACAGGTTGAGGAACAGGAGCTATGCTCAGTTTTGGGTGCAGACTTCAATTATTAAATTGGTGAGGAATCATTTGATACCTCCAAACTATGGATCTATTCTTTCTGAGAAGAAACAAACCCATTTAGAACATGCAGGTGCCATTCTCAAAAGCACTTGTGACTGGGCAGAGGTTGGTGGAAGTCTCTCCGTCCAAGAAGGCTTTTCAAGAATGGGCAGTTCACTGCTTGTGAATTCTGGAAGTCATAGTCCCCACACATCTAGAAGGCTTCAACTGGAGAAGGCTGACTTAGATTAAGTCCCAGTGCTTTTTATGTCCTTTATGATTCTGTATTGGTTTTATTGTTTTCCAATGTGAGTGCTTGCTAATTCTCTGTTATAAGCTATTGTTGCTTTATATTTTTTTATATATTATAAGCCACCTAGAGTGAGGCAGCTGTAAGCTGGATTGATTAAATCAAATCATGTTGGTTTTAAAGCATTTGTATCATACCTTTCTTCTGTGTGATCAAGTTAGCTAACTTAGCTGATTCAAATAGTTGAGAATATCAAAACAAGCAGAAATAAAACAGAGCAGTTAAAACAGCAGAAAGAAGATAGTTTAAAAATATAAATAAATTACTTGGAAACCATTAGCTGAAAACCATGCCATTGAGACAAACATAGGAAATGTTTCTTAGAGACCATAGACCTCTCTTGAGAGAGAATTCCAGAGACTGGATATCACCAGCCACCGGATCAGAACAGAATCTCCACAGCACAGCCCATTTGCCAAACTGGACATTTAAAAGGAGAAGCATGCAAAATACAGGGCTCAAAATCAACCACATTGGAAGCGTTACAGCCAATGTTACGTTCTTGAAGCAGCTATATAAAAACAGGGATAGAGAATATTACTTTTATTTGCTGCTTCTCTGCTGCAGAATTACCTCCATCTGCCAGAAATTTCTGAAGCTCTTTCTGATGACAATGCAAGTTCTTTTCAATCTGGCCAATATTATTAAAAAAGAGGAATAAACAGAGTTTCCTTGCAATTTTGTAAACTGTCTTTTAAAAGTCTGCAAGCTATCCCATCCAGCATAGATGTTGATGTACATACCAAGAGAATAAAGAAGACTGCTTTTTCTGGATTTCTGTGTTTTGCGTGTGATGAATTCAATTAGTTCACAATTTACAAGGAGCAAATTACAGTAAGGAGTCGGGAACTCACTCAAAGATGTAGCTTCTCTTGGGCAAATCCCACACTCTTCTATGCCCGAGGTTCCCCTTCTAGAAGATTAATGTATCTACATTACCACAAAGAGGTAGAGTGCCACTTAATTAATTTTTCAAAGGGCTTGGAGCAAAGGGACCTATTAGAGCACAAAGCTGGTTGTTAATTACACATCTCTCTTAAGTATTTTAAATAAACTCTCTTTGGCAGCAAGAATTGCTAGGTTCCTTTTGACGGAGACCAATGATTTGTCAGCACTGGGAAGTTCAGGTCACTCTTCAGCATGTGGTGTGTCTGAACAGGAACATGAAAAAAATCAGCATTTCTCTTCACAGCTGAGATAGTAAATATAGGTGACTCTATTCTTGTGACTCTATTAGCACTAGATGTGACAACATCCCACACTTTCCTGCATGTGATTCGGAGTATTGGGTCCATAGGGTTCTGCAAAAATACACAGTTTCCTAAAAGATTCTCAGTTGTAGCCATCCGAATGCAACAATCTTTGAAAACTTGGAACAAGTAGGGGGAAAATCCAGTGTTTCTATGCATATTGCATACCCAGTTGTGCATTTTAATTTAGATTTAACAGCACAATCACTCACACTTAATCTTTTTATTAGATCTGGAAAGGGGTCATTCATTACAATTTGCACTCAGCAGCAAAGTCTTGATTTTATTTTGCTTTCCTTCATCTGGTGCTAACTGATTGTGATTTTAAACCAGTATGGTTACTGGGCAGCACTAAGCAACTTACCAGCAGTTTAAATATTATATTATAGAATAGTGTACAAAATCAATACATGTACAAAGTCAATAAAAAGGTGAATATATGATTTGAGTGATGCGGTTGTAAAGTGAAACATCACGTGACTGTGCTTGTCTTAACCATGTCAGTTTGTCAGTTCTGGCTGGGTTGTTAAGTGAATCATCGCAGGTCATTAAGCGCAATGTAACATGACCACAACTTGCGACTTCCTGCTGGCTTCCCCATTGATTTTGCTTGTTGAAAGCCATCTTTGAAGGTTACAAATGACGATCACATGACCATGGGACATTGCGACCGTCGTAAATGCATGCTGGTTGCCAAGTGCATGAATCACAATCACATGACCATGGGGACACTGTGATGGCCACAAGTTCGAGGACCGGTCGTAAATCTCCTTTTTCAGCCTGTTGTAACTTTGGTCACTGAACCAGCAGTTGGTAAGCAAGGATGGCCTGTATTCACTCCTAGCTCACTTATGCTTCCTTCAGCATCTGTTCCCTGAAGAAAAGCAAATGGCCCTTTCCTGTCCCTTAAAATCAAGGTGCATACTACCAACCGCCGAAGTTATTTTTTGACACTTGGGACAGCAAATCCTAATTTCTCTAGAAGTCAGTATCCAACACTTTGAGATGGTTGTTTTCTCTCCTGGAGTGCTCCCAGGAATCCTTCATATTCTTGTAAGTTTGTTTGTTTGTTTGTTTGTTTGTTTGTTTATTTGTTTGTTTGTTTGTTTGTTTATTTATTTATTTTCTATCCTGCCTTTATTATTTTTATAAATAACTCAAGGCGGCGAACATAGGTAATACTCCTTCCTCCTATTTTCCCCACAGCAACAACCCTGTGCGGTGAGTTGGGCTGAGAGAGAGTGACTGGCCCAAGGTCACCCAGCCGGCTTTCATGCCTAAGGCAGGACTAGAACTCTGTCTCCTGGTTTCTAGCCTGTTGCCTTAACCACTAAACCAAACTTTTTCACCTAGAGGCAGGCTCAGATTATTTGATATTTCATTCAAAATCTATCCATTCACCCAAAGGATTTTGTGAGGAAGATAGTATCTTTTTAGTGACGTGATAATGATTTTCCTCCATAATACCTAGAAAGAAAGTTTATTTAGGAAAAACACTAGTGACCAGCTACTTCAATGATGCTCCACATGAGGCAAAATATATTTTCCGGTGGGATAGCAATCAACTGACCACTTAACCAGGGAGCTCAAATAGTAGATGTCAAAATGATGCAAAACAAAATAAAATTCTAGCCCATTCTTCCTCACCTGATGTTTTCCAGATGTGCTAGAACTACAGTTCTTTGAATTCCAAATTCTAGTATAGTAGTCCAATACCACCCGAAGATCACAAAGCAGGATCAACACCTTCTTATTCCCCATCCCTGTTGATGTGTTAGTGTGTATGAATGAAGCACTATAGTAATTTTAATGGATTTTTCTCTTATAATTGCTGTGTGGCCTCTGTTCATCTAAAGTTGTATTAAATGCATCATTTGACTATTTGGGCTGTCCTTGGAACTTCTGGGATATAAGCCAAGAAAAACAATTCCTGTTCTTAAACATCAATCATGTATATTTGTTGACTGATTATACTGTAAATAATTAGGAAAGTATGATGCTTTGATGATGTCACTTCTTCTATATAAAATAGAGATGGTATCAACATACTGTTGGCAATACATACAGAAAATAATGTAAGAAATGTACATATCAGCTTCCACTGTGATCAATATATCAATGCTCAAGAAGTACTCTGGCTGGGAAGTATGTCTTTTCTACGTTTTTCTAGTTTTTTTCAACAAGAAGGGCATGTTGGTCAGCTCTGGATTTGGGTGTTGTCTAATTCAACATACGTGTTAGAAACAGTCCACTTACCCCCCCCCTTTTTTTTTTACAGGTGAGAAAGGTTAAAACCAGCTCCTATGGCATTCAACAAGAATTATGATATAAAATGAAAATAAACTATGTGAGGAAAATAATATGGAAATATTATTTCCATATTAATACATCCATGAACACCAACTAGCAGTCAGAAGACACGATGAAAACTCATTAATCTCACAACACATGGACAGACTTAACCATACTTTCATCTGGGAAACTGAGCATCTTAAACCAAGCCAAGTCCAAAAAAGCTAGAGAATTCCTGGAAGCTTGGCACTCAGACAAAGCAGCCATCAACAGACACATGGAGGTAAACAACATTTACATACCATTCATAAGAGATAATAGAAAAGCCAGAAGACCAGAAGACCTCCTTGCCAGCAATCATCACCCAGATATGCAAAGATTAACACCAGGATTAGCACCAGAGGAACAATCAAACAGCACAATATACCCTAATCAAGGAACTATTAACTCAGTCAATCAACCAAGTAGCAAACAACAGCCCAATCAAGGAACTACCAAGGAGAGTACAACACCCCCACCAACACAGGCAGGACAAGCCATGGTAGAAAAACAGAGCAAGTCCCACTCCCTTTTCGCACTGAAGATGTTGCCTAGCCTGGCAATGAAACGTCTGCAAGAAAACAAGGCTCAGAGAGTCTGTAGCTTGAATCATGTCAACTGGATTTCTATTTTCTCAGTGGAAACGTTTTGCTCCTTATCCAAGAAGCTTCTTCAGTCTGAGCAAAGTTTGTAAGGGAATCCTTAAATATGTTTCTAGGGTGGCTGTGTGACCTTGCACCTGGGGCTAGGTCATGGTTATTTGAGATGTTTATTTCTAAGTCCCTTTATCATCCAAAGGAGGATCATTAAGATTACCTTACTGTTGTTGAGATTGCGAAATGGTCTTAATCTTCCTAGGCACAGAAGACAAAGCAGGAAGGAAAATAGGGGAAAGATTGTGCCTGAGGCCCCCACCTCTATTCAAAGAAGGATTTTCCAAGTTGGCATAAATGGATTCCTTGACCCCTCTTTCAAACCACTTATCTTCGCAATCTCAACAACAGCAAGGTAATCTTAACGATCCTCCTTTGGATGATAAAGGGACTTAGAAATAAACATCTCAAATAACCATGACCTAGCCCCAGGTGCAAGATCACACAGCCACCCTAGAAACATATTTTAGGATTCCCTTACAAACTTTGCTCAGACTGAAGAAGCTTCTTGGATAAGGAGCGAAACGTTTCCACTGAGAAAATAGAAATCCAGTTGACATGATTCAAGCTACAGACAATTCCACCTGGATGACTTGAGAACCTTCATCGACAAGGCTCAGAGAGCACCAAGGACTCCACAATATGGAAATAAAAATACAGTAGCATTGCTTCTCTGGAGGCTATTAAAATAGTATCTTAAGATGGAATATTTTTGCTCTTTCTGTAGAGGACCGTCAAGCACTTAGCCCATCCCTTTATTGCGCAAACTGAAAGAAACCTACATTTCAATAATTAGATCCCATTAGGCTCTGATCTCACCAGATGTAATAATATTTTTCAATAAATTTACACAGAAAGAAAGTAAGGTGTTTTTCCTGTTATTTTCTATTTTGGGAGAGATTGCTGAAGAAAATATTCCACTTCACTTTGGAGTGTTGATTTGAAACAGCAACTATATCAAGCTGAAACCTTTTAGCATATGATTAAGCACCTCTTTATGAACCAAATTCCTCTTGATATGCTTTGCTTGGCAGATGTTTTGTTTTCTAGTGTCTAAAAAAGATCTGGTCCCAGATTAGTTGTTTTGTTTCATGCAGTGCCTATTTTTAGGGGACGTGTGCTTAGTTCTATAAAAATAGACCATTTGCTGCAATCTTTTTGCATTATATTTAGGCAGCAAGGTGCAAGAACCACAATAAGACCATCATGTTTTTTCCTTTTGGATTGTATGTCATGCAGTCAGGAACTGTGCCAGCTTGATCTGTACTAGCGAAAAGAAAATTGGTCTAAGATGTAAAAGGAATAGCCACGCACTTAGGAGATACGCCAGAAGTGTTACTGGGTAAAAGCACCTCCTCCACTAATGTGTCAGCAATCTCTCCAGCAAGATTTTAAAAACATGCCATGGTTAAAAGAATTCTGAATTACTCACGGACAAGGGCTGATATCATAGTGTTTCAAAAGTCTATGTAGAATCTGATAGGCATTTAAAGAAGGCTTAGAAAACTGCTCAGGGCATTTTGGCATTTTAGATAAAGAAAGTAAGATACCGCTTGGGTACTGGATTTCCTGTTTTAGCAATCCCAGGCTCTGTTCAATAAGCATAGGTAGCAGCAATTGGTTGTGGAGCTAAGGTCCAAAACGTATAAAAGGCACTTTGTTGCCTATCCTTGCTTTAGACAAGAGTGGGCAATCTATATGCTGTGAGCCACATGCAACCCAGAACTGTTTTTGCAGCTCTTCATATGCTGAAAATCAGCAACATCGTTTGTTAGTTTTGTTTTAATACATAAGCAAACTAGAAAGGTTAAGCCTCTACAGTAGAGACACATCTATTTTTCTTAAACTTCCAAAATCTTGAAAAATTTACTATGTCCTCTCGAGCTTTCAGGGGCAAAAAAAAGTAGTGGTAGTGGTGGTGGTGATCACAGGAGGAGGAGGAGGAGGAGGAGGAGGTCCTAGCAGAAAAAATGTCCCCATCTGATTAAAGTTACTGTGATTTGTAGTACATCAGACTTCCTTTGAAGACTCAAGAGCGTCTGCAGGACGTGGTCAAAAATGTGAAGATGGCAGCTGCAATGGTGTGATTGAAGCTCTACCTTTTTTATATGGGTTTTTTTATATGGATTTCATGTGCAGTGCACATAAAACACAAGCATATCTTCAATCACACATTGAAGCCACCATCTTGACTTTTTTGACCATACCCTGCAGACACCCCTATCAGAGGTTTACTTTAGCTAGTTCAAAATAGAACTATGAAAATGGTGGTTGGGACTATCTCAATACTACAGCATACCTAGCCAATTTTAATCCAAGTGTACTGCTTAGCTGTTTAGGGAAGAAGGATCAGCCAAGGTCAGTGAGGTGTTGCCATCCGCTGGGACAATTTAAAGGTAAAGAATTATAAGAAGGGAGAGCATGACTTTTGGACTTGTCTATCAACCCTTAGCGCCAGGGATACAGGCTGAGCAGGCGCACACGACGCTGTAATAACACGGAGTAGCTTTTTTCTAAAATAACTTTGATACATAAAAACTCAGCATCTAGGATATATAGTTATTATACATCCTTTTGCCTTCCTTCTGGATTTCCCTTTTGGACAGTGCATAAGCAAGCTCCTTATTTATTCTGTGGAAGATGTATCAATATTTAGAAAAATTGCCCCGTGGAAGAAATTGCTTCGGTAGCCTAATCCAGGGGTCCCCAACCGCTGCACAGCACAGCTGTCTTTCCGTGCCCGGAAACTTTGTGCGCTGCCCTTGGCCGGGGTTTCTCCGAGCGCCGCCACCGATCCCCGCTTCCCCCTCCCCGCCAAGAGCGATGATTCCGCGCAGGACCTAGTGCCTGCCTTGTGCCTGGCTGCCTCCAAACCTGCTGTGATTCTGCGCAGGTCCTAGTGCCTGCCTTGTGGCTGGCTGCCTCCAAACCTGCTGATTCCACGCAGGTCCTAGTGCCTGCCTTGTGCCCTGGACAAGAGGGGAGCTCTGTTTTCATGAGATATGTTGTGTCCCCATACATTTCACTATTACAATTTATGTATGTGTCTATCTCTTATAAGTTAGTTAGTTTAACCTCTGGTTTGCTAGTAAAACTGAATTACTGTGTCGCGAAATGATGCATGTCTAAAAAGTGTGTCACCAACATGAAAAGTTTGGAAAGCTCTGCTCTAACTGGTAGGCATACCCACCCTACAGCTACTGTGGCTCTTAGGAATGACTGTAATATCTCACAGTGCATTGCATTTGAAAAATTCCACTGGTTTCAGCTGCTTTTGAAGTTAAGAGCTGGACTTGTTTTTCCTAGAGACCAGCGCGCATATACACACCACATACACAAAGCAGTTCATCTCATGAGAAAAGAATCAGCTGCATGTAACATACTGAGATCTGGTAGTGATAAAGTTCTCTTGCAATAAATTACTTGGCCAAAGTAATTTTAAACAAGCCTATCTTTTAGTATCCCAGACATGTCTTCAGAGCTGCCTGGGTTGAGCAATAACCCAATCTCTCTCTTAAAAAACAAGAGATAACATGCATGCTTGCTCGGTCCAGTCTTGCCTGAACATTAAACAAGTTAAGACCCAAGTTTCAGGGCAAGGGTGGAACACTGACAGGCAAATGAGAGAAGCTTGGGTGCTACATGTTCCAGGAATGCAAGTGTAGCTTGCAGAATTAAGTAAATAACTAAAATAATACCATCACTTTAATTAATGATCATTCCTATATACTCAGGGCCTCACATCATGGGTAGATTAGGCTCTTAACTTGAACAAAGTAACAGAACCAGGAATGCCAACAGAAGCATAATTTCCACATTTTAAGACTCTGCTGGGTCAATGAAACTTTGCAATTCAAAGGCAGAATGAAGTTTCTGATCCTCATTGATCTTAATGAAGTTCTTTGTGTATTTTCAAATTTATTATTTATTTCTTTAAAAAAAGAATGTCAGTGGTATGCATATTAATCAAACCTAAGATTACTGAGATGTGTGAAGATTAAAACATAGTTTTAATATTTTGGGCTACAGGTAGAAGTGCACTATCCTTACATTCCCATTCTTTTTTCCCTTCTCCTTTCTCCATCTGCCCGTGTCTTTTTTCTCAATATTTCTCACCTGCTAATTTCACTTGTATTCACATGTTTTTAAAGAAGTTTGAGGTAGGGGGACTTCTGGGGACGAAATGGTGAACTGAAGATGGCTCCGCTAAAAGCAGAGCTGATGACCATGGCAGAATGAAGAGTCGATGAGTAGACCGGCTCTTTGTAATTCCTCCATGGACAAGGAAAAGACTTGAGATCACCCACAAGTGCTCCAGACAGTTGCTCCTCACAAGGAGACCACAAGACAGTGGTCTTTGGCGGGTTTAGAGCTCTGGGAGATGAGGGAATAGCCATCTTTTTGCTCAAACCACAGTTACCGCCTTCAAAAGGACACTGGGTTCGCATACTTCCTTTTCTAATCACGTTCGGAAATTGCTTGTTAGCTACTTTTTGCTATTATGAACCTTTGGATCAACAAGTTTTACAGCACCAAGTGAGTTTCCTTTAATACTTAGCAAAATAAGTTTTAAATACAAGTTAAAGGACTGAAAAACATTATTTTTTGGGAATAAACAGCAAAAGGGTGATTAGAACTTTGATTTTAGAAAGTTACAAATGGACTAAGGGTCCGGATCGATTTGAAATAAGATTTTGGAATTATTTATAAGAATCCTTCCTGTAGGAAAATACTTTTGTTTTGTATTCTTTAAAAAAAACATGATAGGATGGGACTTTGAAGGTTGGATACCGGAGGGAACCAGAAGGAACTAAAGATTATAATTAAAGGAGAAGAACACTTAAATTTGACTTACTAATACAGAATGGAGCAGAATATTTTAACTTTGGACATATTGAAGGATATTTTTGAACAATGGATGCAGAAGTTAATTTTAAGAGTGTCTGCCCTTATAGACAGACTGTGTTTAAAAGTTGTTATGGAAGAGGAACAAGTTTTACCAGACAAGACAGACTGATCTGAAAGTGGATTTAAAAATGACAGGCTACAAGAATGATATGTAAAAAGATGCTACACTGGACATACAAATGAAACCGGCTGATGTCTTAATGATTAAAAGGGATATACAACTAACAAACCAAAAGAGTGACCTGGATAACTTTCCTATATTGGATTTACAAAAGAGACTTGTTAAAGCTTTGAAGAATTTTGTGAGAATGGACAAAGAAAAAAATGAAAAGAAATCAAGTTCTAGGACATTATTCGAAGGGACTAAAGATCAAGAGTGTTAAAAGTAAAAGGAAGGAATATAAAGTTGATTTATTTGATCAAGATTAAAATAGATATGTTGTTATCTCTGGTAACCCTTAATTGACTTTTGCTGATCAGGACTGAAATGACAAAGTATTAAAGGATTTGTTTATAGGTAACAGATGGGATATGGGAAGAAGAGATCATTTGTTGTATTTTAAGAGAAGGTGATACGTTACTAAAATTGTTGTGATGAAGGGGGAAGTCACTTCTTGATATATTTATTTTATTTTTCTTTACTATATTCTTGTTTCTTTTCTATTTTTCTATTTTTTTCTTTTCTGCACCGTCTATTTCTTCTTTTTATTCTTTTTTTTTAGTTTGTATTAGTTTGTATTTTTTATCTGTAATGTTTAATAAAATTACCATAAAAAAAAGTTTGAGGTAGGTCAGAAAATTTCTTTGGAAGAATCCCTGGCACAGGAGTGTTCACTACACTGCCTTCCATCCCAGTCTTACCCTCTTGAAACCAATGCCAAAGATGTATTTCAGCTTCATCCCACAAATCCCAATTGTCTCCACCCATATCAAATGTGAGCTCATTGTTAAAATACACCCACTGCCTCATGTGTGCAACTCCCATCCCAAACTATAGTAATGGTAACACCTGAAATGGCCAATTAGTTCAGCACAGAGAGAGATTCACTGGGGGAAAACACATATTGTGAGACAGAGGGTTGTACCTAATTTGCAGAGCTTATTTGCATACACTCCTTACTTAATTTGCATAATATTTGAATAAACTTGGTGGACGCATCGCTGCTGATGGACATATGGCAATGCTTCTGTGATGCCATTTGTGCAATTTCCAGTGACAAACACAAAGTTGCAGCTGGGGAGAAGGTAGCATGTATTTTCATCTTGATATCAAAGGTTCAGCAATCATCACTTTCCTTTTAAATGGATTTAGCAGTATAGGAGTAGATAGAGAAGTCTTGGTGGGTTAGAATTACTGTATGGCGGAGTCTTCCAGACAAACTCTCCACATATTGGCGAAATCTAAAGGGAATAAAATCATGAAACAGCCTCTGATGCAGAGGTAAGGATGAAAAACTATTAAATCCGTAAGTAGGGCGTTGAGGATAAGTTTGTGTTATACTACTTTCTCTAATGTCCCTCTCTGATCCCAGATTTCGTAGAGCTAAAAACCTGTAGTCCTATTTAATAGTCTGACTTGACCTGCAGATTCCCTAACATGCTGCTAAC
This sequence comes from Charina bottae, assembly GCA_023362775.1. Taxonomy (NCBI): domain Eukaryota; kingdom Metazoa; phylum Chordata; class Lepidosauria; order Squamata; family Charinaidae; genus Charina; species Charina bottae. The sequence continues at coordinate 51,712,415 of JALMGJ010000001.1, read as the reverse complement.
ACATAAGCACTTGTCCTTTTTGTCAGTGTAACTCTATAGCTGTTGTCATTTTAATTTTTTATCCTACCATTCCTCCAAATAAAAGGTTTCTCTCTCTTTATTTTTATTTTCACAACTATGTGAAGTAGATAATCCAGTGAAGTCTCTTGCAATACCATGGGAAATAAGCATTACCTGCCCACATCTTTTGACAACTGAGTGTGCTCATGTGGGAATCCTAGCCAGCTGGTTGCCAGGGCACTGTCTAAAACCAGTCTGTAGCTTGAATCATGTCAACTGGATTTCTATTTTCTCTGTGGAAACGTTTCGCTCCTTATCCAAGGAGCTTCTTCAGTCTGAAGAAGCTCCTTGGATAAGGAGCGAAACGTTTCCACAGAGAAAATAGAAATCCAGTTGACATGATTCAAGCTACAGACAATTCCACCTGGATGACTGAGAACCTTCATAGACATATGTCTAAAACCAGGTTCCTCAACCAGGGTTCTGCGAGAGGTCACTAGGGTTCCCTGGGAGATCACGATTTATTTTAAAAATTATTTCAAATTCTGACAACTTCACATTAAAGAGGTAAGTTTCATTCTTTATTTTTTGTTTAAGAACACTGTTAATGCATATATACAGGCCTACACATGAAACAAATATACTAATTTTGTAACTTCTGGCCTATATTTGAGCTTGAATGTGCAGGGGTTCCCCAAGGCCTGAAAAATATTTTTTGTAGTAAATTTTATTAGGTTTCAAGAGAAGAATAAAAACTACAAAAAACTACAAAGAAAGAAAATAAAAAAGTGTGGAAACACAAGAGAATTTTTTTTTCAAATTTACAAAAAGATGTGGCTTCCGACTTTTAACAGCAAGGGTATACAAAAATTTCCATAATCAGTCTCTTACTCTATATTAAACCAAAACACCACATTATTTCTATAAGTCATTCCACTTTAAAACATAATAAAAATCACTAAGTACTCCTCCCCCTTATATTAAAATAAAGGAAAAAAAGTTCATAAAAACCTCCTAAACAACTTTCTCCCCTCCAAAAGATAAAACATATTTAATTATTCCCTTCCTACTGCTATTCTATACATTTCTGTCTACTATAATAACAATCAAATTAAAAAGCACATAAATTGTCTGCTATTATACTTAATAGTACAACAATTTTAATAATCCCAATCTTAATAAACCCAAAAAACAAAGACAATTTAAAACAGTAATTCCATATCTTTAAAAGGGAATAACATCAATAAAATTCTTAAAGTAAACCAGATAAACATCCTTTAACTCTAATAGAACAGTTTTAATAATTTTAATCTTAATATACCCAAAAAACAAAGCCAATTCAAAACAGTAAATCCAAATCTTTAAAGGCAAATAGCAACAATCAAATCCTTAAAGCAAACCAGATGAACATCCTTCAACCCTTATCCCACTTCAAAATAAACCAGAGCAGTTACATATCCCCACAATGTGCACAGAGCTTTACTCTTGAAAGAATCAAACAGCCCAACTGCCCCCCTCAAAGATTCCAGGTTCTTTTCATGGCATTCCACCAGGAGATTGATTTTATGCCTTGTAGATCACTCTCTTCCTTAGATTTCTCCAACTCCATTATCCAATCTTCATCCAGCATCTCGATAAAAATCCCAATCTCAGTCTTAAAAAAAACCTTTCTATCGCTCTTAAATTCCTTAATGTCATCCACCACATCCCCAACCTCATGGCACATTTTAGATCTTATATTTTCCACAATGTCCTGGATATCTTGCATAAAAGATTGATAGAAGTCAGAAGAAATCTGTTTAAAGTCCTGGTGAAAGTCAGAAAGAATCTGTTTGAAATCCTCCATGTCTCACACAATAGATTATGGCGCCCCCTAGGAGCTTAACCAGCAAAAGTCGAAGATATGGAAGAGCTCCAAAATGTGTTTACATAAAGTGAGATAGCAGACAGTTCTCAAGGGAAAGTGAGAACAGAAAACTGAAGGTTCAAATCAGCCGATTCAACGTGTAGGAGAATGCTAATATCTTCAAATTTAATACAAAACTAATAACAGGAAGACAATTGTTGACTCTCAATCTTTGGAATTTCCTTTGGAAGGAAAGCAAAATCCAGAACTTAAAATAATTTTTTTTAAAAAAAAGTAATCCCAAAAATAACATTAAGCACCAAGAGAACCAGCTTCTGCTCGCTGTAGAGAGCATCTCCTGGGGTACATATACTTTTTAAAAAAACAAATTGGTGATTTAGAAATGGGGTAGCTGGTCTTAGTTTCCCTTAAAGGCTACAGTGCAGCTTGGAAAGTGATGAAGTCCCTGCCTCCCAGCTGGCTCTTACCAGTCGAAAGCAAAACATTGTTTGTGATCTTCTGGCTGCAAGCAGCCGTCCTGAAGACAGATGGGATGATTCCAGGTATTCTCCTTGATCCGGAGAATGTTCCTGGACTTCAAGAAAACCTGCCTGAACACAAAAAAAATTTCCGCGTTGTCAGCTGAATCAGCCGACACAGCCGTTCAGTCCGCCATTCCCACTTGAAGCCCCACCAAGGCCTGAAAAATATTTCAAGGGTTCCTCCAGGGTCAAAAAGTTGAGAAAGGCTGGTCTAAAAATATGTGTCCACCATGAATGCCGTCCACAAAGTTGCAGGAAACCCAGCATAATACCAATTAACTTGGTTCACATACCATACTCATCTGTTTTGGCTTACCATAATATAGGAACCATCCCATGACGGCTTAGCATTCTATCACTATGGCTTGTTCCACAAACCATGGGTTAAGACATCCTGACTTAGCACAGTGGGCGAATGTTTCTTCTGGCGCTGTGATCCTGATGCTATTTGCAATTCAAAAAACCCTGCAGGGTTAAATATGAAGTTGCATTCAACATATTTGACTATATTTATAGTTTGACCCACATTTTGGCACTCAGCCATTCACTCTTAGGCCACAGAAGCTGTTTGCAATTAAAACAGCAGGAGACAGCGATGAAGTCTAAAATCATAATTCTAAATATGTACCTGAAAAACTATCCTCCCCTCTGCCTGCTCCCCCGCCACTTGCAAATGCATTGAGAAGCAAAGTTGCATCCACCTTCCTTCCTGTAGGCTGTTGTGTGAGTTTACTGCTCAAATTAGATGACCATTTTCACTCGAGAGAGGTTTTCTGCCTGAAGCATCCATGTTCCTCACCTAGTAAAACAGGCAGGCACTCATTCACTAGGGTTCTTAGACTGGAGTCATTTATTGTGTGTGCGCGCGTGGCGGTGGGAATAGTGGGAGGAGGAAGAGATGAGAGCTCTTTGCTAAGAGGAAAAGGAAACTCATTCTATGGTGGGTGGGAAACCTGTAGCCCTTTGGATGTTTGTGAACATCCCACCAGCCCCATCCAGTGTGCTGAACCGTGAGGGACAATGGGAATTGTAGATCAGTATTATCTAAAAGAGAGCCAGTTTGGTGTAGTGGTTAAAGCACCAGGCTAGAAACCGGGAGACCATGAGTTCTAGTCCCGCCTTAGGCACAAAGCCAGCTGGGTGACTTTGGACCAGTCAATTTCTCTCAGCCCTAGGAAGCAGGCAATGGCAAACCGCTTCTGAAAAACCTTGCCAATAAAACCGCAGGGACTTGTGCAGGCGGTCTACGAGAATTGGACATGATTGAATGGATTAAAAAAAATCTAAAAAGTCATGGAGAAAATCTATGTGGTCACTAGGAGTCGAAAACGACTTGATGGCACATAGTACCTTAAAAAGCCAAACTCTTCATCCTTCCCCTGACATACGGGATTCCACATAATACACAGTTTGCACCCCCAGTTGATCAACCCCCTCATATCTCAGTTACTTCCCCTACATCCTCCTAGGTTCTATTCCCTACCAGCAGTTTCACTTTATGCACATTACCCTTTTTGTTTGCTTGTTTTCAATACCATACAAACCCTGTTACATATACCCATAAAATTGCAACATGCCCTACATTTCACAATCTATATATTTGTGATTGCTTCTATCTGTGGTTAGGTGCATTCTTGCAAAACAATTGTTTGGGTTGATGGTAAGAGATAATATAGATTTCTATCTGCCCATAAGCATTCAGGATGAGCAAAATATACACAATAATACATAAGAAGCAAAAACAGGTCCCGCAGGTTTATAGCTAGCCAGAGGCAAGCCTAATTATACCTCATTTGCACAGATGTAAAGGCCCACACAAGTTACCAAGCTAAACAGTATAATTTTGTTGTTGTTCAGTCGTTCAGTCGTGTCCGACTCTTCGTGACCTCATGGACCATAGCACGCCAGGCCTTCCTGTCCTCCACTGTCTCTCGGAGTTTACTCAAATTCATGTTCATTACATCGGTGATGCTATCTAACCATCTCATCCTCTGCCGTCCCCTTCTCCTTTTGCCCTCAGTCTTTCCCAGCATCAGGGTCTTTTCCAGTGAGTCCTCTCTTCTCATTAGGTGGCCAAAGTATTTGAGCTTCAGCTTCAGCATCTGTCCTTCCAATGAGCAGTCAGGGTTGATTTCCTTTAGGATTGACTGGTTTGACCTCCTTGCAGTCCAAGGGACTCTCAAGAGTCTTCTCCAGCACCACAGCTCGAAAGCATCAATTCTTCGGCGCTCAGCCTTCCTTATGGTCCAACTCTCACAGCCATACATTGCTACTGGAAAAACCATAGCTTTAACTATACGGACCTTTGTCGGCAAGGTGATGTCTCTGCTTTTTAATATGCTGTCTAGGTTTGCCATAGCTTTCCTTCCAAGGAGCAAGCGTCTTTTAATTTCATGGCTGCAGTCACCGTCTGCGGTGATCTTGGAGCCCAAGAAAATAAAATCTGTCACTGCTTCCATTTCTTCCCCTTCTATTTGCCAGGAAGTGATGGGACCAGATGCCATGATCTGGGTTTTTTTAATGTTGAGTTTCAAGCCAGCTTTTGCACTCTCCTCTTTCACCCTCATCAAGAGGCTCTTTAGTTCCTCTTCACTTTCTGCCATTAGGGTGGTATCGTCTGCATATCTGAGGTTGTTGATATTTTTCCCGGCAATCTTAACTCCGGCTTGTGATTCATCCAGCCCGGCATTTCTCATGATGTACTCTGCATATAAGTTAAATAAGCAGGGTGATAATATACAGCCTTGTCGTACTCCTTTCCCAATTTTGAACCAGTCGGTTGTTCCATGTCCGGTTCTAACTGTTGCTTCTTGACCCGCATACAGGTTTCTCAGGAGACAGGTAAGGTGGTCTGGTACTCCCATCTCTTTAAGAATTTGCCACAGTTTGTTGTGATCCACACAATCAAAGGCTTTAGCGTAGTCAATGAAGCAGAAGTAGATGTTTTTCTGGAACTCTCTTGCTTTTTCCATGATCCAGCGAATGTTGGCAATCTGATCTCTAGTTCCTCTGCCTCTTCGAAACCCAGCTTGCACTTCTGGTAGTTCTCGGTTCACATGCTGCTGAAGCCTAGCTTGTAGGATTTTGAGCATAACCTTGCTGGCATGTGAAATGAGCGCAATTGTACGGTAGTTTGAACATTCTTTGGCATTGCCTTTCTTTGGAATTGGAACATAAACTGACCTTTTCCAATCCTGTGGCCACTGTTGAGTTTTCCAAATTTGTTGGCATATTGAGTGCAGCACTTTAACAGCATCATCTTTTAGGATTTTAAATAGCTCAGCTGGGATACTGTCTTCTCCGCTAGCTTTGTTGTTAGTAATGCTTCCTAAGGCCCACTTGACTTCACTCTCTAGGATGTCCGGCTCAAGGTCAGTGACCACACCATCGTATTTATCAGGGATATTAAGATCTTTCTTGTATAGTTCTTCTGTGTATTCTTGCCACCTCTTCTTAATCTCTTCTGCTTCTGTTAGGTCCCTGCCTTTTTTGTCCTTTATCATGCCCATCTTTGCACAAAACGTTCCCTTGATATCTCCGATTTTCTTGAAGAGATCTCTAGTCTTCCCCATTCTATTGTTTTCCTCGATTGCTTTGCATTGTTCATTTAAGAAGGCCTTCTTATCTCTCCTTGCTATTCTCTGGAATTCTGCATTCAGTTGTTTATATCTTTCCCTTTCTCCCTTGCCTTTTGCTTCCCTTCTTTCCTCAGCTATTTGTAAAGCCTCATCAGTCAGCCACTTTGCTTTCTTGCATTTCTTTTTCTTTGGGATGGTTTTAGTTGCTGCCTCCTGTACAATGTTACGAACCTCCATCCATAGTTCTTCAGGCACTCTGTCTACCAGATCTAATCCTTTAAATCTATTCCTCACTTCCACTGTATATTCATAAGGGATATGATTTAGGTCATACCTGATTGGTCTAGTGGTTTTCTCTACATTCTTCAATTTAAGCCTAAATTTTGCAATAAGAAGCTCATGATCTGAGCCACAGTCAGCTCCAGGTCTTGTTTTTGCTGATTGTATAGAGCTTCTCCATCTTTGGCTGCAAAGTATATAATCAATCTGATTTCGGTATTGACCATCTGGTGATGTCCATGTGTAGAGTCGTCTCTTGTGTTGTTGGAAAAGAGTGTTTGCTATGACCAGCGTGTTCTCTTGACAAAACTCTATTAGCCTTTGCCCTGCTTCATTTTGTACTCCGAGGCCGAACTTGCCTGTTATTCCGGTTATTTTTTGACTTCCTACCTTAGCATTCCAGTCCCCTATGATGAAAAGGACATCTTTTTTTGGTGTTAGTTCTAGAAGGTGTTGTAGGTCTTCATAGAACCGGTCAACTTCAGCTTCTTCGGCATCAGTGGTTGGGGCATAGACTTGGATCACTGTGATGTTGAATGGTTTGCCTTGGATTCGAACTGAAAGCATTCTGTCGTTTTTGAGGTTGTACCCCAGTACTGCCTTTCCCACTCTTTTATTGACTATGAGAGCTACTCCATTTCTTCTAAGGGATTCTTGCCCACAGTAGTATATATAATGGTCTCCTGAATTAAATTCGCCCATTCCTGTCCATTTTAGTTCACTGATTCCCAATATGTCGATGTTCAATCTTGTCATCTCATGTTTGACCACATCCAGCTTACCTTGATTCATAGTTCTTACATTCCAGGTTCCTATGCAATATTGTTCTTTACAGCATCGGACTTTCCTTCCACTTCCAGACACATCCACAACTGAGCGTCCTTTCGGCTTTGGCCCAGCCGTTTCACACTTTCTGGAGCTACTCGGAATTGCCCTCCGCTCTTCCCCAGTAGCATTTTGGACACCTTCCGACCTGAGGGGCTCATCTTCCGGCGTCATATCTTTTAGCCTTTTGATACTGTCCATGGGTTTTCTTGGCAAGGATACTGGAGTGGTTTGCCATTTCCTCCTCCAGTGGACCACGTTTTGTCAGAACTCTCCATCATGACCTGTTCTTCTTGACCTGACTTCATTGAGTTACGCAAGCCCCTTCGCCACGACAAGGCAGTGATCCATGAAGGGGAAACAGTATAATACTTTAGCTTATTCTATACTTACTTTTTTTTCTGGAATAATAATCTCCTTGGCAATATAGTTAGTGACTGCTATATATACATACTTTTGGCACTCCATTGTTCTGATTTTCTGATTGTTTTTCATTCTTGTTTAAAAGCAATGTATTAACTATTATCTCACAGACTCTTAGGTAAAGGTAAAGGTTCCCCCCGCACATTTGTGCAGTCGTGTCTGACTCTGGGGGCCGGTGCTCATCTCTGTTTGTTAGCCGAAGAGCCAGTGTTGTCCGAAGACGCTTCCACAGTCATGTGGCCGCATGACACGCGCGGAACACTGTTACCTACCCACGGAAGTGGTACCTATTCATCTACTTGCATTTGCATGCTTTCGAATTGCTAGGTTGGCAAGAGCTGGGGCGAGTGCGGGAGCTCACTCCATCACGCGGGGCTAGGGATTCGAACCTCCGAACTTGCGATCTTCCGATCGACAAGCCTGGCGTCTTACCCGCTGAGCCACCATGCCCCTTCACAGACTCTTACTCAGATGAAAAAGACTGGTTGAATATAAAGTATATGACAATTTAGCAAGTGTACATAAAGCCACATGGAGTACATTTATGTAATTAAACTTAATACCTCTAGTACACTCCAGTTCTTAACTGTGGAATGCAGCTTTTGGTTTCTTTCAGAGGTAACCTCATGCATATATCTCCAAAGTTCCACTTTTGACTCTTTTGTCCCTTAAACATTCTTCCAGAAGTCTGGAGGGTCATCTAGGCACTTTTGGCAAACGTGAGATGAGCTTCAATCTTCTTAGTGTGCAATGGCTTCTGCTTTGCTCTTCTCCCATGAATCTCACCATGTTTTTCTAATGGTAGAGTCATGAACACTGGCTTCAGCCAAGGTAAGAAAGCCCTGCAGATACCTGGTTAGTGTCCTGGGTTTCATCCATTTTGCATGGGAGTGATTTTGACTGGAGAGCTCCTCTTGGGAAGATGAATTAGTGTCCCAAATCTTCTCAGTTTCAGGCTATGCCTGACAGGGGATTGGTGGAACCCAAGAGCATTAGAAATGATTTTGTAACCTTTTGTATAGAGCAAGGCTGGTCCAAATCAACCTTGAATGTTTAATCAAGTACTTGCATAACTGGCCAAAGTTATCCCATTAATTAATTAATTAACTAATTAACTAAATTTAATTAAAATTAAAATGCATGGATTATTTTTATTTTTGGAATTAGATTTATTGATGTAAATTTACTTAATTAATTAAAATTCAAAGTAATTTAATTTAATTGGACTAAAGGAGTTACTACTTTTTCACATTGACACATAGCATGTTGGCTGACTTTGTTTATGAAATGGATGAAACAAGCCCCACCAACCTTTAATAATCTTTATTCCCGTTATACAGTATATCAGTACGACCCATAACAACCTCTGGTAAGGTATAGAAAACTTCAGAAAATCCAAACACGTGCTGAATACTTTCCCACCCAATATAATGAAAGGGCATTTGCAGTACAGGAAACATGAGAATATTATTATGATGGTTTGATAAATGATCAAAATAATGGTTCAGTTAAACATCTCTGATTAATTCATATGTTGAGGCCCTGTCCTTATATTTAGTATAATGAATTGTGAAGTTCTTGGCTTGTGGAGCTTCAAGGAGGCTGTGTGTATGAATGCTCCTTTTTTAAACAGGAGGGGGAGAAGAATTAGTTGTTGTTGTTTCTGGAAACAGAAATGACATATCAAGGAGGCAGGCTCAATTAGACACATCCCTTTGACATCTTCCGGAGCCAGTTGCACCATTAGGCAGAGGGAGGTTATCACCTCAGAGAAATGATTTTAGGTGTCATGAAAGGTCAGTACATTGCTTTTGTTAGTTAATTTATCTGTTTTATTCCCAGAGAAAAACCCTTCTAAGATGTTCTGCCTCTGAAGCTAAAATAACTTGGTCAGCCTTGGATAATGGGGGTAAGGGAGCTATTTCCAGTTCCCAGGAGTTTTCTTTCCTTGTGAAAGAGGTTTGTTTTTCTGCCTCCTTTCCTGTGAGGATTTCTTTCATATTTATGTATTTATGTATTATTTATTAAACAAATTTATTTTGTATGATGGATGCTGATGGAGGGTCCTGCTGCAGTTCCTGTTTTTTGTTCTCCATCTTTCTGTTACTCTAACAGAGTGTTTCTCAACCTCAGCAACTTTATGATGTGTGGACTTCAACTCCCAGAATTCCCCAGCCAGCATGGGGAATTCTGGGAGTTGAAGTCCACACATCTTAAAGTTGCTGAGGTTGAGAAACACTGCCCCAACACCTCCCTGTCTGCCCACACTTTTCAATTGGAAAAAGCCCACTGCAAGAGACTGATGTCGGTTGTATGTCTTTCCTTTAGGGTTTAATGGAAGCCTGAGAAGCCAAGGAGCTGCAGGCCATTAGGAAGATAATTGTGCAATGAAAGACAGGGCAGTGACACTAAACTCTTGGCCTTCTGGTAACAGACTAAGTGCAAGAACACTATTTCCCAGTCATGAAAATTTCACCAACATTTTCTTCTCTGAAAAAAAATGGAAAGGAACCTCCTTCCTGCAAATGGAACGAGAATGGCTAGAAAAATGCAGGAGAATGTGTCTGCTTAGTAATACTTAGAGTAAATAGATGGAGGAAAGTTATGACAAGCCATCCCTCTCCTGGACTTTCAGGAAATACTTTCAGGAAAAAGATTCATCCTTGATTACGAGGAATAAGGAAAGTGGCTTGAAGAGACAAAGAAAGAAAGAGTAAGGTAGACCAGTGTGATAAATCGAAAAAGATGGCAGGGTAAAATTCAGGTAAAGACCTTTCTGTTCCTTTCAGTGTCCTAAAGCTTGTGCTGCCTCTTGCAATTGGAAAGGATCCTCAGCCTTCATCTTTTCTGCATCAACCTATTACACTGCCTAAAGATGCTTTTTCATCCTGTCTCAAGCGGCTTAAGTCTGGAAGGCCCCAGCTACTTCTGGCTGGCTTCTACAACTAGTAAGTAAAGTGAACCACATCATTTGCTGAGGACATTGAGAACCAGTGCCAAAAGTTTCCAGCTCAATGGTGCTGAGTAATAGTAATCTATCAGCCACAAGCAGGGCCATCCAAGCTGGATCACTTTCATGTGATCTACTACCAGTCGTATTACTTGACATTAATTTTATTTAGCCTCAGTGATGAATAGATGCTGTACAGACATAACACCGTTCTTGCACAGCTCACTTACAGATTACATAATCAGGCTCTGCTACTGTGGTTTTTTTTCCTTTCTGTTTACTTCTGATGGGTGTGCACTCACTTCAATTCTCCTGGGTCAGCTTTGCAGGACAGAAGTACTTCCAAAACTTTTAAAATCAGTGATGCTATTACTGATCCCTGAGCCCCATTCAGCTGAGTGAACAGGAGGACCTGTAGACCAGTAAGGCTATTTTATCAAATTATCACTATCTGAATGCAGAGTAGAAGAGTGTTGAACTAAGTTTAAAGTTACCCACCATATTACTGCTCAAAACATAGGGGAACCAACTTGCAGAGATAAAAATGTAAAGGCCAGAACATCAGAGGAGACAAGATTGCTGTACGCATCAACTTGGACAATTTATTCAAAAGGAGTGCCTGGGCAAATCTACATTGCCACAGACAAATTGTCTTTGGTTGCATCACCTTAAAGCTTAGCTGGGAACAGATGTTTCTGAGAGATCTGATAGTGGTAATAGAAGCTGAATTATTTGATAGAATGAGATTTCATGTTTTTGTGTTCCAGGACTGCTGCTGTTCAAATGGAATTTGCATATTTTGAAACAGCACAAGCCCCTGTAAAATCTGAAAACAGAGGAGGATCTGTATGCACCAGGGACAATGATGAGCCTCTTGTATTTCTCTGCAGTTTAAAAAATAATAATTTGCAGCCTAGCAAATTTATTGTGACATGAAGAACACAGGGGGAACAAGACAGATTATTTAATCATCTAGATCAGAGCTTTCCAAACTGTGTGTCGCGACACAAAAAGACACACAAAAGTGTGTCGCGACGCACAGCGTAGTGTGTCGCCACACCACCCGGAAGCGGCGGCGCGCGCGTGCACGGCGGCAGCGGCGCGGGATCAGTGCTTCTGCGTTTTAGCCGAGGCTGCTGCCACCGCCGTGCACGCGCGCACCGCCGCACGCCCCCCTGCGCTGCCGCCGTGCGCGCGTGCGCCACCGCCGCTGGTGTGTCGCCAACGGCAGCACTTTGGAAAGCCCTGATCTAGATGGTGCCAACCTCAGGTCCTGGATGGAGGATAAATGAATAAAAAATTCTCAGATATGTGCACGTTGTTTGATGTCATTTTGGTTGACTCTAATAAAAGTGTTGCAAAACTACAGATTCTGTTTCTTGTGTGCTGACATAACTATCTTTGCGTTTAATTGTTAAGCAGGCAATAGCTTTCTGGAGTCAGTCTGACAGTCTTCCTATCAACTACATCCTGAGATCTTGGGTTGGTTGAAGACATTTTGCTGCTGGGGGCAATGAGCAGGATAGGTACCTCCACCCATTCCATGTGTACAGTAAATGGTGACCGGGCTAACAAATTAATCTTATTTCAACACTGATGACAAGGCAGCATTCTTCACTGCACCCAAGGGCAGCTGGTTAGTTTAGGGAGGTTAAAGGCAGGCAAATGATACACGCAACTCTGTCCTGCAACCACTTGCTACCTGCTTCTGCCCGTTAGCATCTGAGTGCTTACATCCTTTCCCTGCAGATACCAGAAATGGATCTCATGCATGTAAATCATGCAGGCTGCAAATCATGCAGGCTTTCTGCATGTAAATCTTGTGTTCTACCTGTGAGCTACAGTTGAATTATTTCATAAATAACAACCTGCTTCATCGGGTCTATGACATGTTGAGAGGGAGAAAAACCTCACCTAAGTGACTACACATCCAACATTTTCATTAACTTTCTTACATCTACTGCTGCAGGATCTGGCATGAGCAAACTCATGGTACAATAACAATTTATTAAAACCAAACAAAGCAAAATGTTTATTTGGGGATTACAAGAATCTTCCCCCCGCCTCTTTTCAGAAGTAGGAAGAAAGGTAAGCTGGTTCCCTGTTGCACAGAGTCCTTGCGGAGTGCTTTTTTCCCAAACTTATGTTGTAATTCCTTAACACAAGAGTTTGACACACAGACATAGGGACAGTATCTCTGGGATACAGAACTTAGCCCTCTGGCAAACTATATCAATTAATAATCAAAAAATCTGTTTGGAGCAAAGGTTATAGCATTTTTGTGTAGGGCACTGGTAACAATAATTCCTAAAAACAAAATGCTTTTTAAAAATCAGCTGTGTTTTAGACAGAGGAACTGCTTTCTTGTATTTCGGCTCAATATTTTCTTCTTTTGCATTTTAGATTTCTTGTGTCATCACACAACTGAAAGGTAACCAAATAATAATGTGAGCAGTTTTGAACTTTTGAACCAAGCCAAGACCTACAATCAAATTTGACCTCAAACTGTAAAAAGACAAAAATAGGCCTATTTTATTTAAATAACTTTTGAGATGTCAAAACTGTTTTGAAGTGATACCACCTTTGTTTACAGGTGGGAGCTGCATGACTGAATGCAGGCTTCATGTTTTTAAAAAAATCTAGTCTATTAAAATGAAATGTAAGAGTGAAAAGTTCTCACCTACTTTTTTCCCCTAGATGAGTGACATGCTTTCTGTATGTGCAAGGACTTTTTCTGACCTAAAATAAAGCATTCGTCTACAGTATGTTGTCTCTGAGCAACTGTCAGAAGTAATTCTTCCTATTCAACAATATTTTACCACTTCAGCTGTGATGTGGGTGCAATAGGTCAGGGACTGATAATTACGTATTTTATTATTGACATTTATGTATCTCATTTTTTCACACAATAGAATCCATATAGGGTAAGATCTGGGCAGTAATGGATCTTCAGAATCAACAGTTCTTTCCTTTGCAATCTTTGGAATGTTGAAGATTTCGAATCAGAAGATGTTGGCCACCAGAAATCTTTGCCATTGCTTATTTTTATTACCTTCTTTTAGCAGCCTTGCCTAAGTAGTGCTTCCAGTGGGGTCGGGATGAGCCTGGGATCAGGAAGCCTGGATTAGAGCAAAGATATTTGAAGCTTAACATCTTCCAGAAACTTTTCTACGTGGACATTAGTGACTGACACCCATATACTATCCTCACAGGGAAGCTTTCTGACTTGCAGACGGTCTTAGGCACCAGCTAAGTCTGTTTGGCCTCACTGCTGTACTCCTGGGAATGAGAACATACTGAACATTTCCCTATGTGGGCCAATGTCTTTCGTGGAAGCCTATCTACTATTAATTATCTCATTAAATAGCTCTGGAAAATTTCCAAGGAAACACCTGATCCAGAATGATCCGCTGTATAGATAGCCTGGGTTGACGTGTTATATTTGCTCCTGCTCTTTATTTCTAGCACTCTGTGATTTAGTGGAATTATGGAGATCTCTCAGGCTGGCATGGAATGGTAGGGCCAACCCTAGATGAAATGGTGCTCCAGGCAATTCATGACAGGAGGACACCTAGTTGGGGAAGGCCTGGCTATAGATATGAAACAATCACAGAATCGTGTTTGTATTAAATCCTTTTAAAAAAAGTAAAGGTAAAGGTTCCCCCCGCACATTTGTGCAGTCGTGTCCGACTCTAGGGGCCGGTGCTCATCTCTGTTTGTTAGCCAAAGATCCAACGTTGTCCGAAGATGCTTCCACGGTCATGTGGCCGCATGACACACGTGGAACGCTGTTACCTTCCCACCAAAGTGGTACCTATTAATCTACTTGCGTTTTCATGCTTTCGAATTGCTAGGTTGGCAAGAGCTGGGGCGAGTGCGGGAGCTCACTCTGTCACGCGGGGCTAGGGATTCGAACCTCCGAACTTGCGATCTTCCGATCAACAATACCCTAAATCCTTAGAGACTTCTAAATGCTCCAGTACCTCTGTCATAGACTGGCAGTTTCAGCCTAGGGAAGCCCATTTAATCCTCACCTAGTTTAGCAACCACAAAGCAAGACTGCTGGGCTCATCTTTTGGTTTGTCTTGGTGAAAATGAATAGAATTCTGCTGGCACTAACTCCATTCCATTTGTGTTAGTTTGCAAAGGAGAAAGGTGGCAGAAGACAAAAGAAAAGTGGCTGATTGGAAGATGGTCAAAACTCTTGAACACTCTTCTCTTTGCCCAATTGCTCTTCTGGACAATTTCCCAGTTTACAACTATGAAGGGTGCAAGTACTGTGTTCAAGGTTGGCATCAGCACCTGGCACCCTTGAGTAACTGGCAGGGCTTATCATTAACGCCTGGATTCTTGCTACCATTTTAATTTCTCACAATGCCCTGGAGCGATGCTTTGTCGTAAGACACTGTAGGGCGTTTAACTGCTGACTAGATCCACTCAGCTTGCATTGCTTAGCACATAGAAGCTGCCAGCCACTAGGGAAGCTCATCAAGACTTCTTGACCAAGGAGGGCCCCACCAAAGTCCCAAGGAAGTTTCTTTCTTTGTAAGGAAGGGCCAGGTCTGTTAGTTTTACAGCTGACAGGACAAGCAGAGGAATGGACCGAATAAAGGATTCTTCCTCGAACACACATTTAGTTCCTCCTAAAAGTTGTGGAGCACAGTAAACAACCTTCCGATATTGTTTCCCTTTGGAAACTTGTGAGAAAGGGAACAAACTGTAAGGAGAAGATTGGAGGGAAATACTGGCATGGCCAGGGCAGTAAATGGACTGAACTGATGAATCCCAGAGACAGACTCTTGCAACACACCTTCTCTGGAATTAAAAAACTGCTCGACTCGTACTTGGCCAGCCTTATGCTGGAGTTAACCTGCCCCGAGCACTATCGCCAGGCTGGCTCAGAGAAGCATAATTTTGATCGCTCCACAGTTGTGGGTGAGGCTTTCAGTTTCACGGAGTACATACCTCCCTTTCCTGGCTTGCTGTCTCCATGGCATTTTAAGGCACCCTGCCATTTTTATGACCTGAAAGTTCTCCCCCACCTCCACTGGCTTTGTATGGGTTCTTCCAGGCTTACAAAAGGAGATCTTTTAACCCATGGTTTTCCTTTTCTGCAGCAGTAGCAGCAGCTTGATTACAAGCAGGCTGGAGTGTACTAAAGGCTACGGAAACGTGTTCTGCCTTCTGCCCCCATGCAGTTGTCTGCTCCCTCAAGCCGTGCTGGCAATTTTCAAAGCTGTCAATTATCAGCATGTTAATAACCTTTCATAATGTTTAATTACTTGGAAAGGCAATCAGTCCTAGGATAATTATTTAAAAGGCATGCCCACTTTGTTTGCTCTTGGCAAAGACCGCTCTCCTCTTTTCATAAGTATGATGTGACTG
Organism: Charina bottae; assembly: GCA_023362775.1. Taxonomy (NCBI): domain Eukaryota; kingdom Metazoa; phylum Chordata; class Lepidosauria; order Squamata; family Charinaidae; genus Charina; species Charina bottae. Next base: position 51,696,587 of record JALMGJ010000001.1, on the reverse strand, counting down.
AGGGTGCTTCACACCAAGCAAGATTTGTGCAACTTGGGAAATTTTTACCTCCCCACCCCCTCCCCTCCCCCTGCACTGCAATTCCATATCAAGTTTCTTCAAATCTGCAAAGCAGCTTTCCACAAAATTGGCACCTGATTTCTTAGGTCCTATGCCGGGTTACAGAGAAGTAATCAATTTCTTTCAAAATTATCCTGGTGTTTTGCCATCTGACATGAAGCACTTTCCACTAATGTTCCAGAGGTGCAAGACATTCACAAATAGCACTCACTGCAGTAGACTCATAAAGAGGAGGATTCTGTCATAGTAATTTAAGTGAGCAAATTATTTTATTGTCCTTATCTAATCCAGACCACAACAATTTACAATTCAGATCTAAAAATGTTGCTGTGTGAAGAAATCTTGTTGTTCAACTTTCTCTCCGCAGCCTTCTCTATCGCTGGACAGCCCTATTCCTTATAGGATTGGGGGGGGGGGTGAGGGGAAGGGCAGGGGAGGCTAGCTTTTCTACAAAACATTTCTTCCAGTTTGGATTCTTCTAAGGATCACACTTCCTTCCTGTTGTTTTTCATTTGCACTGGCTGCATAGCTATCACAACAAAGCATATTATATTGAAATTAGTATATATGAAATTATTTTAGCTGTTTCATTCCCATACTTTTGGGCAGTACTTGGGCAAGACAACTGTGAACCCTGTTATGACAGCATTCCCCAACATTGTGTTCTCCCAATCTCTTGGACTTCAGTTCCCATCACCAGTGGGAAAATGGGAATTGTAACCCAATACAATTGGAAGGCGAACCCCTGAAATCCCCTGAGATTGCTGAAGATGGGTTGGCAGAGTAGGAAAGCACTTTTTCTTTTTTATGGAGAGTATTTTCATTATCTGGACTCTTCTGGAAGAAGACAGCCTTTTAGGAATCTGGGCTTACCTTCTATTCTGCCAACTGTGGAATATGCTTATTCAATTTGTATGGACAAGAAAAATAGAGGAGTCAGAATGAAGGCACTTCCACACTACTACCATTTCAGTTCCCAAACCCTTCAAAAGTAGCTTGAAGCCAACAGTAATTGTCTTCACTTCTGCTGACCTTAAAACACAGAAAATGCCATGATGCTCCCTCCAGCTGATCAATAGGAGAATGCAAAGAACATCATTTGTGAAGATCATTCAGTGGCCTGTTAGAACCAGTGAATGGAGCAGAGCTTAACGTTGTGTAAACTCATGCACAGAAAAAAAATATTGTTTAAAAACATAGCCTGTGAGCATGTTAGAGAGATTCAGGTTCTTATTCTTATACCTTTAGACCACCCAAGCATAAAGAAACACACGCTTAGACATTGCAGGTACAAAAACTAAGTACAAAAGAGTTCTTACATTTATTTTGTCCAGGTACAGCCATTTCAGTAGAAAATTGGTTTCAGTTCTTTTTTCTGTTCCCTAAACTGTATTATATTAAGGTTGATGGTCTGGTGCATCTGGAAGATCTCTAGTTAGCGACCATAGAGCAGTGGTTCTCAATCAGTGGGAGACATATCACTAGTGGATGCAAACATAATCTAGAAGGGGCCATGTACCTTATTAAAGCTTTAAATAAATCCACATTGAATGTATATTGCTTGTAAGTAAGGAATATAAGAATTAAATGCTTGTAGATGCATAAATGCCCAACTTGGGGAAAATGTGTTTTTCCTAACATGGTATGTACTTAGGTTTGTTTGTTTTTAATGGAGGATTGATCAGAATTGAGATATGAAAGGTTGAGAATCACTGGTGTAGTGGATCCAAAGTCATCAACTTCATATATATATTTTAAAGTTGTCCTGCAATTTAATGTAACTTTATAATTGCTCCTATTCACAAATCAGATTTCCCCGTTGTATTGGTACAGGGAGTACTAGTTAATTTAGCTCCTACAGTGTTTAACGTGGACCTGGGTTACGAGCGAAAGCTCTCAGGTCAACCTCAACAAAGAGGTCTATGTATGATCAGATGTGTTTCTCCTTCTTTATGCAGGAAATTTAATTTCTTCTTCTATATGTTAGATGCTAATGTTAGGTGCTAATACATCTATGAAGGTTCTCAGTCATCCAGGTGGAATTGTCTGTAGCTTGAATCATGTCAACTGGATTTCTATTTTCTCAGTGGAAACGTTTCGCTCCTTATCTAAGGAGCTTCTTCAGTCTGAGCAAAGTTAGTAAGGGAATCCTTAAATATGTTTCTAGGTGGCTGTGTGACCTTACCCCTGGGGCTAGGTCATGGTTATTTTGAGATGTTATTTCTAAGTCCCTTTATCATCTAAAGGAGGATCGTTAAGATCACCATGCTGCTGTTGAGCTTGCGAAATGGTGATCTTAACGATCCTCCTTTAGATGATAAAGGGACTTAGAAATAACATCTCAAAATAACCATGACCTAGCCCCAGGGGTAAGGTCACACAGCCACCTAGAAACATATTTAAGGATTCCCTTACTAACTTAACTCAGACTGAAGAAGCTCCTTGGATAAGGAGCGAAATGTTTCCACTGAGAAAATAGAAATCCAGTTGACATGATTCAAGCTATAGGTGCTAATACAGCTCTCCCAAAGCACTAAACCATTTTCAGCTGATTATTGAAGGCGTTTTTATGAAAATGGGGACATAGGCCAAACCAATTTCTATGAGCTGTGTCAGTGCTCTCCTACCAATGTTCAGGGGCAAATGCATGCACTGCAGATGTTTCTGTCTAATTGCTATTGCCAGAATGTTATGCCGTGCCTCTTCCTAACTCTAGTCCCTTCTTCCCTCCTTAATTCCTTTTGTTTTGTTTATTTTGCAGGGACCGGAAAGCAAAACTAAAGCCAACATCTCATAAAACTGCTGCTCCATGATCTCCAATACTTTTGCTTTTGTACCACTTTCAAAGCTTCTCATCCTGTCTAAAATTTTTGGTTGCTATAGGAATCCTCCCAAGAGTTTCCTCTTTCCTGGCGTGAATCCCTAGCCTTTCCTCAGCAACAGACTAGTTCTGTCCATGAAAGGGTTCGAATTCAGGGAGTATTTCTAGTTGGAGTTGGTGATCTTTGCTGATTGTCCCCTTCCTCTTGAAGTCTCTTCAGTCACCCTCAGAATTTGCTCTGTTGAATGTCCTTCCAGAACAGCGTGGCAGGTGGCCCTGGGACAATCAGAAAAGGTTTCCTTCCTGCTTGCCGGAGTTTCCAGAGGAGAATTTGGCTCAGAAAGTTCCCCTGTTGGCAAAAAATAAAAATAAAAAATGGATCCAACCCACTAGAAAGTGCATGGATATAATTGCACAAATTAAGGATTTAGTTAACAAATAAAAATAAACACCTACCATGCAATTCCAAGAGGAAAAAGTACTAATGATTGGGGAATAAATGCACAGTTTGTTTCACATTGGGAAAGACTGCAGACAAGTTGATGGCAGGATGAAATCCTCTTGTTGACTCCATAAAGTTTGAAGGAAACTTGAAATGAGCCTCAAATTTAGTCAAGAAAAGCCAATAAACCCAATTCAGCAGCTTATACTTTCCTTGCAAGATGTCCAGCCAGGCTTCTCTGCAAAACCCTGTAAGAAGGTATTTTTTCCCCCCAGAACAGCTTGATCCAGCTCTATTTGTTCCATTATAAATAATGAAACATGTTCCCATTAAGCAGACAGTAATTAGACTCCACCTTCTCAATTCCCATAATTCTTATTTTTTTATGATTCCTGCTATATTTACACCAGGTTTGTCATTAAACATGCTCAGGGCAACAGACAGTATTAAAAGGTATTATAGAAAATAACTAAATCTTCGTAACAAAATAAGCAATAATAAAGCCATATAAAATGTTATAAAAATGCGTTTTAAAAAAAGGAGGAGGGGAGAGAGACAGCATAGGACCAAATACCGCCTTGTCCCCTTGTGGGGGGAGATGGGCGGTGATATAAATTGAACAATAAATAAATAAATAAATAAATAAATAAATAAACAAATAAATAAATAAATAAATAAAAATACACTGGGCTCCTTTCTTTTACTATCCTTCATTCTTTGCAGATACTGTAAATTCCCATTCTTCACTCCCAGTATTGGGTAGATTCTTCTAGACATGATACATCATTTCATTAGAGGTGATGGTATGAGGTTACCAATATGTTTATCAGCACGGGAATGTCCATTAAAGCCTGAACAGTAGACTAAGAGTCCTCAGGCCCATCCCAGGTGGCTAATGCTGTATAGGAAATGGTGACAGTGGGGTGGAGTCGTTGAAAACATTGTGGAGAAATGGCAGAGGAGCTCTTTGAAGTTGCATATTATGGAATGAATGGCATGAACTGTTCAGGGATTGAGATAGATGGCCTAGGCCAGGGGTCGGCAAACTTTTTTATGCCAGGAGCCATTTTGACATTTATAAAATTTATAATATCACTCGAGGGCCAGGGGGCGGGGTTTGAGGGTGGGAGCCAATCACATGGAAGGGGGTGGGGTTTGCGGGCGGGGGCCAATCACGTGGAAGGGGGCGGGGTTTGCGGGCGGGGCCAATCGCGTGGAAGGGGGCAGGGTTTGCGGGCGGGAGCCAATCGCGCACACTTAGGGCCTGCTGCCGCCATGCCCGCCGCCACGCACACCATGCCGCTGCTGCGCCTGCCCCCACCACGGCCGCTGCCGCGCCTGCCCCCGCCACGCCCGCCATGCCTGCCTGGGGAAGAGCCACACTCAAGGGGCCAAAGAGCCGCATGTGGCTCGTGAGCCGCGGTTTGCCGACCCCTGGCCTAGGCAGAGGGGTGCCTTGTCCTACAATGGCAGAGCCCTTTTCTGCATGCAGAAGGCCTTGCATTCCATTCTTCCATCCCCAGGCAAGGCTGACAAATATTTCTGTGTAAAGTAAAACCCCAGGAGCTTCTGCCTGTTGGTAAGTAGACAGTACTGAAACTAGGTGGGCCGTGGTCTGACTCAGTGTAAGCTGTTTTCCATAGACAGCTTTGGGGGCAGGGAATCTGAATAGGTTCCCCTCGTCAACCAAGACTGAGGCAGTAAACCAGGGATGTGCAACCTGTGGCTCCAGGCCTGCATGCACTGCACCCCTTCAAAGCCTTAAATCTGCTCCCTTAGAGCCTCTCCAAAAGTTGCCACAATATCATTTTTTAATATGAGAGAAGGGGAAATTCTTAATAGAAGAGGAATGATTGTGCTAACTGAATCTCATTTCTTCTTAATTCAATATAAATAAAAATTAAACAAACACTTTATTTTGTCCTGACCACACTACATTTTTTGAAATGTGTCTTCTGGCTCACCACTCAAAAGCTAGTATGAACCTCAGCCAGAAAAGACTGTGCACCCCTACAATAAAGGGTTACCTACAGAGAGCCGGTAAAATTACTTGAGTCCTGATGAATGAGCTAGAAATCTTGGACGACCAGGAAGGACAGACAGGAGAGCATATATTTGAAGCAAAGAGCATGGGTAGTAGTAGATGAAAAGCACATGACAGCTCCCAGGCCTTCCTTTGAGTTCATAGGGCTGATAGAAAGCTCAGTGCTAAACACCTCTTATTAACACAGACACAGCATCTAGTTATGATTTCAAGCACATTCCTCTACAAAGTTATTTACAGCCACTGTATATAAGCCAAGCCAGGGCTCTCCTGTCTAAACCATTATAGATTTACCAGCCTCCACTGCTCTTTAACTAAAAGCCAATCTTCAGTAACCATCATGGTTGGCACACCCTCCCTTAGAGTTCTCCCTCAGTTCTTTTTCCCAGAAGTCCCTTGGTTATTTAAGATGTCATCTCAAACACTAGCATGCTAGTCCCTCCTCTTTCCTTATGAAAAACTAAATGATCCCTAATCTCAACTTCTGTTACTAGCTAGCTACCACAAAGCATTTGTTTGGGTTTCTGTGTGGATGCATGAACAGCCAGCAGGAGCCATGGCAGAATGCAGACTGCCACACACCTCTGCTTCACACACCTCTCTTTCTCTCCTGTCACACACCTTTTCCATGTTTATCCTTAATCTGAACTGTTTGTGCTTCAGGAAAGAGATCTTGTGATACTGATGAACAACTTGAAAAAAACAGGGAGGCAGGGAGCGGCTGGTCCTAGAAAGGTAAATTTCTTTTAGAGGTTATTAGGTAAAGAATAAAACATTATTGATACTGCAATTGGGTCTTCCTCAACTTGGAATCCTCAAGAGATATTGGGACCATGACTGCCAGAATTTCCAGCCAGCATCATAATACATTTATACAACTCTATAGCATAATAACACTCTATAGCATAATAACATAATTTGTGTGCTAGGTTATAGGGACTGCACTTCAAAAGGATATTACAGTACAGAACTGGCAAAAATACCAAAAGGATAAATAAAATGATGAAAAGTTAGAGCACTTCTCATCTGAGGAAAGGTGATAACATTTGGAGCTGAGAAAACAGGGCATATGAGGATTGACATGGCAGAAATATCTACTAAAACTATGGAGAAATCATTTAGAGACAAGGGTTTTTTCCCCTCATAATACCTGGATTATCCCATTCAGCTGAATGGTGGGAAAGTCGTAACAGACAAAAGGAAGATAATACTTCTTCAGACAACACATCATACATTTGGGAAATTGGCTCTTGCAGAATGATACGAAGGCTACCTGTGGATAGTTTTAAAAGCAGATTTAGTATGATTCATGAAGGAAATGATTTTCAGTGCCCATTAGGCATAGTAGCTATTATGTATCAGGTTCAGATGATCCTAAATAACAATTGTTGGGGAGGAAGAGTGAAATAATACTTGCCTAATGTCATAGTTGTAGACATCTCAGAAGCATTAGTCACTGCAAGAAACTTAATGTATTTCATTTCTGCCTTTTTGCTAAGAAACAATGCTCATGATGGCTATCAAGACCAACAAGGGTGTTCATCGGTAAGTTTCAGTAGTCAGCTGCCTTAGTAGGTCAGAAGACATTCTGGTGACTTAGAACTGTGCTTGATTTTCTTCAGTTGCTTTGTGCTTTCTAGTCTATCAAAAGCCTTTATGAGAGTGAATATTTGTTTAAGCTATCAATAACATTATTTACTTGCCTAAGCAGTTTATGGCATGTGTGTGCATGTGTGTGTGCATACACAATTGTGTGTATTTATTAGCAGGCTTGTCAAGTTGCAAAAAATATTTTCAACAGCACCTGGGGGTGAAGATCACACTTTTTAAATCATAATGTTCACTGCGCTGAAATGTAGAGACTTGCCCGTGAGTGGGAACTGGCTGCTTTTTGGGCAACTGCCAGAACTCTCTTGAAAACAACTGAGCTGGGTTTAGCTGCCTGATACCCATATGCATAAGATCATATGCAGTTACACAAGTACAAGCAATTTTCTCACAAGTGAGAGAAGCCCTTTCCCGCTGGTTTGTTAAAAATTCTAAATCTGCATTACATGCAACAAGGTCAGAGACATGGAAGAAGGTAAGAAAGAAGAAACAACTATCAGCATCAGCTCAGGGACTAACTTCTTCCTCAACTCCAAGATCTCACACAAACACAACCCCCCCACACACACACACACAGGATGAAGTATACCTAGTCCAGATCTCTGGTCATAAAATAAAACAGTCTATGCCACAACTAGGTTTACTGGTCCTAGCTTGCTGTCCAAGTGACTGGGTTGAGCCCATTGCTGTCAGCTGGAGGGCGGGTGCTTTCCCTCTTACCTCCTTTCAGCCAGCCTTGGAGGAGAAACACAAATAATGCCAGAAAAGGAAAACCAGACGGGGGCTGCTCTTCCTCTTTTAAAGCCCCCTTGAGAGGGAAATCCCACCCTCCTAATTAGCTCCTCGGCCTTTGATTTTCCTGGGCTTCAACTGTCTCTTCCCATTATCGGAACGGACAGGTCAGTTAACTTTGCTTTATAACCTTTTCAGGAATTTATCCAGGTTCAATGCAGAATTTAAGTTATAGTTAACCTTTGGAGGCTTCTCTTCTCATGCAAATGGCAGCTTGGAGAGAGAAGTACAGCACTGCTCTGACTTCCCTGTTGACTAACACAACTCTCCTGTAGTTACAACTCTCTCTAATACATTTAAAAAGAAGAGCTAGAAACAATCATTGCATTCACACCATTAACAGTCGGTGCTTAGATCTGCTGACCCTGTCCCCAACCTCTCATCTTGACCTTGGCTCCCACCAATTTGGAAGAGGTGAGAGGACTCAAAACAAGGGCTGATAGCAAGGGTAGGGACCCCCAAGGCTACAGACCCCCTCCTGCAAGTCCCCAATTTAATTTCACAGTCTTTCTGCAAATGACCTGTTCAGACCTCTTGGCTATTCCTCTCCTGGCAGCTTGCCAAATGGGGTATAGGAGTTTAATTTAATGTAATTGGGCAGGGAGATAAGTGGAGTCAGAAAAGAATTTATCTCACCCACTTTTGACTCTATCGCTGCCCACCACAGTCTTTCTTCCTGTCTCTCCCACTGCCAGCAGATTCTGCCTTAGGGAACACAGCATGTGCCAGGAAAAAGAGTCCCCACTCCTGGTCTAGTTGTTTTTCAGCTTTTTGTTCTGCAAGCAACAGCAACTTGAGAGATTCACATGGGAGGGGGTAAAACTTATCCCTCATGTTCTAGAGTTAGTTTGGAAAGAGGAGGGAGAAAGGACGATGTTGAGTTTGAGCCTGATTGTATTATTCATGAAATTCCACCTTAACCATGCTGGTTTCTCTGTGTTGTGGTTACTGGCTGTGCAAGACCTTCCTGTCTGGTTGCCTCTCTGATGCACTCCATCAATCTGAAGGAGACATCTGCATTTGGCTTGTTCAGTATGTTTTCTATAAAGTGAGGCTTGTTTTCCCATTTCTTTCTGTCAACAAACCACCTTTAACCTGTGGGTAATGGAATGATAAGACGCCAGGCTTGTCGATCAGAAGATCGCAGGTTCAGAGGTTCGAATCCCTAGTCCTGCGTGCGGAGTGAGCTCCTGCACTAGCTCCAGCTCTTGCCAACCTAGCAATTCGAAAGCATGCAAATGCAAGTAGATGAATAGGTACCACTTCGGTGGGAAGGTAACAGTGTTCCGCGCGCGTCATGCGGCCACATGACCGTGGAAGCGTCTTCGGACAACGCTGGCTCTTTGGCTAACAAACGGAGATGAGCACCGGCCCCTAGAGTCAGACACGACTGCACAAATGTACGGGGGAACCTTTACCTTTTTAATGGAATGATGGGTTTTTTATTTGAACGCTTGGGGTATGATTATCCTTGGGTAAGGACTAAGTAAATTAACCGATCCAAATCTTTTCCTATTCTCCCTGACCCCCCCCCCCACTCCACCATCCCTTGTACTCTTTCCTTGTGGTTATTATCACTAAGACTCTGATTTCTGCTTCTGAGAGCAAAATCCCACGCTGTGAATATGTTTGGCAAATCCTATTTTTCTTCCTCATGCCCAATTCCTGAAATGTCAGTAAAGCTACAGTGAAGGAGAAGACAGTATATGCGTTTTCTTTTTTTTAGATTGGCCACAATGAACGTATCCCTGCTGAAGTCGGAAACCATACAATTGAAGAAGGAATAATTGCGGACTGGGCAGTCTGGCACTATGCACAAGCCACGGTAGCAGGAATGAAATAAATAGCCAATACCAACACAGGACATTAACCTGAATCCCTATTGGCCCTGATTATTAGCAACAGCTATAGTTAACTAGGTCAGGAGTTCTGTACTGTTGGGACGTGGAAGAAGAACCAGTCAAAACATTTTCCTGCCTGAAGCAGGCAAAATGGCTTCTTACTCTAAAGCATAGAGTAGTCCAGAGCTTTCCAAACTTTTCATGTTGGTGACACACTTTATAGACATGCATCATTTCGCGACACACTCTTACAGCAGGGCACAAGGCAGGCACTAGGACCTGCGTGGAATCACAGCAGGTTTGGAGGCAGCAAGGCACAAGGCAGGCACTAGGACCTGCGCGGAATCCTGGCGGGGCAGGTTTGGAGGCAGCAAGGCACAAGGCAGGCACTAGGACCTGCGTGGAATCCGGGCAGGGCTCGGAGTCAGCAGCAGCAGCTCCGAAACACCCAGACACTGCAGCCGACACACTAACGTGTCACGACACACAGTTTGGAAAGCTCTGGAGTAGTCAAGCAGTTTGGAAGAAGTTGGCTTGTTTTTTAACACTAGGGAGAAAGGGTCAGCATTTCTTTCTAACCCATCCTGAGGAGGCGGAAGGTTAGTTTAAGTAGTGCAGGGTAAGTTGCATGGAAAACGCACTTCTGACCTCCAATATTCACTGCTGCTGGCTCACTGCCACACCTGGCTCCATCTCACTCAGCTCACATAAATGGTGCATTGCAGCCTCAGGGTGTCAGATGAGCAGAGCTGCACACACACCACCACAGTTCTTGCTGGACTTAATGGCTTTGATTGGACAGCTCTTGTGTTCCACATTAGCTGTATGTGAAGGGTGAAAAGGCCTGCTAGATGAGATACCAACCAGCCCATCCACTAAGAAGCAAGCAAGAGGACTAGGTCCAATTCCATCCAGATGTTGTGTATGTTAGCAAACCATAAGACCCATATAGCATGACTAATGGTCATGGATTATGGGAATTGTAGTTTTCAACTCTGTCCCCATCCCAACCGCCTGTGGTTCAAGTGGCTGCATTGTTGCTTATGCAGAGGATAGAGGAAGAAGCTGCCTCTTACTGATCGTGCCCACCTCTAGTTTCCATTTAAAACCCCAAAGAGGAAGTCTGGAGCACTTTTGGAAACCAAAACTGGAAGCAAAACATGTAGTCAGAAAAAGTTGGTTGCCTCCTTCTCTCAGTATTCTTAGTTAGCAAATGCAGCTGTAGCACTGACTGACACATCCAAAATGTCTGAGAAGGAACCTGACAGTTCCTGATAGTCATTTACGTGTGGGAGAAGGGAGGTTTCCTGGGTCAGACGTGATTGCTTCCCATGAGAAACAGCAATAGATCTAGGACCTAATATAGCTACAGTTTGTTTTCTTTTAACCAACCTTCCCCCTCCCCAACAAAGATAGTTGCAAGACAAGAATTAATGATCAGAATCCATATACAGGTAGTCCTTGACTTACGACCATTTGTTTAGCAACCGTTTGAAGTTACAACGGTGCTGAAAAAAGTGACTTACGTCCTTGCACTTACAACCGTCACAGCATCCCTGCAGTCACGTGATTAGAATTCAGGCACTTGGCAACCGCCATGTATTTATGATGGTTGTAGCATCCCAGGGTCATGTGATTGCCATTTACGACCTTCCCAGCCGGCTTCCAACAAGCAAAGACAATGGGTGAAGCCAGATTCGCTTAACGACCATGTGATTCACTTAATAACCACAGTGATTTGCTTAACAACCGGAGCAAAAAAGGTTGTAAAATCAGGTGTGACTCACTTAATGACTGCCTCGCTTAGCAACAGAAGTTCCGGTCCCAATTGTGGTCATAAGTCAAGGACTACCTGTAGTAGAAGATGAGGTGTAGTAGAGAAGTTGTGTGTGTGGTCCTCTTGTAAAGTAGCCCATATCCAATTTTTCTTGGGATGGAACTAAGTTTGCATACTTGACTCTGAAGCAGGAACTTGGTATTGCTATTCAATCTTCCCTTATCCTGTCTCTGTTAATTGCTTTTAGGCAAATACAGAGAGCAGGTACAGTGATACAGGCAGTCTTCACTTACCAACCGGCCGCTTAAAGGCTGTTCGAAGTTACGATGGTACCCCAAAAGTAGATTTCTGACTGGGGCCCGAAATTACGACCCTCACAAGGCCTCCGCGATCACGTGACTGAGATTCGGCCATCCCGGAAGCGCGCCATTTTGAGTCACATGTACTGTAACTTTTTTTTCCTGCTGTAGTAAACTCTGCAACTTTTATTACTGTACAGTACTGTACAGTACTGTATATAAATCTGATTTTTATAAAACAACTGTTTTAAAAACAGTAAATCAGCATTCAGTATTGTTAAATATAATTAAAAATCAGACAGGCAGAGGATGCATGGCACCATACAAATCTCTACTTAAGTTAAACAAAAACTGGGAAAAAATTAAAGTGAAAGTACTACAGTTCTACAGTACAGTACTAAACAGGTTTAAAGGTACAGTACTGTACAATACTGTACCTTTAAACCTGTTTAGTACTGTACTGTAGAACAAAGATTCCAATGAAGACCTTACAGTAAAAGTTTAAAGTTTTTCAATGTATTGTCGAAGGCTTTCACGGCCGGAGTTCGATGGCTGTTGTGGGTCTTCCGGGCTGTGTGGCCACACAGCCTGGAAGACCCACAACAGCCATTTAAAGTTTTTAATAATCAACCAGTAATATTAGTTGAAAATAACAGTAATATTAACTGAAAATAATACTACTGTAGCCACAGAAGCATTTCCATAGTCATGTTTTGGTGGAAAACATATGACTATCACACTCCGCCCCCCACAGTACTGCAAAGTAACTCCTGGTTTGCTTAACAACCGCAACATTTGCTTAACAACCGAAGGAAACCACAAGCCCCAATCATGAATCACTTAATGACCGCTGTGACTCGCTTAACAACTGTGGTAAAAAAAGGGTGTAAAAACTAGTCTGGCTCACTTAACAACCGTTATGACTTACAACCGAAAATCTGGGCTCAATTGTGTTTGTTAAGTGAAGACTGCCTGTAAAGTAGTCTGTAGTAATCACATGGGCTAGAAAGCAAAGGGGACTCTTTCTGTGTCTCAGCACCAGCTTTGTAATTGGGGCAGAACGTCAGGCAGATTCTCAGAAATTATACATTCTATTAATAAAATTGTCAGTGTGATGCTCCCTGGCACTTTTATATATTTCTTGATGAGTACAGACTTGGGATGTAGACTGGTAAGCACATTCCTCAAAGGTGAAGGGAGCCAGAGGAAAAATAGAGCACTTCAGACACAGGTAAGATACTGTCTGGTTACCAGGTCTTTGCATGGAGAAAAATATAGAGAACTACACAAATTTGTCAAAGGCCAAACCTTCCCACCTCAGTAGATTGGAAATCCTGGCCTAACAACAGCTCCATCACCCCAAATGATATCAATATTCTCCAATGTTCTTAGAGCTTTTTTTTTTAAAAAAAAGTCTGACTAGTCACCAATAAAATACTGCCAGTTATAGTTCCAAAATAATCTTTTCACTGTTCAAACTTAGTGCCAAATTAGCTGATTGAGGAGGTCAATCAATGGCATTCCCTGTGGCACTCTATGGAAGTGAAAGTTAGACTTCGAAGAAACAGGATAGAAAGAGTATTGACGCTTTTGAACGTTGGTGTTGGAGAAGACTCCTGAGAATACTGGGGACAGCCAAGAAAACAAATAAATGGATCATCAAGTTAATTAACCCAGAGGTCTCACTTGAGGCACAAATGATCAGGTTCAAATTATCCTACTTTGAACACATTATGGGAAGACCCAGCTCCCTAGAGAATTTTATAATTCTGAGAAAGGTGGAAGGCACAAGAAGATGACCAGCAGCAAGGGGAATGGACTCAGTTACAGTGGCAAAGGGTGCGCCATTGGAAGACCTGAAGCACATATTGCCATGGAGAAAATTTGGTTGCTAGGAGTTGACACTGACTTGATGGCACATAATCAATCTATCAATCAGCTGACAACAGTTCCTAGGGTTTTAAACACTGCTCTATCAAATGCATTTCACTTCCCCCTGCCAAAGATTTTCTCCATGGCTTGTGTTGCTCACCACCATTGTGAGGGGGACAACAAATAGCCACAATGCTTATGGTTCCAGGAAAAGAGCATCCCCAATATGGGCAATCCTTCCACAACTCATGGAGAGTTGTCATTGTTGTGAGACAGAAGTATTTCACTTTTAAGGCTACAGTAATGCATTCCTGAACAGTTGCTTTCCTTATTCTTACATTTTTATTTAATGTCCCCACCCCCTCCAAATACAGTTTTGTTGCCTCTAACCATTTATTACTGTGCAGTTTTGTTCCACTGGTGGGGCATCCCTGGCTGTAAGTCCTACTGTGTTTGTGATTAGCTGAAGTGTGTGTGTTTCTTCCCCTGCCAGTGCCTGCTAACTAAAGAAGAACGGGTGCTTTACCACCATCTGGTCCTCCATAACTGGGATTGCCTGCCATGCAGTCCTCTTTAGGCAAACCAAGCCCTGGGAGGAGGCATCTCTGCTGCCAGACCTGCTATACTGCTTACAGATGCTCTGATTACATTGGGCAGGAAGGCCTGGAAGTACAGACTGCATAACTTCACCTTGGCAGGACACAAGGTTAAGATGACCTGGAACGTGCTCCAACACGAAGCTGCAGTCATTAGAAAAACGCAACCCTGATGCTCATACACTAGAACAACCTAGAAGCAATACTGATTCTCATGTGTGTTCATTTTTTGAGACAAAAGCTTGGAGGATGGCAATTTCATCCAGGATGAGGAACATTTGGACTGGCTAATTCTTTTAAGTCTGCACCTTTAAAGTGACCCCTGGCCTATTTTCAAATTTGAGGGAGCAAAGAGGCCATCTGACTAATTGTTTTACGCTGAGGAAGTTTATCTGACTTCATCCTTTCTGGGGTTTTACTTTTCCTTGTAAAATTCAGCAGGCTGTGCCAGAGGAGTCCATGGAGTCTGATAGTATCTTCAGAGTGACAAAACAAGCATCGCAATGCAAGTTGACATATATGCACATATACAAAAGGGGCAGAGTGTGTGTCACAACACCACAATGCTCATTTCATCATTTGCCCCCTCTTGCCCCTCCTGCAAAGACCAGTGGACCACATCAATCCAATATTACCATACAGTACCTAAAACCCACTCCAGGTTGAAAAATGGAGCTCTTTTTCTGAAGCATAACAAAGCAAATAGTTTGTGCTATCAACTACCTTGGCAGGACACACAAGCTGAGATAGAAGCTCTTGAGCTCAAATACTTACAGCAGTGTTTCTCAACCTTGGCAACTTTAAGATGTGTGGACTTCAACTCCTGAAGTGGACCTGAGGAAGTGGACAGAGTTCTCCGGACTGTAAATGCCACCACCTGTCAATTAGATCCATGCCCCTCCTGGCTGGTGAAAGCAGCTCGGGAGGGGACTTGTAGTTGGGTCCAAGCAATGGTGAATGCATCCTTGGGAGAGGGGGTGTTCCCGGCAGCTTTTAAGGAGGCTCTGGTTCGCCCCCTTCTCAAGAAGCCATCGCTGGACCCTACTATACTGGATAATTTTCGTCCAGTCTCCCACCTTCCCTTTTTGGGAAAGGTGGTTGAGAAGGTGGTGGCGTTGCAGCTCCAGAGAATTCTGGATGAAATGGATTATCTGGACCCCTTTCAGTCAGGTTTCAGGCCGGGTTACGGGACGGAAACTGCATTGGTCGCGCTTATGGATGATCTCTGGCAGGAGCGAGATGGAGGTAGTGCATCCATTCTCACTCTTCTTGACCTCTCAGCGGCATTCAATACCGTCGACCACGGTATCCTTCTGGAACAGCTTAGGGAGTTGGGGGTGGGCAGCGTGGTTTTACGCTGGTTCGCCTCCTTCCTCCGAGGCCGGGCCCACTCAGTGTTGATTGGGAGTGAGAGATCCAGTCCGCGGGCACTTCTTTGTGGGGTCCCACAGGGCTCGGTACTCTCTCCGCTCCTTTTTAACATCTACATGAAACCGCTGGGAGAGATCATCTGACACCATGGGGTGAGGTATCATCAATATGCCGATGATACCCAGTTGTATATCTCCATCCCGGGTGAAGTAAGTGATGCAGTGACTGTCCTGTCCAAGTGCCTGGGGGCTGTAGGGGCCTGGATGGGGAAAAACAGGCTTCAGCTGAACCCTAGTAAGACGGAGTGGCTGTGGATTAATGGCTCCTCGACTTCTGGGAAATTATCATCTTTAATTCTGGATGGGGTAGCACTACCCCAGACAGACCCGGTGCGTAACTTGGGAGTCCTCCTGGACTCATGACTCCTGCTTGAAGAGCAGGTGGCAGTCGTGGCCAGGAGAGCTTTTGCACAACTTCGGGTTGTGCGTTAGTTACGCCCTTTCCTGGAACAAGAGGCCCTTGGAACAGTCATTCATGCCCTGGTTATCTCCCACATAGACTACTGTAATGCGCTCTACATGGGGCTACACTTGAAGAATATTCGGAAGCTACAACTGATCCAGAATGCAGCCATGCGGACAGTTTTGGGTGTCCCAAGGAGGACTCACGTAACACCTTTGCTGCGCGAGCTGCACTGGGTTCCAGTTTGCTTCCGGGTACAATTCAAGGTGTTGGTTATCACCTTTAAAGCCCTACATGGCATGGGACCAGGATACCTAAGGGATCGTCTCATCCCCATCACTTCATCCCGTCTCACCCAGGCATGCAGAGAGGGCATGCTACGGACCCCATCAGTTAGGGAGTTCCACCAAACGGGGTCTCGGAAGCATGCTTTCTCTGCTGTTGCCCCTGCCCTTTGGAACATTCTGCCCCCGGAGATCAGACAGTCCCCCTCACTCCTGGACTTCCGAAAAAGACTTAAAACCTGGTTGTGTCATTATGCTTGGGGTCAGAAGGAGATTGGAGATACCTGGAGATGGCTTGCACCTTAGATTTGCTCTGAGGGGCCCTTTTTATAAACTTAAGAATACTCTGCCTTTGGATCCCATTTTATTCATTATATTTTAAATTATTACTTATTATGTATTTTGTTTTATTTATAAATGTATATTAATGTTTTAATTCTGTTGTAAACCGCCCAGAGTCCCCCTCGGGGGAGTTGGCGGTGATAAATCAAATAAATAAATAAATAAATAAATAAATAAATAAAACTCCCAGAATTCCCCAGCCAGCCATGCTGGCTGGGGAATTCTGGGAACTGAAGTCCAAACATCTTAAAGTTGCCAAGGTTGAGAAACACCAACCTACAGTATGTCGAAGGCATACACTATGCAAAAAATGGTGTCTGGGCCCAATCATTACTTGCAGCTGCTCGAATCAGCCAGGGGCATCATAAGCAAGGCATGGAGAGTGGGCAGAACAGGGCTTCTGGAACTCTTCTCCTTTACCAGCAGCAGCCCTAGGACACCTCCATGTTTTCTTCTGTGTAATGAGGAAATGTGCTGTCAGCAGCATCCACTTGGTGAGTCAAGAGGGGTTGGATGATGAAAGCCGCCTCACGCTATCACAACACAAGCGCTGCTTCTTTTGTATGTGTGCTGTGATGTTGCATGCACACCCACAAGGAGCTGAGCGTGCGCTGCAACGGTGCCGCCCTGCTTTCATCATTTGGATAGAAGCGTTGGATCCTGCAGATGCCTCTGCATGTTATGTTTGGGTGTTTCTTCTAGCTCCTCATGTTGCAAATGTGAGTGTGTGAGTGTGTGTGCGTGCATGCGCACAGGGAACCACGGGGCAGGCTGGGTACACCCTGCTTTGAATCACATGAAGAGGCTTAGAATGGAGAAGCGGCGAACCCTACGCGCTGCCTCTCCCATAGGGATGTTTTTTCTGGAATATTTTTTCCTCCACAGCCCTCATCCAGATCCAGATCCTTTTCAAATTCTGTCTTTCTTTTGCTGGCTTCTCACACACACGCACACCCTGCCCCGCCCCCCAACACCATATTTAATCCCGTTCTGCTCAGTTTTCAGAGCATTATCTTGCTGACGGACAGACAGATGAACAGCGTCCTGGCTACGTTTTACATAATTTCTTTCCAACATTCCATTGGGTTGGAAGAATAAAAATAAAGATCTTTCAGGAAATGTTTGGAAGAGAGAAGCAGTGCGGGGAGAAAGTATCTGATTCTTTCCACAGTTCTAAACTGTGGATTTATGCCCTTACCCCAAAGTCAATCTTTCTCCTGCCATACACCAAACCATTTTTTTTACCCATGATAATTTGTGCAGACATAGGAAGGAATGAGGTTGCTGAGGGGAGGCGGGACGTGAATCATAGAAATTTCTCTCATGTACTAATTTCTGCCGTGGGGTGAGTAGGTGTGTGTGTGTGTGTGTGTGTGTGTGTGTGTGTGTGTGCCAACAGATAACAATAGCCGATGAAATCCAAAACTGGCAGCTGAGAAGAGTTGGGCATATTTGGGCTAGGGGTCACCTTTAAAGTGACCCCTAGCCTATTTTCAAATCTGAGGGAGCAAAGAGGCCACCTGACTAATTGTTTTACGCTGAGGAAGTTTATCTGACTTCATCCTTTCTGGGGTTTTACTTTTCCAATTTGGATCCAATTTGCTGCCCCCTGGAAAACCCAATTGTCCCATGGTTGGAAAGTTCAGCGCAGGGCACCAAGGACAACCTGGATGAGGCAACTTGAAGCTGATCTAACTCTCTGTAGACTGGATTTTAATCAAGCCAAAATCATACAAATGGACAAAGCATCTTAGTGAGGGATTGCATCAAACTCCTCTGGTGTCAGGACTCTGGCAAGCACTCAGAGCCCTGCCATTAAGGGACCATTATTACTAAACAAAAAGGACAATAGAACCACAGCGCGGCCGGATGAGAAACATCAACCACAGCTCCCAGTGAAGGGTACTCCAGGTCAATGACCAGAAGCGGACCAGAGGGAAGCCCTCAACAAGGAGGGGGCGGGCACTCTGGCGGGAGGGTTTAAAAAGCCAAGCCGGACACTCGGGAACCATTCGTGCCTTTACTTGCCTACCCATGACTAGCAATAAACCGTTTACTTCCCAACATCTGAGCTGAAGTCTTTCTTGGTGGAGCTGAAGTCATTTTGGGAGAAACGAGCGTAGCTTGCATGGGCGGCACCTCACAAAAAGGCACGAATCAGTACCAGCCGATTTTCCCGGGAGCAAACCGAAAAAACTTCGGGAAACTCCACGGTTGAGATCGGCTTACAGGAGAGAAGCAGAGGCCGAGAATCGCAAGCAGCAACCCGCGGAGGCAGAGAATCGGCGGCGGAGCTGAGAGACAACGGCAGGAGCGGTTCTTCCCCCCCAACAGCTGAGAGGCGGCGGCAGCGCGCAGCAGCAGAAGCTGGATCTCCCCAGCAGCTGAGAGGCGGCGGCAGCGCGGCAGCAGGAGCGGTCCTTCCCCCCCCAACAGCTGAGAGGCGGCGGCAGCGCGGCAGCAGGAGCGGTCCTTCCCCCCCCAACAGCTGAGAGGCGGCGGCAGCGCGGCAGCAGGAGCGGTCCTTCCCCCCCAACAGTTGAGAGTACGTAAAGTCCTGCCCGGTTTGCGCCACAGCGAAACGCACAATAGGGAAACCCACGGGGTTACTACAAAATGTCGCGAGCCCCACCCAACCATGGAAACAAATCGCCATGGACTTCGTAGTGGACCTCCCCGCGAGCAAAAACAAAACAGCAATTTGGGTGATAACAGATCTCTTCTCCAAACAAGCCCACTTCATCGCATGCCACGGCATACCGACTGCACCAAAGATGGCAAAACTGTTCATACAAAACATCTACCGAATACACGGTACACCTGAACACATCATCAGCGATCACGGAAGCACATTTACATCAAAATTCTGGAAAGAATTCCTCAAGCTTATTGGATCAGAACAAGGGCTGAGCAGTGCATTCCACCCGTGCACAGACGGGGCATCAGAACGATTGGTATCCATACTAGAACAATACCTCTGGTGCTATATAAGTTATCAGCAAGATGATGGGTAGACTTACTACCATTCGCAGAAGTGGCATATAATAACGCCATACACCAAAGCACTGGATTTACACCTTTTAAAATAGCCACCGGACAAGACTTTGCCACCATACCAGAGGTGGCCATGATCAACAGAGACAAAACGCAAGGCCCATTACAAGCAGAGGCGTGGATTACCAAAATAACCAGCAACTGGCCAGTGATGTTGCAAACACTACAAGAAGCAAAGGCCGCGTACAAAAAGTACGCAGACAAGAAAAGAACAACCGAATGGGAACTCAGAGAAGGGGACAAGGTCTACCTTTCAACAAAAAACCTCAGATCAACACAAGCATCGCGGAAACTGGCCCCAAGGTTCATCGGACCATTCCCTATAACGAAAGTAATTAACCCAGTAACAGCAAAACTCCAACTTCCGAAAACACTAAAAAAGGTACACCCAGTATTCCACATTAGTTTACTGAAACAGTACCAACCGTCGGACCAATGGCACCCAGTAACCCCAGAACCAACACCTACCGTCGTAAATGGAGAACCGCACTTCGAAATTGATGACATCTTCGACTCACGGTGGCACAGAGGACAACTGCAATACTTGGTCAAATGGCAACATCTACCCGTCGGGTTCAAAGAATGGGTGGCGGCGCGACACATGCAAGCCCCTGACCTAATTAGACGGTTTCACCGCAAATTCCCCGAAAAACCCCAATGAAACACACACTAAAATTTTCTTTGTATTTTCACAGATACCGTGACGAACACCAAGAAAAGCGACCACACCCACACAGGCGAAAGAGAGGGAGGGGGAGGAAAATCTTGGGCGGGAGGCATGTCAGGACTCTGGCAAGCACTCAGAGCCCTGCCATTAAGGGACCATTATTACTAAACAAAAAGGACAATAGAACCACAGCGCGGCCGGATGAGAAACATCAACCACAGCTCCCAGTGAAGGGTACTCCAGGTCAATGACCAGAAGCGGACCAGAGGGAAGCCCTCAACAAGGAGGGGGCGGGCACTCTGGCGGGAGGGTTTAAAAAGCCAAGCCGGACACTCGGGAACCATTCGTGCCTTTACTTGCCTACCCATGACTAGCAATAAACCGTTTACTTCCCAACATCTGAGCTGAAGTCTTTCTTGGTGGAGCTGAAGTCATTTTGGGAGAAACGAGCGTAGCTTGCATGGGCGGCACCTCACATCTGGTACCGACAGCAGTGTATTGGTTGTGAAACTGTACTCAGCCAATTGGGCACTAGCCAGTTCAAGTAAGTGTGTGTTCATGTGTATTCATACACACACGCATACACACACATGGTTCAAGCATCATATTAATCCATAATTTGGTTTGTTGATTTTGGCTTAATATGGTCTATGAGCCCAAGCACTGCTGTTTTCAAACCATGCCTTATGGTTTAGTATGATACGTGAACTTAGTTTTATCTCAGTTACCAATACTGGATACAATATTTTATATTGTATTCATGGCAACGTATAATAAAACAACTTGATGTTACTTTATTCCTGAAGAGAAATAAACAAGCGAACAACAGTCCAAAGAGTTTATTGCCTATATTTGGATATGACATTTCAGCTAATTTTTTGAATGAAGGGATTTAAAAAGTTACGGTTTGATGAACAAGCCATTGTTTCCTGATTTTCACATACACTAAGTCACAGTGGTTAAAAAAATCTGCACAAAAACTTATGCCTTTTAATAAAATTTGTAAGTTGGAAAAGGTGCTACCAGACTCCTGATTTTTTGCCCCCATAAACTAACATGGCCCTCCTCCTTCTAAGTCAAAGTGAGTGGGTTTACACATTGTGCTAAGGAAAAAATCAAACAAACCCTGTTGTAACTTAGCACAATGTATGAAACAGTCTTAGTCAGAGTTGTTCTATCTCACCAATGGCGTATATATCAACCTAAAATGTTTGAGTGGTCAAATGAGTATTTCCCCTTCCGGCACATTGGCAAGAGAAGTTATTCTGAACTGGATGAATGAACGTAAAAGAGAAATCCTCTGTTGCCCAGCACTTGGAAGACCACAGTAATGTGTATGTAAGATGCAGCCAAGATAGCAGATTTGGAAGTTTTTGGAGCAGGGAGGCAAAAAAAAAAGACCTGTAAGAATATTTTGCAGTTGCCATAAAGAAACAGTGGCAAAAAAGGAAAGAAGAGTCAAAAATATTGGGAATACTTATTATTTATTATATTGTATATTATTTATTGTACATTTATTTATTGTGGCTTGTAAACTAAGGGGTTAATGGTTTAGCATGTGGTGCGAACATAAGCCATCATGGTTTGTTCAGTAAATCATGGTTAAAACCATGCCTTAACTAGATGTACATTGATTCCTATACAGTACTGAATTTAGAGTGGATGGAGACACTCAGCTCATAAACCATTGCACCATTTTGATCTTGTCAAATGGCTCCCTCTGAGATTCTGCTTTTCAAGCATCTGCCATAGACCACATGTTTGATCCAAAGTCACAGTCCATCCTGGCCCTTTGTGAGTTGGATCTGAGGATAATATTGTTTTGAAATCTCTCCCTCAATTTCTGAACGTTTTCTTCTTGTGTGAAAGAAGGTTCTATTTTTCAGGCAGCCTGTGCAAAGCTTTAACAGAGTGATTCAGACTGACAAAAGCTTTAATCGAATCACCCCATGGAAGCAGATTTGTGAACTGAAGCAAGGCTCTGCATTGTGGCACATCATAATTTTAATGGTTTTTCTGCTGCTTCTGGATTTGTTATAGATAATATGCAGTGCTGCACCTTCACTTCCCAAGTGAAGGATGCTGGGGGCTGGTTGAGTGGTGCAATGGGATATGTGACACGGAAAGGAGCAGTCAGCCAATGAATTTTAAATTCACTGCCTATCTACAAGGCAAACATTCTTTTGGCTTCATTCAGCTTTCTCAGTTCTCAGCTTCTTTCATGTGGCCAACCACAAGTTCTTGCTTTGCTCTCTCTTGTGCTAATGTAATAGCAGCAGTAGTAATAGTAGTAGTAAACTTTATTATGGTCATTGGCCAATTCAAAAGCAAAAAATAAATAAATTCTGAGATAGCAAATAAAAACCATAGTAAAACTTTATAATAAAACTGGTGTGGTCAAAGTATGGCATATTTTACAAATACCAAAACAAAACTTAGCCATGCTCAGAGAAACAAAATCATTGTTGATAGACAATAACAATTGTAAATAAAATGCATCTGGGTAACCTGGAAATCTGACTAGATAGGGAAGTATTTGTTGGAAGTTCCAGCAAATCAGCATGCCTCATTAGCATATGGGTGATTGCTCTAGGACAGGGGTCGGCAAACTTTTTATGCCGGGAGCCATTTTGACATGCTTGTGCACATTTTGAAATGCTCGAGAGCCAGGGGGCGGGGTTTGTGGGCGGGGGCCAATCGCGTGGAAGGGGGCGGGGTTTGCGGGGTTTCCTGGAGAAGAAACAGAGACGCTGATTGGTGGAAGCTCAGAAGGAAGAACGCCTCCACCAATCAGCGTCTCTGTTTCTTCTCCAGGGTTCTTCTCCTGGAGAAGAAACAGAGACGCTGATTGGTGGAGGCGTCCTTCCTTCTGAGCCTCCACCAATCAGCGCGCGCCAAAGGAGAGCAGAGAGGCGGGCTGAAGCCTGCTGCTTCCTGAGACCGGCTTTCCGGATGTCGGGCAGCAGAGAGAGAGAGAGAGCCAGAGTCAAGGGGCCAAAGAGCCAGATCTGGCTCGCGAGCCGCCATTTCCGACCCTTGCTCTAGGAGGCAAACTCTCTATGTGCTTCTTCCTGAGGAAGCTGTTTGTTGCCCCTCCCACTTCCTCTCTCTCTTTCTTGCTTTCTTCCACCGGAGAAGAAGGACCATGCGGCTACTGGTCCTTCCATGGAGAGGCCATGTGCTAGGACTCAACTCCAGAATTTTCCCCTTTTTTCCATGCAGCCCTGGCAGCAACATAGGGCCAGGGGCCTAC
Source organism: Charina bottae (assembly GCA_023362775.1). Classification (NCBI taxonomy): domain Eukaryota; kingdom Metazoa; phylum Chordata; class Lepidosauria; order Squamata; family Charinaidae; genus Charina; species Charina bottae. The sequence goes on along the minus strand of JALMGJ010000001.1, from coordinate 51,673,002 downwards.
AAAGTTTAGGGAACCAAAGAAGAATCATTTCTACTGAAATTGATGTAACTGGACCAAATAAATGTAAGAACACTCTTGTATTTACTTTTGTAACCTACCTTGTCTAAGCATGTAATTCTTTATGCTTGGGTGGGCTAAGTGTGTTAAGATCAATAACCTATGTCTCTCTAGCATGCTCATTAATGCTATTGTTGATAATATTCCATTCTGTGCGCTTATTGCCTTGCTGCATTAAGCTCTGCTCCATTCAGTGGTCCTAGCAGTCCACTAATGGCCATCAGTATTAGCTACAGCCAGTCATCTTTATAAGGGCAATATAGCAAAATATGGGTTAATGTTTTAGGAATTCCTTCACATAGGTACATTTGTTTGTTTGAATGGGATACCCTATAATTTCACCTGAAAAACAGCTGTTGGGAGAACATTAAATCTTGCCAGTTAATGCTCTTCTGAATTTGGGGACCATTATTTGGCTCTTTGCTAATGGAAGATTCTACTGCACTGGCCATGCCAACACCACCCCACCAAAGCTGGCAATGAAGAGGTCTTTACCAGGAGAAGCCAAGCCTGACAATGAAAGGTAGCACCCCTCTCCCCCCACTCTCTGCACCTCATAAAACCAGTAACCAGAGGTGACAAAGCTCACCACCTCATAAGGTGAAGCCAATGATTATTTTGAGTCCTACCAAATCTGGCATCACCAAAAAGCACATGGAGAAAGACTTTTTAAATTGGAGTATGACACTTGAGTCTAAATACAACTGAGACTGTTTGATGAATAACTTGGAAACTGCTATGCTGTTCTTCCTCATCTGTACTATTTCTCCCTTGAAGGAGGAACAAGGCAGATATTTCCAATTTTTTGTGTGTGAAACTATTGAAGATCCCAACAGAAGCAAGGCTGAGCTAATGTCCTCTAAAGCAGGGGTACCCAACCTTTTTGGCACCAGGGACCGGTCATGGAAGACAATTTTTCCATGGACCGGGGGCACGGGGTTTGCAGGAGGGAGCCAATCATGTGGACCGGGGGGGCAGGTTTGCAGGAGGGAGCCAATCACGCAGACCGGGAGGCAGGCTTGCAGGCAGGAGCCAATTGCATGGACCGGGGGAGTGGGGTTTGCAGACGGGAGCCAATTGCGCAGACCGGGGGTGGGGTTTGCAGACAGGAGCCAATTGCGTGGACGAGGGGGTGGGGTTTGCAGGCGGGAGCCAATCCTAACAGGCCGCGGCCCACTAGTGGAACGTGGCCCACAGGTTGGGGACCCCTGCTCTAAAGAGTCCACCAATCCTACTATTTTCATCCCACTGCCAAACCTGGAGCAGCTGCAATGTTTTGATGCTTTCCCATTATACAGTGGGAAAGTGACCATACATCCCTTATTATAAAAGACAGTCCTTTATTTCAGAAAGCTGTCCATCAGATTCATTTATTTTTCAAAAACTCACTTTTGTCCTTTATTTTGGTCATTTAACTGTTAGCATACATAAGGTACCACTTAATGCAAAGTCTTCCACGTTCATGTGAAAAATATGGAAACTGAATTGTATTTCTAAAATAAATTTACATATACTGTTTAATTTTAGATATTTTTATTAGAATATGTGGTTTTGTAAAGTTTTTCTTGGTTTTGCTCTTGGATTTTCCTTTGTAAAGCAAAATTATAAACATAAACAATCATTTTTTTTATCCTTATGAACCTCTTTCTGATTTGCCCCTTTTTCAGGTTGTCCTTTATTTTTTCCAAGAAAATATGGTCACCGCAATTATAGCCAAAGGAGAAAGCTGGTGTCAAAGCAGCTGTGATCAATTCAGATCCAAAATCATAAACCTAAATCTACTCATGCCCTCCTTGAAACTCAGTGAAATAAAAATCATTATTATTATTATTATTATTATTATTATTATTATTATTATTAAAATCAGAAACGTGCACAAGTGGAGCCTGGCATAGCTGAAGAGGACCTACTATACTAGCCAATTTTCACCCAGTCTCCCATCTCCCCTTTTTGGGGAAGGTGGTTGAGAAAGTGGTGGTGTTGCAGCTCCAGAGGATTCTGGATGAAACGGATTATCTGGACCCCTTCAGTCAGGTTTCAGGCCCAGATATGGGACGGAAACGGCATTGGTTGCACTTATGGATGATCTCTGGCGGGAGCGGGATGGGGGCAGTGCATCCATCCTAGCTCTTCTTGACCTCTCAGCGGGTTTCGATACCATCGACCATGGTATCCTTTTGGGTCGGCTCAGGGAGTTGGGGGTGGGCGGCGTGGTTTGGCGCTGGTTCACCTCCTTCCTCCAGGGCCGGTCCCAATCGGTGTTGATTGGGAGAGAGAGATCTGACCCATGGCCCCTCCTTTGTGGGGTGCCGCAGGGCTCAGTACTCTCCCCACTCCTTTTTAACATCTACATGAAACCACTGGGGGAGATCATCCATCACCATGGGATGAGGTATCACCAGTATGCTGATGATACTCAACTGTACATCTCCATCCCAGATGAAGTAAGTGATGCTGTGACCACCCTCTCTAGGTGTCTGGGGGCTGTGGGGGCCTGGATGGGGAACAACAGGCTTCAGCTGAACCCTGGTAAGATGGAGTGGCTGTGGATTAATGGCCCCTCAGTATCCAGGAATTAGTCATCTTTAGTTCTGGATGGGGTTGCACTACCCCAGACAGACCCAGTGCGTAACCTGGGGGTCCTCTTGGACTCACAACTCATGCTCAAAGAGCAGGTGGCAGCCGTGGCCAGGAGGGCCCATGTTCAACTTCATGTTGTGCGCCAGTTATGCCCTTTCCTGGACCGAGAGGCCCTTCAAACGGTCACTCATGCCCTAGTTATCTCCCATATAGACTACTGTAACACGCTGTACATGGGGCTACCCTTGAAGAATATCCAGAAGCTACAACTGGTCCAGAATGCAGCCACGCAGGCAATTTTAGGTGCATCAAGATCAGCACATATAACACCTCTAATCCACGAGCTTCCAGTTTGCTTCTGGGTCCAATTCAAGGTGTTGAATTAAAGCCCTACATGGCATGGGACCAGGTTACCTGAGGGACCGTCTCATCCCTATCACATCAACCCGTCCCACCCGGTCAGGCAGAGAGTGCATGCTACAGACCCCATCAGTAAAAGAGTTCCACCTGGCGGAGTCTTGGAAGTGGGCCTTCTCTGCAGTAGCTCCCGCCCTCTGGAACATTCTTTGGAGGAAGAACCACAATCCCAAAAAACTCCTGGACTTCCAGAAAAGATTGAAAACCTGGTTCTGCCATCATGCCTGGAACAGGGGTGGGTGGGAATAGTCATGTGGACTGAGAATGGCCCTCACGCTCACAATCTGATAGAGAGCTCTACTCATCTAGATTTTATTCCATGTACATTTGCTGTTATTTGTATTTCTATTTTATATTTATTGTACTTGTGGTTTGTTTAGTATTTTAATTGTGGTTTTATTGTAAACCGCCCAGAGTTCCCACTTTGGGGGAAGATGGGCAGTGATAGAAATTTAATAAATAAATAAATAAATCTACCAGCAAAGAGTTATGTTTTTCTGTGAGGTGACAGACCCTTTCAATTGCATTTGCACCTTTAAGAATATATTTGATGGCAACTGATTTACATTGGATGTGGGGCGCGGTAGCTCAGCGGGTTAAACCGCTGAGCTGTTAGTCTGCCGACCATAAGGTCGGCAGTTCGAATCCACGTGGCGAGGTGAGCTCTCGTCACTAGCCCCAGCTCTCTGCCAACCCAGCGATTCGAAAGCTAAATAAGCAAGTAGATAAATGGGTACCACTCACGTGGGGCAATATGCTGGCATCCTGTCAGGGAGTCGCCTCGGAGCCGAAGACGGAGACGGGGATCTGGAGAAGCCGGAATGGCGGCTGAGGACGGCGGCAGAGGACGACGGAACCCACTTACAACTTCCGGGATGTCAGCAGCCGGCTCCGAAAGCGAGGCATTCTGGGACTTGTAGTTCCGATGCCTGGAAAAGAAGAGCCGGTTCCCTCACCCCCCTCCCTAATCGCGCGGGTATTGTATGATATGATTGTATAAAAATTGAAGTACATGATTGTAAGCCGTCTAGAGCCCTCCATTAGGGAGGGGATAGGCGGGGTATAAATAAGATAAATAAAATAAAAAATAAAATATAAATAAATGTGTCCCTTAGCTTGCTCACTCCATCTCTTGGCTCTAGCACAGTCTTTCTCAACCTCAGCCACTTTAAGATGCGTGGACTTCAAATCCCAGAATTCCCCAGCCAGCCATGCATCTTTAACGGAAACTGGCATATAAGCTTCAAAAAGGCAAATGTGAACAGTCCCCCACCACAGATTTACTGTGGTAACAAGTCTCTTTCATGAACTACTGGCAAAGGATCCCCCTGAATGTAATCACTGACGTCTTGTTCCTCTTGGGTTTATGAAATGATTGCTGAGCATTCTTCCCTCTTAGTTCTCAGTCCCCGTTTGACTGGAATTGTGGTGAAGTGTGCACATTTTGCTGAGAAGAAACCCTGCTGCTCCTTTATAGGAAGCGGCATAAACAACCCAGCAATAATGGTAGCAGGTTTAGTGTGGTTTACCTCAAGACGTCACACCAGTTGCCCAAGGAAAATCAGGAAGCCTGCTACCTTACCCCAGCTCTGTTGGTAGGAAGGGATAAACATTTCTACCTTTCGATTTTTACTTGTTGAAAGGAACAGTCAGGCTTGCTCTCTAGCTGTTAGAAAGAGGCACTATATGGGTAAAGACAGATACACATGCTCAAATGTGATAGAAGCAGTTTCAGCTCAGCTTTGCTGAATTCTGAGATTTTTTATCCAATTAACATTGATGTGTGAGGGGGGAACCCACATCCGCCATCTTAGAATGCATTTCAGAAGAGCCATTGCAAGCCGGAAAAGATAACACCAGGCTTGGTAGTCCAAAGAACTAACTTCTGTGGCAGTTCTGCAAACACAGAGAGACCTGCAAATGCATGGTATGAGTAGATTAGCCATACGTTATTTAAAAGGGAATGCTAATGACTTATTCTTTCAGATGCATAGGAGATAAGCAAAGCATTTGTGTTTTCTAGCCCAATGACTGGGTTCACATATGAAACTAAACAATAATAAAACTTGGTTTTCACTTTACATCATGGGTCTGCAGCTTGAATCATGTCAACTGGATTTCTATTTTCTCAGTGGAAACGTTTCGCTCCTTATCCAAGGAGCTTCTTCAGTCTGAGCAAAGTTAGTAAGGGAATCCTTAAATATGTTTCTAGGTGGCTGTGTGACCTTGTACCTGGGGCTAGGTCATGGTTATTTGAGATGTTTATTTCTAAGTCCCTTTATCATCCAAAGGAGGATCGTTAAGATTACCATGCTGCTGTTGAGCTTGCGAAATGGTCTTAATCTTCCTAGGCACAGAAGACAAAGCAGGAAGGAAAATAGGGGAAAGATTGTGCCTGAGGCCCCCACCTCTATTCAAGGAAGGGTTTTCCAAGTTGGCATAAATGGATTCCTTGACCCCTCTCTCAAACCACCTATCTTCTCTGTCTAAAATGTGAACATTAATGTCCTCAAATGAGTGTCCTTTTTCCTTTAGATGAAGATAAACTGCTGACTCTGGTCCTGTGGTGTTACTTCTCCTGTGTTGGGCCATCCTCCTGTACTTTACATCATGGGTGAATACCACTATCATGTCTTGTTCAACAAATCATGATTATTTTGTGGCTTAAATGACATAACTCAGCCAATAGCTTTTCTCATTTACTTCACAGTGCACAATCCCAAAAAGCTGTAACGCCAGCCTGAACAGTAACATTAACTGGAGCTACTTAAAGTACATTTTAGGGGGCAGAGATAGTCTTCACCCACGTTCAGATGTTCTTGGTGGCTGGTTCCCTTACCACAGCAATTGATTCACGAATCTTTAACTCTTAGAGGTGGGGAAAGAAAATCTTAAAGCACAGCTGTTCTGAACCATTTTTGGCATGTGTTTGCATATTCATGCAACTAGAAAAGAGATAGTGGGAAGAGGTGTACGTAACTGAGTCAATACCTATTGTCTGTGCCAGAGAATTTACATAAAACCATCTCCCTGCTGGGTAGTTGTCTAATGTCAAAGTCTCTGGTTTTCTCTTCCCCCATTCTAGCAACAGCCAATGGTTTAATATGATTTGCTGTACTGAGTTGCAGGCACAGATAAATAGATACTTTATTGATTTAGTCTTTTGACCGTATCAGGTATGAGAGAAGATAAAATAAAATAAAAAGTCATTATAAACATACAAGTAAATACGAGTAGATACAAATAAAACTGTAATACAAATTCAAATCAAACCATCACCCCTACAGTCACCTCCAATCTGGTCTATGTAATCTGTCCTCTTTAGGATTGCCTTTGATATGAAGAGTGCAGTCTTGCTAGTAATGAGCTGGTTCTTACCCTGTAAAAAATAAGAAAGTTTCTGCTGGCTCCTCCAGTATTTTTTGTTTTTTAAATGTAAATCTAAGTGGTCAGTCCTTTCTACAGAATATAATTTGCTATCAAATAAGATATGTGCGGTATCTTCAACAGCTGGGACACCACAAATACATAATCTATCTTCATACGGAACTCCTTGGAACCTCCCATATCTTACCATAGAGTCTAATTGATTGAAACGAGCTCTAGTAAAAGCTCTTCTGAGCTATTGGGGCAAGAAAGTTGTTAAATACTTTTCTAGTTGAAAGACTGATTTGTGTTGGGCCAGCCACTTCAAGGACTTAACATGTTTAAGGGATGATATATCCTCTTGTGCAGTCACATCCAAAACCCTTTGTTTGAAGCTTTTCTTGGCCTTCAAATCTAATTGGGCTGGAAAATGAGTTGAAAATCCATATTGCAAGATGGTATTGGTAAGTCTTACCAAAACAACTACCTTAGTCTTAGATTTGTTGATGGAAAGGTAGTTAAATGTACAATACATAGTAATCCTGCGTAGCAGTCTTCTCATTCCTACTTGGGTATGTGACTTCAATACCATGTCATATGCGTAAAGCAGTATGTTTACATGTTTATTTTTAATTTTAGGCATGTGTGTGTCAACTGAGTTGCAGGCACAGAACAAAAAGCAAGCTGCAGTACTGCCTCTGCCTGTTCTCAGTCTATCTGACAGCCATTTTGAAACTGGCTTATTTATGATACAATTGAAAGATATTTTAATACTTGCTGTGATAGAATAGGATGTTTGATCTCCACAACACCCCTGTTGTTCCTCTTTGATTGCATTATTGATGTTGTGATGATGATGATGATGATGATGATGATGATGATGATGATGTTGCAAATGGTGATTTTGTACATGCACATCACCTGCCATATTGGACAAAGAGCATTAACATTTTCAACCATACCAAACCAAACCAAACCACTCTGCAAAAAGCAAATGGATGTTATGATGAACCATAAGGAGCCAACCGAGGTTCAGCCCATGTTTATGGACTCAAATGCTTTCTTTTCAGCACTGGATATTATATGGGAGTGCTGATGTCATATTGGGTGAGGTTCCTGACAAGACAAATCTGTATCTCTTGGTCTTCTGCCCAGTACAAACTAAGCAATGAACATGCTGTTACAGTCCACCCTTTGTTAGTCAAAAGATGGGATTCCCAGTATAAAGGATATATACAGCCTCACAAAGCCTTTTTAATTAATAGATAGATAGATAGGCCAACACACATTATTTTACTGCTGGTTGTGCAATCTTGGTGCAGAATTTCTTGATGTCTGATGTGTGATTTTATCTTGCATTTTACTGTGCCTAATAGCTGGAAGGTTCTCCCTCATTACATTTTTCCAATTCATTGGCATGCTGGAAATAATTTGCCTATGTTGCCTAGCTTCTACATGAGGTGAAAATCAGAACAATATTGGAAACATATGGTACTGCTTCTAAGTGAGATGTTGCAATCAGCAGCACACCTTTCACATCTTTTTACCTAGGCAGCATGGAATATATCAGTTCAAACATCTTAGAACAAAAGTGCATCTGTTGTAGTTCTGCTGGATTAGCCTTGGGAGTTGCAAAGCTGCTGTGTCTTCCGTATCAGTCACTAATGCTAAGACCTAATATCTAATTTTTGCTAGATTGTGGTAATATGGTAACTTTAGTCACACTGAAATAGTGCTTTTCAGTTTGTGCATCTGGGAATCCTAGATTTTTGGGGAGGAAGCATCTCAAAAATATAAGACACAGACTAGTGGTCTGTATTGGTCAAAGAGCTCTCAAAAAGATAATTTACCTTGAAAGATGCAACTGCGACTTATATACTGTGTGTGCAAGGAGAGTGTTTGCTGTATTCCATGAATGAACCCTTGCAATTCCCATGAGACCCTTAGTTTTGCCCAATATTTCACACTAACTAGTTGTACTGTCTAGAACATACCGAGAATATTCTGCAGAATGCAGAAGTTCTGTATTTTTGTCTGTGGGGTTTGGTTGCGTGTGTATATTTGAGTATGTATGTAAGTGTGTGTGTGTGTGTGTGTGTGTGTTTCTTAGTATATATGTGAATGTGGGAAGGGTTCCCTGCAGGCTGAACTTCTAAATAAAACCCCTCACTGTCCTATCATGTGTGGCATGCTGGCACAGGTCTAATAAATTATTCACTATTTTTACCTTGCCTTCTTTCCATTATGGGATTCAGATGTAGCATATGAAGGGTGTTCTCGGTGGTTGCCCATCCAGGAACTTTTTAGTTCTTTGGCAAAGGGGTGGCATTATGTAACTTCAGATGGTGCCCCGGGCCCTACTATCATGTCACATACTCAGGAATATTGTGGAGTCTAAGACTAAAAAGAATATAAAAACCTCAGGAAGAGATTCCATAATGCAAACTGAAAATGGGACAGGACTGGAACCTGAACACCCTGCCACAGTTTCCCCTCACCAGTCCCTGAAAAGCAATGTGAAGATAACCAGCAATCATCTTTTCCACTGAAAAGCTGAAAACGAGAAGCAAAATACATTATTTAATCACTGTCCTGCTTAAACTGCTATGGATCCTGGAGAAGCACAAATGATCTTGTTTTGATTCCAGTACAAAAGGAGAATCAATTCGATTGTCCTCTCCCCTGCCCCACCATATCTTTACTCTATGCTATGTGCATTTATCTGGTTGCATGCAAAAAAGGAAAAACAATCCTTTCTGGGGGTAGGTGGGAGCAGTTGAAAAGTTTTCAAGCGTCCTTTTCTCTTCAGAACTCTGTTGGAGTGGCTGAAGCCCAGGAGCCAGGATGAGGCAAGAATCTTGCAAACAGGGGAACAGAATCCTTACAATCCTACAATATTGCTGCCTCTAAGAACGACATTCTCTCTCCTTATCTTGCGTGGGATATGCCTGCTTAGTACCAGAATCAGGGACCTCTGCAGGGTGTGGGGGGGTGTCAAAAAAGTCAAATGATGGCTGTCAAAGCCTCAACCTTTTTTTACGGACATTGTGATGCCCATAAAATAGAGGCAGAGTTTCAATAGTGCGGTTTAAGCCAACATGCTGACTTTTTTGACCTCCCTGCACCAACAGCCATGGCCAGGATAGTGAACTGGCACCGTAAGACTATTGCAGGCTGCAGAAGATTATTCTACATCTTTATCCCTTAAAAGTATCCTGCCAACCATCTCTGCAAGGGAGACCAGATTGTGATACATTAATTCATTTCAGTAATGCTTTTTATTGCGAGTTGGGTGGAAGGAAGGCTTTTGAGAATCATCTCTTGGCAAAGAAGTCATCACCAGGCATGGTCCCATTGATTGTTCTTTCCCCTCAAGCAAAGCACATAGCAAACATTTTTCTTAAGTCTTTTGAGTGATTCTGATTAAACTGCAATGACTTGTAATTAATGCATTATCTGATTAATTTAAATTTAATTAAATGCAAATAAGCATAGGAGGGAAAACACTAAAATATTTTACAGTTTTTTTAAAAAAACATTTAAAGTAATTAAATGTTTTATTTTTAGTTTTGCCTCCATCCATTTTTGTTATGACCCCAACCAGCTTTTGCCCTAGTATCCCACTTAATGGTGAATATACTGTAGATGTATAATCTGCAGCTAAATTCTGAACGGAAGGCTGAGAAATCAGAGCAGATATGTCATGTAAAAAAGATGAAACAGTTCAATACTTTAGAATATCTATGTAAGGTAAAATCTTCTTGCAATTAAGTTTGACTCCTGATGACTTTATGGGCATGCTTATAGAGCTGTCGGCCTTCGTGTCTGTCTTGACTCCTGACAACTAAACTGACAAGTCCCTGCAGTTTTCTGGGAAATACAGTGTTTTCAGAAGTGGTTTGCCACTGCCTTCTTCCCAGGGCTGAGAGAAAGTGACTGACCCAAAGTCACCCAGCTGGTTTCTGTGCCTAAGGCAGGACTAGAACTAGTTCAGCACCTTAACCACTACACCAAATTAAGTATATTCACATAGATTGCTTGTAACAATATAGAAATGACTTGCCACTGGCCTCTTGAGGGTGTTTTTTCCCCCTAATTCTAATTTCACACTCCCAATCTACTTAACAGCCCCGGGATTCCTTGGAAAAATCTCATTCAAGTATTAACCAGGGCCCACCTCTGCTTAACTTGCAAGTCTAGACAAGGTCAGGCAAACACTGCTACCTGCTTCTTTCAGCTCGAAAGAGAGATTCCCTTAACTCACACACGAGTGACTAGATGACTTCAAATGTCCCTGCTTGGATAGGTTGGACAGACTAGTTAGGAAAGACTGGTATAGAGTGTACTTCTATGCAAATAATTTCTACACCTAATTCAACTAGCCATGAACTGAGAAGAAGCTATCTATTTAGGAATATACAACCAGGGCAGACTTAAAGAGTTTTTCCAATTACAGTTATAATCACTTGAGTTTATTCACGTAGGTGGCTATGTGATCCACTGACTGGAAGAATGGACTTAGATTACTTTTGGCCTGTTTCCATCTGAGTCATAGACTCGTTACTTTATTGTGGTCATTTGCTTTGTATGTCAATGTTTTCCTATTCTCCCAGTTGACCATCCCTCATCATGTCTGTTCCCACTTTCAAATGTCTTTCCATTTCCTCATTATTATAATCTGAACCCCTCCTGTCCTTAAGTTTCCTGGCCAGTTCCTGTATGAAATTTAAGACCCTATCCAATATGTTACATATCATTTAAGGGCAATTTCCTATGAAAAATATTCTTAGAACCAACTTATTTATATCCTATTCCTCTGTTATTAAAAGTTACCTTTGCTCTCATTCTGTTTGGAGATTTAAAGGTATTACTGTCCTGGTTGCAAACAGAAAACATGGCTTCCTAATACTGTTATGAGTTTGAAGCTGCAGTAAACATCAAGGGGAACTGACCCTTGCAAGGAAATGCCCCAAGGATTTCTTTACCTCTGAAGCCTCATTAGATCTCTAACTCCCTTCCATATTCCTCACTGCCCAAATTTAAAGCAGAGAGACTTTTCCCAGTATATTTCTACAATATGGCAATGCACCAAGTAGGTATTTAAAGAGTATCCAAGGAATCTGTGCCAGACTGGAGAGCTGGGTGCTACATATGATCTCAGGGCATTTCCCTCTAATCAGTGGCTCAGGATGACCAACATATTTTCAAGCCTTTCTTCACTGGCCATCCTGGTGCCTTGTTTTGACCCTCTTCACTGTTCTGGGAGCTTTGCTACAACCTGTAACATGGAAGAGAGCAGAATAAGGCTGCCTACATTATGGCCTGGGGACAAGACAAGGCTGGTGTAAAGTAAGGTAAAGGTAAAGGTAAAGGTAAAGGTTCCCCCCGCACATTTGTGCAGTCGTGTCCGACTCTAGGGGCCGGTGCTCATCTCCATTTGTTAGCCGAAGAGCCAGCGTTGTCCGAAGACGCTTCCACAGTCATGTGGCCACATGACGCGCGCGGAACGCTGTTACCTACCAACCGAAGTGGTACCTATTCATCTACTTGCATTTGCATGCTTTCGAATTGCTAGGTTGGCAAGAGCTGGGGCGAGTGCGGGAGCTCACTCCGCACGCAGGGCTAGGGATTTGAACCTCCGAACGTGCGATCTTCCGATTGACAAGCCTGGCGTCTTACCCGCTGAGCCACCACGCCCCTTGGTGTAAAGTAGATGGTGATAAATTAAGGATTGCCAGATTATTGCCAGTAACCCTGGAGGCAATCTCTTAGACTCGTCCTGGTATCCACAGGGCTGGCAGATATGTAGCATCATGAAAATGAAGCAGGATTGTTTATAAGATCCATTCATCCTTTGGGGTCTAGATAAGAAGACTTCATAGTTGATGCATATTGTCTTACGTTGCCTATGTTTTTTACTCTTGGGGACCACCACAGCTAATTCTATGGTCAACCCATCATGTACCATTTCTTTTATTTTAAAGATTAAATTTTGTTAGCCACCTTGAGTACTATCACAATAGAAAAGCAGGGCACATAGCAAACAAAGTCACACCCTGTTACCAATGATGACAGTGGGCTTAGCAATAAACTTTTTAAATAGTGATTTGCATCAATTTACCTGGAACAGTTGCTAACCCATCTTGGAAGCAAATCCTGTTGTAACTGATATTGTAATATTCTGAACATCTCATTGCAAATGTTGGCAGACAATTACCTAAATAGTAAATGCCAGACTTATCACATAAAGATTAGTGGATTCCCCAAATGTCCTAAAAGTAAAGGTAAAGGTTCCCCCCACACAGTTGTGCAGTCGTGTCCGACTCTAGGGGCCGGTGCTCATCTCCGTTTGTTAGCCGAAGAGCCAGCATTGTCCGAAGACGCTTCCACGGTCATGTGGCCGCATGACGCGCGCGGAACGCTGTTACCTACCCACCGAAGTGGTACCTATTCATCTACTTGCATTTGCATGCTTTCGAATTGCTAGGTTGGCAAGAGCTGGAGCTAGTGCGGGAGCTCACTCCGCACGCAGGGCTAGGGATTCGAACCTCTGAACTTGCGATCTTCCGATCAACAAGCCTGGCATCTTACCCACTGAGCCACCACGTCCCAAATGTCCTACACTACAGTAAAAAGGGATAGAGTTGTCTGTGGTTAAGCACGTTGTTCAAATCCAGCTATTGTCTTAGTATGAGCTGAGATGTTACACAAGCCATAATGTGGTCATATTTACCAGGGCATAGCACATTACATGAACAGAGAGATTGTGATTTGTTAACTTGGGTTTAGCATGTTCTGCAAGCAGCATTTAAAAAGCAAATATTCATACCTTTGCATTTGCATATGAATGGATCATTTAGTGAATCCATTTTGTTACAATTTCTAGAGAGAAAGAAATGAAAGAATCAATGCAGGAAAATGGCTTGGCTTGCTCAGACTAGAAAAACTGCCTGAAACCCTGGGGACTCTGCCTGTCAGGGCTGAAAATATTGGGCTAGATGGGTCCATGCCGGATAAGGCGGCTTCCTGTATTCGTATTTTTGAGAGCCTGGAGAAAGACCATCAATTAGCTTCGGCAGCTTTGTCCTAGACGGGGACCATACGTCAGAAGGAATCTCTTAGGATGGGCCTCCTGCTTTCCCCCTCACTGCTGATGGCCTAAAGGTGACTTCCTTGGTGGCTGCCTTTATTCCCTCTTTTTGCCCAATGAGCCATACTCCAATTTCTCTTCAGCTCATATAAATCTTTCACCCAATGAGCCTATCAGCTGCTTTGCAGGGCTGTTGTGAAGTTGAACTAATTAAAGCGTCTGATGTGCTTTGAAGCTCTTGGATGAAAGGCTTGCTGTAATTGCAAAGCATTATTAATATTCTAATTCAAAACTTCACACGCTGTCTCCTCCTGATGCTATCAGTTGTATTGCATACATTAACAGAAGCTGCCTCAGCATGACTTGCTTCATGTTTATGAACAGCTGCTGGAGGTACGATCAAGTGAAGTCCCACCCAGATGCCCATGTCTTGTTATTGTCAGGCAGGGACAAAGTTGGCCCAAGGCTGCATTCCATCAGAGTAAAATACGCTGATGATACTGCGGCACAATGGGTTCATTTGATTCACATTTATTCTTGGTACTTTGGCCTCAAATCAAGTAATTCTTTAGTTATGAGCAATTAAGCATGTACTAAAAAAAAGTCTTGTGGCGCCTGAAAAAATATGTTATGATTTTTGCAGCAAACACTCGGCGTGGACTGTAATCTTCTTCATGCACAAACATTTGTGTTGCAGTACATGTGTTAGACGTGAAGATATCACAAGATTCTTTGTTGTTTTTGTAGCGGCAGATTAAGTCAGCTAATTCTGAACACCCAAAACAAAACAAAGCTGTCTCTGCCTTAATCTGATTTTCTAAAACTGGATTTTCTTTATAATTATCTTTTCCTTGGGTGCTTCATCCAAATATATTGAAAGAAGGAACAATTTAATAGAAGGGGGGAAAGCTTCAATGGTTATTTTTTCTTCTTCAACAGCAGCTCTTGCTCCAGTGCTAAGCAACTAAGAGAGGTATTGTCCTCTTGCTGAGAAATGGGCCCTGTGTCCAAATAATGGCCCCCACTACAGGCAAGCATGACCAAAGGATTTCTTTTCAGTTATTCATGCTGCTTCACGTGCACTTCAATTCATAGCTTTAGACACCACCCAGTTCTTGAATTGCTAACTGTAAGCACTCTCAGGAGTTGTCTGTACCTCAAGGTTGGAATCCTTGCTTGGCTCACATGCATAACCCTGGACTCTAACACCCATCGATCCCAAAGAAGGTGGCCAAAGGTGAGGGAGGGGTCATAGACTGACCTCTGGGGAACCACAGATATGCCACCTGTAGCTTAAAGGACCCCCGTTAGAAAGAGTCAGAAACCTTGGATGACTCACAAGGCCAAAACAGAAGGATGAAGAAGCCTGATCAGCATCTGACAGGAATTGGTGGGAACGGATCTTTAGCCTATTCCAATGTTGTTATTGCTGTCATTTTACCAGCCCTAGTAAGCTACTGGCAAGTGAAAGACAGCAGAATGGCATTTCTCTGCTGAGGAAATGGGGCAGGTTTTGACAGTCAGCTACTCCAGCAGCTGCAGCTTCTGTTGCTACCACCAGATTTTAGGAGGCCCAGGACAAATCCTCCCCCCTTCCCCCCCCCTTGTCCTATGACTCCTAAGTGCTATGGCGCCTGAAGCAGAGGTGCAGCTGGGCATGCAGTGTTGGAAATACCTGTTTCTCTAGCCAGACATAACAAGCCAGACAGTGCCTTGGAAACACCCAGCTACTGCGGGCACCCACCTCTTCCATATGTTCATGGGCTCGGTACCTTTAAGATAGTGTCTGATTGGTCATCATACATGATCCTTCTAAACAGTGTGTGCCTTCAGGGGCCCACCCCATGTAGTGCACGCATGACTTATCTGGGAGAATAGCTTGGCGGACGTGCAGCACTCCCTGTCCGGAGGAGCTTTTACCAAATGGGCAGCCTGCAATATGGGACGCCACATCTCTCCTATACATAACCTCTTGCTATTACTTACAGTACCGGCAAGAGAGGATAAACGGGGAATTATGTGTGTCTCTTCTTCCCCAGTCAGGGCTCATGGCAGCTCGGATGTGTGGGTGAATTTCTTTGGGGGCAAAAATGAACATCTCCTTTCCAATCACTATGGTTGCAAAAAATCTTAGAGCCCCTGTGGTTATGTTAAAGTTGCAAAAGAAAGAAAAGACGGTCTGCTCCCAATTCTGCTGCATCACATGGCAGCCAGCAAGCTGTACCCAGAAGGTGAGGCATACGTCTTTGTGCCGGTGGAAGCAAGCTGCAGCACTGGTGGCTCAAAGCCTCAAGGAAGCACGGCGGGTTCCTGGCAAAGAAGTATCAAAGGCAGAGCCAGCATTTGGTACCACCTTTGCTTGGGAGCGGAAGGAGACAGGGAGCAAATGGAGGGGAAGGTGCCACAGGTGCAAGCAGCTGGGCACAGGAAGCCACACAGTGAAAGGAAAAGCAGCAGAGGTAGAAGAGGAAAACTGCAGCCCCAAAGACTGGTCCTGTTTGGCTGTTTTGTCTCAATTGTGCAATAAGGCAGCACAGCACATTTCAAACCTGCATTACAAGTCTGTCACTATCATGCAATATTGTTGCAGCGGATGCTTTCATGCAGGCTTTGCAGTGACTCCACACGATTATACAGTCACCAGGCAGTAGGAACTAGGGAATATTTGCAATCACTGTCAGCACAAGATGATACATACTGTATTTGCTCAAAGTTAAGTCCAACCATGGAGTGTACTGTACTGCCTTGTGAGATTTGCCAATTTTGCTTCAGCCATTCCTATTTTTTAAAACTATTTTTTAAATTTAACATTGGGGTCCTAAGGATGATGCTGATTAAGGGCCACCAGGCTGCCATTAGGGATTTAAAGTACTGTAGTATCACTTTAAAGTTCAGAATTATGTCTTGTGAAGAACCAGGCTATGAGTTTAGCTGGAAGCTCAGCATACATTGGCCTGTTCAACAGTATTTGCACCTGTTGATTGATGCATTCTTCCTTGACTAACAGAAGAACCCTAAACTCACTTGCCCAGAATAACCTTTGCTGAAGCCCATGAGCTTTTTTCCCCTAAGAATTTACAATACAGCAGCAGGTTGCTGTCCAGCATCTAAAAGGCAGCCATTTTATTCATATGATTAAAACTAGAGACTTAAAATGAGGCAGAAACAAGACAAAAACCCCAAACAAACTTGAAAACAAAACTTACAGAGTGAAGGAATGGAGTTGCAGGAAATGGATTTGCTAGCAAAAGTTCCGTTCAGCAGGACCCAAGGTGTTTGATAATATCTAGCTTATCCTAATAACTTAAGGCTATTGAAACAAACCATCTGTAGCTGCTACAGCTAAACACTGATGACAGATAGCAACACCGGAACTGTCTACAGCAGAGCTTTCCAAACTGTGTGTCGGGACACGTTAGTGTGTTGGCTGCAGTGTCTGGGTGTGTCGCGACTGCTGCTGCCTCCGAGTCCTAGTGCCTGCCTTGTGCCTTGCTGCCTCCAAACCTGCTGCGATTCCGCGCAGGTCCTAGTGCCTGCCTTGTGCCCTGCTGTAAGAGTGTGTCGCAAAATGATGCATGTCTAAAAAGTGTGTCACCAACATGAAAAGTTTGGAAAGCTCTGGTCTACAGTGTCTAGTAATGCTAAACGCTTCATTGGATGCTGCAAAATAGCATCCAAGACAGCCTGGCTAATTTCAGCAAACCATTTTACTCCACATCGTACTGGGAGTGTATGTCATTTTCTTTACAAAATACCCTATTGGAGAAAACCATTGACAGGAAAGCCAGTATGATGAACTGACATGGCATGGGCATGTCCAGTTGCTTCCGTGCAAATCTGGTTGGTCCTGTTGAAGTTCCCCCTTTTGAATTTTCCATTGTACTTTGACACCACAACCAGATGTTTATGTAGCTTTGCAGTGGCCAATCCGCTTAAACACCACTTCATTGGAAGTTGCACAGGAAGATCCAGTTACTTTACTTCTACATCCAAGTAGCCCATAATTAGGCTCAAACACAAGTTGAGTCATTTATAAAAGGAGCCCAAGGTGCTATTACAGCCAAACACATCAAGACCCAGTGTATAATTATATCATCCACCTCCATGTGGAAACTGCCCCATTAAACCACCTGACTCCCTTAGAACGAAGATGTTATTTACAGTATTCTGGCTTTCTAGAAGAACCACACTGTTAGTGTTCTGCACAGAAACTCACCTTCTTCTTGCAGAGACTAGAAAATGCCACTCTGCTTCGTTTGTTAACTGGAAGGCTAACTGAAATTGGGATATGGAATATTGCGGAAAGAAAAAGTTGTTGAGATATGACTCTCCCCCTCCCACCCTCCCAGGACCCTGTTTTGAACATCATACAACTTCTGCACTGATCATGCAAGGGGCAGATGATCCCAGAACTATTGCTTTCAGACCTATAAGCATAGTTAGCAGAACTCCAGGTGTACTATATGTGTACTAGGCCCATGTATCAGAGGTGCCTCTTGTCCTTTTAACCAAGACATGTTTGTTGACATGGTGAGAGGATGCCTCTTGCTAGCTTTATCAACTTTCCATATATTTTCAAAAGCAATTGTTAAAAATCTTTCAGCTGCAGGGAATGGTGGGTTCAAAGAAACAGTATGCCAAAAGTAGATCGGTTCATTGGTGGATTTAATTAGTTGATAAAATGATTTGCTTCACTGCAAGGCAAGGGCCTCTACAGTTCTACACAGTTGGAACTGAGCACAAGAGTTCTGCATTTCATTGGCACAGCTCTGCAAAATCCTCACAGGTGGGGGAAAAAACCCACACTATGGCTTCAATACACTTTGATGAAAACATGTAGCAACTCAAAGATCAATTTTCCCAGCAGGTGGTTTGCAAAGCCATTTATTCAGCAAGACTGTATTAATTCGTCAGCCAGTGCTGCAACTAACAAGCTCTAGAGAGCAGCAGGTATAAAAAATGTTAGACATTTACTCTCCATTTATTCTGGAGGCACTTGCAATTAAGCACTTGCTTGCTCTCCAGCCATTTAATATTGTGTTTATTCTGTATTGATTCATGAAAAGCCTCATGTTTAGATGTTTTATTTCTTTTTAAGTTGCACTGGGGACTCATTCAATGGCTTGGATTGTGGTCTCAGCAAATTAGCGGGGTCCCTGTTAAATATTCTCAGCTTGCTTTCTTTGCTCATTTCTTGACACTCCAAGCATTATTTTCTGCAGTTGAACTTGGCATTCCCCCTTTTCTACACTCATTTTTGACAAATAACTGTAATAGAAATCAAAACGCAGTTCAATGATTGAAAAGAAGGCAGCTTTGGAACCAAAGCCTGGAATATAACTAGATTGAGATAAGGGCAGCAGGACTCAAGCTGCATCCTGCTTGTTGTCAGTCAAGGAGGACTGAAGTGCGAAGGAGAGATGAGTGGCACCAACCCTGTGCCTTTTCACCTTAACATTGTGTTAGTGTGGTATAGTTACGTCTACAGAGAAAAAAAAAGGCTTCCACATTGTAGGGGATGAGAAATATAAGAAAAAGGAACAAATTATCAGTTCTTCTCACTGCAATCTATTTATTTATTTATTTATTTATTTATCTATCGAATTTATCACTGCCCATCTCCCCCGGAAGAGGGACTCTGGGTGGTTTACAGTAAAAACACAATTAATTAAAATACAGTTATAAATACAATAAATAGCTATAAGATTATAAAATGTATTAAAATCCGGATGGCAGAGGTTCTTCTTCAGTCCATGAGTAAAAAGGGCCACTCTTGGGCTGTTCTAGGGAGCTAGCCATCCCCAGGAGTGAACACTGTCCTTCCCGCTCCAGGCATGTTGACAAAACTAGGTTTTGAGTTTTTTTCGGAAGTCCAGGAGAGAGGGGATCTGTCTTACCTCCGGGGGAAGAATGTTCCAAAGGGCAGGGGCTATTGCAGAGAAGGCTCGCTTCCGTGACCCTGCCAGATGGAATTCTTTAACAGAGGGGGTCCGTAGCATGCCCTCTCTGGATGCCTGGGGGGGACGGGTCGATGTAATGGGGATGAGACGATCCCTTAGGTAACCTGGACCCATTCCATGTAGGGCTTTAAAGGTAATAACCAACACCTTCAATTGGACCCGGAAGCAAACTGGAACCCAGTGCAGCTCGCACAGCAGAGGTGTTATATGTGTCTGCCTTGGGACACCCAAGATTGCCCGTGCGCCTGCATTTTGGACCAGCTGTAGCTTCCGGATATTCTTCAAGAGTAGCCCCATGTAGAGCACGTTACAGTAGTCTATATGGGAGATAACCAGGGCATGAGTGACCGTTCGAAGGGCCTCTCGTTCCAGGAAAGGGCGTAACTGGTGCACAACACAAAGTTGAGCAAAGGCCCTCTTGGCCACAGCTGCCACCTGCTCCTTGAGCAGGAGTTGTGAGTCCAAGAGGACCCCCAAGTTACGCACCGGGTCTGTCTGGGGCAGTGCAACCCCATCCAGAACTAAAGATTACAATTTCCCAGATGCCGAGGGGCCATTAATCCACAGCCACTCCGTCTTACCAGGGTTCAGCCGAAGCCTGTTTTTCCTCATCCAGGCCCCCACAGCCCCTAGGCACTTGGACAGAGTGGTCACTGCATCACTTACTTCACCTGGGATGGAGGTGTGTAATTGGGTATCATCGGCGTATTGATGATACCTCACCCCATGATGCCAGATGATCTCCCCAGCAGTTTCATGTAGATGTTAAAAAGGAGTGGAGAGAGTACTGAGCCCTGCGGTACCCTGCAAAGAAGGGCCCGTGGGCTGGATCTCTCGCTCCCTATCAACACCAACTGGGACTGGCCCCAGAGGAAGGAGGTGAACCAGCTCAG
This sequence comes from Charina bottae, assembly GCA_023362775.1. Lineage (NCBI taxonomy): Eukaryota > Metazoa > Chordata > Lepidosauria > Squamata > Charinaidae > Charina > Charina bottae. The sequence goes on along the minus strand of JALMGJ010000001.1, from coordinate 51,652,639 downwards.
AACCACGCCACCCACCCCCAACTCCCTGAGCCGTCCCAGAAGGATACCATGGTTGATGGTATTGAAAGCCGCTGAGGTCAAGAGCAAGGATGGATGCACTGCCTCCATCATGCTCCCGCCAAAGATCATCCATAAGTGAGACCAATGCAGTTTCCGTCCCATGACCGGGCCTGAAACCTGATTGAAAGGGGTCTAGATAATCCGTTTCATCCAGAATCCTCTGAAGCTGTAACGCCACTTTCTCAACCACCTTCCCCAAAAAGGGGAGGTGGGACACTGGACGAAAATTATCTAGTACAGTAGGGTCCAGCGATAGCTTCTTGAGGGGGTGCACCAGCACTTCCTTAGAGGCTGCTGGGAATACCCCCCCTCTCAAGGATGTATTTACCATCATCTGGACCCAGCCACATGTCACCTCCTGAGCTGCTTTCACCAGCCAGAAGGGACATGGATCTAACTGGCAGGTGGTGGCATTTACAGTCCAGAGGATCCTGTCCACTTCCTCGGGTCTAACAGGATCAAACTGTTTCCAGATAACAAGGTAAGAACGTTCCCTGGGTATCTCCTCAGACCCTGTCTCAGGCTCGGAGTCTAACTTGGAACAGATCTGAGTGATTTTATCCTGCAGATGCCCAGAAAATTCCTCAGCATGGCCCTGCAGATGGATTTCTGACTCCCCTTTCCCCAAAAGGGATTGGGTGATCTTAAACAGGGCCGCTGGGTGGCATTCCGTGGATGCAATAAGAGCGGAGAAGTACTGACGTTTCGCTGCTCTTGCCGCCACAAGGTAGGCCTTAATAGCGGCTCTAGCTTGTGTTCGGTCGGATTCGGTCATTGTCTTCCTCCAGCGGCGCTCTAGGCGTCGCTTCGCACCCCCAATTTCTAGGTAGGACTGTATTTAACTGGTCGCAAATGGCACTTGGGGTGCACCTACCACATGCTGTCTACTCAACAGATGAAAAAGTCATTCAATTTGTCTTCACTGCTATTGACCTGAGTGCTGCATTGACTTGGTTACCACCGCTACTTGTCAAGAGTTTACAGTATCATTGCCCGTTCAGCAAACTGTGTGAGGGGTGATGAATGACTACATTCTAATCCATGCATGTAAAGTATAATTTTAATGAGAGAGAACTCATACTGACATATCATTTTGTAAGCAATGAGAAAGGGCTACAAATTATTTAATAACCCAGAGGTATTCAAGAGGTGAATAGTGGGGTGGAGGGCAGGGGGAAAATCTAAAAACATTTCTTGCTTGGAGTGCAATCTGGCCTAGGGCTAGCCATGCTTATAAAGATGCCATTGCAGATTAAATCCTGCTCAGGGGCCTGTCATCTGTCACATATCATTGGATTAACAACATACACTTAACACTATGCATCTGCAACACTGGAAACTTTTCTTCCAATAAACTCAGAGTTTTTTTGTAGGTCATTTCAGTTTTATCTTCAAAGAACCTTCTGAAGGCAGGCAGGCGGTAGGACAGTGACTTCCCAAAAGAACCAACTCACAGAAATTTGGGCCAGAGCATATCTCTTAAATATTTTAATGCAAACGTTATTGTAAGATTCATAGATTCACCAAAATGCAATCTATGCAATAAACTGAAATATCAGGTTTTGCATTCATACAATAATAATTTTTCAAATAATTGGTGTTCTGTTTCTTAGTTCATTTCCTAACTCTCTGGAGAACTAAGGTATGTTTGCAATATGCTACCTATAACATCATGAACTTTTTATTCCATTTGGAAAATCCTCTTATGCTATTTACAAATATGGGAAGTTACTCTATTGTGAGTCAGAGGCAAGTGATTTGCCTAAATATATCACAGGAAAGAAAAAAAGAAATGGATCTGACACTGAATGTACTATTTCTATATTAGAAAGAACGATGCATCCAGTAATACTTTCCCATACAGTCTTCTAATGTCAGTTAAAATGAAAAAAATAGGTTGAATTGTTACAATGTATTTACATAGAAACTGGAAAAACTCTTTATGTTATTTCAATTATAATATTTATTTCTCATCAGGATTGTAAAGTTAGGTAGAAATGTCACAGAATTAACATAAACTATTAGCCACTAAGGTAAAGGTAAAGGTTCCCCCCGCACATTTGTGCAGTCGTGTCCGACTCTAGGGGCCGGTGCTCATCTCCGTTTGTTAGCCGAAGAGCCAGCGTTGTCCGAAGACGCTTCCACGGTCATGTGGCTGCATGACACGTGCGGAACGCTGTTACCTACCCACCGAAGTGGTACCTATTCATCTACTTGCATTTGCATGCTTTCGAATTGCTAGGTTGGCAAGAGCTGGAGCTAGTGCGGGAGCTCACTCCGCACACAGGGCTAGGGATTCGAACCTCCGAACTTGCGATCTTCCGATCGACAAGCCTGGCATCTTACCCGCTGAGGTAGAAATGTCACAGAATTAACATAAACTATTAGCCACTACTGTTGTCTAAATGGTACACATTTCTTAGTAGCATCTTTGTAACCAAATAACTCTTGTCAAGTTATGTTCTCATAACTAACAAAATATGGAGCTAAATTCTGCAATAAGGTTTGCAACTAAAGATGCTAAAAATGGCATGCCCATTTCTGTGGCAACTGATAGCTGACCTGATTGCATACCTTCTCTCTCCCATGAGAATCAACCCAGGACACAGAGAATTGCACAGGCATAATATGACATTTTTATTGTACATTTATTTTCAGTGTACTTCTAATGTGTCAAAAACAGAAATTCCAGCATGCAGAAATTCACAGAAAACTCTAAACACTGGCACAGAAAAAGAAATTTAGAAATAAGTAAAACACAAAGAAAAAAAATCACATTTATCCAATACATTTTGAGTTTCCATCAAGCAAGTAAGGAAGCAATGTTTCTGCATATGGGAAAATTGAGGGGGGGGGGAAAGACCCTGTATTGAAGTCAATCAGCCAAAGTTCTCATTATATATTCAGAGTGAGTTCCGTCTATGATGATCACAATGAAACTCCAGAGGCAACCCCCCCCCTCCAATAAACGCTAAAGCCCAAGCTTCAGGAAGTTACTGTATCTTGCAATCTGTTGACAAGCATGTGGGCACAAGAATCTGGCATTTTCTCAGGATGAGGTTGTTTTTTCCCCTTTTTAGAGTTTTCCATTTGCAAAGGCTGCCTCCTGGAACTGAGGGACAAATAGTTTGAAATAAGCCCTAGAGAATGAATAAAAAAAGTTGATGTTAGTAAAGATTAAAATAAGAACATGTTGCATATGCAGACAAGATTGTCTAGCATGCAAAACTTAAAACTTTTTCTGATTAAAAATCCATTTTTGTTATACCGTGGCTGGCATGATCAAATACAGCAGTACAATTTCTTACCCTGAAATAATGCTTAAAATACAGTCTATTATAGAAAACTGTAATTATATATTTTTAAAAATAAGTAAGTCGGGGGATATGTTACTCAAATATTGAATGATAATAAATTTCCTTTTACAGAATTACTTGCATCTATTACTGCTTTTTTGTTACTCACTCTGTTACCATTTCTACTGAATTACACATCGCCAGCAGCTTAGTATATCTTGGTAATTGCTCTCTCTCCTGCTGCCTCCATCTAGATCTCACACACTTAATTCTTATACTCTAAGCAGAGTAGTATTTCGCAGAAGTCAACAAGAAAAGTATCTTATTTTCCAAAGAACGTCAAGAGGCTGATGTGTTAGCTATTGCTTCATATTAAATTACAAAATTTTCCAGTACCTTGGTTCTTACCAGGCTATTGATATAACTGGATTTAACAGAACATGAATGCTTAATAGACAAAAACATCTAGGAGTAAATTTTAATTTATACCTTTTAAGATATTTGTATAATTAGAATATATTATGTACATTTTAGAAGTGAAGTGGCATAAGTCAAATACTAGAGACTTCAGCTCTGTATCTGCCCCTGTTCCTACAAGGAGCAAAGTCTGTCATGTTTATCAATATGCCATATTTTAAAAATCCAGATGGACTGCCCAGAGCTAATTAAATGTACTGTATTTCGTCCAACAGCCAGCATGGTGTAGTGGCTAAGGTGCTGGGCAAGGAGCAGGGAGGCCCCAGTTCTCATCCCGCCTTAGGCAGGGAAGCCAGTTGGGTGACCTTGGGCCAGTCACTCCCTCTCAGCCCTAATCAACATACGACTTTGCAACAAGCCGGGCCAGCAGAAAACAAACAAAACAAAAACCATTGTCACATCATACACCGATAGCTTCACTATGGTGAACTGCAGTAAATGAAGTGCAAAGCAAAGCAGACTTGCAGCTCAGGGGGACAAATACTAGGAATAACTAGGGAAACAACCATGTTCTGTATTGTGTCTAGTGAGCAAATGGTATGGAGGACTATGTCTTTGCAAAGCTAAGTTTAAAAAAAGAAAGAAAAAATCCTGAGTAGACACGGTTCTATTCTCCCCTTCTGCCACTGCACCCCCCTTCACCCCATTAGGACAGCTATTTTACATATGAATATTTCTCTCGACTCATGCCTTTTTGGGTAAATTTCTGGAGTGAAGGTGCTTATAATTTACAATCTTGCTTGAATGCTTACAATAACTAGTACGATAAAACATGCCAAAAATTCTAGGCATTTCTTAATGCAAAATCCTATGCCAAGGATCCAGGAAGGAAGGAAGAAAAGAAGGAAGTAAGAAACCACTGAATGTCACAATCTGGAGAGAGGATTTAGCAGCATTTTAACTCCAATTCATATTGGAGGCTGATAAACTTGAGTAAACATAAACTCATAACATTAGAATACCTCAGGATATGTAGTCCATTGTCCAGAAATTCAAGATTTGTATGTAGAATTAAACTACATTAAAATGATATTGATTTTATTGCAAAGAGGAGGAATATGAGTAGATAAATAAGCCTGTTACTTTATTTACATTTATTTATTTATTACATTTATATCCCGCCCATCTCCCCCACAAGGAGTGTTAGACAAATGTTCCAGTTCTACAATAGTGTTAGTTCTACAATAAAAATGTTCCAGTTCTACAATAGTGTTAGTTCTACAATAGTGTTAGACAAATGTTCCAGCTCTACAATTTCAACTGTCTTATATACAATATATTCTTTGACACCACATGAATCCATTCTTCTTCTTAACCTTAACAGCGCCTTTTGTGTGTATGTGTGTGATATTTAAACATTCAAGGTTTTACTGGAGCTCAAAAGGGCATCAATGGGAAGGACATAGTCTGAGCAGCACAATCTGAAAATATCTGCAATTGTTTTCAGATGCATGCAAGTAGAAAACCCTCATGTTCATGGAGCCTGTTAAAGCAAGGCTACAGTCATAAGATGACTATTACAGACATTCAGTTGAACCTGAATGGAAACCCATGAAAGGATTTACTGCTCATCACAACAAGCTGAAATTGAAGCTACGCTCAGTTACACTGGACTCTGGGAGAGCATTACATTCTGAAAATGATTCCCGGTTCCTTTCTTTCTCTAGCTCTCACAGATTCAAGAGATTGCCAGAAGAAGCCAGGAAATCTTGCTTATGTACAGTATATCTTTCTTAAGATGACATACATAGACAACTCCATCAGAGGCCATTAATTGCAGCTGATTTAACAGGCTTATTTGGTCCAGCATTTTTGGTCACAGTTGCCAACTTAAGTCCAAATGTGGGATATGAATATGATAGCAGAAATGAACTGCAACTGAAATTCAAAGGCATAATATAACCATTGTGACTAGTAGCCACTAATGACTTATCCCTTATGAATCTTACTGATCAAAATGTTTCGAAAGATATGGATTATTTGGTCAACGGCGTGTTTTCTCCTTTTAAATATTTACACTGTGATACACATCAAGAATTCCCTCTCTCCCCTTTTCTTTTAATTTGGTATGTATTACCTCTTCCTTGTGCTTTTATAAATTCTATTAAAGAATTTATAAATTCTATTAAAGACAATGTAGTAGCTGAGGTACAGTATAAGATATTTATTTATTTATTTATTTAATCAAATCTATCACCGCCCAACTCCCCCAAGGGGGACTCTGGGCAGTTTACAACAAAATACAATCAACAATGTACAATTATAAATAGAATAGAATATAGCTGTAAACAGATGATGTCTCATAGATATGCTCACACATCTATCCATACATTTATTTATTTAATACAGGAATTAGATATTTTGTCTAGTTTCTCTTTAAACTGGACTAAATTAGACTTTATTTACAACATTTATATGGACGCCCATCTTAAATATGTAACTGGAGCAGCTTATAACAAATCACAAAAAACACATACAAAAACTATAAAACACAACCGTAATGCATCAACCGAGGCATCATAACCAACTGCCAATACAACTGCACCTTTATTGGGTTCAGCAAACATCCTGGTCCAACACTGGGGGCAGAGCCAGGTCTTCACAGAGGTCCAGAAGGCCAAGAGGCTTTTCCATAGGGCAGTGTCACAACAGAGAAGGGGCTTGATGGTATTACTGAGTCTTACTAATGATGTTGACATCATGGAGTTGGAGGATGCTTTTGTTTATCTTGATATAATGATTCTTAGAAAGCTTTCCCAACTGATACTGTATATTTAAATTAGTTTTGGCAAAAAGTGAAATATATTCTAAACAGATGGTATGGAAATTCTTTTGAGTATTTGGGGCAAGATAATTGTGAATAAGATGAATATAACTCCAAGGCAAATTTGTATTTTAAAATGCCTCCTATTTCTATTCCTTCACACTATTTTAGGCAAATTTACAAGCTACTAAATAATTTTTTTTGATGTTATTGTTTATTCGTTCAGTCGCTTCTGACTCTTTGTGACTTCATGGACCAGCCCACACCAGAGCTCCCTGTCGGCCGTCGCCATCCCCAGCTCCCCCACGGTCGAGTCTGTCACCTCCAGAATATCATCCATCCATCTTGCCCTTGGTCGGCCCATCTTCCTTTTGCCTTCCACTTTCCCTAGCATCAGCATCTTCTCCAGGGTATCCTGTCTTCTCCTTATGTGGCCAAAGTACTTCAGTTTTGCCTTAATCATTCCCTTAAGTGAGCAGTCTGGCTTTATTTCCAGGAGTATGGACTGGTTTGATCTTCTTGCAGTCCAAGGCACTCTCAGAATTTTCCTCCAACACCACAGTTCAAAAGCATCTATCTTCCTTCGCTCAGCTTTCCTTATGGTCCAGCTCTCGCAGCCATAGGTTACTACGGGGAATACCATTGCTTTAACTATGCGGATCTTTGTTGTCAGTGTGATGTCTCTGCTCTTAACTATTTTATCGAGATTTGTCATTGCTCTCCTCCCAAGAAGTAAACGTCTTCTGATTTCCTGGCTGCAGTCAGCATCTGCAGTAATCTTTGCGCCTAGAAATACAAAGTCTGTCACTGCCTTAAGGCCCATTCAACCTCACTCTTCAGGATGTCTGGCTCTAACTCACTGACCACAGCGTCAAAGCTATCCCCGATATTATTATACTTCCTATACAGATCTTTTGTATATTCTTGCCACCTTTTCTTGATCTCTTCTGCTTCTGTTAGGTCCTTGCCATCTTTGTTTTTGATCATACCCATTTTTGCCTGGAATTTACCTCCAATGTTTCTAATTTTCTGGAAGAGGTCTCTTGTCCCTCTTATTCTATTATCTTCTTCCACTTCCGTGCATTGCTTGTTTAAAAATAGTTCCTTATCTCTTCTGGCTAACCTCTGGAATTTTGCATTTAATTGGGCATATCTCCCCCGATCACTGTTGCCTTTTGCTTTCCTTCTTTCTTGGGCTACTTCTAGTGTCTCAGCAGACAGCCATCTTGCCTTCTTGGTTTTCTTTTTCTTTGGGACGTTTTTGTTGCCGCCTCATGAACAATTTTGCAAACTTCTGTCCATAGTTCTTCCAGGACCCTATCTACTAAATCTAGTCCCTTAAATCTATTCTTCACCTCTACTGCATATTCATTGGGAATATGTCTATGAAGGTTCTCAGTCATATTCATTGGGAATATTAGTGAGCTCATATCTAACTGATCTGTGGGTCTTCCCCATTCTCTTTAGTCTGATTCTAAACTGTGCAATAAGAAGTTCGTGATCTGAACTACAGTCAGCTCCAGGTCTTGTTTTTACCGACTGTATAGATGTCCACCACCTTTGGCTACAAAGGATGTAGTCAATCTGATTTTGGTGTTGACTGATTTCGGTTTTCTTTGATAGGAACATCCTTTAAAATTCTGTGATATAAATTGGCCTGTTGGGAAAGTGGATTTAACTTTTTTTTTTCTGGGCAGTTCAATTAATCTTCAATTACATGTTGGTATAAGGAATTTCAAGATTCAGCTCAAGTTTAGAATTATGCGATTACTGGGGATAACTGTTTCCCCAATTACACAATTTGCATTCAATTCAACAAGATATATATGTAAAATATGAATAATGCATGCAATTTCTATTCTTTTACCTGTGAAAAGCTTACATTATAAAATAATACTTAAGAATGGTAGGTAAATCTTTTTGGGGAAGTGTAAATTGGACCTCTTATCATATTGAAAAAGTTTAAAAGGTATTTTTAGTACTAAAAAGTAATTTGTTTTACATCAGACTGTTTCTTGGGGGATTATTAAATGTAAACATTTGTTATTTGATAATAAATAAAATTTATTTACTTTTCAGTTCTGATGCCATTGCTTCCTCTATTTGTTAAATAACTTGGGAGAATTAACTGAGGCTCCTAAATCAGTAACTCATCTTCATAAAACAGTAGATAAAGTTTATTCAACTTGCATGACCTTTGGAATAATGAACTCAAATATTGTTCTTCAGTCTTAAAAAATGAAACTATTCTCTTCTTAATGTAACATATAGATAATATACGTATGTTTTGTGTATATTGATATTTTAGACATTGTCCAATAAGAATTGGCTACAATCATCCTCCAGTTGGTAATACAATTTAGTAGTTGGTACATTTTTGCAAGATTGAGGCTTCTTCTGCTATTGCCATATTATGGACTGAAATCAGGATTTTTACTATGGATTTATAATGATTGCTGATTGTTAAAGATATATATTTAGAATTTATCAAGGCATCAAGAATTACTGGTCATAGGAATAGCCAAATAATTATGCAACACCGAAAAGCTAAATCTGCAGCTAATTTGAAGCAATGGAATACTGAGATGAGTTTTTGTGAACATCAGAACAGGTCTTGATTTGCCAGAGGGGCAAGACGAAGACCTTTGAGAAATCTATTCACATTTTCTTGTCTTCTCTATGATATTAATATCCAGACTCTTGTTTTCCCTTTTATAATTTATATATAGGTTTATATTATTACTGCTTGACTCAGATAATAAAGCTGTTAATATTTCTATAATTCTGAAAGATTTACATTATGTTATTACAATTATCACTGTTGTTTAATACAGCAAAAAACAACCACTACTACTGTCATCCACTTTTAAAACTAAGTTGGTGATCATCATTCCATCTTTTGGTAGAGACCTTCACAGTGAGTTGTATACTGTGTGGAAAAGTATTTCCTTTAGTCTGTCCTTAATTCCTTGCTACTTGCTTTACTCGATGAATCAGGTTCTAATGTTATGAAAGAGAGAAAACATTTGTTCCTGTCCTGCATGCAATGCTTCTACAGCAGGCTTAATATTTATTAGAAGAGTATAGGGTAATTAAAGACTGTCATTCTGGAGATTAGATAAACAGAAACAACTAATTGGTACCACATATGGGCATCAAATGCTCCAGATAGCACGCAAATGGGAGAAATTTGCAGGTAGGCAAACTTCCACCAAAGAACAACTGTTTTTTCTGCATTAATGCCTACGACAGCATACCCTGCCCGCCAGTGTCAGATACAAACCTCAAATCAACTGCACAGCTGGATGGAAGATTGCGCAACAAAGTGGGCGAAAAATGATACGGCTAATGATCATGGATGCCCACCTCAGATTAAACAAGTATCAACATACAATAGACAGCCTCAAAGAACAACTAGAACAGACTATGACTCCTGAACAAATCAACATGCTGACTACCACAGTCAAGGCCACATCACTGAGACAAGCAGAAAAAAGGAAAGCTAAACTCCAAACTAAACTACTTAAATTAAACCCCAGAAACAAAGAGGGGATGATGGGTCCACTGATTTTCATCCGCCTCTGTTCTTCTTTAGTGATTTGACCTTTCTTTGGTTAGGTCGTTGAGACTCAGAGTAAACGAAAGAACCTGGTCATTCCCTTCATGGCTGGTGTGTCTGAAAAGATAAAACGGATATTTGGCAAACACCACATACCTGTATATTTCAAACCCACCAACACACTGAGACAGAGGCTTGTACACCCCAAAGATCAAACTCCAAAACACAAGAAAAGCAATGTAGTTTATGCAATCCAGTGCAGTGAGGAGTGCTCTGAACTCTACATTGGAGAAACCAAACAACTTTTGTACAGGAGGATGGCCCAACACAGGAGAAGTAACACCACAGGACCAGAGTCAGCAGTTTATCTTCATTTAAAGGAAAAAGGACACTCATTTGAGGACATTAATGTTCACATTTTAGACAGAGAAGATAGGTGGTTTGAGAGAGGGGTCAAGGAATCCATTTATGCCAACTTGGAAAATCCTTCCCTGAATAGAGGAGGGGGCCTCAGGCACAATCTTTCTCCCATCTTTCTCCCGGCTGTGTCTTCTGTGCCTAGGAAGATTAAGACCATTTCACAAGCTCAACAGCAGCATGGTGATCTTAACAATCCTCCTTTAGATGATAAAAGGACTTAAAATAACATCTCAATATAACCATGACCCCAGGTGTAAGGTCACACAGCTACCTAGAAACATATTTAGGATTCCCTTACCAACTTTGCTCAGACTGAAGAAGCTCCTTGGATAAGGAGCGAAACGTTTCCACTGAGAAAATAGAAATCCAGTTGACATGATTCAAGCTATAGACAATTCCACCTGGATGACTGAGAACCTTCATAGACATACAACAGAAGCTATGAAAAGGATTACACTGCCATATATCAGAAACATCTCAGAAACTACTAATAGACTGTTACAACCACATGGCATCACCATAGCACACAAACCAACCAAAACCCTTCAGAACATCATAAGTAAACCAAAAGACCCAGTAGCCCAAGAAGAAAAAACAGGAGTTATCTACAACATACAGTGTAAGGACTGTAACAGCCACTATGTAGGACAGACTGGCAGAAGACTAGCAGAACGCATCCATGAACACCAACTAGCAGTCAGAAGACATGATGAAAACTCCTTAATCTCACAACACATGGACAGAATTAACCATACTTTCAACTGGGAAACTCTGAGCATCTTAAACCAAGCCAAATCCAAAAATGCTAGAGAATTCCTGGAAGCTTGGCACTCAGACAAAGCAGCCATCAATAGACACATAGAGGTAAACAACATTTACATACCATTCATAAGAGACAATAGAAAAGCCAGAAGACCAGAAGACCTCTTTGCCAGCAATCAACAAGAAGATAGGCAAAGATTAACAGCAAGATTAGCAGCAGAGAAGCAATCAAACAACACAATAGACCCTAATCAAGGAACTATTAACTCTGCCAATCAACCAAGCAGCAAACAACAACCCAATCAAAGTACTACCAAGGAGAGTACAACACCTCCACCAACACAGGCAGGACAAGCCTGGGTATATAAACAGAGAGCAAGTTCCACTCCCTTTTCGCACTGAAGATGTTGCCTAGCCTGGCAATGAAACGTCTGCAAGAAAACAACAAGGCTCAGAGAGCACCAAGGACTCCACAGAAACAACTAACTTGAACTATACATGTTGTACCTCTTTTTGTTAGATGTGTCCATATATGCCACTTTTATTTATTTATTTGATTTCTATCCCTTTATTATTTTTATAAATAACTCAAGGTGGCGAACATACCGAATACTCCTTCCTCCTCCTCTTTTCCCCACAAGAACCACCCTGTGAGGTGAGTTGGGCTGAGAGAGAGTGACTGGCCCAAGGTCACCCAGCCTTGTCACTTACAGTCACTTACAAGTTTATTACTTTAAACATGTTTATTTTAGCAACTGTTTCTGGTTTTGCTCCAGTATCAATTGCTCAATGGGAGCAAACCCCCTCTTTTTCTTTCATGCCTCTATTTCTTTGAAAGGGAGGAATTTCAAAGTAGGCAAGGATACTATTTCCCAAGTTTCTGCAAATACAGCTTTACATAACTTAAGCAGTTACTTACAACATTGGATTATTAGGACAGAGCGTCCCCAAAAATGTTTGCTTAGGGCTCCTTGTTCAGTTCAAGATGAGGAAAACACAATTAAAATACAGCTTCCCCCCCTCCCCCCTTAAGATTGTGAGCAAAGCAAGAAGAAACCCTGGTAAACTTCTAGCTTCAAGGGAGGCTGCATTCTTCACTTCCTGCCATCCTTACGGATTTCTCTGTGAACTCACAAAGTGGTTATCCTTTGGGAGCACTGGACCCACGAAGTGCTTATCCTTTGGGACCACTGGACCCACGGAGATCAAGTGACTAATGACGACCTCATCACTGGGTGCACAACTAGATAACTGGGTTGCTCAGACACAGTAAATATAGTATATGCAGCAAGAGGACTCTTCCCATTCCTGATAGAAAATAAGGATAATTTCCTGATTTTATAAATGTTAAGAAAAGTTATGTGTGTTAAGACTTTATCTGTGGGGAAAAAAGAGTGGGGGATTCACAATTATCAGCTAATAGGATTACTAAAACACAGAAGGTCAAAGGAAAGAGATGACAGTTCACCGAGAAACCATCTGGCATGCACAAAATGTGGGTAGCCAATACTGAGTCTTTCTGCAACTAGGAGAGAAAGCTGTACTGAGCGTGCTATTGCCCTTCAACAGATGGAAATTGCTTTCAAATTCAGTACAGTGTACAAAAAACTTCTGTAAAAGAAACAAATTCATAGCAAAGGCATAGCTAATCTTTAAGAGCAGTGAACTCTTCAGCAATTTTTATTTTTTAATCATTTTTTTGGGTACATGACACACACTACTATGACATTATGTGGCTTAGTCTGAATTTTACACTTCTCTCCATATAGAAATAAATTTTCAAGTGAAGCTTTTACTAGCTCGTAACATGCTGCTGGCATGCTCTGCTTTCCACTCTCCAGTCTCTCCACGCTCCCTTCTACAAAAAATTGACATCATTTGACACTGGAAATTTGTCTAGTGTTGTTGCTTGCATTGCACTCCTACGTTGAGAAATTTCATGTGCTATCCAAGCAGTTGCTAAGAGTGTCAAAGTGTGTGTTTGAAATTGAATGAAGAAGTCTGCGGTCAGTATGCACTCAATTCTTCCTCCCCGCCCTCCGCTTACTGCATTCAGCCTCTCTCTCCTTTTACTCTGTTTCAGTTATACATGCCCAGATCTTAAAAACAGTATTGCCCCAGATTGCCTGGCTAATGTATAACCCTGGCATGTGTGTGGCATTTAAACACGCATCCACTAAATACAATAGAATGTGACAAAAACAATGACACACAGATATACAAATGTTCATGGGATTTATACCTATGGTTCTGATCCTGGACTCTTTGTGCTCTCTCGTTTTGTAAAATAAATAAGCAAAAGCAATCCAAAAGCATAATACTGGTTTCATTAATGCTTTTAAATGAAGTAACGCATTAAAGCTGTAGAGTATACAACATTTTCCAGGCCAAGAACCACACCTGGAATTGAGGGGCCTGAAGGCATGCATAAAATAGTGGGTGGGTTAGAATGAGGGCAAAAGCTAAATTGATTTGATTTACATTTAATTAAAATAAAATACAGTTAATTTGAATATTCTCCTATCACACTGTAAATGGCAACTTAATGACATCTTTGGAAGTTTCTAGGGCTGCCCCTAAGGTTTGGGGGAACAGACCAGGCCATAGGGCAGCCTTTTCCAACTTGAGTGTCCTCTAAATGTGTAGACTTCAATTCCCAGAATTCCACAGCCAGCATAGCCATAGCTCACAATTCTGGGCAAGGCCACACATCCGGATTAGAGATGTAAAGCCTGAGGTCTTAGGTTGGGGAAGACTGCCTTAAAGACCAAGTTTTGCATTTCTGAGATACATCAAGTCGAACATTTCCCAAGAAATGGAAAATGGGAGGTATGGAGGGTAATAAGAGGGTAATTGTGCCTTTTTGGATAAACTTCTAGGGCATTACCCAAGGACTCCTGCAATGCAAGCCTGCAAAAGCTGTATTGTTTGTGAGGGAGGGGTAGGATTTATCATTGGCATAGCATTAGTTTAAAATGGCCTTTAATTACTTAACATGTACAGTGTTTAAAATGGACTCCACATGGTTTATAGAGTACAGGCAGAAGGCACATGATACAAACAAGTGTATCTAAGCAGATATGGTGTCTAGATGGGATAGTGTTTTATAGTTTCCACATAAAACGTTGAGCTTTTATGGGGAAAACTGGATATAAATGAAATAAAAATAATCACTTAGCCTGGAATTCAGTTTAAGAACAATATAATTGCTCTCTCATATAAGCACTAGAATAGACAAAAGGGTAGAAAGTATAACACAGAAGTATAAACAGATGCTAACTAGCATTCATAAGTGCTTACTAAACCCATTCTTCCTGAATGAGTTAATCTTCTCAACGTTTCAAAACCTCAAGCAAAAGATCCCCATCCAGTTATAAGCTACATTTACCTGTGTGTGATTTTTTATGTTACTTTTGGAGGGCTGGGTGACTCATGTTAATAAAAATCTCCAGAAGTGGTATAGCAGTCTTCTAATACATGAAGGGATGTCACAGGGCAGAAAGTGTGAATTTATTCTCCATACCACCTGAGGGTAGGAGAAGAACCACAGAGCTATTAAGCAGTGGAAGAAGAGCCTGCCTCCTGAAGTTGTGAGTGCTCCATCACTGGAGGTTTTCAAGAGAAGATTGGACAGCCATTTGGCATTTGGATGGTAGGAGGATTCCTGCTCTGGGCAGGGGTTGAACTAAGTGGAGGTCAAGGTACCTTCCACCCCTGTGATTCTATGAAAATCTTTCTTTCTTTCACACTTACATGTTTTGAGTTATTCTTATTACTGGTGTTATTTATTATACAGAAATGTCTAAAGCAAATAATGTGATCTTCTGAACACAGATATGCGAACAGAAATCCTAATACTGACAGGAAGCAAACCAAAAATAGATAGGATAGCAACCAAAGACGCAGGATGGCAAACTACATCTGAAAAACCTTGCCAAGAAAAGTGCAGGGACTTGTCCAGGCAGTCTTTGAGAATCAGACACGATTGAATGGATTTAAAAAAAAAGAAAAAAAACCCAGCAGCTTCAGCAGTTTTCCAGTACATAACTTGTACTAAATAAAACTTATATAGCATTTATCTGAAAATGAAACAGAATCATTTTTTCGCTATTTTCCTTGGGCTTGAGAAGCCGGGGCGGGGGGGACCTGTTTTCCTCGCTGCTGCTTTGGAGGATTTCAACCAATATTTTTTTGGATTTCATAAATTTTGTTTAATGATCTGCTCTTTAATTCATTTTATATTGTCAGTCTTTCTGGCTGCATTGCTATATAAAAGTCATTGTTTCTGTTCTATTACTCTGCTTTAAATGTAAAGCCATTTGGGACAAGATGTGTTTTTTATTCTGAATGGGTTGGAATGAATAATTTGAGTTGCTGGAGTTGAAAGGCTGATGGCACAGCCATTAAGAATAGCATGTTTCCGTACCAGTGAAATTCATTACACTGTAAAGAATTTCAATAATTGAACTGTACCTGCTATGTTCAAGGAGGCTGCATCTTGGCTTAGTCTTATTAGTCTGTTTAGAGGGAATGCTTTGTTGAAGAGTAAATGCATAAACAAAATCTGCAAAAGATCACTTGGTGGTTATATATTATTTGGCCCTACAGAATACTAACAAAAAAATTAAAATGTTATCATGACTCTTAGAGGAGGAAGAATAACAAGGGCCGGTAAAAGCAATAGGAACAAGGAATGATCCTATACTCTCTGGGATAGCTGCCATAAAATACTGCAGTTTCTACTCTGCACTGCTGGAGAGGGACAATGATGTCCTGAAGTTTTCCTCATATGCAGGTAGAAAACTCTATTGCCATTGCTATTACACTGGCAAGGAATCAGACACCATTCCCATTTCAGGATCATGCCAAGGGAGTATGGCTCAAGATCTTATGTCCTCTTGTACTTCCAAAAGGTACGCAATAAAACTCTGAAACTATACCAGCCATGGAGATGGTAGAAAGCAAAAAAGAACAGGAGTTCTTGCATTTACTGTGCTTTACAGTCCCAGAGATATATTATATATTTATAATAATCTGAGGATCTAGAACTAATTCTGATGTAAGAGAAGGTAAAATTCTAATTCTAAGAAAAAAGATTCATATAATGCAACACTAATCTTTTTTTATCATTCACCTTTTAAGCTCAAGAAACCATCACGGAAACCTTCCCTTTTTTCTTGCTCAAAAGCAAAAGATATGTTAACTGACAGAGAAAGCTGCAAAGATTTATTTACATGTTTAAGCTATTCACATTGATGCACTCCCATCTATTAACACTCTAGCTTCATTAGCCCCAGTGCCTTAAATGCCAAAAAGTGTTACCAGGATGAAAAAAATAAACTCTAGTTGAGGGTGTAAAGATGGTTGAAGGAGTTTCAATATGAAGTGAGACCCAGTATTAAGATTAGACAACTCATCACCAGTACAACATGTCTTAACCCCAATTTTCAACAACTGACAACAGATTGTGGAATCATCAGCATTATATAACTTTCCATTTCCTTCCACAAGAACACTGACTGTTCCACAAACACTCTTGCTTGGGGGCAGTTTCAACTAATTTGGATTAGTTTGGACTAATTTGGACTTGTCCGTATTGGTGGGTTTTCAAGAAATATATAAAATGTTTCTGGTATGTTTATTACTGCTAATTAGTTTCTAGCATCCAACTCTCTAAAAGCAAATTTCCAGAGCTATCTTTTAGTAGGATATGCACAACGACTTTAGTTTCTAGGAGAAGCAATGGTAAGTTATGGACATTTTAGAATGGGAAACATGGAAGATCACAGTTCTCTGTGGAAATTAAGAAGAACCCTTCTGGATCAGGCCATAGGCTCATATAGTGCAGCATTCTGTGTCTCATAGTGATAAACTAGGCCCATTTGGGAAGCTTATAAGTCTGGAAAATGATAATCTCCTCCTAGAGTGGGTCCCAGCACAGTTATTTAATGCATACTGCCTATGATTCAGGAGGTAGGGAACAGACATCAATATGTGACACTGCGACAATTGTAAATAAGAACCTATTGCCAAGTGCCTGAATTGTGATCATGTGACTGTGGGGGGGCACATGCGTGTGTGTGCTGCGACAATCGTAAGTGTGAGGGCCGGTCGCAAATCTTTCCCCAGCGCCGTCGTAAGTCTGACCATCGCTAAACAAATGGTCATTAAGCGAGGACTACCTGTGTCCCTTACTCTGTTCATTTCAAGCTAAAGAGACCCAATTGCTGTAGCAAGAAAAGACTGATGTTATGTTTATTTATTTATTATTCAAATTTATCACCGCCCATCTCTACAGCAGTAGACTCTGGGAGGTTTACAATAATAATATTAAAATTAAAATCTATACATCTTAAAATACAATATAATAATAAATAGAAAAAATCCAGAGGATGGTAAGATCTTAAAAGGAGGATATTACTAAGCTAACCACCCCCAGGAGGAACTATTACTTCCTTCATCCCAAGCAAGGTGGCAGAACCAGGTCTTTAAAGACCTCTGGAAGGCCACTAGCGAGGGTGCATGCCTCACCTCTGGGGGCAAGATATTCCATAGGGTGGGTGCTATCGCAGAGAAGGCACGCCTCCTGGACCCCACTAGATGAAATTCTTTTATTGATGGGGTCCAAAGCATGCCCTCCCTGCATGACCGGGTGGGGCGGGTGGATGTGGTCGGGATGAGACGGTCCCTCAGGTACCCTGGCCCCATGCCATGTAGGGCTTTAAAGGTGATAACCAACACCTTGAATTGGACCCGGAAACAAACTGGTACCCAATGCAGCTCGCGGAGCAGCGGTGTTACATGTGCTGATCCTATAGCACCTGTGACTGCCCGCGCGGCCGCATTCTGGACCAGCTGAAGCTTCTGGATACTCTTCAAGGGTAGCCCCATGTAGAGCGCGTTGCAATAATCTATATGGGAGATGACAAGGGTATGAGTCACCGTTCGGAGGGCCTCTTGATCCAGGAAAGAGGAAGAAGCAAAGAGACATATGCATGGAAAGAGTCTGAAAGGTAAAGCAACTAAGAGGTGAGGATGCTTCACCAGATGCTGAAACCAATGGATGAAGAATACTGGATGGAAAGGACACTATACAGTATATGTCAGTAATAAAAGGTTGAAAGAATGATGCACAAATGAGGAGGGAAATTGATCTGAAGGGTCAAGCAGCGAGGTTACTCTGGGTCTGTTTGTACGGAGAAGCTGCATGAACTGAACATGTTCAATTTAACAATAATGAGCAAGAGTACAATTCTACATAGTAAGAAAAATCCACTTATGCAACAATGCAAAATGTAATTATCTGGCTTTTCCAAGTTAAAGGAATGGGAAACACTTCTATGCCCCATCCTACAAAAAAATCCAAGTATTTGAACACAGCCATGGCTTATGTTAGATACATAACCAACCAAGTACATCAGCACTGTTTAGTAGAAGGTATGTAACGGTACAAGGTAGAAAAGACTCAAATTCATCCATTTTTATAGCACACTGTTTTGAATAAAATTTATAAGAACAATAAAACAGTAACAATAAGATTTTCTATTCTTAAATACATTTCAGCATTACAATTAACATTTGAGAATTAAAAATGCCTTTAATATTATTAATATGAATACTAGTCTTATCAATTGTTTCTGTTCTTTTCATGTTACCTATCCCCAACGGCATTTGCCCATTACGATATATGCAAATGTACCAGGAACAGACTTTCAGTAACAAATGCTTCTTAGTTCAGACCATAATCCTCCTAATGGAAACCATTCAGACCAGGGAAAATTAGAACAATCCCATTCTCCTCATATATTAGGTGAAAAGAAGAACTAAATTCAAGACCTATCAGGGCAGAGATCATAAGACTTGTGTCTTTGACCTATTCATTTCAGACTTTAATTATTATGTTGCCAATTCATAATAATGTCATGTTACATAAAGGATGTCAACAGTGCGGCCACAAAGTGTATCCAAATTCTTGTAAATCCCGCTGACTATACACTTTTTGAAGCTCAGTCTGGTAATTCCAAAGGCTTTATAGTTCCCTGTTCTTGCTGCAACTTGTCAGGAAACAAAGAAAACTTGTTTTGAAAATGCTTGCCACCCACAGCAGTCTGTTCTTGGGCATTTGCAAAAAGAGGGCCAGCCCTTCCCTGACCACACATAGTCTGGCTGGCTGCTTTTGTGTAACTCCCAGTAATTAACCTTGAAAGGCACAAAGAATAGATAATTCAGTGCTCTCAAAAGACAGGGCCACAAGCTTCCCAGATACTCTGACCTACAGACACACTCTAGGGGTGGGGATGATTATATATAAAAAGAGAAAAGAAGGAGTTGATTTCAAGATATTCAGTTATATAATGAATAATGAACCGATCAGGTAGAAATAATAAAACTAAAGTGATTAGGCAACAAGATTCAGTGTACCATGCAGAAACTGATTCTCAAGAACTGCTTTAGGTACAGCAGAGGCAGCATTCAGCGTGGCTACATGGAAAGTGGAATGGAATCCCTTCACCCCTTCTCATTGAAGGGAGCCTCCCTCTGACCCCCCATCTAGCAGAGGGTGTGTTTTTTTGGAAAAACAAAAACAAAACCCTTATGGCTCCTTTGAACTCTTGGAAAACAGGAATAACAACAACAACAACAACAACAACAACAGAAATATGGCATAAACCAGCCGTGGTGGTCCCAGTGGTTATTGGCACACTGGGTGCCATTCCAAAAAACCTTGGACGGCGCTTAGAAAACCTGCGCATTGACAAACCTTCCATCTGTCAATTACAAAAGGCCATACTGCTTGGATCCGCACATACACTACGCCGAAACATTACGAGATCCTAGGTTCTTGGGAAGAACTCGAGGCGGAATGAAGGCCAACACCAGCTAAAGAACTGGCAGCTGTGATTTCATGTTGTGTATAATAATAATAATAATAATGATGATGATGATGATGATAATAATAATAATAATAATAATAATAATAATAAATCTGAATTCATTTTTCCATTTAGATTAAAATAAAGTTTTTTCCCCGTAACAATTATTATTTATTTAGTTGTTATATTTCTATCCCGTCTTTCCTTCAGGAGTGTGATTTCAAGGGGGGAAAAAAGAATACTAGATGGGTCATATCATTCAGAAACATTAACATAGTTTATATTCACATCCTTGACTAACAATAGCAGAAAAAATGTGGCACATTCATAGCCCCTTTAAAAAATGAGCAAGTCAGAGAGATATCAGTTTATGCTGCATCACAGAGAGGAAGTTTTAAACTCAGACAAAAGGCTAACAGAGAGGTTTTTGAAGCCGCTCTCTTAGGTGTGCATGTGTGTTTGTACAAGAAATAAATTCACCTATTTCATTCAAATATATAATGAAAGGCGTACAATCATGTACTCTCACACATGCAACAATGGCTAATATCCAGAAATGCTCACTTTCTCACATTTGGTTCTGATTTTTGGGCAGACTACCATTCTATGTCTGTGTTCTGTTTCCCATTCCTGTCCTCTTCTGGCCCAACCTCTGCATAGCATGCCTACCATGTTGCTGGATAACGAAGCCTGCACATTCTAGCTTATGCTCTGACAGGTTGGTGATAAAATGGCTGAAACGCTCACAGGAAACTGGTTTAAGAACTTCCGGTGGGGACAATGGTGGCTTGAGCTGGTTTTTTCCGCTGTCTGCGGACTGACCTGTCAGAGTGGCTTTTTTTCTTGGGCTCAGGCAGAATCGTCCTCCGGATTAAGGAGAACCCCAGGAATCACCCCATGTGTTCTCCAGATGGCTGGTCACAGCCAGAAGACCGCAAAATGGCGTTTCGCGATCGACTGGTAAGTGACCAGCTGGGAGGCGGGGCCATCATTTTCTTCCCAAGCCACTCTGAAGCCAAAATGGACCTTAAAGCTGGCCACCCCATTTCTACAGCACTAAGTTTTTTTTGTTTGAATTTTACCAAAGAGAGGCTTTCTACAACAAAGAAATGTGGAATCTCTTGGTGACTCTCATTATTTTTCAAAATTATTAACTTGGTAATTTGGCTTTTTATATAGGTAAAGGTTTTCCCCTGCACAGTTGTGTCCGACTCTAGGGGGCGGTGCTCATCTCCATTTCTTAGCTGAAAAGCCAGCGCTGTCCGAAGATGCTTCTGTGGTCATGTGGCCGGTATGACGCATGCGGAACGCTGTTACCATCCCACCGAAGTGGTACCTATTTATCTACTTGCATTTGCATGCTTTCGAATTGCTAGGTTGGCAAGAGCTGGGGCGAGTGCGGGAGCTCACTCCATCATGCAGTGCTCGGGTCTCAAACTGCCAACCTTCTGATCGACAAGCCTGGCGTCTTAACCACTGAGCTATCATGCCCCCATGGCTTTTTATATATAATTTGTTAAATTGAGATAGAAAGAATTTTGTTTTTTTATTGTTTTTTTAAGTGATTTTTGAGGAATATAAAACTTTCGCTTCTTCGTTGAATCTGCAGATTGGAGTTCTGATCTTTTTGCTTTCACTTTCCCATGGGAATGCTGTTTATTACTTTTTATTTTCTGATTGGCCATACCAGAGATAAAAAAGGCTGGAGAGAGTGTTCAGTTACAGTGTTAATGACTTTACCTTCTTGAGGCACTAGAGGGCGCCATAATTAAGAAATATGGAGGAAATTAATTTGATATTTAAAGATCTCTACAATGCTGTTATTCAAGTCTTGGAGCATTTCTCAGAATTTGTGGAGTCCAAATTGTCACAAGAATCGAGAGAAACTGATAAGGCTGAAAACTACCTTAAGAGTAAAGTGGTTTAAAAGAAAAAGTTGAGAATTGGTGACTTACCTTTAAATAGTCAAAGGAAAATTGAGTTGTTGAAAGTTGAAGATAGGAAGACAGTGTTGCCACCACACCATGATCAAGAAAGAGAATTAAATTCTAGAGACTGGAAGATTTTGGACAAATATTTGGGCTTTTCAAAGCAGGTTGTAGAATTTGAAATTGACAAGAAGAAAGCTCTGTACATAATACTGAGACATGTAAATGCCTTGGTTTAGTTTGAAGTGGGATAATTTTCTAAATGTGTTTATCAGGATGTTTCTTTAAAGGTTTGGATAAATGGTTATGCTGTTTTGAAAATTACATTTTTGGTAAATGCCTAGGTTATTGTAGTTTTTGGTTAATGTTTATTTATTATTTATTTATTACATTTATATCCCGCCCATCTCCCCCACAAGGAGGGACCCTGGGTGGTTAATGTTAGTTTAGTTGGCAGATAGGAGCAAATTATAGTGAAGAAGGGTAGTGTTTGTTACTATATTAGGTTCCAAATTATGTTTGAAGGGTTTTATATGTTTTCCTTTAGAATTGGGAGGGTAATTTTGTTTTAGAAGGGAATGTAATAATGAGAATTTAAATGCTTTATAGACATAATGTTTACTATAATATGAATTGGAGTAAGATATTGATATTGATTTATGTATATCTTTGTTATATAAAGTCGGAAGTCACTTTGTAGTAGTTTGTTTTGTGTTTTTTCACACCTTTTTAGTTCTGTTTCTTTTTCTTCGTAGGTTTCTTTGTTTCAATCTTTTTAGTTTTTATGTACAGTATATCTTGAAAATGCTTTGTTTTCCAAAAAAAAAAAAAAAGGAAACTGGTTTAAGGATAGGCTGACCATACGTCCCGTTTTGAACGGGACTGTCCCGTTATTTCACCATTTTTGGAGTGTCCCGTCATTATAGTCAAAATCTTGATTTTGTCCCATTTTTGAAAAATCTGAGTCAGGAGTAAGCCTGACAGGAGTGGGTCAGCCCCCGCCGCCATGCCAGATTTGGACTCAATCGGAGGAAGACGAGCCGACCTCCAGAAGAAGCTGGCATGGTCCAAACCAGAGCTGCCGATTGGAGGCAGCCCGGAACAAGTAGCCCCTCTACCAATCAGCGTGCTGCTCGGCCAATTGGGTCCCAGCCGCAAACGGCACGAGATTCCAACCTTAAAAGGCCGAGATCCTGCCTCAGAATCCTGCCCGGAAGATGCCGCTTCAGGTCTAGCCTCGCTGATGTCAGCGCCAGGGAGGCGGGATGGCGGCCAAGCTAGGCAGTGGGGTGGTGTTCCGCGAGGGACTTGGCGGCTCTGCATGAGAGGTGGGGCAGAGACACTGCGCCGCCCGCTGCAGGGTCCGCGGGGCTGGGATGTGTGCGCCTGCAGGGCTGCAGCCCGAAGCGTGTCTGGAGGAGGAGAGTTAGTCAGGCTCTGTGGCGGAGGAGGGAGAGGAGGGCCTGGTGGAGCCATAGCATTGCGTTTCCTCGTGAGGGGCCCGAGGAGCTGCCTCCCCCGCCCAACAGCGGCCCCTCCATGAGCGCCTCCGCCTGGAACCATCCCTCTCCCCACCGCCACCACCGCTCTCCCGGGAGGCATCAAAACCTCATCACGCTGCGCTGCTGCCCGCCTGCTTCTCCTGCTCATCGGCGGTGACTCTCCTCCCTCTCTCGGCCAAGCCTGAGGGGGTCGGGACGGCGGTGGGCCTCTGTCCTCGGCAGGAGCCAGCCGCGCTGGGGGGCTTCAGCCGCACCATGCCACCCCTTGCGGCCCGCCGGGCTGCAGAATCTCCCGCAGCCTGGCAGGCAGCAAAGGGTGGAGCGGTGTGGCTGAAGCCCCCAGCATGTCAGCTCTTGCTTCTCCTGCTCTTCAGTGGCAGTGGCAGCAGCAGCAGCGACTCTCCTCCCTCCGCCAAGCCCGAGGGGGATGGGGCAGTGGTGGGCCTGCGCAGAATCACAGCAGGTTTGGAGGCAGCAAGGCACAAGGTTGGGCGGACCGGGGGGCAGGGTTTGCAGGCGGGAGCCAGTTGTGCGGGCCGGGGGTGGGGTTTGCAGGCAGGAGCCAATCGCGTGCACCGGGGGCGGGATTTGCAGGCGGGAGCCAATCGCGCACACCGGGGGTGGGGTTTGCAGGCGGGAGCCAATCGCGCACACCGGGGGCAGGGTTTCCAGGCGGGAGCCAATTGCGCAGACTGGGGGGTGGGGTTTGGAGGCTGGCATGGCGGCATAAGACCCTGTCCCGTTTTGCCATCCCAATGTCCCGTTTTTGTCTCAAGGAAATATGGTCAGCCTATTTAAGGAACACTTAATACACAGTTCCTTTAATTATCATAGCAGTGTCTAGGCTAAATTAAGGCTTAATGTTGTGACTGGCTGGACTTGGCTCTGAAGCTGTAGAAACAAAGGGAGTCAAGCAAGTCAGGCCAAATGGGAAGTGACCTACCATTCTACCAGATTTGGGACTAATGCCCCATTGCAAGGACATGCTGAAAGATTCAGCAGCAATTTGGAGGAATTCAATTTTGTACCGGGAGACAGTGGAGGACAGGAAGGCTTGGCATGCTATGGTCCATGAGGTCACGAAGAGTCAGACACGACTAAACGACTGAACAACAACAACAAAAAAAGAAGATACTCATAATATGATTTAGTGTTTGCCCAACTGTGATTCATTGACACTGGATCTCTTCATACATTCTCTGATCACAATTGGTACTTTGAAACTCTAAATCAGAAGGCATAATTTTCCATCTCTTGTAATGCAACAAACTGAAATGCTTGCTGTTTCCTTGCCTCTCTCTATGCAGAATGGTTTAAAGTGCAGAATGGTTTAAAGTGCTGTCTTATTCCACAATGTTTACTCAGATAAACAGTGCACATAACATTTCAAACAGTAATTGTTTTAAATGTGGTTTGATAAACTGAGTCACGTTTCAGAACAGGGTTATTGTAACCTGTTATTATACACCCAAGTATCCCTATGATCCAGAATAGAAACTTGTGTTTAACCCTAATACACAAAGTTCATGAACATTCCAAGGTCACATACAACATTTCAAATGTATTTAAAGAAAGAAACATTGAAGTGAAATTTTAAAGTTAGTATCTAAGCTGAGATTTTAAAAAAATGTTTTCTAACTACTTATTATCTGTAAAAGTCCTTTGTTCAGGAAAAATATTCTTCTGTATCAATTACTGTGTTTTTAACTTTGCATATAGATTTTAAACCTTAAACTGTTTTGAAAAGTTGGTGTGGATTCGGTTTCAGTACAGAAACAAGGGCCAATGTCCCAGTCAGTCTGTTGAGAGTTCATTGATCTCTTTATGTACTCTGCTGATAAGGAGACTGTTTTTTTAAGTCATTAGTTTTGTGTGTCTTTCTGTGGGTCCCTTGATTGTTTACATAGGCCTTGGTTGTAATATTTGTCAGTTTGCACCAATATGTCTTATCCACTCACTAGATGTGACAACGCCTGCTGGGCCAGCTATACTGACCTCAAATGGAGTTGGTTGATAAGCAGTGTTGGCTTGTAATGGGATCCCAGTCCTTCTGGAGGGTGGTTGACTCCCTTATCCTCCTGCTGTTTGAACTGCAAGAGCCTCTATTCCTCAAGGACTGGCTTAGGGTTACAACTATCTCAGTTCTGGAAACCACCTTTCTGGGAGGGAGAGAAATACTCTTTTTTGCAAGAATAAATGGGTCCAATGGGGCCTGTCCCTCCTCAGGGACCTGAGCTGCCATGATGGACCCAGCTAGGCTGGCTTATGTTTCTCCTGCTCTTTGGGATATAGTCTTCACCTCTTCCAAATGCCAACCAGTCCAGGATGCCTTGGTCCTCCTGTCAAAATCTAATACTGGAAGAAATGAGGAGATTCACCACAAGCGTACCTGCCACTGTTGTGCTATCTTTCCTTTTATCTAGCGTCCTTCCCATCAGAGGGTCACAGCTGCTGGCACTGCCCAGTGCTAGTCCATTTGCTGGAAGGTTACTGCAGCTGGCACTTCCTGGTGCCATCTCCACTAGGAAGAGTTGAGGCTACCACCTAACATCACCACCCTGTGATATTACTTTCCTCTACTGCTATTCCACCCTACCTGGTCTCTAGTGTGGCTTATTGAGATTGTCAAGGCTATGGTGCTGAGCAACTCTGTCAGGCTCCATGTACCTTCCCCCACATATGGTGGTGCTGGCATGAGCTGTTTGTGCCTCCCTAAATGTCCATGTGCCACTAATGGGGCCTTCATTTGCAGCAGTGCAGCCTCTGATTGTGACAATACTGGTACATGCCACGTACGCCTCACTTGGCTTTCATGTGGAGTTAGTGATTTCTGGAATTCTCTTCAACCTGGGTGCTCTGGTCTGAGTACGGACCTCAAGGCTTCCTGCCCTTTTGTATTCACGTTCTCTCCTTTTCTTTTTCTTCTAATTTTCAGGGTGCGTGTGTGTGTGTGTGTGCTGTTGTTGTTATTGCCAGTTCTCTCAATGGAGTTGAGAAAAAAATACTGAAAGGGAGGAGTTCCTTCTACAAGACAGGAAAAAAGATTAAGTCTAATAAAGGTGTTAACCCCTTTCTTGTTGACTCTTTCTTCAATGACTGGAAATAACATATTTTGTCCATTCATTTTGAAACGTTGACCAAGCTATTCATATTAAAAAAGAAAGGGAACGTTCCTAACGTATATTTTTATTAACTGATATTTATAGGGAAACTCTACCAACCTTTCAATTATGTGGGCTGTTTTTTTCTGCCCTTTCCCAGCTCTGCAATATCATTGTTAAGATGGAAGAACCAAAACTGTACAAGACTTTTCAAGGAATTGTGCTGTATCCATACAGTAAATTTATATAAATTCAGTAAATCTTTACTTTTCAACAGTAAAACTACCTAGAATGAAAATGAAAAAAAAAATATGGTAAATGAGCTTAAAAGGAAGCTGAAAAAGAGTAGTTATGTTTGTTCCTCAAATTTCATGAAAGTTAATTTTAATAAGCTGAGAAATACTAAAGAAAATTCCTGAGCTAAATAAGTGTAAAGACTTAAAGATGAGCAGGAGTTCCTGAAAAAGAAGTTACTAAAAGTGCAGTCAGAAATAACTCCAACAAGGAAGAAAAAGAAGAGATATCTAAAAAGGCCAATGTGGACAAAAGTACGTAATAAGTAATTTGATATAGATGAGTAGCTGAAGCTTGTAGGGTGAATGTCAAGAAAACTAAAGCATAATATGCTTGGGAGGAGAATGCTAACAGTTCCTCCTGGGGCTGGTTGATCCCATGAAACCCTTTTTAGTACTAACATCCTTGCACTTGGATTTTATATTTATTTATTGATGTTCTGATCTCTATTGTGTTTTAACCTTGTTTTTATTGTGAACTGCCCAGGGTCCTCCGTTGGGGGAGATGGGCGGTAATATAAATCCAAATAATAAATAAAATAAAACTAAAGCAAAGCCTAATAAGAGATGCCAAGATAAATGAAACAAGCAATTTAAAAATGGTTGAAGTGGAAGAAACCAAAAGACAGTAATTGCTCATGCCTTGCAATTCAAGAATGATAAGAAATGCCCTGAAGCCTTAAATGAGTTCAAATATTCAAAGCCAGGTGAACTGCATTCATTTTCTTTATGCACCTAGAACATCTATCATACTTTAGAAATCCCAGGGAAAAGATGAAATGCCACAAGACTGAGCAGCATTTGCTTGTTTCTAATCTGTAGATTGAAAAAGAAAAAGGATCTGGAGATTTACAAATCTTTTGATTTGGCTTTGCTATAAAAAAGATGCTATAACTGATTATAATGCAGGCACTTTGTAAATGACAAGTTAACAACACAATGAATAGTAGAAACCAGCATGGTTTTGTCAAGATGCACCAAGGTGATTTTACAAGCTTAGGACTATGGAAAAGCTGTAGACATAATTTAACTTAATAACAATAAACTACCTGGCAAAATATAACATTTGAGTCATAGGAGTTATCCCATCCAGTCTCCATCACTTCTGTTAAATTACATTTGTCTTAAAGAGTCCAAGTCATCTTATTTATTCCATGTAGTTTTACCATTACTGTATAGAGAACAAAGGTAATGAACTTTAGAAGCAATATTCTTTATGATCTCTCATTAGTGGATGACCATTCTTATAAATATTTGGATTTTTTAAAACAACTAACACTTTTTTCAAAATAGACGTAATATGCATTAATCAGTTAATCAGGCTGATGAGTCATCTAAACCTACCTGATCTAATTAGAAGTGATACTACCATGTTGTCAGATAAATACAATACCATCAAATAAATCATAACTCATATTCCATCAGATTAGAAAGCCATCAACATATCCTACAGCATATCCAATTCATATGTTCTTCTGAACTTGTATTTTATTTTTATTTATTATTTAAATTTATATTAAAAGGAAATTATATTTTGCAAACATTGATATGAAGTTAGATTTCTAGATATATTCTTCTTAAGATATATAATTCTGATCATCGTCATCATCATCATCTTAATGTATCTCATGTAAAAAGGGAATCATTTATGGATTCTTCTGTCCTTCTAAGGGTTTAAACAGAGCAGTAAATGTTGCTGAAATAATTAGATACTGATGAACCAGATCTATCAACATTTGTTGGCCATTTGTGGTCAGGGGGCATGCATCCAAAAGGAAATGGACCTATTTGACTGAACAGAAATATCTTTGTAAAGAATGTAGTATTTACACCAAGTATAGTTAAAGTGCATCCATTTCCTATCACTTGAAAAAAGGTGATAAAAGATTCTGCACTGTAATAAAAACTATTAATGTAATTGTAAATCTACTCATTATTTAATAAGCAAAATCCTGCTTAGTTTTCACTAGATACAATGGAAAGAAACAATGCTGATATATTGTACAGTTGCTGTACATTTGTTATTTAGAAAACTCTATATTCTGTCAAGCACTTCACATATAAATATCTCTCATCAAGATTTAATCATTATTTTTTCCTAGCCACAGTCAAAGATTTAATAAGAAGTGGCCAGAAGTAAGTTTCCCAAGCCTTCCTAATTTGGTTGAAATCCATATTATGCATGACAGCACTGAAGATCCCTGGCAGGCACCTGTCAAAATCAACATATTATGCCTTAAGACCTGCACTTGGCTATGCAAGACAACACTTTTCAAACTGTACATTAAAAAAGCAATTCAACTAGCCAGACTCCATTGTATTGCCACCCGCTGTCATGAACATGCATAGATTATATTGCAGTAAAAATTGCACTTTTACAGGCCACTATCTATGTTCATTTTTGTTTTATTGGTTTTCTATTTGTCCTTATAACAATATTGAATTAAAGTGGAACTTCTGGAGCTATAACAATAATTAGGTACTAAGTAGCTGAAGAATAAAATATGTGGAAGTTTTAGATGTTGGTATTTTAATCCATCAGTTACTATAAACTGTATTTAATGAACAGTTTGAATTTAAAATTTAAAGTAAAGGTCTGTGGCTTGAATCATGTCAACTGGATTTCTATTTTCTCAGTAGAAACATTTCACTCCTTATCCAAGGAGCTTCTTCAGTCTGAGTGAATAAGGATAAGGAGTGAAACGTTTCTACTGAGAAAATAGAAATCCAGTTGACATGATTCAAGCCACAGACTGTTCCCCCTGGATGACTGAGAACCTTCATCGACTTAAAGTAAAGGTGTTAGTCATTTCATGTACACAGACACATGTACAAACATATACTACATTTGAATCGTAAGAGATTTTTGTCAGAAAATTTCAATTTATTTGTTTGTTCCCCGGAAGAAGCCTTAGTATTAATATTCAGATGACTAATTTGTTTATTTCATTTCAGTTATATACCACCAAAATTCAAGGACTCCTGGTGGTTTACAATAATAAAGCCATAAATCAATATAGATAAAAGTACATAAAAATGCAATACAAATCAAATAATCTACATCATTACAACTATCAAATGATACCCATCAATCTAAGATAACTTTAACTTTAAAAAGACCCAAAGAATAACTATCTTGATAGCCTTTTGAAATGACACCAAGGTTGTCACTGATCTAATCTCCAAAGGAACGTTACTCCATACGATAGAGGTCCACAACCAAGGAACAATATCCCCGAGTCCCCACTGATTTCTCATGGGGTGGGAACTCACAGCATTCTCATCTGGGACACATATACTGAACAGGTATTATATCTGGAACACGTGGTCTTGCAAGTATCTTCAAGTGAAGCCAATTAGGTCTTTAAAAGTCAAAACCAACACACAAACCTACTGCCAGCCAGTGTGCCTGGATTATAGGTAAAATTCAGCTGCAATTGCTCTTATCCATCAGTCCACGGACTGCTGAATTCTGTCATAGTTTTCTGGATAATTTTGAAAGGTATCCCCATTTAGAGCAAATGGAGTAGCCTATGTGGACAGTGATAAGGGCATACAGTATGTTAATGTCTTCAAGTCCTCTTGTTTCAAGCAGGGATGCAAGTGGCACATACCAGCTGAAGCTGGGTGAAGACTGACCATGGCCTCTACCTGTTCATTCAGCAGTAGTTATGAGTACAGGAGTACTTATTTTTTATTTACGTATTTATTTACTATCCCGCCTTTTTATTTTATTATTTTTATAAATAACTCAAGGCGGCGAACATACCTAATACTCCTTCCTCCTCCTATTTTCCCCACAACAACAACCCTGTGAGGTATACCCAGGTTGTGGACTTGCTTCTTCAGGGAGAGCACCATTCCATCAGAGCAACCGCTGGGCTAGACAGAGAGCCAGATGGTCTCTGGCCAAACAGCAACTCTACCTTGTTTGGGTTCAACCTCAGTTTACATCATCCCTTCCAGACCTTCACAGCCTCCAGACACAAAATAATTAAACACTGTTTCACAGCCTACAACCATCCATTTACATACCCTCCCAAACATAAATCCACAAGGTGTTGGACACCTTACCAGCCCCACTCACACAAAGACACATCTCAAAGGAGCACTCACCCCCTGTCCTCTCACCCCGGGAGAACCCTCCCCTTCTCTCTCCCACCCAGGGAGTGAATTTCTGCAAGAGAGCATACTCCTCTACTACAGACAGGTACTAAAGGGCACCCAACCCCCCAACAGAAGTTCAACTCTGACCCAGAACAGCACAATGGCATCTCCTCTGACTGCATCGTCTGAAGGAACGCTGGTAGGCTTGGCTCCTCCCCTTCTCCCTCTGCCCGTTGCTTCCAAGACACATCATACACCACTGAAATCAGTACTTCTGCTGTGTTTCAGATCTGGCAGGCTTCCATTCTCTTGGATGTGCTGCCTTTTCTAGCTCTTCTCTTCTCTTTCTTTCACTTTCTTTCTTCTTGAGGCCACAAAAGTTTCCACCTCCAGTCAGCTTTGTGCCACCAGCTTTCTTCTAACGCTTCCAATTTTCAAAAATCATTTTGTTCCACAACCAAATTCCATCAAATCCCCCAAATCACAGTCCATCAGAAGTTCCACCAACAACTTCTGCACTTCACACTTTGCTGGACTCTCTACTTTTGGTTTTGCCACTCTTCAGCTCCCCATTCTTTGATGTTCTTTCACTTTCCAGTCCTTGCTGGGCATAAAAATCCCAGCCACCATCTCTGGGAGACTATGAAAGC
Source organism: Charina bottae (assembly GCA_023362775.1). NCBI lineage: Eukaryota > Metazoa > Chordata > Lepidosauria > Squamata > Charinaidae > Charina > Charina bottae. Next base: position 51,620,847 of record JALMGJ010000001.1, on the reverse strand, counting down.
GAGTTGGAACTAAGCTGCTGGAACTCAACCAAGTGTAATCAAGTGCTGGCTCCACGGTATCCCTTACTGTACTGCCATAGCACAGGCAGACACACTCCAAACAGTTCCAGAAAGCTCTAGTGCTCTCCACTTCTAACTGAACTGAAGCACCCCCATTCCCACAAGCCTTGGAAAGCATGAGGGCAAGAAAGCCTACCAACAACTGCCACATCAATTTCAATGTCATAGCCCCACTACCTCTCCAAACCAACAGAAAGCAAACTGCTTAACATTAACCATGAAACTCCAAAAACAATAAGGATGCAAAAGTAACAACTCCCCCCACCCCCATGTGATTTACTGCAGGGGGGGGGCAGATGTGTCAGCTGGGTGCCATCTTGAAAACATGATTTCAATGACTTAAAAAACTGTTAATTTGCTTTTAAAAATGACATATCTGTAAAAGTGGCAGTTCACTAATAAAAGATGCTCCTGATCAGAAAGAAAATGAAAGGTCAAGATCTTTGTTGTCTATATAGTAATGCTACAAGCATGGAAAATAAGCAAATATAAATTAATAGGAATAATGGAAAGCTGATAGAATGAATCCCATGATTAGAATATATTGTTTGTTCAAAAACAATAGAAGTAATAGGAAGAGGTTGTATTGGATGTTAAATTTACTTGACAAAGTAAAGTAGGAGGAACATTAGTATACAGTAACCATGCAATGCTGGAGCTGATATTAAGTGAAAGAAAAACTAAGTGCCATCTAATGGATTAAAGTATCTGGAGCAATCGGGCCAAACAAGGTGAACTGTAGCAAGCTGGAGAGGAAGGCAAATGGGCAGCAGTGAACTACAGTCTGAAATCAAAGACATTTGTATCTTTATGCTTGCGCAATATATCCGATTATTGCTAATCACAGAGAGAAAGAGTTGAAGGATGGCTGTTTCCTCTTCTGATTACTAAATGAATGAATAAATAAATACATATCCAAATAACCAGCTAAAAGGCATCACGATACATCTATAAAACAGCATGATTATGATTGATACAAATATATTTCAGGAAAAATAATCAAGTTCAGGTTTCTTCTGCATTTTCTCAAGCCTCATGAGAACTTAAGGAACTGCATAAAACATGTCTGCGAAGAGACACGTAACACTATATACTCCATGCACAAACATGAAAACATGAAAGCCCGCCCAGAGTCCCTTCCATGGGAGATGGGCGGGGAATAAATTGAAATAATAAATAAACATTACTTACGACACAAAACTGCAGGCAGTAAGTCTATGCTCTGTTTGCATAGACTCAAGTGCCTACTTAAGAAAAGGAAAGCATAAGATTTTCCACATGGAAACAAAAATCCAGTATGTGTTTTATATCTATATCATGTATAGGAACACAATTTTCCCATAATTAGCCGTGATTTATGGCTACTACAGATCATCATGAATTGTTTGCCTCCGTAATAGCCTTAAGTTATCATTGTACATTCCTCCGCCCCAGCTTTTTATTTTCTTTGCAAAGGCAGCTTTTATGCTGACAAAATGAGATACCATAGATGTCATCTTACCACAAATCTTCTTACAGGGAGGGTTTCTCATAAGATATTAAAGTGAACTTCTATGTGAATTCACTCCAAGTTTCTATCACCCTTCTCCTTCCTTATGCTATCTTCTCACGTTTAGTTGTCAACTCTCACAGTTCTGCTACATGATTCATTCCCATATTTATTTGAGCCTGCACATTTTCTCTGTTACCTCCCTATTCATTAATATCATAGTATCATAAAATGATAATTTTATTTTATCATTTTAACATAAAATGATAAAATTTTATCATTTTATCATAAACATAACAGAAAATGATAAATGAGCCAGTTTAGTATAGTGGTTAAGGCATCAGGCTAGAAACCGGGAGACCGTGTGAGTTCTAGTCCCGCCTTAGACACAAAGCCAGCTGGGTGACCTTGGGCTAGTCACTCTCTCTCAGCCCTAGGGAGGTGGCAATGGCAAACTTAAAAGTTTCTGAACCCTTTTGAAATTTAGGACACAAGTCCTAAAACTAGATAAAGAGAACCCAATTAAACAAATGAATCAAAAACATTATACTTGTTCATTTATTTATTTACTGAGGACTTGTGTGGGGAACAGATTATGTTTCGTATTTATGCAGAAATTATGAACATTTAAAAAGATTCACAAACTTGTAAGCACTACTGTATAACTAAAGTTCATTTGCAAGTTCAGGATTGTTATCTATCCCTATTTACACCAGAAAAGAATTATTCACTATAATAAATGCTTTCAGATCCTCATGTGCTCATCTATGACCTATACCTTCTTAGGAAAATGACCTGGTTATACCTTCAAAGTAAAAATACAAAATAACTTTTCGAGTTATCTAGTAGTTCAGTCATTTTATTCAACCTTGTAATATCCAGGGACTTTTATAAGTTAATTGGTTAGAATTGATAAGAAACTTAAATTAATTATTGTAGAATTATGATATTTATTTATTTGATTTATATGGCTGCCCGTGATTTATACGATTACCCATCTCACCACAGAAACTTTGGGTGGCTAACAACATTTAAAATCAAAATACAAATCCCAACAGCATAAAACATAAATATATGTAACAGCAACTCAGGTAAACCAATCTGGCACAGATTAACAACTTCATGGGCTCCAGCCAACAGTCTGAACCTCACACCTGGAAACACATCCAGGCTTTGTGAAAACTTGGCAGGGTTGGGGCCACCCTAATTTTGCGAGGAATAGTGTTCCAAAGGGTTGCTACCAAAAGAGCACATTTTCTGGGTCCAGAAAGATGACATTACATAATCAATGGGACCCTTAGCATGCCTTTCCTGCCAGACCAAATGGGATGGATAGAAACAACTGAGGAGAGAAGAGAGGAGAGAACAATTGAAAATAACCCAGCCCAACCCACAAAGGCCTTTAATAGGTGACAACCACACCTTGAATTGTGGAGTCCTTGGTGCTCTCTGTATGCAAACAACCAAGCTTAGAGAGCACCAAGGACTCCACAATTTAACCCTGAGCTACATATATTCTTTTCTACTGACACCTTGAATTGTACCCAGAAACACACTGGCAACCAATGCAGCTCATGGAGCAGAGATATAACATGAGTGCATCACGGGCAGCCCCATGTGGAACATGTTGCAGTAGTGTAATCCATTCAGGAGGTAATCAAGGCATGAGTGATTGTGAGCAGGGCCACCTGGTTCAAGAAAGGGGTTATCCATATTCTCTTGGGAAATTATTAACGACATCATTCTAGTTCATTGATTTTATTATCAACCCAATATTGTGTAGTAACTAATCAGTTAATTAGAGCTTCCAGCTCCAATTAGATCTCTGCTATTACTATCAGAGAATGATAAAACTTTCACATATTTCAGTACTTTAACTGTCATTTTATTACTCTAAAACCACAACACTTATTTTCATGAGTCACTTGCCTTAATTTCTGAATGTATGTCAAATGTTTTGCCGACTGCTTTCAAGTTATTTCAAGTTTGCCACTTAAAAGTCTTATGTGCTATACTGATTTATTTATGTAGCTCAGCAATCTCTAATTTATTGTTCTTTCAACACTTCTGCAGTTTGATGATTTTATGTAAGGCACCTTTACACATTCTTCCATCCTGCTGATATTTATGTCCTTGATTTGTTCCCTTATTTTCTTTTCATTTTCCTGGATTTTTGAAGTCATTTACAAAGCACTTGGAACCTTGATGTGAAGTGAAGCAAACAGTTGCTTAGCAATAATGCTAGGAACAATAGATTTGTTGAATGATGGTATAATAAGGTTAATAAGTATAGTTGCATAACTGCACTATAGGTTTGGGCACAAAAAACAGAAGAAACCATTATTTGCTAATCTGAGCCAGTGAGATGATTGTTGAAAACTCCAAGTCTTTCAGAACTTCAACATACATGACAAATGAAGAGCGCTTTGTCTGGAACAACTCAGGATTTTATAGGTACCTTGACAGCTATATATCTGCTCACTGTTAATTGCTTGAATGCTAGCTTTTTAAGAACAAGGAAAAAAATCAGTTCTCTTAGATGTAGGAATGTATATAATATTCCATTGGAAGTAGGATGTAACAATTCGATTTATAAACTGTCCTGCCTAAATATACTCATGAAGTGAAGAGTCTACAGAAAGTTTTGATGCAGCCCAAATACCAAACTAATGAAAATTTCTGTTTGATCTAGGTATATGTATCCTTTGAATGCATGTGTATAATTATTTATCAGTCCAATTTGCAAAATGACTGTAAGTCCCTGCTACAATACATGCCTTATTATACAAACTTGTAATTCCCACATTGTCTGGTCTGCATATTCTTTGCAACCAGTTCCTAGCAAAAATCTATTATTATAAATTAACATGCCATTTTAATTGTCTTATATGGTTGTTTTTCTTGGTTCAGATATAGAGCTTTACTCCCTGTGAAAACACTCCTTACTGCAGAGCTTTCCAAACTGTGTGTCGCGACACAAAAGTGTGTCGCCACACACAGTCTGGTGTGTCGCCACACAACCCGGAAGCGCTGATCATCATCAGCACTTCCGGGTTTTCCCGTGGCGACACACCAACTGCAGCGTGCAAAACCTGAAAGCGGCAGCAGCGCTTCCGGGTTTCTGCGCGCTGCCGCACTTCCGGGTTTTCCCGCGGCGACACACCAACGCCGGTTGGTCTGTCGCCGCGGGAAAAACTTTGGAAAGCCCTGCCTTACTGCATTAAGGCAACTTAAATTTTGGGAACATGGCAATTTGGCAGGGAGTTTGGAGATCTTCTACTCTGTCTGACAAATGTAGTGAAATAGCTAGGGGTTCTGATTCATTCTGCAATAACTTTCTTCTCACTTTAGTTTCCTGCTGTCTTGGCAATACAGACAACAGGTATACAGATTATGAACAGTTTGTCCAGCTCTAACCTTAGTGTTCCCCTTCATGGATCACTGCCTTGTCGTGGCGAAGGGGCTTGCGTAACTCAATGAAGTCAGGTCAAGAAGAACAGGTCATGACGGAGAGTTCTGACAAAACGTGGTCCAAAACTGGAGGAGGGAATGGCAAACCACTCCAGTATCCTTGCCAAGAAAACCCATGGACAGTATCAAAAGGCTAAAAGATATGACGCCGGAAGATGAGCCCCTCAGGTCGGAAGGTGTCCAAAATGCTACTGGGGAAGAGCGGAGGGCAATTCCGAGTAGCTCCAGAAAGAGTGAAGCAGCTGGGCCAAAGCCAAAAGGACACTCAGTTGTGGATGTGTCTGGAAGTGGAAGGAAAGTCCGATGCTGTAAAGAACAATCTTGCATAGGAACCTGGAATGTAAGATCTATGAATCAAGGTAAGCTGGATGTGGTCAAACATGAGATGACAAGATTGAACATCGACATCTTGGGAATCAGCGAACTAAAATGGACAGGAATGGGCGAATTTAATTCAGGAGACCATTATATATACTACTGTGGGCAAGAATCCCTTAGAAGAAATGGAGTAGCTCTCATAGTCAATAAAAGAGTGGGAAAGGCAGTACTGGGGTACAACCTCAAAAACGACAGAATGCTTTCAGTTCGAATCCAAGGCAAACCATTCAACATCACAGTGATCCAAGTCTATGCCCCAACCACTGATGCCGAAGAAGCTGAAGTTGACCGGTTCTATGAAGACCTACAACACCTTCTAGAACTAACACCAAAAAAAGATGTCCTTTTCATCATAGGGGACTGGAATGCTAAAGTAGGAAGTCAAAAAATAACCGGAATAACAGGCAAGTTCGGCCTCGGAGTGCAAAATGAAGCAGGGCAAAGGCTAATAGAGTTTTGTCAAGAGAACAGGCTGGTCATAGCAAACACTCTTTTCCAACAACACAAGAGACGACTCTACACATGGACATCACCAGATGGTCAATACCGAAATCAGATTGATTATATACTTTGCAGCCAAAGATGGAGAAGCTCTATACAATCAGCAAAAACAAGACCTGGAGCTGACTGTGGCTCAGATCATGAGCTTCTTATCGCAAAATTTAGGCTTAAATTGAAGAACGTAGAGAAAACCACTAGACCACTCAGGTATGACCTAAATCATATCCCTTATGAATATACAGTGGAGGTGAGGAATAGATTTAAAGGATTAGATCTGGTAGACAGAGTGCCTGAAGAACTATGGATGGAGGTTCGTAACATTGTACAGGAGGCAGCAACTAAAACCACCCCAAAGAAAAAGAAATGCAAGAAAGCAAAGTGGCTGTCTGATGAGGCTTTATAAATAGCTGAGGAAAGAAGGGAAGCAAAAGGCAAGGGAGAAAGGGAAAGATATAAACAACTGAATGCAGAATTCCAGAGAATAGCAAGGAGAGATAAGAAGGCCTTCTTAAATGAACAATGCAAAGAAATCGAGGAAAACAATAGAATGGGGAAGACTAGAGATCTTTTCAAGAAAATCGGAGATATCAAGGGAAAGTTTTGTGCAAAGATGGGCATGATAAAGGACAAAAAAGGCAGGGACCTAACAGAAGCAGAAGAGATTAAGAAGAGGTGGCAAGAATACACAGAAGAACTATACAAGAAAGATCTTAATATCCCTGATAAATACGATGGTGTGGTCACTGACCTTGAGCCGGACATCCTAGAGAGTGAAGTCAAGTGGGCCTTAGGAAGCATTACTAACAACAAAGCTAGCGGAGAAGACAGTATCCCAGCTGAGCTATTTAAAATCCTAAAAGATGATGCTGTTAAAGTGCTGCACTCAATATGCCAACAAATGTGGAAAACTCAACAGTGGCCACAGGATTGGAAAAGGTCAGTTTACGTTCCAATTCCAAAGAAAGGCAATGCCAAAGAATGTTCAAACTACCGTACAATTGCGCTCATTTCACATGCTAGCAAGGTTATGCTCAAAATCCTACAAGCTAGGCTTCAGCAGTATGTGAACCGAGAACTACCAGAAGTGCAAGCTGGGTTTCAAAGAGGCAGAGGAACTAGAGATCAGATTGCCAACATTCGCTGGATCATGGAAAAAGCAAGAGAGTTCCAAAAAAACATCTACTTCTGCTTCATTGACTACGCTAAAGCCTTTGATTTTGTGGATCACAACAAACTGTGGCAAATTCTTAAAGAGATGGGAGTACCAGACCACCTTACCTGTCTCCTGAGAAACCTGTATGCGGGTCAAGAAGCAACAGTTAGAACCGGACATGGAACAACCGATTGGTTCAAAATTGGGAAAGGAGTACGACAAGGCTGTATATTATCACCGTGCTTATTTAACTTATATGCAGAGTACATCATGAGAAATGCCGGGCTGGATGAATCACAAGCCAGAGTTAAGATTGCCGGGAGAAATATCAACAACCTCAGATATGCAGACGATACCACCCTAATGGCAGAAAGTGAAGAGGAACTAAAGAGCCTCTTGATGAGGGTGAAAGAGGAGAGTGCAAAAGCTGGCTTGAAACTCAACATTAAAAAAACTCAGATCATGGCATCTGGTCCCATCACTTCCTGGCAAATAGAAGGGGAAGAAATGGAAGCAGTGACAGATTTTATTTTCTTGGGCTCCAAGATCACCGCAGACGGTGACTGCAGCCATGAAATTAAAAGACGCTTGCTCCTTGGGAGGAAAGCTATGGCAAACCTAGACAGCATATTAAAAAGCAGAGACATCACCTTGCCGACAAAGGTCCGTATAGTTAAAGCTATGGTTTTTCCAGTAGTAATGTATGGCTGTGAGAGTTGGACCATAAGGAAGGCTGTGCGCCGAAGAATTGATGCTTTCGAACTGTGGTGCTGGAGAAGACTCTTGAGAGTCCCTTGGACTGCAAGGAGGTCAAACCAGTCAATCCTAAAGGAAATCAACCCTGACTGCTCATTGGAAGGACAGATGCTGAAGCTGAAGGTGAAATACTTTGGCCACCTAATGCGAAGAGAGGACTCACTGGAAAAGACCCTGATGCTGGGAAAGACTGATGGCAAAAGGAGAAGGGGACGGCAGAGGATGAGATGGTTAGATAGCATCACCGATGTAATGAACATGAATTTGAGTAAACTCCGAGAGACAGTGGAGGACAGGAAGGCCTGGCGTGATATGGTCCATGAGGTCACAAAGAGTCGGACACGACTAAACGACTGAACAACAACAACAACCACCCTTAGTGTTAAAAGAGAAAGGGAGGAAGGCTTCCCATAGTTGCTTATCGTTATTTGGAAAATAAGTCTTTCCCTGTATTTTCTGTGATCTTTATTGTGAAAATAGTGAAATAAAATGCCTTTTTCCCAAACACGAAAGATGGATCAAGAGGAAAGCAAGGAGTTGTAAAAGGGCTTTGGATTATAGATAATGGCGGGAAAGGAGTTGTGATTTGAAGGATGGGAAGAAATCTGGATTTAAAGGAACAGGAAGTGAAAAGAGGCAGGTATGTATGGACAAAGGAGCATGAACTTCAGATCATGTCTATGTAAACAAATCTGACAAACACAAAGCTTGTTCAGAACAGCATATATCACAACTATCCCACCCAAATATGACTTACTTTGCTCTTTTGGCCATTTCATTGCCATCCCATCGTGGACTATAGGGGTAGTTTTTCTGGGCTTGCGAATAGAGTTCTCCACTATTAGTAAAATGATAGACCGATTGAAATGTCAAAGTTGGTTGATCTCGAGGAAAGTACAGTGGCAAGTCAACTACAAACAAAACAAGAAAAGAAAAAAAACAATACATTAGAGATTTGTTTTCTTTCCTATTTTCTTTCATCTTATATTAACAGTATGCATGAAAACATGTACATTTAAAATATTTTAAAATCTGACATGCTTAAAGGATGCTCATTTTACAGGCGCTTCAATTGTTTTAAGATATTCACTCATTTTTGTCAGGTTTGTTTCACAAAAATGAAATGTACAGATCAATCTGAATGTATAATTTTTGTGGACAGCTGTTTAAATTTGAAATGTTTTTGAATCACACTAAGCATACTGTACAAAAATAACAAAATACAGCACAGATAACATGTAATTAGATAATATGATTTGATGTCTACCTCTGAAAAAAAATAGGTGTTGATAGGGATGGGCATACCATCTTATAGCTGTGTACTGCTGATTTTTTTAAATATCAGATGGGCCTACAGTGCTATTTTTTGAGAGACAAATAAATCCAGCTAATCCCAGTCACTGTGTGTTAACTAAACTCCAACATCAATGGACTATTCAATTATAGTTCTTACTCATTCTCCCTGCATATTCAGTTTCTGTACTGTGCTACAAGTTTGTCTGTCATTTCTATTGCATATGGCAAGTGTTCCTGGTATGGGTGATCAAGGTTATATTAATGAAATATACTGAGTTAATTCAGAATGCTGGTGCATAACATTAAACCAATATTATATTACTAGGCCCATCCCCATTTATTCAATGGATTGAAGACCTGATTGCGCTTGCCACTTACGAGCGAACTGCCTACAGACGTAGACTTTGTATGTACAAGTATAATTAAATATCAGACTCATTTATACAAAATGCAGTAGGTTAAAAAAGCATGATAGTCATATAAATGTGGAGTCCTTGGTGCTCTCGGAGTCTTGTTGTTTTTTTGCAGACGTTTCATTGCCAGACTAGGCAACATCTTCAGAAAATCTGAAGCCAACTGAAGCCAACAGCCTTGTTTTCTTGCAGATGTTTCATTGCCAGACTAGGCAACATCTTCAGAAGATGTTGTTTACAAAGCCATTGTACTACCAACCCTTCTGTACGCCTGTGAAACATGGACCCTCTAGAAACGCCACCTCCAACTTCTTGAAAGATTCCATCAATGCTGCCTCCGAAAAAGTCTGCAAATTACTTGGGAAGATAGGCGGACTAATGTTAGCGTATTAGAAGAAGCAAAAACCACCAGCATTGAAACAATGATTATCCAACATCAACTTCGCTGGACCGGTCATGTTGTTCGAATGTCTGACCATCGTCTTCCAAAGCAGCTACTTTACTCCCAACTTAAGAATGGAAAACGGAATATTGGTGGACAGCAAAAGAGATTCAAAGATACTCTCAAAGCTAATTTTAAAAAATGTAATATCAGCATTGAGAACTGGGAAGCCCTAACTCATGAGCGTTTCAATTGGAGGTCAGCCTTTATTAATGGCGCTATGGACTTTGAAGAAGCACGAGTACAGGGTGAAAGGGAGAAAAGAGCTAAAAGGAAGGCACGTCAGGCAAACCCTCATTATGACCGTCTCCCACCCGGAAACCTATGCCCTCATTGTGGGAGGTTGTGCGGATCCAGAATTGGCCTTTATAGTCACTTACGGATCCACTGTTAAAATTTTACCTTTGGAAGACAATCTTACTCGGCTACGAGTGATCGCCAATGAATGAATGAACAGAGGGCGGTTTTGCTCCTTGCATTTTTCTTGGAGCTGTCGTGTAGTGAAGATCATATCCACTGTCCCCCTGGAAGGGCAGAAGCCATTTTGGGTTTCAGGGAGAATGTCTTCTGATATAGATAGGAGACGGTTTGCGAGGATCCTTGCGCGGATTTTGCCTGCCGTAGCTAGAATGGAGATGCCTTGATAGTTTCCACAGTCTGTTCTATCACCCTTTTTAAAGAGAGTGATAATTATGGCATCCCTAAAGTCTGCTGGAATCTCCTCCCTCATCCAGATTTTTTTGATGAGCTTATGAAGTTGTTGTGTAAATTCAGGCCCGCCTTCTTTAAAGACTTCAGCAGGAATCCCATCAGGTCCACTAGCTTTGTTATTTTTCATTTGATTAGTGGCTTTACTGACTTCCTCCAAACTAGGGGGTACTGCAAGCTCATCTCTTATTTGTTTTTGCGGGATTTGCAAGAAGACTTCATCAGCCACAGTAGAGTGACGATTAAGGAGATTGTAGTAATGCTCTTTCCAGCGCAGTGCAATAGACTCTTTGTCCTTTAGAAGTTTGACACCATCTATTGAGCGTAAGGGATTTGTACCATAGTTTGTTGGTCCGTAGATGGCCTTTATGGCATTAAAAAAGCCGCGTGCATCTTGAGCATCTGCAAAATGTTGGATTTCTTGGGCTTTTTTTATCCACCATATGTTCTTAAGTTCTCTAGTTCTTCTTTGGACTTCTGCCTTTGCAGTGGCGTAGATTTTTTTCTTAACGGCAGTTAGTATCTTTTTGCCTTATCTGGAAGGCTTTCCTTTTCTTGTCAATATGTTCAATCTCACTATTGTTCTCGTCAAACCAATCCTGGTGTCTCTTAGTTTGGTATCCGATAGTAAGAACAAAAATTTTAATCTATAGGAATTGGGGGATTAGGTTCCAGAACCTATGATTCTCCTCTTCCTCCCACGAGCACATCCTCTCTCTTTCTTCTGTTGTGGTTGCCTGTGTAATATACCTGCATTTGCTCCTTGCAGAGGATCTCTTTGGGTCAGCCCAATTACAAGGTTCCATGTGGCTTTCCTGCAGCAGCTGGCTGATAACAGAGGGAGTCACCTTACTCACAACTCATGGGTCATGCTAACTTCTCCACTCTGAGTTCTTTCACAATCTTGGGGGAGAGGCTTCTTGATCATGTCACTGGACACTCCTGCTACCCACAGACTGCTTGTGTAATGCTCTAATCACCACAAATGGTCAGTGGGCAGCTAGTGTCCAGTGGCACAATTGAGAGTTGGCCGAGAGTAGTACTGCAAACAGTACTGATGTCTAGTGGCACAACTGAGTGCCCATCCATCCAGACCTGCACTGAAAACCCAGTATAAGCTTTGTGGCATGAGCAAGTTGACTCTTTCCATTGTCAGCCAAGCAAGTCACTCTGAAGAAAGAAGCCAGCTGCTGTGAGGAAGTGATATGGAGGCCCACAATCGGCAAGTTCCACCATGACCAAGTGAAAAGATCTACAACTACAACCACATGGAGGTCCACAAGCCAATGATATCCATGGCCATGGGAGGGGGAGAAGGAGGAGGAGCAGCAGCAGCAGCAGCAGCAGCACATACAGGAATGCAGACAATCTAGCCCTAACCCTGAAAAACATACTTTTCAGATGTGCAAAAGCCTGTCTATCATTTTGTACAAAAAACAAGGCCAAAACAAGAGATATGCAAAAACATTTATCTATAGATCAAGGTCTGGTCTTTAATTATCAGTTGTGGATATGTGAAAGAACATATTATGAGACCATGGATGAGGACTTCCTGATTTGGGGGGAGGGGCAAAAAAAGAAGAGAAAATAATAAAGAAAATTCAGACCCACAATCTTATTATGGAAACTCAAGAATTCTAACATTAAGAAATATATTGGCAAAGATAGTTGTCAGAAATCTCTTCACTGGGCTCTGAGAGACTCTTTGCATTTTATCTTTATTCCTTGCCATCCCAGCACTTACTTTCCATAAATGTGACGTATAATTTCCTTTCAAGTTCAGGATTACAGCACATGCTGTGCAAGAAAGTTATTACCATATATCTCAGGAATGTGATTTGAACTCAAAAACATATTCCTATCTAGTTACGCTAAGGGATAATGCGACTTGATAAAATTATCCAGTAACCATGCACACACAATAGCCAAGCAAAATATTTTATTGGCATATACACGTAAAACCATGCAAAATGTATCCTTTCTTTTGAGACTAAAGAGGTAAAGAAATTCAACTGCTAACGATTACATTTGGGAACTTAAGAATCAAATTCTAATATGGATGGAATTAGCTCATACAAAATAATATTTAAAATTCTGATTAAAAGAATGAAGTGTAAATGCATGCAATGCAGAGCTACAGGTAAACACAAAACTACATATGCATATCTGAATAAGGCATGGCTGAGATTGTTAAAAGAAGGCAAAGCAAAGAAACCAATGTGTAATAGTAGGGTATTTGGGAATTAGAGTAAAGTGTCTTGAAAAGGATTTCCTGATGGTAGATTAAGTTTCAGCTTGAAACAAAATAAGATCACAATTCCAAGAAGGAAAGGAAAAAAAATCTTTACAAAATCAGAATAGAAAAGTATTAGACTTTTAAAAATATGAAGTCTTTAACACCTGCTGATCATATTGAAATATAGGACAATGCACATAAATAAAACAAGTCTAAAGAACGCTCTAACCAATAAATCAATAACCTATTTGTATTTATTTTTAAAAATTAATTATTTGTTATTATTTGTTTTATCTTTAGTAACAGTTGGAAACTTCAAACAATTCAGCAAATATGTACTGAAAAACCTTTACATAGAACAATCATACTTGGTCAGAAACTCACTAAGGAAACTGGTTAGAGATGATCATGAAAAATGAACAGTCCCCAAATAGATAAACTAGAAATGCTGAACTCACAGTAGCTTCTTCTTATTGTGAACATAAGTCACTTATTTACCTTTGCAAGAGTTGATACACATAGAATATTTTCCCCTACAAATTAATCCATATTAACTATTTCTGTACATTTGCAGTTGGAAACGTATGTTTAGAAGGGGGTTGTAAAAACAGTTAAAACATCAATGAATGTTTTTATTTATCCATATAAAATTGATCTAAAGCAACTTTTCCTTTATAAGGACTGGAATATTATAGGAATAAAAACTTGCTTTGGGAAAGGAAATTATTTGCTACACTGAAAACATGGATGAGCCCCTTCTGCAGTTTCTCCACTTTGCAACATCCTAACCTAGGCTGACCATATTTCCTTGAGACAAAAACGGAACAGTGGGATGGCAAAACGGGACAGGATCTTATGCTGCCATGCCGGTCTCCGCCCCCCGCCCCCCGCGATTGGCTCCCGCCTGCAAACCCCGCCGCCGGTCAGCGCAATTGGCTCCCGCCTGCAAACCCCGCCCCCGGTCTGCGCAATTGGCTCCCACGTGCAAACTCCGCCCCCCAGTCCACGCAGTTGGCTCCCGCCTGCAAACCTCACCCCCCCCCCCGTCTGTGGAAAAATTGTCTTCCACAAAACCGGTCCCTCGTGCCAAAAAGGTTGGGTACCCCTGCTTAAACAGATTACTGTTTATATAAAAAGGTTTTTGTTTTCATTAAAATGAAAAAGTTTTATTACACTAACATATTGAGCTAACAATTATTCTTCAGTGACAGAACTCATACAAAAATTTAGGTACACGTAGAGGGGGACTGTATTTCACCACAATCGTACCATGAATATTTCTCCGATGAAGTAATCTTATGCAGCAAATTTCGGTCTTTCAATACCTTATCATAAAACTTCTCACACTCCATGACACCTGTGTTGTGGACACAAACTCCACCCCTCATATACATGTGTGCAACATTACAACACAACTACAAAATAGTGTAGCTTGCACTGTGACATCATGACTTACACTTTATTACTTTGGCATCTTTGTGATAAGAAACACACATCTAGGAAGACAGGTGCTACATGAGCATTCCTGCTCACTTGGAAGCACTTCTTTGTGCTTAAATCCAAAGAGCTGCACAGCTCTCCTGGTCTGTTCTTGGATGAGGGACCACCGGGGTATCCCAGGGCTGCAGGTTAGATTGGGTAGATCAAAAATGCATCCTAATGTTTCAGCCAGGAATATAACCCTGAAAAAATGTTTCAGCCACGAATATAACCCTGACTTCTCAAGTCTGTGCCAATGTACTTCATATTTTGGCTTCCCCACAACACGGATAGATTAGACATCAGTTTGTCAAATGGAAGAAAATGGAGTGTTCCAATTTCAAGGTGAAACAAACACTGGGCTGAAGCTGCAGCCCTGGTCTCAGAGGAGTGGCAGCTATTAACTGTAACAGCTCAAACAAGGATTTCCCTTTTCCCTTGTGAAGAACGAATCCTGTATTTTTCTTGCCACAAGTAGCTCTCTCTCTCTCTCTCCCTCTCTCCCCCCCAGGGCAGTCTGTCCTGTGAGTATGTGAGTGTGTGTGTGCATCTGGTCAGGCTTGGCCGAGGGAGGAGAGTTGTCAGGCCGCCGAGCAGGAGAAGCAGGAGCTGGCCGCGCTGGAGGGCTTCAGCTGCACCACGCCGCCCCTTGCCGCCCGCCAGGCTGCGTTTGTGCGTCTCGGCCTGCCTCTCCGCGCCCTCCTTTGCCACGCACTGATAGGCAGGAGGGCTTCCTTTTCCGGGCTGCCTCCGAAAACGGGACAAAACCAAGATTTTTTTCAAAAAGACGGTACGGTTCAAAAATGTTAAAATAACAGGACTGTCCCGTTCAAAACGGGACGTATGGTCAGCCTATCCTAACCCAAAGTTGCTTCTCCTTGAGGTGAGCATACATTGCTAGAGTTCAGTTAGATGAATGTATTCAGTGCGTGTATATATAGCAGAAAAGACCATTAACCACGAGGATTAATGGCTATCAGTCTTGATAGCAGGGTGACTCCTCTGAAGGCCATCTGCTGGGAGACTAGTTGGTTTCCTTGTGCAGTTAGTTGGCCACTGTGAAAACAGACTGCTGGAGCTAGATGGGCCAGGGGTCTGATCCAGCAGGGCACTGCTTATGTTTTAATCAGTATTATATAGAACAATAAGAATGAATTCCACATGAAAGTGTAAGGTGATAGGTTGTACCCAAGGAGAGGTGCAGAAACTGGGAATTCCCCTTGTGTTAGCATCCACTATAATACTACAATGGAATTTATTATCAAATCGCCTCTGTTTGGGGACAGAAATGACATGGAAATTATTATCAAATCGCCTCTGTTTGGGGACAGAAATGACAACTAAAAATTGAGGTTAAAAGAGCTACTTTTTCATTCTTGGCTAATAAATGACGTAATTCTGCCATTATCTAAAGTCATTTACCAGTTAGCAATTTGCTTCTGGAGCATTATTCTGAAAGTCTAAAAATCAAAAGATCTGTTCTGCTCTGTGGGGTCAACACAAACCACTAAAACTTGGTTATAGTTTTGAGGTTAGCATTTACTTTGTTGTTTGTGCTTTGTAGTTAAACTTCATTTCCTTTATGTGCTTTCTTGGTTTTTTAAAATTATTTTTCTCAAGCATCAGTTTTTTAAAAGGAGAGCTGAATTGCTACATACAACTAATATAAAACAGTGGGAGATGATAATAAAACTTCAATTTAGAAAGTTAATATCTACAGTGTTAGTTTCATTTATTTTTACTGAAGAATCTCCTTTCTCTTGATTTTTAAATATCTGACCAACTGAAATAGGCATTAATAGCATTTTTAAAAACACTTTTGTTCAAAAAGTCAAAAGCTTTCTTTTAAAAGCTTTGTTTTAAGTACATAACATTGAAGTCAGGTTTAAAAGCACAATAGAGACAAGACTGTCAATTCATAGAAGCTTTCATTTGCTGTGATTAGCCTTTGAGCAATTGCTGTAATTTTCCCCACAGAGGAACTGTTTCAAAGACAAAGAAACTGGGAAGAAAAAGGATACTTCCAGTTAACAGGACAATGTAAGGCAGGGCTTTCCAAACTTTTGCCGTTGGCGACACACCAACGGCTGGCCTACAAAAACCCGGAAGCGCCGGGGGCCAGTGCCAGGCAAAAACTGGAAGTGCCGGTGCTTCCGGGTTGCTGCGGCGGTGGCAGCGGATGCCCCTTCAAAAGGGCAGGCTCCGGGAACCCCGAAAATGCCCTCGGTTCCGGCAGGGAGGCGAAAAGCCTCCCCGCCCACGCACACGCACGCTGCCGAGCTTTCTGCTGCTCAGCTGATGCGCGGGGAGAATTTCCACCCCAGCCCCCATCAGCTGTGCTGGCAGCGTGCGCGCGGGCGAGGAGGCTTTTCACCTCCCTGCCGGAACCGAGGGCATTTTCGGGGTCCCCGGAGCCTGCCCTTTCTGCTGCTGTTGCTGCCCCTTCAAAAGGGCAGGCTCCGAGGACCCCGAAAATGCCCTCAGTTCCGGCAGGGAGGCGAAAAGCCTCCCGGCCCGTGCACACACACGCTGCCGAGCTGCTCAGCTGATGCACAGGGAGAATTTCCACCCCAGCCCCCATCAGCGGTGCCGGCAGCGTGCGCGCGGGCGAGGAGGCTTTTCACCTCCCTGCCAGAACCGAGGGCATTTTCGGGGTCCCCGGAGCCTGCTCTTTTGAAGCGGCAGCGGCAGCAGCGGAAAGGGCAGGCTCCGGGGACCCCGAAAATGCCCTCGGTTCTGGCAGGGGTGGAAATTCTCCCCGCGCATCAGCTGAGCAGTGGAAAGCTCGGCAGCGTGCGTGTGCGTGTGCAGGGAGGCTATTCGCTTCCCTGCCGGAACCGAGGGCATTTTCGGGGTCCCCGGAGCCTGCCCTTTTGAAGGAGCAGCCCCTGCCGCTGCGCGGCAACCCGGAAGCACCGCCAGCGCTTCTGGGTTGTCATGCGACACACTTGGGGCCCCCAGGCGACACAGTATTGTGTCGCGACACACAGTTTGGAAAGCTCTGATGTAAGGATTCAATTATGGGTAGTTACTGAATCAGTGGACACAACTCAGTTGTTTCTTCCCTGCTGCCCCCCTCCCCAACACACCCACCCTCAGAGTGTCCACAAGGTATGGTAAAAAAATATGGTGTTGCCACAACTGTGTGATCAAAACTCACCAGATTTTTTTGTATATTACATGTGCAATGAACATAAAAAACAGGTACAGTAGAGCTTCGATCACACCGTTGTGGCCATCTTGACTTTTTCGACCGCCAATCCTACGAACATCCCTGCTTACCCTATAACTTTTTAGCTGTCTTGCCCATGGAACTTTGCACCTCTACCACCTGTTCTGACAACTTCGCTTCTCCTGACTTTAGACCAAGGATGACTATTTCTCCTCATAGCTCCAAATGATTTTCTTTCACCTCATTAATTAAAATGTACTTAAAACATGCCCAATATTTATTTCAAATATTTGCCAGAAATCTGTGGTTGCTGGAATAAATACGACCAATAAACGTATAAATGAATAAATAACTTATTTTTATAAAGTTATAGAGTCGTTGTAATATGAGATGGGCGGGGTATAAATAACTTAAATAAATAAATAATATAAATATAAATAAATAAATACACACCTTTCCTCTAAATAATTCAAGGTGGTATATGTATGAATCCGGTTTCCAATTTATTCTTACAACCTATAGGCTGTGTTACAGTGCTGGATCACTCAATGCTTAATAGCTGAACCAAGACTGAACCTGGATCTCTTGTAAACATCATTATTCAAGTTTATCAAGCTTTATCAAGTTACATAAGCAAAAAAGCAAGTCCCCCCCCCAAATTTCAACAGGAGGAGGAGCAGGAGAAGAAATGAAGAACAGAAAAGTTTATGTAAAAAAGCAGCTTTTGTTTTATGTACAAATGTTATGGGTGAGGAGTTCAGCAAAAAGGTTAAAAAAATTTTAGGAGTGATTTTTTTTAAAAGAAGAGAACTGCCTCTGTATAGGAGGTTGTAGTAGCAAGGTAGAAAAGGTGGAGCCATATAAGAGAGAGAATGCTTCAGCAATAGAAGTCACAGTGTGAAGGATATGAAACAATGACAGAAAAATAATAATGGGTTCAGGTTGTTAATAATGGGTTCAGGTTCAGAGCTTTAGAGGTAAAAGCAAGGTATTTGTGACAGACATAAAAAGCACTAAACAACCAAAACAACTTTAAGCAGAGGCATCTTTTGATTTGAATACAGTGAATAGCTTTGGCAATAGAATTAGAGATAAAAATGAGGGGATTGAGATCTGTCAACAAGAAAAGGCCAAAAAGAAAGTTATACTAGACAAAGGAGGAATAAACCACAGCATGAACCAGAATTGGTGAGAGAAGGATTTTTATAATACAAAGACAACTTACTGAATAAGGGAGGAGAATATATATATATATATATATATATATATATATATATATATATATATATAAATAAATAAATAAATAAATAAAAGACTTTTTGATAGAATTCAATCTCACTGTAGAGACTGGTAAAACATGCTGACACCTGCATGCAAAAATATTTCAAACATCTATATAATAAAAGGCTACATGCAGGATATACATGGAAATGGGACTGTTGAACTTTACTAAGTCATCTGCAAGTTTTATAAATTCGATAGATAAAAACTTTGCTTCAGCATTTGTGTCCAAAACTGGAAATACTATTTCCAAACACATATTGATTCATAGGTGCTTGGTGCTCTGTCTGCAGACAATAGATGAATGACTCACATCTGTAAATTCCTGGAAGTGCCAACAGACCCTTTGCTTAATCATCTTTTAAGGGATGCTTAGTTTGTGAGCCCTGCAAGCTATGATAAAGGAATCTACTCTATCTGCATATCAGCTTAAAAAAAATTCCAAATAACCCAAATTTAGATTCTAAAAATAACCTCATACTATGTGAGTCATCTCACCTAACAGGTTTACACAAGTTTTGTAGCTGAACAGTGATATCAGAGAAAATTTTATTGCTATACTAAGAACATAAGGGAAAAAGCCAGGTTCTAAGCAATATAAATGCTTTTCTAGGGGTATTTTCTGTAAATCTATTACACCTCACAACATTTCCCAACAGTTAATTTTAGGACCCATCGTTCTTCTATATTAAACCTTCCAATTGCTACAAAAGTCAGACACAGATTATATATAAACAATGGTCTTTGCTGACAACTATGGACTGGAAAGATGAATACTCTATGTCCTAAAACAGTCATGCACTGATACTATGGAAAGAGTAAAGGTTGATCCTTAAGCAACACTTTTTAAGAGTTAATGAAAATTTCATGTTAATTTCATGTGTGATGAAAATAATTCTTACTTAAAAAAATTAATACTACTAGAAAAATGTTAAGTTAAAGCATTTTTAATTATGCAGTCATCAGGAAGGGAAAAGGAAGGAGAGGGGGAATGGAATAATTGCTCTGGTTTCACACAGGGAGGAAGCCACATCCGTACTAACAAATTCAATGTTCCAAAATCTGAAATGGCCAACTCGTTTCAAAGCAGTAATACCAGTCAATGGAATACTAATTCCAAGAGAAACTATGTCAAAGATAAGTATTCTGGTCTATCCCATCCTCCCTTTATTAGTCTAGTATCTTCAGTAGCAAGACAACCTGCTCTTATCTTCTTATTAGGCCAGCAAATTAAGTCAAAATATTTCTCCTTCTTTCTCTTTTCTCTTCCTCACCCTACAAGGCACTTAATTAGTTAATTAAGTTAACATTTAACTTAATAATTCGGTCGTTAAGCGAATCACCCAGGTGTTAAGCGAACCACATGGTCGTTAAGCAAATCACACGGTTTCCCCATTGATTTTGCTTGCCAGAAGCCAGCCGGGAAGGTCAAAAATGGTGATCACATGACCACAGGACACTGCAACTGTCATAAATGTGAACTGGTTGCCAAGCTCCCTTTAATTAAGTTAAATGTTAACTTAATCTGACTGATAACTCTGCAAAATGCGGCACCCTCTTTTCCTGTGCAAATTACAGTTTGCAAATTCAGTCTCTAGGGTTTTACTCATGGAACTGTCAAAGCTGCAACCAGAGCCATCCAGCACAGCTATTCCAAGAAGTGAAAGAACTGCTAAATCAAGGACCAGACAAGGCTGTGGAAAACAATGTAAAGTACTAAAGATCCTACTAAATTTAGTTCATATTATTATTTTTTGGACTTCCATCCAGCAAATCTTTGAGCAATTTTGAATTATTCCTTTTGGGTTTAGAATCAAGAGAACATCAGTGTCACAGTACATAAGAATTCAGAGATTATAAAACTGACAGTGTTTTATAATGTTTATACTGTAGCTGCATGCTTCAGGTATGCCCAGTAGGCAGTACACACAGATGCCGCTTGAAACTAACCCAGATTATATTACAAAAGTAGCTGCATGTATATTATAAAAAGAAAGGTAACTGAATAGGAAACTTGGTGACACCTTGCCGATAGGTAAGCTGCTAAAAGAAAGGAAGGGGGAAAACATAGGATGTCTGGTATGCTAATAATGGCTTATCTGTGCTGCTTTCTATTATAATAGCTCTACAGTATTCATATTCTCACCTCTTTACAGTCGGGGGGTTGTCTTCCATGTTTATAAATCCCACCCTCCTAAGTACAGTTTGTATTATTCAAGGCAAATATATCAGATGATAACACAGAAGCAGTTTTACTTTCTCTTCAATTTTTTGACCGAGTGCCTCTCGTTAGATTACTCTCATTACATTACTAAGTAATGATTTCAATAGAAGACAATATATGTAGCTCAGGGTTGAACTGTGGAGTCCTTGGTGCTTTCAACCAAGGACTCAAATAACCAAGAACTCAAACAACTCAAACAACCAAGCTCAGAGAGCACCAAGGACTCCACTAAATAACGAGTTGCTGTATAGGAAGCAAATATTCCTAACAGTCCAAAGATAACCATAGCCTATATATTTTTCTGCTTTGGAAAAACATTAGATGAGAAATCAAAGACTTATTTATTTGGAAATAGATTTATTTCACAATTTATTTCCTGGAAAATACATTGAAAGGTGTAACATTTAAACTACTTATAGAACAGTTAATACAGTACTCTCTTTTTCTGTTTTGTTTTTTACTTCTGAATCTAGCCTACTAGATCTTGCATTTCCTTAAGGTCTTCCATTCAACTACTAACCAGGCCCAACTTTGCCAAGTTCAGCTTGATTTTGTTAAGTAGCTGGATATTACCTAATTAGTTATCTACTTTGTATGACTATTGCATGTTTACAAGACTCTTGTAAACTATTGCATGTTTATAAGACTAAATATTGTTAATATTCAATTAATATGGATTTTTTGATGGGGGAAAATATGGATAATATTAATATGTGCCAGCATCTTATTTTCTAAAAAGTTTTCAAAGGGCAGCCCAAAACATTATGTGACTTTGTTGATATTTCACATTAACACTAAGGAGTTATTTGTCACAAAAGAGTTACCCAGATCGAAATGAATTAACCTTAGCATGCTTTTTTCTCAAGTGATGTTAAAGTGGATATTTTATTCTGAAGAATGCCCATCATTTTGCTCTTGTTTTTCTATATATGACTTCACATATGACAGTAGAAGAATCATGATTTACAATAAATACACTAAAATAAATTAAATTCATATTTTGTTCAACTCATACATACAGTACATTTCAAAATGATCTGAAAACATTCTTTTAGTATTCACACTGTGCCTTCCAATAATTATTTTCTTCTATTTTTATAAATAGTGATTTATATTTAAGAAGATCCTGCATATTACCTTGAAAAAATAAGTATTTATATTCACAGCTTTAATAGAGGTTAGTAAAATACTGATATTCAATTGATATTCAATTGATAATCAATTCTCTTTGATTGATACTGATACTAATTTGGTATCTGAGGCTTTTGTTCCAATATTGTGCCACTATTGCCTTTGCTACCATTAAGGAAAAGGTTCCCCCTGCACAGTTGTGCAGTCGTGTCCGACTCTAGGGGCCAGTGCTCATCTCCATTTGTTAGCCGAAGAGCCAGCTTTGTCTGAAGACGCTTCCACGGTCATGTGGCCGGCATGACACACGCGGAACGCTGTTACCTACCCACCGAAGTGGTACCTATTAATCTACTTGCATTTGCATGCTTTCGAATTGCTAGGTTGGCAAGAGCTGGGGCTAGTGCGGGAGCTCACTCCAACACGCGGGGCTAGGGATTCAAACTTCTGAACTTGCAATCTTCCGATCAACAAGCCTGGCATCTTACCTGCTGAACCACCACGCCCCTTAGATATACTCTAAACCTATGCTTCTATAGTTGCTATTCACATCTGAAACAATAAAAATGAGAAGAAATGTGCTTGTTATTACTGCAATTACTGTACGTATTTCAAGGTATGACTAATACATATATGGACAATTACTCATCAAACCACAATACTGAAGGATCTGTCTATAATTTTTTTTCTTATATTTTAATTTTTGTAACTGTATATCTAATAAGAAATTTGAATAAGCCCTGTTGTCATAAGTAATACAACAAAGAACAAGCTGGCCAGTTGCTGAGGTGGGAAACAGAGGGGGACATATCTGTGGGCTTCTAGAGACAATGTACTGCTCATTGTATGAAACAGGATATTTGAGAACTTTTTATTTAATCCAGGGAGATAGTTGTGAGGAATGTGTGGCTAAACTAGATAAAAACAACCCTATTCGGGCTGAGGCTATCATGGTTCAGTATTTCGTTTCTCACATTAGCCAACCAGATGCCCTTGGGGTGTTTACAAGCAAAGGATGGAGACATAACCCTTTCTTATCTCTGTTCTCCTGCAACTGTTGTGTGTGTGTTTGCCTCTGAGTCAGTGTTGAGTCCTGGTGACTGTCTGGCCTAGGACCTGCAGTCTTCTTGGCAAGATTTCAGAAGTGGTTTGCCATTGCCTCTTCCCCAGGACTAAGAGAGAGGGACTGGCCCAAAGTCACCCAGTTGGCCTTGTACCTAAGGCAGGAGTTTCTCCCAGTTTCTAGCCTGGCGCCTTAACCACTACATCAGACTGGCTCTATCCTGCAACTGTTGCTTGGAGGAATACTGCCCCTAATCCAGAGGTAACATTAATTCTTCCAGACCAATAGTCCTTGACAGGCCCATCCTTCATAAATTTACCCAATCCCATTATAAAGCTAGTTAGTCATCTGTTAATGAATTTTACAGGTTAATTATGTGTTGTGTGTAAAAATGCTTCTTTTTGTTTCAAATATTCTTCCAGTCAGACTCATTGGATGGTCCCGGGTCTGTTTTGACAGAGGGAGAAAAAATTCTTCTGGTCTACTTTCTCTATACCATGCATGATTTTATATACCTCAAGTACAGGTAGTCCTCACTTAATGACCAATTGTTCAGTGATGGTTTGGGCTTATGATGGTGGTGGAAAAACCAACTTACAGCTGGTCCTCACACTTATGACCGTTGCAGCGTCCATGCGGTCACATGATCACGATTTGGGAGCTTGGCAACCAGTTCACATTTATGACCCTCGCAGTGTCCTGTGGTCATGTGATCACAATTTTTGACCTTCCCGGCTGGCTTCTGGCAAGCAAAATCAATGGGGAAACCGCGTGATTTGCTTAACAACCATGTGGTTCGCTTAACACCTGGGTGATTCGCTTAACGACCGCCGCAAAAAAGGCAGCAAAATCGGGTCAGATTCACTTAATGACTGCTTCGCTTAGCAACTGAAATTCCAGTCCCAATTGTGGTCATTAAGTGAGGACTACCTGTATATCCTCCCTCAATTGCCATTTCCCCCAAACTAAAGACTTCCAAACATTCTAGCTTTTTCAAAAGGGAAGGTGTTTGAGTAGATGCCAACATATAATAAACGTGTATGAGGTTATTACAATAATATTTTAGTCCCTTTCCTAATAATCCCTAGCATGAAATTTACTTTTCACGCTGCAGCACAATGAGCTGACATCTTTGTTGAGTTATCTACAATGGCTGTAAGATCTTTTTCTTGATTAGTTACAGACAGTTAAGACCCAATCAGTGTGTATGTGAAATTAGGTGGTTCTTTTCTTTTGCCCCCATGTGCATCACTTTACACTTAAATTAATCTTATTTACCATTTGGCTGGCAGATCACCCTACCAATAGTCTGCTCTTCTATTTATGTTTACCTTCTGCTCACAGATTCCACCAAACCACCTCTCCTCTGTAAATGCTGAAGCTGGTGAGACAGGAAAGACAGAAATGTCTCTAATTTCCTTCCCTATTCCAGTTTCCCAGCCTTTTTGCTCCACAGGTCAGATATTGCTGACTGTGACTTACCAGTCCCACCCACCACAATAAACGCTGAGGAACACTGAGCACTGTTCTTTAGTATAATGTTCTTTAGGTCAGATTCCCCATCCCTGGATTAGATTAAACATTTGACTTCCTTTAAACTGAGAAATACTTTTAACGAACAGGGAAACTTCTCTCAATATTATAAGTAGTGTATATTTTATAGCATTTTGATACAGATAGAAGTATCGTAACATTTTTCTATGTGTGTAAAAAGTATGTTAAGCCAAGTATCTGTGAAAGAAAACCACTACTGAAACATTAAAAAGATTGGAGATGTATGTATTAATGCTTCACTTCAGGAGATAGAGCCTCCAGAAAGAGGTTCACTATTTAAGGTGCTAATTTCTGGTTTAGTTCTCCCCCCTTTCTCCTGGCTCCTTTGAGAACTTCAACTGGGGAAAAGGGTTTTACAGCTGAAAAAAGTTGCTACAGTTCTTGTGTGTCATTTACTGAACAGTAGTTACTTTCTATGAAAAGCCGTAAGACAAACTGGACTGGTAGACTGTACTTGGACAGACTGAAAAAGAAATATACTCCAGTAAAAAATACTCAGTCTCATGATTCACATACAGAAGCTATTTTGTGTGTGCAAAAAACACAAAGTCAAAAGTATCATACTATTAAAGTGAATTAGAAAATATGTCAGCCAAATATAATTATTTGGTTTAAAATTAAGTCCTTGCTTAACATCCATTTGTTCAGCGACTGTTTGAAGTTACGAGAGTGCTGAAAAAATGGACTTGTGAGTGGTTCTTGAATTTATGACCGTCGCAGTGCCCCTGTGATAAAAATTTGACCCAGCCCACATTTACGACTGCTCCCCCCCCCCCCCGCTGACCTCCATCATCTTCCCAGCCATATGCGGAGAGGTACCACAGCTCTGGGGCTGCTTGCACCCTCGTGCACCTTCCCTCACCCCTATACACTTGCGCCGCGCCTTGCCAGCCACCCGCACACCCTCCCTCACCCAACAGCAGGCACTTATCTGCCTGCCGGCCTGCTTGCCAGCCACCTGAAACTTGCAACTTCCTGCCGGCTTCCCCACTGACTTTGGTTGCTGGAAGCTGGCAGGAAGTTGGGAGGAGGTTCTTGCTTAACAATGGGAATGGAGACTACAGGGATTGCTGTCTCTAAGTGATACAGTCACGGGACAACATGCATTATGATCACATCGCTTAGCGACAGAAATCCCGATCCCAATTACTGTAGTTAACTGAGGACTACCTGTATGCCAGAACCATCGTACTTCAAGAAGAAACATGGTTAGATTTCTATATGCGTTGGGGAAGATGAGGCTGGGGCTCAGTAAAATGGTACGTTGATATGGTGGAGAGGGTTGCCCCAGGGCACCATGAGTTTATATTGTGGCTGTTTGGAGATTTTTGCTATTTTTATTATTTTGTGAGGCACCCACAGTTGTTTTTGTAAGCATAACAAAATATATAAATCTTTTAAATAAATATGTAAACTGATAACATTTAAAATTATATTTAGTTATGCATATATTTTAGACATACATTAAAAGCTATTTATTGTGCTCCATTTATTAATGGATTTCATAGTATACTGGAGGCTTTCAACATCATTTAAAACATCTTCCCTTTGGGGGAAGATGGGCAGTGATAGAAATTAAATTAGATAGATAGATGATAGATAGATAGATAGATAGATAGATAGATAGATAGATAGATAGAAAACTATACCCCTAGTTATTTTGTACACATAACAAAATGGGTTAAAGGAACCTATTAAATGAAATAATCATATAATGCTCAATATATAAAAGAAAAATGCATTTAATTTGGATGAACTCAAAGAACACCCCCATAGATACATGCGAGCATACATGCTTACAAACTTTGAAAGGCCTAAATTGGTTAGCACACAAGAGTTATAAATTGCTAACACTTGTGGATACCCAGATTGACAGATGAACCAACAGGAATTGTATTATTAGGGACACAGGCATGTCTGAGGTCTAAAGAAACTAAGACCACTGCCTCTTCCTACAGAAGAAGGATCAGCTTACAAAGTTAATTCCTGTTAACAGAGTCAAAAAAGACAAAGACTTCTGTCCCAAAACTTGACCACGTTGCTATATCTGCATGTTTTCTGCTCTTCTATAATTTGGCCACATCAGAGTTACAGACAATTAGCAGAAACTGCCAGAACTTGGTGGTTGCAGCCTATCTAGATGCATGCCGCTGTCCTCTTCCTTGACAATGATTCTTTTCTGACCCCAAACAGACTGATACTAACACCAATCATTTCTGCAAAGAATGGGGGGGCGGGGGGGGGGCGGCAAAACTGCCACAAATGTCAAAGACTGAATCAGAAGTGAGCTGCCAATATTTTTCCCACTGCAATTTTATTTTGTGGATAGAATGGATCCCACCATTTATTGCTGGGTTCCTCTTTAAAACAGTGTTTCTAAACTCTTTTTGAATCACTGTAAAACCAACAAATTTAAAGAATTTGTCTAAAAAATTTGCAGGTCTATCAACACTTTTCAGCATCACTTAAGAAAAACCTGCCTGTATTTTTAAGCCACAGATGATTACACAATTTGTATAAATAAGAGCATTTCTTCCTTGCTCAGAAAAAGCTACTGCAGCTAATGAAATGGCTTATAAGCAAATGCAGTTAAGACCAAGCAAGAAATAAGAAAAGCTTGCTATTAAATGTAGCCATAGTAGTAATTCCTTCACCATCTCACGACAGTGTTTATAACCAGCCTGTAAAAGTGCATTTACACAATTGTATTCCATCTCATCTTTTGCTAGAAATTTTGCTGCATATCATATGGATATCTACTTTTAATGACTTGTATTTTATCTTCTTTGAAGTTTCAAGGCCTTTCCCCTAGTTCCCCTTTCTTTCTGCTGCACTAGTTTCTATGGCAACCTTTCCTAACCGTGATTATACCGGCATCAGTATGTTTCACTACAGAGACTAATTATGCCATGATGAACCCTTAAAAAAAACTGCATTAAATCCCTAAAGGACGTGCAGAATCAGTTATGAAAGTTTACATTTTTAAGGACTTTAACAGAATATAGTGTCTACTGGTGTTGGTACACTACAAATGTGTGAAGGAACAACTTTTGAGGAAGCTACTAATGAACACAGAATATATATTTAGGCTTTCTTCCTCTAAAACCAGCTGTGGAAATCTAACTGGTAACAAGGAAGTAATTCTAAATTTACTTACTTACTATACTGGCAAGCCAATAGAGTCATCATGACAATCCCTACTACCACAACTCAAACCAATGAACTGGAATACGCTACAGCCACTGTGATCCTGGAGATGCTTGGCTACATGATCAAGAAGAACAGCAGTACATACCCCTCCCCCCAGAAAATGAGGTTGGAGGCTAAGATCAAGGCAACTTGGAGAGATGTTAGTCAGCTGGTGGAACTACAGAATGGCGTGGAGACTAAGGATAAGACTTGGCTACTGAAAAAATACAAGGGCCTGACTCCATCTGAAATCCTAGAGCATAGCTTTCCAAACTATGTGTCGCGAAGCTGCAGCGCGGGGGTGCGCGTGGTGGCGGCAGTGTGTATGGCGGCGGCAGCGGCGCACCATCAGCACTTCTGCGTTTTACCGAGGCCGCCGGGCACGCCGCCGCGCACCCCCCCCACGCCGCCGCCATGCATGCGCGTGCCCCCCCACGCCGCCACCGCTGTTGGTGTGTCACCAACGGTGGCACTTTAGAAAGCACTGTCCTAGAGACTGCTAAACAAAGGCTCAGAAGTAGCACATATTACCAGAAGTAATCTATACCACACACAAACTATGCAGTTTTTAGTATCTTGTTGTCTCTGTGCTTAAATCTGTAACAAGGTGAATTTTTTGTAATGAACTACGGTTGTACACATCTTGAGTGTGTGCTAGAAAGATGATTCAGAAAACCATACCAAACCAAACTGAAATAGAGCAAAGACGACATCTTGGAACGTGACATTGTAGATGACTAAAACACTCCAAAGCGCTCTCAAAAGCATGGATTGAGGGAGGGATAAAATGACTCCTTTATTTATAGGGCAACACAAATTGGTTTGGCTCTTGAAACAAGCTGAGAATTGGGGAGGAATTTTTGTTGTTTATTCATTCAGTTGCTTCCGACTCTTTGTGACTTCATGGACCAGCCCACGCCAGAGCTTCCTGTCGGCTGTTGCCACCCACAGCTCCCCCAAGGTCGAGTCCGTCACCTCCAGAATATCATCCATCCATCTTGCCCTTGGCTGGCCCCTCTTCCTTTTGCCTTCCACTTTCCCTAGCATCAGCTTCTTCTCCAGGGTATCCTGTCTTCTCATTATGTGGCCAAAGTACTTCAGTTTTGCCTTTAATATCATTCCCTCAAGTGAGCAGTCTGGCTTTATTTCCTGGAGTATGGACTGGTTTCATCTTCTTGCAGTCCAAGGCACTCTCAGAATTTTCCTCCAATGCCAGTTCAAAAGCATCTATCTTCCTTCGCTCAGCCTTCCTTATGGTCCAGCTCTCGCAGCCATAGGTTACTATGGGGAATACCACTGCTTTAACTATGTGGACCTTTGTTGTCAGTGTGATGTTTCTGCTCTTAACTATTTTATGGAGATTTGTCATTGCTCTCCTCCCAAGAAGTAAACGTCTTCTGATTTCCTGGCTGCAGTCAGCGTCTGCAGTAATCTTTGCGCCTAGAAATACGAAGTCTGTCACTGCCTCCACTTTTTCTCCCTCTACCTGCCAGTTATCAATCAAGCTGGTTGCCATAATCTTGGTTTTTTTGAGGTCTAACTGCAACCCAGCTTTTGCACTTTCTTCTTTCACCTTCGTCATAAGGCTCCTCAGCTCCTCCTTGCTTTCAGCCATCAAAGTGGTATCATCTGCATATCTGAGATTGTTAATGTTTCTTCCAACGATTTAAACTCCAGCCTTGAATTCATCAAGCCCAGCACGTTGCATGATGTGTTCTGCGTACAGGTTGAATAGGTAGGGTGAGAGAATTCAACCCTGCCGTACTCCTTTCCCAATCTTAAACCAGTCCGTTGTTCCGTGGTCTGTTCTTACCGTTGCTACTTGGTCGTTATACAGATTCCTCAGGAGGCAGGCAAGATGACCTGGTATCCCCATACCACCAAGAACTTGACACAATTTGTTATGATCTACACAGTCAAAGGCTTTAGAATAGTTAATAAAACAGAAATAGATGTTTTTCTGAAACTCCCTGGCTTTCTCCATTATCCAGCGGATATTGGAAATTTAGTCTCTAGTTCCTCTGCCTTTTCTAAACCCAGCTTGTACACCTGGCAATTCTAGTTCCATGAATTGCTGAAGTCTACCTTGCAGGATCTGTAATAATGTGAAATAAGTGCCACTGTTTGATACTTTGAACATTATTTAGTGTTTCCCTTTTTTGGTATGGGGATATAAGTTGATTTTTTCCAATCTGATGGCCATTCTTGTGTTTTTTCCAAATCAGCCTATGTCCCACTTCATTTTGTTCTCCTAGACCATGCTTGCCTGTAATTCCAGGTGTCGTTTTACTACCCACCTTAGCATTCCAGTCTCCTGTAATGAAAATAACATCTCTTTTTGGCACATTATCCAGTAGGTGCTGCAGATCCTCATAGAACTGATCTACTTCTGCTTCTTCAGCATCTGTGGTTGGGGTGTATATTTGGATCACTGTGATGTTAAGTGGTTTACCCTGAATTTGAATTGAGATCATTATATCGTTTTTTGGATTGTATCCAAGCACTGCTTTAGCCACTTTATTATTAATTATGAAGGCTACTCCATTTCTTCTGTGGTCCTCTTGTCCACAGTAGTAGATCTGGTGGTCATCTGATGTGAAGTGGCTCATTCCAGTCCATTTCAGTTCACTGACACCCAAAATGAGTAGTTACCTAAATACTATTTTTTTCTCAGCTAGAACATTACTTTGAGAATAAATGTAGATTACTAATTTTTGACACACAGTTCACTTCAACTGCAGAATAGATAAAACAGTAGTGTACTATATGAAATATATGACCATTACCACATTCATAATAAAAAACGTTTATTGCTTATGTTCAATTCCACAATAGACCTCCTGTTTAAAAATAGCAGTTAGCCTTCAATTCACTTTCAAGAAAAAGAAATTAAGTTAAAAGCCATAATGACAAGGCATCATTGTTTACATTATTCATTATAAACACTTTGAAATTGCTATTATTTAGGACTAAATTTAATCAGATTAACAGCTAGAACCTGGTAAGAAACGCCTCCTAATAAAAGAAACTTTTTTAAAGAATGTTTTTATTATTAGAGCCCATCATAAATCTCTGCTAGAACTGTCAAAGTGGCCTGCTCAGCAATAGTTGACTAAAATTTATTTTCCACCATCAGACAAAACATTCAAGCTAACAAGAGAGAACTGCAATAAGTCTTTAATTTTTAGGATAAGATAAGCAAGAAATCACACCAAATTGTTGAAGGATATACACTAAATGCAAATGAACTTGATGAATGGCCAAGTTCTTTTATATGACTGGCTCAAGCCATATGAACTAGCCAACGTTCTTCAGAAGAAAGAGACTAGTTGGTATTCAGAGACCACTTCCAATGAATAGAAATTGGTAGAGGTGCAGATTCCCACTGTCCTCCATCCTTTGGAAATCTGCTGAGAATTATTGAAGGGCGCTTTATATCAGATTTCTGGTATTTACATGGGTGGGTATTTAAGCAGAGAGGAGGCAATGGAAAACTCAGTAATTTGGATTTCACGACTCTCAAATTTTACTTATTGTGGCCAATTTTTTTACTCACTTTGTAAAAGTTAATTTCAAATACATATCTTTTTATCAGCAAATTAAAAATTAAGCAACTAACATACAAATATGAACGGTTTCAGATTTAAAAAGGAAATTATTCCTCAGCACATTATGTTTATATTTACAGTTGATGTCCTATCATCTGGTGAAGTTCAGATGAAGACATTAGTTTTGCATAAAACTAAAAAAAAAACCCAGATCTGAATCATTTAACTTTTGTATTTGTCGTGTTTTTATGTTACACTTTTGTGTTTTTTCCTACTAAGAAGAAAAAAATAGAGAAAATTATATTCTCCTCTGATAACACTTCACATGCGATTAAATGTTTAGAATTATAATCATATTAGAAATGAAAGCCAAGATCAAATCAAATTACAAAAAAATATAAAGTACATGTTTCAGTGCTTTTCTTTGCATTATTTTTCATAACTCAATACAGATTCCCGTGGGTTATTCCACAAAGCTAGTGATGCATCAGCTAGTTTGAGTAAGTTAATCAGTGGTGACAATTCAATTGTAATAATCTCTCTCAATTAATAACTTTAGAATTAATTAAATAGAAAGCTCAAAATATATTATTTAGAGTTGAAAGACATGGATAACTAAATACTGAATGCTGACTCTATTGGAGCACAGTAATTTCAAGTTTAATGTGAAAAAATTTGAAAGCCTTTCAAGCTCCAGAACTCTTTATGCAAAGGTAAACTACTATCTATAGAAATTTTAAATAATTTTCCTGTATTGTTATTTAATTTTTTAAAAAATCCGAGCTAAGAAATTTGGGGAAAGTGAGCAGATGCCTTTAATCTCTTGAATGTACAGTATCTACATACTAAACAATTGGCTCACTAGAAGCTACGCTGACAAGCCTCAAGTGTGCTTCCTTTTCTCCTTTCTAGTTCATTTTGATTAGAAAGAAGGACCCTGGAAGCTTTCAGTGCTAATCTTCCAAATGCAAGAAGTGAACTTTAAAAAAAGTAACACGGCATGATATAAGGAACAGGATCTTATAATCATCTGCCCTCTGAACCAAAGAAGAAGAAAAATGGAGGAGCTATATTAAGAGTTGCTAGTGCTCATAAACAAACCACAAATTGTTATATTTGAACAATCTGTGTAGTAGAAATTAAGATTATAACCTATGCAGAAGAATTTTGAAAATAATAAAGAAGAACAGTAATTCGGGTTACAAAATAATCTTGGAAGACATAGTTTGCTGAAAGCGTATCTTCAATAAGCGTCAATACTGGTACTGGAAACAATTAACATATAAAACCCTGCCAATGAACATGGTGATTGCCAAGAGTACAAGGCATTCAAGTCTCAGTGGGAAATCTCACCTATCACAGAATCATTTGCTACTTGCTACTGTATTTCAGGATTATTTAGCTGCACTATCAGTTGAAGGTACTTAAAATTACCCATCGACCAAGGACTGATACCTATTCGTAAGAATTTACTTATGAACAGGAAATGGAACAATTCAAAGTTATTTCAAACTGCACTACCACAGCAGTTATTTACTAATATGATTTATATCATAACATTCTATTGACAGGGAACTCAAAGCAATTAACAATTTTTTTAAAAAAAAAATAGGATAAACGAGTGTCTCACACTGATAAGTGTCCTCAGACAGAAAACAATCACTGCAAAAGGAGCAGGGCAGTTAGGGAGACACCATCTTCCAAACAAACTGAAAGTGATGTCACTGGTACCACTGATATAGATGGGAAGGCAGAAGGGATTTGAAGACCAGAGGCAGAGCAGCTGTTATAGGAGAGCATAGCTGTTTGCATAAATATATTTATTTAATACAATTAAGAGGCTGCCCAACACTAAATAACTCTGGGTGACATACATACATACTGTACGTACGTACATACATACATACAAAGGGAATTAAAAAAAATCATAAGCATCCAGAATGCAAACTCTCTATAATAACCACACATTGTACAGGGAGTCAACTACCAAGCTGCTCAAAGCTTGGGAGAGCAGCTAAGATTTCAGTGACTTTTTGAATATCATCAGGGTATGAGCTGTACGGATCTCTGGGGGGATGTTGTTCCAGATGGCATGAGTTGCAACAGAGAAGGCACATTTTCTAGATCCCAATAGATGGCACTGTTTTTTCAAAGGGACATGAAATGCATCCCCTCTGCCCAATCTCCCAGATGGGCAGAAACAACAGAGATAGGTGATCCCTCATATAGCAGGCCCTATGCCATGAAATACTTTTTATAGGGGATAACCAGCACCTTGAACTGCATCTAAAAGCTAACTAGGAGCCAGTGCAGCTTGCAAAGCACTGGCATCACATGGACATATCACGGCAGGCCCGTCACTGCCAACAGAGCTGCATTCTGGACCAGCTGTAGCTTCCAAGTGGTCTTCAAGAGCAACCTCATGTAGAACACATGGCATTACTTCATTCATGAGGTGACAAGGATATGAGTGACAATCTGAAGAGCCTCCTGATCCAGGAATGGGTGCAACTGGCACACTCAATTAATCTGTGCAAAGATCCTCTTGGCCAAAACGACCTCTAGATTGCGCACCAGTCTTAAGTGAGGAAGTGAAACCCCATCAAAGTCTAAAGATGGAGAGTGTCAGCAACTAGGAAATCAATGACATGATTTTTATTGTAAAGCTATAGTAACAAAATCTCGCAAGTCTGAATGCATTCCTCCCCCACTCATCTTTGTATGAACTAGGGAGGGGCTTGTCCAAGACAGGTTACTTTCTTGGCCCCAACTCAGGCCACTTTTATCTGACCATTGCCTTGGTAGCAGCTCTTCCTCCTGTCCTTCAAGCCTTCAAGGCCATTCCCTCTGCCCTCTACATCCCCAGATATAGAACCGGGGGCAGGGGCACATATCCACAATCACTCAAATCTTGTCAGGCTTTAGCTTGAGTCTGTTCCTAGCCAACCAGACCCACATAGCTCCAGACACTGGGACAGGACCTCTATAGCATCACTTGGCCATCCTGAGGTCAAGATCTACAATTGGGTATCATCAACATACTGATGATACCTGACCCTGAACTGACGGATAACCTCACCCAGCTATTTTGTGTAGACGTTAAATAAAAGGGACAAGAGCATTGAGATCTGAGGCATTCCGCAATGAGAGGACACAGGCTCAATCTCTCCCCCCCGCCACCCATTAACACTGCCCTGGACTTACTACAAAGAAAAGAGGAGAACCATCATAATATGGTACATTCTACGCCCAATCCCTGCAGCAAGTTCAGAAAAATCAATGGTATTGAAAGTTGTTCATTCTGTTGTTCACCTCCATTCCAGCTCCACCAAAGGTCATCAACAAACACAACCACTGCTGTCTCCATACTGTACCCCAACCTAAACCAGACTGAAAAAATAATCCAGATAATCTCATTAATTCTTGGTAAAGGCCTGTGGGGGCTTTTTGGCAGCAGGTCGGAATGAAAGAGGTGTTGAACTTCTACATAACAATGTCTCAGAGATAATTTCCGAAGTGGTACCTATTCATCTACTTGCATTTGCATGCTTTCGAATTGCTAGGTTGGCAAGAGCTGGAGCTAGTGCAGGAGCTCACTCCGCACGCAGGGCTAGAGATTCGAACCTGCGATCTTCCGATCGACAAGCCTGGCGTCTTACCCGCTGAGCCACCACGCCCCTATCTTGTACCTTACATAATTTTAAAAAACAAATTAATTTACCTAACATACCTTATGACCTTTTTGAGATTTCAGATGACATTACACAAGTATGAAGAATGCACAAAAAAAAACAAAAAACAAACCACCACACAACAGATAGGGAAAAAAGGAGACACAAATGTTTCTGTATTTGGTATTTCCCTGTTAATTTTTGTTTACATTTTCAGTTAAATATTTGTACCCAAAGGAAATAAATACTCACTGTGAACAAGGAAACAAAAATCCTTCCACATCAGCAATAAAGTGAGTTCTGTGAAACCCTCAGCATCGTACTCTACCACTCCACTATTAAAAAAAAAAGGTTAACAATGAGAAATATAATTAGAACTACAAAGCAAAATTAGGCAGAAGGTTCACCCCTTCCTATTTGCATTCAGAGATTCATGAATAGGGCAGAAGGCAGTGCCTTCCCTCTCAAGTCAAGCACAAACAATATTGACTAATTACTCTTCTCACTGTGGCCACCATCATCTACTGTGTGCAGATTCCATCATCTTCTTGTTCCCCTAGTTCTTATTTAGACTCCATTGTACCTGATGAGCTCTCCTTCTGGCAGATTCAGCTTTTTAAGCAGCAAACGTGATTAGAATTTACTACTTATATTTTGCCCTCCTATTAATATGTACTGAAAAAAGCTAAAACAAAGGGGAAAATATGTTCACATGTACACACACACACACACACATTTTTAAAGGCAGAATTAAAAAGAAAAACATAAAAGTTGCACTGGGGAGTCTTTGGTGCTCTCTGAGCCTTGTTGTTTTCATGCAGACGTTTCATTGCCAGGCTAGGCAACATCTTCAGTGCGAAAAGGGAGTGGAACTTGCTGTCTGTTTATATACCCTGGCTTGTCCTGCCTGTGTTGGTGGGGGTCTTGTACTCTCCTTGGTAGTTCCTTGATTGGGCTGTTGTGTGCTGTTTGGGTGATTGACTGAGTTAATAGTTCCTTGATTAAGGTCTATTGTGTTGTTTGATTGCTCCTCTGCTGCTAATCTTGCTGTTAATCTATGCATATCTTGTTGTTGATTGCTGGCCCAGGGGTGTTCTGGTCTTCTGGCTATTCTATTGTCTCTTATGAATGGTATGTAAATGTTGTTAACCTCTATGTGTCTGTTGATGGCTGCTTTGTCTGAGTGCCAAGCTTCCAGGAATTCTCTAGCATTTTTGGATTTGGCCTGGTCTAATATGCTCACAGTTTCCCAGTTGAAAGTATGGTTAAGTCTGTCCATGTGTTGTGAGATTAAGGAGTTTTCATCATGTCTTCTGACTGCTAGTTGGTGTTCATGGATGCGTTCTGCTAGTCTTCTGCCAGTCTGTCCTACATAGTGGCTGTTACAGTCCTTACATTGTATGTTATCACTGTAGCACACAAACCAACCAAAACCCTTCAGAACATTGTAAGTAAACCAAAAGACCCAGTAGCCCAAGAAGAAAAAACAGGAGTTATCTACAACATACAATGTAAGGACTGTAACAGCCACTATGTAGGACAGACTGGCAGAAGACTAGCAGAACGCATCCATGAACACCAACTAGCAGTCAGAAGACATGATGAAAACTCCTTAATCTCACAACACATGGACAGACTTAACCATACTTTCAACTGGGAAACTGTGAGCATATTAGACCAGGCCAAATCCAAAAATGCTAGAGAATTCCTGGAAGCTTGGCACTCAGACAAAGCAGCCATCAACAGACACATAGAGGTTAACAACATTTACATACCATTCATAAGAGACAATAGAATAGCCAGAAGACCAGAACACCCCTGGGCCAGCAATCAACAACAAGATATGCATAGATTAACAGCAAGATTAGCAGCAGAGGAGCAATCAAACAACACAATAGACCTTAATCAAGGAACTATTAACTCAGTCAATCACCCAAACAGCACACAACAACCCAATCAAGGAACTACCAAGGAGAGTACAAGACCCCCACCAACACAGGCAGGACAAGCCAGGGTATATAAACAGACAGCAAGTTCCACTCCCTTTTCGCACTGAAGATGTTGCCTAGCCTGGCAATGAAACGTCTGCATGAAAACAACAAGGCTCAGAGAGCACCAAAGACTCCCCAGTTCAACCCTGAGCTACAAATATTCACTTCGATAAAAGTTGCAACTAGAATATGTAGAAATAACAGCAGAATTAAAACTGCAATTTTGCAGAATCAGGCCTGTAATTATGGAAGGTTCTGGAGGAAACGGACTATCTAGACCCTTTTCAGTGCGGGTTCAGGCTTCTGCATGGCACTGAACCACACTGTTCACACTTGTAGGTGACCTCTGGCAGGACTGAGATGGAGGAACGTTAGTGAAAGTTAGCTAGCTAGTTAGGTGCCATCAAAGTAGGTCCAATCCATGGTAACTATATGGGCAAATGTCTGCCATCTTAACCTATATTCCCATCTTGTTGATCCTGTCCATCCATGCTATCCATTATCTTCCCATTCTTCTATTTCTCTCAACGTAGTTTTTCTAGTTTATCCACTCAGCTCACATGCCCAAAGTATGTGAATTTCTGCTTGCTGATTATTGCCTCAAGGGAGCTGCCAGTCTTTATTCCATCTAAGAGATTGACCAGTTCTTCTAGCAGTCCATGATTCTCTTAGTAACTGTCTCCCAAGCTATAATTTGAAGGTATTTAAGTTCCTTCTCCTGCTTTTTCTTAATGTCCAGCTTTCACAGCTGTACATTAACACCGGAAAATCATTGCTTTAACTATTCTGATCTTTGTTCTCATAGAAATAGCCTTTTCCTTCATGATCTTGTCAGTTTGCCATTGCTTTCTTCCCTAGGATTAATCTCCTCTTTCCTTCTCCAACACACTGTCCATCTTTATTCTTGAATCCAAACCCCACAATTATCTACCATCTTCATTTTTTCACCATCAACTGTGATTTCACTAATCATGCTGTTGACACTTCGTCTTCTTAATATTTAACATAAACCCAGTCTTCACTATTTTTACTTTCAACTAACAAAGGGTGCATCTGTATTGTTCATGTTTTTGTTGTTGTTATTGATTTCCCCTTCTTTTGGCTCTTGTTCTCACCAACTCTTCAGAGCTGATCTTGAAGGACAGAGTGAGAAAGAAGAAATGCTAAAATTCTTTCCTCCTACAGTAAGGTATAATCTATCTGTAATCTATACTACAATAATATAATCCAGGCCTGCCACCCCTAAATATGCATATTTGGGAAAACTCCAAGTGGCAAAAAATATTTTTAGTAAATATGAGTAGGAATAGACAGAAAGCTAGTGGTTATGGTTGTATTCTATTTTAAAGTGACACATATATACATACGTTCCAAAGTGACTGAGAAATGCTGCAATATATTCCCTTCTCTTATGGTAACCCTGGATAACATACTGAACCTATAAAAGAAAAGAAGAAATCAGTGCAATTATGATAAGGCTAAATTACAATACTGAGTATTAATTTGGGAGAGTTTATGCTTTACTGCTAACATAGCTTATATATTATTTATGGTAAGTTTGGCAGTAAAACCCTGGAAAAATATTTTTACATGTATCAGCAACAATGGGTTGGTATATTAAACACATATACATATTTTACAGTTTAAGGATTAACAGATCGATTAAACTTTATAATGACATTAGATTCTGCTATTTTACATCATGGTAATATACTATCCATCTGGAACTTCATATAGTATAAAACATATTTAATAAGTATTTTGAATAAGCCTTTGGTTTCTAAGTCATTTTGCTCTATATCAAGATGCAATTTTATGTATTTCACAATTCTGAAATTTCCTGGGCCAACACTTAAGTGTTGTCTATCATGTGCTATCAGTACATCACTTCTACAAAATATTCTTATTTATTTATGAAACATTATATAGCCACCTTTCTACTAATCGGAACTCTGGACAGTGAACAAGAATCAAAACCACAAAATAAATTGAATAAATAATAACAACAATAACAAAAAACAAAAAACCAGAACAGTGTTGAGGCCACAATAAAACTTGCATTATGCTGGTGGTGAAGTTCTAGCAGTACTGAAGGCAAGTGTCTTTGTCAGCCAGTATAGTAGATCAAGGTGCTCATATATTAAGTGTTCATTAATATATGAGAATAGTACCCTTCTGTAGCTTTTCACTGATTGAAATAAAGTATAGATGCTATTGATTTTGCCAATGTTATTGTTGGTTTAACTTGTCTAGCAAACATTTCTAAAAAATTATTTGAAATACCCATGATACATTAGTGCTAAGAGGTATGTTATATCCTCTCAAAATAATTCTATTTATAAAATTAGATGTTTTTCAGTTTATGATCAAATGCCCATTCTAAAAGCTTACACAGAATGTAAAATGTTATTCTAGGAGTAGAAAAAAGCTAGTTTTTATAGTTTAAAAACAGATCTTGCAAATTTTAAAAAAAAGCTACAGTAACTTCAATAGAGAGCCACAACAAAAACAACAAAAACAACTCTAAAGATAGACTCCTGTGTAATTATAGAAATGCATATGAAAATACATTTCATAAACTCGTAAGTTATAAGGTTCCTTTAAGCAAGAGCAATTTAAACTGGAACAAAGGACATTTCTACACTATTTCATAATCAGACTGATGAAAACTCTGACCCCAGTTATAAGGCTGAAATCCAGAAGGCTGTGCATGGTCTTTTCAACTACTCCTGGGTCCCCCCAAAGTGATCTTCCATTAGGCAATTTGATCTTTGCTTTTGAAATTTCTGGCAGAAATAACCTTAGATCAGAGAGTTTTCTGATTTACCATTAATAATTGGTTTTGTTTTCTAGACTGGGGCCCTTATGTTGGAACATCTTAATAAAAAAGTATGTCTATCCTGGGTATTACCTTGTTGGTTAACAGTTGGCATACTTGGGGAACATAATCAATAAGGCAGCCTCCACCTGGAAAAGCAGGAATGTGAAGGGCAGAAGATCCACCAAGAGCACTAGAAAAATAAGTCCATTAGGTAACATCAGATACAGCTTTGTGATTCTCTCAAATGCATACATTTTCCATGTGAGACATAACATATCCTTATATTAAGATATATAATAAACAGATAAAACAATGTAGCATTATATATATTCCATTACATCAATGCAAAAATGTAACATTAGACTACTGTTTAAATGTTTGGGTTAGAAACAGAAATCAGGCTCACATCTACGTTTAGTGATGAAGAAAAAGCCACTAAATTCAAGGGGACATACCACATAGTAAAAATCCATAACTTGCCACGTACCTGCAGCCAGCACAAACACATTTATTGACCCTTTCTCTTTTGTAAACAGAAGGAGATAAACATCCCAAAGATTTCTTTCCCACTTTTTTACCCCAGCTTATACTAAGTATGGGGGTTTGGGTGCTCTCTGAGCTTGCTGTTTGCTTGCAGACATTTCATTACCCAACTAGGTACAATCATAATTGTGACCCCATAAGAACAGCCCAGTTCAACTCTGAGCTACAGATATTCTCTTCTATACTAAGTATGCTGGACTAAATAGATCTATCTCCAGCAAGGCAGAAGTGTAGTTATATTTAGAGGGCAGTAAGAAGCACTGAACTCAATGAGCCTAGTAAGCAAGCATAGACTTATACTTGCTGAGCCCAGATTACTAGGCTCAGGGTGTAAGAGAAGACTTCGCCTATGTAGATGCAGAGGACAATTCAATTTATTTTACAAGCGGGGTGCCTTACTTTACAGAAATTAATGTTAACCAGGGTTGTTGGTTTTTTTGTCCTGGCCTTAATCTTTTTTGGGAGTACTTTGATTAACAGCCTTAAAGTCTTGGCCAGAGTTCTTTATCAACAAAACTACCTAAGATAGTTTCGATGGATATACAACTAGAGCCAGTTTGGTATAGCGGTTTAAGGTGCTGGCTAGAAACCAGGAGACTGTGAGTTCTAGTCCTGCCTTAGGCATGAAAGCCGGCTGGGTGACCTTGGGCCAGTCACACACACTCAGCCCAACTCACCTCACAGGGTGGTGGTTGTGGGGAAAATAGGAGGAGGAAGGAGTATTAGGTATGTTCACAGCCTTGAGTTATTTATAAAAATAATAAAGGCAGGATAAAAAATAGTAATAATTTTATCTATCTATCATCTATCATCTATCTATCTATCTA
This sequence comes from Charina bottae, assembly GCA_023362775.1. Lineage (NCBI taxonomy): Eukaryota > Metazoa > Chordata > Lepidosauria > Squamata > Charinaidae > Charina > Charina bottae. Next base: position 51,579,453 of record JALMGJ010000001.1, on the reverse strand, counting down.
TCTATCTATCTATCTATCTATCTATCTATCTATCTATCTATCTATCACATTTGTATCCCGAACATCTCCCTCACAAGGAGGGACCCTGGGCATAACTATATCATATGGGATATTAGGCACACAAACCACATATTCTTCCACTGACCAATTTCTCAGCCACCAAGAGTCACTGAGAGTTAGGCAGCATACAAGTTTAATATATTATTATTTCTTGATGTCCAATATTCTTTTTCTAATTGCTCATATTAAATGGTTTCTTTTCATTATATCATCCTAAACCAAGCTATCATACAATATAGAATTTTTTATTCTTGTTGTTAGACTAGATTTATGGCACATTGCCAACCTAAGCACTCAAAGTAAAAGACCAAATATGGTAAGTGGAGACAGCTGGACTTTTCTCACTATAACAATAAATAATCTGACCCTCATTTTTTCAATCAAATGTGCTAATTGAATAATTTATGAAGAAAATATAAACGTCTTTCAAAATAACATCTGAGCATATTTTGCTCATTCTTCACATTGGCTATATTTTAATCTTGCAAATGGTTACAATGCAACTTAGATAAGATTTTCTGGACTTCTGGGGAAGAAAGGGCAAACTGAAGATGGCTCTTCTAAAAATGGAGCCGATGACCGCAGCGGAATGAAGAGCTGGTGAGCAATCCAGCTCTTCATAATTCTTCTCCAGACAAGGCTTGAGATCACCCACAAGTGCTCCAGACAGTTGCTACTTGCAAGGAGACTGCAAGACAGCGGTCTCCGGCAGGTTTAGAACTCTGGGAGATGAGGGAATAACCATCTTCGCTCAAACCATGGTTGGCACCTTTATGGACACTGGGCTTGCATACTTCCTTTTCTAATCAACAAGATATAGGTAATTTTTGACAGTTCTTGGAATTCAACATGAGAACATGCTTTTAAATAAAACATGTAACATTTAAGCAAAACATTAAAAATACAAATTCCCACTTCTAGTTGTTCCAATATCTTTCAAAACCTAAAGCAGAAGCATTTCCAAGAAAGGAAATAAAACAGTGCAAAAATCCCATGTGCCCAAATTCTGAGTCTGAGGCCCAATTTGCACCTAGAAACAAAATCTATATAATACCATATAATACAGTAATCCAGGACTATAGCTATGCATTCTAATAACTTGACTGTCACACATTAGATTCAGTCCAACGGAAAAAAACATATTCTGACAGATATCACTCTCCCCAAAAGACCCTTAGAATTTGTATAAAGTAGAAAAAAGATTTTTCTGAGACACTTTATATAAACTGTAAAGTAGGGATTGACTGCATTGACCCTTCAAATAATTGCTGAAATATACTGTTTTATACTTTCATTGTTTTCCTTATAGATTTTTAATTCTATGTTGTATTTTATGTGATTCTGTTATGTGATTTCTCTTCAAATAAAATGTCCGTTAGATGGCTTACAAAAGTCTAATGGTGTAATAAAAAGGTTTAGTAAATCAACATCAAATCAATAATTTAAAATGATTCCCAGTTGCAAATTTTAGTCAAATGTTATAAGAAATTCCATCACATTAGTGAACTCATCATTCACAGAAAATAGTATTTTTAAGAAATCAGAGAAAACTATGAAAAGTTTCATTAAAAATATACTTTGAATTTTCAGAAAAATTTAGTGTCTCCTAAAAAAAGTCTGTCATCACCATAATCATAATATCATATAGTACAGTATTTATAATATACTACTTGCAAACTAAATTCTCCAAGTTCATGAAGCCAAAATGGCACCATCTGTGCATGAAGAGGAAGTACATGCAGGACTAGTAGAACCCCATGGTCTGCAAAGTACTTCTTGCTCATACAAAAACATATCAAGATGGGAAGCTCAAAAGAGCTTATGAAAGTTGAACACGTTGAGTAGGCATGGAATACTGATTATCTGAGACAAAAAATTGGAAAACTAAAGAGAGGAGGAATGGAGCAGAGCATAAATAGGCAACCTGATGCCCGTAAGTCTTCACATTCACCAGGTTTCATACCCACCTCTCTTATTTTAAAAGGTACTATTAATTATAAACAAATAGAAAACAAAGTATCCATCTGTAGTACTGTTAACTACAAGAATGCCTCTGTACTAAACATACTGTAGGCTCTGTAGGCATTTCAAGAAAATAAAAATGGTAGATAGCTGCAGGCCAGTGCTTTTTTTCAGAAAAGAAATGTACTCATAATCAAATGTGCCTGTATGAATCAAATGTTGATTACCTCTAATAGAGTATCTCAAATCCTTTTTTTAAAAGAATTTTTATTAGATTTAAAGCAAAGATAAAAACTACAAAAAAGAAAAAAACTACAAAAAGAAAAAAACTAAAAAAGTGTGAAAACAGAAGATTTTTTAAAAAAGATTATATAAATAAGTCTTCCGATTTTTAACAGCAAGAATATACAACAATTTCCATAATCAATCCCTTACTCTGTATCAAACCAAACTCATTTTTTCTATAAATCATTCCCTTAGCACATATACTGTAAAAATCACTAAATACAATTGTTCCCTCCCCTTATATTAAAAGAAAAGAAAATATATAAACTTCCTAATGAACTCCCCCCAAAACATTTATTTAATTATTTCCTTCCTACCACTATTCTATACATTTCTGTCCACTATAATAAAGATCAAACTAAAAACCATATAAATTGTCTGCTCTTATAATTAATAATACTACAATTATAACAATCTTAATCATATTAAACCTAAAACCAATCATTTATTTATTTATTTAAATTTATATGACCGCCCAACTCCCCCGACAGATTATACCTTATCCTCCTTAAAGATCAAACTAAAGAGCATATAAATTTTCTGCTCTTATAATTAATAATCTTGGGGGCGCGATGGCTCAGTGGTTTAGATGCCAGGCTTGTCGATCAGAAGGTTGGTGGTTTGAGACCCGAGCGCCGCGTGACAGAGTGAGCTCCCACACTCGCCCCAGGTCTTGCCAACCTAGCAATTTGAAAGCATGCAAATGCAAGTAGATAAATAGGTACCACTTCGGTGGGATGGTAACAGCGTTCTGCGCGTGTCATGCCGGCGACATGACCGCGGAAGCGTCTTTGAACAGCGCTGGCTCTTTGGCTAAGGAATGGAGATGAGCACCGGCCCCTAGAGTCGGACACGACTGTGCAGGGGAAAACCTTTACCTTTACCTATTATAATTATTATAATACTACAATTATAATAATCTTAATCATATTAAACCTGAAACCAAGCATTTATTATTATACCTTATTAATCTTAATCCAAATCCTTAAAAAGAAATGAAGTCAAACAAGCCTTAAAGACAATCCAGATAAACATTCTTAAATCCTTACCCCACTTCAAAGTAAACCAAAGTATTTACGTATCTCCACAGTACATACAAGGCATTTTTCATAAAAAATTCAGAAAGCCCAACTGCCCCCTTAAAAACTCCAAGCTCTCAGCAGAAAACCTCCCATAGATAACAGCCTCTTCCTTCCCATAACATTCCATCAGAAAAACAATTCTACCCATGGTTAATTTCTTCAACCTGACAATCCAGTCTCCATCTGGCATTTCAACAAAAGCCTTGATCTCACTGTCCATAGGAACATTTCTATCATTGTTAATCACTTCCATTTCTTCCACGACATCCCCAGCCAGATGACACATTTTAGAACTGATGTTTTCTACAATGTCCCGAATATCTTGCATAATAACTTGACAGGAATCAAAGAGAATCTGTTTAAGTAAATAGGAAACTTTTCTTTATAGGTAGTATCTTAGGTCTAACAAAAAGGGCAACTGTAGTTTGAAGTTAAATATTTATTACAAGCTTGGAAGGAGAGGTAGGAAATACAGTTCTTTGATTTTGGTTAATTCTCCATGAACTCAATAATCTTATAAAGGCATTTAAATAAAACTTATTAATAAAAGTTAAATAAAACTATTATTTTGATTAATTTTATTACATGCGTGTCTACATTTCCCCTTTCTCACTTTTTTCACTATCACTAATTTGTCTCCCATAATTTGAGTATCTATAAAATATATTCAGGCCATTTTTTTGCTACAGAAAAAAAAATCATTTTCTTTTGTTGGAGGATGGGTACTTACTGTTTTAATATATTATGCAGAATGTGAGGAATACATTGAAACTAGATGGATAAAAATGGAAGATTGGGGATGAGATCAAGAATTCTGGAACTCACCATTTGTACTTCATTAAAATTTTTAAAACAGATTTCATACAGCAAAGAAAAAGAGCATGACTGTGAATTATGCACATATTAAGAAAAGGAATTAAGCCAATAACATTTACTTTACCTTTACATACCATTTTATGCTTCCAAACCATCCTTCCTTCCACCACACTGATATACCACTTCATACATTGTATTTGTTCTTTAAACCTCTCACCTCACTCTTTTTGAGGATCTTAGCAGCTCCATCCAACCATGACATTACAGCCTTCCACTTCCTCTTGATCTATTCACTCTTCCTTCATATATTGATTTTTCAATTCAGTCCTCATTCATTCTCTCTCTATGTCCAAGCCAACTCAAAGTACTTCTTTCATGCCGGTCATTCACTCTTGTATACAAAGTACATTCATTCAGCACCCTTTAATCCTTGACCCATCTCTTTTTGTTTTATCATGAACACTTCTTATCCCATTTCCACTGCACTGAACTTCCTTGATTTTGCAGCAAAAATAGCAGAGAGTAAGATTATAAACCATGGATGATTGAGTGATTTCTTATCATTGCAGATAGATTATTCATTACATATGTTGTAATGGCATATTCAGGTGAGCACACAAACAATATGTTACAATGAAAAAAGTGCTTTCTTTCAATATAAAATTTCACCCAGCCACAAGGTTAATTAAGACAACCTTGGGCCAACCATTCAGTCTCAACTTGGCCTTCTATGCATGTAGTATAAATTGGAAGGAAAAAGCAAGGAGATATTTTTTTTTTGGCCAAGCAGCTTAAAACCATCTAGTTAAATTTGAAGGAGGCCACATATATGCATGTAGCATACATAGAAAGTAACTGCATTCTTAGCCACCTTCAGATAAAATTCTACTTTCTTTTCTTTTCAAACACGATATAGGCTTTCTAGGGACAGAAAAAGAGTTGCCAAGAATGCATTTGTTTCTTTATGATCTTTCCCACAGTGTCATTTCCAAGACAGAACACTGAATGCCACCCCTCCTAAGCAATAAATGCCATGCAATTTTTAATTATTTCTCAAGTGCCTACAGTAACTAGGCGTTGTACATAAACCAAAACAAAAAGTCACAGGACCTGTACTCAAGCTTGCAGTTTAAAAGCAAAAACAGGATAGCTGCAACCAATTATACCCACACAAGTAGAATTCAAACGTGAGCAGGGTATCATAAAAAGGGGCTCATGAAAGGTCAAATATATGCCTGAAATTAGCTATGCCCAAGCAGCTACTTGAGTTGTTAAGCTTGTTTGTATAACATTGTACACCTTTTGGATAATGTTATGACAGGCAGACAGACCTTGCAAAACTGTTATCACATAGAGAGCAGGGACTCTAGGAATGCTTTAGTTATACAAAATAGGCTGATATCTTTACATTCTGAAGGAAAATAATTAAATTTGAAGTGCTAATACACAAACAGTACCTGGCTTATTTATGCAAAAAGAAAAGTAATCTCGGAGAACCAGTACTTCACATGTAACTACAGGATGAAAACACTTACTAGAAGCTATGAGTATCACTGGAAAAGCTAGTAGAATCAATTTAAAAGTCAATACAATATTTGCTACTCCTTTTCATAGATCCATAGAATCCCCATACTAAAGACCGTTTGGTGATATAAATAACTAAACAAGGTTTACAATGAAGTCATCACACTTCAAGAAGTTACATTGTGATGGGTGCAGGATGCTTTTCTGATTCTTTCCACCCTTACGGTGTTAATATTAAAGCTGTAGATTACAATAATTCTGAGAATTCTGAGAACATTGTACATTGTAACTTGTAACCAAATGTGAATATGGTAAGATTAAAATTCCTTATGAAAAAAGCACTGCAGCTATCAATATTATGTATTTTTATAATTCTTGGAATTATTGATTTAGGATTGTTAGCAATCATCTTCAACTGCAAGGATTAAACAATCTTGTGGGAAAATGGCTGTGAAGGAAGCCCCCTAGATTTGTGAATGCAAGCCATGCTATTACAGAGTGACAGAATTTCAGCAAGAGAGCATCCAAAACATACTGGGATTCATTATGTATTGACATAATATCCATTAATATCAATCCATCCTTTCTGGGATCAGGATAGCATTGGAGAATCACTCTACCCAGTGTTGTGAAAAAGAGATGCTTCCGATGCCTCCTTGAACAAACGTCTTCAATAAGGAGTAGAATGGATTCTCCAGTCAGACAGATCTAGCTGAAGAGCATTTGCACCTGATTACTTGGCTTAATTTCATGGCATCAGAGATTGATGATACAGATAAATTCCTTTCCCAAATTTTTGAGAAGAGGTATAATATAATAGTTCTAATAGTCTCAAAATATCAAAGCACACAGTTGAGACTTTCAGTACAGAAAAAACTTATTATTTAGGCTTAAATGCAGCTCCAATCTATCTGACTGTGGCAGTAATTGGGTTAAAAACCCTAAATCTAGTGGTTAAGGCAACGGGCTAGAAACCAGGAGACTGAGAGTTCTAGTCCCGCCTTAGGCATGAAAGCCGGCTGGGTGACCTTGGGCCAGTCACTCTCTGTCAGCCCAACTCACCTCACAGGGTGGTTGTTGTGGGGAAAATAGGAGGAGGAAGGAGTACTAGGTATGGTTGTTGTGGGTTTTCCGGGCTCTGTGGCCGTGTTCTGGCAGTTTTTGTTCCTAATGTTTTGCCAGTAGCTGTGGCTGGCATCTTCAGAGGACAGGAGCACAGCTAGAAGTTTCTCTCTGTGCCCAAGTGGAGGGTGTGTGTTCCTGCTGGTGTTTATAGCTGCTGAGAGGTTATTTACAAGAGATTGGGAGAGGGTTTTTTGTGGTGATTAGGGGGTTTGGTGCTGTCGTGTGTGGGATTAGCACATCTATTGTGTGAGTTGTTTGTATATTTCTGTGGTTGAGTAGAGTTCGTTGACCTTTTGCAAGCTGTGTTTTTCAGGACTGGCAGCCAGGTTTTGCTGATCTTTAGGCTTTCTTCTTTTTTATTGAAACTGTGGTGTTTATGTATTTCAATGGCTTCCCTGTGTAGTCTAACATAGTGGCTGTTGGTGTTGTCCAGTATTTCTGTGTTTTCAAATAAGATTTGGTGACCAGTTTGTTTGAGAGCATGTTCAGCTATTGCAGATTTTTCAGGTTGCTGTAGTCTGCAGTGTCTTTCATGTTCTTTTATCCTGGTGTGGATGCTGTGTTTTGTGGTCCCAAAATATACTTGTCCACAGCTGCAGGGTATGCGGTAAACTCCTGCAGCAGTGAGGGGGTCCCTTTAGTCTTTTGCTGCTTTTAACATTTGTTGTATTTTTCTGGTGGGTTTGAAGACTGTTTGGAGGTTATGTTTTTTCATTAGTTTTTCCATGCGGCCCGTGACTCCTTTATTGTAGGGCAGAAATATTTTGCTTGTGGGGGGCTGTTTTTCTTCAGTTGAGTGCTGTTTTTTCAGTTTGATAGCTCTCCTGATTTCATTCTTGGAGTAGCCATTCGCCTGTAGGGACCAATCCAAATGGTTGAGTTCAGAATTGAGATATTGAGTTTCACAGTTCTGATTTGTGTGATCCACTAGTGTTTTGATGATGCCTCTTTTTTGTCGTGGGTGGTGATTGGAACTTTTGTGTAGATACCAGTCTGTGTGGGTGGGTTTTCTGTAGATTTTGTGTCCTAATTGCAGGTCTGGTTTGCCCCCCATTGTTCCATTTTCCTATCTTCCTTATTTAACCTCATGAAAATGGGGGAACTTGGAAAAGAACCTCAATTTATTTAGAGTTTTATTGTTTAATACTACTGTTGTTTCAGCCACTTTGAGGCTTCTGGGATGAGAAAAGGAATGCATTCCAAAATATAATAAAGTGTTCCATAGTTGGTTCCAACTCTTACTTATGTTAAGTAGTTAAACTTTCACTCTTTCTAGATACATCCAGAATATCATAGCATGCACAATTCTCATATCACACATAATTCAACATTTTCCCTCTAACATTTGTTGCAATATTACAAAGGTCAATGCAATCTTCTTTTTGGGGTCCTCTGTGTGCATAAAATTATATGAGTCTGAGAGCAGCTTGGACAGCTTAAACAGTTGGAACAGCCCTGGAGGCAACTTAAAAATGTTAACATGCAATTTTCAAAGATTAAATATCTCTGTGTTGCTTCATAGTACTAGATGAAAGAACATTTCTGTTTGTATATTCACTATGAAAGAAAAGCATATGCAATGGTGAGAGAAATCCTGTATTTAAAAACCTGTACCTTGTGAACCTGTATTATAATTTGTTGATTAAACTCGTTTAAATATCCTTAAGACATGTATCCCAGTTCTCTAGTCTTTTATTTTTTATCACTGACAAATTTTGCAGAAACATGCTTTTATCAGTTATTTTTAAGGAAATCTCTTCATGAAACAGCTGTATCGCTACCTACAAATGATGTAGAGACAGAATACAGGATGATTCTTCTAATTTAGAATGATCTGTTGAAAGAAAAACTCTTTGAATTTATATCCACATGCTTCCCTCAAACATTTCCACTACAGAAATGGCAGAGTTGTTTTCTGCTCAATCCTAGCTATGTTTACTCAGAAATATATCACATCAAATTAAGAAGAAAATTATCCATTGAGATACTTTTTGATTCTTCAGATTCCATCCAGGATAAGAGCAGAAGGCTTAATATAAATCAGTGTTAAGCCATAAAAAAAACATACATACATGTACCTAGCATCTTGTTTCAATATCAGTGTCCTGCATTCTGCTTCTCACAGTTGCAAACAAGATGGCTTTAAGAAACCCACAAGCAGGACATGAAAGCAACAGTCCTTCACTGGTTTTGTTTTGTTTTATCTATTACTGAATTCAGAGTTACTGCCTTCAAACACAAGAGCCATCATTGGTAGCTGTTACAACAAAATCACTGTCCTTTTCCCTAGGTGTACTATTGTGTTGTGGAAGCTCTGGAAACCAGAGGTTTTCCTTCTTCTGAGGTTTAATTATGCAACTTAGCACCTCTGATGTAACGGGAATGGCTTAGACCTTGTAATTATTGTAATACAGTGACTGAAGACACTTAAGGAAATTTATGGCTTATGAATAAAACTGAACAATACAGCTATCTTAAGGCTCCAGTGAGCCTTCTGTCAATTTAACTAAAACAATAAAATATTGTATAATTTTTCAAACAATTATATGAATATTAAATAAATCTTGGTGAATTCATAAGTTCCATATAATTGCTGTTAATGATATGAATACATGACTATCACAGAATGCAATGTTTTGATTTCCATAGCAAGCGGATTCCATGACCCACTATATACAAAACCATTAAGTTCATCCATCCCACAATAGGTATAACCTATGCATTAGATCAAATTCTTCAAAGTTATCTCAATTTATTTGAGGAGCTGGCATTTTACTTAATTTTTTTCTTCCTGATAGGAAGAGGAAAAAAAATAACATAAATGTCTCTTAGAAAGTACAACCTTCCTATGATTGATGACAGACAGACAGACAGACAGACAATCAGAAGTCCTTACTAATTTTAATTCTTTCTTGGTTACCTGAAAGTAAGATTTGAAACTTATTTATTATTGATTGTGAGATGAAAATTATCATTCAAGTATGCATAATACAATCAGTTCAGTAATTATAGATAACAAAGGGTTTATACAAACAACGAGGTTGAGTTCTTCATGTTTTGAACAAAATTTGATAAATAAATACATAATAAATAATCTTGGCACTGTCATTCAACAATATATGTGCCTATTATTATATCTCTTTCATTTTAATCATTACTATAAGGTACCATTTTCCATGCCACTATAATTTATGTGGCACAGCATATTTTTTAAAAGAGGACACTGGAGACTCTATAATAATGGAGAATGAATTCTGATTAGATCAAAAGAACAGAAAATGAAAACGCAGTTCAGAAAATAAGTGTAACTTATTACTAACTCCAGAAAACATTAGTCTGCTGGATAACATGTAGCATGCCAGGAAACTCCATAAAACTAGCAAGGCCAACTCAAAACATAGAGATATGACCACGAAGTTTACCATAATGACTTCTGTGATCTCAAATGGTGAGATCTCTTTGCTGTACTCATTCTTAAAAGAATGCTAGCTAATAAACACACCTTGCCAATTTTAGTAAATAAGTAAGAGTATCTTTGAAATAATTATGTCTGCATACTTCTAGCTTTCTAATTTGTTTTAATATTACATCCAACAATGTTAGTTATGCTATAGGCTGAAATTTATTATAGGAAAAAAATTGAAAACTATAAAATTTTATTGCAAAGGCCATGAGTTCTTTTTATACCATCTGTAAATACAGAATAATTGAGGTTTAGAGATCCTGTTAATCTACAGCATATTTCCTAACATAACATTTTCTTTTTATACTGTTTAATATATTATTGGTAATATCAAAACAAGCAAGAGGCCCCACTTCTCATGCTAAGTTATACCTATTTTGCCTATTTTTTGCCTCTACCTTAATATTCAGGTTTGAGAGTCAGCTGTTTTGACTTACTGGAAGTATTCTAATGCTGTTCTGACCGAAAGAGTTTTGAACTGAAACAGCTGTTCCAAATTTAAAAGTTTTGAATGGGAAGTGCTTTGTGCACCTCTGCATAATGGTGCCTTGAAAGGCCACATCAATGTTCATTCTGGAATGAGGATGGGGGACCGTTTCTACAATGGTAATTGTATTTTTGTTGTGACTGGGAGATGGCTTTGGCAGATGATTGGAAACATGGGTTTAGCCCTCTCTCAAAACTTTCTGCAGGCTTTCCTACTTGTCTTGCCTGAGCAAGCCCCCACCCCCGGAATAGATCCAAGTTTTGGCAGGGCAGGCCTGTGCACAAAAAGCCAGAAACCTGTCAGAACTTGCCTGGTCTTTGCTGGCTAGATTGTCAACTGCTAGATTGTTAAAGCAGGGTGGGATGCAAGTTCTGAAATCTGTCTAACTTTGCACGTACCAAGCCACAGAGTGCAGGCTTTCTTCTCCACTTTGTTCCGACAAACCAGTGGCTAGCTTTGTCCAGAAAGAACTGGAGGGAGGCCTGGCAGTGATCCAGCAAGTCAGCTTGCACACACCAATCTACAATCCTGTCAGAACTCATTCCAGTCTATACTTGGACAAGTTGGCTGTTGTCTTGTCCAGGCAGACTGGGACCGAGTTCTGGCAGTGATCCTGCTTTGGTATGGAAGCCCTTCCCCCCAATTTGCATCCCCCTTCAAATTTATTCACATCCCTCAGTAGGTTACAACTACCTGGATTATTTTGTTTCAAGTGAAGCAATTGTCTCCTAATTACTACACAATAATAATTTTAAAGGGAATTCAGGGCGAATGCACTTTATGCATTTCCCACAGTTTTATCCTAATTTTGGAGGTCAAAACACAGGTGCAGCTAAGTATATAATAGCAATGTTATTGTTATTGTAAAGCCACACAATAAGATTAATTACTCTTGGTGACAGACATAAACACAAACAATTATTATCAGCTTATGTGTGTTGTGATATCTGATTACAGGTGAAGAAATCTTTGGAGATGTCATATTAAAAGAAGTATATACCTTAGTCTGAATTGTTGTTCTGCAAACGATTTTCAACACTTCACAATGTACTTCTAAGAAGTTATGTGCAATTTCAAACTAACAGGACAGGAATCAGAATTGATACAAAAACCAAGTATCTTAATTTAGAATGGTGATGGCCAGTGCTCTAATTTCACAATGTAACAAGTTCCTAAGCAAACCTTTTGCAACTGTACTAATTCTATGGGCTAAACAGAAACAATAATACTTGCCTAATCGCTAAGAGAAGAGGTAAAATAGAAGCTTAGTCACATCTTCTACATTACTTAGTCCAAGATTCAAAACTGTATTTTTCTGACCTAAAATGACGCTTGGTCTGCTTATTGCTTTATGAATAGAAAGTGGGCCTGCAGTCTATTATGCTTCTTGTTCTTCTTCAAGTTAACTTTTACTCCTTACATGCTTGACTTTGGGACAAAATGTGTTGTTATGAATAAGGTAAGAATTATCAGACACTTTACAGCAGAGCTTTCCAAACTTTTCATGTTGGTGACACACTGTGCTGGCTCGCCTCCAGAACAGATTGGAGAGTCTTGGCAGTCAGCCCGAGGTAAGGAATGCAGCCCAAGGTTTCTTTGCAAGACTGGCCGAGAGATAGAGAAACCAGCGTGTGCCAATAATCAGAGTAGTGAAGCAAAGGAGTAGTCAATAATCCAAACCGGGTCAAGGGTTCCAGAAGTCCGAGCCACGATAATCCAAGCCAGGTCCAGGGGTCCAGCAGGCAGAGTAAGATAGTCCAAACAGGGTCAGGAACGCAGGAAACAGGATACCAGAGTGGTCGCAAAGCCAAAGTGCAACGTTGCTCCCACAAATCCCTCACTGTGTCGTTGGTGATTTATCAGGAGCTCAGAAGCTGTCCTCTGGGTCCTGCAAAGACTCTCCCTGCCCTCTGCGTAACTCCCTAGCAGCCAGCCGAGCACTTTTCCTTCTGTCCTTTAAGGCGAGGCGCACACGCCTCCGCCTCTGCCCTTTGGGGGATTCAGGAGAGCTGGGAGGCTGATGGGATCCAGCTGGCTGCTGGCTAGAGGGTGGGGACAAACCGCAATCCCCAGCTTGCTCCCCTGTATGCTCGGTTGCTGGCTGCTGGCTAGAGGGTGGGGTCAAACCACCATCCCCAGCTTGCTCTCCTGCAGCCTCAGGTATTGCTGCCTCCTGCGGTGCTGGGTCATTGTCTGGGCCCGTGTCTGCGTCTGGGGCCTCGCCTGGCTCAATCCCCTGGGGGTTTGCCAGGGGCAGCTCGTCTTCTGACTCATCGCTGAGGCCCTGGGGCAGAGGCTGATCCAGGACACACACTTTTTAGACATGCATCATTTTGCGACACACTCTTACAGCAGGGCATCATTTTGCGACACACTCTTACAGCAGGGCACAAGGCAGGCACTAGGACCTGTGCGGAATCACAGCAGGTTTGGAGGCAGCAAGGCACAAGGCAGGCACTAGGACCTGCGTGGAATCCTGGCAGGGCTCAGAGGCGGCAGCAGCAGCAGCCATGACACATCCAGACACTGCAGCTGACACACTAACGTGTCCCGACACACAGTTTGGAAAGCTCTGCTTTACAGCTTGTATAAACATCTCATTTTTAAGCAGATATTGCTGGCAAAAGTTTTCAGTGGCATTCCTCATAAATGTACAGAAAAAGTAAGTACATTCATATTTTTCTTTATCTACAGACTGATTTCATGGGCCCTGAATGGAACTTCTCCAATTGTTTCAATACATGTCCTTCAGTTTTTGAAATAATGAAAAGTACATCCTATGGTGCTTAAAATATATTAAAAAAAAACAAAAACCACCATCCTTTTGCATTGAGTCATTACATCTTTACTGTGTAACTGCTTGTTCCAATTCTTGTACTTTACAGTTTGAGAATTACAAGCTACTTTACATACATTAATAAAAATAAAGTCATATTAAATGCTCTAAATGGTCCATTCCAACTTGATTCTATGATTTTTAGGGATATGCAAGAATAATAACCAAAACTATTCTTCCCAACAATACAGTACAACAGCCCAGAACTTTTGGTACTAATCTCTGATGTCTTGTATATTAAACTGTGGGCGTTTCCAGGCAAAATTAAGTCCTATATTACACTGGTTTCAATTAATAAGACTTAAGCACATTGTTTTTTCCCCACTCTGAAATAAAAAAAAATCCTTTGAACTTGCAAATGCATAATCTGTTGGAAACTAACAACCAACAGTATTTATCTGAAGTTAGCCATAAAAATTTAAGATTAAGACAAACCTATTTTAAGAATATGTCAAAAGCATCAGATTAAGAGCAACCCTTTTATACCATATATAGAACATGTAGAAGCAACAGGCTTTAGCTTTACAATTAACAAGTCCTATTATCTCATGAATAAATAATTAAAGAACTGGGAGTTGCCTTGCTGAAAGGTAAATAGATTTCCCACTAAGCTCAGTTTATCATAGCATGGGTGGTTACAAAGACCGAAATGTTCATTCACATGATAAGGCAATGAACTCTGGGCACCAGTGAAACTTCCTGAGACAAAACCATTTCCCCCTCCCACAAATAAGACCTTTAAGAGAATTGCCTATTGGAGAATTAAAAATACAATAAAATGAACTCACAGGGAAACAAGATTTTTCCCATCTCATTTTAACTCAATTTAGAAAGAAGATGAGCCAACATGCTGGGATACTGTGTTGGTTGGTTTGTTATGAATAACTGGTTTTTAAACATAGGAAAGTCATCTGTGCACAGCTTTAAAACTCACTCTCTCCCAGTCCTCAGCGATGCTAACTTTTACACAGGATGACGGCAAATACCAGAGTCTGGGAATGGAATCTCTCAGTGAGAAAAAAAGGAAAAGTTTTATAACCTTTCAACACATAATTCACCGAATTACAATGGAAGAAAATAAATGACAATATTCCTGGTTAAAACAAAACCTTCTATCCATACCCTGACTTACAATCTTCCCCAAAATGATTATCAATCACTTAACTTTTTGTATGGTTCTGTTGACTCATGATATTAGTTAGTCCCTCTTTTCAGGGAGATGGGCAGTGATGAAATTTGATAAATAAATAAATAGTTGTACTAATAAGTAAGTTCCTAGTCTTCTTAATTAAATTTCACAATCACCAAAATTATTTTCCATGTAGTTTTGTTGGGATAAGCATCCTTTATTAAAATGGATAAAGTAACACAAACAATGCACATTTTGTTTATGGAAAGTAGTTTAAGAAGAAAAATGAATTTCTGTGGATATAACTAGAATATACATACAGGGGGGAAAATGAAAATTGTCTGGTCAGATGAGTTTTAAGTATCAACAAGCCTGTGGAAAACTGCTGGTGATGAATATACAGCATGAATTTTATAATATAAAACAGATGCCCCCAAATAGCTACGTAACAGATTGGAGAGAGAATGAGAATCTCCAAATAATATCCATAATTATAAACAGAAATGCCATATATGAACAATTTCCCAGTCCCGCCCACTTTATCAGAGATCTTGTGGTTCCTTGCTTGTTTAAATAAGCTTTAGCGTCCACTGTTTTTATTTTCACTGGGACAAACTGGTCCTTTTTTAGCTGATAACTAGAAAAGAATAAAATAATGGGTTCAAGTTCCAGAAGATTGCTTGAAGAAGGCTTTGTAAAGGGCTCTCAGTTCTTAAGGCTGACATCCAATGTGAAGGTGAGTAGCTCTGGTCCTAGCACTGTAATTCCCTTTGCAAGGGGAAATGGCTAATGCAACAACCCAGTTACTGCTGTATTTACAGACTGCTGGATTCAGCTTGCCATTTAAGAATCCAAAAGGACAGGACTTCTGGGGGAAGAAGACGTCTCCGTGAAAGCAGAGCTGACGTTCCGGACAAGGAGAGGATGGGAGATCACCCACGTGTGTTCTGGATGGCTGCTCCTCGCAAGGATAGCAGTTTCCTGCGGGTTTGAGCACCGGGAGACGAAGGGAAAAGCCATTTTGCTTGCCACTGTGGCAGTGTCTTTTAAAGGACACTAAGTTCGTAAGCCTCACTTTCTAATTCTAATCACTTTCAGAATTTGCCTATTAACCATCTTAAAGCTGTTAAGACCTTTGGGGCAACAAGTCTGAAAAGTCATCGGGTGAGTTTATCTTCAACTCTGAACAAAAGAAGAATAAATTATAAGCTTAAGACCTTAAAGAATTTGAAATCAACAGCAAAATGCTAAATAAGATTTCGATCTAAGTTATAAACAGATTAAGGGTCTAGATAAATTTGGAATATTCACTTTTATTATAAGATTTTGGAATTAACTATAAAAAATAAATAGCTTCTCATGGGAAACAGACTTACTTTGGCTATCCTGGCTATTGTTGTTGTTGTTGTTCAGTCGTTTAGTCGTGTCCGACTCTTCGTGACCTCATGGACCATAGCACGCCAGGCCTTCCTGTCCTCCACTGTCTCTCGGAGTTTACTCAAATTCATGTTCATTACATCGGTGATGCTATCTAACCATCTCATCCTCTGCCGTCCCCTTCTCCTTTTGCCTTCAGTCTTTCCCAGCATCAGGGTCTTTTCCAGTGAGTCCTCTCTTCGCATTAGGTGGCCAAAGTATTTGAGCTTCAGCTTCAGCATCTGTCCTTCCAATGAGCAGTCAGGGTTGATTTCCTTTAGGATTGACTGGTTTGACCTCCTTGCAGTCCAAGGGACTCTCAAGAGTCTTCTCCAGCACCACAGTTCGAAAGCATCAATTCTTCGGCGCTCAGCTTTCCTTATGGTCCAACTCTCACAGCCATACATTACTACTGGAAAAACCATAGCTTTAACTATACGGACCTTTGTCGGCAAGGTGATGTCTCTGCTTTTTAATATGCTGTCTAGGTTTGCCATAGCTTTCCTCCCAAGGAGCAAGCGTCTTTTAATTTCATGGCTGCAGTCACCGTCTGCGGTGATCTTGGAGCCCAAGAAAATAAAATCTGTCACTGCTTCCATTTCTTCCCCTTCTATTTGCCAGGAAGTGATGGGACCAGATGCCATGATCTGGGTTTTTTTAATGTTGAGTTTCAAGCCAGCTTTTGCACTCTCCTCTTTCACCCTCATCAAGAGGCTCTTTAGTTCCTCTTCACTTTCTGCCATTAGGGTGGTATTGTCTGCATATCTGAGGTGGTTGATATTTCTCCCGGCAATCTTAACTCCGGCTTGTGATTCATCCAGCCTGGCATTTCTCATGATGTACTCTGCATATAAGTTAAATAAGCAGGGTGATAATATACATTGTCGTACTCCTTTCCCAATTTTGAACCAATCGGTTGTTCCATGTCCGGTTCTAACTGTTGCTTCTTGACCCGCATACAGGTTTCTCAGGAGACAGGTAAGGTGGTCTGGTACTCCCATCTCTTTAAGAATTTGCCACAGTTTGTTGTGATCCACACAATCAAAGGCTTTAGCGTAGTCAATGAAGCAGAAGTAGATGTTTTTCTGGAACTCACTTGCTTTTTCCATGATCCAGCGAATGTTGGCAATCTGATCTCTAGTTCCTCTGCCTCTTCGAAACCCAGCTTGCACTTCTGGTAGTTCTCGGTTCACATACTGCTGAAGCCTAGCTTGTAGGATTTTGAGCATAACCTTGCTAGCATGTGAAATGAGCGCAATTGTACGGTAGTTTGAACATTCTTTGGCATTGCCTTTCTTTGGAATTGGAACGTAAACTGACCTTTTCCAATCCTGTGGCCACTGTTGAGTTTTCCACATTTGTTGGCATATCGACTGCAGCACTTTAACAGCATCATCTTTTAGGATTTTAAATAGGTCAGCTGGGATACTGTCTTCTCCGCTAGCTTTGTTGTTAGTAATGCTTCCTAAGGCCCACTTGACTTCACTCTCTAGGATGTCCGGCTCAAGGTCAGTGACCACACCATCGTATTTATCAGGGATATTAAGATCTTTCTTGTATAGTTCTTCTGTGTATTCTTGCCACCTCTTCTTAATCTCTTCTGCTTCTGTTAGGTCTCTGCCTTTTTTGTCCTTTAGAGTAGAGGGGACTAAAGATTCCAAGCAGAAGGGTGGGGGGAACCAAGCCTGCTCTTGATGTCAGTTAATATTGGGACTTAACAAAATGACACAAAACATTATAACATCAGGAACATTAAAGGAGATCTTTGAAGAATGGAGCCAGAAATTAGTAACTACAATATCAACACTGTCCGTAATGAGGTCTGCTTCTATGGATAGAGTAATGGTAGTCCTTAACTTACGACAGCAATTGGGACCAGAATTTCCATCGCTAAGCGATGCAGTCGTAAAGAGCGACCACATCACTTAGTGACAGCAATCCCTGCAGTCCTGGTTGTCATCATTAACTGAATCTCATGGTCGTTAGGCGAGGAAACATCCTGTTGGCTTCCCACAACCAAAGTCAGTGCGGAGATTGGCAGGAAGTTGCAAGTCCCAGGCTGACAGGCAGGTAAGTGGCTGTTGCCAGGTGGGGGAGGGAGCGCGGGGTGTGGGGAAGGCACAGCGGGGAGGGTCCACGAGAGGCACAGCATGGGTCAGGTGTGTGAGGATGTGGTGTGGGTCGGGGAAGGTGCACAAGGGTGCAAGGATGTGCACAAGAGGACACTTTAGTGGATATACAAAAGAAACTGGCTGAAGTTTTAAAAATTAAAAGGGAAATACAAATGATAAACCAAGAGATTGACCTGGAAAATGTTTTCTTATTAAATCTACAAAGAGGCTTGTTAAAGCCTTGAAGAAATCTACGCAATGGGATAACGAAGAATAGAAGAGAAATCAAATCTTACAATAATATTTGATTGAAATAAAAATTAAGACTGTTAGAAGTAAAAAGAAAAAAATATATAAAGTTGGTTTATTTGATCAAGGTTAAAATAAGACATTTTTGTTTGCAAAGTTCTGGCAACCCCTTATGGACTTTTTGCTGACACCAGGATTGAAATGTTGATGTTTTATAGATTTGCTTACAGATAAGGGATGGGATATGGGATGAAGAGATATCTGTAACATTATACTGTAGGGGGTGAAGAATTACTAAATTTGTTTATACTTGTGATGAAGGTTGGAATTCACTTCTTTATATATTTCTTTTCCTTTTCTTTATTACATTTTCTTCTTTTCTCTTTTTTCCTGCACCTTTTATTCTTTTTTTCTCTTCTCTTCTCTTTCTCTAAGTTTAGTTTGCATTAGTTTTTACTAATGTAATCTAAATTCTTAATAAAAATATATTTTAAAAAAAAGGAATCCCAAAGGACTTTTGGGGTGGTTGTGGGTGTTTAAGCAGATTAAGTACTCATTTTTCCCCCTTAAACACCACAACCACCCCAAAATAACAGGTTCGCTTTTGGTATTGGCCCCATACACTTAGAAGTGTAGTTGTTGCTATGCCACACAAAGCCTGATATGATCATGAAGCTGACAGAAGTTGTACAACCCAGTGTCAGATGTCAGGACTAGCTTGATGGCCTAGATCTGAAGATGTTGAATAGCTGTTAAAATCTTCTTCACATCTTTTTCCTAAAACTGCATTTTTTTTGTTTCCTTTGAAATTTAGCAGAATAGATTTTTCACTCCCTTGCCCCGCACTTAAGAGCTTTACCAGCTGAATTTTTAATTCTGAAGTATAGTCAGAAGAAAATTAACATCGTGAACAGTTGTCTGGGTGTCTGGATTGTCTGTAGACTTGTATTACTAGTGTCATCTAAGTTGATGTCCACGAGAATATATCTGAGAAGCAGTGGTGGAAGGCTTGAAAACATTTAATCCTGCTCTACTGGAAAGGTTCATTGGTCTCCTCATTCTGAGTATTTGACATGGTCTTCCTCTTTGCCTTTATAATTCTGTACTGTTCTGTACTCTGCAAAAGCCGATTATCTGTGAGAGATTCTCTCAGGATTTTTTGTGTGTATGTGTGGGGGTACTACTAGTTACTTCTAGCTGCTACATAATGGTCATGACTCTGGCTTTAATGGGGCTTCGAAGGCCCACTAGTGCAACTGTGAAAAACATTTTTATTTATTCATTTGACCTTTTTTTAACCCACTGAAGTTGAAAGGCTCTTGGCAGGTTACAGCCTCAACAATAAAACATCCACAGTATAAATAATTTTATATAACAATAAGTAATAATTGAAGTATGGATAAAATCTTAAAACAACCTATCAAAAAGCAATAAAAATAGAAGATGACATCTATAATTGAAAGGTCCTTCTAAAGAATTCTGTTTTTAATAATTTCCTGAATATCACCTTGCATAAGGCATCTGCTCTCTTTTTGATTACTCTTTCAAAGCAGATAGTAAGAGGAATATATTTGTTATTTGTTCCTTAGATTTATATCCCATCTTTCAATCAGGTGCTCAAAGTGGCTTATGCAACAATTCCTCCTCCAATTTTTCCTCACCACAACACTGTAAAGTAAGTTGGGCTGCCAGAGAATGATTGGCCTAAAGCCTCCTGGTAAGCCTCTGTGGCTAAGCCTTGATCCTGGTCCTGCTTGAAAATGATATTGGAAAAAGAGACGTCCTGACATGCAAGGAGCCTATTGTGGAGCTGACTTCTTCTTAGAAAGCTCAATACCACTTTTAGGACCTGATCAAGCTTTCTTTCCCTGAAGAAGACAGGGAGCAATAGCATTTCCATTTAGATGGCAAGTTGAAAGGAGGGGCCAGGCTTATGGGAATCTCCTGGGATGGTCCTACGCATCTAAATGGCAATTCCTCAGGCATTGATATATTGGAGCCGGTGGAAAGGCAGCGATTCAGAGTACTGTCCCATGGAAACCAGGATCTAGGCAGTTATCATTCTTTTTCCATTACTCCATTAAGGTCTGAGACTGGATTTTGTGCTCTGCTTATTGCTGCTTTTCTTCTTATTGTGTTATCTTTCCCTTACTTCTTCCCTGGCTAAGAGCTACAAAGGATCTGGCCAATGATGATATCACCAGATTACATACAGCCAAAATGTTTGGGCCTGACTTTTTTTTCTTTTTCAAACTTTAAAGAAGAGGTTGAAGAGAGAGAAAAAAATGGTGCCTTAAATTTGGCAGAATCTTAAGGCTCCTAATGGGAAAACTGGGGAGTTGAGGCAGTTAAGGGGTGCTATGTATGTCATAAATCGCTGCAAGGGTTAAGATACTCATAGAATCCCTGCCAAATCTCTTCAGACTACTCTGCTTCGGGGCCTACTTTGAGGCTGCATGCAGTCCAAGGGCTGCAGATCACTGCTGTAAGTCGAGATAGATCAGCTGTTACTTTATAACTGTATAAATGTTGGAGGTACTGAAAATATACTGATTTAGTTTTTTGTAATTGTTCAGGATAAAAACAAACCATCTCAAAGGTCTGTTAAAAACTTCAAAGAAAAAACTACAATATAGCCAACTGGGACAGGATGCAAAGAACTCCATTTAACAATGTGACCTGTGACAGACGTGGCTCCAACATCAGTTACATCTTTTCATCAGCCTATTGTTTTAAATCTCTTGCCTGATAAATAGTTCTTGAAACCTGAAAGCTTATAGCGGTTCTGTACAGCCTTCAAGGGATCTAATAAAACTTTAAGGTAATCATAAAACTTGAAATTAACTAATCATTAACAAAGCAAGAAGACCTTTTAAACACAATGATAATAGTACATAAAAGCTTAATATGAGTGAATTATACTGGTTGTACATAACCTTGCTAGGCCACAAGCAAATTTCAGAACCATCATCTCTATTCCTTCCAAATAAAATGATGTAAAATAGAAAGCAAACTAGAAACCAATCCAAAGGGACATTTTGACCTAGAAAAGCTATGTATTCAATAAATGTTTAAAAAACACACAAACAACAAATTATTGTCACAGAAAAAATGCAGAAAATTCAAGCGAATATGGAGATAGCAAATCTTCCAAAGGGAACGATGAAGACAAACACTTGAAGGCTGACAAGAGTTGTTAACTAATAAGAACATAGGGGTATAAAGTTAAAAGTGTGCACAATACAGACAGCCACAGACAGATTTTTTTGTTTTTGCATGCAAAACTAAACATATGGAACAGACATTACTAAAGCAATGCAAAGGAACAATTAGCATAAACTGTTTTGAAAATAACTTGGAAAAATATCAAGGAGAGATAATACTGTGGGAAACAACTGCTAATGTAGAAGTGGGCAAGGCCTAGACATAATTTCCTGGCCTGCCTATGTCCTCAAGTGACCTGCATTTTTTTCCTTTTATGCCTTCACTAAGCATATATGCTATTCAAGGTCAAGAGAGAAGGACAGTACCATAGCTCCCTCCAGCAAGATAAGAGCTTGACATTGCTAAGCCTCCCACAAGAATAGAGACATTCTCTTGGTTAAACAACATTTGCAACCAGCATTGCTCTGCTGTATTTCCACAGGTTTTGCTCTCTATATCACTCATGTTATTTCTGAATCTGACAAATTTTGCTTATTGAATATTTTATAAAAAACAGAAGGTATTTAATATTCCTAGGTCTGTATTATATTTCTGATTATATATGGTATTTAGTAACACTAGATGAAAAATAAAAATATTTTATATGACATATCATAGTAAAAGATATAGTCAGTATAACAAAGTATGGATAATCAACTACAGACTGGACATTAAACACATGAGACCTGTCACTACCCCAAGCATTTGCAACTAAGCATGAAATGTATTTCTTTGGATAAATTAGCTGATTATTTCTGTTGGTTTTGAAATATGTTTAAGTAATTCAGTGGCCTTGTTCAGATGTAAAACTAAACTAGGGTTCAGCATTATAAGAACTACCAACGGTAAACTGTATCCACCTACAGTGACTCCTACTCTTTTAAGTTGAAGGAGACTCTGATTTGGTTTGTACTTTAGTTTTTCTTTATCTTTTAGACTAGGACTTGGATTACCTAACTTGGCGGACTTCTGGACTGTCTCTAGATGTTTCCTGCTCTACCCTCTGGCTGTTTGTTGATTGTCAGAGATACTTTAATCCACCAACTACATTTGCCTCAGCTCTGTTGAGCCCATCAAATCAGACAGGACAGATGTTAACACAGGAAGACTAGGCCGTTTGTTGTTGTTGTTCAGTCGTTTAGTCGTGACCTCATGGACCATAGCACGCCAGGCCTTCCTGTCCTCCACTGTCTCTCAGAGTTTACTCAAATTCATGTTCATTACATTACATTACTATTACATTACATTACATTACTAGGCCGTTGGATGATGGAAATTATAAATGATTCTTTTAAAAAACTGTTACAAGGCCTTTGCTCATTTTAAGAGAATTCACTGTACTCAAAACAGGCCACAGTAACAATGATAAACTTTCTGATTGGCAAGACTTCACATCTAGACAGAGTCTTGAGTTATACCAGGCACCAAATCAAACAAAAATATCCACAATGCAATAAGAAAATGCTCACAAAGAGAGTTAACCAAAAATTATGCTGGTCAAAAGGTTTGAATAATTAAAGTTTTTCATGCCCCACAGAAATAGTATGAGGATAAATTCTAATTAATTTTAAACCTCTGTTATTCTAATTAATACCTATATTTTTGCATTTTTCAAAGGTGATGGAGTAGGAGAGAACATGATCTATGCCACTCTGGGAACAAGCAATTTGATGCTCTAATCATGCTACCACTGTGATAAGTGAACATTTAAGGGTATAAGTTGGCAAATCTAAACAAGACCCTTTGGAATAGCATTAAATTTTATGGCAGTCAGTAATTTTGACATGCTTTTTTCCAGCAGGAGTCATGCTTTGTTCCAGCAGAGACATAATTTGTGTGGGTTGGGCAGTCTTCCGAACTGTTTCAGTGTGATTTCCCAGCAATTCCTTTTTCTACTCTGAAACATTTTACAGTGTACCCAACACACCAAAGCAAAGTTAATTAGCTTTTGATTTGTAAGCATACAGAGAACCTTTGTTTTGTGTTTTTTTTCAAAGAAACAAACATATTGTTATCTGTACTGGAAAAGAACTGAAGTTGCTTATACATATGGGGTTCATTTAACTTCTGTCTAATGGGGTTTCTAGTTCTAGTTATCCTAATTCAGCATATCCCTAGCAAAAAAAAGATAGATCAATAGATTAAAAATACTGGTCAGCTAGCAGTGCTTGCTGCAACAATACCAATTCAAGAACTACAAACCTGTGGTGCTGTATTCAGCCCAAGCCTGGGTACAGACCACTAGCAACAATTAAAAGGAGAAAATGCTGCCAGGTACAATGTGGAAGACTGGAAATCGCATGAGCACAGTGGTAATTCCTTAAATGCTCTTAGAGACATTTGGGCTGTTATACTTTTGTAAAAGGATTGCCCCTTATTAGAAACCAGGTTAGTGTAGAGATCACAGTCTGGTAGAAGGATATAAGTAGAGAGGAAACAAGAGGTCATTAAGATGAGAGAAGGTAAACCAACGTATTAGGAATCAATGAAGATACTTTATTAAGTCAGGTTACTAGGATGGGGCTGTTCCTGGAGATTTACTATATATTAGGACCTTTTCTCTTTGCCAAGGGCTTGCAGAGGGATTTCTAGTCATTGGACAGTAACTCCCATGGAGGAAAACATAATTTATCTAAATATAGGTAGGTCAGTTAGACTTGTTCATATTCCTTCCAGTTGATTCTTCCCCAAGCCAAACAAATAATGAAGGAATCATGAGGGAAATCATCCTTAAATATAATTGCTATAATGTGAGTTTTGTTTTATGTCTGGACTTGTTTCTTGTTCAGAAAAATGGCCAAGCAAGGAGAAAGAGGAGGTTTGGATTCATCACAAACGTTTTGGTAGCAAAAGAAAATATAAAAATACTCAAGAGGAAAAGCATTTCTAGTAAATCTAATTAAGAATGGAAACAAGAAGCTAAAGTTGATCCATACATAGTTTAATACAAAATCATGAGCATCCTGAATTAAGATTTACTGGTCTTCTGAACATACGATTTTACAGTATTTTTTCCTGCTTGTCAAGATCTATAAACGTTTCATAACATAAAGCATTATTCCAGAATCTGCCTTCTGTGGATAGAAAAGGTTCTTCTATAAGCACCTGATATAGGATGGTGTTTTCATTGGATGTCCCTGTTTTCCAATAGCCCTGTATCTCTCCCTCCCAGAAATAGGTTCCAGGAGGTGATGGGGCTGGTGGCTACAGAGAAGAGAAATGCAGTCTCCCCTTTCTATTGGTATCTAAACACTGACAATAGGTACCACTAACAAATGCTTGGAAATGCAGGCATAGATGGTATAACTCAAGGGTTCTTAACCTGGGATTCATGGACCCTGAAGATTTAATGGGGTCTGTGAACTTGGATGGGGGAAAAATACTTTATTTTCACTAACCTCCGATGAAATTTACCTTTTCATTCAGTAATGAATGTAGGCAACACAGTAATTTATGGCCTCTAGACTCCAAAAATGGTTGTTAACTTCAATAAATCTCACTGAGATTATTATAAGGATTAACAAAGAAGCACATATATTACTATATTACATACTGGTTATTTTTTAATATTTTGATAACTATATTTGAACTTAATTGGTTTCCTTTGTAATACAAGTGATATCTATGCATTTTGTTTTATGCATTTAAATATATTTTTCTGAGAAGGGGTCTGTAAATTTCACCAGACTCTCAAAAGGGTCCATGGCAAAAAAATGGTAAGAATCCCTAGTATAACTGAAGTAATATAAACATATAGATGTGGTTTGCTTATAAAATGGTTGTGCAACTTGTTTAATATGTATGTGAAAACTGCATCTGTATCTGTCAATTTGAAGAATACCATTACTGTTCCTCCATACAAAGGAGTAAGAGTCAGTACAAAAAATTAGGGGAATTAGTTTAAGTGTGCCTATGACAGTATTTAGCAGAATTCTGATTAAAAGGATATGTGTAATGACAACGAGCAAAATTTAGGGAATGCACCTTACAGGGAGAGTCCGGTCCAGATTTTTGTTATTTAATAGGTCATTAAGAAATGAATGAATGACAAAAGGAATATTTATTGCTGGTTGATTTAGAGAATGCATATAACAAAGTGGAAAAAAAAAGAATGATGGAATGTTTTATGTAAATAAGGAGCTGAAGGTTGATTGCTGAATGGGATGAGAATATATGGTGGAAGTAAATCATGAATGACAATAAATGAAATGTTTAGTAAATAGTTCAATATTGAGCAGAGAATAACAGAAAGCTGCTTGGTGTTCCCTAAGCTGTTTAATGAATTTATGGATAAATGTATAAGGAATGCTTGTTGTTGATTGGGGACATGACTATATATGTACTTTCATAAACAGATTGTAGCATGTTGCTGATTAAGAACTCTGCCTGTTTCTGCCCTGTTTAGTGTAAGGAAGTGAAGTATGTCAGGAAAAACATAAAACTAAGTTGAATGCAAAGGGAACGGAGTACCCGAGAAGCATGTGCAGTAAAACAAAAAGAAATAGAATCACAAATGAATTAATAAAACAAAAGTGAGCAACCAATATAAAAAAAAATTGAGGTGGTCCAGACATATAGAGAAAATGAATGAGGACTGAAATGCAAAACATATATATGAAGGAAGACTAAATGGGGTGAGAGGATGGAGAAAACTAAGAAAATTGTGGATAGACGTGGTTGATGAGATCCTCAAAAAGAAAAATGAGATGTTTAAAGAGTAAAAGGCAATAATTGAAGGAGTATATGGATTTGATGGAAGTAAGGATGGTTTGTAATGACAAAACAGTATGAAGAGGTATAATGAACTGTATCAGTATAAATTCATGAAGAGTCGGAAGCGACTGAACGAATAAACAACAACATCAGTATAAATTAAATATAGCTACTGTACATTTTCTTTTCTTTTTCTTATATCAAGTATTTAATGTATTTGGCTTATTATTTCATATTCTTCTGTTCTATACATAATGTTGCTTACCCCAAAAAGAATACTGTAGCATGATAAGTAAGTATGCACTCACTTTTGTATGCTGATCCTAATAAAGGTATTGCACAGTTATGGATACTATTTTGTAGACCAATATAGTTGTGCTGCTTTTAATGTATATTTCTCTAGTGTTCCTACTCAGTTACTGATTTACTTTCTTAGTATCATGCTAGGCATCCTAGTAAGCAATATATACAGCTGTTCTTCAGATGTTAAGAGTTCACTCGTCCCAGTCAACTCCCATCAGTCCTAGCTGGCATGCCCAATAATCAGGGCTTTGGGAATTGTAGTCTTACAGGGCAAAAGGTTGCCAACACCTTACACATACTATTTACTGCCCTTCTTGACTTTTATTTGTGCAGTGCCCTACCTTCCCTATAGGAGCTAAAGTTGGCATACATAGCAACTCCTACAACGACAGCCCTGTAAGATAAGGTGGGCTGAGAGAGTTAATGACTGTATCAAAGTCACCCAATGATCTTTCATGGTTCAGCATGGAGCTTAAGCATTACACTATTTTTGTAGATATTTTAGTCTCTAGAAGTGACCACTCATTACACATTAGTGGCATTAAAAGTACTACTGGCATTATTAGTCTTTTAAAATTCTTCACCAAATATATGGATAGAGAGATGCACGAGTGATTTATCTGAATTTCTCCATAGAATGGCGAAATTTTCCACCCGTTTCTCAAGGATAGGACTTCATAGTAGTGAGAAGAGCCTCACTACTGAAAAGCTCAGTAGGAACTATTATTTTATGATTTCTTCTCTTTGAAAATATGGAAAGCCAATGAAGCTGCAGATTGCTGGAGAGATTATCATACAATGAAACACAGCACAATTCCAACAGTTTGTCTGGTCTCTTTTTAACTAAAAGTATAAGAAAAAGAAATATTACTTTCCTTTGAACTGCTGTAAGGGAAAAAAAACACAGGATAATTTTTCTGCCTGACTCAAATTAGAAGATTTTCCAGCATAAACTAAGAGCAGCAACTACAATATTTATCTGAGGAAGCCAATTCAGAATTTGAAAGTAGACAGAAGAGGAAGGAAGAACAGACCAAAAAAAAAAAATTGCAATCCCAGACAAAAATTGTGTGATATGCCCAGCAACTATTGAGATTGGGTCTATGTTTAAACTTGCTTTTAGATGCTTGTCTGAAATATATTTATACCTGAACTTTTTCATCTTCTTTATTTTTATTTATTTATTTAATCAATTTACATGGCTGCCCAATTCACAAATTGTGATTCTGGATGGCTGACATCAGGTTAAAATAAGCAAAAAATAACCAAAACAAAAAAACAGAAAACAGTAAGAACATAATACATGTGAAGCCAACCAGAATAATTCTCCTAAACCATCACAAAACAGGTTCATATAACATCCTGGTCAAACGTTTGGGGAAAGAGTCAGGTTTTCAAGGCCTTACAGACAGCCAATATCCAAATCTTAACTTCTTACTGCTTTGTTTTGCTTGGTATGATAGAATTTTAGAATTCTTGCTACCATGCCTACTATAACTGAAATTGGCTGTACTCATGGGAGCCAATAGGTACTTGGAATATTGTATTTATGTTAACAATGTATTATACTCAAAATCAAATGCTCATTTTTATTGCATACAATAGCTGCTTTATTTGAGAGTGAAATGAACTGTGTTTAAATTTGCTATTTCCCCCCCCCCCCACATTTTTGGACCTTCTTGTATTGCCTATAACACAAATATGGAGAGAAACTATGTCTGGAAGTAAGAAGAGATAAGACTGGAAAGTGTCAACAAGATGTTAATGGAACGATGAACCAAAGTTGGTAGGTTATCCTAAAAGATCCAATCTCAAGTGCTAAGGAGTTAAAAGATCCAAACCAAAGCCAAGGATAGAGAAGAACTAGAGCCAATGAGAGCCAGCGAGCCAAAAATCTTTGAAACAACCAGAAACTTGGATAAAATAAAATATCATTTTTTTACCTGCTTGAAAGAGGGACTTTATCATCTACTTTTTCTGATATGTGTCTTCCTTCTCACTGTATTTAGCTTCTACCTCTACTTCCCAGCCAGCTTCTTTGATTCTTTCAGCCAAGGCTATATACCATTGGATGGATTAACCATCCAGCTCCTACATCTGCATTTCTTATTCCTTTACCTAATCATTTCTATTTCTTATCAATCTGTTTACTACGTAGTCTCTGTAAAACTATATTAAATAAACTTAACATATTTAAATGTATTCTTTGCTTGTGTATTGCCGTATGTCTGCACCAGATATTTGTGAGTAAAGAGGTGTTATATTCTATTTTAATGACAGCAAATGCATATGTGAATGAACGTGTTGGAGAGGGTGAATCATAGCCCCTAGACAAATTTATGAACTAGAAACATCAGATGAGCTCCAGGCCTTACGAATCAAAACTTTTGGTGATAATTGGGTATAATAATCCAATTTAGCCTGAGCTGGTGATTTGCTCTGTGTTCAATTATTTCTTGCAATTCTGCTCAGACATCAAGTACTGGCCTGACAGCTCTTGGCTTTGTAATGCAATAACCCAAAAGCAAGGGTTGTCTAAATGGCTGACCTTGCAGTGGCAAATTATGTTCTACATAAGCATTGTTGATAGTAGGAACCAGAAAGTGTAGCAATTGCAGAAATTGACAATAAAGCTTTCACACCTGCTTGAGTGGGTCAACAGTAAAAAGGGAACCCGCTTAGACTTAACACTACCTTGGTGGACTTGTGAGAAGGCTAAAAAGTTCTGGGACCAAATATGTATTATTATTCAGAAGATTCTTAAAGTAAATATACAAAGAAAGCCAGAACTTTTTCTTTTAGGTTTGATGGAAAAGCAATTAGAGAAACAGCATGGAGTTTTGCTACTATATATGATCACGGCTGCAAGATTGTTACATGCACAACGATGGAAAGATCCACAAATACCTACAGTTGAAGATTGGATTGTTAAATTAATGGATTTGGCTCAGGTGGCTAAATTAACAGCTTTAATAAGAGAGCATTCTATTTCTATATTTATATCAATTTGGCAACCACTTTTGGAATATTTGCTTGTAATCGAAAAAAATGATGTTTTGATTTTGGGTTTTAGAGATTGAATGATTTATTGTAATAGAAATAATATATGATAGGTTAATTAATTGTAAGAGATTAGATCTGTATTTAACCCTATATCTGTATCGGGAAAAGTTGGAAGTCACCTTTTCTTTTTTCTCTTTCTATTCACATCTTTATAGTTTGTTCTTTTTTCTTTAGTTCTGTTTTCTATCTATTCTATAGTTTTTTCTTTTTTGTATTTTAATTATATCTTGAAAATAAAAATTAAAAAAAATACTACGTTGTCACAGAAGCTATGCAGGTACGACTTCATTTTTTCTATATGCTCTCATACTAGAGTTTTGTGATTTTTATTAGTCTGGGCCTCATGCTAGAGGCCTCAACACTGCCTCCCCTTAAGGGGGGCTTATATATAGCCATGTCAATCTAATCTAACTGTATGCATGTATTTGTACATGTATATATACTTACAGAAGCAATACTCCCAAAACAGGGCAAGGCCAAGTCTGTCTGTCTATCTACACACCTATGTAATAACTACTCATTCAAATTAATTGCCAATTTATCCCCATCTGTAATTCTTCATATAAGATAAATATGGAAAACAGTATGCTGAACAACTTTAAAGAATCTGACTCATCAGTCAAGTGAATTATAGTTGAACATTTTAAAAAGCAGTATAACAAACCAAATGGATGACCTGTTTTATTTTAAAACAACAATTATTTTTATAGATAGCTCTCTTTTTCAAATTAAGGTGATTATTC
This sequence comes from Charina bottae, assembly GCA_023362775.1. Classification (NCBI taxonomy): domain Eukaryota; kingdom Metazoa; phylum Chordata; class Lepidosauria; order Squamata; family Charinaidae; genus Charina; species Charina bottae. The sequence continues at coordinate 51,548,882 of JALMGJ010000001.1, read as the reverse complement.
TATATTTGATACTATGTTATTAACAGAGAAACAGTAAAGTAGCAAAAGTTATTTAGTAATGACTGCATGCTGATGTTAGTCAATCCTATCAAGTTCCTTAAATTTGTCTTCCCAAGAAAGCCAGCTGTCAATAGAAGTTTTGTTTAGCTTATATAGAGCAAAGTCCACGCTGGAGCCTTTAGGGGCCAAGATGTTCTTTTTTATTGGTCTAAGAGGAATGCCAGAAGGAATCTGTGTGACTCAAGATGGAATTTCAAGTTCAAAAATGTTTCCATTACTATGGGCAATACTAACAACATTACACATGAAAAAAGACAAAAAAGGTATGAGCTCAGGTTGTAGACTAAATGCAACCTGAAAAGGTATATTAAAAATGGAGAGAAAAAACAAATTATGTCTGAATCTATATTGGAATTAAATATTTATGGAAAGATGCTATTATGCAAACAGCCCCTAAGCAAATGATGATACTTAGATGCTTCGATTCATTTATCTTTGGAGAAATGTTCAGTTAGAAAGAGGAAAGTAAATGTGGCAAACAGCAGTAGCAAAAAAAGAAAAAGAAAAAGCCCACATGTTAATACCATATTGTGGGGTAACAATTTATTGCAATCCTTATATTGCTTGCATTTATGTAATGTAATTATACCCTGTGCAATAAAATGAGATTACTTATCTGTATCCTCCTTCTCACTAATTCCAGTGGGAATTCAGATTTATTTCTGGAAAAGGATTCCTACACTCAGAGCCAATCTTCCTACTATGGAAGAAATCAGACCTCTTTTTACGGCTCCCAGATTAGAATTGGATTGTCAAACTAACTGGAAATCAGATCAAGAACAAAGAAAACAAGGAAGGTAAAAATGGACTATTTTTTAAAAGAAGTCCAATTTAAATCCAATTTAAATTTTAATTGAAACTTAACTCTAAATACACCCAGAGTGTCAAAGATAGAATACATAATAATCACAGTTCTAGTTATATTCTATGTATCTACTTATTATCAGTAATAGATGGGGATTAATTCTTTTCTGAAGGTGACATACATATATGATGATGACAGGAATTCTCCAACCTCTGGTATTCTAGATGCTGAATTAGGACTTATAGGACAGCTATGAGTTACAAGAGATTTTTATTCCTGTAGATCCCAATTAAAATATCCTCCAAACTTCAATGATAAATTGATTTGGAGCTGACTTACTTCCTCATGATTTCACAAGGATGTATGTGCCTTGGCATAAATGACATGAACAAGTCATAGAGTAATTCGGTCCATATATTAGTCAGTGGATTGAAGACCTTGTGTTACATGTAACCTATGAAGAAGTTGCTTATAGACACAGATTATGTATGGACAATTACAATGAAACATGGTAATCATTTACTGAAACTGCTGTGTGTGTGTGTGTGTGTGTGTGTGTGTGTGTAACAACAAAAATGCATTTTCTTTTACTAAATGGATTATATTTAAAATATATCTTTCCTGGTAGTGACTTCAATCAAGTCCATCTTGACTGAAAAGTAATAACTTATAGTAGAATCAGCCGACAATCTGAGGTATATACATGAGATTCATGTGGGTGATTAAACAACAGAGTTACATTTAAAAGGGAAGTTCAAAACCAAACCAAGAGTCACAAACCAGGATATCCACATCAAGGGTTTAAAGAGTATTTATAAGGCCAGGAGTTGGTAGTAAGACAATGTTTACAGCACTACTGGTGCACTAGTTTTATACAGCTGGGGATCAAGGATTTACTCATGTTTCAGTTGCTAGCCATTAAGGCCTTCAGAAGAAACCCCTTAAGAGTAAAATTATTACATCCAGTCTTTAAAATCTGCATATCAAATTGATTTCTCAATAAAGATAAAGACTAATTGTGAGCTTTTTCTGGCACTTAAGATTTAGTGATCACATTTAATCACTCTGGTGTCTCTGAAGCTGAAAATACAGGTAATCCTCAGTTTACAGTAGTCCGTAAAGCCAAAAATCACATGACCATGCTGACTTATGATGGCAGTTCTAGTTGTAGTCGCTAAGCGAATCATGCACGGTTGTTAAGCGCGATATCACATGACTGCACCTTGCGACTTCCTGCCAGCTTCCCCACTGACTTTGCTTGTTGGAAGCTGGCAGTGAAGGTCGCAAATGGCAATCACATGAATGCAGGATGCTGCAACCATCATAATTGCACACCGGTTCCCAAGCACCTGAATCGCAATCACGGGACTGTGGGGATGCTGCAATGGCCGCAACTTCGAGGACCAACAGTAAGTCTCCTCATTCAGCGCCGTTGTAACTTTGAACGGTCACTGAATGAGTGGTTGCTAAGCGAGGACTAGCTGTACTGCATTAAAATGTCAGTAAATGTTGTAGCTGTAAATACGGCCAATGGATGGCCACAATCAAATGGGATTTTTCTTTTAACATAGAAAATAATAAAAACTCATCATCATCATTCAGGATTGATTTAAAGTAAAAAATCCCAACATCCATTGAAATCTTCCATATAACAGATTTTTAAAATACATTTTAATATGTTGATTATCCCATAGGGTCAATTTGGGGTGAGAAAAAGGATTAAAATGCAATATTCCAGAAATTACATACAATATTTGAATTGATAAGATATAGACAAGAAATCTGTGCACAGAGATTTTGCTTCTATCTGTGCTCCTGCCCTCTGAAGATGCTGGCCACAGATGCTGGCGAAACGTTAGGAACCACAACTTCCAGAACACGGCCACACAGCCCGGAAGGCCCACAACAGCCATACCTAATACTAATGCTTGAACAAAAACATTTGAATAATAATTGTGATAAAGTTTGAGGTAACAGTATTATTTAAATATTCCTTTTACACTTATCATCCCTTCTGTTTCCTTTATATAGTTCCTTCTATTTCTTTATGGGTCTACCAGATAAATCTCAACGTCATCTTAATTTACTGGAGAATACTAAAAGCTGATACAGTATCCTGGAAAAAATAAAATAGCTTACTGAAAAGAGTTCCCTGTGGATTTATATTTTTGTAACCAAGTTCCTTTCCCAGTCAAGAGCTTAATTTGCTCCTAATCATGTATTCAATTCGCTGCCTGAATCTGAAAACAGTTGAGTAGAATGAATCAAACAATAAATCAGTATTTAAATCAACATTTTAATATGCAACTCCTATTGATAGTAACTGTAATACTGTGTAATTAAAAATGTACTGCACAATTCCCAACACTACTGCTGAATGACTTGATGTTCAATCCATGTTGTTCATTTAGCAGCATTCTACCTTCTCATGGTTACATCACTGATACAGCAATGGTCATGCTGATTTTTAAAACATGTGCAACTTATTCCCTTTTAAGATAGAAGGGACAGAAAAAGATTGCAAGGTTGAAAGTAATCTTAATAGCATTTTCTTTTCACCTATTTTTGAAATTTCAGTAGTTGTCAAGCACCAATCATTTCCTAAAAAATAACAAATAGGCTTTTTAAAAATTGTCTGCAGAAAAACATAATATTTTGCACTTGAATATAAATACAGACTTTATTCTCTTCTCCACTGGGTGTCAACTTTATTGGCAAGTATGTATATTTCAATCAATCTTGTACATCTGCAAATACTGAAGACGGGCAAGGAATTCCTAAAGGAATTATTCCAGGTATATTTGTAAGCTTTTGCTAAAGAGTATAGATGGAAAAGGTTGATGTTTTAAAATGTTTTCCATTATTATGAAATGTGAACACAAATACTGACTATATTTTCTCCTCCACAATTATGTAATGGGTTTTTTTGCTAACACTTCAAGACAGATTAAGTACAACTCTTCCTTGTGAATATGGTTATACTAAATAGTTAACAATTGAGTTCCACAGTTCTTACAAACTTCTGTGAAAGCCATAGTTTTTAACAAACATGCCATGCCTTGTGGCCACTAAAATAACCCCTCTAGGTTTCTGGAGGTTTTTTATGGTTCTGTCAAAATTACAAGAAAATAGATGTGTTTGCTGGAATATGAGATGATCACAAATGACAACTTCATGCAAACGTCAATTCAAGAAACTGTGAAATATTTTTTTTAAGAAAGGTGAATTTATCATAAAGCTGAGTATTGTAAGAAAGGGATGACCAAAGGACAAAATGACTGTTTTTTATGCTATAGATACTGATATACTATAAACTAAGATTGTATTCATTCTTCCTAAAAGTAGAACTAATGACAATTACTTTGGGTATGAATTAATCTTTTTGTTGGACTTCTGGTGAGGACATGGCGGACAGAACAGCTGTGCCTGAAGGCTTAGTGAGCGGAGCTGACAATGTGGCAATTTTTTTCAGGCTCAGGCAGGTTTTCCTGAAGCCCAGGAGTGTTCTCCGGATAAAGGAAAACACCTGGAATCACCCCATCTGTCCTCCGGACGGCTGCTTGCAGCCAGAATATCGCAAACAGCATTTTGCATTCGACTGGTAAGAGCTAGCAGGGAGGCGGGGATGCCATCATTTTCCAAGCCGCGCTGTAGCCTTAAAGGGACACTAAGACCGGCCACCCCATTTCTAAATCACTATGTATGTATGTATGTATGTATGTATGTATGTATGTACTGTATGTATGTATGTATGTATGTATGTATGTATGTATGTATGCGTACCCTAAGAGGCTTTTTACAGCGAGGAGAAGCTGGCTCTCTTGGTGCTTATCGTTATTTTTGGGATTGCTTTTTTAAAAATTCTTTTTTAAGTTTTGGACTTAGTTTACCTTCCAAATATTAAGGATGATTGAGAGTAAACAATTGTCTTCCTGTTATTATTTTTGTACTAAATTTGAAGATATTAGCATTTTCCTACACGTTGAATCGGCTGATTTGAACTTTCAGCTTTCTGTTTCTATTTTCCCTTGGGAACTGTCTGCTTATCCCACTTTCGCTTGTGTAAACACATTCCGGAACTTTTCTATATCTTCGACTTTCACTGGTTAAGCTCCTAGGGGGCACCATAATCTACTGCGTGAGACATGGAAGATCTTAAACAGTTTTTTTCTGACTTCCACCAAGATTTTAAACAGATTCTTTCTGACTCCTATCAAGCTTTTATGCAAGACATTCAGGACATCGTGGAAAATATGAGGTCTAAAATGTGGCATCTGGTTGGGTATGTAGTGGATGAAATTGAGGAATTCAACAGTGGTAGAAATGTTTTTTCTAACAATGAAATCGGGATTTCTATTGAGATGCTGGATGAAGATTGGATAGTGGAGTTGGAGAAATTTAAGGGAGAGAGAGATCTGCAAGCAATAAGTGAAATTGACTTCTTGGATGGCAGATACAAAAAAATCCCTTTAGCTGCAAGGTGCTGCGCTTGTAACATAGGAGAGATAGAAACTACAGACCATGTGCTTCTTCGCTGCCCTTTTTATAAAGAGCTTAGGAATAAATTAATAATACCTCTGACCAATAAATATCCTAGGCAGCAAGATATAGTCTCTATGCAAATGCTACTTATAGATGAATATCCAACTGTTACGGCACAAGTAGCCAGATTCTGTGCAGCTGCCATGAAGATACGCCAGACTATGATTTGAAAATGTAATATGGTATTCCTTGTAATAATTTTAAGTGGTATATATTATATATTATATTTTATTTTTGTATCACTCATTTTAATATTTGTATTTTATATTTTCATATTTATGTACAACTGAGAGAATATTAGTCATGATAATGGAAATGAATAAGATTGTTTTTAAATTTGATAAGGGGCTCATTTACATTGTGATCTAAATGCATTTTAATATTTAATTGGGACTTGTTAAATTAGATTTAAAACTATTTCAAATCAGAGGGTTTATATTTTAAAGCCCAATGTGTTTACCTTGTAGAATTCCAACTTGTAATGGTCAGTGACCGTAATAAATTGAAATTGAATTGAAATTGACTTTCTGGTGGAACGCCATGAAAAAGAAGGGGTCATTATGTATGGGGGGTTTTCTGAAGAGAAGTTGGAATTTTCTTGATCTACATCCACAAATGGTTACAAACACATGATATTCAGTAAAGCTTGTTTGGCATCAAAACAAGATAATTAAACTTTTCTTTCTCTTCCCAGTGATTTTTTGTTGGTTGGTTGGTTTATCATTGGAATCTGGTGTGAATATTTTTTGTTTTGGTTTTTTATTTGACTGTAGAGAAATATATGAGGCTGAGATAATTTGAAGCAAAGAAATAGCAGTCTTTGTTACATTTAATATTTTCCTTTTCATATTTTTGTATGAGAAAAATGTGTAATGGATATGTGTGTGTGTGTGTGTGGTTCAAGTATCTTTAGTTTAGCTATGGATAAGATAGATGGCTGGAGATTTTAATCAAGTTTAATTTTTTGAATTAATGTTAATCTGCAATACTGTAATACTGTTTCAGGTGAATTTAATTTTTGCATACAAAGGGGTAAAAGCTTTTATTTTGGAGTCTAATTAAATTATAGATTACAGTTTTTACAGCAAAAATATATTATTTATTCCAATTTCATATCAGGCGTCTTCCTGTCTTGATTAGTTTTTAGTATCTTGTTCCTTAGCTAATCAAGACAGAAAAATGCCAGAGGTTCTATTGCAATATCAGATCATTATCAATTAATATAAGAAAATCATCCTTTTTTTCAAAATATTTCAGCACATTAAAGGATTCACTTATCATAAATCAGATAAAACAAGACACTAGTTTTTTTTTAAAAAAAACTTTAAGTTGTTTAAAACTCTTAAGGTTTTAAGCCCTTAAAACCTGGTTCTCTTCCCAAGCCTTGGGCTAATATGGATGGTGCTTATGAATGTTCTTTGATTATTCTGCCTTACTTTTTTTTTCTTGTTTTTGTTAATTGCTGTTTTTTATCTGTTTTTAGCATTATACCCCACTCAGAGTCCTTTTGAATTGGGTGGCCTTACAAATCCAAGAAATTAAACCAAATTAAACTTAATGTATACTCTTCATAAAGGTATTATTGTACATGCTTCACGGAAAAAGAAGTATAAAAAATCTAAACAAGAAAACTTGGAAAATAAAGTTAAAGAATTTTGTGTACAATCTATATTAAACTTGTATGGCTAATAAATTGGAACTTAATTTCCTCTATGTACCAGATACACATGGTGTTGGGAGGAAAATGGATGGATTATAATCTGGAGGTGACGGACTCGACCATGGGGGAGCTGTGGGTGGCGACGGCCGACAGGAAGCTCTGGCATGGGCTGGTCCATGAAGTCACGAAGAGTCGGAAGCGACTGAATGAATAAACAACAAAACTGGATACACAATATTCATTGAATCACATAAAGCATAGTTACTGGAAGCAAGTGAAGGAACCTGGTGTCTCAACGGAAACAGCAACTACTAATTACCATTCCTATTCCTGTAGTAGGGATGCTCAGGGCAAACTATATAACCTCCACCTAATATTTTTTTTAGTTTTGTTTAGTTTTAGTTTTGTTATAATACTGACTCAAATTTTTGTTGTTGTTCAGTCGTTTAGTCGTGTCCGGCTCTTCGTGACCTCATGGACCATAGCACGCCAGGCCTTCCTGTCCTCCACTGTCTCTCGGAGTTTACTCAAATTCATGTTCATTACATCGGTGATGCTATCTAACCATCACTTCTCCTTTTGCCTTCAGTCTTTCCCAGCATCAGGGTCTTTTCCAGTGAGTCCTCTCTTCGCATTAGGTGGCCAAAGTATTTGAGCTTCAGCTTCAGCATCTGTCCTTCCAATGAGCAGTCAGGGTTGATTTCCTTTAGGATTGACTGGTTTGACCTCCTTGCAGTCCAAGGGACTCTCAAGAGTCTTCTCCAGCACCACAGTTCGAAAGCATCAATTTTTCAGCGCAGAGCCTTCCTTATGGTCCAACTCTCACAGCCATACATTACTACTGGAAAAACCATAGCTTTAACTATACGGACCTTTGTCGGCAAGGTGATGTCTCTGCTTTTTAATATGCTGTCTAGGTTTGCCATAGCTTTCCTCCCCAGGAGCAAGCGTCTTTTAATTTCATGGCTGCAGTCACCATCTGCGGTGATCTTGGAGCCCAAGAAAATAAAATCTGTCACTGCTGTCACACTGTTTTTTTAATGTTGAGTTTCAAGCCAGCTTTTGCACTCTCCTCTTTCACCCTCATCAAGAGGCACTTTAGTTCCTCTTCACTTTCTGCCATTAGGGTGGTATTGTCTGCATATCTGAGGTTGTTGATATTTCTCCCGGCAATCTTAACTCCGGCTTGTGATTCATCCAGCCCATTTCTCATGATGTATTCTGCATATAAGTTAAATAAGCACGGTGATAATATACAGCCTTGTCGTACTCCTTTCCCAATTTTGAACCAGTCGGTTGTTCCATGTCCGGTTCTAACTGTTGCTTCTTGACCCGCATACAGGTTTCTCAGGAGACAGGTAAGGTGGTCTGGTACTCCCATCTCTTTAAGAATTTGCCACAGTTTGTTGTGATCCACACAATCAAAGGCTTTAGCGTAGTCAATGAAGCAGAAGTAGATGTTTTTCTGGAACTCTCTTGCTTTTTCCATGATCCAGCGAATGTTGGCAATCTGATCTCTAGTTCCTCTGCCTCTTCGAAACCCAGCTTGCACTTCTGGTAGTTCTCGGTTCATATACTGCTGAAGCCTAGCTTGTAGGATTTTGAGCATAACCTTGCTAGCATGTGAAATGAGCGCAATTGTACGGTAGTTTGAACATTCTTTGGCATTCCCCTTCTTTGGAATTGGAACGTAAACTGACCTTTTCCAATCCTGTGGCCACTGTTGAGTTTTCCCCATTTGTTGGCATATTGAGTGCAGCACTTTAACAGCATCATCTTTTAGGATTTTAAATAGCTCAGCTGGGATACTGTCTTCTCCGCTAGCTTTGTTGTTAGTAATGCTTCCTAAGGCCCACTTGACTTCACTCTCTAGGATGTCCGGCTCAAGGTCAGTGACCACACCATCGTATTTATCAGGGATATTAAGATCTTTCTTGTATAGTTCTTCTGTGTATTCTTGCCACCTCTTCTTAATCTCTTCTGCTTCTGTTAGGACCCTGCCTTTTTTGTCCTTTATCATGCCCATCTTTGCACAAAACGTTCCCTTGATATCTCCAATTTTCTTGAAGAGATCTCTAGTCTTCCCCATTCTATTGTTTTCCTCGATTTCTTTGCACTGTTCGTTTAAGAAGGCCGCCTTATCTCTCCTTGCTATTCTCTGGAAATCTGCATTCAGTTGGTTATATCTTTCCCTTTCTCCCTTGCCTTTTGCTTCCCTTCTTTCCTCAGCTATTTGTAAAGCTTCATCAGTCAGCCACTTTGCTTTCTTGCATTTCTTTTTCTTTGGGATGGTTTTAGTTGCTGCCTCCTGTACAATGTTACGAACCTCCATCCACAGTTCTTCAGGTACTCTGTCTACCAGACCTAATCCTTTAAATCTATTCCTCACCTCCACTGTATATTCATAAGGGATATGATTTAGGTCATACCTGAGTGGTCTAGTGGTTTTCTCTACGTTCTTCAATTTAAGCCTAAATTTTGCGATAAGAAGCTCATGATCTGAGCCACAGTCAGCTCCAGGTCTTGTTTTTGCTGATTGTATAGAGCTTCTCCATCTTTGGCTGCAAAGTATATAATCAATCTGATTTCGGTTTTGACCATCTGGTGATGTCCATGTGTAGAGTCGTCTCTTGTGTTGTTGGAAAAGAGTGTTTGCTATGACCAGCGTGTTCTCTTGACAAAACTCTATTAGCCTTTGCCCTGCTTCATTTTGTACTCCAAGGCCGAACTTGCCTGTTATTCCGGTTATTTTTTGACTTCCTACTTTAGCATTCCAGTCCCCTATGATGAAAAGGACATCTTTTTTTGGTGTTAGTTCTAGAAGGAGTTGTAGGTCTTCATAGAACCGGTCAACTACAGCTTCTTCGGCATCAGTGGTTGGGGCATAGACTTGGATCACTGTGATGTTGAATGGTTTGCCTTGGATTCGAACTGAAAGCATTCTATCGTTTTTCAGGTTGTACCCCAGTACTGCCTTTCCCACTCTTTTACTGACTATGAGAGCTACTCCATTTCTTCTAAGGGATTCTTGCCCACAGTAGTATACTGTATATAATGGTCTCCTGAATTAAATTCTCCCATTCCTGTCCATTTTAGTTCACTGATTCCCAAGATGTCGATGTTCAATCTTGTCATCTCATGTTTGACCACATCCAGCTTACCTTGATTCATAGAACTTACATTCCAGGTTCCTATGCAATATTGTTCTTTACAGCATCAGACTTTCCTTCCACTTCCAGACACATCACTCTTTCTGGAGCTACTCGGAATTGCCCTCCGCTCTTCCCCAGTAGCATTTTGGACACCTTCCGACCTGAGGGGCTCATCTTCCGGCGTCGTATCTTTTAGCCTTTTGATACTGTCCATGGGTTTTCTTGGCAAGAATACTGGAGTGGTTTGCCATTCCCTCCTCCAGTGGACCACGTTTTGTCAGAACTCTCCATCATGACCTGTTCTTCTTGACCTGACTTCATTGAGTTACGCAAGCCCCTTCGCCACAACAAGGCAGTGATCCATGAAGGGGACTCAAATTTTACTGAGGAATAAATTTTTAAGTTTTAAAATAATACTTTATAGTTGTTTTGAAGATTACACATGACAAAGCTGTTTGTCAGTTTGTACTTTTACTTAGACTGATAATTGTGCAAACTACCCACCCCATTTCCTTCAACAACCCTGGCAGATAGACTACAAATGATGTTACCATAGATAATAGGCAATAGATATCCATCCTACCTACACAATTGCCCCATTTGGGTGTAACATCTGTAAGTTTGTTAATATGACTTTGGGAAGCATGATGTTTTAAAGGTGTGGATGTGATTCATTGAGCATGGAGTATAGCCCCCCACCCCACCCCCACCCTCCTGTACAATGGAAAGATAGCACCATTCTGAATTTACAATCTTGGATTGATAAGTGTTTGCTCTCTACTTATGAACCGGCTCCTTATTAATGTAAAGACAGATCAATAGTATTCAGTACACTTATTGCTATATTAAAAAATATATGTAAAAAGAACATGAAGAATGGACTAATTAAAAGGCTTATGTGGGTACAAACAATTGACAAGACAATGAATCAGGCGACAAGCAAGACTCTCCAGAAAGGGTATTCTAAATCTGTGGGAGAGGGCACCACTGAGAAGACCTGATCCTGGGCAAAAGCTGACATACCACCTCATGGGGAAGCTCTTGGAGCAGCACCTCCAAGGTTGACTGTAACATTTGGGTACAAATGTATGGGAACAGTGTTCCTGAACATACTGTGGTCCAAGGCTCAAACATTTATAAGTTACTACCAGCATGTCAAGAATTGGGCATGGTACCTTGGCATTAAGAATCTCTCTTGTAGTGCTGATCTGCTGTCTTTCAGTTGTATTCATTCATTACAAGTTTTACTTGCTCTGATCTCCAGAAGCCTTTAGAACATTTATGTTTGTAGCTCAAAGCTATGCCTTATTTTATGTCTTTAATTATATATATTCCAATGCTGCAGCATGAAAAACAAGAAAAGACTTGTACAAAAAGTGGATGACACAATAAGCAGTGTCATCTGAGTTTAATCTTTTTTAATTCTTATGCATTAGATTTATATTCTGCCTTTCTTCTAAACGCTCAGGGTAGAATTAGATGTCTCCCCTCCTTTTATCCCCATAACTGCCCTATAAGGTAGGTTGAACTGAGAGAATTTGAAGCCACCAATGAATTTCCATGGCTAAGTGTGGATTTAAGCCTGAATCACCCATTGTGTGATTTCTTCCGGGTGGGGAGAGGGTAAAGGCTATTACATTCACATTAAATATCTAATTTAAAGAAAGTTACTTAGACTTGTTTATTATCAGTTTCCTAAAGCAAGTTTTATCATTTTCCATTATTCTGCATTTTTTAGATGAGATAATTGAGCAAGCAAATCCCCACCTTAATATCTTACCCATTTAAGGATACAAGAAAGTTCAGAGACCTGCAAGCGTTTCTTCCAGGTTCACAACTTGTAACTCTTTTTTTGGAAGTCTTTTCCATTAATGCTTATCTCTAAGATAAAGTACATGTAAGCCTGGAACTCTAAAGCAGAGATTTCAAGAGTGGGGCAGAAAAGGGGAGATTGAAAAGCAAACAAAGATGAGTTCCAAAAACGGAAAAAAGGAAATCTAATGAAGGCAGTTACTTTTTCCTCCTAGCACTACCATTTTAAGAGCAAACTAAAATTATTAACTATATATTCATTGGCGATCACTCGTAGCCGAGTAATATTAATTGTACAGTAACTCTAAAATAAATACTATGACATACTTGGACGAATACCTTATTAGAACAATATCTTGTAATCTTATAGCAAAAACTAACAGGTTTGTTAAACTAGTTTCCTGACTTCAATTCAGCAAATATTCTTATACTGTAAAATCTTAAAAAGCATATTTTTATTCTAATAAAAGAATTTCAGAGAGAATGCTACTCAACATGTAAATACAGCAAGTTATTGTTTACTTTTATTAAACATTCAAGAAGATATATAAACAAACCTAAAAAGAAAATAAGAAGGAAGAACAAAAAGTAAAATACAAATGACTAAATTAGAGATTTAGAAATGTCAGGGAGGTTATAATTTTCCAGTAAAACATTAATTACTTGTAAATAACTAAATATATTATATTGTTTTAGCAGACTGAAACTCACGGTTAAACTTTAAACTCGGAATGAATATTGAGAACTGTGGTCAACACAGTATAAATCACTGAGTAAAACTGTAGACCATGATGAATTCAACCCACATTACTAAAAATCTGTTCTGTTTTAAATATCCTGTAAAATTAAAATACAAACTCTATACATAGAGAAACCGAAGTACTGGATGTGGTACAAATCCATGTTTTAAATTGTAGTCTAGGAATGGTTTCCAGTTTGAATTCTGCATCAGACTTACTTTTAAGGAGCAAAATTATTTTAGACATCAAAGCATAACCCATAACTTAGTGAGCCATTCTTCCATGGAGGGGATCAAACAGCCTTTCCAGTAAAAAAAGCATATAATATCCTTGCAACAGTTATAATGCACAAAGCTAATTCAGCATACTTTGAGGGGATATATGGTTTAGTAGAATTTAATAAGAATATTGCAGACTGAAATGGGAATTCAACTTTTAAGATTTATTTCATTCTAGTATAAATACAGCAAGTAATTATAGTTTTACAGGTTGATCCTCATAAGAATATAGTTAAACTTAAGCCATGTTAGTTACACTTGCATCTGACTGTGTTGCACTCACAGAAACATATCTGAGACTATTCTGTCCCAGCACGTACATTTGTATCAGGTACAGGTATTGTCACCTGGCCACATGATGCAATGGCAAAAGTACTTTCAGAAAACAAGAAATGAGAAAATGAGCAATTATTTGGCATCTTTTTCATCAGGGCTGTTACAAAAAGTTACATACAGATGTTATGCTTATTATTACCATTATGCATGAACACAGACAAATCCCAATCCTCATACTGGGCTCCAGCCAGGAAAGTATAGTATAGTATCACATAGTATAGTATCACAACATTATTTTTAACTACATGATTTTAAGGGGAAATTAATGAAGGGATCAATAAGAAAAAGTGGTTGTGTACATAAAATAGTGGTCAATAACCAAATACTTGTGCAAATATTCTTACATCTCTGAGCAAAAAACTTTATCAGCTACAAAGGAAACCCGTGTTTCAACAATAGAACACCACAGAGAACAGAACACAGCATACAGAAAGCAATATCAAAGCCTTATACAGACATTGCCTGGATTGAGGAATGAGATGTGCCATCTATGTCACACCTATAACTCCTGGCTATTGAGGAGTGGCATGTCTGCTTTACAATGTAGTAGCCCACTGCTACTTCATTTATTTATTACTTAGTTATTAGGATGGCTGGTTAGATTATGACCAATGACCATCTAGACCATAGCTTTCCAAACTGTGTGTCGCAACAGTTTAGTGTGTCGCAACAGAGTTTAGTGTGTCGCGAAGCGGCGGCGCAGGAGCGGTGGTGTGTACGGCAGCGGCGGCACGCCATCAGTGCTTCTGCGTTTTAGCGAGGCCGCCGTGCACACCGCCGTGCGCCCCCCGCACCGCTGCCGTGCACGCTCGCGCCCCTGTGCCGCCACCGCCGCCGTTGGTGTATCGCCAACGGCGGAAGTTTGGAAAGCACTGATCTAGACAAAAGGATAGAATATGTCAGTATCATACATATTTTTCCATTATGAAGGAACCTAAGATAAATCTATGAACACCTGAAGCCCAACATAGAACAAAATCTCCTTGAGTCAGTGGAGCTAAGTCCCAAGAGGAAATAGATGGAACATTCAATGAATATCATTTAAGGAAAATGCAGGCTGCTTACAGCTAGGGTTCAGCTCTGAAAGAAATGCACACTTAAAAGTGGATCTGGCAAGGGAAACGGCATGGCTTGACCAGCGTAGCCACTTACAGAAATCATCATATTGACTTTTCTCAATTAAAAGTGAGAGAGGTTTTATACTGTGCAAAACTTTTTACCTAAACAATGAGAAATACAACAAAATATTGTGGAATCAAGATTACCACATATGAGATATAACACTCACTGTTCAATTCGAGGAGAGAGATACAATTTGGGAAAAACCTGAGTAGCTTCTGTATCCTCAAAACTGACTGAAAGAAGAGCAACATCTTCCCCAGGGTCTTCATTTGCATCCTAAAAACATATACAGAAAGAGAAAACAAGATGGAGTTTGGTAGTGGCCATAAACTTGACCATGTGAAAGATTCTAAGGCCTGGTTGAAGAGGTAGGCAATCTGCAACTCTGGTTCATTTAAAACTGTCTAGAAATAACTTGCTTGACACCAGGAGTCATAATAGAAATATACTGTTAGCAAGAATTACTCTATATATTTTAGGTGCATATAGCTGACATAAATTACATGTCATTGCCATGAACTTGGCAGATGTCAAATTACTGCTAGCAGGCATGTCATGATATTCTTATGTAGAAAATGCTGTTCTCAAAAGTCAAATCAGCTGTTAAAAAAACACCTTGCTAACTGGACAACAAGGAATGATTTTTACGGGGCTGCATGAGCTGCATTCCTATAATATTTTGCCACTACAGTTTCTGCCAATATGATGGCCTGATAATTTTAAAATGGAGGATGTAATTGTTGCCCAATACTGGTCTTAACGACTCTTGAAAATCTGGCATAGTTTTCCAGTTGTTCTGAGCACCATTACTTACTTTAAAAAATGATAAACGGAGTAACAGAGCAGTTATGCACAATTATGGAACCACACATTTTTCCAATGTAATTAACATCCTAGAGAATAAACTATTCATTTGGAAATGTCATATAGCCCAGGTATTATTATTTATTAGATTTATATACTGTATTTCTTCCTGCAGTTCAAGGCTGAGTAAATAGCACTTCCTTCTCAAATTTTTCCCTACACCAATATTCCTGTGAGGTAGACTGGTCTCAGAGTGAGCATTCCAGGGCACCCAATAAGCTTCTATGGCTCAGAGCTGGTTTGCAGTACATTTTGCTAGTCATAATCCAACCTCGCAGAGTATGTTGCCATAACATATCAGCTTCATTCTCTTCTATCTCCAAAAAAACAAATGGATCATCAAATCAAATCAAATCAAATCAACCCAGAGTTCTCACTCAAGACACAAATGACCAAGCTCAAATTATCCTACTTCAGACATGTTATGTGAAGACCTAGCTCTCTGGAGCGGGTTCTGATACAGTACTGGGAAAGGTGGAAGGAAAGAGAAGAGGACAACTAGCAGCAAGGTGGAGGGACTCAGTTATGGTGACAGTGGGTGCACCGCTGGAAGACCTGAAGGACCAGGTTAGGTCATATTGTCATGGAGAAAATCTATCTATGTGGTCACTAAGAATCAACACCATTTTGATAGCACACAATCAATCAATATTATTATATTATATTGATATACCATATTATATAATATATAATATTATACTGATATGGTATAATACTATATTATATGGTATGGTATATTAGCATAATTTAACAATATTGATAGATTGTGTGGTAACTTGAAATACCAGGTTAGGGACTGATTGTCATGGAGCAAATCTATCCATGTGCTTGCTAAGAGTTGACATCGATTTGATGGCACATAATCAATCAATCAATCAATCAATCAATCAATCAATCACTATATAAGATATGTTTTCTTTCATTTAACTAGCTGAATGAAAGAAAGCATTTGTTTTTGTTAAATTTTACATATACATAAATACAACCAGTTTGGATAATTTTCAAAATCTATAATTTGGTTAATTATTAGGACCAACCCAAATGTCGTATATAAGTAGGAAAGTTGCAACTTCTTCGGAATTATTTATCAGACAAAAGTTTACCAGAAAAAATGGAATAGGGGACAAAGAAATCCAAAAAATTAGTCTAGATATTTCAACTGTGAAGTACAAAGTCAGTCCAAAGATGAAGCTGTAGACTAAATTCATAATCTGTACTACTATCGTACATACCGGATTATACTTAGCATTTACGGGCAAAGAAAATGTTCCTCCCAACTCTGAAAACACTATTATTTATCTCCTGTTACAGTTAACACATACCATTATATATTTTGGATTTCCCCCCTGCACCACATATCAACACAGCTATGACTACTCATTTTGTATTTCAGGTTTGTTCAATAATGTTGTGTTTCGTATTTCCATACAGATTTTTATTATGTCAGCAGCCATTTAAATCTTATCTGCGTAAAGAATGGGTATATTTTTTTAAAAAAGCACTCTGAAATATTTTCACAGTGACTTATTCTTTTGCTGCATTCACTAGTTTTGTAAAACCTGAATACAGAAATCTAACAGTATTAAAAATGGCAGCAAACTTTTTTTAAAAAAATATCCAGATAATGTCTGTTATACCACACATAGACTATGACCACATTGCCCAAACTGTGTGTCATGGTGCCCTGGGGTACTGCAGCAAACTTGCAGGAGCACCATGGGATATTTTAAATTTTTGCAATGTCCATTTGCAAAGCTAGTTTTTGCGACAGCCATTGGTGATGCAATATCTTTGTGACAATAAGGGCACCATGAACTGAAAAAGTTTGGGAACAATGACAAAAGTCTGAGCTACGATAATCACTTTGTTCAATATTCCAAAGGTTTACCATACATTTCGTTTACTTTTCAAAATCTGATTTGGAAACTGCTAGTCAGACCCAACTCCAGCAAAGGAGATTGTTACCTTGTTGTGGTGCTGGAGCTTGAGCACCTCAATGATGCCATGAGCTAAACCGTGAAGGGACACCAAAGATGGGAAGGTCATGGCAGAGAGGTCAGACTAAATACGATCCCTGGGGAAGGTAACGGCAACCCACCCCAGTATTCTTGCCGTGAAAACTAAATGGATCAGTACAACCAGAGATGTGTCTGTATACCATCGGAAGATGGGACTCCCAGGTCAGAAGATGGTCAAAGTGCTACTGGGGAGGAACAGAGGATAAGTTCAACTAGCCCCAGATGCGATGACACAGCTAGCTCAAAGCCGAAAGGATGGTTAGCAGCCGATGGTGCTGGTGGTGAATGACGAATCTGATGTTCTAAAGATCAACACACCATAGGAACCTGGAATGTAAGATCTATGAGCCAGGGCAAATTGGATGTGGTTACTGGTGAGATGGCAAGATTAAATATAGACATTTTGGGTGTCAGTGAACTGAAATGGACTGGAATGGGCCACTTCACATCAAATGACCACCAGATCTACTACTGTGGACAAGAGGACCACAGAAGAAATGGAGTAGCCTTCATAATTAATAATAAAGTGGCTAAAGCAGTGCTTGGATACAATCCAAAAAACGATACAATGATCTCAATTTGAATCCAGGGTAAGCCATTTAACATCACAGTGATCCAAATATACGCCCCAACCACAGATGCTGAAGAAGCAGAAGTAGATCAGATCTGTGAGGATCTGCAGCACCTACTGGATAATACGCCAAAAAGAGGCGGTGATATAAGTTGAATAAATAAATAATAAATAAATAAATGTTATTTTCATTACAGGAGACTGGAATGCTAAGGTGGGTAGTCAAACGACACCTGGAATTACAGGTAAGCATGTTCTGGGAGAACAAAATGAAGCGGGACATAGGCTGATAGAATTTTGCCAAGAAAACTCACTGTGCATAACAAACACTCTCTTCCAACAACCTAAAAGACGACTTTATACATGGACTTCACCAGATGGTCGACACCGAAATCAGATTGACTACATCCTTTGCAGCCAAAGGTGGCGGACATCTATACAGTCGGTAAAAACAAGACCTGGAGCTGACTGTAGTTCAGATCACAAACTTCTTATTGCACAATTTAGAATCAGACTAAAGAGAATAGGGAAGTTAGATATGAGCTCACTAATATTCCTAATGAATATGCAGTGGAGGTGAAGGAATAGATTTAAGGGACTAGATTATTCCACGCAGTAATCTATGGCTGTGAGAGCTGGACCATAAGGAAGGCTGAGTGAAGGAAGATAGATGCTTTTGAACTGTGGTGTTGGAGGAAAATTCTGAGAGTGCCTTGGACTGCAAGAAGATCAAACCAGTCCATACTCCGGGAAATAAAGCCAGACTGCTCACTTGAGGGAATGATATTAAAGGCAAAACTGAAGTACTTTGGCCACATAATGAGAAGACAGGATATCCTGGAGAAGATGCTTATCCTAGGGAAAGTGGAAGGGAAAAGAAAGAGGGGCCGACCAAGGGCAAGATGGATGGATGATATTCTGGAGGTGACGGACTCGACCGTGAGGGAGCTGGGGATGGTGACGGCCGACAGGAAGCTCTGGCATGGGCTGGTCCATGAAGTCACGAAGAGTCGGAAGCGACTGAATGAAGAAACAACAACAAAGTCAGATGCAAACAGCCTATGACAAAGTTACCTGACGAAGAGAATATTTGTAGCTCAGGGTTAAAGTTACCTGAGGTTGCCAATGCCTGAATTCAGAAATAATGCTAAACAAGGATTTTTTAAACAATAATTTCTAAATAAGGCATAGAAATCTGGTTTGCATGTAATACTAAGACGTAATAGGTGTCTTAGTATTAACTTAAAATTAAACAAATCATATTACGGCTTAATATTGTGCATGAACAAAGTCACTATAAATTCAAGGTATATATGAAATCCACCGATCCATTGGCCTTCCCCTCCCCTCTCCTCCCCTCTCCTCTCCCCCCAGTATGTTATATATCTTTCCTATTATACAAGCATTTTATATTCTGATCATTTTTCTCTTTTAAACCATTTTATGTTGCTTAGGATCTTGTCAAAAGATTGGTTCCTGCTCAGGCACCTTTCAATAGACCAGTAACTCTTGCCTTATCATCAATTTGTGTTTCTCCACAGCCACTTTCCTTCTGCTTCAGAGAAAATGAACTTCTGCTTGTACACTTTTGACTTGTGTATCATCAGAAGTTCCTTTAGAATTATAATTAAGTTGTGGATTATGATTAAAAGCTCCTATGTTTCAAAACAAAATTAAATGTTTATACTGCTATACACAGTAATTTTCCATGAAAAATGAAATCTGTAGCTAACCTAATTAAGTCAGTGGGTTTCAAAATGTGGTTCCTTAGAAGGGGCACAGGCCACTTAGAGAAAGGCAGGGCATTCTAAGAAAGGGGCAATCTTCCTGACATTTTTTCTTGCCATCAGAAGTTGAGCATTGCAGCTACAATAATTCCTATGTTAATCATAGATGCACAAAGAGAGGCTTCCAACCTACCCCTGTCTTCTACTTAAAATACAGCATCTAGGGAAGAATTGGCATGTAATGATAAGGACCACTTCTGTTTCATCCACATTAAATTTGCTTGCTTTTGGTTCTTTTTTCTCTACTAGTAAAGTTCTTGGGAAGAGAATGTTAGATTTCTCATATGGAATTGGTAAATTGGGTTTCTCTACAAAGCAAAAGTGTCTTGGCAAATTGCATCTTTTACAAAGCCAAGGTTCTCATGGTGACGTGAAGTGCAGGTGCAAGATAACAACAATCACGTGTGTATTGTTGTGACTAGTTTCTGGATCTTCCCATGAGAGCAAATCCTCCTGATTTCCTTCTGTGGGAAGCCTTGCCCAGGCCCCCCTGAGCAAGGAGGGGGGGAACTCAGTGCGTAGATGCAGCACTGCCACCCAATGCTATGTGCTTTGAGGCCTAGTGTGTGTCACAGCTAACTTCCAGCCAATCAGAAAGCTAGAAGAACTGAATATACAACCATGCAAAATGGTGTTCTATGTCTTCTTGATTTCTAGTGTCTTTTAGCCATGTAGTTCTTCACGTGTTCACTTCCCGTGGACTGCGCAGAGTGAGCTATGCCTGGCTTTGGGTATAGGCCATGGCAGGAACTCTGGCCCTGGGATCAATACACGGAACTCTGCTTATAAGTTTTTGTTTTCCTTTTACAATGATGTATCTTGTATATTCATCTTTTTCATTTTTGCGATAATGTACTGTATCTGCATTATTGCCTTATGCTAAACAGTAAACACTGTTGGCCCTAACAAGCTGCATTCTTGTCTGTTTATTCTCAAGCCTCAGTTTTTCCCCTTTAAGCCAGCGTATATCCCATTAGGTTATGTTGCCCAGAGAGAAATTTGCGTTTTCTTTGCTGCGTTGGACCTGGCTGTGGAAGGGAGTTTGTTTTTAGAGGCTGATTTCAGAGTAAACATGTTGTCTTTGAGTGGTCAGCAATGGCTGAACAGTGTCTGGTCAGTCTGCCATTTGAGCCTTTAGATGGCACAAACTATGTGACCTGGTGTGTGGAGATGGAATCATTCTTTTTGCAAGAAGATCTGTGGCAGTATGTGGCAAATCCACCTCCAGAGGATCTCTCTGAAGAAGTGCAAGCATGTTTGGACTGTGCTTATGGCATTTTTTGCTTTTCGGATTCAAATCCTCTGAATGGAATTATTTCAGCTACTGCATGTCAGCTACTCCAGAACAGCAAAATGAGAGCTGAGAAGCTGTTGGAGCCTTTAACAGTGGAACTCTGTTTCCCTTGGTGGTCTATTAAGACAGCTTTATAGTTTGAAGCTGCAACCGGTGAGACTGTGATGACCCACCTTGGTGAGTTCAAGCCTTTGTTTGCTGCATTTGAACGGGAAGGTATGTTTTTCTGGAGCTATGAAAATGCGTGCGTGCCTTTGTCAAGCCTGGTCATAGGTTTGATCTACTGGTCAAGAAAGCAATGGCTATCTCCCTGCGACTTTGTGGATTATTTTACAAGCCACTTCCAGGAGCCGTCTGTTGCTGTTGCCTAACAGAGTATTCCAGCTGAAGTAAAACCTGGTATGGAATTTACATTTGCCGTGGTTTGCTGTGATTCTGGAAGGCTGTTCCCTGCCCCGATGTCCAGCGGATGCTGTCAGTGCAAGAAGCCTGATTTACGAATGGAGGGGAAGCCAGAAGCCAGAAGCCAGATATCAGTTACACAACGAATCCGAGTCTTCTACTCTGCCTGGCTGCTGTTTGTAAGCATTTTCAGAGACTTGGTTTTTGAATTCGGCTCGCTGTAAAGTTTGTAAACATGGACGGTTATTGTTACAAATGTCAGCCTTGAGTTCAGCAAGTCATTTTAGCTGATATTTCTGTGAAATGTATATGTGTACACTTGTTTTTCTCTCCTCAGTGTTCCAGCCCTGGTCAAGTCTGAATGCAGGTGCTGAATGTTTCATTGCGATATGAAACTGCATGTGGCTGAGTGTGTTAGAGACAAACCTGTAACATCAAGTGTGTGAGATGCTGTGGAGATTGTGTGGACAGGACATTGTGTGTTTAATGTTTCCCCACATCATAAATGCATCCATAAAGTTTTCACAAAGTACTGGGGTATCCCGGGATGGGAGAGTGTGTCTCAGATAGCCAAATGCATTCTGAGTTAGAACCCAGGAAATGTGCAAAAGTTTCTTGATTGTGTTGTGTGTAAACTGTGTGTAAACAATTTAAATCAGAACTGTGTCTGTTGCTAGGCAAAGTGACAGAGTGTTAACTAGACCATTTCAGTTGGTTCATAGAGACCTAGTTAGCCCCCATGTCCCAAGTAATGGTGGGGTGCGAGTTTCATGTTCCTTCTGGTAATGATCATACCTGCTTGTGTTGTTGCTACTTGTTGAAGTCTAAAGCGAAGGTCTGTGCTCGCTTTGAAGAGTATGTAGCAAGAGTAGGATGAAAATATGGTCAGTTCCAGTCTGATTGTAGTGGAGCGTTCCTGAGCCATGTGTTCCAGAATTGGCTTTGTAGGAAAGTATTCTCCCAAAGACTTGCCAATGTTGGAATTCTTGCTGAGTGTTGGTGTTGTGAATACCATAAAAAATAGCCTGCTGTTAGTTGCTCAGGTGCCATCCCATGTCTGGGGAGAGGCTGCCTTGATTGCAGTGTGTGTTTTCTAACTAACAGGGTGTAGAATTCAACTGTAAAAAGAAGTTCATTATTTTTCTTTGGTATGGCAAGCGCCCTTCACTGAAGTACCTGCATGTCTGTGAAACATTTGCGTGTGTTCACAACCCCAGGTCACAGAGAAGGAAGAACCAAGGAAGCAGAGTGCTTCAGGTTGTTGGTTGTTGGTTGTTGATTAAAATCCAAGGCTTATCGTTGTTTCATTAAGCCATGGTCAAATCCAAATCTCCAGAAGTGCTTTATTTTTAAGCAGCCTACTGGTTGGGAAAGGTTGTATGCTAAGGTTGCAGAAGTGTTGCTGCATTGCTAGTGTAAACCCACTGTCCATAGTTTAGTAGATGGGCAAAAACCAGTTCAGGTTTCTTCTGTTCCCCAGTCTCCGAGTGTGAAAAGGGCCCCTCAGGTGAAGAAGTGGAAATTTCACCTGAGCAGTTGCAGGGCCTGGAGGGGGAGTCAGGTATTAGGAAAGAAGACGGTGATGGGGAAAGCACAGTGGTCATTCCTCATGGGTCCTCTTATTCCAGGGTGTGAAGCCTGACAGATTTGTGATTTAGCAGGTGACAGTGTGTCAAGTTGCCTGAGAAAACCCAGTCTTTGCTAGATGTGTTGCTCCTGCCTTTGAGAGGCAAGAAGACCATTGGAACACAGCTGTGGATAGTCAGTTTGAGTTTTGGTGAAGTGTTAAAAGTAACCAACCTATCCTTTGTTTTAGTAAGCTGTAGGTTCCAGATGAGTGTTCAGAAAGACATTTCTTTCTGATAATACTCTGCAGTGTAAAGCCAGTGTTGCCCAGTTCACAGTTTGTGAACTGTGAATCTAATGTATGCACCCACAGCTAGGCCAGAATATTTACGTGTGGTGCGTTTTCTGGTTGCGTAGCGTGGAAACAGGTGTCCATTTACATATTGTGATGTTGGCACAGCATATTTAAATGTAGATCTCCCTGAAACAGTGTGTGTAAGGCAAGCGTTTTGGCTCTACATGTGTGACAAGTTCTCAAACAATTCATTGACTTAACAGGGTGCTTTATGGATTTTAAAGCAGGCCAGTCATTGATAGCATGGTGCAGATGCTAAGTGGGATGTGAGAACAGTCACGTGCTGTTTTCTATGTGTACATAAGAAAGTGTAGAACTTTGTGTAAGACTTCGTACTTATGTGAGTGGTTTTCTGCTTAGAAACTGAATCTTACAACCTTGTATAAGAATTTGTCAGTCAGCTGAAATAGAATTGCCAGCTGAGGAAGTTCAGCACAAATTCAAACATTTATCTTGGTGATGAAGGTACAAAAGCCCAGAACAGAGAATCCTATGGTTCTTGAGACTGTCAAATGACAGAGTGTTACAGAGTGTCATTTGTGTAAAGGAAAGCTTATCCTTAATTTGTTGTACAGTATATCACTCTGCAGTAACGCAGTGGACATGCCCTGAATTAGTTTTGCCCAGGTAGGGTACCAAGCTTGCAAAATGGTTTAGCCCTCGATGTGAGCTTGCAAAGGGTTGAAAAAGTCCTGCGATTTTCTTAAAATCAAAACAGACCCTTTGCTTCAAACACGAGCAGCTAGCAGGATTGGAATTCCTTATCTATGCCAGCTGCAATTTTCGCAAAGGAGGGGACAGGACGTTTGAGGGTAATGTTTTTTCTGTTTCTCTGTACTGTTTCTGTTCCTGCATAATCTGTATTATTTAATGTATTTGTATGTATCTGAATAAAACATTGCATGAAATGTATATTGTGCATTATACATATGTGTAACAAGTGTTTTTAAACCATTTTCTAGTGTTGATGACTATTGGTTGTAAAAACTGTAACTTGAATAGTGTGATTATTACATGTATTAACCTTTGTTGTTTCTGTTTCTGTACAAATGTATTTTAAAGCTTTGAACAACTTCCATCATTGTTTGCATTGTGTCGAAATCCAATTTGGAAGGATGTTAGATTTCTCATATGGAATTGGTAAATTGGGTTTCTCTACAAAGCAAAAGTGTCTTGGCAAATTGCATCTTTTACAAAGCCAAGGTTCTCATGGTGACGTGAAGTGCAGGTGCAAGATAACAACAATCACGTGTGTATTGTTGTGACTAGTTTCTGGATCTTCCCATGAGAGCAAATCCTCCTGATTTCCTTCTGTGGGAAGCCTTGCCCAGGCCCCCCTGAGCAAGGAGGGGGGGAACTCAGTGCGTAGATGCAGCACTGCCACCCAATGCTATGTGCTTTGAGGCCTAGTGTGTGTCACAGCTAACTTCCAGCCAATCAGAAAGCTAGAAGAACTGAATATACAACCATGCAAAATGGTGTTCTATGTCTTCTTGATTTCTAGTGTCTTTTAGCCATGTAGTTCTTCACGTGTTCACTTCCCGTGGACTGGGCAGAGTGAGCTATGCCTGGCTTTGGGTATAGGCCATGGCAGGAACTCTGGCCCTGGGATCAATACACGGAACTCTGCTTATAAGTTTTTGTTTTCCTTTTACAATGATGTATCTTGTATATTCATCTTTTTCATTTCTGCGATAATGTACTGTATCTGCATTATTGCCTTATGCTAAACAGTAAACACTGTTGGCCCTAACAAGCTGCATTCTTGTCTGTTTATTCTCAAGCCTCAGTTTTTCCCCTTTAAGCCAGCGTATATCCCATCAGAGAATTGGTACAAAATTCAAATATAGAGTATTTTCTTATCTACTGTATGTAAATAAATCGTTAATAACCTTAGAATGTTAAAGGAGATGGGAGAGATCTACTAACTAGAAATGTCTTTAAATAACAGATAATTCCAGGACATGTATAAAAACACCAGATAGTCTGTATGCTTAGATAATTCTTGGTGGAAACACAGGAAGCTGCTTTATTTATTTTATTTTATTTATTTTATATCCCGCCTTTATTATTTTTATAAATAAGTCAAGGCGGCGAACATACCTAATACTCCTTCCTCCTCCTATTTTCCCCACAACAACAACCCTGTGAGTTGGGCTGAGAGAGAGTGACTGGCCCAAGGTCACCCAGTCGGCTTTCATGCCTAAGGCGGGACTAGAACTCACAGACTCCTGGTTTGCCATTGGCTCCTTCTTAGGCCTGAGAGACAGGGACTGGCCCAAGGTCACCCAGCCGGCTTTCATGCCTAAGGCGGGACTAGAACTCACAGACTCCTGGTTTGCCATTGGCTCCTTCTTAGGCCTGAGAGACAGGGACTGGCCCAAGGTCACCCAGCCGGCTTTCATGCCAAAGGCGGGACTAGAACTCACAGACTCCTGGTTTGCCATTGGCTCCTTCTTAGGCCTGAGAGACAGGGACTGGCCCAAGGTCACCCAGCCGGCTTTCATGCCTAAGGCGGGACTAGAACTCACAGACTCCTGGTTTGCCATTGGCTCCTTCTTAGGCCTGAGAGACAGGGACTGGCCCAAGGTCACCCAGCCGGCTTTCATGCCTAAGGCGGGACTAGAACTCACAGACTCCTGGTTTGCCATTGGCTCCTTCTTAGGCCTGAGAGACAGGGACTGGCCCAAGGTCACCCAGCTGGCTTTCATGCCTAAGGCGGGACTAGAACTCACAGACTCCTGGTTTGCCATTGGCTCCTTCTTAGGCCTGAGAGACAGGGACTGGCCCAAGGTCACCCAGCCGGCTTTCATGCCTAAGGCGGGACTAGAACTCACAGACTCCTGGTTTGCCATTGGCTCCTTCTTAGGCCTGAGAGACAGGGACTGGCCCAAGGTCACCCAGCCGGCTTTCATGCCTAAGGCGGGACTAGAACTCACAGACTCCTGGTTTCTAGCCTGTTGCCTATCTAGTTTAATATTGTGTACACTTACTAGTAATAACTCTCCACAGTTTCAGATTGAAGCTTTCCCATCCTAGCTGAAGATGCAAAGAACTGGAAGTGGAACATTCTGCAAGAAAACCAGATATTCTACCACTAAGCTATAGGTCTATCAGTAGCCATTTATAAGAAAATAACAGATTATTTACAGGAAGGTGAAATATGATTGGGCAGGTTTGGGGTAAGCTGAGGGCAGTGTTTAGATCAACCTTTCTGTCAGGGAGATAACGGGCGGCGAAGGAGGGGGCTCCCTCTAGGAAGGGAAGCGCATGCGTAGTACTGAATCGCTATGTTTCCCTCCCAAGAGATTGAAGAAAGCCCCGCCCTAGGTTTGTGGACTTATTCTTTGGGCATTGCCACTTCATGTTAGTGTAGATGGATTCTGTTAGGGTAGTAGGATAATAAATCACTAGAGCTTGATTCCAGCCTCAGCGTGTTATTTCTACACCCGAAGTCAGGACACTTTCTCAAACTTTTGACCCTGGTGGAACCCTTGAAATAGTTTTCAGGCCTCGGGGAAACCCTGCACATTCAGACTCAAATATAGGCCAGAAGTTACAAAATTATTATATTCATTCCATGTGTAGGCCTGTATATATGCATCCTAGCGGGAGCTGGATGGAGGGAGTGCATCCATCCTGGCTCTCTTGGATCTCTCAGCGGCTTTCGATACCATCGACCATGGCATCCTTTTGGGGCGGCTCAGGGAGTTGGGGGTGGGTGGCGTAGTTCTGCGCTGGTTCACCTCCTTCCTCCAGGGCCGTTCCCAATCGGTGGTGATAGGAGAGGAGAGATCTGACCCGCAATCCCTCCTGTGTGGGGTGCCGCAGGGTTCGGTTCTCTCTCTGATCCTATTTAACATCTACATGAAACCACTGGGTGAGATCATCTGTCACCACAGGATGAGGTATCATCAATATGCTGATGACACTCAATTATATATATCCATCCCGGGTGAACTAAGTGATGCGATCGCCGCCCTATCTCAGTGCCTGGGGGCTGTGGGGGTCTGGATGGGAAGAACAGGCTTCAACTGAACCCTGTTAAGGGGGCTGTGGATTGATGGCCCCTCGCGAAGTTGTCATCTTTGGTTCTGGATGGGGTAGCATTGCCCCATTCGAAACCAGTGCAGAACCTGGAGGTCTTCCTGGACTCACGACTCCTGCTCAAAGAACAGGTGGCAGTCGTGGCCAGGAGGGCCTTTGTACAACTTCGGGTTGTGCGCCAGCTACGCCCATTCCTGGATCGAGATGCCCTCTGAACAGTCACTCATGCCCTTGTCATCTCCCATATAGATTATTACAATGCGCTCTACATGGGGCTACCCTTGAAGAGTATCCGGAAGCTTCAGCTGGTCCAGAATGCGGCTGCGTGGACAGTTATTGGTGCCGTAAAATTGGCACACATGACACCACTGCTGCACGAACTGCATTGAGTACCAGTTTGCTTCTGGGTCCAATTCAAGGTGTTGGTTATCACCTTTAAAGCCCTACATGGCATGGGACCAGGTTACCTGATGGGCTGTCTCATCCCCATAACATCGATCCGCCCCACCTGGTCATGCAGAGAGGGCATGCTATGGACCCCATCGGCAAAGGAATTCCATCTAGCGGTGTCCAGGAGACGGGCCTTCCCTGCAGTGGCGCCCGCCCTTTGGAATATCTTGCCCCCGGAACTGAGGTGGGTTCCCTCGCTCCCGAGATTCCGGAAAAATTTGAAGACCTGGTTCTGCTGCCATGCCTGGGATGGGAAAATTAACAGTTTCTCCGGGGGGTGGCTGGTGCCGTAGTGCACTCCCTATTATTTGAGATTTTATCATCCCTTGGATATTACACATATTTATTCTATTTATATTGGCTTGACTGCAATTTTATGTTTATATGTTTTTAACTATTGATTTCATTGTAAACCGCCCAGAGTCCCCCGTTTGGGGGAGATGGGCGATGATATAAATTTATTTATTTATTTATTTATTTATTTATTTATTTATTTGATTTATCGCTGCCCAACTCCCTCAAGAGGGAGTCTGGGCGGTTTACAGACAAACATAATTAATTGTACTACAATATAAATTAAATTAAATTAAACATTAAAATAACAGTTTAAGTATATAATAAACATAATAAAATCCAGATGGCAGCATCTTCTTTAAAACCATGGAAAGGGCATTCTAGGGCCACCCTAAGGCATTAGCCATCCCCAAGAGTGTACACTCTTCTTCCCATCCCAGGCCTGTTGACAGAACCAGGTCTTGAGTTTTTTCCGGAAGTCCAGGAGCGAGGGGTACTGTCTTATCTCCGGGGGGAGAATGTTCTACAGAGCAGGAGCTACTGCAGAGAAGGCACGCTTCCGAGACCCCGTTAGATGGAATTCTTTAACCAATGGGGTCCGTAGCATGCCCTCCCTGTATGACCGGATGGGACGAGACGATGTAATGGGAATTTAAATTTAAATAATAAAATTTAAATAATAAATAAATAAATACGCATTAACAGTGTTCTTAAACTAAAAATAAAGAATGAAACTTACTTCTTTAATGTGAAGTTGCCCAAATTTGAAATATTTTTTTAAATAAATTGTGATCTCCCAGAGAACCCCTAGTGACCTCTTGCGGAACCCTAGGGTTCCACGGAACCCTGGTTGAGAAACCCTGGCTTAGATGAAAGGAAACTTTAAAAGAAAGGATTAACAGAAATATTTGAAATTAACTAAACTGACTTCTCATTTTCCTTGTTCTCTTTATGTGACAATAGAAGAGAGCAAGATTCCAACCTCTGCTTCACAAACTCATCCCACACAGAATTTATTACACAGATAGTATTTCTATAACATGCCCAAAAACTGTATTCCTGATTTGTTTTTCAAATGCAAAGTTTTTAATTAAAATTTCCAATTTGTAATAACTCGTGGCTGTCCCCCATTGCAAAAATTCTGTAAGTTGCAGACATACCCTTCCCTAAGTACATTTACTTACAATAAAATTCCAAAGTAAAGCGAAGAAACACACTTTCCACATGGTCACTGAAGCTCCAGATTTATTTAATTATTATTCTGATTTATAAGTCTGCTCTAACTCAAAACCAGTTCTGGGTGGCGTACAATGAACAGCCAATACAATGCTTTAAAAAGCAGACAAACAAAAAGAAACCTCACATAACAGGGGGAAACACATACCACAACCAAGACAAACAATATACATTAAACGAGCATACCACCAACCTATACCTGAGCTTGGGAAAAAGCCAAGCTTTTAAAGATCATCTGAAGGCTTGCAGGGTTGGGGTAGTCTGAACCTCCAGGAGGATACTATTCCAAAGGGCAAGTGCTGCAATAGAGAAGGCACACTTGCTAGATCACATCAGATGACACTGCTTAATGGGATAGGATCTTATATAGGATGGGCAGAAATGACGGAGAGAGGCAGTCCCTTAGATAGCCAGGCCCTATAACCTGTAAGGCTTTACAGACGATAACCAGGACCTCGAATTGCACCTGGAAGCTCACTGGTAACCAGTGCAGCTCACATAGCAGAGGTGTTACATGGGCATACTGAAGCACATAAATGCTTGCACTGCTGCATTCTGGACCAGCTGTAGCTTCCACATGACCTTCAATATGTGCAACAGTCCACATACAGTTGCAATCAAAATTATTCAACCCCCATTGCAAATTAGGTTTATTGTCAAAATTTACAGACTTTCACCTGTTTGCAATGAACAAAGCAAACAAAAGCAATTGAAATAGCTCAACACAACGAATGCTTCAAGTGGTTTCCCCAAATTCAACTGGAAATGCAACTTATAATGACTTCTCCAGTCTCAAAATTATTCAACCTCCTGAATAGAATCCATCACAACAGCACACATACTGTACAGTATGCAAAACAGGTGTTGTCTCAAGCACACCTGATGCAACTAATCAAGGGCTTCATTAGTTGCACCAGGGGTGCTTGAACTGGAACACATGAAATGCCTGAGCTGGCTAGGGGTTTGTTGAGTGTCACGTTTGACTGCATGTTAGAAATACTGTATGGCTACGTCAAAAGAATGGTCCAAAAAGGTAAGAGAAGAGATCATCGCCCTTCACAAACAAGGAACAGGATACAAAAAGATAGCAAAAGCACTGAATGTTCCTAGATGCCCCGTTGGAAGCATAGTTCACAAATTCAAAGTTAAAGGAACAGTGGTTACACTACCTGGACGGGACAGAAAAAGGAAGCTGTCAATGGCTGCAACCAGATTTCTGAGAAGGCAGGTTGAGAGAATCCCTTGAGTGACTGCAAAAGACCTGCAGCAAGACTTGGTGGCAACAGGCACAGGTTTCAGTGAACACAGTAAGGTGCGTACTAAACACAGATGGTTTCCATGCCAGAACTCCAAGACGTACACCACTACTGACCCAAAAGCACAAGAAAAGTTGGCTCCAATATGCTCACAATCATATAAATAAGCCACATAAGTTTTGGGATTCTGTTCTGTGGAGCGATGGAACAAAACTGGAACTTTTTGGCCTGATGGATCAGCGGTATGTCTGGAGGAAGAAGAATGAAGCATACGCTGAAAAGAACACTCTGCCTACAGTTAAGCATGGTGGTGGCTCGGTGATGCTCTGGGGCTGCTTTGCATCCTCTGGCACTGGAAACCTGCAGCATGTGGAAGGCAAGATGGATTCATTGAAGTATCAGGAAATCCTACGAGAAAACGTCATGCCGTCTGTAAGGAAGCTGAAGCTTGGGCGTCATTGGACCTTCCAACAGGACAGTGATCCCAAGCATACCTCAAATTCCACTAAGGCTTGGATGCAGAAGTAGTCCTGGAAGATTCTACAGTGGCCATCACAGTCACCTGACTTGAACCCCATAGACAATCTCTGGTGGGATTTGAAGAAGGCGGTTGCAGCACGCAAACCCAACAATATTATTGGAGGCCATTGCTCATGAGGAATGGGTTAAGATTCCTCAGGAATGCTGCCAGAAGCTGGTGTCTGTCTATGCATCTCGTTTGCAGCAGGTCATAACAGCAAAAGGGTGCTCTACTAAGTACTGAAGATGCTTGCCATAAAGGGGTTGAATAATTTTGAGACTGGAGAAGTCATTATAAGTTGCATTTTCAGTTGAATTTGGGGAAACCACTTGAAGCATTCATTGTGTTGAGCTATTTCAGTTGCTTTTGTTTGATTTGTTCATTGCAAACAGCTGAAAGTCTGTAAATTTTGACAATAAATCTGATTTGCAATGGGGGTTGAATAATTTCAATTGCAACTGTATGAGGTGACCAAGGCATAAGTGTCCATGAGAAGGACTCCTGGTCCAAGAAAGGATGCAACCTGTGCACCATATAAATCTGGGCAAAGACCCTCCTGGCTACTGCTGCCACATGCTCCTTGATCAGGAGCTGCGAGTTCAGGAGGATCCCCAAATTGAGCACCAGCTGTGAACAGGAAAGCGTAAGCTATTCAGGATCAAGGATAGAAACACACAGGGACAGAAGATCCATATACCCAGCCCCGCAACTAGGGTCTGTGTAACCCGGGGCAAACATGGATTCCACGCCCCCCCATGAGAATTTCCGCCATGCCCCCCACTCGCACTACAGCATGTGTACAAACATGCGTAACATTTTCCCAAGTGTGAGAATTTTTTCATTTAGTTCATAGGTGGTTGTATGGACTCATCATCATTTATTTTGGTCATTGACGAACATTTACATTCAAAACTAAAATTAAAGCCATCCCATTGTGCCAAAAAACTAATCTACACACTATAGAAATAACTAAAATTGAAGGTGCTAGGATCAATATAAAAACACAATACCAATACCATTAAGATGATATATCTAATTAGGATTACAAAATCAACTATAAATGCAGTGCTATATAAATCTATGTAATTGGTATACTATTATAAAAAACTATATATAATGCTAAACATGACCAAACAGCGATAGTGCGAATGGCTAACACAGACTATAAAATCACTAAATCACTAAAATCTACAGGTATTTCAAAATTAATGGTGTGACTGTGCAACTATGGTGCGACAATTTAGGTAGAACATATAAAGGGGTGGGTTGTGGTGATTCTGAATAGAATAACAACTTTATTGTCATCCCACTATACACTATACAAGTGCACAATAGAATGAAATTTCGTTGCAGTTGGCTCACAATTTCACTCAAGCAATAAAATACTAATGATAATAATAAAATACCATAATTACTATAAAATACCCATTCTTATAAAATATACATTCTTTAACTCACAATTTCAGTCAAACATTAAAATACTAATAAAAATCCATAATTACTATAAAATATACATTCTTTACATATCCAATATATTTCACCTAAAAGAACCTATTTGGCATTCAAGAATCCAATAGCCTGGGGGACAAAGCTGTTTCCCAATCTGGCTGTTCTACATCAGATACAGCGGAACTGCTTCCCAGAGGGTAACAAAGAAAACAAACCATGATGAGGATGGGAGGCATCACTGATGATCTTTCGAGCTCTGGACAAACAGCGTGCATGTGCTAAATCTTGGATGAGGGGCAGAAATATCCCAATTATCTTTTCTGCTGCCCTTACCACTCTGCACAGACTTTCTATCTGAGGCCCTACAGCCTCCAAACCAGATGGAAATACAGCTTGTAAGTACACTCTCTATAGTGCCTCTGTAGAAAGTAAGGAGAATGGAAGATGGGAGATGTACTTTCTTCATCTGATGCAAAAAGTGCAAACGTTGCTGTGCTCGCTTTACCAAAAATGTGGTATTAAGGGACCAGGTCAGACTATTTGTTAACTGCACCCCCAGGAATCTAATGCTACTGACTGACTCCACAGCTATGTTATTGATAAAAAGTGGAGTGTGACTGCACCGGTTCTTCCTGAAGTCTATAATAATCTCCTTAGTTTTTTCCACATTTAGAACCAAGCTGTTTTTATTGCACCACTCCAAACCCTTTACCTCCTCCCTATAAGCCCACTCATCCTCACCCCTGATAAGACCCACTACAGTTGTATCGTCCGCATATTTCACAATGGAATTGGTGGTATACTTGGCGAAACAGTCATGTGTCATCAGGGTGAACAACAATGGACTCAAGACACAGCCCTGTGGGGAGCCGATGCTTAGGGAGATAGAGCTAGAAGTATTATATCCAACTCGCAGGGACTGAGACCTCTCAGTAAGGAAGTCAAGTAGCCAATTACACAAGGGAGTACTAAAACCTAGAGAACCCATTTTGTCCACCAAATGCTGGGGAACAATCGTATTGAACGCTGAGCTGAAATCTGTTTAACTTTAACTCTGTTTAACTTTAGCATAAACATGAAAACACTGGGAGGTGTTGTCTGAAGTTTGGGTATCAGTATCATCAATATGCCAGTAATGCATGCCATTATCTCTCTTTTCTCTGCTCTTTCCATTTAAATTCAAGATAGTTGTTCATATTCTAAATTAGTATTTGACTGGATGAAGGCACACATATGAAAACTTATTCCATATAGAAACGAAAAAGGTGACCCTGCCTGTTGAATGGCAGATTAGGGAATAGCGTTTCAGCCTTTCTTAGAGGGATGGCATTCTTCTTAAATACTACTGCTGACGGTTAGGATTACTCTTGTATCCAGACCCAGAGGTGAATACCATGTCCATGTATCAGACCAGGCCAGGTTGACACAAACCTTGGATACATAAATGAGGCATCAGTGCAATGCACTCTACCTGGGAGTGCCTTTTAAAAATATTTTGAAACTTTAGCTGATACAAAACACTTTTGCTAAATCATGTTAAAATATCAATGGGTATAAATTCTTTCTGGATACAAATTGCAGTAAAAGAGTATATAATTTGGGCATTATCTCATATGAATCTTTTCTGGTTTTAAGATTTGAGGGGAGGCCTGCTAGTAAGCAGTAACCAAAAAAAAAAGTCTCCAGGGTAGCTACCCTCAAGTTCAAAAACTCCTTGCTAAGAGAAGCTAGGGCATAGCTTTCCAAACTGTGTGTTGCGACACAATACTGTGTCGCCTGCGGGGCCCAGGTGTTTTTAATCTGGTGGATGCTACTATTTATTTCTCACTGATCTGTTATTTGATGAGTGTTAATATTTTAAATATAGCTGAACCATTTTGTTAGTCATCTTCCGTTCTATTTTTTGGGGGAAACATGGGACATAATATAATTCATAATAATGTAATTTTATGGCTTTAAAATTATGTTTGTAAACTGTCTCCAAAGCTCTCATATAAGAAAAGTGGGCTGTACATTTTTTACAATAAATAATCTATTTTTTTAAAAAAGAACTACTCTTTAACTTGTGCACTAATATTCTCTAATTTCAATTTTCTTCATTAGCATTATTTAAATTGAATGCCAGCTTTTATTCTTTCTATCGATGAAGGCTCAGAACACCTTTTACATATTTAAACATTTTTGACTAGCTAAACAAATGAACAATAGAGTGTCTTTTGTAAAGAAGAATTCCTGGCAAGTATTGATTCCCAAACACATTTAAAGCAGAAAGCATAAACACATTGTTCTCTTGCATCCTACCACCTACTGTAACTAAGAACTGGGAACTTACTGGAACTGAGAATTTATTATGAGTCAGAGTGTTAATGGCTAGTCCAACCAAAACATCTGCTCTACACCGTTACTACTATAATTCATTTCCTCTTATGTTTGGAACAGAACCAAGTTGGACAGTTAGACTTTTTTCTCCTTTAAAAAATGCAGAAGCCTAAAAGCTGAGTATAAAGAAAGAATATTTGTCCCACCTAAGTACTTGTAATTTGCTCACAACTGTAAAACCTATATGACTGTTTTATATTCCCAGTTTAATGCTTTGCAAACCATATATTTATCCTATTATGGACTCATATCACTAGAGACCTGTAACTAGCCCAAAGCTAGCTTATCTCTCTTTACCTGCAATAGGTTAAAATTCCCCCTGCCCAGCCAACACTATATCCTACCTGTGGGGTTATGATGCAGAGACAGGAGGCAAATCCAGTATCAGACTGGAGAAGGGAATCTCATCAGCCCCCAGGACTATAGTGTTGTAGCTAAAATGTATTTACATTATTAAATGTAAGCAATTTTGTAAGACATTTGATTCTGGAGAGAGACCATCTTTAGTTCTGCACAATGTTGACCCCCTACCACCACCCCAAGAACTGGCTCAAATGTGGGAGTCCTCCTGTAGTCACAACTCCTACTTGATGAGCAAGTGGCGGTGGGGCCAAGAGGGCCTTTACACAGCTCCTTGTGTGCCAGTTATGACTTTTTCTGGAACAGTAGGCTTTACTCATAGTCATTGATGCTATCACCTCTCAACTGGATTGTCACAATGTATTATATTGTAATGCATTGCAAGAGCAGTTACAAGGGGCTACTCCTGAAGCGCATTTTGTAGCTTCAAGTGGTCCATAATATGGTGCAGTTATGGGCATGCCATGTAGCATTTCTACTTTGGGAGTTTGACAGGCTATGAGTTGGCTTCTGGGTACAATTCAAAGTGCTGGTTATCATCTTGAAAGCCTTTCATGGTTCAGAGCCTGGATATCTGTGGGACTACCTTCTCCCCACAAAATCTGCCTGCTTGATACAATTGAGTAGGGTGTGCTCATTCCAGGTACTCTCTCTCAGGGACTGCCATCCTTAGAGACCTCAGAAATATGCCTCTTCAGTCCCTTTCCTCTGGAAGAGCATGCCTCCTGACACCAGAATGGCCCCTTCTCTCCTGGCCTCCAGAAAGTCCATTAAAATATGACTATTCCTTCAAGCCACCGGGGCTAGAGTGCTATGACTACTCCATCTGTGTTTTAATCGCTGGTCCACTGAGCGTGGTATTCCTGTTTTTCACTCTTCCTATTGATTTGCCCTATTGTTAGCCCTTCCAGGTAAACCAGACAGGAAACATGACTAGATGAACTAATTTTACTTTATTGTAAGGCTACATTAACAGAATCTCGCAAGTCTGAAAGTACAAATCTCCCACTCTTCCTATTTATTGCTTAAGTGGTCAGGGCGGGTCTTTCCTAAGTTTCTTCTTTAGACCGTTACCCTCTCATAGACTTCCTTTCCTTATATCTGATCATTCCCTAGGAAGCATCTCTTCCCTCTGTTTTCCAAGGTCACCCTCACATTCCATCACACCTATATTATTATGCTTAAATTTGTTTTAAACTGATTTTACAAAGATGGGTAATTGTACACTGCTCAGAGTTGGCTTTAACTAGAGAAGCTTATAAATGTGAATAAATAAATAAAATTCCATCCAATAGATTGCAACTGCTATAACAAATTCCACTGTCATAGCCTGGTATGAACAAATATACAAGAATGATCAATAGATAAAAATATGCACAAGTTTAGTTCAAAAATAGGACTTTACCTAAATTGAATGATTGTCCTCCACATGATGATTTTAACACAACAAATGGAATTATAGCTGTTCTTTACATTGAAGATTCAAGATTAGGCTTAAATATACACTAAGCAATGACAAACCATTAGAAACTTGTCTGGATATTACGGTCTCTGGAAGAGAGCTTTGTGAAAGCAATCTTCCTTTCTGTAGAGATCCTGGCAAGGATGTGCAAAAAGGGTATTTGTTACATAAACTTGTGGAAGAGTCCGTATTCCTCTCTTTCCTTTTTTTAGAAAAGGTGTCAAATCAGATATTTGAATTGCTCTTAGTAGCACATTTTATTTATGTTTTGAATAGTGTTGCATGACTTGTTTTAATAATTAATGTTATCGCCTTAATTGTCTATGTTGGATGGAAAGACAGAATGCAAATCTAATAACATTTAGGACAGGATTCTGGGAGTTGAAGTCCACACCTCTTAAAGTTCCCAAGGTTGAAAAACACTGCTTTAGGGCCATCCTAGCTTGCAAGTCTTATTGGAATATCAAATACAGTAGCTAGTACCGGTATGTGCTGCCCATAGAGTAAGAGATGCCCATACAGTCCCACTTCTGTGAATCAAAATCTCTGCCCTAATTGTTTTTTATATATAAATAAAACACGTTACCTCCTAGGAGATATTACTTATTTTCAACGCTTTTGGTCAAGTTGAAATGAAAGATTCAAGAAAGAAAAAAGACCATACAAATTCTGATTCCCTACTCCCATAATATATTCTTTCTAGCATAATAATGGCTCAATTGGCTTAGCCCTTATCAAACCAACTAAAATGTATTTCTTCCTGGGTTTGTGAAAAAAAGTTTGAATTCATGCTGGTAGCTGTTCAATATATGGTCTATCATACCTACTCACTATCATGGATAAGAAAGTTAGTTAATAAAATTAAGAGACAACATGATTTGCTCAAACTAAAGACACATTAACATCTTTGTTATGGGTTACAACAAAAAAGCCAAAACCTTATTTTTATTTTTTTGGTGGGGCAGGGGTGGGGGGTAGGGAGAAAAAAAAACACCAGAACCAGAAGGTGTAGCAATGCATTTAAGGGTCCAGCTCCAGAAAAAAAAATACTGCAAAAATAAATGAATTTTTTTAATAAATGAAAGAATTCCAGCAATTGCCATGCATCAAATGCAAGTTTTATTATAGCGAAATCAAGGTTCAAATCCTCCACCTCCCCACCTGTGTGTGTTGCATGAAGCCTTTCTCTTTTGGAGAGAGATGGTTTGCACCTGTCTCTTACAGTAAGAGACTAGTTTGGTTTCAGACTGTTTGCATCTGATCTTGCTCACACATTTTCCATGGGAACTATAAAGATCACCTTGGGAAATCTAGTTACCAGACAGTATAAGAGGCATACACTGTGTCTTAAGTAATACAAATTATAACCTACTGTACCTTCAGTGTACCAAAAAATACAGAGCTTCATCTCAGTAATTTCAAACAACCAAAACCACATTATATTTTTCTTGGGGTTCATCTGGTCCAAAGTACAAGCTGTCAAGATAGCTTTATTCTAAAAATTTTACTAATTGAAGGGAACACAGATAATGTTCAGGAGGACAGCACTAATGAATAATGATTCTGGCGTAAGGCTGATTAGAACACTATTAAAGTGAACTCTGTTCCGAAGCATTATAATGGTAACATGTAGATCAAACAGTTGCCTGTCTCTCACAATAGTCATCTCCTGTTTGTCTAGCACTTACACCCTCCATTCTTTTTCCAAAGAGAAGGGGAAGAATTGATCCCTTTAAAGAAGGGATGCAAATAGCTTGGAAGAAGCTACCTGTCAGCAACAGAACTTAAGGTGTGGCATGGAAGCAAGTGGCCATCAAGTTGGACGAAGAAAACTGGAGGAAAAGAGTTAGGAAAAGGAAAGGAAAGAAGAAAAAGGCTCCAGGAGGAGGAGAATGAAGAGACGAAGAAGATCTGTAAGAAAACAAAGTAAGAAGCTCCAAAGATACCCAGAAGAAAGGAAAAGAGGTGGCAGAATGAGGAAGAATACATGGTAGAATTCCCCCCCCCCTTTTTATTATATTGTCATAAATCTTGATACATTGTATTGTTTCAATACAGTTATGTTTATATGATACGATTAGATTAACGGTCGTGGAAAGCGTGTTGATGGAGCTCTCATAAGCAGCCTCATGGATATCCCAGGTACTGGAACTGGGGAGACAGTTCTGAGTACCAGCAGGCAGACTGACAGAAGCAGCTGAGGGGAAGATGAATTTGATGGTCATCACCTGAGAGCAAGTGGGGGCCTACATCTGGGCAGGAAAATTCTGCCAGGGACAGCCCTGATGGGGTCTGCCGAAGTGCTGAAAGCTCTGCTATAGATCCCAAGAGGCGAAAAGGCCATGGCCATGAATGGAAGTGATGAGGAGAAAAAGAGCTTTCCTTCTTTCCTTCACTTTCCTGAGGCACCAAGCAGCCACTAGAAGGAAGGGCAGAGGTAGCTAGGCAACAGCGGGAAATTACCACCACATGGCACACATATATCTCCAAAAAGCAATGCCAGATCAGAGAAAATGGCATGAGAGAGACAGAGACAGAGCGTATCTAATGCAGAGGTCAGCAGCAGAGTCAAAGTGTTTATGGCTAAACACTTTAACCGCCCAGAGTCTACCATGGTAGAGATGGGCGGGGATAAATCCAAATAAAAAATAAATAAATAAAAAATAAACAGCAACAATGAAAGCCACCAAGATCCACAGTTGTGACCAGCCATGAGACAGAGAGAAAGAAATGGGTCATCTGGCAGAAAGAGTCAGGCATGTCTACACAGATAATAATGGTTAAGTGTTTCAAGGTCTCTTCTAATAATAATGAGTCAGAGGTTCATTTATACTATACTATATACATTTATATGTCTTTATTAGCTTAACTTCCACATCCAGCCTCCTGCTCTAACTACTTGTTGAATAGCAACAAAACGAAAAACTACTTCCTGGGCCAAAGGCCGTACTTCCCAGCAGAGGGCGTGCTTCCCCAATCTCAGTCCTTCCTCTGTTACCAACTTTGTCCTCCTGACTCTACCACTTAGTTCCACCTATTGATACAATAAGGATCAAGTAAAGCTAAGAAAGAAAATAGGTTATAGTTTAAAATAAGAAACAAGATGAACAGCAGAAAGAAGTATTTTAAAGTTAAGATAAAGGAGGTGCTACCAGAAAAGACAAAAATAAGAACATTAAATCAAGTATAGAAGTACAGACTAAAAGAAGGATAAAAATAAAGTAATTAAGGCATAGGGCCTGGTTCCTTGAGGAACTGCCTATCTCCCATAGCATCTGCCCAGCTGATTCAATCCTGAAGGGTTGGCATACTCCGGGTTCCTTCAATTAAAAAATGTCATCTCTCAGGACCCCAGAAGCACTCCATCTCTGTAGCAGTGCCTGCCCTCTGGAATAAGGTTCCCCCCAAGATCCAGATGGCCTCCACTCTGCTGTTGTTAAGAAGAGCCATGAAGACCTGGCTCTTCGCCCAGGCCTTCAACAACAGAGAGTGAAATCCCTTGCTTCATCGTGCTTGCGATTGTTTATTGATATTATTGTAATTTGATTGCTGTGAGCCACCCAGAGTCGTTGAGAGTCAGGTGGCATACAAGTTTAATAAATTATTATTATTATTAAGATCAGCTGGGAAGTTTACTGAGTAGGGAATTCAGAGTTCTAGCAATAGAATAGAATTAAAATACAACAGAAAAATACAAAGAACCTGGGAAATGCAGTAAAATTAGGATGTAGGAATAAACTCTAGGATAGATACTAAACAAATTAGGATAGAGAAGAGTAAGTGCACAGAAACAGGGTATAAGAAATTTTAGAATGTACAGTAAATGAAATATTCAGTGAAGGAAAAAAAGTTTAATAAAAAAGTATTAACAAAGGAAGGAAGGAAGGAAGGAAGGAAGGAAGGAAGGAAGGAAGGAAGGAAGGAAGGAAGGAAGGAAGGAAGGAAGGAAGATGGAAGGAAGATGGAAGGAAGATGGAAGGAAGTATGGAAGTTTATTTTTGTAGTGTATCTCAAAATATACTTTTCCCCAATGGGAGTTGGCCTGAGTTTGTCACCATCCCTGAATTTATGAAAATTGTGCTATGGTTTAGGATTATTATCTGTATGAATAAAATATGATTTTTGCAAAGGAAGACGTTGAAATAAATCTTCCTAGTCTGATTGCAAGTCTAGGGAAGAGTGGAGATTTGGTTCCCTAATCCTCAACCTTGCTGTATGAAATACTTCTTGGCTGAGCTAACAAAGGTGGTTTTAACTTTGACATTATAGACCCTCTAACTTTTGTTGGAGGATTTCAATATTCATGTGAAAAACCTCCTTGTCTGGTTAAGCATAAGGCTACATGCTCACTATTACTACCATAGAATGATATTCAATATCCAAAAGTAAATCTAACAGATACTTGCATTGATACATACATTGAAGGAGAATCTTGTCATGTGGCTGGCATGGGGTGCGCGGAACGCTGTTACCATCCCACTGAAGTGGTACCTATTTATCTACTTGCATTTGCATGCTTTCAAATTGCTAGGCTGGCAAGAGCTGGGGCGAGTGCAGGAGCTCACTCCGTCACGCGGGACAAGGATTTGAACCTCCGAACTTGCGATCTTCCGATCAACAAGCCTGGCGTCTTACCCGCTGAGCCACCATGCCCCCAATTATTCTACAAATAGGTGTAGAATCTTTCAAAAAGGGTTGGATCACAGTCACAATGTTCTGAGGTGTAAGAATTTCTGCAGATGCAAATCTAAACTCTGAGTGTGTAAAAGCAGGTGACCTTTGACCTAAGGATTGGACAGGGCTAGAGTGCTTGGATGCAAGATCCACCTTGAAGGAACATTCTGAACAGTAGAGCCTTCCTAGGGATGCAAATGAGTTCCAGGAATGCTCTGGAAAACAAAAATCATGTCAGGTATAAAATTATAGTATCTGGACTAAGGAAGACAGTGACCTACATCCCTGTACTAAGAATTATATGGCAACTGATCAGGACTGTGGAAAGTTATATGTTGTCAATTTTCACCCTTGAGATGAGTGATTATTTATGGGAAAGTACAAAACCAATAGAAATCAGAAATGTACTGGTGAAAATAGCATGCTTCAATCTCAACTATTCTGAGCCAGGCCCATCCTGGTCTCAACCATCTTAGTGTGAAGAAGATTGGATTGAGAGTGAGGCCTCAAAGGTATCTACCAGAAGGAGATTATAAGGTCTCAATTGGGGTATTAAGCAATGGCAAGAACCAGCAATAAAGGAGATTAAGAACCATCTTCTATCACTATCCTTTCTTCTTTTTGTCCCTATCAAGATCAAGAGAGGCAGGCCTTCTAAAAAATCCTAAAGACTGAATGATTTCTCTAGCACCAACAGGGGTGGACTTGCATTCCCAGGGGTGAGTTAGCACACATTCAAGAAGAGGTGAGGGAATCCCTGGGTACTTTGGGAGACGTGGTAGGAGCTTTACAAAAAGACAAAGATGCTACTATAGCTTAAGAACCTTTTATTCTTACTGCTTGCGCTCACAAATGGAAGGAGCAATCGTAGTGAGCCTATATAGTGAGCCTATATAATAAATGCTTACAGGGCTTACAAAACTCCCCAGATAGAAAAGATTAAAAGTATAACTATCTATGGGGAATAATTTCTTTTCACAACATTGTCCTTGACTCTTCAGACAGGGTAAGAACAAAATAAAAATAAAAACCATAAAAATAAAATACAGATGAATGATAGCATGTTTGCCTCTGAACAATCATTGTAGCAATCAAAGTTGACCTAAGGGGGTTCAGCATGAGCCATGTCTAGTCATGCGTGATATGTATGGAGGGCAGGACTCCTGCCAAGAATTATATAAGCTCTAGAAGATTCTAAACAGGCTCTGCTGAAGAGCAGAACCCAAATATATGAATCACAAAGATCACAAAGAAGAACTTCCCATTATTTCCATTATTCCTACATCATATAAACATACTGCATTCTTTCCTTGAGCCCTTGAGATAGGGAGTGTTATACTGTACATTGCAGAGAGACTGCAGTAATTGGTGGCATAATAACTAAATAAATAAGCAAGCAAGCAAGCAAAAATTTAAAACATACTGGATTATTTGTGATGTACTTGGAAAATAGAGGGGCGTGGTGGCTCAGCAGGTAAGACGCCAGGCTTGTCAATCGGAAGATCGCAAGTTAGGAGGTTCAAATCCCTAGTCCCGCGTGACAGAGTGAGCTCCCGCACTAGCCCCAGCTCTTGCCAACCTAGCAATTCGAAAGCATGCAAATGCAAGTAGATTAATAGGTACCACTTCGGTGGGAAGGTAACAGCGTTCCGCGTGCATCATGCCGGCAACATGACCATGGAAGCATCTTCGGACAGTGCTGGCTCTTTGGCTAACAAACGGAGATGAGCACCAGCCCCTAGAGTCTGATACGACTGCACAAATGTGCGAGGGGGAACCTTTACCTTTAACCCTTACTGGGAAAATAATTCTGCTCATAAGAGAATTCCATATTATTTCTTGAAGAGCAATTTCATTAGAACATGCTAAAATAATAGTTTAAAACTGATATTCAGAATTACTGTAACCAATTGCATATTTTCAAAAAATATAAATCCTCCAAGTAATTGGAGTCTAACTGAATGACGTTTCTATACATTTCTATACTTTCCAGCAATACTATGTAAATATACATAGTATATTTATAAAGAGTCCCCCTTTCGAGGGAGATGGGCGGTGATAGAAATTGGAAAAATTTCTAAAATAAATACCACACAAATTCTTCAAATTCCCATCCATTAAATGCATATATAGGTAGTCCTCAACTTACTTACGACCACAATTGGGACTGGAATTTCCATCAATAAGCGATGTGGATGTGACGTCACATGACTGCATCGCTTAGCGACAGCAATTCCAGCACTCCCCATTGCTGTTGTTAAGTGAATTCCACCGGTCATTAGCCGAGGACCCACCCCAATCTAAGCCATTCTGGGCTTGGTCCCTCCCAGCCCCGAGCCTCGGTAAGGTAAAGGACTGCCTCCAACTCCCCCCACCCACCTATCTCCCCCCATCTCTTCCCTTTTGGCTACCCTGCACTCTGCCTTGTGGGGCGGCAAGCAGCCCCAGAAGCACGCAGCTCTAGGTCTGCTTGCCATGCTGCAGCTCAGGGACTTCTTGGTGCGCCGCAGCATAGCAAGCGTAGCATAGCCGTAACGTAGCAAGCAGCCCCTGAACTGAGGGTTTCTGGGGCTGCTTGTCACCCCACAAGGCAGGGTGCAGGGCGGCCAAAAGGGCAGAGATGGGGGGGAGATAGGCAGGTGGGGGAGTTGAAGTGCCTCTGCGGTCGTAAGCGCGGGCAGGCTGCCAAGTGCCCGAATTTTGAACACATGACCGCGGGGTTGCTGCAATGTCCGTAACTTCGGGGACCAGTTGTAAGTCCATTTTTTCAGCACAGTCATAACTTTGAATGGTTGCTGAACAAATGGTTGTTACGTCGAGGATTACCTGTACTTCCATAAAATTTAAACATCATATATCTGATGCAATCTGAGTCCTAAGGTTTTTTCTGTCATCAGAAGCTTGCTCATTCTGCTTCACACGACTTTCAAACATTATTTTATTTGGGGTAAGATATGTAACAACTTAGAAAGCCAATAAACAATGAATTATATTCAGATTTATG
Organism: Charina bottae; assembly: GCA_023362775.1. Classification (NCBI taxonomy): domain Eukaryota; kingdom Metazoa; phylum Chordata; class Lepidosauria; order Squamata; family Charinaidae; genus Charina; species Charina bottae. The sequence continues at coordinate 51,504,387 of JALMGJ010000001.1, read as the reverse complement.
AAAATGGGTGGTTTCTTTGTAGCATATAACCCCCACTAATGATATCTATGCTTTTTTATCATAATAAAACCTTGGGCCAGTCACTCTCTCTCAGCCCAACCCACCTCACGGGGTTGTTGTTGTGGGGAAAAGAGGAGGAGGAAGGAGTAATAGGTATGTTCCCCGCCTTGAGTTATTTATAAAAATAATAAAGGCGGGATAGTAATTAATTAATTAATTAATTAATGATAATGCCGTACCATCAATTGACATTAATGTCACATGCCCAAGCTTGCCATTAGCTCAACACACATAGCACATCTGAGCTACTGTACCTAACAAAGCTCACCAACTTTTATCAAGTGGTTACAGATAAATTTGCAGCATTTTAATTTGCCAAGTGCTGACAACACACTGAAGCAATTCAAAATATAAGCGAAAAGAAAAACATTTATCTAAGGATACTGAAAGCTTAATATCAAATCAAATCTTCATTACAGTCATAGACCAGCATAAGGAGGGTGGGGTACATTCATTAAAAAGAAGCATAACGGATCTAACAATATACATCCAAAGAATTATAAACAGCTAGAAGATATAAAAGATATATAAATTAAAATGTAAAAGTATATGTAAAAATACAGGATCTAAAATAAGGGGTTGAAATCTAAAAATGAGAACTAGCAACACGCTAGGGAATATAGAGAACACTGGAACATAGGATTTAGACTTGTTTAACAAGATAGAGAGAGAGAGAGAGATTAGCCTATTCATTTTAAAGACCTTTGAATGGCACATCACAATTTTTTAAACTAATTTTTACTGTCAAAATGGGGGGCCATGACTATATGCATATATTTGGGGATTGACTTATTCTAAATACACATCCTGAACCCAAACTTATATTTATTTTCTCTCTCAACTGCTAAATCTAGCCATTTGAACACATATCTCATGAAAGATCACAAGCCCCAATGTACTGTACTATACCAGCCTTTGATAGAAAAGTTATCACAATGCTGTATTACATACAACAAAATATTCAGTATTTTACTTACATTTGCACACATATAGAAAGTTAAATAAAGCACAAAAAGACTGCCCATTGAAACAGATCCTTAGGAACAGAATTAAAAAAGTATAATTAATTTTAAGGATATGTTCCTGCATTATATTTTGTTTTCAGTAGCTTCATACCAACCCAAAGAAGAAACAAATAGCAATAATTAAACTCACAAACCATTCCCTTTATTTTCTAAAGATAATCTCTAACATCCACTTTGTGCTAAAAAGAATCTATTGTCTTCTATGTACAGGTAGTCCTCAGTTAAAGACCACTCATTCAGCGACTGTTCAAAGTTATGACGGCGCTGAACAAGTGGTACTTACGACCGGTCCTCGAAGTTCCAGCTGTCCCAGCACCCCTGCAGTTAAGTGATCACGATCTAGGGGCTCAGCAACCAGCTCACACTTACAATGGTTGCAGAATCCCATGGTCGCAGGATTGCCATTTGCAACCTTCCTGCCGGCTTCCCACAAGCAAAGTCAATGGGGAAGCCGCCAGGGAAGGTTGCAAGTCACTTGGGTAAATCTCTTGCGCCTGGCAGCAGCCACCCCAAGCCTTGCGGCACTTACGCTCCGCTGGCCCCTCGTGTGCCCTCCGCCGCTTGGCAGCAGCTACTCCAACCCTCGCAGCGCTCACTCCACTCCACACTGGCCCCTTGCATACCATCATGTGCCCTCCCCTGCCCAGTAGCAGCCACCCCAAGCCTCACTGAGCTTCCACCATGCTGCCCCTGCCCCGCAGCAGCCACTCCAAGCCTTGCTGCACTCGTGCCTCACTGGACCCTTGCACACCCTCCCCCACACCCCGCAGCAGCCATTTACCTGCCTGCTGACCTGCCTGGGACTTGCAACTTCCTGCTGCCTTCCCCAGTGACTTTGGTTGTTGCAAGCCAGCAGGAATTTCTGAGATCCTTGCTTAATAACCCGCGAACCTTGCTTAACAGCAGCAATGGGGACTGCTGGGATTGCTGTCACTGAGCAATGCAGTCACGTGACTTTGTGCTTTACAACCACATTGCTTAGTGATGCAAATTCCAGTCCCAATTACCATTGTTAACCGAGGACCACCTATATATGTGCATAAGGTAAAGGTAAAGGTTCCCCCGCACATTTGTGCAGTCGTGTCCGACTCTAGGGGCCGGTGCTCATCTCCGTTTGTTAGCTGAAGAGCCAGTGTTGTCCGAAGACGCTTCCACGGTCATGTGGCCGCATGACGTGCGCGGAACGCTGTTACCTACCCACCGAAGTGGTACCTATTTATCTACTTGCATTTGCATGCTTTCGAATTGCTAGGTTGGCAAGAGCTGGAGCTAGTGCGGGAGCTCACTCCGCACGCAGGGCTAGGGATTCGAACCTCCGAACTTGCGATCTTCCGATCGACAAGCCTGGCGTCTTACCCGCTGAGCCACCACGCCCCTTCATATATGCACATATATATCATTTCAAGCATTCATAGAATAACATAGTAATTGTCATTATGTTGGCTACGAACTATTTGAACAATAATGTATCTGTTTAGCAAAAGGTTGTGCTGCTTTCCCAACCATACAAAACAGGAAGACATAACACATTGCCCTTTATGATAAAAAAACATCCATCAAAACTCTTAATGTTTTTGGACAAATGATGCCCACATTATTATTCCAACACTTTTTTGATTAGACTATATTTGCAGATAAAGATGATGCTTTGGGTGCCCTAGGCTTAATATTGTTATTAGCAAAATAAATTCTGACAGAACTGTTCACTGATTAATCAGGCAGAGCAATCACTACAAGCAAGAAATTAATGTTATTTGTTGTTTGTTACTTAGGGCAAGTTCATATATTTTAAAAGCTGAAGTTTTCTGTGAGCTTCAAGAACACAGAATACATGATTCTTTGCCACATAAAATAAGTGACTCCCAAATCTGTATGGACAATAGCTCATATATTAATTGCCTCTCTTGTTTAAACAAAAAGTGATGAAATTAGAAAAGCACATCACTGGGAAAGCTGGGAAGAGTTGGCATGACTGAAGTGAACTAAGAAGTTACAACTGATATGAGAATCAGATATGTTGCAACCATTTAGATTCAAATACCTTACTGCCACAGTGAGAAGAACATCATACAGATTTCCTCAATGCCCTTCTTACACAGTGGGACTGCAACTGCCAAGCATCTGGTTGATACAGTATAGTCTATGAATCAACCTTCCTACAGATAAAGCCATAACAGTTCGGCCAGTTTTATTATTACTACGACAACTAGAAAGCCTTTTAAAAGATCAGTCGTATCTGTGGATAGGCCTCTTCACTCACATATGGTCCCATATTAATACTGTTCCAAAGGCATTAACAGCATTTCATTTCAGCTGTTTTTGGCCTTCTAAACTCACGTGCCTTAAGCAGCTAACTGTTTGCAGCTATACTTCAATATATTTTGCTTATACACAAAATTATAGGTCAATTCATAGGTAGTAGAGATAATTCCAAAAGATTTGGAAAACTTTTTCTCAGTGCTTGAAGGACATGAGAGGTGATTACAGGGGCAGCGTAGAGTTGTACATCTGCCCAGTTCAGGCCTTATTTTTGTTCTGCTGGTGGTGAATAATCTATCAGGCCAGAATCAAAAACTGAATGGGATCAGTCATTCTCCCCCCTCCCATTCTAATACCTCCCAGTCCCCTTTCCAGAACTCTGAATGCATTGCCTACAATGCACGAAACCAGGAGTGCTGCATATGTTTTCTGCCCCTGCATTAGATTCAAGAAGTCTCCTCTTTCAACTAATGCAACCTCTTTTCTGGCATTCTTCTCATATTTCTGCCTTCACAAGATTTTCTCTTAATTCCTATTTAGCACTGAATTACTGCCTTAGAATGGAAGCAACTCCTCAACAGATGTGCCCTTAGTGTGGTTGGAAAAAAAGTAAACTATATTGTGCTCATGAAGATGAATGACACAGAATTCAGAAACATTTATATATAGTGGCAGTATAGAACATATGACAATACAAAGAAAGCCTTAAAAATATTACATGAAATTCATGATGAGATTTAGTAAGTCCAATGCTTTATAATCTAGTTTATTAAAGCAGAAAATAGACACAACATATGAATGTGTATTATTAGAATGAATGACTTTAGTTGGAATTAATGTTCTGTTGTAAAGTGCACTGGGAATGCTAAAACGGGGGGGAAAACTGATTTGGAACCTTGTCCTGCAGAAATCACCATTTGAGGTAAAGTAACTCACAGCCCTAGGGTTCTTTCAAAGAAGTAACTGATGGTTTATGTATCATCAGAGAGACACCAGTCAGCTAAGATGATTTTTCCCATCTGTCTAGAATTTTATACAAACTGAAAGCATTTTTCAATAGAGCTGAGGAAATTTCCCAGCTCAAATAATAAGAGCATCTTTGCATAACTGGGATAGAAGAATGTGGAGATAATCTTGATGAAAAAATGCACGATCCATTAAGGAGGAGAAACAGCAACATAGTCCTGGAAAAGGAAAAACGAGACAAAGATACTTAAAATATTCTCACCTTGATTCTCTTTGGTATAAGAGGGGACACAGGGAAACTGGCAGGCTTTTGAGATTCTGTTATTGTACCTTGCAAAATAAAGAAGTGTTCCTGTAATCCTGACTTGGCCTACCCTGAAAGGCTGACACTTGGTAACAGAAAAGTTCAGGGATGGAGAGAAACTTGATTTGACCTGAACAATACTTGTAGCTTGAATCATGTCAACTGGATTTCTATTTTCTCAGTGGAAACGTTTCGCTCCTTATCCAAGGAGCTTCTTCAGTCTGAGCAAAGTTGGTAAGGGAATCCTAAATATGTTTCTAGGTAGCTGTGTGTCACACAGCTACCTAGAAACATATTTAGGATTCCCTTACCAACTTTGCTCAGACTGAAGAAGCTCCTTGGATAAGGAGCGAAACGTTTCCACTGAGAAAACAGAAATTCAGTTGACATGATTCAAGCTACAGACAATTCCACCTGGATGACTGAGAACCTTCATAGACATAATGAACAATACTTGTTTTTCCAACACCTGAATTTCTGCCTTGTAACAAAATAGAAATCAGAAGACGTCTACTTCTTGGGAGGAGAGCAATGACAAATCTTGATAAAATAGTTAAGAGCAGAGACATCACACTGACAACAAAGGTCCGCATAGTCAAAGCAATGGTATTCCCTGTAGTAACCTATGGCTGCGAAAGCTGGACCATAAGAAAGGCTGAGCGAAGGAAGATAGATGCTTTTGAACTGTGGTGTTGGAGGAAAATTCTGAGAGTGCCTTGGACTGCCAGAAGATCAAACCAGTCCATACTCCAGGAAATAAAGCCAGACTGTTCATTTGATGGAATGATATTAAAAGCAAAACTGAAGTACTTTGGCCACATAATGAGAAGACAGGATACCCTGGAGAAGATGCTGATGCTAGGGAAAGTGGAAGGCAAAAGGAAGAGGGGCCGACCAAGGGCAAGATGGATGGATGATATTCTGGAGGTGACGGACTCGACCATGGGGGAGCTGGGGATGGTGACGGCTGACAGGAAGCTCTGGCGTGGGCTGGTCCATGAAGTCACGAAGAGTCGGAAGCGACTGAATGAATAAACAACAACAACAACAACAACAACAAAATAGCTAGCAATTATTAGTATTTTACTGAAGCCTCCATGTAGCTCTTACCCTACTCACCACTCCTTTTCCTATCCAGACACTAAGAAAAAGCTATTTGTCCGTTTGTGATACTAATCAGCCTTCATTTTTTAACATCCCACTGTAGGATGATTCTTATGTCTCTTATAGGGTAACATTCTTAACCATATCCTTTTCTCAGCATGTGGGATGATGAAGATGCCCTAACAATATCCCAAGATTGGGGAAGCAAGAAATATCCTCCTATATGTGCTAAAATACAGGGTGACCTTTATTTTTCAAACAGCTACACATTTTCAACAGTAAAGTTGTCTATAGATTCTATTGATCTTCCTTCCCTTTCCAGTCATTCATTCATTCATTGGCGATCACTCGTAGCCGAGTAAGATTGTCTTCCAAAGGTAAAATTTTAACGGTGGATCCGTAAGTGGCTATAAAGGCCAATTCTGGATCCGCACAACCTCCCACAATGAGGGCATAGGTTTCCGGGTGGGAGACGGTCATGATGAGGGTTTGCCTGACGTGCCTTCCTTTTAGCTCTTTTCTCCCTTTCGCCCTGTACTCGTGCTTCTTCAAAGTCCATAGCGCCATTAATAAAGGATGACCTCCAATTGAAACGCTCATGAGTTAGGGCTTCCCAGTTCTCAATGCTGATATTACATTTTTTTAAATTAGCTTTGAGAGTATCTTTGAATCTCTTTTGCTGTCCACCAATATTCCGTTTTACATTCTTAAGTTGGGAGTAAAGTAGCTGCTTTGGAAGACGATGGTCAGGCATTCGAACAACATGGCCGGTCCAGCGAAGTTGATGTTGGATGATCATTGTTTCAATGCTGGTGGTTTTCACTTCTTCTAATACGCTAACATTAGTCCGCCTATCTTCCCAAGTAATTTGCAGAATTTTTCGGAGGCAGCGTTGATGGAATCTTTCAAGAAGCTGGAGGTGGCGTTTGTAGAGGGTCCATGTTTCACAGGCGTACAGAAGGGTTGGTAGTACAATGGCTTTGTAAACAAGCATTTTGGTCTCCCTGCGAATGTCCCGATCCTCAAACACTCTACGCTTCATTCGGGAGAAAGCTACACTCGCAGAGCTCAGGCGATGCTGAATTTCAGCGTCGATGTCAGCTTTTGTAGATAGATGGCTGCCGAGATAAGAAAAGTGGTTGACATTTTCTAGTGACACACCTTTAAGCTGGATTGATGGCGCTGCAGAGGGATTGGTTCGAACTTGCTGGTAAAGCACTTTGGGTTTTTTAATGTTAATCGAGAGGCCGAGCTTTTCATATGCTTCTGCAAAGATGTTTAGGAGCTTTAGGGATGCCATAATTATCACTCTCTTTAAAAAGGGTGATAGAACAGACTGTGGAAACTATCGAGGCATCCCCCTTCTAGCCACAGCAGGCAAAATCCTGGCAAAGATCATCACAAACCGTCTCCTATCTGTATCAGAAGACATCCTCCCTGAAACGCAAAATGGCTTCCGCCCTTCTAGGGGAACAGTGGATATGATCTTCACTGCGCTACAGCTTCAAGAAAAATGCAAGGAGCAAAACCGCCCTCTGTACATGGCGTTTATTGATCTGACTAAAGCTTTTGATACTGTAAATCGTACTGCTCTCTGGACCATCCTTCTGAAAATCGGATGCCCTGATAAATTTGTGAACATCCTGCGGTTACTCCATGACGACATGATGGCAACAATCCTGAATAACAATGGCTCTCAAAGCGATCCATTTAAAGTGGAATCCGGCATTAAACAGGGATGTGTTATTGCTCCAACCTTATTCGCTATCTTCATCGCTATGATTATACACCTTGTTGAAGAGAAACTTCCTACTGGTGTAGAAATTATATATCGAACAGATGGAAAGTTTTTTAATCTTAGTAGGCTGAAAGCAAAAAATAAGGTAATTGCAACTTCTGTTATAGAACTTCAATATGCTGATGATAACGTAGTCTGTGCACACTCCGAGGAAGATCTTCAAACTATCCTAATCATCTTTCCAGTAAATTACTATTGACACACATACTTACTAATTAGGTCTGTATACTTTATTTCTTTAGGTTTTTATCACACATGAACAGAGGCTTTTTTCATTGTCATACAAGAAAAGAAGCCAGACTGCAGCAAAATTCAGGCAGACAATGCTTTTCAACATCTGTCTGGACTCTTTCCTATTTATAGTTGTCCTAGTTCCAAAGATCTACTAGTATATGCCACTTGCCTGCTTAAAAATACCACTGCTGGTCAAGACAGTAAATTCTAAGTATTTGAACTTATGACAATTAAAAGTGATAGGATAAAATAGGAGATGGCTCCATTTGCTGTTCTCTATACTACTCTAAATGTCAAGTCCAAATGTCTCCTCTAAGTGACTTTTCTACACATTTCACCCCCCAAGTGATAACAGAAGGAAATGCTTTTCCTTTGTGCCTATTAAGCATGCACACATATTTTTTCCTAAGAAACCCAGCTGCATGTGTATGGGTGAATGTTGGAAGGCTTCAAGTGGTCTGACAGCTATTATTTATATTTTTCAGCCAATCTAAGAAAAATATATTGAGATACCTCAATTATTTATTTGCAATCTCCGGACAACTGCACACTAATATTGCATCCCAACTGAAAAGGAGCTTTTCAGTGTAGAAAATCACAGCCTTATAAAACCTCAAGGACATCTGGGAGGAAGCACCCTCTTCAATATATTAAAAGCCCACATTACCCAGTCATGATTTTCTAACAAGTTCACTATACCTTTCCTTTTCATCCTGTTGTGGCACAACTTCATACAAAAAAGGTAAAATTTATTAACGATTATAATCACAAATTCTTGTTCTTCTATCAATTTTTATATCATAATGAGGGTTAGTTTTTTTTTTATATTAGCTTTTCTGAGGTCAGTCAGCCTAATATTATAAAATTAGACAATATCAGTTCTAAAAAGTGTCTCTATATCCAACACTTTGAAATAGAACTAAGATTATGGGGGTGGCTCTTTGGAATGTCCGCAGTCTATGTACATGCAAGGCAATATAAGAATGGTAATTCTGCAAGGATTTTATTTTGTTTTAGTTAAGTTAAAAATACCACAGGTGCCAACTGGAGATTTTGCAGTCACTGTATTATCTATGAGTGTATTGTGGGCATAGTATGAAAGAAAATGTTATTTTTTCCATTAAGGTCTATATAAAGGAAGCATAGATCACTTGAGACCCCACTATGCTTAATTTGCACAAAATGTTGCACATAAAAACACATATCTATGCCAACTGGAATACCTGGTGGTTACAGATCTAGTAGAGGTAATTTTCAGTTATAATAGATGCTCTTCAACTCAGACCATGTAAAACTCATCATACTAAACTTCCTCTCTCATAGTACAAAATTTCCATTCTTAGATAAGATGTCTAAATTTGTGATGACCCCTCAGCATTATGGATTTCTTAATGACAGGGATCAGACCTGGCTGAATAACGGGTTCTACTGATTTCTAACTAATTTCCAAAACAAATTACATAGTTAGATCTTTAAAATGTTAAACGAACAAAGCTATACAAACAGTTCATTTTCCCCCCTGTAAAAATAATAGAAAATCAATATCTAAACTGTAAGCAAATGCTAGCAACATTAGCTTGTATTTAAAAATTTTTGAAGCTAATTCATAATATTCTTACAGATTTGGCACCAAGGTTTTTTAAGACCATAAAACAAATTTTCGTTCCAAAATGTACACATGTACCTACTTACTGATTTTAGAATGCAAAGGTTGGAGAGATATTAGACCACAAGAAGAAATAACCTATCACTCCTAGACCAAATAAAGGTTGGCTGTTCACTTGAATGATTATGAGCAAGAAGAAACTCACATACTTTGGGCATGTGATGAAAGGGATGCTAGATTAGAAAAAACATACATATGTGTGTGTGTGTGTGTGTGTGTACAGTATGTGTATGTATGCATGCATGTGTGTGTATGTATGTATGTATGTATGTGTGTGTATATTAATATTAATATTAATATTATGCTTGGCAAGGTTGAGGATAGTTGAAAAAGTAGAAAACTCTCAATGAAGTAAATGGATGGTTTCCTGAAATATCTCTAACAGAGGTATGACTGTAGCTTGAATCATGTCAACTGGATTTCTATTTTCTTAGTGGAAACGTTTCGCTCCTTATCCAAGGAGCTTCTTCAGTCTGGCTTTACCAACTTTGCTCAGACTGAAGAAGCTCCTTGGATAAGGAGCGAAACGTTTCCACTAAGAAAATAGAAATCCAGTTGACATGATTCAAGCTACAGACAATTCCACCTGGATGACTGAGAACCTTCATAGACAACAGAGGTATGAGTTCTTCATGAAAACTAGAAGGAATAGTAAGCAACTGTCAACAAAATTAGTGAGAGTTGGGTTCAATTTAATGGCACATAGCTAACTAAAGTTCTAGTATATAATCACATTTTCAATACATCATATTCATAGGTATGAGTAGGTGCTTTGTCTGAAGAGTAATACATTTTAACAAAACAATTCCCCCCTCTACACACACACACAAACACACAGACACACCTACCTACCTACCTACTCAGAGGTACAGATTAATCAGTTAAAAAAGGCTTAATCTGGAGAAGTGGATATAAAACTGCAGCCTGTTTAAAATATTTCAAGTCACCTCCTTACTCCAATTATCTAGGCTTTAGGTCCTAAAATGTCTCTGATTGCTTGTGTATTTATATTCTATTCTATTTATTATTAAATTTATAACATGCCTTTCTACTTACAGTATATTGGTAAAGACACCTTATAATATCTAATTTCTTAGCATCTTCAAAGACATTCTTATAGTTTGGGTAGAAACTATAACGCTGAGAAGTTACACACAGGAGAAGTTATCTGTTCCTTCAGATATAGCCAAGCTTTCCCTTGAGATTGGCACATTTGCCAAAGCAGAATTTAATACATATCTGAATTCTATATATTCATTTTTCATTTCCCTAAGAATAATTTAACAAGCACATAACATCAATTTTTCTGGCTCAAATTCAACAGCTTTCCTAACTACAGGAAAGTTCCTATGTGTACCTCCTCCTCAGTTGGCTTGTTGACTCACTGACAAAATTTCAAAGGCTTAAACAGACTCATTTGATTTTAAGTCTATTTGGATATTAAATGTCATGTTGAAAGCTACTGAAGGATTTTTAGAGAAATCTGCATATAATGTATACTTATACTGGTATTTAAACTGATTTCATTTTTTGCAAGGTAAGGTGTATGAAAATAGTGCAGACAAAAGAAAGATACAGAATTGAGCATAAAATAAAATTTTAAAGACTGACTCACTGTAGTTATTAGTTAAACTATCTCTATTATTGGAATTCAGTTATTCTACTACCAATTTTTTCCATGCACAAGACTTTAAATAATAAGTTATTACTTTCTTAGGAAGGTTTCTATGCTTTTTCCTACAGAAAAATAGGAAGCATTGGAATTCAGTTATTTCAAAGAATGTGGTAGCTAAAATAACAATGGTTTATTTTACCTTGAGAAGGTAGGTAGGGATATTGCTGAAGTCCACTGGCAATTTCAGAAGGAAACGAGCTGAAAATTCACCAGTCTATCAATTAAAAAAAAAAAGAGGATTACATCCAACCTCACTATTTAATTGGGCATTCACATTCCTAATAATTTGGAGAGACATAATTGAAACAGACTGAATATTTAGAGTTTTGTAGTATATGAAAAGCTAATCACATAGCAAGCAAGGTACCTGCAGCAAAACAACTTAGAATCCAGTGATGGCAAGACAATTATCCCAATTATGCCATTCCCACCTTCCAATTATATTGATCATTATCTGCTGACTCCTAAACTCAGGACTGATAGATAGGCAAATGGAATCCAGACCTTGGGGGGGAGGGTGTCCAGTTTTGGCAGGTGTATCAGTTGCACCCTCCCTTTGAAAAGGAGGCCTTGACAACTGTAACCCATGCCCTAGTCCAGAGTTTTCCAAACTGTGTGTTGCGACACGTTAGTGTGTCGGCTGCAGTGTGTAGGTGTGTCACGCGAACATAACGAGAAACCTCTGAGTCTATGTGAAATTGTTAGGGTGCAGGTTGAGTCGGAGGAGGATGAAGGGACCGTTAGGGAAAGCGTGGGAAGGATCGAGGGGGAAGCTGGCCAGCTGATTGTAGCCAGACAAGGGGGGAGTTCCCCCCTCCAATCAGCGCACGAGCCAGGAGGACAGAAAAAAGGGCTGCTCAGCGAGAGCAGCAATTGGCTCCTGCTCAGCAGTGGCGGGAAACTCAAAGCATAAAAGGACGCCAGGGACGAAAGCCGGTTGTCAGAGACAACCGTTCTGACTACCTTGTACTAAAGCCTCAGACTGCCCTTGAATCTGACTTTGCTGCTGCTCACGAGTCTTGTCCTGCTGACAGCTGGATCGCCACGCCAGAGTCTTGTCAGCCACAGCCAGATCGCTGCGCCAGAGTCTTGCCCTGCCGTCGCTCAGAGCAAGCCAGAACCGCGCCTCACTGCTGCTGCCTCCGAGCCCTGCCAGGATTCCATGCAGGTCCTAGTGCCTGCCTTGTGTCCTGCTGTAAGAGGGGAGCTCTGTCCATGCCTTGCCCTGCTGTAAAGGGGAACTCTGTCCAAGCCTTGCCCTGCTACAAAGGGGTACTAAGTAACTTTTCACTTATTGAAGAATAATTATCTGAAATAAAAAATGATCAAAGTCTGTTAATGATGTATGAAGAGGGTAACTTAGACAGCTTTTGGATTCGCGTTTTAAAAATGCATCAAAACAGGTAAAAACACGTTAAAAATTCTTCTGCAGTTTTCTACTACATACATTTGTGAAGTATCCTTTTCAACGATGACAAACTTAGAGACACTGAAACGTGGAAGCTTAAAAATGCTTGATGACGAAATGCGAATGTCTTTATCTAATATTCCACCAAATATTCAAAAGCTGTGTTCATCCCATCAACCTCATACATCTCATTAAAATGGTAAGTAGTTATTGGTGTTATTTTTTTTAATTCTTGCACATATTTACATATTGTTACTCATAAATGACAACAATCTTGGAAATATATGTTATTTTCTTACATATCATATATTTTTAAAAATATAAATGAAAGGTTTTCATGAGATATGTTGTGTCCCCATACATTTCGCTATTACAATTTATGTATGTGTCCGTATCTCTTATAAGGGATTAGTTTAACCTCCGGTTTGCTAGTAAAACTGAATTACTGTGTCGCGAAATGATGCATGTCTAAAAAGTGTGTCACCAACATGAAAAGTTTGGAAAGCCCTGCCCTAGTCACATCTTTTATAGAGGCTGAGTATTCTGCATGTTCTGTCAAAACTACAGAAACACTTTTTGAAAAGAACAAAATAGTATCTAATATTGCAAGATTTAATTCCTGAAACCTCCTGTGATCTCATATGGGAGTACTGAAAACTTTTGACATTTTGCATTCCCCCTTAAATTTTATGAGACTTCATGAAAGAACCCCCAAATCTCATGATATCTAGCAAACCTTGCAATATTTCAACTATTTTTAATTAATTGTTCTAATTAAATATACAGTACATCCCATGTGCATTGGCTACTATTTTTTACAGTCTTTTCAAAAGGATTAAGTAATGAGGAATCAGTTTTTTAATCACTTTATAAGAATATGCTTATAAAAGAAGCATATTCTTTTATAAGCATATCAGAAGCTTATCTCAGATTATTACACATTGTGAAGAAACAACGGTGGCTGACCAGCTCTATTATATAGCAAGGCAATTCTAATGCTATATTCTTTTGGAAAGGCTCCAGACATTTTAGCCAAATCTTTTCCAACCTGGTCACTCCAGAAGTTGCATATTATAATTCATATAATTCATAACATTTTTGCCATTCAACAGAAGAATCCTCCAGATAGGACTGTACGTTCTTCAAGTCGGGCAACTCAGGAAACGGATTCCACAAATTTGACTGGAACTATACTTTATTGATGGGGCTCAGCGGGTAAGATGCCAGGCTTGTCGATCGGAAGATCGCAAGTTCGGAGGTTCAAATCCCTAGCCCCGCATGACAGAGTGAGCTCCTGCACTAGCCCCAGCTCTTCCCAACCTAGCAATTCGAAAGCATGCAAATGCAAGTAGATAAATAGGTACCACTTCGGTGGGTAGGTAACAGCGTTCCACGCGCGTCATGCGGCCACATGACCTTGGAAGCGTCTTCGGACAGCGCTGGCTCTTCGGCTAACAAACGGAGATGAGCACCGGCCCCTAGAGTCGGACACGACTGCACAAATGTGCGGGGGGAACCTTTACCTTTTTTTAATACTTTATTGATATATAGGCTATAGTAACAACAGGATATAGTAACACAATCTTAAAAGCCTAAGTTTCAATTGAAGAGAATATTTGTAGCTCAGGGTTGAACTGTGCTCTCTGAGCCTTGTTGTTTTCTTGCAGATATTTCATTGCCAGACTAGGCAACGTCTTCAGTGCGGGGAAAAAAACAACCCTGAAACTTTCGCACTGACGATGTTGCCTAGTCTGGCAATGAAACGTCTGCAAGAAAACAACAAGGCTCAGAGAGCACCAAGGACTCCAGAAGCTTACGTTTTCCCCTCCACACTTCTTATACTCTAGTGCAGTGTTTCTCAACCTTAGCAACTTTAAGATGTGTGGACTTCAACTCCCAGAATTCCCCAGCCATCAAGGGGGAACTTTGGGAGTTGAAGTCCACACATCTTAAAGTTGCTAAGGTTGAGAAACACTGCTCTAGTGAATTAGACAGGAGTCACACTTCCCACCCCCCACACACTTTCACTGTTGCCCTGGTTTTCCCAATGAGTCTTTACAATACCTCAACCAGATCCCACCCTCTATCAAGGGTAGGGCTTTTCAAACTGCAGTTTGCAAATCTGAGGGGAATCTCATGGCTGTGTGTGTGCGCGCGCTCATGCTCAAATTCCCGCTGCCTAGACATGCCGGGTATTGACTTATCCAAGGAAGGTGGAGAAGAAAGCCTGGGGGGGGGGGGAGGTCGGATCTGCTCAATTTAAAATAATAATACAATACTATTTAGATATGAAGTTCCTATGTTAAATCTGAAGACTGCCCCCTTACCTGGGCAAGAGAAGAAAAACCAGAGCTCTGTTGGAGCGTGCTCTGAGCTTTCTTCTCAGATAATCCAGGAGCAGTTTGTCCATGCAGAATGGGAGTGATTTTGGGCAAGGCTCTAGCTTTGTGTGCATCCCTGAATTATGCAGAAGTGCACAAACTTACATTAAAAATACTACTTTAAATTTAATTGTTTTATAGTTTATTTCTAATAATTTTTATTTGATAGCTTCAAGTCCCTATTATTGGGTGTGGGTTTTTTTTTGATATACAGTATAGATCAAAATTTAATTATTAAAAATAAGTGGTATATTTGTTTCTTGCTCAACCATAACCCTAATGAAATCATTTATCCATGGGAAGATCGCACAAATTAACCTATCATTTTAAGGAGCTACTGAACCATGGAGTTTGAGAACCCCTGGTCTTCAGCTTCTTACTGAAACTAAAGAGGATTGTATTCTGATTTAATTTCTGCTTACAATAAATAAATAAATAAATATCCAGAGTCACATGCAATTATTTTATTTTTACATGTTGTATACTATTTCTCAATGGTATACAATCAAATGTTACTATGCAATCCGCAACTCATTCACAGACAACTTTCTTGCAAATTACCACAAAAAGTGGAGGCAGCATCTCAATAGCAGGTGTTGTTGCCACTTTTTAAATTGTCTCTTTTATTGGAAACAGAAGGAAAGAAAAGGAGGCATAGTCAACACAGGCACTTCCAACTGTTGACTCTTACATTTTCATTAAGCTTGCAGAATTTATTTAATTAGAATAAATCCATTTATTAAATGTTACGATCAGGTGTGAAGACTTTAGTCAGTGCTTTACTGTGTTCATAATCCTCAATTCCACACAACTGTTAGACATAGTTGTTTACCTAGAATACAAGTTCAAGCAAGGTAATGCAATAAAATTGCTGAACAGCAGGAAGTGAGAAGAGCAACAAAGGTAAATTGAGGACATCTATTTAAGAAGTACACACCTAAGACAAAGATCATCTCCAAATCAGGCTATAGTTACCATGGAAAGGAATCTCTAGTAGTACTCTTCTGTTAGTATAAATGCAACTACAACTTACCCAGTTGTTCTTTTTGCCAGCATAAATTTCCATGTTCTCTCCATATTGAGGTTCTTCAAGTAATGTTTGATATTCAAACATGAGCCGAGAGCTCTCACGTAATCTGCTGCATTGAAACTGGTGATACTGTTGTACAAGTTCTTTTACAACAAGCAGAAGGCATTCAGGATTTGAAGGATTCCAGCAGGCCAGGTTCTGTTCAATTAAGAGACAAGTTAACCCATGAATAATGAAATGTAATTTTATTTTCATTGTCCAAAGTGAGATTTTGAATTGGACCACGGACCAACTTGCATGCTCTTTCATTTGCCAAAGAATCAATATAATGGTTATCACTGAAATTGATGGATCTCTCAGTTGTGGCACTCTAGGTTAAAAAACAACAACACTGAGCATTGGCAATATTTTCCTCCTCTTTTGGTGAAGACAGATGGGCACAACAGAAAAAAAGGAGTGACGCACGCAGTATCTTAACTGCTCTGACATAGATTTGTGCCTCAACTTAACTTGGGGCTTCAGTTTGTTGAGAGGCCATCAAATTCTCTCAACAGAGACAGGATTGATAATGGATTTTCCTTGAGGATTAGGATATAGCAATTGCTCAAGGCGCTGATCTAACACCAGGTTTGATCACTATGTTTAAAAGAACTCATCCACTCATTGAGTGAAATTCCTGCTACAACAAAATCTATTAACGCAACATTAGAAACAACCATTTTTAGGAAAGGCTGTTGAGAAGATGGTGGTTCAGTTACAGAGTGCGGTAAAAATGAATTACCTGGATCCCTTTCATTCATGGTTCAGACCTTGGCATAGGCAGAACTGCACTGGTTGCAATGGTGGATGACTTTTGTTGGGATCTGAATGAGAGGAGTGTAATTCTGGTCCTACTTGACTCACAGCTCCTATTGGATTTGCAGGTAAGGCAATGGCCAGAGGGATTTTACCTAGTTTGGCTGGGGCACAGGCTGTGATCCTATCTGGAATAGCAGGCTCTGACAACAGTCATTCATGCCCTTATCACCACTACACTAGACGTTTATGAAGCTGCCTTTGAAAACTATGGGAAAGTTTTATAACTTGTACAAATGCAGCAGTCCTTGTGTTGGCAGAGGAGAGTCACTACAGCCATGTAAGGTCACTGTTATGGGAGCTATGTTGGCTTCCCATAGATTTCCAGATACATACAATTCAAAATGCTGCCTTGGTTCTAGGTATTGTTAGATCTCTCTCTAACAGCAATTAGGACTGGAGGAGATCAGCCAAAGAACAATTCCCTCAATTGAATCAATCAATTAAACAGGTTTAATAGGAAAAAGGTTGAATTGAGGATAGAACAATTCCAGCACATTTTAGAAGTAGAACCTATACATAAGAAATTCAAAGCCATTAGATTTGGCTTTCTTCCTCCTGTGCTTTCAGTGTACTGGAGTGGATGCGAATCTCTTCAGAGAAGGCGAAGTGGTCTTTACCTGGTTTTGGCTTACATAACGGTTGTTACATAATGGTTACTAGCTACATTATCAGTGTAAGAATCCACTCTTATAGTTATCTACTCAGAATTTTAGCAGAGAGAAAGAAAATTATAAGGGGGGGAAATATGGGCAACATCAACACAAACAGGGCTATATAGTGTGACCTATGTATGGATTTCCTATTCTTTGTACCAGGTCCCAGTCCTACATAAATCATTTAATCCAGTAAATCCAGATTATCTAGCCCATAATCTGCTGCCATGATCTAATAATATATAAAAGGCTACTATTTTTATAGATCTGTCTTTCTACTTCAAAGCCAATATGTGTAATAAAATGTGCAAACCTGAGATTTAGACCTAGACATGAACGTAGGAGATACATTTATTTATGCAATATAACATCCAGTCACTAATACCCAATGATATAATTCACCTAACAAAACAGCGTATACTAATTCAGCAGATTCTTCTTTCCCACTTTCCATGCCACCCTCCAGTTCTGTTTCAGAGAGCTGGAGGACATTTTAGAATAGATTTGGAAGGCACACAAAGGGGTGGAAACCTATGCAATGCAGCATCAATTTGATATACAGGTAGTCCTTGACTTACAACCACTTGTTCAGCAACCGTTCAAAATTACAATGTCAGTGAACGAGACAGATTACATCGCAGCAAGCCACGGTCATGTGATCGCCATTTGCAACCTTCCCTGCTGGCTTCCCACAAGCAAGTCAATGGGGAAGCCAGCAGGTAAGGTTTTTTATTTATTTATTTATGTTTCAATTTATATACCGCTCCATCTCCCCACAAGGGAACTCTGGGCGGTTTACAAAATACCACAATTAAAATCTGACCATTAAAACAACCTAATAAAATACTCTCATATAATAAAATTAAGTATAAAAATCCAAGATGAGATGGTTTGATGTTTAGATGTTTAAAAGGGCCCTATGGCACCAGCCATCCCCAAGAGGAACTATTCCCCCCCCCCCCACGCAAGGCGGCAGAACCAGGTCTTTAAGTTCTTTCTGAAGGCCGGGAGCGATGAGGCCTGCCTCACCTCCGGGGGTAGCATATTCCAAAGGGTGGGCGCCGTTACTGAGAAGGCACGCCTCCTAGACCCCGTCAGGTGACATTCCTTTACGGACGGGATCCGCAGCATGCCCTCTCTGAATGACCGAGTGGGACGGTTCGACGTTATGGGGATGAGATGGTCCCTCAGGTAACCTGGCCCCATGCCATGTAGGGCTTTAAAGGTAATAACCAACACCTTGAATTGGACCCGGAAGCACACAGGCACCCAGTGCAGCTGTCGCAGCAGAGGTGTCACATGCGCTGATCTAGGCGCACCAATAACTGCACGAGCAGCCGCATTCTGGACCAATTGAAGCTTCCGGATACTCTTCAAGGGTAGCCCCATGTAGAGCGCGTTGCAATAGTCTATATGGGAGATGACCAGGGCATGAGTGACTGTACGGAGGGCTTCCCGATCCAGGAAAGGGCGTAACTGACGCACAACACGAAGTTGTGCAAAAGCCCTTCTGGCCATGGCTACCACCTGCTCTTCGAGCAGGAGCCGTGAGTCCAGAAGAACCCCCAAATTACGCACTTGGTCTGAATGGGGTAGTGCAACCCCATCCAGAACTAGAGATGACTTCCTGGATCCACGGGAGCCATCAATCCACAGCCACTCCGTCTTACCAGGGTTCAGTCGAAGCCTGTTGTTCCCCATCCAGACCCCCACAGCCTCCAGGCACTGAGAAAGGGTAGCCACTGCATCACTTATCTCACCAGGGATGGAAATATATAATTGAGTATCGTCTGCATATTGATGGTATCTCATCCCATGGTGACGGATGATCTCACCCAGCGGTTTCATGTAGATGTTAAATAGGAGAGGGGAGAGAACCGAACCCTGTGGTACCCCACAGACGAGGGGGCGAGGGTCGGATCTTTCATCTCCTATTACCACCGATTGGGAACGGCCCTGGAGGAAGGAGGTGAACCAGCGCAGAACTACGCCTCCCACCCCCAACTCCCTGAGCCGTCCCAAAAGGATACCATGGTCGATGGTATCGAATGCCGCTGAGAGGTCAAGAAGAGCTAGGATGGATGCACTCCCTCCATCCCGCTCCCGCCAGAGATCATCTGTAAGCGCGACCAATGCAGTTTCCACCTCATATCCCGGCCTGAAACCTGACTGAAAGGGGTCCAGATAATCCGTATCATCCAGGATCCTCTGGAGTTGCAACGCCACCACTTTCTCAACCACCTTCCCTAAAAAGGGGAGGTGGGAGACAGGACGAAAATTGTCCAATATAGTAGGGTCCAGTGATGGTTTCTTGAGGAGGGGGTGCCCTACCCAAAGCCCCTTTAAAAGCAGCTGGGAACACCCCCTCCCCCAGAGATGCATTAACCATCACCTGGACCCAACCACATGTCACCTCCCGGGCTGCCTGTACCAGCCAGGAAGGGCATGGGTCCAGATGACATGTGGTGGCCCTTACAACCCGAAGGATCCTGTCCACTTCCTTAGGTCCAACAGGATCGAACTGTTCCCAGATAACCGGGCAAGGACGTTCCCTCGGCATCTCCCCAGACTGTGCTACACGCTTAGAGTCCAACTTAGACCGAATCTGAGCGACTTTATCCTGCAGATGCTCAGAAAATTCTTCCGCACGGCCCTGTAGGTGGGTCACAGACTCCACCTTACCCAACAAAGATCTTGTTATCTTAAACAGGGCCGTCGGACGGCATTCTGCGGACGCAATAAGAGCGGAGAAATATTGACGTTTCGCCGCTCTTACCGCCACAAGGTAGGTCTTAACAGCGACTCTAGCTAGTGTTCGGTCAGATTCAGTCTTTGTCTTTCTCCAGCGGCGCTCTAGGCGTCTCTTAACCCTCTTCAAGACCCTCAACTCCTCTGTATACCAAGGGGAGTATCGGGTCAAGTGTGGCAAGAGAGGTCGCATAGGCGCGATCCTGTCCAAGGCCCCGGCCGCCTCCCTATTCCAGGCTGCGGCCAGGACCTCCGCCGGAGCGTGCAGTAGATCCTGAGGTACAGCCCCCAGCTCCCTCTGAAACCCTATTGGGTCCATTAGTCGCCGGGGGCGGACCAATCGACTGGGTCCTGCCTCCCTGCGGAGTGGGGCGGCATAAGAGAATCTCAAGGTCACCAGGGCATGATCTGACCATGACAAAGGGGAAAGATGTAACTCTCCCCTCAGAGCATACTGCCACTGCTCCGACAAGAAAACTAAGTCCCGGGTGAGTCCACTGTCTCGAGTTGGGTCTCGAATAATCTGGAACAGGCCCATGGCTGCCATGGTAGTCATGAACTCCCGAGCCGCCTCAGAGGCACGTCCCAGGGACGGCAGATTGAAATCCCCCAGAACCATAAGCCTAGGGAATTCCACCGCCAGCCCCGAGACGGCCTCCAGCAGCTCAGGCAGGGATGTTGCTACGGAGCAGGGAGGCTGGTACAGCAGCAACACTCCCAACTGTTCTCGAGAACCCAACTTGAAAAACAGGGTCTCACAACTGGCCACTTGCGGAGCAGTGCCCCTGAAGGCCACTAGAGACTCTCGAATTACAACCGCCACCCCTCCTCCCCTGCCCCGGAGTCTCGGCTGGTGCCATACTTGAAACCCGGCTGGGCATATTTCAGAGAGGGCTACCCCCCCCTCCGAGCTCAGCCAGGTCTCGGTGATACATGCCAGGTCTGCCCCCTCTTCCGTGATCAAATCACATATGAGGGGGCCCTTGTTGTTAACAGACCTGGCATTAAGCAGCAGCAGCCGGAAACCAGGGCCCTCAAGGATCTGCTGACCAGGACCTGGGTATGAACCTGGAGGGCCGGAACACGCCACTGGTAACAAACACTGGGGGCGTCTTCCCCAACGATGGCCCGCCCTCCGGTTCCCGTCATAACATCCCTGGCCCGTCACCACTTCGATAGGGCAGCCCACTCCGTAACCCCCAGAGCTTCCAGGTCCAGATGCCTCCACTCCCGGACCTTCAAAGACCCTAGGTTGAAACACGGGTCCCCTCCCCCACGCACACATCTCTCAAGCTCAATCAACTTCTAGTGATGGTAGCCCCCCCCCAGCGCACCAGCCTAAGCTCTCGGCACTGATAGGGCCTAACCACCACAACCACACCTGCAATATCCCCCCACAACCACTCTCACTGGTCGCAGAGAGATATCATCCACTCCTGCCCACCACCTGTCTCCCACTCAGGTGTGGGCACTCATACATACTATCACACAGTCTTGGACTCCCCGCTGACTCTCTCACACCCAAGGGGGGCCACATTCACACTACAGGGACCCTAAATAGTCTCTGCCGCCTATAAATAAATGTGGGTGTAGATGGGGGCTTCCTCTTAGTTGTTAAACTAAAGTTAAAAGTCCAATAAAAAACCTTCAACAGTTGTTGATTTCATGGGGATATTATGGCTGGTCCCCCATTCCTGAACCCGTCGTCCCCCCTTAGACCCCCTCCCCCACAGTTAAAGACCACCAGGCCCACCAAGAGTTCGTCCAAGTCGGCGTGCCTTAAGATCTAACACGCTCCGCTGCTCTGCTCTTCCGTCTTATTGCAGTGCCAAGGTCTCGCAAGCCTCCAGTGTATATTAAATCTCTGGGGCTCGCCAGGTCCATCAACAATTGCGGGGGTTCGTCAAAGTCCGTCCGGGCCCCAAGCTCCCAAAGATATAGTAAAGTGCTTATCCACAAGGCCCACAGGCTCCTGATTATACTCCGCCACTCCGCCGCTTCCTCTACTACACCGGAGGGCCGCCAAGGGGCCGAGCATCTTCGACCAGATAGTAAGGGCTCACCAGGGAGTCCACCCAGTTCACAATGGGTTCGCCCGAGCCCCCAAAGCCCGCAGGGAAAAGCACCGCGTTTCGCCGTTTTCCAACTCTCCTCCTCCAAACGGCTGTCGCGTTTTGCTGCCCCGCTTCGCCGCCTCGTCGCCTGCTGTTCCACCCGGGGGGGTCCAGCCATCTCCCCACCTCGGTCCAGAAGTGAAAGCCGAGGGAACCTCACAAAATCCCCTACCCACACCTCCAGGTAACATAAAGGCAGGGTAGGGTGGGATTCAGGAGACCAGGAACCTCTCTCCCGGAGCAGCGCTCAACGGCGCAGCGCTCAACGGCGGCTGCTCCCGATCGCCATCTTGGATCTCATCCAAGGTTGCAAGTTCCTCCCGTAAATTGCTCCTGCCGCTTTTTCTCCTGAGGAGCCCTGCTACAGAGTATGAGATCCCAGGGATCTCGTACTCCATAGCACTCCCCCACCTCCCATGCTCTGAAGCACCTGCCTGCAGCCACCACCTGCCCACGCTCAGTAGTGCCTGCCCATTGCCCCCATGGCCTGCCTGCCCTTGCTCAGAAGTGCCTGCCCGCGGCATCCCCCACTCCCTCACGGTACCCATGCACCCCCCGCGCTCCCTGACTCCTGCCTCTTCCCGCTTAACAACCCATGTGTTCCTAAGGTTACGGGACTGCTGGGATTGCTGTCACTAAGCAATGCAGTCACGTGACTCATGCTTTACAACCACATCACTTAGTGATGGAAATTCCGGTCCCAATTGCTGTCGTAACCCGAGGACTACCTGTATGGAGCCACTTTGATTCCCTCCATTGGAGCACTCAACCTCAATATAACACCTTGACTCAAAAAAATAAGGTAATCCATTACAGTACTCCCAACTGAGATGTCAAAAGGGCTGCTTGTTGCAGCCACTGAGCTGGAAAAGCTGTCAAGAGTGTCCTTCTCTAAAGGCCAGTGAGGCAATTGCTTTGACAAAGATCAGCCATATGGAATTTCCTGTAACAACCTCAAGAGTGTTTCAATTAAAACAAAGAGACCCTTCAATCACCAACAATACCCTATAATGTTCTTTTATTTCACTAACTCCTGAACCAAATAAACTCCCATTCTGTCTCTTCCTGTTGTCTCTTTTCATCCTATCAATTGACTCTAGCTGAATTCTATCAACTGCTTTTGCCAGCTCCTTCTTTTCATTTTATCAACAAACTCTACCCACAACTGCATAGGCTCTTTTTGCTATCATTTATTTCACATTCTTCTTTTATATCAGAGATGCACAATCTAAGGTACCAAAGATCTCAAACCATCCTCAAACGCTTTTCCAGCTATCTGAAACTTCCAAAATTTGTTAACAAGTTGTTATTTTTACTGTAACTGAATGGAAAATTGATTTTCTAATTTTATTTATTTATTTATATTTCAAATTTCGTCACCGCCCATCTTGCTCGAAGCGACTAAAACACAACGGGGGGGAAAAAACTCGCAACTATATTTAATTTGACTTGCCTTTAAATGTAAGTGAATTCATATGAAATTAATTTTTTGTTCTGTCTCAATCCATTCCTTTGTGAAGTGTGGGCTCCAAGATTTCACTAAAAGGTTAAGTGCGTCCCTTTACCTAGAAAAATCTTGTGCGTTCCAGTTTTGCACATGCATTCATGACATATTTAACTTACATATGGAGTTTGTGCATTTGAACCTTGAATAACCAAGAGAGTACAAGTGATTTGACCTCTGATACATAGTGAATTAAGATTAAACTCATTATCAATTATCTATTAGACTTGCAAAAATAGTTTAACAGAAAGTTTCCCACCTTTCTGAAGTAGATTGTGTTCTTTCAGAAAAAAAATCTTGCATTATACAATTAGAAGTCAATCAAGATATGTATAATTCCATTTCTTTTATAAAGTTTTAAGTAAATACCCCTTTCATAAAGCTGAAGACCTAACATGCCTGTATGGATTGACATCCATACCCCAATAAGAAATGGAAATAACCTTTCTCCCATAATTATCTTAAGCATTACCTCATTAATATTTTGCTAAAGATGTTATCAACATTTTACTAACTGTTCTGTAATATAAAATAATTTTCTCCCAAGCATCACTAAGCCTGAGGAACTTCAGTCACATGACATTAAATAAACAAAAGAAAGAAGATGGTGCCATTTGTTCTTCTCAAATGACATGTTTATTCTTGTCAAGTTGAACAATGTTGTATCAAAACTGAATTTTATTAACTTCCCTACCCTAACACATTACTTTCAGACATGAAAAACCTTTAACTAAATATTTAATTCTAAAGCCAACTAGATTTTTAAAAAACACACGCAGTAAATAGCAGCCATAGCAGAAAAATCACAAAGTAAGTTTTTTTTTTTAAAGTGGCAAACAATCCAGTGCAATTTTAATATATTCACACTAGGTTAGCACATTTGTAAAACCTTCAGTAGATTGGAATTAATTTTTAAACTTCTTCTCCAGCCATACTTTAATTTACTGTGTGTACTCACATACAGTATGTCCGCGGATATACTGCAATATACAGTACTTATCTGCGGATAAGCTGACCCTTGAATTTTTAACCAAAATATCATGAAAAATATGAAATGGTATATGAGATATACCATATCATATGGATATGATATATCCACCCATGGATAAGCCCATCCTCGAAATTTCTGTATGTTTTAATTTTCACAATTGGCTTATCTGTGGATAATCCACAGATTATCCATTTTTAATGGTATTTTGGTCAAAAATTCAAGGGTCAGCTTATCCGTGGATGGGCTTATACGAGAGTACATATGGGATATATGAGTAGTTTAAAAAAGGATTGCTGTATATACTTGTGGATAAGCCTATCCGCAGATAAGCTGAACCCTTTTTGGGGGGCGTATTTTGGCACCTAAAATCCTCGGGTTATTCACAAGCATATATGGTACATAAATTTATAAATAAATTTATATTCTGAAGTTTTAATTGTTAATTTCAGAATTGGCATTTAAGGAGGCAAAAGGGAAGCTGCTGAAGTCCTTGTATAGGACAGCCCTTTGGATGCCAGTGTTCTTTTTGACTAAGATATTTACCTATTGAATATTAGATTATTATTGGAGCAGTAGGAAGGCATGCTACTTACACCCAACTTTCTTAATATTTTAAGCCTTTATAAATTTTCTACAAGCTTTGCATAGAAACCTTACCTTAGTATGTCAATGCTGTAAGCCACAAAATACTTTCCACATTTCATTTCTCTAAACACACCCTTAAAATACATATTCTTAATTACTTACACTACAATTCTGTAGCAGAAGTAAATATTAAGATATAGTTGTGCCAATGTCAGTATTCCAGCTAGATGAGTAAACACACTTGTACTAGAGAGAAATATCAGATCGTAATCACAGAGAAATACGGTATCACTGATTGTGTGGCATCACAAGGATATGGCAATATACATTGGCAGAAGCATCCTGCAGATGACTACCTTATTGCCTGGCACGTTCAAGGGCAGTTTTCTTGTCTTTACCACATGCCTTCAAATGAGTACCCTTCCAGGAAGTAATCTGTATACTTGAATTTGTAAATTAATATTAAAGAAAGAAAGGAATACATTTGCAACTTGGGCAAAATTTTAGCAAGGAATCACACAGTGCAGGAAAGTTTTTTATTAAAGTCGTCGTATATGAGATGGGCAGCAGAGAAATTTGACAAATAAATAAATTTGTACAAAATTTTCATTTAAATTCTGCACCTATTGTTTACTTATGAAATGTTTTACAATGTAAGATTGTCTCCGTTTCTCCTCAGGTTGGTAGAGGATAAAGGAACTAAAAGGATCATAAAGACCAGTAAACAGATTAGGAGCAAGAAGTAGGAAGAACGTATCATTCTGAATTAGAACGTGTCGTTAGTGGTCTATCTTTTGAAAGTGCTATTATAAGACAGCATGAAAAAAGGGAAAAGTAAAGTTTGTTTGTTTATTTGTTTATTTATTATTTATATTTCTATCATCGCCCATCTCCCCCAAAAAGGGGGACTCTGGGCAGTTTACAGTCAAATCAATGACTAAAACCACACAAGCTTAAAATCCCAATCAACCACCAATACAATCGAGAATAAATAAATACAAATACAAAATCCAAGTGGCGATAACCTTCAGCAGGGATGACACTGTGGTGCCAGCCACCCCCAGGACGAACTATTACCCTTCCCCTCCCAAGCAAGGCGGCAGAGCCAGGTCTTTAGACTCTTCCGGAAGGCTGGGAGCGCAGGGGCCAGTCTCCCCTCCGGGGGCAGAATATTCCAAAGCGCGGGCGCCACTGCAGAGAAGTCTCACCTCCCGGACCCCGCCAGATAAAATTCCCTTTTCGACGGGGTCCATAGCATGCCCTCTCTGCATGACCGGGTGGGGCAGGTAGATGTTATGGGGATGAGACGGTCCATCAGGTAACCTGGCCCCATGCCATTTAGGGCTTTAAAGGTGATAACCAACACCTTGAATTGGACCTGGAAGCAAACCGGCACCCAGTGCAGCTCGTGCAGCAGTGGTGTCACTTGTGCCGATCTTGATGCACCAATAACTGCCCGCGCGGCTGCATTCTAGACCACCTGAAGCTTCCGGATACTCTTCAAGATTAGCCCCATGTAGAGTGCATTGTAATAGTCTAAATGGGAGATGACGAGGGCAAGAGTGACTGTTCAGAAGGCCTCTCGATCCACGAATGGGCGTAGCTGCCACACAACCTGAAGTTGCGCAAAGGCCCTTTTGGCCACGATTGCCACCTGCTCTTCAAGCAGGAGTCTTGAGTACAGGAGGACCCCCAGGTTCCGCACTGGGTCTGAATGGGGCAGTGCCACCCCATCCAGAACTAAGGATGACAACTTCCTGGAAACCGAGGGGCCATCAATCCACAGCCACTCTGTCTTACCAGGGTTCAGCTGAAGCCTGTTGTTCCCCATCCAGACCCCCACAGCCCCCAGGCATTGAGACAGGGAAGCCACCGCATCACTTAACTCAACCGAGATGGAGATATATAATTGAATGTCATCACCATATTGATGATACCTCATCCCGTGGCAACGGATGATCTCACCCAGTGGTTTCATGTAGACATTAAATTGAAGAGAGAAAACCGAACCCTGCGGCACCCCACACAAGAGGGGTCGAGGGTCGGACCTCTCATCCCCTATCACTGATTCGGAACGGCCCTGGAGGAAGGAGGTAAACCAGCGCAGAACTACAACGCCCACCCCCAACTCCCTGAGCCATCCGAAAAGGATACCGTGGTTGATGGTATTGAAAGCCACTGAGAGGTCCAAAAGAGCCAGGATGGATGCACTCCCTCCATCCCGCTCCTGCCAGAGATCATCCATAAGTGTGACCAATGCAGTCTCTGTCCCTTATCCTGGCCTGAAACCTGACTGGAAGGGGTCTAGATAATCTGTTTCATCCAGAATCCTCTGGAGTTCTAATGTCACCACTTTCTCAACCACCTTTCACAAAAAGGGTAGGTGGGAGACAGGACGAAAACTGTACAACACAATAGGGTCCAGGGATGGTTTCTTGAGGAGGGGGTGTACTAGCGCCACCTTAAAGGCAGCCGGAAACACCCCCTCTCTCAAGGATGTATTAACCATCACCTGGATCCAACCACATGACACCTCCCGAGCTGCTTTTACCAGCCAGGAAGGGCATGGGTTTGGATGACATGTGGTGGCATTTACAGTCCGGAGGATCCTGTCCACTTCCTCAGGCCCAACAGGATCAAACTGTTCCCAGATAACAGGGTAAGTACGCTCCCTCGGCATCGCTCCCGACTGTGCCTCACACTGAGAGTCCAACTTGGAATTGGTCTGAGCAATTTTATCCTGCAGATGCTCAGAGAACTCCTCCGTAAGGCCTTGTAAATGGGTCACAGAATCTACTTGACCCAAAAGAGATCGAGTAATTTTAAACAAGGCTGTCGGGCGGCATTCTGCGGATGCAAGAAGAACGGAGAAATATTGACGTTTCACCACTCTTACCACCACAAGGTGGGCCTTAACAACAGCTCTAGCTGTGCTCGGTCAGATTCAGTCTTCGTCTTCCTCCAGTGGCGCTCCAGACGTCTCTTGACCCTCTTCAAAACCCTCAACTCCTCTGTAAACTATGGGGGGTGACGGGTTGAATGGGGCCGGAGATGTCACACAGGCACGATCCTGTCCAAGGCCCCAGCCGCCTCCCTATTCCAGGCTGCGGACAAGGCCTCCACTGGACCGTGCAGCAGGTCCTCGGGTATAACCCCCAGCTCCCTCTGAAACCTCATTGGGTCCATAAATCACCGGGGGCGGACCAGTCAAAGGGGTCCTGCCACCCTGCGGAGTGAGGCGGCACAAGAGAATCTCAGGGCCACCGGGGCGTGGTCTGACCATGACAGGGGGGACAGTTCTAAATTTCCCCTCAGATCACATTGAAGGCCACTAGAGACTCTCGGATGATAACCGCCACCTCTCCTCCCCTACCCCGGTGTCTTGGCTGGTGCCACACCTGAAACCCGGCCGGGCATTTCCGAGTGGGCTACCCCCCTTCTGGACCCAGCCAGGTCTCGGTAATACATGCAAGGTCTACCCCCTCTGTGATCAAATCACATATGAGGGGGGCTTTGTTGTTCACTGACCTGGCATTAAGCAGCAGCAACCGGAGACCAGGGCCCTCAAGGATCTGCTGTCAAGGGCCTGGGTTTGAACTTGGAGGGCCGGAACGCACCACCGGTAACAAACACCGGGGGCGTCTTCCCCGAAGATGGCATGTCGCCCGGTTCCCATCGTAACATCCCCAATCCGTCAGCACCTCAATCAGAAAGCCCGCCATACAGCCCCCAGAGTTTCCTGGTCCAGTTGCCTCCACTCCCGGAACCTTGGAAATCCTGAGTTTAAACAAGGGTCCCCTCCCCCACGCAAACGTCCTCTCACACTCAGTTGACCTTGTGTGATGGCAGGCCCCGCAGCGCACCAGCTCCCGCTCTCGGTGCTGTTAGGCCTAACCACCACCCACACTCCCACTGTGCCCCCCCTCAGCCTCTCTCACTAGTCGCAGAGGGGCAACCCAGCCACTCCTACCCACCATCCATCTCTCACTCAGAGGTGGGTACTCTTACACACAACCATACAATCCTGAACCCCCCTCCATGTCTGTCACCCCTGGAGGGGAGTACCACACTCACACCAAGGGACCCTGCAACTCTTCACCTCCTTAGTAGATTGGGGTGGTCAGTCCTCTACATCCCGTGTTATTGAAATCCACGGGTGTGTTACTCCAAAACCACTCCACCCCCAGGTCCTGTGCACTATCCAGCGGGGGCCCCCCCACACCCCCAAAATCTGTCACAACAGCAAGCCTCACTCCAAAGCACTGAGACTCAATGTGCCATTAATGCTGGTTCTCTGCACGGGGGCTCACTGCTGGTCTTCCAAACAAAACCACCAAGGTCTATCAATGCCTGGAGAGCCCCCCAGGTACCACCAAAGCTCTCCCAAGTTCTCCAAAGGTTGCAGGGGATCCGTTGAGCTCACCGTCACCACAAAGCCACCACACTCCGCCGCTCTGGCCAGGGGGCTCCGCCCGTGAAGCCCGTCACGTTCCCCGCTGCTGAGTTCCCTGCCGCCGGCTGCAAGAGGTCCGCTGCTGCAAGGCTGCCGCACTGTCTCTCCAACTGGGAGGCTCTGCCCACGAGGTCCACCACACTCCACCACCTCACCAAAGCCACCCTGCTTGCCAAAGCCACCGGGGTCCTCCGCTGAGTTCCCCACCGCTGAGTTCACTGCCACCGGCTGCAGGAGATGCATCGCGCTTCGTTGCTCCACCCGGGAGGCTCCGCCCACGAGGTCCACTACATTCCACCACCTTGCCAAAGCCACCCAGTTTGCCAAGGCTGCTGGGGTCCGCCAGGGGCCGCAGGGGCCCACCAGGCTTCACAGGAGGTCCGTTCAAATCCACAGGGCTCGCCG
Source organism: Charina bottae (assembly GCA_023362775.1). Classification (NCBI taxonomy): domain Eukaryota; kingdom Metazoa; phylum Chordata; class Lepidosauria; order Squamata; family Charinaidae; genus Charina; species Charina bottae. The sequence goes on along the minus strand of JALMGJ010000001.1, from coordinate 51,474,166 downwards.
CCACTGCCGCCGCAAAGGTCTTTCGCACCACTCCGCCCAGGGGCGGTCCAATGTCTCTCAACCCCAGCACAGATCCCAAAAGCCAGGGGAACCCATCAGAATCTCTCCAAGACCTCAACCACCAAGATAGGATCAGGGGCTCACAGAGACCAGAATCCTCCCCCAGAGCAGCAAGCAGCAATCAACGTCTGCTCCCGGTCACCATCTTTAGCTAACCATTTATCCTTATATTATTAAAGTTCTGTTGCCTTTGCCTATATACTAACACAGTCTTGCACATCACTGATACTGCTCCTGTTTGTAAAACAGCCACATTTATTGCCTTGCATGTATCTTATAACTTTTACTTGCTTTATTTTGGGTAAGTAAAATTGCAAGTATTTGAGCTATCTCCAGTGTTTCAGGATAGAAGCCTATTACTACTCAGTTTCTGGATATCCCATATATTCTAATACAGTCTATAAGTAATTTATTATAATAGTTTACTTTTTATTAATAGGACAATTGTCTAATCAGAATCTAAAGGACACTAAAATGCCTTCCTAAAACCTCACAGAATATTATTCAAAGACTGCCATATGGAGGGAAAATCAGAGTCCTGCCTGTTCTGATAAAGTAAAGGTACAGATCGACCAGTGGTAAACAACAGAAAAGCCAATTCACTACATTTATAAAGGTTGTTTTATTAGCCACTTTAATACTTGCTTTATATAGATTTCCAAACCATCCAATTTACAGGCTTTAGGGAACAACAGAATGTACAGAAGTACATTTTCCCCTCTTAACCCCACTATTCATGGCAAGAAAGGAAAATGAGAAACTTAGTAAAGATTACTACAATTTAAGTCAGCATGAGGGAACCTTATCTACCCTATTTCGTAGTACTACAGCAGATAACATACAGTACAGTTGCAATCCTGAAACAGCCAAATTTAGTGCATGGACACTCATCTCAGTTTTGGCTCAAATGCTTTTATTTATTCAACCGCTTATAGCCTGAACTATAAGGATAATATTTCTATACTCTCACACTGTGCATGTGGTATGACCAGTTTCTACAACTGAGAAGTCAGAATAAGAAGCAATTTAGACTTGTCAATAAGAGAATAAGCAAATAGTTCCTTAATTAAATGGAGCTTGTTTTTCTTAAGAATGTGCTTAAGCATCCAGGTTGCTGGAATATCTTCCAGAAACGTGACTTTGAAGAAGACAGCTTGCTACTGTTTTTCCTGGCTACACTACAGAAAACAGCAAGATCTTCAGTTAGTGTACTTTCATATTTTTAGGAGGAAGAATTAAGTGCAGTAATTGTCAAGGAAAATAAATGTCAAGAAATACAAGATATCAAGCCCTTCAGAGTGACTAATATTAAATTTAAAGCAGAGCTTATCTTCACTGATCACAAAAAAGTTATAACTTCAGTATGCCAGCAAAATAAAAAGTAATTTATTTATGAGCTGGGCAATAAAACTTTTATTTAAATATTATGAAGCACTACTACACACCAAAACACAAAACAAAAAATTAACTTTAGTCATCCCTAACATTTTCAGCATTAATAATGCTGAAAATGAAAATTTCAGCATTAATAATCTTCATCATTAATAATAAAGTGGCTAAAGCAGTGCTTGGATACAATCCAAAAAACGATAGAATGATCTCAATTCGAATTCAGGGTAAGCCATTTAACATCACAGTGATCCAAATATACGCCCCAACCACAGATGCCGAAGAAGCAGAAGTAGATCAGTTCTATGAGGATCTGCAGCACCTACTAGATAATACACCAAAAAGAGATGTTATTTTCATTACAGGAGACTGGAATGCTAAGGTGGGTAGTCAGACGACACCTGGAATTACAGGCAAGCATGGTCTGGGAGAACAAAATGAAGCAGGACATAGGCTGATAGAATTTTGCCAAGACAACTCACTGTGCATAACAAACACTCTCTTCCAACAACCTAAAAGACGACTTTATACATGGACTTCACCAGATGGTCGACACCAAAATCAGATTGACTACATCCTTTGCAGCCAAAGGTGGCGGACATCTATACAGTCGGTAAAAACAAGACCTGGAGCTGACTGTAGTTCAGATCACGAACTTCTTATTGCAAAATTTAGAATCAGACTAAAGAGAATAGGGAAGACCCACAGATCAGTTAGATATGAGCTCACTAATATTCCTAAGGAATATGCAGTGGAGGTGAAGAATAGATTTAAGGGACTAGATTTAGTAGATAGGGTCCCAGAAGAACTATGGACAGAAGTTCGCAACATTGTTCAGGAGGCGGCAACAAAAAACGTCCCAAAGAAAAAGAAAACCAAGAAGGCAAGATGGCTGTCTGCTGAAACACTGGAAGTAGCCCAAGAAAGAAGGAAAGCAAAAGGCAATAGTGATAGGGGGAGATATGCCCAATTAAATGCAAAATTCCAGAGGTTAGCCAGAAGAGATAAGGAATTATTTTTAAACCAGCAATGTGCGGAAGTGGAAGAAGACAATAGGATAGGAAGGACAAGAGACCTCTTCCAGAAAATTAGAAACATTGGAGGTAAATTCCAGGCAAAAATGGGTATGATCAAAAACAAAGATGGTAAGGACCTAACAGAAGCAGAAGAGATCAAGAAAAGGTGGCAAGAATATACGGAAGATCTGTATAGGAAGGATAATAATATTGGAGATAGCTTTGATGGTGTGGTCAGTGAGTTAGAGCCAGACATCCTGAAGAGTGAGGTTGAATGGGCCTTAAGAAGCATTGCTAATAACAAGGCAGCAGGAGACGACGGTATCCCAGCTGAACTGTTTAAAATCTTGCAAGATGATGCTGTCAAGGTGATGCATGCCATATGCCAGCAAATTTGGAAAACACAAGAATGGCCATCAGATTGGAAAAAATCAACTTATATCCCCATACCAAAAAAGGGAAGCACTAAAGAATGTTCAAACTATCGAACAGTGGCACTTATTTCACATGCCAGTAAGGTAATGCTCAAGATCTTGCAAGGTAGACTCCAGCAATTCATGGAGCGAGAATTGCCAGATGTACAAGCTGGGTTTAGAAAAGGCAGAGGAACTAGAGACCAAATTGCCAATATCCGCTGGATAATGGAGAAAGCCAGGGAGTTTCAGAAAAACATCTATTTCTGTTTTATTGACTATTCTAAAGCCTTTGACTGTGTGGATCATAACAAATTGTGGCAAGTTCTTGGTGGTATGGGGATACCACGTCATCTTGTCTGCCTCCTGAGGAATCTGTATAACGACCAAGTAGCAACGGTAAGAACAGAGCACGGAACAACGGACTGGTTTAAGATTGGGAAAGGAGTACGGCAGGGTTGTATACTCTCACCCTACCTATTCAACCTGTACGCAGAACACATCATGCGACATGCTGGGCTTGAGGAATCCAAGGCTGGAGTTAAAATCGCTGGAAGAAACATTAACAATCTCAGATATGCAGATGATACCACTTTGATGGCTGAAAGCGAGGAGGAGTTGAGGAGCCTTATGACGAAGGTGAAAGAAGAAAGTGCAAAAGCTGGGCTGCAGTTAAACCTCAAAAAAACCAAGATTATGGCAACGAGCTTGATTGATGACTGGCAAATAGAGGGAGAAAAAGTGGAGGCAGTGACAGACTTTGTATTTCTAGGCGCAAAGGTTACTGCAGACGCTGACTGCAGCCAGGAAATCAGAAGACGTCTACTTCTTGGGAGGAGAGCAATGGCAAATCTTGATAAAATAGTTAAGAGCAGAGACATCACACTGACAACAAAGGTCCGCATAGTTAAAGCAATGGTATTCCCTGTAGTAACCTATGGCTGCGAGAGCTGGACCATAAGGAAGGCTGAGCGAAGGAAGATAGATGCTTTTGAACTGTGGTGTTGGAGGAAAATTCTGAGAGTGCCTTGGACTGCAAGAAGATCAAACCAGTCCATACTCCAGGAAATCAAGCCAGACTGCTCACTTGAGGGAATGATATTAAAGGCAAAACTGAAGTACTTTGGCCACATAATGAGAAGACAGGATACCCTGGAGAAGAAGCTGATGCTAGGAAAAGTGGAAGGCAAAAGGAAGAGGGGCCGACCAAGGGCAAGATGGATGGATGGTATTCTGGAGGTGACGGACTCAACCATTGGGGAGCTGGGGATGGTGACGGCCGACAGAAAGCTCTGGCGTGGACTGGTCCATGAAGTCACGAAGAGTCGGAAACGACTGAACGAATAAACAACAACAACAAACATTTTCAGCTACATTCAATTATCTCCAGTTTTTTCCACTGTGACCAGTGCACAAGTGTCAAGGTTTAGTCACATTTTAAGGCATACACATAAAATATCTTAGGGGTTGGCTGCAAATTTGCAGAGCATAATTCCACAAACTAGATGTTCCCCTTGAAAGAAAAAATATGATTTACTATTAATCCTCTTCTCCTTGCTCCAGAAGGTTAGGACAGTTTCCATAACAGGGCAAGAGGCATTATTAGGAAATGCTGGAGTAAGTGAAAATCAAAGTACTGTAAAGTAATATCCCCTGTGACTGTGGGAGCATGTAATTAGCATTTGTGGGACAGCAAATCAGGATCAATATGCCCCTTAAAATATGAAGTATGAAAGCTACAGATATTATTTGCAAGCAGCTGCATCAATAAATAATAACTTGAAATCAATACTGGCTATCTCTTTTGACAATTCCACGGTTACTCTATCTAATATGTAAAAACAGAACCAAATCTCTACTGTACATTCTTCAGCATTAAAAATATGCTATTTAAATGACCTTCATGAATTATATAGAACCACTAGTTTGCTGGTATTGCAGTATCTACTTTCATAATCTGATATATACTTTTCCAAAACTAAGTATGCTTACCTAAAAGTTACTTTCGAATAATAAGGAAGTCATATCTTGTAATTAAAATTCCCCCAATTCTTTTCCAATTACAAAATGCCTCAAAGTAATACTTTGATTTATACTGCTACACATTCATATTCACACTGATAATGTTAAAGAGCTCCTGCGTAAGAATTATATTTCTGTTCCAAATAGACATTTTAAGTTAAAACAGGCTGGAAAATTAGATTATTCTTAAATGACACCCACTAATCAGCCAAATTTACAGGCATTTCTTTCTCTCTTGAAAAGGTACATCCCAGTAGTTTGAAACTAAAGGACAGAGTGCCACAAATTTATTGTTTGTAAATTACAGAAAGCATATATAGAAATAGTATTATCTTGTATGCAAAGTGTGGATGAAGATGATTAGTGAATTATTGCCTCCTAACTAAACTGAAATTGGGAAATTTCTGTAAGAAAGAAAACAGTATGTTAAAGTGCAATTGTAAATTTATTCTGACCATGTTTTTTTGTAGAATATATAACAATTAAATATTATGTTGCTTGAGTAAATACCTCTAATATGAAGTACCCCCACTGTGAGTATACTAATACAACAAATTTATTAAATACATGCAAAATGAGAGGATCTTTTTTGTGATGGTGCTGCAGCTCTGGAATTCCTTCTCTAGTTAAGTGTGACTAATACATTATATTTTTTGCATCAGGTTAAGACACTTCATTTGCCCATGCATTTTTAACTGATAAACTATTGCCTTTGCTGATTTGTTCATTGCCTCTCATTTATTATTACTATAATTTGATTAAAGATATCTAATAATTTTTAAACATGAAACATTGCATCTCATGACCATGAACATAGTATGTATACAGATTTTTAGAAATTGTTGTTTTAATATTTATTTTTTAAAAAACAGTGCTATGAAGCATAGTTCCATTCATTAGATACAATTCATGACTATGACTAATGTTCTCTCAAATATATTGATTTATCTGGTGCATTCATTATCCACTAATATTCTAAAGCAGAAATGCAAGAACAGGTTTAATTTATAGTCAACAACTGAGTAAAAAATTACTTCTATGTTTTATATACATCTCCAAAAATGAAAGACCTAAGGATCTCAGTTTTTAAAATTAAACTGAACATTCAGATAAGGGCCAGCTCTTTCAGATCCGTTTCTGACTGCAGTTCTGATCACACACTTTTGCTAATGGAAGATACATACAATATAAAAGAAAGCAACTCTAGAAAGCGTTACTTATTGCATAGCAAGTAGTGTTGCAGTGAACAAGGTCATCACCAACACAATAACCCTCAAGAAAGCGTAATTGGACTCCACCTTTTTGGACAATTTTCATCCTCTCTCCAACTTTCTCATTTTAGGGAAGGTTGCTGAGAAATAATCGTACTGCAGCTTCAAAGAACCCTGGAGGAAGCAGAATATTTGGACCCCTTTCAGATGAGTTTTAGGCCTTAGCATGGGATTGAAACAGCACTGACTGAACCTATGATTTCCGGTGGGAGCAGGATGGAGGTAGTACATCCATATAGGCTCTCCTTGATCTCTCAGTGACTTTCGAGTTAGGAGTTGGGGGCACAATCTTGTGCTGGTTCTCCTTTCTTCCTCAGTCAGTGTTGATAGGGGGGGTTGAGCCCACACCCCGTTTTGTGACATTCCTCAGGGTTCGACACTCCACTCTAACATCCACATGAAGCCCCTGGGTGAGGTCATTTGACAGCACAAGGCGAGATATCATCAGTATGCTGATGATAACCTCTGATACATCTCTGACCCAAGCCAGCCAAGTGATGCTGTGGAGGTTCTCTCTGTGTCTGGAGGCTGTGGGGGTCTGGATGGGGAAGAACAGGCTTCAATTCAATTCATGCAAAACAAAGTGGTTCTGAGTTGAGGGCCTCCTGGTTCTGGTGATCTTCTATCTGTAGTTCTGGATGGGGTTGCACTGCCTTAGACAGAACCGGTGCACATTTGGGGAGTTCTCCTGGACTCATGACTCCTGTTCGACGAACAGGTGGCAGCCATGGCCAGGGGGGCTTTTGCACAATTCCACTGTGTACCAATTATGCCCATTTCTGGATCAGGTGGCACTGTGCATGGTCACCCATACACTGATCACACTTATTCCAGAGCTTGTAGGGCCACAGTTTAAAAGTAAAGCATAATAATAAATGACTGCAGAATATACTCACATGCAAGGCAGAAGGATCAGGTAAAAATTCAGCATCCTCTCCAAAGATAAAGTCAGGTGGCAACTCAGGATAGTGAGCATTAAAAATTATATCCCCTTAAAACAAGCAAACAAGAAAGAAAAATAATTTATCTATTGTCACAGAAAAAAGTCAAACATTGGCTTTGAAGATAACACTAACTTGGTGAGCGTTTCCCCCTTCTCCAATATTGGCTTCTGTACTTGCTTTGTTTCAAGAAGCCATGAATAATATTAATCACAGTGTGGACAAATGTTAAACTATGGCTAATATAAACTAGCAGGCAAAAGCTTCTGAACTTATCACAACTATGCCATACTACAAGATGGGAAGCATGTATGCCTATGGCTTATTGTGGCCTGTTCTTCTACAGGTAGTCCTCGACTTCCGTCACTAAGTGATGCAGTCATTAAGTGAGTTGCACCCAATTTTACAACCTTTTTTGCTGCAGTCGTTAAGCGAATCCAGCTTCCCCCATTGACTTTGCTTGTTGGAAGCCCCTTGGGAAGGTCACAAATGGCGATCACATGACCCCAGGATGCTGCAAATGTAGTAAATACATGCTGGTTGCCAAGTGCCCAAATTTTGAACACATGACCACGGGGACGCTGCAGCAGTCATAAGTGCGAGGACTGGTCGTAAGTCACTTTTCCCAGTGATGTAACTTTGAACGGTTGTTAAATGGTCATAAGTCAAGGACTACCTGTACTGCTAAAATCAAGTCACTTTGAAAAAGAATAAAATTTCAACACCTTATAAAAAATCAGTCATCATTCAATCTAGAAGATAAAGATCTTCCTCAATTGTTTAAAATCAATTATGTTAAGGGACTCTTAAAAATAAATTTCATACTGATGAAACTATGATACAATTTAAGATGAAACACCTATTTATTCACAAGATTAAGAACACAGGTCTGCCTTTCAAAATCTATTTGGAAACAGCTGTTGGCCCAAAATGTAAAACTGTACTACTTATATTCTGAATCAATGCATTGTTCCAAGCCATTTTTTAAAATTTTGGCTTTGCAGAATATGTAAATCTAGTCTCTATGGTTGTAACCAATGGTTTATTCAGGAGCTAGGCAATCATATCTCATTCAAGAACCATGGTTTAATACACTCAAAGAACCCAGCCATTCATTCCTGATTTGTCTCCAACTAGTTTTGCATTGTAACCCTTTGCAGAACACCCACGTTGATAATTCTTCAAGCCCTTGCTTCATATTCTGGAAAAAAAATACTGGCTTCATCACAAAAAAATTAATGTTTCATCTACTGCTCCCAGAAGATAGGCAGGCACTTTCCCTTTCAAAGAAAAGTAAATGCTGTACTTGCTTTGAAAATTATTTGGAAGAGATGCTTCTGAAGGGACAGGAATGGAAACATAACATTTCTTTAAACAGTCATATCTTTTTGTGGGCTTCTGCATGACTCTGAAAAAATACATGGCTGTTTAATGAAGCCAACTCATTAAAATAGCTGCATCTTTAATACAACAAGTAAGCAGCAACATAATTTTCAGGTTCATGTGGAAGCCTGAAAAAAAGTATGCTTATTTTAATGGGATGCTGCTTTCCAAAAGACTTCTTCCAAATCATTTTCAAAGCATGCACAGCCCTACCAATTAGTAATTAAATGTTACACTCTGTTGTAACAAACCATTTAAAATCTAGTTCTCTCATGGACTTTAGAAGAGTGGAGCAAGCGACAATTTCTAAATATTATGAGTAAAAGACTGACTGTACAGCTATGCCTTCAAAATGCCAATGATTAATGCTCCAAAATATTTTACCTGAATTTGCAGCACGACAGCTGTTACGATTGATAATCTGCAAAAAAACTGTTCTCTTATAAAGAGGATGTAGTAGTGCCCACAAAGGAAGCATGCCCTCCTGCTCAGAACCAAACCATGGGCACATTTTCTTATTGCAACATTTCTGTGGCCTTCCTTTCTTAAATTCTCATGTTCTTAAAAGATAACAGCCATACATCAAGAAACAGGATGTCTGAAGTTCCTGTACACAGCTGTCTTTCAATGGCTGTTTCACCTACGGCCATTATGAAACTCTTTTGCAGATTAACAGACATTTTCCTCTAAGCCCCTTTTTCACTATTAATTAGGAACTATACTATTTCTGCTTGTGCACATTTGAGGTTCCACTATCTTTATAGCTTTAAATATACCAAGAATTATTAAAATATTCAAATAGTTCTTGCATGCTTGATTTGACTTCCATTTGTAACATCGTGTGTGTTTTAAAAATTGCCTTGCCATCCCAACTACTTTGGAATAGCAGCTTGCCAGCTCAACTGTCGTGCCACCTTGTGACTCGTGCACATTAAGCAATCTGATCAACAATTCCTTGAGATTTAAATTGGAATGCAATTTAAAACTTTAATAAGTTGTTCAGCATGGAAGGTAGAAAAGATGAAGTATACTGCCCATCCTATCTGCTTTCTCTGAAGTATGTTCCTTTCAAAATATTTAGATAAACTCTCAAAAGAAAATAGAAATATAGGAGTAGAATCATGCCCTAAAGCATGTTCCTCAAAGGTTTAATAATTTATTTATTTGTAGGTCACCACAATCACTAAATAACTCTGTGTGGCTTTACATACTAGGGTTAAATTATTAAAATATTCAAATAATTCTTGGGTGCTTGATTTGACTTGCAAGTGTATGATGAAAATGGAACATTAAATCATCCTCAACTCCTTTCTATTGCACAGCGGGTGATAAACTTTTCAGAAGAAAAAGAAAGTAAGATATGAAATCTTGCAAGGTTTCCAAGCTTTTGGGGTTCTCTTCTTCCAAGACTTCGGGTGAAAACATTGAAATCTCAAGAAATTTGAAGATCTTGTGCTAGGCATCAACCAAAAAAAATGCTTGTTCTATGTCAGACATTCTAATATATTTTCTCATCAGATTTAAGTGTTTCAGCTGTTGTTTGCAAGAGCATACTTTTAAATATTATGTAACTAATATTTAAATATATAGGCAATAAACTATATAGCACATGCTATATCTGATAATACTGTAAAATGTTGTAGTTTAAAAACAAATAAATCTTAAGCCATTATAAAAATGCAGCATAAAGAAATGAGTTTACACAACTGAGATATCCAAATCTAGGTCATAGTACTAGACACTATTCCCTTTTATGTATTCTCAATATCTACATTAATAGAGATAAAAACAGAAGTAAACTCTGTGGCAAATATAGCTTACCAATTTATATTACTATAATATGTTCTTATTTATATCTCTTGGTACAAAATTCTTCATAGCATACAAAAAATGTGATACCCCAGAATGTTGCCCAATTAGCCCAGAGCAGATCCTACAAATAAGTGGGAAACAGGAAGACACTAAACTGTCTTCCATAAAGTAAATACTGGATTTTAAAATGGTTCATATATGAGGCCCAAGGAAGTCACCCATGGCTGCAGTCTTAATCTCAAGGATGCCCTTCCTATTAATATAGGATTTGGCTTGTTTTGACTTGTTAGCTTTATTTTATTAATATTTATAAAATTTTCTTGAATGGATGGATCCATTAGTAGATAAAGAATAACCTACTGATGTGTAATACTAATGTGGCTCCAGCAAAGGAGATCGTTACCTTGTTGTGGTGCTGCAGCTGAGCACCTCAATGACGCCATGAGATAAACCGTGAAGGGACACCCAAGACAGGAAGGTCATGGCAGAGAGGTCAGACTAAATACGATCCCTGGGGAAGGTAATGGCAACCCACCCCAGTATTCTTGCCGTGAAAACTAAATGGATCAGTACAACCAGAGATATGTCGGTATACCATCGGAAGATGGGAGTCCCAGGTCGGAAGATGGTCAAAGTGCTAACGGGGAGGAACAGAAGATACGTTCAACTAGCCCCAGATGTGATGACGCAGCTAGCTCAAAGCCGAAAGGACGGCTAGCGGCCGACGGTGCTGGTGGTGAACGACGAATCCGATGTTCTAAAGATCAACACACCATAGGAACCTGGAATGTAAGATCTATGAGCCAGGGCAAATTGGATGTGGTTATTGGTGAGATGTCAAGATTAAATATAGACATTTTAGGTGTCAGTGAACTGAAATGGACTGGGATGGGCCACTTCACATCAGATGACCACCAGATCTACTAAAGTGGACAAGAGGACCACAGAAGAAATGGAGTAGCCTTCATAATTAATAATAAAGTGGATAAAGCAGTGCTTGGATACAATCCAAAAAACGATACAATGATCTCAATTCTAATTCAGGGTAAGCCATTTAACATCACAATGATCCAAATATACGCCCCAACCACAGATGCTGAAGAAGCAGAAGTAGATCAGTTCTATGAGGATCTGCAGCACCTACTGGATAATACCCCAAAATAGAGATGTTATTTTCATTACAGGAGACTGTAATGCTAAGGTGGGTAGTCAAACGACACCTGGAATTACAGGCAAGCATGGTCTGGGAGAACAAAATGAAGCAGGACATAGGCTGATAGAATTTTGCCAAGACAACTCACTGTGCATAACAAACACTCTCTTCCAACAACCTAAAAGACGACTTTATACATGGACTTCACCAGCTGGTCGACACCGAAATCAGATTGACTACATCCTTTGCAGCCAAAGGTGGCAGACATCTATACAGTCGGTAAAAACAAGACCTGGAGCTGACTGTAGTTCAGATCACGAATTTCTTATTGCAAAATTTAGAATCAGACTAAAGAGAATAGGGAAGACCCACAGATCAGTTAGATATGAGCTCACTAACATTCCTAATGAATATGCAGTGGAAGTGAAGAATAGATTTAAGGGACTAGATTTAGTAGATACGGTCCCGGAAGAACTACGGACAGAAGTTTGCAACACTGTTCATGAGGCGGCAACAAAAAACGTCCCAAAGAAAAAGAAAACTGAGAAGGCAAGATGGCTATCTGCTGAGACACTGGAAGTAGCCCAAGAAAGAAGGAAAGCAAAAGGTAACAGTGATAGGGGGAGATATGCCCAATTAAATGCAGAATTCCAGAGGTTAGCCAGAAGAGATAAGGAATTATGTTTAAACAAGCAATGCACGGAAGTGGAAGAAGATAATAGAATAGGAAGGACAAGAGACCTCTTCCAGAAAATTAGAAACATCGGAGGTAAATTCCAGGCAAAAATGGGTATGATCAAAAACAAAGATGGCAAGGACCTAACAGAAGCACAAGAGGTCAAGAAAAGGTGACAAGAATATACGGAAGGTCTATATAGGAAGGATAATAATATTGGGGATAGATTTGACGATGTGGTCAGTGAGTTAGAGCCAGACATCCTGAAGAGTGAGGCTGAATGGGCCTTAAGAAGCATTGCTAATAACAAGGCAGCTGGAGACGACGGTATCCCAGCTGAACTGTTTAAAATCTTGCAAGATGATGCTGTCAAGGTGATGCATGCCATACGCCAGCCAATTTGGAAAACACAAGAATGGCCATCAGATTGGAAAAAATCAACTTATATCCCCATACCAAAAAAGGGAAACACTAAAGAATGTTCAAACTATCGAACAGTGGCACTTATTTCACAGGCCAGTAAGGTAATGCTCAAGATCCTGCAAGGTAGACTCCAGCAATTCATGGAGTGAGAATTGCCGGGTGTACATGCTGGGTTTAGAAAAGTCAGAGGAACTAGAGTCCAAATTGCCAATATCCTCTGGATAATGGAAAAAGCCAGGAAGTTTCAGAAAAACATCTATTTCTGTTGTATTGACTATTCTAAAGCCTTTGACTGTGTGGATCATAACAAATTGTGGCAAGTTCTTGGTGGTATGGGGATACTAAGTCATCTTGTCTGCCTCCTGAGGAATCTGTATAACGACCAAGTAGCAACGGTAAGAACAGACCACGGAACAACGGACTGGTTTAAGATTGGGAAAGGAGTACGGCAGGGTTGTATACTCTCACCCTACCTATTCAACCTGTATGCAGAACACATCATGCGACGTGCTGGACTTGATGAATCCAAGGCTGGAGTTAAAATCGTTGGAAGAAACATTAACAATCTCAGATATGCAGATGATACCACTTTGATGGCTGAAAGTGAGGAGGAGCTGAGGAGCCTTATGACGAAGGTGAAAGAAGAAAGTGCAAAAGCTGGGTTGCAGTTAAACCTCAGAAAAACCAAGATTATGGCAACCAGCTTGATTGATAATTGGCAAATCGAGGGAGAAAAAGTGGAGGCAGTGACAGACTCTGTATTTCTAGGCGCAAAGATTACTGCAGACGCTGACTGCAGCCAGGAAATCAGAAGACGTCTACTTCTTGGGAGGAGAGCAATGACAAATCTCCATAAAATAGTTAAGAGCAGAGACATCACACTGACAACAAAGGTCCGCATAGTTAAAGCAATGGTATTCTCCATAGTAACCTATGGCTGCGAGAGCTGGACCATAAGGAAGGCTGAGCGAAGGAAGATAGATGCTTTTGAACTGTGGTGTTGGAGGAAAATTCTGAGAGTGCCTTGGACTGCAAGAAGATGAAACCAGTCCATACTCCAGGAAGTAAAGCCAGACTGCTCACTTGAGGGAATGATATTAAAGGTAAAACTGAAGTACTTTGGCCACATAATAAGACAGGATACCCTGGAGAAGATGCTGATGCTAGGGAAAGTGGAAGGCAAAAGGAAGAGGGGCCGACCAAGGGCAAGATGGATGGATGATATTCTGGAGGTGACAGACTCGACCTTGGGGGAGCTGGGGGTGGCGACAGCTGACAGGAAGCTCTGGCGTGGGCTGGTCCATGAAGTCACGAGGAGTCGGAAGTGACTAAACGAATAAACAACAAAGCTAATGTGGCATAAGTGTATTGTGATTTTATATTAAATCTGAAGTCTGAATTAGATAAATGCTATGTTATTTCTAGATAAGCTTCCTACAGTATCCAGCTATCTTGCATAAGCCATAATTCATGAACACTAACTCCTTCAGCACATTTGGTCCTTTACAAACATCAGTATGGTGTATATATATAAAAAATAAATCTGTACTTCCATTTTATTGATTTTTCAATTTATTTTCTATATGAAACATCTGACTTGCACAATTAACAACTGCAAAAATCTCTACAAAATATAATACATCATATATAAGCAACAGAACAAACTCTAAAAGTGGTAACCCACAAAACCGAATTCTACTACTCATGTAAGATGCCATGCTACATTAGATGCTTCCACCATTGCTATACTAGATGCCTCCACCACTCATTTAATGAGTTATGATTATAGTTTATGGGTAATTCACTGTCCATTTCCCACTTGTTTTCTGCTACTGTCTTAATAAAATTTTGTTAGTGTTATTATCAGGCTGATGCATGTCTATGAATATAAGTGATGAACTTTTATCAAATGACTGTTACACAGAAGCAAAGATACTTGCCACTGTATGAAAACATCACTGTTGGAATGGAAACAACATACACAAACATCTTCATAAAAACAAATATAATGATGATTTCCCTTAGATTCTTCAATGGGGATAAAAAGAAGGTACAGCTGCTCTGGAGTAGCAGTGGAGTGGGGAGACCATGGCAGTATCACATGTCCTGCTCTTGCATATGTACATAAACACACAAAGACTTATTTCTGAAACAAACAGAGCCTAAAGACTACGCAGGAAGCAGCAGCATACAAATGCAGAACTTTAATTGTTGAGCTAATTGGCCACCTAATGAGAAGAGAGGACTCACTGGAAAAGACCCTGATGCTGGGAAAGACTGAGGGCAAAAGGAGAAGGGGACGGCAGAGGATGAGATGGTTAGATAGCATCACCGATGTAACGAACATGAATTTGAGTAAACTCCGGGAGACGGTGGAGGACAGGAAGGCCTGGCGTGCTATGGTCCATGAGGTCACAAAGAGTCGGACACGACTGAACGACTGAACAACAACAACAATAGAATGAAGGCTGATTTGCCTAGGACCTTGGAAGATCTGTTCAAAGTCAATTCCCTCCCACATAAAGACATCACTCACTCAAACAGAGACTGGATTCACATATCATGCCTTACTGAATGAATTTCTGTGTTCACATCACATGCTAAGTTAAAATGAAATATAAACAAATTACATGTTAACAACTTAGCATGAGTATGGGCCCAGCCAGAAAGTCAAGATGATTTTTTTTAATCCTCAACTGCTACTGCTGCAGCAAAGCAGAACTGACAGTAAAAATGAAAGAGCAAGGTTAAGTTTTCATTTATCTCAAACAGATAAGAGAGGTAAAGAACTAGCCTTGAAGCTCCTTCCTTCCTTCATTTGATCTCCAGTCCCCAGCAAAATTGCTGCTGAAGCCCAGCTGTTTAAATTGGTTTCCTACTTAATTCCCTTTTTAAAGGTAAAGGTTCCCCCCGCACATTTGTGCAGTCGTGTCAGACTCTAGGGGCCGGTGCTCATCTCCGCTTGTTAGCCGAAGAGCCAGCGTTGTCCGAAGACGCTTCCAAGGTCATGTGGCCGGCATGACGCACGCGGAACGCTGTTACCTACCCACCGAAGGGGTACCTATTCATCTACTTGCATTTGCATGCTTTCGAATTGCTAGGTTGGCAAGAGCTGGGGCTAGTGCGGGAGCTCACTCCATCACACGGGGCTAGGGATTCGAACCTCCGAACTTGCAATCTTCCAATCGACAAGCCTGGCGCCTTACCCGCTGAGCCACCACGCCCCATAATTCCCTTTTTAAAGCTGTCTAAATTGGCTGCTGTCACATTCTAACTATGAGTTGTGTGAATAGTCCTAATCTACCATTTGATATATTTTCATTGAGCCACAATCTCAAAATCTCTTTCCTAATTAGCCACCATCAGCTGAAACCCCATGAGCATATATGTGAAATCAGGATTATTTACCCAACCTTCTCACTCTACACTTGATTACAGAAACACATTTGCAGTTTATCTGCCTGTTCACTCTGCTTACAGAAATCATTTAAATTCTTCACAATCCTTTTCTCTGTTTGTTTGTTTGTTTTAACCATAATGAATAATCTGCTACAGTCACAAACTTGGCCGGCATTTGTGTCCTAGGGCATTGTCTACTTGGCCTTAGCCTAAAGCTGGCTGGACCCCTGCATGCAGTGAATATAAATTAATTAATGATCACTACTTGAATACAAGTGTTAAAAGAAAAAATAATAGCAACTACAACTAAAAAAATTACTAAAATTAAGTAAATAAAAAGATGTTCACTTGATGGGAAAATAAAACAGACATCAGGTAACCCTCTAAAAGGAAAGTGTTCTACAGATGAGAAAAAGCAAAAAAGACCTATGTGCCAGAAACTACCAGTTTACCTACAGAATCAAAGAGCCAATGAAGGTCCACAGATTATTTTAAGGTATTAAATACTTACATTTTAGTGTTTCTCCAGCATATGGAATATGCAACTTAAATCGATCACAGCTGGGCCCAAGAGTTAATGATGTGCAGCTACAGTTAAAAAAAATACTAAACTGAGTTTTTATGATGATTTTAGGTGCTACTCATATATTTAAGCTACATAAAATTACTATGTTATGTACTTTACTGTGTTTTTAAGTATTTTCTACAATTATATATTTTACTTGTTTTGGTCTGTTAGCATTAGGGATGAAAAGGTGGGGTACAAATTGGCAGGTTGTACAAAGCAAAATAAATTAGGATGAGCCCATCTTCTCAATTACAACTGCTTCAAAAGGTTTCCCCATCTGTAGTATATGCACAGTCAAAACTTCCGCTGGGACTGCCAATGCAAGCACACTCAAAAATGCATACAGTTTGAGATAGTCTTCGAAAAAGCCCTGCTGACCATTCCAGAGGATGCAGCTGTTTTAATGCTTCAGGAAGAATGCTTTGTTCATTCACCTCACAAAGCATCTATTTCAAATGCTCTGCATAACCCAACAAATTGCTGTATATAAACTACTGCATATATTTTTATTTATTTCACATTCTACAACAATGCATATATTTTCATTTATTATTACATTTGTCATCATTGTTATTATTCTATTATTTCAGATTCTACAACATTAGCAGCACATACATTGGCTCAAATGAGTCTGATTACTTTGTAAAGTTGGTACACAGGTTTGTTTTGTCTTTGAGCTTGAATTAACTCACAAAACACACAAGCAGAAGTTTCTTGGAAGTCTAAATATAGATTTGTCATACATTTTTATTTGTATTTTATAAATAGTAATACCTTTTACAGATAGAATATTGGTGATAATAAGCTTTCATTTGGATTTATTTTAAAAAATAATGAAAAGTTTTAACAGTTAACCATCTAGATCACTTGATATGTTTGTTAATGACCCTCATAAAAGCCTCTAATTTTTTTTGGAGCACATACACTGTGACAGACCCATGTAGTCTTTTGGGAACCACCTATACCCTGAGGAATAACATGGAGGTAGAACTGTTGATTTATATAAATATTTAAAAAAAAACAACAACAGAGCATTGCTGAATATAAGTATGAAACCTAAGGATTTAGAGTTAATTCTTCTATTACTTAAAATAGAATAAATAAAATAGAAATTTAAAAATAGAAATTTAAAAATGCACTCACATCAATTTTTCTACTTTTATACTATGCAGAAGAAACTGCTATATAATCCAAGTTAGCCTTGATTAGCCTATGCCACTGGTCACCGAGACTGCAATCCTATATGCTATTTTTCCCTTATTGAACAAACAAAGTTCATTTTTATAAGAGACCACTCTGAGGATTCTCTTGAGAACTATTAAGAGGAAAGACCTAAAATTAATGCCAGAATGCTGCAACGGGAGCCTCTGACCATGCCCAATGTCTTGCTTAGTGCTATGCAGCAACTGCATGTTTCCAACTACTAAATGGTTGGGGAGACCTGGCAGCGAATACAGAATCCAAATCAAAGAGTAAGTAGCCTACCACTTCAGGGAACAATTACAGTACTAGAAACTTACACTGCACTACTAAATAGGAAATCTCACATTCAGGTTTTCCTCGACAGAATTATTTCTACTGTGCACTCAAGTTTATGAAGACATCAGATTTTACACCAATTTTTCTTGCTTTAGGCTACACACTGATGAATTCTAACATCCATCCTAACAATGACAAAGATTACTTATTCATATTTAATTTTTCCTGTACAATAGTTTCAAACTCTTACTTAACAGAAAAGGTTTTGACCATGTGACATAAGTCCAAGTTGTTGTTAGCATTTGTACCGCTTGGTTGCAGGGTACACGTGTTCTTGCCTAGTTCACACAGGAAAAGCTATCAATGTATGTTGTGACAAGGGGTTTTGTTGTTCAGCCAACTTGTCGCAGAGCCTGACACTGATTAGGGCTGAGAGGGAGTGACTGGCCCAAGGTGGCCCAGCTGGCTTCTGTGTCTAAAGGACTAGAACCTGGGTTTCCCCACGCCTAGCTCAACACCTTAACCACTACACCACACTGGCTGTCTATATGAATCTAAGTAGACTTCTGAATACAAAAAAATGTTTCAGATTTTGCAAATATAGCATTTCCTTTTAGTCTGCTGCTCAAAATCGAAGGGAAAAGGATATATCTGACATTATAATAAAAGAGATATTTAATAACAACAGCAATCTTAAAAGCAACACTAAGTATTTTTCTAGGCTGTTAAGAGTCTGCTTTCTAAAATATTTTACAATACTAAAGTGAAAGCTGACAGCATACACAGTTGCATTTTGCCCAATTATTTCAGTTTGAGGAAGCTTCACAGATGTGAAAAATGGCTATTATCTGAACAACAACAAAAGACCCACTCCAGAAAAATTACCAAAATACCTGCAAGGAGCTACAAAAAGTGCCAAGAATATGGAAATAATAATAATAATGAGGTAATTTTAGCATGTTTATGCCAAGATGTGATACATAAAAGTATTTATCTATGCCTTCCTTGATCATATACAGCATATAAAAACTGCCTCTTGCATGTTTTTACTATGATAGCATCCAAAGAGTACTGGAAGTATTATAATTTTAAACCTTATTTACCCCAAAAGGAGCAACAGTTTTGCAGGACAAAATTTCTTGACAGGAGCCTGCCAATATTATTTGCTAGTTTTCAGTTCATTTCCAAGGCAGTTCAAAGTGGGGAGTCTCTACTGTTAAAGTCCTAAGCAGTATAGATGTCTAAAAAAACTACTTCTATCTGCAGAGATTCTCTAGAAGAGAACATGTTCAGTGTCCCACTGCAGTTATAAACCCTACTGGGTCATTATCCATAAAAGTACTCTTTCAATAATGGAACCTAGACTTAAAAAGTATGCCAGGTTCCTTCTTTGCTCATTTTTAGAAATCCTGCCTATAAGTTAATACTGAGATGCTTATTTTTCCTGGATATTGGCCTACTTTCTTGATTTTGAAGTTAACGTTTTTAATTTTTGTTTTTTATGGATTTATCAATTTTACATATATTGTGCTCCTTATTTACACTATGAGCATTAGCAGTCAACTTGGGTGCCCATAATTGATATAAGCAAATTGTAAGTTTCTCATCAAAAGCAGCCCCTTCTTGTATTATAATTACATGAGCTAAAGCTAAAGTTGGGAATGTGCTTATTATATTGTGTGAGCATTGTTCCTTTATTGCCTAAAGCATAAAAATGGCAGCTATTAGAAAAACTATTCATAGCATTTGTTTCACAATAGTGGCATAAAGTTATTATTAGTTGTCCTCTAGTTTTATAGCTGAAGCAATTATTACTGTACAGTTTATGGACAGTCCACCAGTCACCAATCATGTGACCCAAGTTACAACTACCATCCCATTTATGTTCCAAATTTTAATCAGGTGGAAAAGTAATGTTAATGACTATAGGAAACTGCCTTATCCCAAATAAGACTATTCATTTAATCATTATTGTCAAGATTGACTGAAAACCGCTGTCTAAGATTACACACTGGGGTCTTTCCCAATCCTATCGAGAGAATCAAGAGACTAAATGTGGCACTTCTTCTATGCAGAAAAAGCAGCATAAGATATCCCATCACAAAGGGGATGACCTGCCTTTACTCATTCCATATCTGACCCCACTCACATCTGAGCACTTCTTTGTCAAAACAAAATATTTGGGCCTTGTAAATTCTCTGGAAAGTCTTAGCCATGACCCAAACCAAGAATACCACCACCATTTGTCTTCTCTACTTTGGATGAAGAAAGGCAGATGTGAAATTTTCAGTCCTAGCGACTGAAAGCACCAGATGAGCCTTTCGTCAGTGGCACCTAATAATTCAGTTTCTTCTCCTTTGTACAAATAGCTACGGGAAGACAGCAGAAGCCATAGCTGAAAGGTGCTCTACTTATTCAGGAAGAAATACTTATCAGATGTGCCTTTCTACCATTTTCTCAAGCCCTTGACCATGTAACTACCAAATGGCCTTCAGCCTTTCCACCAACTATAGAACTGAGGAGATGACAGGTATTACTGCATAGCACAGGCATATTTTTAGGCAGGAATACCTAATAATAGAAACTCTCCCAACTTTTTTTTTGAGAAGTACTATTAACCATACTCCACAAAACCTTATGGAATCTAAAAAGAAATAATTTTACTTCTTACGTTAATATTATGAATTCCCACTTAAATAAAACATCAAGATTATGTATTAAGTGGACCATGAGTATCTAAGAATATAATCTCAATTTTGGGACTCAGTCCCATCATTCTTTGTGCCTGGTATGACCTTGGTTAAATAGATTCCATTTTGCTCTAGCTATATGCCAAAGCAAGCATATGAGGTTTTATTCAGTTTATCAATTCTTACTCAAATAAGGTATATTCAAAACCATGCTAATCACAGACTGAGAGTGAAATATAAGTCATAAATACCATACGACATGTGGAATATGACCGAATCAGAGCATCTGCAGAGGTCTACACAAATCAGTTTTAGCATGATATAGTATATCAGTTTGGTCTAGTGGTTAAGGTGCTGGGCTGGAAACCAGGAGTCTGAGTTCTAGTCCTGCCTTACGCATGAAAGCCGGCTGGGTGACCTTGGGCCAGTCATTTTCTCTCAGCCCAACTCACCTCACAGGGTTGTTGTTGTGGGGAAAATAGGAGGAAGGAGGAGTATTAGGTATGTTCGCCGCCTTGAGTTATTTATAAAAATAATAAAGGTGGGATACAAATTAAATAAATAAATAAGTGTGTGTGTGTGTGTGTATATATATATTCTCTCTATATATATCTATATATCTATATATATAGAGAGAGAGAATAAGGCAATGGATCAGCACTAGGGAGATCAGATTCAAGCTTCCCCTCAGCCATAGAAGCTCACTGGGTAACTTTGGGCTTGTCATTCTCTCTCACTCCAACATACTTCACAGGGTTATTGTTGTGCAGAAAAATGGGAGGATGGTTTGCTGTATACAACGGCAGGCACGCAGGCAGGAAAACCAAGCTTTGGGAAAATATTCACCCAATATTAAGTGTTCTGCACAAACCAGGAAATCTTTAGAGCAGGGTTTCTCAACAAGGGTTCCATGGAACCCAAGTGTTCTGCAAGAGGTCACTAGGGGTTCCCTGGAAGATCATGCTTTATTTAAAAAAATATTTCAAATTTGGGCAACTTCACATTAAAGAGGTAAGTTTCATTCTTTATTTTTAGTTTAAGAACACTGTTAATCATATATACAAGCCTACACATGAAACAAATATAATAATTTTGTAACTTTTGGCCTGTATTTTAGCCTTAATGTGCAGGGGTCAAGGCCTGAAAACTATTTCAAGGGTTCCTCCAGGGACAAAAGGTTGAAAAAGGCTGCTTTAGAGATATGAAAAATAGATCAGGAAGAGCTTCTTCTTTTTTTCAAATAAATTTGAAACATTAAAAGTGTTTATATAAAGATATTTGAAAATCAGCCCTGGGAATATCACCACAAGAACATAAGTTGAATTTATTACAATACAGCTTACCCAGATTTCAGATCAGTAATCCTTAAACAGTTAGTTGCATCCAATCCCACTTTTCCATTTCTGACCACATTGGAGATCAAAGGAGAAAGTGATGGAGAAATTCTGTTTAAGGCAACTTCAGGAGACATATTATTTGCAAGTTATATTCAACTCTGCAAAGAAAATAAGTGAAAGTAAAAAAAGACCAGTTCCATTTCTATATATCTTCACATTTTAAGAATTCAAAACACCTCACAAATAGACACAGATGAAAAAAGGATAAAAGCAAAAAACCTAAAGTAAAGAGAGGAAAAAAAGCAGAGAATTTATGGAAGACTGCAGTAAGCAAGTAGGAGCAAAGCCATCTAGGAAGACAGAGAGAGAGAAATTTGGGCAAGCATTCACTTAACTATACCCTATATGGTATTTTTAAAATACACATTCTTACACATGGTTTGCTCAATTTGTCCATTAGTTAATTCTGATGGACAATGCAACTTGTGATCTTCAAATATGAAGACAATTCGCTACTAGCTTGATCAACCTTCCAGTTTTGCTGCCTGGCAAAAGAGGATCAAATGCTTGGCAGAAAACAGTATATGGATGGTTCAGCATATTGCAAGTTGACCATGCCATAAAAATATGCTAAATAAAATAAATAAAATAAAAATTCAGTACTAGACTTTAAACAGTACTCTTCTAATTTATCTTACAACGAACTCAGCAATCACCAGCATATTTAGAATGGCTTGATTTTGCCCATTTTCAAACTTGGCCAAAAATAAAAAAGCTTAAATAATGGAAAGTCATACTGTGTTTGAAATGGGTTCTGCTGTGTTTATTCTAATTATCCAAATAAAATTACAAAAATGGGGAAAAATTCAGGAAAGGCATGTTAAGTAGATAGTTGTTGGCAATCATTTATTGAAGAACATTTCACACCCCACTGTTTCAAAACAGACACATACTATGATAAATTATTTTCATGTGACCCCCCCCCCAGGACCCAGTATCCTTGAACATACCTTTCATAAAAAAAACTCCTTTATGCCAAATCAACCTATTGCTAAAGCTGACTCATGCATTGTTAAAGATCCCTTTTTAATATGGATGTATAATCAAATAATAATAATATTAAACCTGTAATACCTAGCTTACCCTGTAACTCTGTTTTGTATGTTTATTTTCAGAACTCTTTCACAGCTATATGAAATCTAACAAATTTATCTAACAAGGATAGGAGACACCATCCAAGATTACATGGGGACTCTGGCTCCTTCCATCCCATCTCCCTATGCTACCCTTAGACGTCCTCCAAAAGAATCCTAATAATCAAGAAGAGATTTGAAAGTTGGACAGGAAGCATCTACTTGTTCTTGGCTGATCTTGAAAAACTAACTCTAACTTGGTTATTATTTTGATAAGATCACCTAAAAATTCTGGGCGGTAGGTTATAAGGGAAGTTGAGTAAAGGATACTTAGGGGGAGGAAATAATCTGCTCTCCTCCAACCATGTCTCTTCCATTGGAAGGTAGTTAGATTTCACCCTTAAGTAGAAATATTGCACAAAAAGTTTGTTTCTCAAGTATTGAAAGCACATTTTGCATATATTATATCATGCCAGAACTATATAAGATAGTGGCATTACGGAATGTACACTGAATGTATACAGATGGAAGATTACAACTGAGGCAATGAAATAGCCTCTGAAGATGGAAATCCAGACTCAAATCCATCCACATCCATAAAAGCTCACTGGGGGGTTATTTATTTATTTATTTATTTATTTATTTAAATGTATATGCCACCAAATCTGTTAGATACATGACAAGTTACAATATAAAAACACAGTTAAAATGAACATAAAAGATACATCCAATACCTTTACATAAATTGATCCAAATCCACAAAAAAACCTCTAATACTAAAAATTAAGAGATCCAGTGTGGTGTTGGACTAGGAGCAGGGAGACCTATGGTTCTAGTCCTCCCTCAGCCATGGAAGCTCACTGGACAACTTTGGGCCAGTCACTTCCTCTCAGCCCAATCTACCTCACAGGGTTGCTGTTGTGGGGAGCACTATGTATGTTGCCTTGAGCTCCTGTACAAAAGGGAAGATATATATCTAATAAATAAATAATAAAAAGGGAAGATATATATCTAATAAATAAATTAAATTAGCTAATAAAATCCCAATCCAGGTGGTGCACAGTCTCTCCCAAAAGTCTAGTCTTCACTACCTTCTAGGCTAATGCCATCACTGAGCTTCTAAAGCAGAGCTTTCCAAACTTTTCATGTTGGTGACAACTTTTTAGACATGCATCATTTCACGACACACTCTTACAGCAGGGCACAAGGCAGGCACTAGGACCTGCGCGGAATCACAGCAGGTTTGGAGGCAGCAAGGCACAAGGCAGGCACTAGGACCTGTGCGGAATCCTGGCAGCAGCAGCCCCCACACACCCAGACTCTGCAGCCGACACACTAAGTGTCCCGACACACAGTTTGGAAAGCTCTGTTCTAAAGGGAGGCTCTTCCACAATATAGGTGCCTTTTGGCTTCGGTCCCCCTCATCTGTGGAACTGGGGTACCATGAGCAGCATGTCCTGGGAGATTCTTCTTGAAGGGTCAACTCTGGTTGGAGATGATGATCCTGAAGTTAAGGAGCACCCTTCAGCCCAAGCAACCTCACAGAACTGTTGTTCTGGGAGAAAAAACGGGGGAGAGCTACATTTGCCCCGCTCAAACTTCTAAAGGAAAAGTATGATATGTGCCATGAAGTCGTTTTCGACTCCTAGCGACCACATAGATTTTCTCCATGACAAATGACATACGAAGCGAGATGCAACCTGGCTCCCAAATTCTCTGCCAATAATTGACCCATCACTCACACTTTTGCCTATCTCAAATACTAAAGACACAAGGCTCAACAGTAATAAACACCTGCAAGTGTTAGGCTTTAGGTTTGATGTGTTTCGCGAATGGTAATGGAGCGATCATTCTGAACACTGTTCAGCAAAGGACAGAACACAAATATCAATGCTTGGGGGAGAGGGGGGGCTGCATCCATCCCATAAAAAAAGGTAATATAAGACTGAAAGCTCCGATTTCCACCGCAGGACCCCTACACTTAACGCTATGCGCCACAGCAAGGAAGAACAAGCATGGGAAAAAAATCAGGCGACATAGCGACCCAGCCCGCCTTGAAACCGCTCGGCTTCCTCCAGCCTCCCTCAACCACCACCGAGACTAAGGACACCTGCAGAACGATCAGAAGAAGCGCTTACAAACCCCAAAACTGCACCGACCGCTCGCCTCTCCCTCCCGCCGCGGGCGCCTGCGTGGACCCGCCCACTTCAGCCTAGCACGCTACGTGCGCGCCGCGAGTCGCCTCCAGAAAGCCGAGGAATGGAAAGCGGGCTTTCCGTGGAGATATAGGTGGTCCGCGCGCGCCTGACTGAATACGGTTTTATAAATGGCGAGGATGATGTTACAGCAAGGTTCTGTACTGACAGATGGTCTCGTCGGTGGGTTGGGGGGACAAGTCGGCGCGAGTTAGCGTGAAAACGTTGCAAAATGATCCTCAGGCGTTTTAAAGGGGTAGCCTACCAGCCTACCGTGAAGGACCCCGCTGGTAAAACGGGTTTGGGCACACCGCAAGTTCGGTAATAGGCGGGTAGTGCCGAGAGCTGGTGGAGGGAAGGCGGGTCAAGGGTCACGCTGTGGAGAAAAAGAGCCTCTTTCAGTGGCTCCTTGTACCTTTCTCAGCATGGTAGTTGCAGAAGTCGTCGTGGTGGGATCCTGTATGACTGATCTGGTGAGGTTAGTATTGCACACGAGGCCCTGCTTTTCCTAAGTAAATACAAAAACTGGTCCAAGCAAATAAATCAGAGACTTCCTTTTACATTGAAAGAAAAATGTTTGAACCAGGGGTCCCCAAACTCTTCAGCTCATCTGCCCCTTCATCTTTCATTGACCCCCGAAGATTTATTATATGAAAATAATTTAACTAATAGTACTACAAGTAATAATAACAATAATGGATAGTCCCATCAACCCTTGGGGGTCGATATTGACCACTTTGGGGAAACCTGGTTTAAACCAATCCTAATCATTTGAAATATCACCTTAAAGAAAACCTAAGATAATATGAAATAGTCGGGATAGTTTCAAGCCACATTTGAGTTAAAGGAGATTTTGCTGTGTAAATAAAGAAACAGCTCAATCACTTAAATATGATTATTTGCTTCCTACTTTCCAAACCTAATTGTGGTATTTTCACCTTGATGTAAACAAGCTTCTGTAGGCTGACCAGTAATTGTCAGATCTATTAACGATTGTGAGCACATTGTTTCTGTTTTCTTTTTCTTATGATGATGGTATTGTGCCATGGTAAAGTGGAAATGGAAAAGCAATACTGGCAAGAAAATAGAACTGTCCATTGGATAGCTTCGTTCCCATCTGTAACATCACAAACTGTTATAATCATTGAGTATTAAAAAAAATCCTTTATGTTAAAAACAGTTCCATCTATAGGTAAAGAAAGAAAAATCTAAACATGTATACAGCATTAACATGAAAAGATGCAAGAACTACTTGTAAGAATAAAATAGCAATATAAATAGTAACATATTGTATACTAATATGTACCACTGTTTAGGAAATGCATGAAGAAACATACATGAAAAACATTTCTAAATGATTGTGTAAATCAGCTTTTTTATTCAGTCCTAGATTTTCAGATAGTTCAGAATTTTCATCTCATCTTTACACAAAGTAGTAGAATCAAATGGGAGCACCAGAACAGAAAGTATATTTAGGATTTTTTATACAAAAATAAGATCCATTGATTTTGGGGAGATTTTTTAAAAATATGCTTAACATACTCACCTAGTCCTTTAAGCTCGTTGAAACTTTGGGGCAAATGTATATAAAAGTATATTGCATTTTATGATTGTGAAAATCATTTGAAAGGGATCCTTGTGTTAGTGTGAAATCATTAAAGTTTCCATGTCCTTTGGAAGACTTGTAAAGCTGCTTTAAAAGTTACCACTGACTCTGTATATGTGTGTACAAGTACTGCTGCTACAGGGTTATTTGTGCCTGCACACAAAAACCTGGCATTCTTTGAAACATCAGAGAAATAGTTGATGCAGAATATTTCACTCACACTCACACGAATACATTG
This sequence comes from Charina bottae, assembly GCA_023362775.1. Taxonomy (NCBI): domain Eukaryota; kingdom Metazoa; phylum Chordata; class Lepidosauria; order Squamata; family Charinaidae; genus Charina; species Charina bottae. Next base: position 51,446,962 of record JALMGJ010000001.1, on the reverse strand, counting down.
TGAAGTGCACCACATGAATCATCTGCATAACTATTATACAGGTGTCAGCCCTTTGAGGTAGACAAGATCAGGAAACAGGCTCTGCGGGAAGATTAGAACTATACATTACATTATTGAGCTAAACTATAGTAACAGAATCTTGCAAACCTGATTCTGCTTTACCTCCCCTCTCTCTTATATCCCACTGAATCAGGGAGAAGCCTGCCTGAGTGTCTTCTGAATACTATCTTGTTTCCCAGGACTTAAGGAATGTTTCAGCCCTCTTTGCTTATATAACAGTTCTTGCCTATTTCCCTCTAGGTCATCTTCCTGACACTCTATACCAAGTACATACACAGATTGCATTAGGGTTTTGCAGCATTTCAAATTTGAAAAGGAAAAGGTCTTTGGTGCAACTCTTTAGAACCAAACACACCTTTTCCCAGGATTGCAGTGCACTCACGTGAGTTGCGGAGCATTTCTGCCAAATCATTGTGAATTGTGCACAGCCCAAATTCACAGGTTCAGCCAATGCTCTCACAGGCCTATAGCTAGGTTTAGCCTTTTAAGCGCAAACACATCATGCGACGTGCTGGACTTGATGAATCCAAGGCTGGAGTTAAAATCGTTGGAAGAAACATTAACAATCTCAGATATGCAGATGATACCACTTTGATGGCTGAAAGCGAGGAGGAGCTGAGGAGCCTTATGACGAAGATGAAAGAAGAAAGTGCAAAAGCTGGGTTCCAGTTAAACCTCAAAAAAACCAAGATTATGGCAACCGGCTTGATTGATAACTAGCAAATAGAGGGAGAAAAAGTGGAGGCAGTGACAGACTTTGTATTTCTAGGTGCAAAGATTACTGCAGACGCTGACTGCAGCCAGGAAATCAGAAGACGTTTACTTCTTGGGAGGAGAGCAATGACAAATCTCAATTAAATGGTTAAGAGCAGAGACATCACACTGACAACAAAGGTCCACATAGTTAAAGCAATGGTATTCCCCGTAGTAACCTATGGCTGCGAGAGCTGGACCATAAGGAAGGCTGAGCGAAGGAAGATAGATGCTTTTGAACTGTGGTGTTGGAGGAAAATTCTGAGAGTTCCTTGGACTGCAAGAAGATCAAACCAGTACATACTCCAGGAAATAAAGCCAGACTGCTCACTTGAGGGAATGATATTAAAGGCAAAACTGAAGTACTTTGGCCACATAATGAGAAGACAGGATACCCTGGAGAAGATGCTGATGCTAGGGAAAGTGGAAGGCAAAAGGAAGAGGGGCCGACCGAGGGCAAGATGGATGGATATTCTGGAGGTGACGGACTTGACCTTAGGGGAGCTGGGGATGGCGACAGCCAACAGGAAGCTCTGGCTTGGGCTGGTCCATGAAGTCACTAAGAGTCGGAAGCGACTGAACGAATAAACAACAAAAACTTGATGTAATCATTAAACTGAAGAGAGAACTGAACACAAAAGAATAGCTAAAGTGTGTTGTAGAGTGACTCTTTTTTATCTTCATCATAAACTAACTTTCATTTGTGTTAGTGCTGAAGCATTTGAGATTCACATAATTATTGTATGCAAGAAATAATATTAAATTAATAAAATTTTGTACATTTTTAACCCTGCTTTCTGGTTCTCTGCAGTCAACCAGTAACGTATACTGGGACATACAAACAGAATTGTTTTTTTTCAATCTTCCTGCCTTCAAGGAAAACTTTCTTCTCTGATCACCCCTATATGTTTGTTGCAAATATCGTGCAAGTTTCAGAGGATTCTAGAGCACAATTTAGGGTGTACTTTCTTCTTACACAGAACAGCAGCCAGGTGTGTTATGCTTTTTTGTCACCCAAGAATGCTTTCAGTACTCTGATTCAAGTATATATTTTTCCAAGCCGTATATCCATCTTTATTTATTTAGGATGGTGCTTAAAAGCCTCTGTTTGACTTAGAAGAAAAAAGTTACAGAGTGATTTACAACTCAAAATTGCATAACATGTAGATCTACTGTATGCTACTTTCTTCAGCAATCCGTATTAAAGGGGGGAATGAATAATGGTTGGATACGGATAGGGCATCACTTTAACCTGAATGGGAGATGGTTTTCTGAAATGTTCTCTCTGATGAAATCAAATATCTGCATAAAGCCTCCATTTTTCAGGCAGAAGAATTAAGTTGTCATTAGTGTCAACCAGGCCAGTAGGTGAGACTCTACTGCCTTGTGTCTCTGATTGTTTTCATCTGGATTTCTCATAAGGATCCATCTTGTGTCTTCCTTCTGTTAAATTTGCTTTGGCAGTTAAAGTCTCTTTCTCAGTCTTCCAGCCTCAAAGTTTGATATTTCATCTTGGAAAGATGAGAACTATCCACACAGACTTAAAATTGGGAGATTTTCCATCTTTCTAACTTTGCAGACATAGGCATCTCCTCACTTACACCTCAGATAAGTGTGAATAACTTTATGGAATATTCCTGTATTCACATTATGCTACTGGTACACTACTGGAACAGCTGCCATATTTTATGCCTACTCAGCACTGGAAGAGAAAGCATGAATTGCAAATAAAAATGACATACCCACAGAAATGTTGCAGTATTAGCTATGCACAGCAGGAGCAAAAGAACTTAAAGCATTAAGGAGACACACACAACATCACTCCCCTTATGCACACATAATGTTAACCCATGGTTTGTTTTAAACATGGTCTGTGATAACAGTCACTGCGTAGCAGCATATGCATATAATCAAATGTGTACCATACACAATGACTGGGTTCATAAATTCTGCAGAGGCAAAAATCAAATGTATGTTTTATTTTTATTTATTATTGAATTTCTGATTTAACACTCAGAATGGCTTACAACAAACAAAGTAAGTACTCAGTAAGTGAACACAGCCCATGATTCCAGTATAATTTCATTCCAAAATTTGTGCATCCAGCAAAAATGCCAGCACTGCAAGCCTTAAAGCACCCCAACAAATGGATTCAAATCTCTTTACTGTATACTGCTCACCACCATTTAGGAGCAGAATACACAATGGGATGAAGAAAAATCTATATAACACAATACCCATATAGTTTCATGGGAAGGTGTATGAATCCCATCTAGTATATTCTGTTAATGTTTATAATAAGCTGATTGGTGGAAGAATAAGTATATTAAAAATATTAGAGCTGAGAAAGGAAAAACCCTCTGCTCAGCAAAGTTCCTCCTTAGGTCAGAATCATGATAATTGTGCTTAACAGTGCAATCTTTATCAAAGTAAGTCCCATTGATTTCATTGAGGCTTATTTTCTGATTAATGAATGCAAGATTATCTGACATTTGCATTCAGATTTACTTTTGAGTAAATGTGCTAACATTTACCACAAATCCTTTCTCTCTCACACACATACACATACTCTGTCCTGCTGGGAGACATCAGATTTCTACTCACCTTCTGTTGAAGCAATATTGTTTAGTGTGTTTCTTCTAAATAAAGCAATAGTAAAGCTGAATATACCTTAGGAAAAACAAATACAATCTTCATCTTTCTCTTTAAATTAGATTTAACAAAAACTTGTAATACTAAATTCAGCATTGTGGGTGATGTAGGTGATTCTATATCTAACAATCAGACTTTTCGTAGAACTGCTTGTAAATTGTGTGACATTTACACCTTTGTGCTGAATATTGTAGAACAAATGAGCCCTTATAATAAGTTGAATAGAAGGCCAGATTTAGAGCCAGACTAGACCTGATGTCATGTTCTTCGCTGTTTTTTTTTTCTAAATCAAATAGTGGAAGGGCAGGATATAAACTAGATCAAGACTGAGGCATTAGAGAAATTGAAGGCTTTATGGTCTGCCTCTTTGGGATTGGAATCCTATGCTATTTGCAGTGGGAAAATGGCTCATATTGGCATCAAAATAATTTTTCCTCCCATTGTAAATAGTGAACATGAGGATCTTATTTCTGACTAGAAGTGCACCAGTCTGAAGAATTAAAAAACCCTCCCTGCAGCACTCTGGATTTCGTTCAGCCTCCATTGCTTCTGCTATTTGTTCAAAATGAAAGGAGTCACGTACAGTCAAAACACATAATGAGCATTACATCTAATTTAGCTGACAGTTATGTAAATCTCTTGAGCTCAGTGTTGAAAATTAGTGGGTAAACCTAGACATATTACTATTTGTTAACTTTCATCTATCATTCAGGCTTCCTAAAAGATTAAATAAATCAAGTTATCTGAACCCAGCAGAATATTCAATAGGTTCTCCCCATGCCTTCCAATTCTTTGTCAAATTTGATTTGAACAAGCAGTTATTTTGTTGCTGACCTGTTTCCACCTATGACTCTTTTTAATGTACACCTCTAAAAAAAGATTGTTTAAAATGTTCTTTCTTTGGCCTTGTTATTTCTGTTTCTACTCCTCTCATAGATTTCAAAGAGATCTAATTTAAAGATTTGTATCTCCTAAAATTGGAAAATTGCTCTGACAGAAAAGAGCCTTTTTAACTGCATATTTTTTATCTCTGCCTACATTTCTCCATTCCCCATGATCTGTGTACACTTTTCCTTCCCTTCGTCTCTGTAACTGCTCCAGAATGTGGTGCCTTCTTTCATGTTGTTTAACATGCCTGAAGCCACCTTCCAGCACCTGATCACCATCCAGACTTAAACACATTAGTAAACATTCAGTAAAACATTGAGTTATTGTTCTCTTGATTATTAATTAATTCTGTTCCAACAGTGCTACAAGAAATACGTTGTGCAGAATTCTCTGCAGGCTTTTGCCTTGAACACAAATGTGAATGACACTTCAAAATATTGCTGATTTTAGTTCTAGTCCATGCTTTTTAAAGGCTTATAATTAGAAGTCATATTCTGTATAGTAATTTGGCATATTTAGTGTATTTTTCTCAGACATGCAAATGTTGAGCATCCTGTATTGTTGAAGTTATTATCCAAGATACTGAGATCTGTTTCTGAAGCTTGAAGGTCAGTTTATTTTTTTCTTTTCCTCTTGAATTTGATTACAGTGGAAAGTCTTGAAGAAATTCCATATCATATTTTCTGCACAATGCTTCTAACTTGCAGATATCAGTGCTAATGTACCTGTCTACCTTGGATCCAACTTGGATCCAGATGCAGAATGGACACCTGAGCAGTGAAAGGTATTAAAATAGAATTTTTGTTTGTACAATGGAAAAATTAATTGAATTTTCAAAATGGCACAAGATAGCAGGTTGTTCAATTGCAGAAAGCAGTTAAGTGCTATCCCTGAACTTTGCACCTTACATTTTTATTTAATCAGCCATGGAATATATTTAATCAGCCATAGAATATTTTTTTAATCTTCCTTAGAATTTATAGAAAAATATAGAAATATATTTATAAGAAACAGAACAACTAGGATTAGAAGGTTGTTAGTAAAACAACATCTAAAAGGAGTAATCTTTTGTTGTTGTTTATTCGTTCAGTCGTTTCCGACTCTTCGTGACTTCATGGACCAGTCCACGCCAGAGCTTTCTGTCGGCCGTCACCATCCCCAGCTCCCCAATGGTTGAGTCTGTCACCTCCAGAATATCATCCATCCATCTTGCCCTTGGTCGGCCCCTCTTCCTTTTGCCTTCCACTTTTCCTAGCATCAGCTTCTTCTCCAGGGTATCCTGTCTTCTCATTATGTGGCCAAAGTACTTCAGTTTTGCCTTTAATATCATTCCCTCAAGTGAGCAGTCTGGCTTGATTTCCTGGAGTATGGACTGGTTTGATCTTCTTGCAGTCCAAGGCACTCTCAGAATTTTCCTCCAACACCACAGTTCAAAAGCATCTATCTTCCTTCGCTCAGCCTTCCTTATGGTCCAGCTCTCACAGCCATAGGTTACTACAGGGAATACCATTGCTTTAACTACGCGGACCTTTGTTGTCAGTGTGATGTCTCTGCTCTTAACTATTTTATCAAGATTTGCCATTGCTCTCCTCCCAAGAAGTAGACGTCTTCTGATTTCCTGGCTGCAGTCAGCGTCTGCAGTAATCTTTGCGCCTAGAAATACAAAGTCTGTCACTGCCTCCACTTTTTCTCCCTCTATTTGCCAGTCATCAATCAAGCTCGTTGCCATAATCTTGGTTTTTTTGAGGTTTAACTGCAACCCAGCTTTTGCACTTTCTTCTTTCACCTTCGTCATAAGGCTCCTCAACTCCTCCTCGCTTTCAGCCATCAAAGTGGTATCATCTGCATATCTGAGATTGTTAATGTTTCTTCCAGCGATTTTAACTCCAGCCTTGGATTCCTCAAGCCCAGCATGTCGCATGATGTGTTCTGCATACAGGTTGAATAGGTAGGGTGAGAGTATACAACCCTGCCGTACTCCTTTCCCAATCTTAAACCAGTCCGTTGTTCCGTGCTCTGTTCTTACCGTTGCTACTTGGTCGTTATACAGATTCCTCAGGAGGCAGACAAGATGACTTGGTATCCCCATACCACCAAGAACTTGCCACAATTTGTTATGATCCACACAGTCAAAGGCTTTAGAATAGTCAATAAAACAGAAATAGATGTTTTTCTGAAATTCCCTGGCTTTCTCCATTATCCAGCGGATATTGGCAATTTGGTCTCTAGTTCCTCTGCCTTTTCTAAACCCAGCTTGTACATCTGGCAATTCTCGCTCCATGAATTGCTGGAGTCTACCTTGCAAGATCTTGAGCATTACCTTACTGGCATGTGAAATAAGTGCCACTGTTCGATAGTTTGAACATTCTTTAGTGCTTCCCTTTTTTGGTATGGGGATATAAGTTGATTTTTTCCAATCTGATGGCCATTCTTGTGTTTTCCAAATTTGCTGGCATATGGCATGCATCACCTTGACAGCATCATCTTGCAAGATTTTAAACAGTTCAGCTGGGATACCGTCGTCTCCTGCTGCCTTGTTATTAGCAATGCTTCTTAAGGCCCATTCAACCTCACTCTTCAGGATGTCTGGCTCTAACTCACTGACCACACCGTCAAAGCTATCTCCAATATTATTATCCTTCCTATACAGATCTTCCGTATATTCTTGCCACCTTTTCTTGATCTCTTCTGCTTCTGTTAGGTCCTTACCATCTTTGTTTTTGATCATACCCATTTTTGCCTGGAATTTACCTCCGATGTTTCTAATTTTCTGGAAGAGGTCTCTTGTCCTTCCTATTCTATTGTCTTCTTCCACTTCCGCACATTGCTTGTTTAAAAATAATTCCTTATCTCTTCTGGCTAACCTCTGGAATTTTGCATTTAATTGGGCATATCTCCCCCTATCACTGTTGCCTTTTGCTTTCCTTCTTTCTTGGGCTACTTCCAGTGTTTCAGCAGACAGCCATCTTGCCTTCTTGGTTTTCTTTTTCTTTGGGACGTTTTTTGTTGCCGCCTCCTGAACAATGTTGCGAACTTCTGTCCATAGTTCTTCCGGGACCCTATCTACTAAATCTAGTCCCTTAAATCTATTATTCACCTCCACTGCATATTCCTTAGGAATATTAGTGAGCTCATATCTAACTGATCTGTGGGTCTTCCCTATTCTCTTTAGTCTGATTCTAAATTTTGCAATAAGAAGTTCGTGATCTGAACTACAGTCAGCTCCAGGTCTTGTTTTTACCGACTGTATAGATGTCCGCCACCTTTGGCTGCAAAGGATGTAGTCAATCTGATTTCGGTGTCGACCATCTGGTGAAGTCCATGTATAAAGTCGTCTTTTAGGTTGTTGGAAGAGAGTGTTTGTTATGCACAGTGAGTTGTCTTGGCAAAATTCTATCAGCCTATGTCCTGCTTCATTTTGTTCTCCCAGACCATGCTTGCCTGTAATTCCAGGTGTCGTCTGACTACCCACCTTAGCATTCCAGTCTCCTGTAATGAAAATAACATCTCTTTTTGGTGTATTATCTAGTAGGTGCTGCAGATCCTCATAGAACTGATCTACTTCTGCTTCTTCAGCATCTGTGGTTGGGGCGTATATTTGGATCACTGTGATGTTAAATGGCTTACCCTGAATTCGAATTGAGATCATTCTATCGTTTTTTGGATTGTATCCAAGCACTGCTTTAGCCACTTTATTATTAATTATGAAGGCTACTCCATTTCTTCTGTGGTCCTCTTGTCCACAGTAGTAGATCTGGTGATCATCTGATGTGAAGTGGCCCATTCCAGTCCATTTCAGTTCACTGACACCTAAAATGTCTATATTTAATCTTGACATCTCACCAATAACCACATCCAATTTGCCCTGGCTCATAGATCTTACATTCCAGGTTCCTATGGTGTGTTGATCTTTAGAACATCGGATTCGTCGTTCACCACCAGCACCGTCGGCCGCTAGCCGTCCTTTCGGCTTTGAGCTAGCTGCATCATCACATCTGGGGCTAGTTGAACGTATCCTCTGTTCCTCCCCAGTAGCATTTTGACCATCTTCCGACCTGGGAGTCCCATCTTCCGATGGTATACCGACATATCTTTGGTTGTACTGATCCATTTAGTTTTCATGGCAAGAATACTGGGGTGGGTTGCCATTACCTTCCCCAGGGATCGTATTTAGTCTGACCTCTCTGCCACGACCTTCCCGTCTTGGGTGTCCCTTCACGGTTTAGCTCATGGTTTCATTGAGGTGCTCAAGCTCCAGCACCACGACAAGGTAACGATCTCCTTTGCTGGAGAGGAGTAATCTACCTGTGCAGTATTTTGAAATTCAGCAGTTGCCCCATTAAAAGAGGCATTTTTTAAAATTTGTGTTAGTTTGTTGAATATGTGTGTGTACATGTGTGTGTGTGTGTATTTGCATATATACACACACACATATGCATGTGTGTGTTTGTATCTGTCACAGAAAATCCATCACTTATTTTATCTGCATTTTTTGTTTGTCTAAATTACATTGCTATCCCAGTTTTCTTCAAGGAACTAAAGGCAGCATGCATGGTTCTCCATTCTCTCTCAGGTTAGGCTGAGTAGCCTAAGATCATATTGAGAGCTTCATGAACAAATGGGAATTTAAACCTAAATCTTCTAATTTTAATCTGATATTAACCACTTATTCTGTATTGATTCTATGATTTTTTAACCTTAGCATATTGTGTGCAAGGGCATCCATAGAGGGTCGACAATGTCAAAGTGATGGGCACGATTTGGTGATCAAAGTCTCACCCCTTTTTATGTCTGTGTGATGCACATTAAAAAGGGTAGGACTTTGATCACCCAGTTGCAACCACCATATTGAGGTTGTTGACACCCCTGGTTGTGTGGAAAGGCACAATATATATATTTGTGGTATGAAATAATTATGAAGTATGCAACATTAGCCAAATAAAGAATAATGATGAAAGTCAGTTGAGATGTAGGATGATGACACTGGAGTAGCAACAGTTGTTGGCCCATCTTAAAAAGCTGAGAGTAAATTCTGAGTTTAAATAGAAGTTGCAATTAGAATATGAGAGTGTGAGAAGACAAATAGACATTTAAAGGAGTCTTTCATGTCCCACAAAGACCCCCAGATTGGTATGAATTACTGATGTGTGTATGTCTGCATGTAGTGTATATGTGTTTAAGTAAGCTGTTATAAATGTTTATTATACCTGAAGATTGATTTATCCCAGCTGTCATTTCCATTTTACACAGTCTTCTCTGTTTTCCAGAGAGGTGAGGTTGTTGTTTGTAGTATTAGCTATTTCCATAGCAGTAGACTGTGATGCCATCAGTGGAAGACTGAAATGTTCATTGGGCATGGGCAATTAAAAATTGGGAGATAAGGCTTACATTTACCAAACTCCTTGGCATTAGAGCTCACATGAAGCTCAGAAACTATTGCTTAATTATCAAGGGACTCAATATGGGTAATGGAATAAATGAATTTTGTTGTTTGATCCCAGCAAGAAAATGATTACATTTAAAAGAAAATAAATCAGCCACTTGAAATTGCTTTCTGTATTGTGATGGAAAGAACAAATATAAGTTCCAGAATAATAACTATTGTTAGGCACTGAATTTCCTAGAGTTTTTTTCAATTGCTGTGCAGCAGTTTAGAGCACTGCAATTTGCCTGTCAGATAGTAGTGATTTTTCCCACACATTTCAAAAAATCTAAAATCTAAAATATTTTTCAGTGAGGTTTTCTCTCACAAATGTTTGCACAGGCTTGTGACTTTAGTCTTCATTTCAGAGGTTTTTAGAAGACTTTTAACTAATTATTCATAAACTTTTGGTAATGGGCAATAAAATCAGAAAGCCACATAAACTGGCCTTATTCTATTCAAAGTAATGCTGGATTAACCAGCTCATAGGCAGCAAAAGCCTCTAGCCAATCGCGGAGGACGTAATTTCTACAAATAACATGTAACATGTTTGTAAACAAACTGGTCACCAAATCTTATTTGAAAACACAGAAATACTGGACAACACCAACAGCCACTATGTTAGACTATACAGGGAAGCCATTGAAAAACATAAACACCAACACAGTTTCAATAAAAAAGAAGAAAGCCTAAAGATCAGCAAAACCTGGCTGCCAGTCCTGAAAAACACAGCTTGCAAAAGGTCAATGAATTCTCTTCAACCACAGAAATATACAAACAACTCACACAATAGATGTGCTAATCCCACACATGACAGCACCAAACCCCCTAATCACCACAAAGAACCCTCTCCAAATCTCTTGTAAATGACCCACAGAAGACACACACCCTCTTAGCTATAAACACCAGCAGGAACACACACCCTCCACTTGGGCACAGAGAGAATCTTCTAGCTGTGCTCCTCTCCTCTGAAGATGCCAGCCACAGCTACTGACGAAACGTTAGGAACCAAAACTGCCAGAACACGGCCACACAGCCTGGAAAACCCACAACAACCATCGGATTCCGGCCGTGAAAGCCTTTGACTATACAATGTTCCAACTTCTCTGAATCCTTAAAGTATAGTACCTAGAACCGGACTCAAGATGATGTCTGACCAAAGTAGTATAAATGGAACTATTATTTCCCATAATATGCAGATACTTGCTTTTGATTGCGTAACTCAATGAAGCCATGAGCTATGCCGTGCAGGGCATCCATGACGGAGAGTTCTGACAAAAGGTGCTCCACTGGAGGAGGAAATAGCAACCCACTCCAGTATCCTTGCCAAGAAAACCCCATGGACAGTATCAAAAGGCTAATAGACATGACGCCGGAAGATGAGCTCCTCAGGTTGGAAGGTGTCCAATATGCTACTGGGGAAGAGCAGAGGGCAATTCTGAGTAGCTCCAGAAAGGACGCTCAGTTGTGGATGTGTCTGGAAGTGGAAGTAGAAGGAAAGTCCAGTGCTGTAAAGAACAATATTGCATAGGAACCTGGAATGTAAGATCAATGAATCGAGGTAAGCTGGATGTGGTCAAACATGAGATGACAAGATTGAACATCGACATCTTGGGAATCAGAGAACTAAAATGGACAGGAATGGGCGAATTTAATTCAGGTGACCATTATATATACTACTGTGGGCAAGAATCCCTTAGAAGAAATGGAGTAGCCCTCATAGTCAACAAAATAGTGGGAAAGGCAGTACTTTGGTACAACCTCAAAAACGATAGAATGATCTCAGTTCGAATCCAAGGCAAACCATTCAACATCACAGTAATCCAAGTCTATTCCCCAACCACTGATGCCGAAGAAGCTGAAGTCGACCGGTTCTATGAAGACCTACAACACCTTCTAGAACTAACACCAAAAAAAGATGTCCTTTTCATCATAGGGGACTGGAATGCTAAAGTAGGAAGTCAAGAAATAACCGGAATAACAGGCAAGTTCGGCCTTGGAGTACAAAATGAAGCAGGGCAAAGGCTAATAGAGTTTTGTCAAGAGAACAGGCTGGTGATAGCAAACACTCTTTTCCAACAACACAAGAGACGACTCTACACATGGACATCACCAGATGGTCAATACCGAAATCAGATTGATTGTGTACTTTGCAGCCAAAGTTGGAGAAGCTCTAGACAGTCAGCAAAAACAAGACCTGCAGCTGACTGTGTCTCAGATCATGAGCTTCTTATCGCAAAATTTAGGCTTAAATTGAAGAACGTAGGGAAAACCACTAGACCAGGGCTTTCCAAAGTTTTCCCGCGGCGACACACCAACCGCCGTTCGTGTGTCGCCACGGGAAAACCCGGAAGTGCCGCTGTTGCAGCAGCGCACAAAAACCCAGAAGCACTGCTGCCGCTTTCGGGTTTTGTGCGCCACCGTTGGTGTGTCGCCGCAGGAAAACCCGGAAGCGCTGATGATGATCAGCGCTTCCGGGTTGTGTGGCGACACACTTTTGTGTCGCCACACACAGTTTGGAAAGCTCTGCACTAGACCATTCAAGTATGACCTAAATCATATCCCTTATGAATATACAGTGGAGGTGAGGAATAGATTTAAAGGATTAGATCTGGTAGACAGAGTGCCTGAAGAACTATGGATGGAGGTTCGTAACATTGTACAGGAGGCAGCAACTAAAACCATCCCAAAGAAAAAGAAATGCAAGAAAACAAAGTGGCTGACTGATGAGGCTTTACAAATAGCTGAGGAAAGAAGGGAAGCAAAAGGCAAGGGAGAAAGGGAAAGATATAACCAACTGAATGCAGAATTCCAGAGAATAGCAAGGAGAGATAAGAAGGCCTTCTTAAATGAACAATGCAAAGAAATCAAAGAAAACAATAGAATGGGGAAGACTAGAGATCTCTTCAAGAAAATTGGAGATATCAAGGGAACGTTTTGTGCAAAGATGGGCATGATAAAGGACAAAAAAGGACCGGACCTAACAGAAGCAGAAGAGATTAAGAAGAGGTGGCAAGAATACACAGAAGAACTATACAAGAAAGATCTTAATGTCCCTGATAAATATGTTGGTGTGGTCACTGACCTTGAGCCAGACATCCTAGAGAGTGAAGTCAAGTGGGCCTTAGGAAGCATTACTTACAACAAAGCTAGCGGAGAAGACAGTATCCCAGCTGAGCTATTTAAAATCCTAAAAGATGATGCTGTTAAAGTGCTGCACTCAATATGCCAACAAATGTGGAAAACTCAACAGTGGCCGCAGGATTGGAAAAGGTCAGTTTACGTTCCAATTCCAAAGAAAGGCAATGCCAAAGAATGTTCAAACTACCGTACAATTGCGCTCATTTCACATGCTAGCAAGGTTATGCTCAAAATCCTACAAGCTAGGCTTCAGCAGTATGTGAACCGAGAACTACCAGAAGTGCAAGCTGGGTTTCGAAGAGGCAGAGGAACTAGAGATCAGATTGCCAACATTCGCTGGATCATGGAAAAAGCAAGTGAGTTCCAGAAAAACATCTACTTCTGCTTCATTGACTACGCTAAAGCCTTTGATTGTGTGGATCACAACAAACTGTGGCAAATTCTTAAAGAGATGGGAGTACCAGACCACCTTACCTGTCTCCTGAGAAACCTGTATGCGGGTCGAGAAGCAACAGTTAGAACCGGACATGGAACAACCGATTGGTTCAAAATTGGGAAAGGAGTACGACAAGGCTGTATATTATCACCCTGCTTATTTAACTTATATGCAGAGTACATCATGAGAAATGCCGGGCTGGATGAATCACAAGCCGGAGTTAAGATTGCCGGGAGAAATATCAACAACCTCAGATATGCAGACGATACTACCCTAATGGCAGAAAGTGAAGAGGAACTAAAGAGCCTCTTGATGAGGGTGAAAGAGGAGAGTGCAAAAGCTGGCTTGAAACTCAACATTAAAAAAAACCCAGATCGTGGCATCTGGTCCCATCACTTCCTGGCAAATAGAAGGGGAAGAAATGGAAGCAGTGACAGATTTTATTTTCTTGGGCTCCAAGATCACCGCAGACGGTGACTTCAGCCATGAAATTAAAAGACGCTTGCTCCTTGGGAGGAAAGCTATGGTCAACCTAGACAGCATATTAAAAAGCAGAGACATCACCTTGCCGACAAAGGTCCGTATAGTTAAAGCTATGGTTTTCCCAGTAGTAATGTATGGCTGTGAGAGTTGGACCATAAGGAAGGCTGAGCGCCGAAGAATTGATGCTTTCGAACTGTGGTGCTGGAGAAGACTCTTAAGAGTCCCTTGGACTGCAAGGAGGTCAAATCAGTCAATCCTAAAGGAAATCAACCCTGACTGCTCATTGGAAGGACAGATGCTGAAGCTCAAATACTTTGGCCACCTAATGCGAAGAGAGGACTCACTGGAAAAGACCCTGATGCTGGGAAAGACTGAAGGCAAAAGGAGAAGGGGACGGCAGAGGATGAGATGGTTAGATAGCATCACCGATGTAATGAACATGAATTTGAGTAAACTCCAGGTGACAGTGGAGGACAGGAAGGCCTGGCGTGCTATGGTCCATGAGGTCACGAAGAGTCGGACACGACTTAACGACTGAAGAACAACAACAAAACTATATTTGCCTTTTCTGCAGCCCTACTACTGCTGGCCATGTTCAACTTGCAGTCAACTACTATTCCAAGATCTTTTTCATAGACACCATTACCAAGTCAGATTTCCCCCACTTATGTCTCTGCATTTTTGTTTCCTAAGGGAAGTACATTTGCACTTGCTTCTATTAAATTTCATTCTGTACATTTCTCTTATATGTTTATATTAATGAGTACTCTGAGTATGATTTTCAATCCAGCTATGTATTTAATTAATTGTCATGCTGTCCAGCCCACATTTAATTAGCTTGCTAAACAGCATGACGTGATATTTTATCAAATGTGTTGCTGAAGTCAGGTTATATTATGTCTACAGCATTCTCACGATCTCCTAAGGAAGTTACTCAGTCAAAAAATAAGATTAGTTTGCGAGACTAATTCTTGATAAATCCATGCTGACTTGTGGTAATTGATACATTGCTTTCAATATGCTTATGGATTGATCATTTTGTTATGATCTGCTGTAGAATCTTTCCAGGTATCAGCCTCAAACTGACTGGTTTATAGTTTAATGGATCCTCCCCTTTACTTTTTTTTAAAAAAAAACATCAGGACAGTTGAATTCTCTAGGATTTCTGAAACATAAACATTCAACCGGTCCATCAGCCTGGTCCTGAATATTTAAATTTGTTCGAAGTAAAGAGGTATTCCCCAATCACGTTTCTATCAATGTCATGCTTCAATCCTGCCTCTTCCTCCTGTTATTTAAAGTTTTGAACTTCTTTGTATGCTCAACTACTCGCTATATATGAGAAATGAGAAAAATGAGAAATTTAGCTCATGCAGAAGTTGCTCCATCTTGATCTCACATTATAGTACTTTCATCCTTATCACTCAGACAACAGTATAGTCAGCTAAATTATAAAATTATAACCAGCATTTAGGGCTGGAAATGTGGGTGTCTGTTGTCAGTATCCTGACAGCCTTGCATAATAAACCTTGATACCAGACTTTTAAAGAATTACTTTATAGCAATCAAGTCCACAAAGTTTCTGTTTCTCAGATAAATGTTTCTTTTTCCTCTCTTCATTAGATGTTACATTTACTTGAACTTTGGAGGCTGAGTGGCATCCTTTGGATCCTATGCAAGGCTTTTACTCTGTCTCACCATATTTCAAGATATTCACAAACTGAACATTATGCTGTATTGTCAACACCCTTATAACATTTTTCTTGCCAGGAACAAAGTCCTGCGTAAACATCTTCTGCCATGTGGCATTTAATATGCTTGTTTGCCAGTACTTCTGCCTGTTTCCTTGGTTATTAAGTATTTTCTTCAAATCAATACAGTCTCTAGTTATTTAAGAGTTCTACTTCAAAACTCTTGATCTGTGATAGACCTTATGCACCATTATGTATAAAAATACCACTATTCTTTCAAGACTCTTATTAAAAATTCTTAGATACAGACCCAGTTACTGAGATGAGATACAGAATCATAAAGACTGAAATCAAAGTCATTATGTGATGGATCATTGTCATAAAAATGATGGAGGAGATTAACTTGTTAGAGAACCTCCTCAGCACTTATACAGTAGCTTTGTATACCAGTAGCTATCCGCATGCATATAAATTATTCAGTTGATTGGTTTCAGCCCCTAGGTTTTCTTTAGTTTTCCAGAATCTAATTATTCCTTTTTTTCTTCTGTCTCTTTCTGCAGCCATTTTCCAGAACCATTGAGTCCTGTGTATTTTTAGTTCTGAAACCTGTAGCTTTGGTTGTATTTAGACACCAGTTCATTATTTTGACCTTGGCATCCAATATCAGTAGGCTTTAATTCAGATTTAAGATTAGCCCAGTGTTCATCTGAGTTGAGAAATGGCTTGTGTTATTTTCCTACCATTGCAGCCACTCCATTCATGTACCTTGCCTGCACTCCCACAACCAGAATCCTCCATTTCTTATCTTGGATCACTTTGTTAATCTCTGAGACATCTCTTTGTGTTGAAGGCACCAAGAGACAAAGCTTTACCCCCTGAAAAACTACCCATTGAGCCTACAGTCTGGTTGTAGAGGTGATGCAGTATAATCTGTGAGTTCCCTACCTCTACTTTTGATATCTTGCACCAGCATCATGCTATGTATAAAGTGATGGCTTAGAGACTAGTACTGTAATGATGATCTGCCGTAGAAGAGCACACATTATTGCTGTCAAACAAACAAAACACTTTTTTCATACTAGAGCTGCTTTTTCATCCTGTCCGAGGCCCGTCCGAGGCCCTCTGGTGAAGGCAATGGGAAACAAGGCTTTGGAAAGTTCCAAGTGTACTATCTGTAGCAAACCTCCCTGATAGAAACATGTCCATCTACAGCTACCTGAGGGCTTATGAAGGCAGTCATAGTCTGGAGTGTGGTCTGCTTCACACATACATAAACATAAGAGCTAGCTGAAATATTAAATGGACTTCACTTGATTTTGCTGTCTTAGACTTCTGTGAGACTGGAGAGGATTTGCTGCTGCCAAGAATTCCTTTTGCAATTTAGAAGATGATGACATGACCATATCCTCTGACCAGGAGGTCATAATTACTGGATTAACTATCTTTACCCTGATTATGAGCTTCATCCTCATCACAGTCTTCTGCTGTATCTAAAAGCAGTTATAGTGCTTCCCTTTCCTCCTTTAATCAAGTCTCAACTTCCTTTGTGTTATTTTCTCTGGCATAATCAGGGCTTAAGGAGAAGCCTCAGTTTAAGGATTTCCATTTTAAGTTCTAATTTTATATCAAATTGTTTTAGTTTCTGGGAACCTAATAATTGCAAAGCCTCTGTTGGGTCTCTCCACTTTCACCACAAGTACCAGCAGTCTAATTAACTCTATCATCCAGTTGGCTTCTAGAGAACAGAGAAATTGAGCTTTTCTGAGCACTTCGACACTTTCTTTCCATGTTTGAATATAACTAAAGGCTGGGAGACCAGAAAATAGCTTGAGATCCTTATTTTCGTAAGTATGTAAGCACTCTCTCTTCTATATTACTTCTTCCTTCTAAAACAATTATTTCCATCTCTATGTGCCATCATTTTCACCTGCTTTCCTAGTGTTTAACAACCTTGGTCTTGCCATTTCCATTGTATTGCCTTCTGCTCTTTAAATGATAAATATTAATTTCTCCCATCTTCATCTTTCTTTCATGTTCATGTTAGGGGTTTTAAAACAGTATATTGGTCCATGCATTCTGGAGTTGGGGAAATAACTGAGCTGTTTTTCCTTTTTGTAATATGTATGCAGACATGCTTGCATTAAAAATAAAAGCCTCTGACTCTTGAATGCTTGTTTAGGTTGTTTTGTTCTATTATAGAAGCAGCTGTTTCCCTTCAAACCATACCTAATTCTGCAATGTATGTGCTCAACACCTCTGGAAAATGCACATTTGAGTGTACATGTGAATGGAGGATGCGCAGTAACAGATGGTTCCTTAATCATACGAATTACTCATAATTGTCATTTCAAAACAGAAGGCTGAAATGCTTTTAAAGTTAGCCTAATGAAATCAAAATCTAGTAATTGCTTCTCATTACAAAATTCTGTGACAAGATAACAGCATTATATTATAGCACTGCTTTCTTTTCTTAATAGCTGTATCTCTGAAAGTGAATTTTCCTGAGCTATCTATTAAGGTGTGTTTGGCAGGATGTTTAACATGCAAGATGGAAGTGTGTTTAAGGAAGAAATGCACGTATGTGTTTCTGATGTGACCTTTCAAGTTAAGCTGGGTATTTTAAGCAAAGTATATAGGTTATGCTGATTGGTTTCCCAGATGTTTGACATAATTGCTTTACTTTAACTTTCAGCTGAGGTACAGCAATCCAAAAATCTGATCCCAACTCAGTTACAATTACCACCTTTTGAACCAGATAAAGCAGGGCTTTCCAAACTTTTCCCGCAGCAACACACCATCGGTGGCGCGCGAGAAAACCCGGAAGCGCCGCTGCTGTGGCGGCACGCAAAAACCCGGAAGCGCCGCTGCTGTGGCGGTGCGCAAAAACCCGGAAGCGCCGCTGCTGTGGCGGCGCGCAAAAACCCGGAAGTGCCACCGCCACTGCTTTTGGTTTTTGCGCGCTGCCGCCGCTGCGACACTTTTTTTGTGCACCGCAGAAAAAAAGTTTTTTGTGGCGGCAGCAGTGTCCTTGTGTGCCATGCAAAAACTCGGAAGTGCTGATGGCCCACCGCCACTGCTGTGCGCACGGCAGCGGCGCACCATCAGCGCTTCCGGGTTTTGACGCGACACACCTGGGCCCCACAGGCGACCCACTTTTGTGTCGTGACACACAGTTTGGAAAGCTGTGAGATAAAGGATACTCACTGTGATTTAACCATTCCCCCCCCCCCACTGGACAATCTAATGAAATTTCTTTGGATGGGACAATAGAGAAGCCAAAGAGACCCACCCAGTTGTTTAGTCCTTGTCCTAGGCCTGCACTGCTCAGACATGAGAGAGGAAAACTAAGTTTAAAACAGAAAGGGTCTCTCTCTTGCATGCTGCTGCATAGGTAGCCAGCTTTTAATATGCTTTTGTCTTGGCCACCTATGTTTTGATTTTTTTCCCCCAGACTTATTTTTCTACTCTGCTCTTTCCTGTCTTCAGCAAAGCATATCTTGGTACAGAAAGTGTTGCAATTCTTCCAGCTTGCTGCATCAATAATATTCATGTGTTTGTGAGGGCCCCTTGATTAAGAGCCTTTGGTTTCCTGTACCACCTCCTATCCCCACATAAGTTCTCTAGTGTTTCTTTTGTCACTTCAGATGTCTCCCGTCTTTTGCAATCAGCTTTTAACCTTTGCATCTACTGAGAGACCAGTTCCATCAGTTTCTCTCATCTGTTAGCTTGAAGCAGCCATTACACCAGGCTGTAGCAGAAGCTAGGAAGCAGGGCCTTCCCTATGGAAAGTCCTGTATTTTGGTGACTCCCTTGTAATGCATAGGATGGTGTAGCATGATGAAGCTGAAGTTCTCTTAACCATTGACTATATTCTGTAGCTTTTTTTGATAATTAATCGTGAATTTTGTTTTACAATGATTTTTAAGGCAGTTACCTTGACAGGTAAAGGCAGGTTATATTTATTTCATTTTTAACTTGCAGGTTTTTTTGCACAAGGAACTTCCCAAATAGGACTGTACAGTTCCTACTGACTTTAATGTATTCTGTTGTATTAGACATTAATTCAAGGCTGTCCTTAGGCTATGAAGTATTCTATTCAATAATATGTCCGTTCCCAAGTTGACTTTGATCTGTGTCATTGTAACTCCTATATAAATAGTGCCCATATTTTCATTATCATCTATTTATTTTCATTATAAATAGATGTTTTAAATGTTGAATCCCCAAAGACTGAGGATCTATTTTGTTTTTTCTCTCAGAGTGTTTGTATATGTGTGTGAGTATGTGTGTTTACTGGAATGATCCCCCTTATGGTATTATGTATGTAACTGTGTGGGTTGCATACACCTTTCTTCTTGCAGTCCTGTGTAATATTGTGATTACTTAGTCACCTATCCCCTTTTTTTTCCATCTTCCCTGAGGCCTAGGAAATTTGGAACACAATTTGGACCTTCTGGTCTTGCTCACCACCTTTTGCTGTAACTGAAACAATGAAACAACTGTGAGGTCTGTTTTAATTGTAGTAGTTGTAGGGGTGTGAAAGATTATATTTACAGATTTTGGATTACTGTTGGAACTGCTTTTAATTGAATCTCTATGGCTCTCCTATTAAATGTTTATGAAACATAAGCAGACACCATGACAATTCTATATGGTTAATGTTTAAAACGCTTAAGGACTCGGTTGTTAATACACAATACAGAGTATCTTTCCTTTTTCATTTCAATAGTCTTACGACACGTCTACCAAAAGCTGGAGAAACCATACATGGACATAAATTTTTCACTGGATTTGGGGGGAAAGGTGCCAACCAGTGTGTTCAGGCAGCTCGGCTTGGGGCCAAAACCTCAATGATCTGCAAGGTAAGCACTGGTTTATATATGTTATTGTCAGTATATTCTGTTGTTAGTAAGTAAAGAAATATAATTAATATAATATAATATAATATAATATAATATAATATAATATAATATAATATAATATAATATAATATAATATATAATAAGCAAAAGTTACAAGTTCATTTTAGCAGTTAACAGCTGTCTTATCCAAGGCAGAAAAAACTAAGCAGAGTGAATGTGTGTATTCCTTTCTGGATGAAGGTTAGTATAATGTAGGGATAAGCAAACAATGAGCCATGTGCAAACTATGACTGCCATTGCACTCCCTGATCAAACTTCTAAAATTTCAGAGCAGCTGATAGTGTTAACGTATAGGTAACACTAATATATTTTGAAAGCAGGATTATGACATCCTAAATTAATATGTAAGTCTGTTCTGTGTTTTCCTAAAAACACAAAAATACAAAGTATCGATTTTGTATTTTTGGAAGAGAAAGAGTAAACATTCTGTAAAAAAGTTAATAATTGAGTTTAATTATGGATAACATGATAAATGTGTGCAAATAATTTTTCCCTATATAATGAATTTACAGGAACAAAGTCATTTTTATTCTAGCATCTCCTTTCTCTGCTTTCTCTTTTCTACCAGAACCTCAAGATCCACCAACTGGAACCATGTACAAAGCAGTGAATCAGGATAGATAATACTTGAGAAACAGTATAAATTCATGTATGAGACTGTCATAATGTAGTTTGTTTTGTTTCATTGTAGTGGATTGTATTAAACCCAGCCATTTTGGTTTGTAAACCATGATTTATGGCTTAGCATGATATGTGATCTCAGATAGTTGTGGTTTATTAAGCAAGCCATAGCTTAATGCAATGTATGAACCCAGTTAATGTAACTGAGCACATGGCTCAGACTTAGAACAGGTTTCAGCATCAAAACGGAGTTCATGGTCCTCTCTTAAGTGTTCTGCATTGCAATGTAATTCAGATAGGGAAAGAGCTTTTTTGTTATTTCAAATGATATCTAAAGACACACATAACAGTTGTTGCTATGAAATATAGGGAAATAAGTCTGTGCTTTTTCAAGAGCAGAAATAAAGGAATTTTCGCTATAATTAACCAAAAGCTATTTTAATTTTGCCCCCAGAGTCTGGCTATGTCTAACATGTTAAAACAATAATTTACCCGTGATTTAAACTGAGGGATTTATTAAGTGGAACCCTTGATAAAATGTTGTAATGTGAGATGCACTGCTCAGGACTCCAGGGTTTCCATCTCATTTCCTTTTCTACTTGACCTCATTTTACAGTATTTTGTTTTGTTTTTCTCTGACATTCAGCATTTGGTGACCACTCTGCATCCTCAGCCGTTACTAAACTGTGCACAGATGGGATTGTCCCATAGGTTCATTTTTTTAAAAGAAATATTTTGCATGTCTACAAATCTTGTCATTCCCTTAAGAGTTTTGATACTACCCTCTTGTACATTTTGACTATGTAAGGATCAGCATTCAGAGAATTATGCTTAATATTAATAATAGGTAAATAACCTTTTCTGTATTCGTGGCTTAATTCTTGAAAAAAACAAAAGGAATGAATAATATAAGCTTATGAACGATTGCTTGAAGTCCATTCCAGAGTAGCATGACAATATATTGAAGGACTGGCCAGTCCTGGACTGGTTTAAAATTGCTTTGAATATAAGAAAAACTAAGAGGGAAGTTGCCTGAACAAGATTCTGAGCAAACATATAAATAATCAAGTCATTGTTTTCCCTACATTAGGAATGTCTTTTGTATTGTACTGTATTGATGGGCCACCCATCTCGTATACATGACTCTGGGTGGCTAACAATTAAAACAGAGCAAAATTGAAAAACGATAAAAATAGCAGCCAAGAACACTCATAAACACTCAAACTAACCACAAAATGGGCTCAGTCATACTATTAGGGCTCCAGGCTTGATGGCAAAGCCAAGTTTTAGTGCCTTACAAAAAGCCAGCAGGGTTGGGGCAAGTCTGATTTCTGGGGGGATGATGGACAGGTGCCACGGCAGAAATTTATTTGTAAGCATATGTCCCTTCTAACAGTCAGTAATGAAAGCCACATGCACTGGCTGAGAGAACTTTTGGAGTGGCCAGTGCATGTGGCTTTCATTATTGACTGTTAAAAGGGACATAAGAAAGGAACAGCCCTAATGTTAGGTCTCCTGTTTCCCTGGAGAACTGTCCTTATATTCTAGAAAATTAGTACTATAGAATTTACAACAGATTGAAATCAGCTGCTTCAAGGAAATGGGGGGGGGGAGTCTTTGAAGTTGAGTTGCTAAATGTACAAATGATTAGATATTGCGTTCCATGCTCCCTTTGTGCAGAACACCCAGAAAAATAGAACAAGTAGTAGTACTGTGCAAATTTGCATAGGAGACTGATCGGAAATGCTGAGACTACAAATTGCTTCTATGCAATTTCACAAATCATAGAGCATATTATGTTGTTTAGTTTTCTTTGGTTCTGTGGCCATAACAGTGTATTTTCCACAAATCTTTCTTATTTCTTAAGTTATTTCTCCAGAATAGTAGCTACCTGTGATGACATTTTTAATATTATAGGACATAATATTTTAAACTATTAGGTTTTGTGGTTTGATTATCAAATTCAGATTTGCCCCTTAATATTAAATGCACAGTTGGAAAATCTAGGTTTCACATTATATATTTTAAAAATATTTTGTAGCATTTTATTTTTATTTATTTGTTTATTTAAATTTATTGGCCTCCCAACTCCAATGGACTTTTAAATGCACTTGTTCCAGAAAGAAACAGTGTTATTCTCCAAGTCTTCAGTGCTATATTCATTTAGATGGGAGAAGGCCCCACTGAATTCAGTAGTTCTTGCTTCTGAGGAAGATGTTAAAAAGAGGTTTTAATCATCTGTAGCTTGAATCATGTCAACTGGATTTCTATTTTCTCAGTGGAAATGTTTCGCTCCTTATCCAAGGAGCTTCTTTGAGGTTTGAGAGAGGGGTCAAGGAATCCATTTATGCCAACTTGGAAAATCCTTCCTTGAATAGAGGTGGGGGCCTCAGGCACAATCTTTCCCCCATCTTCCTCCCTGCTTTGTCTTCTGTGCCTAGGAAGATTAAGACCATTTCACAAGCTCAACAGCAGCATGGTGATCTTAACGATCCTCCTTTAGATGATAAAAGGACTTAAAACATCTCAATATAACCATGACCTAGCCCCAGGTGTAAGGTCACACAGCTACCTAGAAACATATTTAGGATTCCCTTACAAGTTACAGACTGAAGAAGCTCCTTGGATAACGAGCGAAACGTTTCCACTGAGAAAATAGAAATCCAGTTGACATGATTCAAGCTGTTACAGACAATTCCACCTGGATGACTGAGAACCTTCATAGACAGGTTTTAATCATGTTATAAAGCCAATGACATCTTATTTATTAAGGATGAGTTGTAGCAATATTGAGGAATATAAAGCTTCAGTTTCTGAAATGTTATGACAGGAGAAATATAGAATACATTTTATTGGTTTTAAAAATATCCAATATATTTTTATTCTTGTATATCCAGATTATTTTCATTTTTAAATACTTTTAACAGCTGCAAAGCAAATATTTCAGGGGTGGTCTCCAGGGTTAATAGAAGCTCAGCAACGTGTGGAAAGTCACATATTGCCCATTCTTGAGAATGTTGTCCAAGACTAGCTGGATAATCTGAAGTATGTAATGTTGTTTATTTTTGCTCTGTAGGTTGGGAAGGATTCTTTTGGTAATGACTACATTGAAAACTTTAAAAAAAATGGGATTCCAACAGGTAAAAGTTTGACAGTTTAACTTTTTTTAAGAGTTTCTAATTAGAAAAACAAGGATTTATAGGCAGCAGCCATTCAGATTTTCAGGCAAGGGCTTTCCTAGTCCTACATAAAGACTGCAAAGATTGAACATGGGATCTTCTCCACACAAACCATGTGCTTTCAAATTACTAAACTATAACCTTTTCACAAGGAGTGAAAGGTGAATAATAGTAATGTTAAATAAACCAATCCTCTAGATCAGGGTTTCTCAACCAGGGGTCCATTGGACCCTAGGGTTCTGCGAGAGGTCACTAGGGGTTCCTTGGGAGATCACGATTATTTCAAATTCAGGCAACTTCACATTAAAGAGGTAAGTTTCATTCTTTATTTTTAGTTTAAGAACACTGTTAATGCATGTATGCAGGCCTACACAGGAAACAAATATAATAATTTTGTAACTTCTGGCCTATATTTGAACCTGAATGTGCAGGGGTTCCCTGAAGCCTGAAAACTATTTCAAGGGTTCCTCCAGGGTCAAAAGGTTGAGAAAGGCTGCTCTAGATCATAGGTTGGCCTTTGTGAAGCAGCCCAGGCCATGTTCGTGGCCCCCAGAACAACATCACCAGTGCCCACTATCCCCTGAATTGGATGGAGCCAAACCTGTAGCCTGCCTTTGCGGGGTTTTGGAGGTTTAAGCAGCAAAATTGATACCTTACACCTTGCTAGGCTTAAGACAACATTTCACCCTTGACCCCTCACCTAAAACTCTGCTCTAAATCCTTACTTTAATTCAGATTCAAATTATATCACTAATCATTATATTCTGAATATAAGATTTGCAAAGTTCTGCTCAGTGTTGAGAAAATGAATAGAAAACAAAGATCTACCATTCTTCATAATATTATAACTCAATAAAAGTGACTGCCAGCATAAGACAGACAAAAATACTTCTTCCTACATAACATATAGGCTTGATTCACCCACTCTGTTAAGTCATGGCTTGTTGAAGTTTCAGGTGTTTGGATTTAATACCTGTATTGTGGTTTAGCATACAAATTACATTACTTTGTCAATGCAGGCTGTGAGAATAACCAGTATGAGGGCTGAGCTGGAAACCAGCAATTCCCAGGGCAAAGATGGCTGTTATATTAATATAGAACAGCCATTCAGCTTCAGGGCCACCAAGTGTCACACAAATATCTGTTAATTCAGAAAGACAGAGGGAAGAAGCCATGTGTCAAGTCCTCTGAGGTTGGTAAACTCAGAAAACAAGAACTATTTGGGTTTCTGAAAAGATCTTTATTGCTAGTTTGGTAATGTAACAATCTTAAAAGGATATCAAAGCAATTTTCCCACTCAATTTATACGTAGTTGCTCTGCCTCTCTTCCTCATGCTTCCCCACTCCCTTCGACTGAGGTATCTTTTTTGCAATAGTCCTGTTTCCTCCTCTGCCTTCCTAGGGTCTGTTAGGCATTCCATCACATCATGAGTTTAAACATCAAGACTATAAAAGTAACTGGCATCTTCTCACTGGCAGTGAGCAATCCGCTGTTGGGTTTAAGGCTTCATCTAGCTGAACTGTGAATCTTCTGCCAAGTCTAGCCAAGGAATCAAGCTAAGTAATGAAGTGTCAGGAAATGTGTGATTTACTGCCAAGTCCTGGCTGGGGGAGCCTGACAGCCATTGGTTAGGTGGTTTAAAAAAGGAATTTTACAGATTCATGGAGTATAGTTCTCTCTACACAAGACTGGGAGAATCTATATCCCACTACTTAGTGTACAACTTTCATTTTTCTTGATTACTGGGTGCATTGGCTGAGGCATGGGAAATGGCAGCCAACAAGATATGGAGGGCAAAGGTTCCCCACCTTTGGTCTGTATCTGTTACAAAAATACATAAATGGATACAGATGAAATATTCCTCAGAATACTATTTATAGAAAGAGGTGAAAACTTGAACAGGCTATAGCCATTAGACATGTTGTAGGCATCCAGGAAGGATTTGGCTAGACACTGTTAAATTTAGGGCAAAATCCATTTTTAAGCTACCATCTTCAACACATTTATGGAGAAATAAACTTACTTCCAGATAAACATAGATAGGAGTGTGCTATTACTCTAATTCAGCCAAGGCTTTGCTTGGGTTACTCTGTTTCCTGAGCTAAAGGAATTGCTTTATAGGTGATGTTTTTCCCAGATAAGCATAGCAAATGCACACTGTTTTAACAATGACTTTGACTTGCATGTCTATGTGAATAACAAGCACACTGCAGCTGCCAGTAATGTCTGTACTAAATTTAGATCAGTTTTTTTTCCCCTGAAATACAGAATTAGCCACAATTAATTAATCTTGAGCTTGTGTTTGCTGTCATGTGGGTGTAATTTAGCATTTATGTTTTCCCGCTTCTGGCATCGGTATTCATTATTAACATTTTAAATGCCAGTTGTTCAGCAGTAATGTTTGCTGATGTAACTTGTCAATTTGTATATTTGCTGAAAGATCTATAAAACTTTCTTCCTTCTTACCCTAGAATTTGTAAGTCAAGCGGAGGATGCTGCAACTGGAGCTGCTTCAATCATGGTCAATAGTGAAGGTACATATCAAGGAATTATGCTCAGTTTTCTCTAGTTTCGATTTTTGTATGAGCTTGTTAGTTTTGTCAAGTTTCATGTTTTGAAGATATAACCAAGATAGTTTCCACACATGGTTATCTATACCATGGAGCCCAGGAGCAAATGCACATAAAATATGTCCTTTGGATGGCAAGTATTGGGGGTTGAGCAGGCCTGGCAGCATCAACAGGACTGCAGGATACAGCTGATACTTTTTCATTTTCTTGCTCTCTGAAGTTCTTCATGTGCTTCATATTGCTCCCTTTGAGTCATTCTATATAAAGTGTACATTAAGCTCTTATAAAATCCTGCAAACCCATTCATCTCTAATTAAAGGAGAAGGATGAGTAGTGGACCTCTGCCTCATACTTGTTTTATCCCATGATCAAGTTCAGTAGCACTCTTTTCTCATGGCATGGGCTTGATACACGTTAGTAAGCAAAATAGGCATTTCTGTAGCAGTTAATTATTACATTAGGCTGGGGGAGTCTAACCTACTCCGAATCTGCTCCAGCTTTCCTCAGCCTGGTGCCCACCAACAGTGTTGTAACAAATCCAGTGCAATACAGCTGGAGGGCACCAATTTGGAAAGGCTGGTCTCTTTTTAGCCTTTCCAGATAGCATGTGAAGACATAGGCTAGGAAAGTCTCATTGGTAAACCAAAGTTCATGCAAGGGCTCCCTCCCCAGCACATTCTTTCCTGTTCTGCAGTACCTCTGGACCTCCCTCCAGAATTGTTCTTTGAAAGTTCAAAAGTGGTTGCTAAAGCAAGAGGGGAGGGTTGGGGAGGGCTAAAATTTTGACCCATGGGCAAATTCCTCCTTAAAGCTGACAATCCCTCAAAATCAGTCAATTCCCTGTTACATAAACTGTACACTGCCGAGGTGTCTCTGGATGCTGCATCTGATGCAGTTTCATCGGTTAGTCCATTTCTATCTTAGTTTGGTCATTTTTTGCCACGCAGCTTTTAAGTGACTGTATGATGCCTGCCTGAACTAAACTCATTCATGAGCTGGGTGAGACTTGATACTCTTGAGATGTATTGGACTATAGTTTGCATCATTACCCAGTCAACATGGCTATGAAAGTGAAAATTGTTGTAGTCTGATCCATCTGGAGAGTGCCAGTTTGGGGGAAAGTGATTTAAACCTATAATTGCAAATAGCCCTGTGACTGTATGTTATTAGGGAAAGAGTTGCTTTGAGCACATGAAGGTCCAAATATAGCACACCTCTGCAACTCCTTTAAAGCAGCTGCCCCTTTCCCTTGCATGTCATCTTTGTAAATGGAAAAGATTGCAGCCAATCAGAACTATCCATGCTGGATTCCAGACTTTGCCAGTTCTGGAGTCCACTGTATGAGGATTGGCTGCATTTTCAGCTAGCTAGAATCTTAGGCCTTCCTGGATGTGACATTAAAAAAAACAAAACACTGACTTTTATGTTTACTGCTTCCTTCTATTCTTTCACTTAACTTATAAATATGCGTAAGGATTTTTTTTTCATAATCAGCAAACAGCAAATGGTTTAGCAGTTAACTTGGAACTTAAGAGAAGTCAGCCAAATTAGCTTCTCTATAAGCTCCCATGAATAAATGTTGAAAGGAGCCAAATAGTTTCTTTCGGTGTTTTCTAAGTAAATGTACAGCATTGTTTCTGTTCTTTCAGAATAAACTTGAATTTTCAGTTATTACAATTCTTAACTTATTTCAAACAACAGAGTTTTCTGCCACATTTTAAATAAAATGTTATTGATATATCAGATGAGTTTGCATCACACAGATATTATGCATACATCTAAAATGGTTAAGTTCATTTAATGCAGAAGAAAATAATCTAGTATCCTATGACTACGATATTTTTATTTATTTATTTATGTTTCGACTTCTATCACTGCGCCATCTCCCACGAGGGGACTCTGGGCGGTTTACAAACATAGAGATTAAAATTCCGTTGTAAAAACACATAAAAATATAATATACAATTAATTATTATTATAAATTAAGTAGAAAATCCAAGAAGGCAGACCACAATCTTTAAAATGGCTCTATGGCACCAGCCATCCCCACGAAGAACTATTCCTGTTCCCATCCCACGCGAGGCGGCAAAACCAGGTCTTTAGGTTCTTCTGGAAGGACAGGAGCGATGGGGCCTGCCTCACCTCCGGGGGCAGGTTGTTCCAAAGGGCAGGCGCCACTGCCGAGAAGGCCCGCCTTCTGGACCCCGCCAAACGAAACTCCCTTACCGACGGGGTCCGGAGCATGCCCTCTCTACATAATCGAGTGGGATGGTTTGAAGTTATGGGGATGAGGCGGTCCCTCAGATACCCTGGTCCCATGCCATGTAGGGCTTTAAAGGTCAAAACCAACACCTTGAATTGCACCCGGAAGCATACCGGCACCCAATGCAGCTGGCGCAGCAGAGGTGTCACATGGGCCGATCTAGGGGCACCAATAACTGCGCGCGCAGCCGCATTCTGGACCAGTTGTAGCTTCCGGATACTCTTCAAGGGTAGCCCCATGTAAAGCGCATTGCAGTAGTCTATGTGGGAGATGACCAGGGCATGAGTGACTGTATGGAGGGACTCCTGATCCAGGAAAGCGTGTAACTGGCGCACAACACGAAGTTGCGCAAAGCCCCTTCTGGCCACAACTGCCACCTGCTCCTCGAGCAGGAGTCGTGAGTCCAGAAGGACCCCCAGATTCCACACTGATTCTGAACGGGGAAGTGCAACCCCATTCAGAACCAAAGATGATAATTTCCCAGATCCAGAAGAACCATCAATCCACAGCCACTCCGTCTTACCAGGGTTCAGCTGAAGCCTGTTGTTCCCCATCCAGACCCCCACAGCCTCCAGGCACTGAGAAAGGGCGGCCACTGCATCACTTACTTCACCTGGGATGGAGATGTACAACTGTGTATCATCAGCATACTGATTGGTCAGTATGGGAATTGTAATCTAAAATATCTGGAGGATAACTGGTTGCCTATACTTTTAAGTACATATATCAGATTACATAACTTTCTTGTATGTGGAGGTAACACTTAATTGTCATCAGAGGGCAATAGGAAATATGCCCAAACATAACTTGATGTCACTGATATGGATGGGACTAAACTTTTTAAATACATGTTTTCAGGGGAGGTTTAAGGGAAAACAAAGAATTAACAACTCTCAAAATGGGGAAATTGACTGATTTTGTGGGATTGTCAGCTTTAAGAAGGAATTTGCCCAAGGGTCAAAATTTTAGCCCTACCCATTCTGAAGGTGGTCTGGAGGCCATAAAAAGAATCAGGGCATATTCAACCTATACGATATGGGATGTGTTCCTATAATCTATATTAATATACTCTGAATCATGTTATTCTAGAATCATTTTCTCGGGGGTTCACGCACTTGCCTTCTATTTGTCTAATTAATATTTATTTGATTATTTATTGATAGCATTATTTCAGGTTGTGTGGAAGAAAACACAATAGCTTGAAATTGTAATTCTGGATGAAAATGACAATTCCTGGTGTTTTACATAGTGAATTTTGGTCAGGAATGGTGATCAGTTATGTCTGGGGTTCCCCCTAGAACATTGGGCAACCTTGGCTGCAGAAACGAAGGAAGGATCTATTCTAAATGAGAAGACCATAATTTAATTTACACAGTAAATTACCAATAGAGCACTGTGCTACACTGGAGAGGCCATGTCACCAGTGGCTGAGTTTTGGAGCTTCTCATATCAAATTATATCAAATACTGTTGTAGTGATTCTTGAACATGGGACATTGAAACATGTTATTGCTCATAGAAAACCATAGCTTAGCTGCTTGTCGCCTTTCTATATGCTGAGAGCTCCTTCAACTTGAAAATCAAGGCAAGCTTGTTTCAGCTTAGCTGTATCTTTTGCTGTTAATTACTAATTGCATTCCAAAGAAGTCAGTCTTATTTTTCCATACACGCAGAAGCTTGTGTACAAAAGTCTTAAGTACAAACTGGTAGTTGCAATGGCTGTAAAGGAGTGACAAGTGAGATTAAAGAACAGGAGTGAAAAAAGTTCCCTGGATCTAATGTTATCTTAAACTTGGTGGTTGGTGCAGATGGCAGGCTAGAAGCTGGCTTTTTCCATCTAGGCACCTGGTAAATAGAGAAGAGTTTTCATACAAGCTATCTCCAGAACTCAAATTCTGGTGTTTGAACTGCCATTTGTTTGATTTTTTTTTTTTTTTTTTGCTACAGGGAAAATTGGTTTGGAAAGTACTTCATGGTGTGACAATTGTAAATAATTGTCTTTAAGCCTTTTCTAGTCTGATGCTCTCAAAATATGTTTGGAATTCAGTTCCCAGAATCCCCCAGCCAATATGGAATAGTAACATGGGGACAATATTTTTCATTTTTTGCACTAGTCTCTCTATCCTTCCCTTTAAAAATAAAAGAGAAGATTATAGAGGTAGCCCCAAATCTTAAGTTAGGGGCTTGTGACCCACTAATTGAAGATCAGTGCTCCATTCTGGCTTAATTTCTAGAATCCCGAGTGTCTCAACAATTGTGTATGTATACATACTATCATTTCAGTTCTCCTATGTATCTGAAGGGATAAGTTAAAAAAAACCCTTTTTGACAAAGATGTCAAAAAATAAAAATAAATTTCACAATTGTCTAAAAAGTTTATAGAACTGTGAATGGTCTGACAAGAATGAATAGGGTGAGAAACTGATGAGAGTTCCAAGCTGACCAAAAGAAAATACTTTATGCATTGTCATCCAATGTTCTGTCATGAGAGAGAGTTGATGGCCCCTAGTTCTATAACTTCATGAAAGTCTGCATAAATTAATGACAAAATTAGCAGTGGCCATGGTGACTAAAAATGGAATCTAGTGTCTGAAAGAATGTGCCTTCAGCTGGAAGACCCTTGGCACAAACTCGGGGGGTTAGTTATCTCCTTGTGATATCTGGCTGATGACTATTAAAGGAAAATATTTGGAAAACATCGTAAGCATTGTCAAAAATTTTGCAGGTAGCTAGCATGCTTTTCCCCCACCTTCTCCCCCATTGCTATTCCTGACAACAGACTTAACATAATTTAAAAAATGAAGAAAACAGTAAAACTTTATCCCAGAAATCTAGGGGGGGAATGAAAATCCTCAACCATATATGTGTCAACCACATATATGTTCCATTTTACATCATTTCCCCATCCACTATGACACTTAGCTCTCCAAAAAGTCATTGTATGGTCTTAAGGTGACCATCCCATCTACTTTATCTCTTGGACTATCCCTTTGGTAATGGACCATTGATAGCAGTCTTTCAAAATGCTACTGAATATAACTGTTTATTGTAGAAGTTTTCAGAAAGTATGCTCACCATCCTGAGCTTTAGGCTGGTGTTCTTATGTGGGGCAATCTTTTACTGAATGTATCTGTTTGGGGAGGGGAATCTGGGCTTTAACCAACATTGCTTGGAAAATTAAATTCCTCTGTGAGAATTATCATTACATTATTCCTATAATTGTATTGGGGGGATGTACATTTTGAACATAAGACACTTTGAAGTCTTATTCAGAAGGAATGTTTGTAAAGTAGAGCTTTACAATCCATAACCACATAGCTACGTGTGTTTTGCAAGCCCTGCTTTAGAATTTGACAGTGGCAAGTAAATGGAAAAATAACTTTGTCTGAATGTTGAGCAGTTTACTGATGAATATTGTCAAGAACTACACTGTTGTCAAATGCATCTGCAGCACAATCTGCACAAGCAAAAGTTAACAGTCAGTCTGGAACAGATATAATGCCACAAATACCAATGCACTGGTGTTTTATTTCTTGTTACTGGAAGATTTTCCAAATGCCAAAGTTTGGGAAGCCCAAAGATATTGCCAGCATACTTACTTCAGCAACTATCTTAACAGCCTTAATCTCAACAAGAATTAAGTACTTGGAGGAGAAGAGAAGGATCATCTCATGCAAGCTATTTTGTTGTTTTATAAAATTTGTGATCAGAGTTATGGAAAAATATTAAGACAAGCTTGTAGAAAAAACGTTGCTTTATTTAAAACAAGAGAACATAGGAACAAACCTTGAATCTTCTTCAGCCGAAGAGAAGGCATGGTTGATTAACATAGCTATTTACATTTAGATAGCAGAGCAGAGTGAGAACAAAAGGCATTTACATTTTAAACCTTTACTTGACCAGCACCTGAATGGACAGGATTTAGCATGTGACCAAAACACCTAGGCAACAGATTCCCAATATGGGCAAAGCTCAAACAGCTAATTCTACGGGGCACGGTGGCTCAGCGGGTTAAACCGCTGAGCCGTTAGACTGCCGACCATAAGGTTGGCAGTTCGAAACCGCGGGACGAGGTGAGCTCTCGTCACTAGCCCTAGCTCTCTGCCAACCCAGCGATTCGAAAGCTAATATAGCAAGTAGATAAATGGGTACCACTCACCTGGGACAATTTGCGGGCGTCCAGCGGAGGGTCGTCCTCAATCCAAGAAAGACCTGGAGGAGCGATGATGACGGCGGAGGACGACGGATCCGGAAATACCAGCTCCTGGACGTCAGCAGCCGGCGCGGAGCGAGGCATTCTGGGACTTGCAGTCCAATGCCTGCAGCAGAAGAGCCGGTTCCCTTCCTCTCTCCTTGTCGCGCGGTAACAAATTGTAAAATGTAATAACTGATGATGTATAACTGTATAATTGGATTTGATATAACATTGTAAGCCGCCTAGAGTCCTCCAGTAGGGAGGGGATAGGCGGGGTATAAATAAGACAAATAAATAAATAAATAAATTCTGATTGGTCAGAACTATCAGTCTGGCTGGCTCCAAGGCAAATTAACATTCCTGAGGAAAGGGGGGTGAACATGTGCTCTCTCTTGAAACTCAGAGGAAAAAAGTTTGAGGCCTGGCTTTTTAAAAACTCAGCCCCATATTCTACAGACATAAAAAATATATGCAACACTCCCCTTTTTTTATGACTAGAAAGAATATGGAAACAAACCCAACTTGGTAATTAACTCATTGTGCCTACTGGCAACTAGAAGCTTGGTTAAGATATCAGCCAACATTAATTTAGTATCACAGTATTTCAAAATAACCTTAGAAAATCTTTAACAAGATGAAAACGCACATCAATGTGCTTAGTCCGATTTCTGGTACTTTCAGATAAAGCCAAATGAAGACAGGCTTGGTTGTCTTCATGAATTGTTACAGGCTGGCTTAAAATGACTCCAATGTCTTGCAACAATTGTGTAAACCAAATTACCTCATTGCACAGTTGTGCTAAAGCATAAAATTTGGCTTCAGCTGTGCTAATGGCTACTATAGTCTGCTTTCTGGAGAACCAAGCAATAGTGGACTTTGCAAATTGAATTACACTTCCAGAAGTAGACTTTCTATCACTGAGATCTCCAGCCCAATCTGAATCACACCAGCATTCTAACTTTTCTTCTGTGTCTGTAGCAGACAACCTCAAGCAAAAATCTTTGGTGCCTTGTAAATAACGAAACAGCCTTTTTAAACCAGACTTTGCAGCAGATGTGGGATTTTCCACAAACCTGCTCAAAATGGACACACTGTTAGAAATGTCCGGACGGCTATTGTTTGCAATGTAAAGAAGACTACCAATGGCTGATCTGAAACTATCTCCTTCAGATAACTCACCATCCCCCTTCTCCCCCTCCTCTTTTAGAAACTCGGGAAGCATGGGGGAGGAGACAGACTTGCAGTCTTGCATTTTAAAATCCTCCAGCAGTTTCTTAATGTTACTACTCTGACTTATGAGAAAACTGCCATCTTTTTCCCTCTGAATTTCTAATTCTAAGTAATTGTTGACTGCTCCAAGACATTTCAATGTGAAATTGTTTTTCATACAAACCTCAAAAGCATGCTTCTGTTCATCAGATGAAGTGAGCAGCAACAAATCATCAACATACAAGCACAAGTACATTACACCTTGCTTATCATTTTTTACATACACACAAGGATCAGCAATTCCCTTCTGAAACCCAAATTTTTGCAAAATATTATCCATCTTAATATTCCAACAACGCGCGGCCTGCTTCAATCCATAGATGGATTTCTGCAATTCACACACAAGATGTTTTTCTTTTTCATAACCAGGAGGTTGTTGCATAAACAATTTTTCCTCCAAATCACCATACAGAAAAGCAGTTTGAATATCATAGTGATAAACAGACAGTTTCTTCATGGCAGCAACCTTTAAAAGCAACCTGATAGATTCAGCTTTTGTCACTGGAGCAAAAGTTTTGTCATAATCCACATTTTTTCTTTGAGCAAAACCTTTTGCTACCAACCTTGCTTTGTACTTCTGAATTTTACCATCAGAATCTTTTTTCAGTTTGAACACCCACCTACAACCTAAAACCTCCTGATTGGGAGGCAAATTTACTAATTTCCAAGTCTTATTTTCCTTTAAGGAATCCAGTTCTTGCTGCATGGCTTCATGCCAACACTTAGCTATTTCAGCTGGCATCCCATTAACTTCTTCCAGAGATTCAGGCTCTGTGTGAATGTGAAAAGCCTTCACAACATCTACTTGATAACGATCAGGTAGAACTCCCTTATTAATCCTTTCAGACCTGCGAGGTAGGACAGGACTTACACTCTGAATCCCACCATTGTCCTCAGAAACCTCTGACTTTCCAGGCAAGTCAGCTTCCTGCTCATTGACTTCACTAGGTGATTCCTGCAAATCACCATCAGCAAGACTTCGCTGCTCCCTCATTATCCCAATTCTGCTCAGCAAAAGAAGCACTTTTACTAATTATCAGTTGATTATCCAGTATGAACCTGTAGCTCCTCTGACTTTGTTCATACCCTACAAAGATTGCTTTCTTTGTTCTGGAAGCCTCCTTGCGCCTCAGCTGTTTTGGAATGTGGACCCAAGCTGCGCTTCCAAAAACTCTGAGGTGGTTTACTTTAGGCTTCACACCATAGAACAAACGAAATGGCACATCCTGAATTGCACTGCTAAACAGCCTGTTCTGAACATAACACGCTGTAGAAACAGCT
Organism: Charina bottae; assembly: GCA_023362775.1. Lineage (NCBI taxonomy): Eukaryota > Metazoa > Chordata > Lepidosauria > Squamata > Charinaidae > Charina > Charina bottae. The sequence continues at coordinate 51,411,136 of JALMGJ010000001.1, read as the reverse complement.
TCTCCCCAATACCTAAAAGGTAAACTAGCATCCTTCAGCAAACATATCATTGCTTCCTGCAGTGTTCTTCCTTTTCTCTCTGCAACAGAATTCTGTTCTGGAGTGTAAGGGTTAGCTAAAATGTGTTCTATCCCTTTTTCTAACAAAAAGCTTTTAAACTTTGAGGATACTCTCCACCTCTGTCTGACTGCAAGGCAGACACTGGCCTTGGGAATTTTCCATTCGCCCAAGCCACAAAAGCCTTAAATTTATCAAAGACCTCATCTTTGTGTTTCAGCAAATAAATGAATGTGTACCTGGAAAAATCATCTATGAAGGTCAAAATGTACTTTGCTCCCCCAAGACTAGGAGAAAAGGGGCCTATTACATCAGAATGAATGATCTCTAGAGTTCTAGAGGTGGATCTATCAGAAAACTTCTTCACAGGAGCCCTTGTGGTTTTATTCTCCTTGCAAACTGCACAATCCAGATACTTATCACAAGGTTTCAATTTTAAATCAGCAGAATAACTAGGCATTTGAGAAATGTACTTAAAATTAGCATGAGCAAATCTCCTATGCATTAAATGGATGCACTGATCATGTATGGGCTTATTCTCAAAAACAGCCTTAGCAGTTTGTTTTTCAGCCTTCTGTACAATGTAAAGAGAATCTTTCTGCAAACACTTTGCAACTACTTTACCATCCTTCCTAATTTCTCAGCCCTCTTTCTTAAAAGTTATTACATAACCTGAGGCAACTAGCTGTCCCACAGACAAGAGATTGCTTTGAAAATTAGGCACAAACAAAACATTTTGAACAGTTTCCCCCAAACATGGAAGATTAATCTCACCTTCACCCACGATCTTGGATACAGATCCATCTGCTAAGGAAACTTTTTGTTTGTTAGTTTTAGACAAAGACAGAAAAGAATTTTTATTGTTACAGATGTGAGCATTTGAACCACTGTCCAAAACCCACAAATCTTTATCAACAGAGTTCTCAACAACTTTTGCATGAAGAATCTTCTTTCTAGAAGTTTCTTCTTCTTAGAAGTCTTGCTTTTAAACTGGACACAGTCCTTCTGGAGATGAGCAGGGGATCCACAGGTAAAGCATCGCCGGGTGGAAAATGCAGAAGCTTGGAATTCAAAGCTCTTCCGCTCCCTCTGCTGGCCACGAGAAGACTTTATTGTAGAAATGGAGGCAGCTTTTTCTTGGAGCTTCTCCCACTCAGCAAGCAGCCGGGTAGTTACTAACGATGGAGTTAGATCAGCTTCTGGGATTCCCTCCATGGAGCAAATTAAAGTGTCCCAGGACTCATTCAACGAAGACAGCATTATATAGGCTTTCATGAGAGGGGAAAATTCCATCCCACGCTCTTGAAGCTCCACAAAATAGTTTTGCAGCTTATTAAGATGCTCTGGCAAATTTCCATTCTCAGGCAAGTGAGCCTTGTAGAGCTTTTTGGTTAAAATAACCTTGCTGCCTGGAGTAGTTTTCGCATATAAATCACGTAAATAGTCCCATAAGTCTTTGGAAGTTTCTTTGCCTCTTACATGTATAAGCTGATCATCCTGAACAGCCAAAATAATGGAGGCTTTGCATTTCTCATCTTTCCTCAGCCAAGCTTGATCTGGATTCTGAGGAATTCATTCAGAAATTGCAGACCATAAATTTTCTCTCCTCAAGAAACTCCATTTTCAAAGACCAGTTCAAATAATTAGTATTAGAAAGCTTTTCCAGGGGCATACCTTGAAAACTTGAAGCTGCAGCAGCCGCCATTGCTTCTTCTCTCCCCTGTTGTAGTAATCCAAACACAAGGCTTGAAACCATGAGGCAAGAAACTCCGCCTCTAATTGAAACTTCTTGCAACTGCCAGCAAGTTTCAAAAAACAAAGGAAGCCTCTTCAAATGCAGAATAACAGTTCAGCTGTCCTTTTTTCATTTCTCCATAAGTTTTGTCTCTGATCCAGAAGCAGTTCCTGGGCCCATAACCTTTTGTTGTTTTATAAAATTTGTGATCAGAGTTATGGAAAAATATTAAGACAGGCTTGTAGAAAAAACGTTGCTTTATTTAAAACAAGAGAACATAGGAACAAACCTTGAATCTTCTTCTTCAGCCGAAGAGAAGGCATGGTTGATTAACATAGCTATTTACATTTAGATAGCAGAGCAGAGTGAGAACAAAAGGCATTTACATTTTAAACCTTTACTTGACCAGCACCTGAATGGACAGGATTTAGCATGTGACCAAAACACCTAGGCAACAGATTCCCAATATGGGCAAAGCTCAAACAGCTAATTCTGATTGGTCAGAACTATCAGTCTGGCTGGCTCCAAGGCAAATTAACATTCCTGAGGAAAGGGGGGTGAACATGTGCTCTCTCTTGAAACTCAGAGGAAAAAAGTTTGAGGCCTGGCTTTTTAAAAACTCAGCCCCATATTCTACACATAAAAAATATATGCAACAAGCTATTCTCTCATAAAAGTAGTCTTTGGGTTACAACAGCAGTTGGGACTGGGATTGCTGTTGCTAAGCGATGCGGTTGTAAAGTGTGACATCACATGACTTAGCAACAGCAATCCCGGGCAGTTCCGGTTGCTGTCGTAACCCCAAGACATGCGGGTTGTTAAGTGGGAAGAGGCAGGAGTTGCATGTAAGGAGTGCAGGGCTGCTGCACGGGGTGGGGGAGGGCTGGCACAGGAGATGTATGAGTTGCGGGAAGCTGGGGAGGGCAAGCGCAGGTTGTACATGGGCAGGGTGGGTGCTGCGGGTGGGAGAAAAAGCAGGAGTGACTTACCGGAGCGACTTGTGACCTTCCCTGCCATCTTCCCCATTGAGTTTGCTTGTGGAAAGCCGGCAGAGAAGGTTGCAAATGGTGATCACATTTCTCTTCCCCATTTCCTGGTATAATTTAACAATACTGTATGTACAGTACCTAAGGGGCGTGGTGGCTCAGTGGGTAAGACACCAGGTTTGTCGATTGGAAGATTGCAAGTTCGGAGGTTCGAATCCCTAGTCCCGTGTGACGGAGTGAGCTCCCGCACTCGCCCCAGCTCTTGCCAACCTAGCAATTCGAAAGCATGCAAATGCAAGTAGATTAATAGGTACCACTTCGGTGGGTAGGTAACAGCGTTCCACATGTGTCATGCCAGCCACATGACCGTGGAAGCGTCTTCAGACAACGCTGGCTCTTCGGCTAACAAACGGAGATAAACACCGGCCCCTAGAGTCGAACACGACTGCACAAATGTGCGGGGGGAACCTTTACCTTTTTATGTACAGTACCTATGATCTGATGTGTTCCCATTTCTTCTTCTTTGCTCAATATTTGCAACTGAAAAGGTTAGGAAACACATAATGATGATTTAGACTGTTAAATTTTTGAAAGCAGAGATTTAATTCTTGTCCAGGATAGTACTTTAAAGGTTCAAGTTTATGGAAATACTTAAGTATGTTTCCTTCCCTATTACTGAACACAAATGCAGCTATTATTGCAAGTACTCTATTTTGCAGTCTATTTTGAAATACACACAAAAAGGTGTGTATGCAAGCATGTGAGTGATATAAAATGATTGGAATCACAAATCAAGAGGTCAAAAATAATATAGCCTATAAAGGAATATATGCATATTTACCTTGGTACAGATTTGCCACCTCTCATTTTCATATCAATGTGCACTTAAAAGCTCAAGAGGCTCTGATATAGACATCATAACCAAGTAGTATTTTTGGGGGGAGAGGGGGCAACTGGACCCTGGATTCCCATATGTGAAACCACTATACAGCAGAAGTTTCAGCTTGCAGTGTGCAACTGCACTGGTGATTTAGGAGGATATTACAGGTGGTCCCTCTTAAGGGCACCAAATAAAAATAAACGTATGTAAAATTTTCCAGACCTCAGTCAATATTGCAAAGTTTTGTTATTCAAGCTCAAAATCTTGCCAAAGTTTGGCACTGAAATCCCATAATACTAACAGCCTGGGTGATTCCAATGTCAGCAATGAGATCCAGGAGCTGGGGAAGGGCTGTTACCGTATAGTGGGTAGATGGTACACCACCAGAAGCCCCAACTTGTTCCTTCGGCCTCACTGAACATATAAACACATACATCCAGTGAAGTGCAGTCCAGAACATCTAGTCACTTCAAAATCTCTTAAAAGGTTATCATGCTCTCTCCCTAGCCATGCTGTTGAAGTGCCCAGAAGGGCAAATCTTGGATAGGGCAGTATTTCCATTCTCATCCACCCAGCTTTCTGTGATGCAATTTCTGGACTCCAGACTTCTGTTACTGTCTTTATGGGTGCTTCTTCTTTCCTAGCTCATCACAGCCATCCAGCTTCATTGCCACTACATCCACCTTACCTTCAATATGCCAGATCCTTTCACCACTACATATGTACTCTGTCTTCAACATCACACAAACCTTACATGGCTTCATAAAAAAAAAAATCCAAACATCCACCTATGGTAGTGATGGAACTTACAGGGCACCATATTTTTTTTTACTTGATAACTTACAAACATTCACTCTATTTTCTCTGTCAGACACAATTGCCTTGGTCTTTGATTCACATATTTTCAGATCTATACTGCTTATTGCATCATACAGTCAGTCAATCAGGTTCTCAGCCAACATGGCATTTTCTTCATACAAAAGTACACACACTAATCTAGATACTGCCTTGCAAACCAACATGTTACTAACTTTGTAGTACTGAAAAAGCCATTAAGAGTCATATATGCTATGGTGTTAGGAAAAAAGTCATTTTATGTTCAGCTTTAATCATTCCAAAATTTCACATTTGTTTTTAGGAGAAAACTTTATTGTAATTGTTGCGGGAGCAAATTTGCTTCTGAATTCCAGTGATTTAAAAAAGGCTGCTCATGTCATCTCTGAAGCCAAAGTGATGGTCTGCCAACTTGAAGTAACCCCAGCTATTTCTTTAGAAGCATTAAAAATGGCTCATACCAGTGGAGGTAATCTAATAATGTGAATGAATTATTTGCTGGATTCTATTTGTGGTTTCTTTAACATTCCTTTAATGTAGCTGTGTTTCAAAGCCATTTTAAAACATGGTGGTGCCAAGAAAGGTAACCTAAATTCAGTCGCTAGAAATATAATCTAATCAAACAATTGGGATGGTAAAGAACAGTTGGAATATCACTTGGATTGGCATGGACCTGGTACTGTGTGTGAACCTAGTTGTTGTTTCTTTTTACCTACTGAGTGTAATTTCTGGTCAATCCAGAGTAGCAAACAGCTTCCTTCCTTCCTTCCTTCCTTCCTTCCTTCCTTCCTTCCTTCCTCCCTCCCTCCCTCCCTCCCTTCCTTCCTTCCTTCTTAGATTTGTCACCGCCCATCTCCTCCCACCGGAGGGACTCTGGGCGGTTTACAACAACAGAATCAATAAAACGATTCTTTTTAGCAGAAGAAGACGACATAAGATAATTCAGTGAAATGGATCCTGGTTTATAGACCTTTATTCTTTACCTACGATAATGCAAGATGCCTTGAGTTTGCATGTTATCACAACTCCCACACACACTTCTTCCTCCTTTGCCTACTGTCAGTTGATGCCAGGTATTTATATTTATCTGAAAGGAAAACATCTCTAAATCTAAGATGACCTTTTCCAAAAGTCCAGTTAGGCAGAAATAAACTTTCTTTCTTCCATTATCATATTGTGAGATAATTGTCCCATTTTAAAGCTACATTCTTTGAGTGGGAAATTGAGTTGTTGTTTGGTAAACATAATATCAAAAAAAATTATTTCACTGGCTCATTTATTTCAGTGGTGCAGAATGTCAAACAAGTATACCTAGAATTTGGGAACAACTTCATACATCTGACAAAGTGGCCCATTTCATTAGAAGTTAACACCATAATCTGAACGTTAATCTTTAAAATGCTAGAAAATCCTTTGTGCTGGTTGATTGACTGGTAGGAGAAAAGAAGACTTAATCCTCCCTTTCTTCAACAATAGGTGTAAATGACAATAACTCCAAATTCCATTGCAGGAACATAAAATATGTTTGAATTTAATGCAGGAGATTGTCTCTTCAATAGAAGCTATATAGAAGCCTGTCCCATACACTAGTAAACCTCTGTCCACCTCTGCCAGAGATGACAGTGAAACATGTTGAATGGCCTTGTATAATGAAATCTCTGTAAACCCTTTGCTAATACAATCTTTAAAACCCTCACAGCTGGAGAGTGTTACTGGCACTTCCTTTTCTTTAGTCTGCCGATTCTTATGTTTAATGCAGTTTATGTTCGGAAGCACACTAGACTGTGTGTGTTTAACAGATGCACACCCAGATGCCAGGCTCAGAAGAAAGAGGGAAGTGAGGAAACGGAAGCCTGTGGCTATAAGCTCTCTTGTTCCCATACACTTGTGTTGGTTTTATAAACTACAGATTGACAGTATTATACTTGCTAAAATATCATTGTCCTACTAGTCATTAAAGATCTCTGTAGCAGCTTTTCAGTCACTCCTTGCCGTTGTTTTGATTGCCATGATGCCAAGGCATTTTATTAACTCTTAGCATATCAAACTCATGGTACCATTTTGATAAGAGCACTATTGTTCTGGTTCACTTTAACTTTTTTACATTTAATAAGTTAAAGTGAACCAGAACAATAGTGCTCTTATCAAAATGAGTTGAAGTTGCATCATGTAGGTCTGGGCTTCTTAACAGATTCTAAAGAAGAACATTGCTCCAACACCAATGGGCATAGTACCAGCCTAATTACAAAACACATTGGAAACACTGGTAGGTCAATAATTGCAGACCATGCTTGGACAACAGCTTAGGCTCTGCTTGGTTCCAAAGCTTCCCAAGTTTAATATTCCTTTCAATGTCTGTAGCTTGAATCATGTCAACTGGATTTCTATTTTCTCAGTGGAAACGTTTCGCTCCTTATCCAAGGAGCTTCTTCCTTGGATAAGGAGCGAAACGTTTCCACTGAGAAAATAGAAATCCAGTTGACATGATTCAAGCTACAGACAATTCCACCTGGATGACTGAGAACCTTCATAGACATTCCTTTCAATGGTCAGAATACTAGATCCATTTGTTTTAAATTAGCAATATAATAAAGGGAAGCACTTCAGTGTCTTATGGTATACTTTTTATTCTAAACAAGGGGAAAAGCTTTTTCCCCACCCAAATTCTGATGCAGCCCTCACCTTTTTTAACATAAAGAGTTGGAATGATACAGAGAGAAGGGGGATATGACGGCTATAGGTATGCATACTATCCAATCCTGCATTGATTTGGATTCCATCAGGATTAGGTTCTGGTTTTGCCTACCATAGTTGTAAACTCCCACTGACTTATTCCCTAGGTCAGTAGTCCATTATAGAAAAAAATGTTTCCTCCCTTTTTACAACTTTGCAGATTACCTGGATTTAAAGGGTGAGGTAACTGGAATAAAAATTGTCCATTGGGTTTTACTAATCTAGAAATAAATAAATATATATATATATATATATATATATATATATATACACACACACACACACACACACACACACACACACACACACAGAGTGTGTGTGTGTGTGTGTGTATGTGTGTGTGTGTATGTATATATGTGTGTGTGTGTGTATGTATGTATGTGTGTGTATGTATATATATATATGATATAATATATAATAAATATATATATATATATATATATATATATATATATATATATATATATAATGTAGAGCAGTGGTTCATATCAGCTTCCCTTCAATCTGAGGCCTTCTAACTGATGGGAATGAAGTTCCAGAATTCCCAGCAGAAAAATGCAAAGTGTAGTCCCAATACATCTGGGATTAATTTTGTGCTTTGTTTTTTCTTGGAATTCTATTAACCCAATGTTTCTATGCATGTCTGAATTTAAATCAGCAGCAACAAGAATCTACCTTATGATTCTTAGAAATACAGTCTTCAAGAAATGCTAAATAAATACTAATTTCTGTTTTTCAAATTCAGCCAAGCCTTCATTTTCTTCTTCATTTTCTTCTTTTTCTTTCATGGCAGAGGCATGATTATAATATCTGAACTAAAGTATTCTGATGAAATCATTAACTTAATCATTATCAGTGCAGTACCAGTGCTTTATAACAGCAGAAAATATGGTATTTTTGCTTAGTTTGGTTGTGTCAGCAAGTAATTTGTATATCTAGGGGAAATGTAGAGGTGAAAATGCCTTAGGCATAATAACAAATAGTGTTTGTTGAGTTGTAGGCGATTATCATATTTAAGCATGATGTGACAATGACTTTAGACAAAATTTTCCATTCTCTTACAGTGAAGACTTTATTTAATCCTGCTCCAGCAATTGCTGATCTAGACCCACAGTTTTATGCTTATTCCGACATCATCTGCTGCAATGAAAGTGAGGTAACTATCATTATGGTGACTCTGAAGAAATAAAACATTGAGAGTATCATAGTGCAAGTAATGGATTCAGATTGTGAACATTTTGATTTTATTTGCAATTGCTTGGCTAGCAGCAGACCCAAAATAGATACATTCTTAAAAGATGTCTGTCAACAGCACATTGCCCAGAGTGTCTTTTCAGAGCTGGAACAAATTAATTTTATGCTATCGCTCTAAACCACCTTTATATTCTGTAAGCTGCTTCACTGAGAATGATGTTTATACAGGTAGTCCTCACTTAACAACCCTAATTAGGACCAGCAACTCTGTCACTAAGTGATGCAGTTGTTAAGTTAAACATCATGTGACCACTCCACTTAGCGACAGCAGTTCTGGCAATGCCAACTGATGTCGTTGAGCGAATCCATGTGGTCGTTAGGCAAGTACCCACCCAAATCCAAGCCATTCTTGGAAAAAGGTAAGGGACTGCCTCCACTTCAACTCACCCCATCCACCTATCTCCCCCTGCCCATCTCTGCCCTTTTGGCTACCCGCTTACCAACCGCCACCAGCTGCCCTGGCCCTGCCTGCTGCACCATGCGCCACTACTGGCCGGGGCCTTCTTTTGCACCGCCTTCTTTCATGCTGGCCGCCTTTCACATGCTGGCCAAGTCCTTCTTTTGCATGCCGGCCAGGGCCTCCGTTCATGCACTGGCCAGGTCCTTCTTTTGTGCCTGCACAGCCGGGTCCTTCTTTCATGAAAGGAGGCCCTGGCCGGCATGCAAAAGAAGGACCCGGCCAGTAGCGGTACGTGGCATGGCACACACCTGCCAGCAGTTTTCACTTGCCAACCTGCGGGATGTTTCCATGGCGCCGCCTCCATGCATGGCCAAAATGGTGAGCTCAGCACAGGGGAGGCAGGCAAAGATGACAACGAAGGTCAACTGGGGGGGGTGGCGGCGGCAGGGGGGCAGTCATAAATGTGGATGGGCCTGAATTTTATTCATGTGACCATGGGGGCACTGCGATGGCTGGAACTTTGAGGACCTTCGTTCTGTGCTGTCGTAAGTTTGAACAGTCGCTGAACGAATGCTCATTAAGCGAGGACTACCCGTAGTGACCAGCTATGCTTTTGAAAACTAGTTTGTTTTGTCTTGCCTCCATACTTTATTCTCAAGTCCAGACAAAGAAATCCAAGTCTAGCTCCTTAGCTCTGTAGCTTCTGCGAATAGAGGGGTGTTTTGAATATGGTCTGTTGATTGTACAACAACAAATTACACTTTTAAATGAAAATAAACAGAACTTTCTGTGCTTTTTATGTCTAGTCTTCACACACAAACACAATTGGAAAGCTTTTGAACTTTTAAAACTATTTACACAACTGTTGGGCAAACAGATTCAGTGGTATTGCATAAAATTTCAAGCAGAACTAGGAATTTACCTTAAGAGTCTTCCATATTTGCCTGTTTCTGTTGAAAGAGGAACAGTTTGCCACACAGTCTGGCTTCACGTGTCTTAAAATGTTCAGAAGGCAAAATTTATTTATATAGAAATAACTATTCTTTATTTATATAGAAAAGAGCGGGGGGAGAATAACTGCCCTGCCAATCATCCTTTTAAAATATTTGTGAAAATAACATTCAGAGTGTGTCAAAACTAGTCTTCTAGTTTAAAGAGAAATGGAAATGTATGCCCCATTGTCAGTGCAAAGTGTGAAGTTTCTGCCGGGTGCCTTATTAGTATAATGTGCAAGGAAATGTCCATTTATGATTGACTGATAAGAGAAACTTCCCGTCTAATGCCATGACTATTATTTATCTTTTCAACACCAGAGCCATATAATCAGTCTGTGACATTTTGAAGCCTTGGAAGCATCAAATGTTGCAGATTCTTTCATGTGAGCGGTATCACCTCAATATTAGATAAAAGCACAGGCTTCATGGTGTTGCTCTGCTGAACATTGTGAATGCTTTGGCAACCTCAGATACTCCGTATCCTAAAACATTTTGTTCCTTTCACATTTTTGTGCTAGGATGAAGCAAAACCAGAGGTTTGGTACCAATGGCCTGTCTACCCACAAAGGACATTTCACAAGCTGTGGCTTTTAGATATTTTTAATTCGTTGCTTTAATAATAACGTTTATTTGTGCAATTTTAGTTCTTCATACGCGGTTCATGCAAATGTATATTGCAAGTTTATCAGCTCCTGATTTTTTGCTTAGCTTGTCATTTGTTTGTTTTTTTCCCCTTCTTTTTCCCAGAAATGATCAAGCCTGTTGAAACTAGCTTGTTAATTCACTGTGCACCAGATGTAGCATAACTTAATCCCTGAGGTTTGCCCAGGAATGTGCTGGTTCTCTTTCTCCTTAATACTTTTAATGAAAGAAATGCAAAATAAGTAAATCAAATTTAGGGCCTGTGTGAAAGCCAAACTTCAGGCTGTGTATTACTAAACAATTTTAAACTGCAAGGAAAATAGTTACATCATCAGTTTCTGTACAGTACTATCCACATTAATACAGGGGAAAAACCACAAGTGCATGTTCTCCAAGAGCACTCAGTCTCAAAATTAAAAAGCAACATGGAGGGTGGATGCATGTCTGTTAAACACATTTCTCTTGTTCATATAAAGTGTGTATGTAGATACTACTTCTTAAAGATGGGGGCAAATTCATTTGATTCACATTTTTGTATGAACTAGACCATGATTATTGAGGATTTGCACTCCTCCAAATTTCATGACACATTTATCCAGAATGTGCAAAAGCCATATATTAGACAGAAATGCATCATTAGGAAAACAGTTGGCAAAAGGCCTATATTAAGAGAAAGTTGTTGCAAAAAATAGAAGTCCATAAAATGTACATGAATATGTACCCAAATTTTTGTGAGGATCTTTTGAATGAGAATGTGCATGCTAATGCAGAAAAGTGAGAGAACAAATATTTGTTAGATTTATATCCTGCCTTTCATTCAGGAGCTCAAGACAGTGTTAATTGTCCTCCTTACTCCCTTTTTTCCCCACAGCAACAACCCTGTGAGGTTGGTTAGAGTGAGAGTGACTGGCTCAAAGTCATCTTGTTGAGCTGCATGAAGAAATTGAAATATTATATACAGTAAAACAATTTTAGGGCATTCCTGTGACTTTACAGGAAGAAAGATTATGTGAGGGGGGAGCAAAATCTGCTCACTTGCATTTATGTTTTATATATAGCTCTATATTATAGTGTTCTTCTTTCTTTTTTGTGACATAATCCAGTACTTCTGATCATTGTATTGGAATTTGAAGTTAAACCCGGAGTATGAAACTGGTTTAATCATGGTTTATGATCCAGAATATACAATAAGGAACCAGTGCAGTTTATAAATACTGAATAAGCCATAGATCTGGTTCAGATGTAAAGAAAATTTTAATATTATTTATTTATTTATTCATGAAATTTCTATCACTGCCCATCTCCCTCGTCAGGAGGGACTCCTGACCACAACTTTGTTGAATTATGCAGTAGAAAAGGAGGAGGGGGAGGAGAGAGCACACTTTCTGAACAGATTCTCAGACCTTTGCCTAGGGTAGAAGGTAACATTGGTAAACAATTTCATTACTTAGCTGACATGAAGGTATAGTTTATACATTGTCTTCATTAGTACAGATGTTCCTGTGATTTCTCTGGGTATGTCTGCAATGTTCTCTTTAGGGAAGAGACATGCTTAATCATTATTTCAGAGATTTAGCAATCAAATATTTACAGGGAAGTGTGGGTACAGCCAAACAAAGAATTAGTTTCAATGTAGGTTGTTCCAGGTTTGAGCCAATGTCTGCATTTTCTGTTTAAGTGCTTGGTTTTGCAATGACAGCATTGCATTACCAGAGATGTTGTTTGGAAACGTACATAGATTAGCACCATAAATAATTTGGAACCACATTACTTTAAACATTTGTTCATTTCCCTTTAAATGTTTTATGCTGTTAACTTGGGGGGGGGTTGTGCCTAGTGCTGAAAACTATTAAAAAATATCCTCCTAGGCCTCCTGCTATTGTGTTTTATTTCTCTTTTTAAAAGCAGCCATTAGTTGTTTCCTCCAATTGTACGTTTTTTTTTTAATTAAAAATTAGAGGGAGGAACTTTCCAACACAACCAGCAGTTTTATATTGAATTTCACAATTGAGACTTGGTAATGCATTTTAACTTTTGGCACGCACCATCTGTCTGGTATCTGCTACCTTTGCAGGAAAGTGTCTCTCAGATAGTTCCATGGTGTCCTGATTTACCCCCGTTCCCTCAGTTGCTGCATGCAGCTGGAGGCATTTCTCTGCAAACTGCAGATACAGCAGAAACTTCTAAAAGGACTGATATTTTGATAAATCCACAGCCACAGCTGTATGTGACAGCATGTAAGAAGAGACAGACAAGCATTGATCAAGAACTTTGGGTACTCTCTGTGCTTAGAGGAACACCCAACATAGGGCTGGGCATACTTTAAGAATGTTTTAGAGGATGGTTCAGAACTCTGTGCAAGCACAAGTTCTTTCTGCTATTTATTAAAGCAGCCAAGTATTTTTTTTCCAGGCTTCTACAGGAGACGGGAAAAGAGATGCAGCTGCTTTAATGAATTGATTGATTAAAACAGCCGTCTCTCTCTTCAGGATCTTGCAGAAGGCTGAAAAGCATATTATAAAAGTATATTATAAAAGTATATAACCACCCAGAGTCCCTTTTGTGGGGGGGAGATGGGCGGTGATATAAGTTGGAAAAATAAAATAAATAAAATATTGCTTTAATTAGTAGCAGAGAGGTGTTGCATTTGCATGAGTTCTTAAGCACTTATTCCTTAAAATGTTTGAAGCATGCACAAATGTAGTATCTGCTTTGTATCTCACCTCTCTTCTAAAGTGCTCATTCTGATATTGCTGTATGTTTCCTGCTTGTTTGTTTTTTTAATCTTGAGAACTGCCAGGATTAGTGCTACAGAATACTGGACTTACAATGTATTTAAAAACAGACACTGAAAGCACAAATGGCTCTACAAATCAAATTCCCAAAGAATTTTTAGACCCCATTCAAAGCTACACTCATTTGGTCAGATAAGTCAATATAGAAACATTACTTGCTACTTCTGACACACTTAAACTTCTCTCTTAAAGACACATTCTCACCCATCCCCAACTACGGAATTTCCATCGCTAAGCGGTTGTAAAGTGTGATGTCACATGACCACATCGCTTAGCGATGGCAATCCCAGAGCCCACTGCCCTCATTAAGCAAGGATTGTGGGTCATTAAGCAAATCCCAGGAGGCTTGCAAGCAGGCTGCCAGGCAGGTAAGGCATGGAGCGCAGTGGGGCCAGGATGGCAGCTGCCGGGTGGGAAAGGGTGCACAAGCAGCCTGCAAGGTGTGGCGTGAGCGTGGCAGAGGTTGACAACAATACTCTTTAGAGATAGACCAACTGATTGATCACAGTCCTATTACTCTTGCATATGATTCTATTTTCCCACTTCCACTGTAGCTTTTACTGTACTTCTTTATTTTTGATGGGATTCTGGATAAACACTTTTCTTATAGTAGATCTTTATTTTCTCCCTCATCAATAATTATGTAGGCCAACAGGGCAGGGGCAAGGGACGTTAGATTAGAGCAGAGCTTCCCAAACTGTGTGTCGCGACATGTTAGTGTGTGGGTGTGTTGTGATTACCACAGTTTCGAGGACCGGTTGTAAGTCTCCTTTTTCAGCACTGTCGTGACTTTGAACAGTCACTGAACGAATGGTAGTTAAGCGAGGACTACCTGTATAGATCAGATGGGTAATGTCATGCTGTTCCCCCATACACATTCCCCTGGAATTGGAGAAATAGTACACTTAATTTGTACTATTAACTAATTTGTATTCACCAACCATTCCCAAGGTGTCTCTTTAAAGCCGCACCCTTTAAGTGAGAAGCAACATACTTTTTTCCATAGTTTTTTTAGAGTACTGCTTTGTAGAGCTGCCTCCAGGAAAATTGGCAGGAAGGGTAGGGAAAAGTTTAACCTCCATTTGGGACACTTGAGACAAGAAAGAAATCCAAGGATAGTTTTTCCAGAAGCTGCTATTCAAAGCAGCCAATTAGGCAAAGCAGGGGTGAAACTCTCACATCTCTTGAATGAGAGTCTTGTAATAGAACTCTTTGAGAATCCCAATTATAGATGCCTAACAGCTTCATAATAATGTCATTGTATTATCTACATCTAAAAATATAGCCTGTTAGCATATCACAAATGTGCTTTCATTCACTAAATGGGAAGCTTCACTGTGTCACAACTTCGCCAAATGTACATGGACTTGTTCCTGTTAGCCTTATGAAATTTACCTGAATTATTTGTACACAGCATTATTACCATGAATCTGGGTCAGTCAGTGTTATGAAAGTAATAAAGATTTATTCATCAGTGCCCCTAAGGAGGGCCCAAGGAAGTATTTTGGAATTTGCCCTGTGGAACCAATTATGCTGTCCGTCTCCATTTCTAAATGCACCAAATAGGAAGTCCAGTAGTCCCTAGTCCAAAGGAAACAAAATTCTGATATTTTTATTTTTCCATTAGATCTAGGCATACCTGCTCCCTCTTTATTTGATAATATTAATGTTTATATATCTACTTTATAGAACTGATTGTTGAACAACTTGATCAGTATTTTAATATATGTTTTTTGTAGATGCTGTTGCTATTCAGCTACATTTTGCTTGCTTGCATACACATTTGGCTTTAATGTTTCCTTCAAGGCAGAAATTCTAACAGGAATTGCAGTCGGTAATGCTGGAGATGCCGGACAAGTTGGACTTAAATTGTTAGAGAGAGGTTGTAGGACTGCCATCGTAACCTTGGGACCAGAGGGTTGTGTAATAGTCTCCAAAGAGGAACCAGTCCCACATCATGTTCCTGTCACAAAGACTACTGCTGTGGATACCACGGTATGTGTGATATTTTAAGTCTCATTTTTGATGATTCATTTGAGCACTAAAAACCCCCAGTAATAAATAAAAAATTTTGGGTGATATCGCATGGCTGCTTTTCTGTGATGGAGTGTGAGGGTGGCCTTGGAAGATGGGGCGGTGGGGAGAGAGATGCTGCCTAGGAAACAATCAGATAAAAAAGAAGTCCACAAAAGAGTAAGGGACAAAGAAAGAAACTTAGAAAGGACCCGCCCTAATTACTCTGGTGGTAAATAGGGAGGGTGGGAGATTTGTATTTCAGACTTGCAAGATTCTGTTAATGTAGCCTTACAATAAAGTACAATTAGCTCATCTTGTGGTGTTTTGTCTGGTTTACCAGGGAGGGTTGACATTTTCTGTGGCTGCCCCTACCTTACGGAACACCCTCCCCTTGCTGATCCGACAGGCCCCCACCCTTTTAGCCTTTCAGAAGGTCCTCAAGACCTGGCTTTTACCCAGGCCCTGGGGTAGAGTGAGGATGTCTGGAGTTGGTTGCGGGGCATCCCGAGGGAATGATTGAGGCGCCGGGTTTTGTTTTGGTTTTATGGTTTAAGGTTTTTATAGTTCTGGGTTTTATTGTTGTTGTGAGCCACCCAGAGTTGCCTTTTAAGTTGGGCGGCCGTACAAATCTTTTAAATTAAATAAATAAATAAATAAAATATCATCAGACTGTTGCCATCTAGCCTATTATACAATGAATGTGAGTTCACCCAAGGTTTATAGGCTGGTGTTCTTTAGATAGGCCAGAGAGCAGTGTGTACTGATGATGTTATTTTAGGTTTCCTTCATCTTTCTGTCTCTTCTGTATTGCAACAGTAACGTTCTTATTACTTGTGCAAGATGGTGACATAATCCCTCAGCACCTTCACTTCAGTCACCTCCTCTCCTATCTGTGGAAAAAGAAGGGAGACGCCCAGTAGTTCTCTGGCTCCCCCAAATTGAATAACTGGTTGTGTCCTCACATGCCTAAAGTGTATGCGCTGGCAGAACCCATGACTTTGTAGAGCTTAAGAACTATCAGGTGCTCAACTTCCACAGGGCATAGTTAAAAGGCAGAAGCAGCAGGCCATGCCAAATTAATTTTCTTGTGATTTGTACGGCCAGTAACTTCAGCATTTGTATACTGGAGAACTGGGGGTTCTCTGTCCTCTCCTCAGTTCTGTTCCTGTTTATAATCAAGTGCTGACTGAAGGGTGGAATGTTACAATTATTAGTAACAGCCCCAAAGAAGGACAGTAGTTAAGTTCCTGATAGCAGGTTTATCTCACCCACATTTACTATGCTGGGACATCTTGTACTGTTTTTTCTGATGTAAATGCAGAACACTTCTGGTGATATTGCTGAGAGCACTGTATGTACCAGCTATACATTTTAGGTGCCTGATGTCATGAATTGTAGCATGTGTTTTCCTGCAGCACTTGTAACTTTCTGTTAGAAGGAAAGCACAGTGCTGTTATGTGCCTAACCAGAATAACTGGTTTAATTCAGGGGGAAGCAGATTTGATCAGAATTAAACAAATCTGTGCTCATATTGTTTAATTATACATCAATTTGTGCTCAAGTAGGTAAGGTACAAAGGGGCAGAGAAATATTTTCTGTTAATACACTTGAATGGAATTTTTCTCAGGAAAACAGTCCTAACCCCCAAATGCCCAACCACAGGCCTTAACAGCAGGATCTGCAGAACCTAAGGACAGAGAACTTGCACAGCTATGTAGATTGTTCTGAGCATTTTCTGTCAGAAGTTGTCAGCTTCCAAGTTTGAAATACCGGCTCATGAGTTCACACTGACATAAACCAGGACTGAGTAAGTTCTATTTGCAGGTTCTTCACATGTAACCACTTCGTTTTTCCTTAGGGGCAATTGCTTCATATGTTGGCTTGGGGGAGTCTGCCCCTCAACCTTGCCTCTCTTCTATCATTGTGTTTGATTGAATACTTTTATTATTACTACCCTGCCAAGATGGTAGTTTCCCTGTGTTTCTGCAAGTTTTTCACTCTTCAGGGTCAGCATGGAAACCAGCTTATAGACTTGTTTGTAGCCTTCTTTATTAGACTGTTTATCACCTTCTTACTCAAAGAAGTTCAGAAGTGTTGTCCTTTGAAATTTCGCCATACTTGCTAAACTGAGTGGAGAATCAAACTCCCTGAACATTAGTCTCAGGAAGCCATATTTTAAAATCTTGAATGTGACCTGCGTACCACAGGAATAAGAGAGAGAGAGAGAGAATTAATAAATAAATAAGTGTGTGTGTGTGCGCGCGCGCGCTAGGAAACACTTTCTTCTTCACATGTCCCAGGATTCTCCCAGCATTGAAAATCAGATCCAGAGACTATGATTTCAGACTGAACGCAGGTTAATGTAAAAGTGCTTGTGTTTGGGGGTTGTGAATGAAAGTTCCTATTGTTTGGTTAAGCAACACACCTTTTTATGATTGCTGTTTTAACAGGCAGTTTTCCTTTTTTTTCTTTTTTTTTTTTGTAAAGTGATACTGTCACAGTTTTTAATCTATGAGAATTCTCTCTTTCTGGTTAAGCTAGGAGTTTTCATAGCCAAATTTTTACTGATTAGATAACAATGGAGGGCTGTAGTGAAACAATTTTGTAGGTTAGTCATCTAACAGAAGTACTTGAATACCTTGCTTTATTGGCACATGGTCAAGAAAAATGTAAATGCTACTTCCACTGATAATATTCAACATTGACTACTTAGCGCCCCCTTTTGTTTACAAGTGAAGCTAATTAAATAGTTTCATAGATGTCACACCAGATTATTAAATGTGCACTTACCTCAGAGTAGTTTTGAAGCTAAAAGAAACTACTGTAAACCTCAACTTGTCTTCAAATTCAGTCTCCCACTAACCATAATCTAAAATTATTTTAGCCTACATCTGTGTAAGAAGAGGCTATCTGATCAAAATCAAGTGTCCATCTGGTGGAGAACACTATTTCTAACAATGGGCAACCAGCTGTCTTGGGGAAAACCCACATGGATCACGAGGGCACTAATCCTCCCATTTTCTTTTGTTTTCAGCACCTGAATTTTAGACATACTTTCAATATTGGTTAGAGTATTTGGACAAAATCTCCCTGAGTTATGCAGTTACCGCTATCTCTTCACTTTTGTGACTATGTAAACAGTTTCCTACTGGACTCGCTCTGCACTTGGAAGAAGCAGCAAAGTTCTGTTACAGATATTACTGGTTAGCTCAGAAAGGCCCACTGTATAGGTAGCAAGAAAGGGGAGAGTAGCAAGACTAGGATATTCCAGGGACTGCCAGTGAGTCCATACAGGGTTATGGCCTTTAGCAGGTGCTGCTATTATCAGCTGCAGTGATGTCTCTGTAACCATACAATCTGGAGCTAGTGATTGTTGACATGAAAAGCAGATCAACAAACCTGTTAGAGCATAGGTTTTAAGTCCATTTACTGTATACATATGTTATCCTCAGTTGCAAATGTGTGTGTATGACAGAAGGGTACAGCACTTAGATGACCTTGGCTAATCCCAGAATGCTAATCAGGGTTGGACCTAATTAGTAACAGGAAATGCCAGGACTATAGGCTAGATTGAGAATTCAGAAAAGTCCCAGAAGGCAGCAGCAAGCCACAGCCATATTGCTACCTAGGAAAACTACATGGTTGGAATTATGAGAACCATTGCATCCAGATCATTGGAGATAGTAGTTAAGGATGTGCAAAACATTGCATGCATGGATCATTCCACACAAAGAACACCTAGTTTTCATGTGATATATCTCTGGATTAAAACACATGTCAATTATTGTCAATTTGATGGTCTTACAAATTGAAAAAATAAATAAAAATAAATATTCTGGGCAGAAGTGTTCCAAGGTGGGAAATAATGGGAAAAAGGCAAGGCCATCAAGAGTATGCAGCAGTTAAGGGGGAATAGGAACGGCATGGGGAAGACTGGTGAGAGAAGCCTCAGTTAATTTGGATTATACTACACTTGAATTTAAGCAGGCCATTCAAAGGAGGAGAGGAGAAGGGGCCAAGGCACACTAGCCTTGCCCATAAGATCCTCCTGGAAATATGGGACAATAAAGATAATCCAGGTTTTATTTGGCTGAACCTTGACCCACCCAGAATTTCTGAGTCACAATGTATTTGCTTCATGCCAGAAATAAAACATAGTTTCTGTTTCATGCTCACCCAGTAACAGTTCTATTGTACACTGTGCTAGTTAGCCCACCCTTGTGCCTTTATTTATTTACTTACTTACAACATTTAAATGCTATCCCAGTCTCACAACACTGTACGATGGATCTCAGATAAAGAAATCTTCTCAAAATTATTTATTTGTTTGTTTATTTATTTTCTATCCCGCCTTTATTATTTTTATAAATAACTCAAGGTAGCGAACATACCTAGTACTCCTTCCTCCTCCTATTTTCCCCACAACCACCACCCTGTGAGGTGAGTTGGGCTGAGAGAGAGGGACTGGCCCAAGGTCACCCAGCCGGCTTTCATGCCTAAGGTGGGACTAGAACTCTGTCTCCTGGTTCCTAGCCTAGCACCTTAACCACTAGACCAAACTATTATTATTACAAATTATTATGCTATAATATAGCATAAACTAACATACATCCCTCCCACTATCAAGGAATTAAGTAATTGACAGTGCATTTAAAATTCAACTCATGTGAGGGTGGGGGGAAAGGGGACACCCCTTTTTTCTGGCTGAAATCCTATGCAGGCTTCAGAGGAGTAAAGCCTACTGCACTTTAATAAATATGCTTAAGTTGAGAAGCACTGTTGTCATTCAGAATGAGCAGCCTTAATAGAAAGTTTACCCCTGTCAAGTCACTTTTATTTGCCTGTGGCTGTAAAACAAATCTCAACTTTGCATTCCAAGCCACAATATGATTGATGATAGATAGATAGATAGATAGATAGATAGATAGATAGATAGATAGATAGATAGATAGATAGATAGCAGTCACATACAAGTATAAAACCAGCATATAAAAATATTTGAATTTCTATGTCTATATATCAAGGAATAACATGCAGAAACACCAATGCTAGAGATGTTTGCTTTTTCCATTAAGAAATATTATCAAAGACCATCGATCCTATTGTCATCTTACAGCTGACTACTGTTTCCAAAACAGGACTCCCCTGTGGATTAAAATAAAATGTACATGTCCTTGATGTTAAAAAAAAAACTCCATATATTTTTTTTGTGGATGGGTGTGTACTTTGGGCTTTCATTAGATCTGACCTTACATTGTTATAAAAAATACTGCTGCTGTTTTTAAAACCTACAAAATCATTTTGCTGTAAGCATTTTGTTTTTTACAGTATTGTTAGGACAGCTGTTTTACAAGACAGGATTCTACAGAGCTCATAAATCAACAATAGTTTTGTTAAAACAACATGTAGTAACAAGTTTCAATCATATTCAGAATCTTCTAACCTTTTCTGGTTCACCACCACAAACTAAATGGAGGATGGATGGATGGATAACCATATACAAAAGGTGATAAAACTATATATACTTTAAATATATATAAATAAAAAACATAAGAATAGGGTTTACTACCAGGTCAGTGTACTTAGGACATGAAGTTGCAATCTTCTATCCACTTCTTCTCATTAAATTCAGTAGAATTTCCTTCTGCTAAGTACATTTAAACTTACAAGGGAGGTCATCTTGTTGAAATCGGTAGGAATTTCTCCTGAGAAAGCATGCTGAAGCTTGTGTTGCACTTTTAGTAATTACTATGTAAAATTAAAATTAATTCACAGAATTAAAAAGTTCCCCTGGGAACTTGACTACTATGTCTTCCCTTGACTTGTTTCTAAATAATGCTCCCCTCTGCCTTAAAATAACAGGTACTACACAGGTGTATATTTAAGTAGTTTAGAAGATAATGGCTTCTTAAAGATGAAAACACCAGCTCTTCAGCTACTCTTATGCCAACTAGAGTGTTGCAACAGGTCAAAAATGCCTCCTGTCTAATTGCTTTCTGTCTGAAGTGTTGAAGGTTAGCTACAGTAGGTCATGGGTTATGTGGCTGGAATACTGAGTTTTCTGTGTAATTCCCCACCTTTCCTTTTTTATAGCAAGATGCAATAGGTAAATTGTTTGTTATCAAAAGGATGAATTGACCTATGCTTCCTCATAATCATAGCTGCACAGGTTGGCTGTTTGTTTTTCAGCTCCCTTGCTTTATTCTGTTGAAAAAGGTAAAATAAGCAGCATAGTGTAACAACAATAAATGCAGGGAGACAGGAGTATTCCCCAATGACTATTTTCCAACATTCTCCATCAGTTGCTTTTACAGTGTTGCTATGAAAAAGGGCTTTTCAGTATGGAATAGCTTCCCAAGTAGTATTTCTTTTTGCTTGCTTTTAAACAGGTTCTTAAGACTGTTTTGTTCTGAAAGGTTTTTTTTCCTTCTTGTTACCTTTTTAGCCTGTATTATTGAGAATGGGTCTTGTGTGTTTGTTTTATCATAGTTTACTGTTCTTTTTTTCAATTTTGTGACTTATCCTTTTATTAAAAGTTACATTTGATTTTATCATAGAAAGGTGGAATGTAAATGTCTACTAAAAAGAACAAAGTTAGTACCTGTAAAAACAAATGTCATCTGGTCAGGCAGGGAAGGGTGGAATTAATAAGTTGGTTCATTGATTTCTGGGTTCACCTAACATACTGAGTCATAAACCATGGTTTATAAACCACAGTGGCTGGGTTCGTACAAGATTACCTCATCATGACCGTCTCCCACCTGGAAACCTATGCCCTCATTGTGGGAGGTTGTGTGGATCCAGAATTGGCCTTTACAGCCACTTACGGATCCACTGTTAAAATTTTACCCTTGGAAGACAATCTTACTCGGCTACGAGTGATCGCCAATGAACAAGATTAGCTATTATGGATTAGCACAGTATGTAAGTCCATAAGGTTCCTTCATGAAAATTGCATGGCTTGAACTAGATGTCTAGTAGGCAAATGGTGACTTGATGAGTTTGGACTTTGAGTTACTAGGTGACCTCAGTCTGTTTCAGACTCAACATTATGCTTTTGTGCTTCTTACTGTGCTTTTTTTCGTATTGAGCAACCTTTGTTGCTCAATTTTCTATCTCCCTTTCCACTGATAAACAGTTCCATTAGGACAAAATTCATACAATGGTGTTTTTTATATACACAAGGTTTTTCTTACCAGATCCATTTCTTGTTTTAGGCATGTACCTTGACACCACATGTCCCTTTTCAGCCTCTTCTATGGTCATTGATTATGTCCTGAAAACCTTTCCAAATTCTGGCCTAGACCTAAGCCAGGAAAGCTCAGTTGTGACTGGAATAAAATGGAATCTTATCAACATACCAGAAAGCCAGTCCTTTTTAAAAGCATCCATTCTTTGTTTCCTGACTTTGTGGCCTAACGGCAATGACTTAAAAAACTATAAATACTGAGCCCAATCCAGTGACTAATTACTGAAAATTCTGTGCATCAGCAGAAGTGGAACCTGTGGTTAACTCAAATACTATCAAATGCCTTAGCTATTCAATAATATCCCTTGGTGTTTTCTATCTTTCTTGCAGAGCTCCGTTGGTTTTAGTTAACCTTTTGACAGTGAAAAAAGCAGCTGCTAGGAAATGAAGCCATGGGCAGAGAGAGTGCTGAGGGCAACTTCTTCAGTTCACCAGGAAGAGAGGACAGAGCAAAGTTCAGCTTTTCCTGCTTATGGCTGGTAGCATAATAGCAAACAATGGTATTGACCACAGTGTGAGAAGCTTGTTAACAGTGGAAGCTTTAATTGGGCGAGCAGTTGGGCTTTAATTGTGGCTAATTGCACAGAAGCATGGTGAGATGGAGGGTGTTATTGTAAAAGATTATGCCCCAGATAGTGATAATATAATAGCTGCCTTTATTTATCGTGCAGCCAAAATAACCCTGTGACTTAGCCTTCTGCTTTCTCGCCTTAAGTATGCAATCCAATGAATTTTTGAAATACAAAGAGCCATACAGAATAAAATAAACCACCAGCTGCTCCAATCAGCAACTGTTATTTTTTTTTAACACTGCATCTATTATTTGCTAAAGTTCAGCTTGGCTGTGAATGTAGCATGAGCTGAAATCACTCCCTCTGACTTGTCTTGCTTTTATTCTAGACAGAGAATAGGTCATCCTAACTTCTGATCCTGATATAGACAGTTGGGGCCTTTCCTGGCAACATTTTTCCTCATATGCAATAAACAAGTATTTGTTCATTTGTTGAAATAATTTTAGAGGGCTTTCCTCTGAGAAGCGCCTTGAATATTTGTCCTTAGGAAAGCCATCTTTCCCAAGATGCTTATCCTAATCAATGACTTGTGATTAAATGTTGCACAGAATTGTTGTACAAGTGTAGTTACTAGTGCTGGTAAAGCACCTTCCTCAGAGAAAACAACATAAAAGTGCTTCTCAAAAAATAAACATGGGTTCAGGCAGACTCCTCAGCCAACTCTGTTTGTTTCCAACCTTTTATTTTTAGGGAAAGTTGCCCTGCAACTCCAGACACAACTGGATACCATCAGTCTTTTGGAGTCTTGCCATTGTTCCATCCCAGCCTTTTAAGACCATTTTGAGAATCCTTGCTTGTCTATAGCAATAATTTGCCAAGCTTGAACTGCTTTGGCATGAAAAGATGCTTACTCAGTATTTGTCCCAGAATAGGTCTTTATCCTATCCAGATCACCAAATGACTACCATTCTGGCTGTGGCTTCTCCGTTTTTAGTCACAGGGATAGGATACCACATTATTGATACCAGACTGAGTTAATGCAATAACTAAGAATAAAACCCCCTTAAAATATTGTTGAAATCATTAATAAGGCTTAGCACATATATATAATAATATCAAACATGCTGGAGCCTATATATGCGACTGGTATTTCCATGGAGGAACAGCCTGGAAGGAGAATGAGTGGTATGCTTAAATATATTTGCAGTATTCTGTAGGATTTCTATTACCAGAACCAACAGATTGTTTAATAATGAGTGGAAAAATACTTCATCTGCTTCTATTTGCCGACTGCCCTGTTCTATGCATTTGCTGATTGAAAAGCATTTTACAAGCTTTGGAGAATCTGGCTACTTACTGAGATAAAAAGCATTATTCTCCCCCATTTGCAGAAAGGAAAAATGAGGCATTGAGAGGTACACATGATTTTTTTCCCCCTGAAAGATCATCTCCACATAATGAAGGGAAGGTTCCTCTTTGATTCATCGGTGCACAGCCAGATATGTAACCTCATAATGCTGGATCCCATGGTCTTGTCCTGACTAGTTCTAGACATAACCATATGATTTTTTATAAAGACCTTTTCCCTCTCAGTGTAAATGGCTTTTTGATCAATGAATGGAAATGTAATTTAAGCAAATTGAGCAAATGTAAACAGGTCTGTATGGTTACAGCTTGTGGTCTTAACATCATGCAGCAAGAGGACTGGAGGACCACCCAGGTCAAGGTCTGATCTTATTTCTAAATCATCCAGTTACCTAATTAAATCCCTTTCTATTCCTTGTGTTCAGGGGGAGGGGGCCTGCAGCCTTTCATACTTTTCTTCCAGATGGGAATGCATAATTTAATGGTGATCCAGCTGTTGGAGGCATGTGAATTGTGAGCAGTGTTGTAAATCAAGACATTGATGAAAATCAGTGTCTACTCATTTTCTCCCTCTGAGTTTAAAAAGAGCCTTGCAGTTCATAATATAGCTCTGGATCCTAGTTTGACTAGGCTCAAGCACAAAACATGGTTTTCAGAATCAGAAATCCTGGGGATAAATGCTATAATAAAAGAGAATGTTCATAGGAATATAGAGAGTGCCTTCTGCTCATTAATGAGTCAGTAAAACTTGTCATTATATTATAGAAATAGGAAAAGGGCTAACAGGCTGTGGGTGTAACTTCTCAGAACAGCAGGCACTTCTGTTGGACTTTTAAACATATATTCTGCTTAATGTAACTATGACAATCTAAGTCCTAATAGGCATCTGCTATTTCATTGTGAAGTAAAGATTGTAAAGAAGCATCTGTTAATTAGGTGTGTAGGAGCTTTTTCAGTCCACTTTCTATGCCATATTTGCTATTTAATGACAGTAATTATGTTCATATAACCCTTAGAGAAGACAGTTTGACTGAGTTGTGGACCAAAACCTGGAGCATTGAAATGGTCCAGGATTTGAATACTTGCAGACTAACAAGTAATAGCAACTGGATTTCTATTTTCTCTGTGGAAACGTTTCGCTCCTTATCCAAGGAGCTTCTTCAGTCTGAGCAAAGTTGGTAAGGGAATCCTAAATATGTTTCTAGGTAGCTGTCACACAGCTACCTAGAAACATATTTAGGATTCCCTTACCAACTTTGCTCAGACTGAAGAAGCTCCTTGGATAAGGAGCGAAACGTTTCCACAGAGAAAATAGAAATCCAGTTGACATGATTCAAGCTACAGACAATTCCACCTGGATGACTGAGAACCTTCATAGACAAGTAATAGCAACGTCCTGCTTCCCCTAACTAACTTACATGCTTGATCAGTTACCTAATATCAACTATAATCATATGAATTCATTATTTTCAAACAAAATATAGAAATGAGTGGTAGCTAGAAATGGAAAAATCCCAAAGGCCTAGAATTCAAAGGTTGCCTCTTTGTAATTTTAAATATTTATAAAACTTTAGATGCCTGAGATGGAAAATTCACCTCACCTGTGCAATCAAAATACAATAATAAATAATTGGCAATTTGCTGCCCTCTGGCTGCCTTAAATATTTCAGGTTTTAGACTGGCAACTACAAACTAAATGGCATTGCCAAGCAATTTACAATATTTTTGCAGACTTCCATTGTACAATTTCCAGTATGATTTCCTTCCAATCTGCCAACATGCTAAACAGAATAGCAGATTTTAATGTGATCTGGTTGCTTCCAAATCTTACATCTCAAGACTAATATTTGCATTATTTACTTTCCTCACTTTTAGAACACCTTTATTTACCTAGTTTAAAATGGGATTCCTTTTACACATGTCCAAAGCATAGTAAAATAGTTTGTTACATGATTAGAAATTTGACCATTCTCTTTTCCTTCTGCTGAGCTGAAGTAACTGACTCAAACATAGAAATGCCACCTTCCTCACAAAACCAAGACTTCCATCTCTTTACTGGATGTGGCTGACCAACAAGGAGATTCCAAATAAACTGTTAGAAATTTATAGTTGTATCTTAAACTAAAGAATTCCAAACAAATATTTCACTGATCCCATCACCTAAAAAGGGAAATGAATGGATGTGCTTGGCCTTTAAAAAAGCTTTTGTGACACTTTAGCCCATGTCACAAAATATATTATTTATTAGTTATTGATCTGAGTAAGAGACAATCGGTGGAATAAAGTATCTAGCTATAGAGTTAATTGAAAGGATAAGGAGAAATACAACAGAAATATGTGGGTCAGAGACACAGAATCCAGTAATCAAAAGAAAAAAGGTAAGAGAACTTATTCATAAAGTCACTCTGAAAGGAATTAAGAGATCCCCCCCCCAGAAAACCCCATAATATTTTAGTGGAGGCATTCTACTACACCCCTGCGGCCAGAATCCTGAGGGTAAGTTTGAAGTGGCGAAAGGAAGAATAACGATAATACTGTAACTCAAAGGGGAAAATATAATTTATTTATTTATTTATAATTCGACTTGTATTTACCGCTCCATCTCCCCGCGAGGGAACTCTGGGCGGTTTACAAAAAATCGACAGTTAAAATTCAACAATTAAAACAACGTATATAAATACTCTCCAATACAATAAATTTAAATACAAAATCCAAGATTTGATGGGTCGATGTTTAAAGGGGCTCTATGGCACCAGCCATCCCCAAGAGGAGCTATTCCCCCCCCTCCCACGCAAGGCGGCAGAACCAGGTCTTTAAGTTCTTTCTGAAGGCCGGGAGCGATGGGGCCTGCCTCACCTCCGGGGGCAGCATATTCCAAAGGGTGGGCGCTACTATCGAGAAGGCCCGCTTTCTAGACCCGGTCAGGTGAAACTCCCTTACCGACGGGATCCGCAGCATGCCCTCTCTAAATGACCGAGTGGGACGGTTCGACTTATGGGGATGAGACGGTCCCTCAGGTAACCTGGTCCCATGCCATGTAGGGCTTTAAAGGTGATAACCAACACCTTGAATTGGACCCGGAAGCACACAGGTACCCAGTGCAGCCATCGCAGCAGAGGTGTCACATGTGCTGATCTTGGCGCACCAATAACTGCGCGAGCAGCCGCATTTTGGACCAGTTGAAGCTTCTGGATACTCTTCAAGGGTAGCCCCATGTAGAGCACATTGCAATAGTCTATATGGGAGATGACCAGGGCATGAGTGACTGTACGGAGGGCATCCTGATCCAGGAAAGGGCGTAACTGGCGCACAACACGAAGCTGTGCAAAAGCCCTTCTGGCCACGGCTGCCGCCTGCTCTTCGAGCAGGAGCCGTGAGTCCAGAAGAACCCCCAGATTCCGCACTTGGTCTGAATGGGGTAGTGCAACCCCATCCAGAACTAAGGATGATAACTTCCTGGATCTACAGGAGCCATCAATCCACAGCCTCCGTCTTACCAGGGTTCAGTCGAAGCCTGTTGTTCCCCATCCAGACCCCCACAGCCTCCAGGCACTGAGAAAGGGTAGCCACTGCATCACTTACCTCACCAGGGATGGAGATATTCATCTACCAATGATAGATGACTTCTGTTTTCAAAACATTCATGCAAAACCAAGCTACATGAAAAAGGAAATCTAGATATAGTTGCCTTAAGAAGAGAGCTTATGCTAAAAATGGAAGCCTGCCCAACTAAAGTATAAAAGAACACAAACCATGTCAAAAGAACCTTGTAATAATGCAAGAATATGTTGCTAAGAATATTAAACCTGCCTATAATATTTTGTTGAAATACATTGGAACAGAAAATCAGAGGGTTGGCTGGATCATTGGATGACTAATGGTGAAAGATTGCAGAAAAATTAAACAAATGAGTTTCAATGAGTTTCTCTTAGAGTTTTCCAGAGATCTGCTTTAGGACTGATACAGTTTAATATTCATAAATGATTTGGAATTAGAGATGAGCAATATCATACCCAAGCTTGTGGATGTTACCAAATTATTCAGAATGCCTGAATGCAGAGCAACTTAAGGATTTCTCTAAAAGAATCAACAAAAGTAAACATAAAAAACCTTTTCGTTACTCTTCCTTCAGTTCTTTCTTCAATTCTTACAATTACACCTACTAGCCCCATCCATGACATGTTTTTTGCTCCTGTTGCATACAGTTGGGGGAGGGGGGATTTGAAGGAACCTGCTATGCATATTTAGAACCATAATCATTTAGGATTTTAAGTCATGTTGATAACATATGTAGAGCAAATTGTTGTTTTTGTCAATGGGAGAGGTAACACAGATTTGCTCTCCACCCCCCCTCCACTTCCCAGGTGTAATCATATGAGAGAACAAAGGCTAAAAATGTCTAAAATGATATATTATTAGGGGGAAATCCCCAACTGGTTATATAATGAATGAATTTAAATTGGCTATGGCCAAATGAAAGATTTTGTGATTGTGTTGGATACTTGATGAAAACAAACTTTTTATATGACTACAGTTTTAAAAAAGGTAGCTTGTAAAGTTTATTGAAAAATTAATGAAAGCTACAAGAGTGTTCTAGGTAAATCTGTTGTTGTTGTTCAGTCGTTTAGTCGTGTCCGACTCTTTGTGACCTCATGGACCATAGCACGCCAGGCCTTCCTGTCCTCCACTGTCTCCCGGAGTTTACTCAAATTCATGTTCATTACATCAGTGATGCTATCTAACCATCTCATCCTCTGCCGTCCCCTTCTCCTTTTGCCTTCAGTCTTTCCCAGCATCAGGGTCTTTTCCAGTGAGTCCTCTCTTCGCATTAGGTGGCCAAAGTATTTGAGCTTCAGCTTCAGTATCTGTCCTTCCAATGAGCAGTCAGGGTTGATTTCCTTTAGGATTGACTGATTTGACCTCCTTGCAGTCCAAGGGACTCTTAAGACTCTTCTCCAGCACCACAGTTCAAAAGCATCAATTCTTCGGCGCTCAGCCTTCCTTATGGTCCAACTCTCACAGCCATACATTACTACTGGGAAAACCATAGCTTTAACTATACGGACCTTTGTCGGCAAGGTGATGTCTCTGCTTTTTAATATGCTGTCTAGGTTTGCCATAGATTTCCTCCCAAGGAGCAAGCGTCTTTTAATTTCATGGCTGCAGTCACCGTCTGCGGTGATCTTGGAGCCCAAGAAAATAAAATCTGTCACTGCTTCCATTTCTTCCCCTTCTATTTGCCAGGAAGTGATGG
This sequence comes from Charina bottae, assembly GCA_023362775.1. Taxonomy (NCBI): domain Eukaryota; kingdom Metazoa; phylum Chordata; class Lepidosauria; order Squamata; family Charinaidae; genus Charina; species Charina bottae. Next base: position 51,381,429 of record JALMGJ010000001.1, on the reverse strand, counting down.
GACCAGATGCCATGATCTGAGTTTTTTTAATGTTGAGTTTCAAGCCAGCTTTTGCACTCTCCTCTTTCACCCTCATCAAGAGGCTCTTTAGTTCCTCTTCACTTTCTGCCATTAGGGTGGTATCATCTGCATATCTGAGGTGGTTGATATTTCTCCCGGCAATCTTAACTCCGGCTTGTGATTCATCCAGCCCATCTCTTTAAGAATTTGCCACAGTTTGTTGTGATCCACACAATCAAAGGCTTTAGCGTAGTCAATGAAGCAGAAGTAGATGTTTTTCTGGAACTCTCTTGCTTTTTCCATGATCCAGCGAATGTTGGCAATCTGATCTCTAGTTCCTCTGCCTCTTCGAAACCCAGCTTGCACTTCTGGTAGTTCTCGGTTCACATACTGCTGAAGCCTAGCTTGTAGGATTTTGAGCATAACCTTGCTAGCATGTGAAATGAGCGCAATTGTACGGTAGTTTGAACATTCTTTGGCATTGCCCTTCTTTGGAATTGGAACATAAACTGACCTTTTCCAATCCTGTGGCCACTGTTGAGTTTTCCACATTTGTTGGCATATTGAGTGCAGCACTTTAACAGCATCACCTTTTAGGATTTTAAATAGCTCAGCTGGGATACTGTCTTCTCCACTAGCTTTGTTGTTGGTAATGCTTCCTAAGGCCCACTTGACTTCACTCTCTAGGATGTCCGGCTCAAGGTCAGTGACCACACCATCGTATTTATCAGGGATATTAAGATCTTTCTTGTATAGTTCTTCTGCGTATTCTTGCCACCTCTTCTTAATCTCTTCTGCTTCTGTTAGGTCCGGTCCTTTTTTGTCCTTTATCATGCCCATCTTTGCACAAAACGTTCCCTTGATATCTCCAATTTTTTTGAAGAGATCTCTAGTCTTCCCCATTCTATTGTTTTCCTCGATTTCTTTGCATTGTTCATTTAAGAAGGCCTTCTTATCTCTCCTTGCTATTCTCTGGAATTCTGCATTCAGTTGGTTATATCTTTCCCTTTCTCCTTTGCCTTTTGCTTCCCTTCTTTCCTCAGCTATTTGTAAATCCTCATCAGTCTGCCACTTTGCTTTCTTGCATTTCTTTTTCTTTGGGATGGTTTTAGTTGCTGCCTCCTGTACAATGTTACGAACCTCCATCCATAGTTCTTCAGGCACTCTGTCTACCAGATCTAATCCTTTAAATCTATTCCTCACCTCCACTGTATATTCATAAGGGATATGATTTAGGTCATACCTGAGTGGTCTAGTGTTTTTCCCTACGTTCTTCAATTTAAGCCTAAATTTTGCGATAAGAAGCTCATGATCTGAGACACAGTCAGCTCCAGGTCTTGTTTTTGCTGATTGTATAGAGCTTCTCCATCTTTGGCTGCAAGGTATATAATCAATCTGATTTCGGTATTGACCATCTGGTGATGTCCATGTGTAGAGTCGTCTCTTGTGTTGTTGGAAAAGAGTGTTTGCTATGACCAGCGTGTTCTCTTGACAAAACTCTATTAGCCTTTGCCCTGCTTCATTTTGTACTCCGAGGCCGAACTTGCCTGTTATTCCGGTTATTTTTTTACTTCCTACTTTAGCATTCCAGTCCCCTATGATGTAAAGGACATCTTTTTTTGGTGTTAGTTCTAGAAGGTGTTGTAGGTCTTCATAGAACCGGTCAACTTCAGCTTCTTCGGCATCAGTGGTTGGGGCATAGACTTGGATTACTGTGATGTTGAATGGTTTGCCTTGGATTCGAACTGAAAGCATTCTGTCGTTTTTGAGGTTGTACCCCAGTACTGCCTTTCCCACTCTTTTATTGACTATGAGAGCTACTCCATTTTTTCTAAGGGATTCTTGCCCACAGTAGTATATATAATGGTCTCCTGAATTAAATTCGCCCATTCCTGTCCATTTTAGTTCGCTGATTCCCAAGATGTCGATGTTCAATCTTGTCATCTCATGTTTGACCACATCCAGCTTACCTTGATTCATTGATCTTACATTCCAGGTTCCTATGCAATATTTTTCTTTACAGCATCGGACTTTCCTTCCACTTCCAGACACATCCACAACTGAGCGTCCTTTCGGCTTTGGCCCAGCCGTTTCACTCTTTCTGGAGCTACTCGGAATTGCCCTCCGCTCTTCCCCAGTAGCATTTTGGACACCTTCCGACCTGAGGGGCTCATCTTCCAGTGTCATATCTTTTAGCCTTTTGATACTGTCCATGGGTTTTCTTGGCAAGGATACTGGAGTGGTTTGCCATTCCCTCCTCCAGTGGTGTAGCTCCCTTTAAATATTGTAGATCTATAAACATTGCAGGAAAAGGACACCAAAAAGGATCAGGAGGTTAAAGCACCTCCTCCTTGTTGTTGTTTATTCGTTCAGTCGCTTCCGACTCTTCATGACTTCATGGACCAGCCCACGCCAGAGCTTCCTGTCAGCTGTCGCCATCCCCAGCTCCCCCAAGGTCGAGTCCGTCACCTCCAGAATATCATCCATCCATCTTGCCCTTGGTCAGCCCCTCTTCCTTTTGCCTTCCACCTTCCCTAGCATCAGCATCACCTCCTCCTTGGGGCATCATAATGTAGAATGAAGAATATTATAGAAGTAAATGAAACAAAATGGTGAATGTTATAAAGAAAGAAAATGTACAGTTTTAGTCTCTCCTATAATGCAGAGTACCAAATAGAATTCTTAATTTGTTAGCAGATTTGGTAGCACAAGATGTTTTGGTTTGCCATTGGTTTGATTAGACGATTTTAACAGATATCAGTAGCTTAACTATGATAGCCATCAGAACCTGCCTCCTAGATTAAATATACTACTGTACTACCCCCTTGGTTTAAGGCAGCAGAGTTTGAATGACATTCAAGAATAAATACATTGGTTGTGAGATGAAATATCCAACATCATCTTGAAATGAAAATTAAACTTATAATTGGTAAAACTTCAGAAAGGTAAAAATAAAGAACTTCCCCTACAAAATTACATTTAAATTAAAAAGCTGCATCAGTTGTTTTTCTGAAAATGCATGAAGCAAAATTCCTGAAAGTCAGTCCATCATGTTTAGAAATTCTTGTTAAACATTGGCCAAGTGAGCTCCCCAACTGGAAATAGCAAATATCTGCATAATTGAGATACTATTGCTTAGTTCCAATCACAGTTCTGATGGTTGGGAAATGACGTACAACAGTTTGCACAACATCAGGCCCACAGATGGTATTTTATGAATAATAGTAGTGTTCTTTGGAGTCCTTGGTGCTCTCTGAGTCTTGTTGTTTTCTTGCAGACATTTCATTCTTCTCTCTATGTTAGAATTATTTTCCATAGCCGGTGATAACTGGTCTACTTATTTATTTGTTTAATCTATTTAATCTATTTCTATGCTACCTCTCAAAGCAGTGTACATTCATTTTTCTTAATAAAACAACATGATTATCCCATATTCAGTTTGATGCTATGTGCAAAACACCCGTGAGAGCAAAGTAATTATGCCAGAGCTAGGAACTTGGGAATTGCATCCCAAAAGAATTCCCAAAGAATCAGTAATGACCATTCCACACTAAAAGTGAAAACAGAAGGCAATGCTTTGATGAGTGGCCCTTAAAATGTGCTGCAAGAGCAATATTGTGGTAAAAATCACAGGGGTGTGTGAGTCTGGATTTTGACAACTAGCAGACAGTTTGCATGACATATTCATTTTATTGCTGTACCTATTTTCAAGTCTGTCCAGAAGTCAGCCTATTGCCTATCTGACTGATGACTGACTGATCAACTTCGAAAATATAAACTATTATGGAGATGACAAGAATTAACAAGTTGCAGAACTTTTTGAGATAAATGTCCAGGAGGGCAGTTTTATACTGAACTGATTATTGTACATCTATTTCATTTTTTCATAATGTAAACCACAAACTAGGTGATTTTCCAAGTCTCCTGGCAATAGAACTTGAATCATTTTGTGCACTAGGATATTTTCAAGTGGGAAAAAAAAAACCATTTATACACCAGACACTTTATCCGGCCTCATCTTTCAGGAATGTATGGGGTTAACACTAAGCACTATTTAATCATGTGCAAATGAGCCATCGGGAAATCAGCCAGGAAGTGGATATAGATTCCTGAGCACTGAGGCAAAGTATTGCATGGGTACACTTTTCTAACAACACTCCATGGAGTTGTTTTTGAGTTAAATAGTCTTGTTTGTTGCAGACATCAAGGGTTACATATGTGGTTGCTTAGCTATAGACTTTTAACAAGATTCACAAGAGCAATCTTTCAACCCAAGAGCTTTCTTCACAACATCCAGCTGTGTAGGAATGTAAAATAGTAGTTTTTCCCCAGCTTCTTGGGAGTTGTTTGCCTGTGAAAAACTACTGCAAAGTTAGAAGAATGCTTTAATTATCCAACCACATAACTGGAGCCTTCCTGAGTGGACCGTTTGCATAGCAATGATATTTTCCTTCCCAGTTTGGAACTACCTACTTGATAAATCTACACAATCCTTTCTTGTCTATATTGCTGCATCATTTAACCATCTTTCCCAATTACTGTCCACAGAAGTTGTGGTACTTCGGTTTCCAGCATTTCTGACAATTGGTCATGCTGGCTTGGAATTACAGATGTTGCAGACCAACATCTGGGAACATAATGTTGGGGGGGGGGGAGGCTTAATACTGTACTTCTCCCAGCACATGGGAGCTATACATGGATGAATAGTCCCATGTACATTAGACATCATATGGCAGATACCAGGGTATCTACTGTCATGTCTCTTCACACCTGCAGGCTCCTTGCAATTTGATTTTCTGTTTAGACCCTAGAGAGAGAGAGAGAACCTAGCCTGCTGCAAAGCAAAGCACCAGTATTTCTACAATACTAAATGGTCTCATATAGACTCCAGAGACATTCTTAGAAAGCAACCCAATGCTTTGTTTCAAAGCTTCCCAGCTGCCTAGAAGAACATAAAAACATAAGCTGGGAACATCCTGAAGCTTGAGTAAAGAGCAACCTCATTAGTTTGCCTCCTTATAAATATTGTGGTTCTTATTGGCCACTAGTTTCTCAGTAGCCATTTTTCTAAGTTCCAAACATGTCCACAAACCCAAAAATGTTGGGGACCATTGCACTAAACTCAAGTCACTTCAGTACTTCTATGAAAATATTTTTAAAAACTAATTTTTAAACAAAAAATAGCAGAAGAACAAAGACAAGTAGAATCAAAACCATTTCACTTTGGGGTCAGGCCTGAAAAAAACAATGGAGAAACTATGTATTTTAAATGAATTACTACTCCTATAGTACTTATCAAGACCTCTACAAGTTCTTGAAAGATGAGTAAAACTTTGGTTTCCTAAAGCCTAAGAAAAGAGGATTGTGGAAATTGTAAACAAACTTGAAGATAGGCGTGCAGTCCTTTTCCCAAAAAGTTCAAGGTAACATAAATGTGATACTATCCTATTGTCTCTTTGGAATATTAATGACCTGCCAAAAATCAGCTTGCTAGTGGGGTTTTCAAACCAGGCTCAGATTTATAGGCATTATGTCATTTGCCTTACTCATGGAACAAACTATCTCAAAAATCAGATTTCTCTGCTGCTTGGCCATCAGCAGTGATGAGGCCTATACTGTATCTCGTGGTCACATTTAAAGTGGATATTGCACCACTGTTTTGTCATTTGCCTACTGAGTAGCAGTTGCATTTTGGAAAATTGTCGTCATGATAGTTTTTACTATTTTACAATTCCACCTGGATGACTGAGAACCTTCATAGACATGTCGTCATGATAGTGCTTCACATGCAAAATTAGCTCAACTATAGTTCCTGTGCAGAGCTCTCCTGTCTAAATCCAGCTCTGAAGACATTATGACATTATTTCATATCCCTCTCCCATAACTTTATATATATAATTTATTCACTGCCCATCTCACTCAGAGAGCAACTCTGGGTGGTTTACATAAAATAGGAATAAAACATCAGTTAAAACACAATAAAACCATAGAATAAAAACAGTCTTCTTAATAAATAATATGTTCCAAGAGGTAGATGATAAAAGTTCTTAATTTAATTTCCAGGGAGCGTCTTTAGGGTGCTAACCACCCCCAGGGTTGGTTACCCCTCTTCACCCCCCATGCGAGATGGCAGAGCTAGGTCTTCACTCCTTTCCAGAAGGCCAGGAGAGTGGGGGCTCACCCCATCTGGGAGAAGAGTGTTCCATAGAGCAGGAGCAACGGCAGAGAAGGCCCTCTTCCTGGGACCCACTAGATGACTTTCTTTCAGAGATGGGTCCGTAACATGCCCTCTCTGCCTGACCAGGTGGGACGGGTTGATGTAATGGGGATGAGACGGTCCCTCAGGTAACCTGGACCCATGCCATGTAGGGCTTTAAAGGTAATAACCGGCACCTTGAATTGGACCCAGAAGCAGACTGCCACCCAATGCAACTCCCGCAGCAAAGGTGTTACATGTGCCGCCCTAGGGGCACCCAAAATTGCTTGTGCAGCCGCATCTTGAACTGATGATCATAAATCAGTTGGAAAAGCTGGATGAAGTGGTATAGTGGCAATGTGGAAGTCTATTGTTATTTCAAGGAGTTTAAGTGACATATTTTGAGTTTCTCCTTCACACGGAGAAGCTTCGAGTTTATTTTGAGTATACTAATGTTTAGCTGGCTTGTGTTTTGTTTGTTTGAAATGGAGAGAGAAGAGAAAAACCCCAAGATTGTTTTTTTTTAAGCACACTTTTTGACATAATCTTGGATTATGTCATAAACAGGTGCTTCAGACCCTGGGAACTATCCCGTCAAGGTCAGATCCTGTACCATGGAAACAGGGTCACAAGGTTTTAGGCCAGACTTTGATGATAAAAAAAAAACCTTAGGGTTGTCTTTTGAGTTGGGGAGCTTCTGCACAGACCTGAGCGCTGGGTACTGTAGAAATTGAGCCGTCCTGGGGTATCTCCGCTGTCTTTATTAAGGGGCTCCTGAGAGCCTATGGGAGATTAGGTATCAACTTGCTTGGTAGGTTATGATTTTTCTTTCTTATATTATGCTCTTTATGCTTCTGTTTAATCTGCCTAAACTATGTTTCTGTTTAAATCTGTTTGCTTAAGTTAATAATAAAGCTTAAAATCTCTTTATCCACTGGTGTGCTTATTGTCTCTGGATCTAAAAGAACCAATTGTCTGGGCACCTGATCACTTCTTGGACACTTGGCAGAACATGTGGTTAGCTGTTGAACTGTTCTAGCTCAAGAAGTTATACCCAGAGTACTGTAATGATGAAACAATGTCAAAACAGTAGGAAGTTATCAGTGTCATTGTTGAATTAGGCAGCCTTACAGATCTGAATTATAAACAGCAGACAGCCTTAGTTTGGGTTTGGTACTGTTTGAAAATGATGTCAGTGCCTTGGAATACATAATGGAAAGCATGCATGTCATATCTGGAGGTAGTTACCATTTTAGAATTTGAGGGATTGTAATAATCAGAGGATTTTCTGTTTATTTGGATATTTGTATACAACTTTTCTGGCCTTCTTAAGGTGGCTCTTAAAATATTAAGATCATAAAATTCAGCATCCTATTATGAACTCTCCATTCTAGATTAATGGTTAAGTAATGCATAAACATAATTTTTGTAACATTTAAAACTGTATTGCAGGACCCCAAATCAGTATTTTTTAAAAAAAAAAAGTAAAAAGAGCATTTTTATACAAACACTTAATTGTATTATTTTCAAGACTGAGTATTTTTTCAACCTGTAACTAAAATGCAGAAGTTTTCAAATTGCTTTCAATGAATGAAACAAAGTTTAGGATGGACTATACTTATCTTTCTAATGCAAGAACTAGATCTTTTGGTAACTTAGACTGCCGTCATAAATATGAAAAGCACTTTTTAAAAAATATTTTTATTAGTTAACACATACTAATCCTATACAGCTACTTAACACTTTTCCCACCCTAGTAACCTGGCTAGGCCTGTTCTCCATTAAATTTTCAAATGATGATAAAGTGGAATCCTTTAGTGCAGAATACAGAACTTGGCAATCTCAAATATAGTACTACAAACGAGGGGTTTTTTAAAAAAAAAAGCTGATACAATTGAATAGAAGAGTAGAAAGCATAGATATAGGAAGCAAGGAACATGTTCCAGATGTATGGGGCTATAGTAGCTAAGTTGGCTGGAAACTATAGCCCCACATTTCTGGAAGGCACTAGGTCAGGGGTCGGCAAACTTTTTTTGCCGGGAGCCATTTTGACATGCTCGTGCACACTTTGAAGTGCTCGAGAGCCAGGGGGCGGGGTTTGCGGGTGGGGGCCAATCGCGTGGAAGGGGGCGGGGTTTGCGGGCGGGAGCCAATCACGTGGAAAGGGGCGGGGTTTGCGGGCGGGAGCCAATCGCGTGGAAGGGGGCGGGGTTTGCGGGCGGGAGCCAATCGCGTGGAAGGGGGCGGGGGGCTCACGGAGGGAGGGGGTGCAGCCAGCAGCTCCGCGAACCCACCCCGGCCGCCCCACCAGGAGTGGCGGGGAAACAGCTGCCGCCCTCCGTTACCCAGAATATCGTGGGGCAAAGGGAAACCTGCCCGGAGGGGTCATCAGGAGCACAGGATCCGGCCCCAGCCCGGCCCGCAGCTTCGGCGCCCTCCCCTCGCCATCGCGAAAGTCCCAGGCGACTGCGGCCCGGGGATCCTGCCGCAGATGGGAAACCCCGGGCTGCACACCCTCCGCCACCACCGCGGCCAGCGAGGAGGAGGGAGAAGGAAGAGGAGACAGAAGGGGAAACGGAGAAGGAATTTTTAGGAAAAGGGAAAAGAGAAACGCAGGAGCGGCTGCAGGGGCAACGAGACCTTGCAAGCGTGGCGGGGAGAGGGGAGCCCTTCTCAGCCCTTTTGCACGCGCACGCACACCTCTACACCTCCTCAACCCTTTTGCACACGCACACACGCCCGCTCCCCTTTTGCCCGCGTTGCTGCAGGCGCGCGGGAGGTGGTCTTCTTCGCTGGAGGCGTTTTAGCAAATGGTGGGCAGCCACCTGGGAGCGGGCGTGTGTGCGTGTGCAAAAGGGTTGAGGAGGTGTAGAGGTGTGCGTGCGCGTGCAAAAGGGCTGAGAAGGGCTCCCCTCTCCCCGCCACGCTTGCAAGGTCTCGTTGCCCCAGCAGCCGCTCCTGCGTTTCTCTTTTCCCTTTTCCTAAAAATTCCTTCTCCGTTTCCCCTTCTGTCTCCTCTTCCTTCTCCCTCCTCGCTGGCCGCGGCAGTGGCGGAGGGTGTGCGGCCTGGGGTTTCCCATCTGCGGCAGGATCCCCGGGCCGCACACCCTCCGCCACCGCCGCGGCCAGCGAGGAGGAGGGAGAAGGAAGAGGAGACAGAAGGGGAAACGGAGAAGGAATTTTTAGGAAAAGGGAAAAGAGAAATGCAGGAGCGGCTGCTGGGGCAACGAGACCTTGCAAGCGTGGCGGGGAGAGGGGAGCCCTTCTCAGCCCTTTTGCACGCACACGCACACCTCTACACCTCCTCAACCCTTTTGCACATGCACACACGCCCGCTCCCAGGTGGCTGCCCACCATTTGCTAAAACGCCTCCAGCGAAGACCTCCTCCCGCGCGCCTGCAGCAACGCGGGCAAAAGGGGAGCGGGCGTGTGTGCGTGTGCAAAAGGGTTGAGGAGGTGTAGAGGTGTGCGTGCGCGTGCAAAAGGGCTGAGAAGGGCTCCCCTCTCCCCGCCACGCTTGCAAGGTCTCGCCTACCGCTTCTCCCCGGGGCGTCTGCAAAGGGGCGCGCCACTCGCCCTGCGCCCGTCGCTGCAAAGGGCATCTCCCCCGCCGTTTACCCGGACGTTCAGGCGCCACAGCAAGAGCGGTGGGGGGGCTCTGCATCCGGAGCCTCTTCTGCATCTTCCAATGGTTTCTCTCCTCCCTTCTGGGAAGCGGATCTCGGTCAGTAAGCCTTAAGCCTCAGTGCCTCCGCCGGGAAGAAAGAGCGGCAGGCAGAAATCTCTCTGTTTCTCTCAGAATGAACCAGGCGTGCGGCCGATGGAGCAACAGCAGAAGTTGATATTGCTCCTCCGCTTACCAGCGCCTGAATTTTGCTCCATCGGCCGCAAGCCTGGTTCATTCTGCGGCTTGGGGCCAAGAGATGCCTGGGGGCGACCACCTCCCCGGTGAGAGATTTCTGCCTGCCTGCCGCGCGCTGATTGGTGGAGGCGTCCTTCCTTCTGAGCCTCCACCAATCAGCGTCTGTTTCTTCCCCAGGGTTCGCTCTGCTTCCAGAGACCGGCTTTCCGGATGTCGGGTGGCAGGCAGAGAGAGAGAGCCAGAGCCGAGGGGCCATAGAGCCAGATCTGGCTCGCGAGCCGCCATTTCCGACCCTTGCACTAGGTTGAAGAAGGCTGGCCAACTCCATTGAAAGAAAAATGAGAAGCACAATGTCAGGGTTGAAGTAGACCAGATATGTTTGACTGTGCTGTAAATTCGGCTCAGGAATGAAACAAGTTGAAACAAAACTTGTAGATTCTTTTTCTTAGCTGTTTTATTACAAAATTACAGAGGGAATGAAAAAAAATAAAACCTCAAGGTATAAGAACGTGGGGACATGCTGGGCATTTCAGAGTTTTCTTGTAATTCCACATTTCTAATTTCCTAAAAACTTGCAAATCATTTTTATCATTGATCAGAACCTGACACTGCAGAGATTGGACTGGCAAACTTTGATCTAGAATCATCCTGCATGTAGGTAGTCATAATTCTGAGGAAGTCATGAAGAAATTGTGTATCTGAATAATATATGCAAACCAAGCCCACACACATAGCTTTTTCTGATCTCACAGAAGGACTTAAATACTTGAGCCTCACCAAAACCTACTGTAGTCACACTTCTGGTTTTAGGGTTTTAGCTATATGAAGGATATATTTAGAATACCATGAGCCAGAAGTGAACTTTTCAAGAAAATGGAAGTATAAATTCTCTGAAAAGGAAACATAATTCTGGGCTTTGCTGATACTTTGTGGAAATGTAAAATTGTAATAGCCATATATGGATGAGGCTTCTATTAAGTGTAGAAGTCTATGGCTCCACTGTGCAGAATGCAAAGAAACACCTCAAAGCCTTGTTTTGATAAATACCATCTAAAAAGCAGCCTACAGTAAGATCATCACATTTAACATTTCCTAAGTGCACCATTGTTTCCCAACTCTTGAGAGCCAAATGCCTTGTGTGTGTAAAGTATGCAATTCTCAGTGTCTGCATAAAAGGTACAGGGTTTCCTTCCTCCATTTTAATTTTTATGGCCACCCCTCCCCAGCAGATGTTACTAAACAAGACCATTTCTACTTGAAGCAGTATTTGGAACAAGTGCTTTAAATTTCACATAGCACCTCCTTGCTATTTCTTAAAGCTGCCCTTTTGTTTCAAATGTGAGAGGCAGATAGGTGTTTCACTTGAATAAGATCTAAAACACTCCTTCCAAATTATTTTCCAACTATGAACAACCCAATAAATACTTGTAAATCCTGAATTCTGCCCCGCTGTCCCTTTTATTTTTCTAGTAATTCTCTTGCCAACCTAATCCTTTTTAAAGGAGTAGTTTCCAAAACATAGAATGAAACTCATTCTAAATTAGGGATGGGGAAACCTCCTCCTCCCTTGCAATGGCTGCATCTGTTGGGGAACCACAGATGGCAAAAGTTGAGTCACATTTAAGCAGCAAGTCTATCATACATGTCCATTCACATTCATCTAATTCTTGCCATGTGTTTACTTATTTGAATATACACATTTAAGACTGACAATTCAACTTCTACATTTTCATGAAAACCTAGGGTACTAATTTTTAAAATACATGGTTTACAGGATTTTCTATTTACCATTTGTAGTATTTCATTTTTTTTTCCTTTTTCCTTTCTTCTAGGGAGCAGGTGATAGCTTTGTTGGAGCACTAGCTTTCTACCTGGCTCACTACCCCAATCTGCCTCTGCGTGAAATACTGAGGAGAAGTAACTTTATAGCATCCATTAGCACTCAAACAACAGGGACACAATCTTCCTACCCTTACAGAAAGGATCTGCCACAAAGCCTATTTTAAGCTGTATAACACGTTTGATTTTCTTTGCTCAGGTACTGCAGCTTTTTAAACAAATGTGTACTTGGATGCCAAAATGAAGATGTGTCATTGTATAAATCTCATACTGTTGCTTAGCCTTACCCTGAATGAGGTGTACATGCTTTCACATGCTGCAATTCCAGTTTAGGACATAGGATTTCAGCTTTACAATAAGATTTCTTCCATGTCTTACTCACTTAAGCAAGAACCCTTTTTATCACTGTAAGTTTTAAAATTGTGATCCTACTCTGAGAATAAAATTTTTGTGCAACTTGGAATGTCTCTGTATGCGTTGGGAAACAAAATTATCAAAGCAGAAAATACTGTTCTTTATTGAAGCATCACACACACACAAAAATGCAAGGCTCACTTTTGCAGTGAAGTAACTGGGAACCCAGTGACCTCTCGTGGAACCCTAGGGTTCCAGAGAACCCTGGTTGAGAAACCCTGCTCTAGGGATTCACAACAAATATTTGCAGGCATGGCAAGATTCCTGAATGCATTATATAACCAATTCAACAGTGAGCCACACCCTCATCACTATCTGGTTGGATTACTACAATGCCCTTTACCTGGGGTTTCTGCAAAAAGCCATTTGGAAACTACAGGTGATACAAAATTCTGTGGACAACCTGTTAACTGGCACTAGATCCAAAGAGCATAATATATGTGCCACAGGCCCTTCAGTGGCTGCCAGTATATTTCAGGGTGCAATTTAAAGTGCTGGTTTTAATATAGAAAGCAGTTGCTATTAAAGTAGCTTCCAGGACCACCTTCTCCAACCAGAATTGTCCCATCTCCTATGAACATCTCATGAAAAATTGCTTGGTATCCCTCTGAAGTTGGGGGTACTGAGGCCACAAGAGGTTTCTCTGTCATAGTCTCTGTACAATTGGAACAGGCTTTCCCTAGATATAAGACATGTGCCAACAAGACATTCATTTATGTTCATTTGTTAAAAATGCTTTTATGTTGCTTCAATCATTCAGACTCTAAGCAGTTCACAGCATATATACAATACACTAAAAACATAATAATCAAAAATACTCTACAACACTCAAACTATCTTATGCTAGAACCAGCAATCACAATAGGACTAATCTTAATCCAACCTCCCTCAATCACAAGTTCAACCACCACCTATTCCTCAATTCCAAGTGCTCTCTGAAAAAGCCAAATTTTTACAAGCTTTCTAAATATCAAGAGCAAGCAAGGTACACATCTTATTTCTGGTTGGAGGCCATTCCACAGGAGAGCAGCTCCTGCAGAAAATGCTTGCATGTACAGTAAGTCTCATCACACCTCATTCTGCAGGCATACTTTGGGTGGGTGGGTGGGAGGGTGGGTTCTATTTGGAGTAAGCAGTCTAGTAGATGCCTGGGTTCTAAGCTCTGTGATATTTTAAAAGTAATGATCAGCACCTTGCATTGCACTGGGGGTGGGAGAATGAGACAGAGCTCTTCTGGAGGACTTTTTGAATTTGAGATAAAACCATCATATGAATTTTTATAAACTTTTTTTCCCCCTTTGGTTGGTTGTTTCAATTTGTACTACAGATGTTTATGTTCTTTTTTGTACTACAAAGCATCTTAGACTGCAGTGGTACAGAAATCTAATAAATAAAGCATAATAAATTAAATAAAACCAAAAAGACCAGACAACTGTGGCTGCTAAATAAAATTCCTTAAAAAGCAATATAAATCCAGCTGCCTGCCTGTATGCCTGAGCCAGCGAATCGAAGTATGCAAATTATTCCACTGTAGCTACATGGAACGAATGTTTCTTAGAAGAGTGTAAGCTTCTCTAAAACTGGGGCCTCCCAGATGTATTTGAATAGAGTTTCCACCATTTGCTTGGAATCTGTAGAATTTCAGCACAAAAGATTGGGGAAGCCTCTTGTAGGTAGTTTCGCCTCTTGGGTTGAAATGAAACACATACACAATGGAATTCAGAATTTTAATTCACAGTTGTGAAGACAAGAAAGTTGTTGATAAGGATCCATCTCTAAATATCAGTAACGCTTTTTCCACAATGTTCTTATTTACAATTGGCTTTGACCACCTCAGTCCATTTTCTCTCTTTTCAGCATTGCCAACTTAGTATTTCCTCTCATAGGTCTGTCCCATATATTCACAAAATCTTCTTAGCCAATCATCAGTTACACAGAACAGATCTTTTTCTGCTCTTTGAAGAGGACATTCTGTTTGACTATGAAAAGAAAAACAAGAAAAAAAAACCCCTAAAATTATGCCTACTTACATGTTTACATAAATACAGCTAAATCAATGATTGGCTCAATTCATATCATGTGACGATGGAAATGAATGTGGTGTAGAGTGAATATACTGTATGCCACCAGGAGTCTATATTATTTAGGATGCTATAAAAATACTGTGAAATAAGTAAATAAATATTTTTGTTAGCTATGGCTTCAAACCTAAATGATAAGAAACAAATGGAATATCAATGTACATGGAATCACCTGTAAGTTTCCATGGTTTAATGCCAAATTTAAAAAATAAAGCAGAAATTATTCATAATGAGATCAGTAATTATACATGTTCACTGAATGATTTTACCTATTTTTTTTCTTACAGTTCCAATCTAATTTACGTCAGTGATACAACTTCTAAAATAATTCTTCATCTAAGCAAAGTATCTGCAGTTCCTTCTGGATAACCTACAGCTCACATCAATGTATGGTTTCTTGTTTGGATCATTTGATATATTATCTTCCAGACTCTAGATACGGGCAGGAGACAGAAGAGTTTTGGGAAGGGCTCTTGAACAATTTATTTAGGAACTGATCAATATCATCGGCTGCTCATTTTAAACAGATCTGGATTGGCCTGCAGCCTCATTCAAGCATAATTACAATGTTTACTAGGGATAGGACCCTGCTGAGAAAATATGGTCCTTAAATTAGAAACGGAACATAAACTTCCTTCAGGGATACATCTGCACAGTACAAACGTTTGTAGAGAAAGAACCCTCGCAAGCAGGAATTCAAATAGCTGTAATGGGCTGTAAGAGTAACCTTGAGGAACAAGAGGAAGAGCTGCAACCAAGACAATGGTCAGGCTAAAGAAATTTGAATCCAAGACCGAAATGTAATTTGAGAAAGCATCTCAGGCTTGACCCTTCCTAGTTCTCTTGTAGATAAAGAGAGGGAGGGGGAGTGCATTCAGACTTGCAAGATTCTGTTACCTTATAATAAAAGTAGTATTAGCATTCATAACTTTGGTTTCCTAGTCTAGTCTACCTTGAAGGGCTGACAACAGCACACCAATATATGCTCCAAGGCTGTCTCTATAGACATTTGCAGCAGATTTGCTGAACATCACACACATGCTACTTAGGGAGCCTTCTCTTTTGTTTTAAGAAATGCTGAATACAGCTTGCATCAGTGGGGAAACCTCCTCACGTGTATAGAGTACATATAGTTGTTTTTCTACAAAGACAGTGTAGCCCATCATGCTGCCGCAATTACACTGTACAACCTGAAGCACCACAAGCTCTGATACTGACATTCAGTTTCAAGTATTTATGGCAAAACACTTTAACTTTGCTTTCCAATTGAGACAACCCTCCTTAAATCTTTCTGTGTCTCAATATCATTGCAAAGTTATTTGTATCTTGGAAGATTACCTCCAGCACATCACCAGTGCCCATGTCATGTCAACAGTTTTCAACACTGCAGCAAGACTGAAGTGTTTTTATCATGTGTATGCACACACGCGCACCTTAGTGTCAATTTTTGACTCCTGTCGACTGCCTGGACAAGTCCCTGCAGTTTTCTTGGCAAGGTTTTTCAGAAGTGGTTTGCTCCTGCCTGCTTCCTAGGGCTGAGAGTGAGTGACTGGCCCAAGGTCACCCAGCTGGCTTTGTGCCTAAGGCAAGACAGAACTCAAAGTCTCCCGGTTTCTAGCCTGATGCCTTCATTCTTATATTGATACTAAATGATTGTTTTAACAAGTAAATTAAAGATAAAAAAGTGAGCATTACATAATTGCTTACTGGGCACATCAGCTGGATATAATTAGCATTTTTTTAAAAAAAATAATGGGACAGACCACTTTCTATATATGTTTTAAGATTACCCAATGGTTTTAAATCAGTAGATAAGCTGGTGAACTCAAGAAATTGGAGTTCTGTGTTAATTAAGCAAATGAAGGCTAAAATTGTCATTATTACACCTTCCCTAGGAAACACAACAGCTGCACTTGTTTCTTAAAACTAATTGAATAAATAGAAATCACAGTTGAGCGTAGATTGTTTGAGACATTAAATATTGTGATCTTAATCTAGTCCGGTGCTTCTATTAAACAATAAATGCATTACACTGACAAGTCTGTTTTATCCATTACTCTGGTACGTACCAAAGTCTGGTATTTTTTCATACTGTTTGGGAGGCTTTTAAGTTGTCAGTATCTTGACTATTCCTACTCAAACCATTTGGATACTATAAGAATTGCTATACTATGCCAGTGGTTTGTGCATACATTGTTTGGTTTCAATACATGGTTACAAAAATATTCATCCCATTTGTAAGCCCCTATAAAACACTCTCCAACTTCTTACCATGATGATCGTAGCTTAGCATTACCAGCTTTTCTTGAAGCCGGAGTCGTTTTACATTAAAAGCACAGCCTGTTCCTGCTTCACTGACCATTCTCACAAGTATATACCTAGAATAATAAATGAACATCAAAAACGCATTTTTACTTGCTAGGTATTATTATTTTCTATAATTCATTTTAGACTCTTTGGTGTGTGCATGATTGTCTATTAACATATTTAACTTAAATTTTCCCTATTAATTTTAGATTAAGATGATTTTAATCAAACAAATACTTGCAAATGAAAAGCCCAAAGAATAAGACAATTTTCAGTCATCCCTCTTTCTCTTGTAGCCCTCTATGTCCCATCAACCCTCCACTCCACCAATATCCATCAAGACCTACTGTGGAGGAATAGGAGAGGAAATAGTATTTGAGCTGCAGGCAAGCAGGGAGGAATGAAAATTATTCCCTTCATTCTGAAGATACTCTTCCTTGATTAAAGAGCCTTCTGTCAACAGAAGGACATTAACAGGATACAATGGTTACATCAACGTCTCAACATTCCTCAAGAAGAAATGTATCTTTATTGATTACTGTTAATTTCAAATTTGCTTCCTTAAAAACCATCTTTAATTTGCAAGTTCACAGTTCCATTGAAACATAACTGGAAGGACATTTGAAATACAGCAGGTGGTTGGCAACACTTCCAATGAAGGCTGATTTTAAATGTTCTACAACTGAACCACAAGATATTGTTTTGATTCTCATCACCACCACCACCTCCTGCCAGTAATTTGAATAAAAGATCTGCATATACTGAAAGCAGAATTCATCTTAACTCTATTACTTCCTCCAATTTTTTTCTTGCAGTTAGCCAGAAATATAAGACAATATACTTTCTCTACAACAATCATAATTTATATGTAACACACAGAAAATTCAATGACAGATACCCACATAGGCCTGAATCTAAAATCTCAAGAGAAGTCTTATTTAAAATTAAATTAAAAATACAAAAACCTTAATTCTAAGTGCCCATTTCCACAAATTCAATAAGGGCACATAGTCTTCCTTGCGATTATTTTACATTTTCCTTGATATATGCAGTAATAAACAGCATCTGTTCCCCCCCACTGGCCCCAAGAGTATATTACAATTAATGCTAAGAACAAAAATCTGTTTTTGATCATTGATGCAGATTGAAAAATATGGGGATAGTAACACAAATAAGCCCTACTATTACAGGTAGACTCTGTTACCCTGACTTATTTGCAATTTCACTTAACTGCAGTTAATATAGACCAGCATACATTATCTATGCTCAAAGTTTGCATTTCCAAACTATTGTTATAGCTGGCCCACAGTTCTGATCTCTCCACTATTTTGCACTTGCACAGAAGTACACATCCAACTCCACCTGCATAATTTCCTGGTGATTCCAGCAATCTGACCTTACATAGACATCCTTTTCCTGCACCTTACTTTTTCCCCTGTGACAATCAGCAAGTGCACAGCAGAGCTCTCTTGAGGGAAGTGACAAATATCTGCAGAAAAGTGGCCTTTGAAGCTCTCAGACATCCTGCAGCTGGGGAGTTCCTTGACTGCCTGACAGAGCACAGCATCAAGTTCAAAAGACACCTGGAGAAGGCTTTGCAATCCTGTAACACCTACCAGCTCTGCAGCCTTAGCTACACCCACCACAGCTGCAGAGGCATCAGAAAGTGACACCAACACTTTCCACAGCTTTGAAGGAGGAAAATCCTTATTTTGATTCTGCATTCTTTATCAAATATTTTTTTTCCTTGTACCTTTGCTGTTTCATTGGGTTGTAGAGTGGGGCCTTGTCTTCTCCTTGGGTTGTAAAACCTGACTTCCCAATCCCCACAGACTCAGTATAATGAAACCTGCAGTTTCATTATCCAGAGTTGTATGCTACAGTCAGGCAGCATATAAATTTAATAAATTATTATCAATATAATCACCCATATTTAAAACAGGAGAGCAACTCTCTGAGGAGCACTGAACTGGCCACATTCTATACTATACTGAACTAGCTCTTAACAAACACAGGAGAGTTAAAAGGTACAGCAGACATAACTAAGCAGGCTGGTTTCATCTCCTACATCCTCTGGCACTACATCTCCCTCAGAGATTAAAGGAGAAGCTGTGTTCACGTTCACTTAAATGAACAGTTCTTTCTCAGATAATTTCAGAGTATGGTTTCTTAACAATCCAACCTCTAGAACTGACCATCAAACTTGCATTCAAATGAATGCAAGTATAGTTTCCCTTCAGCCCACCCAAATGAACATAAAAAGGACAGATAAAGGCTAGGGGGATAACAGGACATATGGGCAAGGCCAGCGTTCAGGGCCCTACCCTCCATGATAGGACCATTCTAGATTGAATGGTCCTGTCATGTTCTGCATCTCAGAACCAACACAGGTTTCTATGAGCAGAAAATGGAGACACAATCTTCACTTATTCCTCCTTCCCCCTATGCGTCTATCCAACATACCTCCCCCAAAAAAGCCTGCACCATAGAGTCAAGGGAGCCTTTGGTATAGAGGCAGAAAAATAGATAAACTTGTTTTCTGCTTACTGAAGCCTCTACTGGATCAAAAGGTTTCTGTTAACAGGACATAATGGCTTAATAAACAAAGTAATGGTCAACAAGACCAACTGCAGGTAACTTTAGTTACAGAGTTGTAATATGACACTACTAGGTCTCTAACAGGTCTTTTCATACATATTGCTCTCATGAAACTTTATTTTGATACAAATAGCAATCCATTACAGAAAGAACCTAACTGCCATTAACAGCAGAAATATCTCAACTGTATAATTTTATAGTAGTAGATGCAAGTTCAAATTTTTACTTACTTTGATTTGGTCTTCTTGGCCACTGGAATTGCAGAACAAAAAAGAAAAAAAATTACTAAAATGTTTCAATTTATTTACCAATCACCAAATTATTCTTGCCATATGATTTATTAATTTTTTTTAAACCAAACAATAGCCAAAGCTCTCTGAGCACTTTTCTCAGGACTGTGCTGCAGTTCCAGAGGGCAGACCCTTGATTCTAGGAAAAGATGTAGCTGTATCAAATAGGTGCAAACAGATTCTGTATGAGTGGCCCACATTTTCTAAAGCACCTTTCTCCCTCATGAATTCATATTGTTTATTAGTTTTTTTCTCCACTTTTTCAGTCTTAAAGGAACCCTCTGTATAAAGTTAATGTAACAATTAAAGCAGCACCTTTTTTTTCTAAAGCCTGAAAAGAGTGGGATTATTTTAATGGTCAATAGAAAGTTACTTAAGAGCAGGGGGGTTAAAATGAGTAAATAAAATCCCTACTCCAGTGATCAACCCTCTGACAAATCTACCTCAAAGGAATGCAGGAGAAAACAACGTCCTTTGCCCTACATTCTGTGGAGGAAGGGCGATTAATATATACAAAATCTCTGCTCGATTCCCAAAGAACGTGGGGAGATTGGTGTAACCTCAGTGTAGGACCCCGAATCACCAAGCGGCCAACCCTTCAGAAACCGGGCAGCCAGGAAGATCAGAAACGGGACCTTCTCCGTACAGCCACTCTGTCAGGCGCCAAGGGGAGCGTGAACCCTACTGCTGCTTCTCGTCAGCCGCTCGGAGCGCTTTACGCAGCTGAAGAGCCGCCTTAAAAGACTAGCCTCAAGTTTCTGGGCCGTATTCCCGGGAAACCGGGCAAACGTGGGGCTTGGTACGGCTGCACCCCCACCACAGTAAGCTTCCCCAAAGGGAACTCCCAGTCCACTCACAATTGACCACCGTCAGAAACATGGCAATGGCAACTAAGGCCAGCCGCCTAAGAAACTCCAAACAACCGTCGACCCGTGGGACATAACCACCACGCTAACTACTTCCGGAGCGTGCGCTCTTTCACTTCCGCCTCAGTAAAGCCCGCCCCCCGCAAAATGCAAAACTGGTCGTTAGAGCTCCTCCTCTTTCTTCCTGAACCTCCCGACTCCTCCCTCTCTTGTTGCTCTGACAACCGCTAGTCTCTCAGTTCTTTCGGAGCGCGAGTTAACTCTTTAGCCACCGGGATTCATATTGACTTTCAGTGCTCTTCGATACTAGATTCTAATACGCGGATGCTGGAATAAAACACTAGGTAGAATACTCCAGGTCGAAAACATGTCATTTGCCAGGTCGAAAACATGTCATTTGCCTAGTGTTGGGGGACTGAAGGAATGGTGATTTTTTTTCATAATTTTTCCCATCACTGTCATCTGACCATGCTACATATTTATCCATCCATGCATAGGTAGTATATATGTATGTTTATCCATATTAGGGAATACCCCATTTTCGAGGTTCCTGCAACACAGTAACTACAGGGGCTTGGGTTCATGCAAGTCTAAAGTACTATTGGCTAGTCTGAGGCTCAGTATATTATGCAAACCTTGCCATTCAGTTCTATTTATATTGAACTGACTTCTAGGTATTAGAAGAAGAGAGGAATCTGCCTATTACTGAATCTTCCTTGCAGTCCATAAGGGACAATGCTATGCATTGCAGGCCCTTTCTATTTCACTGTTGCTTTGGTCTCTTTGCTTCATCCTTCTTTAAATTTTTGTAAACAGCACCTGATTTTGTTGAAGAGATCCCTAGTTATTTCCAAAGCACCTACAAATAATATTAATCAGTCTGTTGCACCCTTCAGGACCTGTTAGAACTGCAACTTAGCAAACCTCTCAGGCAAGAATGGGAGACAGGAAAGCATGTAGCTGAGATACAGAAAAGCACATATGCATAGTGGTTCATAGTGTGTGTCATCAGAATTGAAAGCTGGCAAAATAGTTCTTTAAATAAGCAAATTCTCATTTCTGTGCTTTGATAGTGGAAAAGCATGTATCATAACAAATATTCTTCTGTGGCTTCAACTGCCGTGTGTGTAAAATTTTAAGAATTTTGCTTGTTCTCCATTTGGTGTGTAAACCTGAAGACAAGAACTTCAGGAGCTCATATGGGAGCCTTTTCACCAGTAAATAAATTAATTACCTGGATAAAAAAATGGAGTCCGAACAAGTGGTTGAAAATCAACAGTCCAAGAGCATATCTACATTTTAATATGAGGACATAAGAACAGTCCTGCTGGATTAAACCCAAGCGCAATTAAGTCCACCATTTTGCTTATACAGGTGGTCCTCACTTAACAACCATTCATTTAGTGATGGTTCAGACTTAAGACGGTGCTGAAAAAACTGACTTACAACCGGTTCTCACACTTACAACCGTTGCAGCATCCCCACGGTCACATGATCATGATTTGGGTGCTTGGCAACCGGTTCACATTTATGACCAGCGCAGCATCCCGTGGTCACATGATCGCCATTTTTTACCTTCCTGGCTGGCTTCTGACAAGCAAAATCAATGGGAAACTATGTGATTCACTTAACGACTACGTGGTTTGCTTAATGCCTGTGGTGATTTGCTTAACAACCGCCCCAGAAAAGGTCTTAAAATTGGTCAGGTTCGCTTAATGACCGTTTTGCTTAGCAACTGAAATTCCAGTCTCAATTGTGGTAGTTAAGCAACGACTACCTGTAACTGTGACAAAGGAGCTGTCTCTGAGGTGCTCCCAGGTAGGAGGCTGAGATACATTTCTCTCCCACCATTATTCTCCAGCATCTGGTTATTTGGAGGCATACCATCCCTAATCAGAAAGTAGCTTTGAATCTTCAAGATTAATAGCCTTTGACGGACTTTCTAAAACTGTCTAACTGAAGGGCCACCACTGCGTCTTGTGGAAATGACTTTCACAGTTTAATTATGCACTTCATCATTATCAGCAATTAAGCTACATAGGTGTAGTATAGGATCTATCAACCTAATAGTAAAATCATGTGTGGCCTTCACAGATTCTGTTGCTACTATAGTCAGTCAAGGAGGCTCATCCTCTCATTCCTCTGTTACACAAAGATGCCCTGCAAACTATAAATGACATGTCTCCATGACATTGCCTTTGTCTTGTACTCAGCATACAGTGGAGGCTGCCTAAAGTCATATTTAGCTGGCCCAGTTTTAAAGTAGCATTTTTCCTCTTCTATTGACAAAATGCTTACCATGGACATGATCTAGCTGTTTCTCCCAAGATGTACAACTGCATTAAGAGCCTTGTAGGCTCCAGGCATGTTCATAGACCCTCATTGCAGTAATAATTCAGATGCTTAGGGTTACAAAGGTATTCCCTGGACCTATATTCTTCAAAAGTCTCAAGGAATAAGACACAGTACATATATGCATAATAAAGTAGTAATCATATCTTAAATGTATTTATTTTTAGGATATACAAATGTTGACATTATCATAGGCCCCAAAAGTTTTGTAAGTCCTAGGCATTGTGCCCCATTCTGACTAGTGGATAATATAGGCATGCCAAAAAGACTTTGGGTTGGGCCAATTCCAGTTAGTTTGGGATCCTGAAGCTAACTTATACCACTTAAGAAATATATAGTCCATACTTACCTGAAGTTCAAAAACACCCAAAGCATCCTTTTGTGCAAATAATTGTGCACTAAACAGATCTCTGTGTGTGTTCCATGTCCCAACAGCATTTTGTTGATTAACAATAGATGTCACAGCAAAAATTTCCCTAAAGTGGCAGTTCTACCATTAGTAGAATATGAGTCCGACTGAACATAGTAGGACTTTAACTGAGATTTCAGGCTTTGCCATTCAAATGTAAATTGTATGCCATCGTGGATCATCATATCCTGTTCCAAGAACACACAGGTCATCCACACTAGCAGTTTATAGCATCATCCACCCATTGTTGGGGTGATATAAAGACTGTCCATACTAGGATTTCATTACTAAATCAATGGATAGATGTTACTATCAGAGGTTAGTGAGGATGTTGCCGTGCATGTTAAATAAGGTTTATAATTGAATTTGAAGCAATCATGCAAATTCAGCTTTCAGTAGAGCTGTCAGCGTGTATTCCATTATGGAATATCACGTAAGAGCTGACAATTGACACTTGACTGATTGCAATGTTTAGATGATGTATTCTAGTGGGAGCTAGGATGGTTCAATAGGTGCCTTATCTTTCTCTCCCATCCTCACGCCTTACTGATTAGTCAATAGAAGTGGATGAACTAGATCTCTGCATCTTGTGGGCAGCAAAAGCTGTGCTACAATATACAAATATCTGTGTTAGCTTTGGGGAAGAAATTCTGTGTCATTAAGGTTTTCTCTAGAAATCTGAGAGGGAAAAGAAATCTGCTGTGAATTCCCATCT